>OZ014521.1:148870911-150245911 GCA_963966055.1 Lathyrus aphaca
CATTCTTCACAATTTCACGATAAAGTTAGAAAAGTGATCGGTATTCTCTTCTTAGACAAAATATCCCAGTTAATGAACTTCCACTTTTATCCTTACTCTTTTTCCCTAATGACCACCTTACCATTTTCTTATTATTTTTAATAATAATAATAATAGTCTATATAATACACTAATTATTCATTCTATTAAAATTATTTTAAAAGTATTATCTTAAGCCAAATTCTCTAAAAATTATCAAAACTTCTTAATTCCTTCTAATTTAATTAAATAAATAAGTAAATAATTAATTTAGATTTTTGGGGCGTTACAACTCTCCCCCACTTAAAGAATTTTCAGCCTACAAAATTACCCGAAGAAAACAGAGTCGGATACAATCCTCTCATCTAGGGGTGTTCGCATTGCGGTTTGGGTGGTTTTCACGCAAAAAAATCATCTGAATCGCGAGAGAAAAAAGCATGCGGTTTGGTTTGGTTCGGTTGGCTTTAAGAAATAAAATCGAACCAAACCAAACCAAACCAAAACAATGCAGTTTGGATTGGTTCGGTCTTTTACAATATTTTATTGAGTCATACATACACATATAGAGGACAACATAATTTTGTATTTAGCCATTCATACATTATCAAATAGCAACAATACTCATCATATTTAGACAATAACTTCTCATTCAATATACAAAAATAAGATTAGACAAAAGTGAAATAAAAAACATAAAATAGTAGTATAAAACAATATAAAAAATATTACAATAAAAATAAAAAAAATGGATGAGAGGAAATATTATAGAAGATGAAAAAGAATGATCATAAGATAGGTGATATTATAGAATAAAGATATGATAAAAACGTAATTGGAAGAGAAAACAAATATATAAAAAGGAGAAGATGAAAAATAAAAAGAAATAAAATAAGATAAGAGAGATTAGAGTAGAAGAGATGAGATGTACATAGAAAATATTATGAGAAGAATGTGCGATACTACTCGAAGAGATTTGAGAAGGTTGAAACTAAAACCCTAAGCGTGAGTAAGAGAATATTTGTATGGTTAGGGCATAATAGGTTTGAGTTTTAGGTTGGATGTGGAATAAGCGAAGTTTGGGTTGTAACATATTGCGACTTAGTTTGGTTTAGTTTGGTTTGCAAAATACAAACCACAAACCGAACCGAACCACACGGTTTTGTTAAAAAATGGCCCAAATACATCCGAACCAGGTGCAGTCTTTTGGGGTTTCGGTTTGGTTAGGTTTGCGGCTTTCTATTGGGTTGGTTTGGTTTTAAACTTGCGAGAGGTAGCCCTTCAAACCAAGCCATTTCAAATTTCAAAATATGTATCCAATATGCGAGGGGATTCCCCTTGAATAAATGAAGAAAGAACATAAATTACACAAAAAGAGAGAAAATTTTAATTTGTCAAATTATCTAAGAGGTTGCCTATCACATAATTGGACTGATTCGTTGTGCGATGGATTGCCTATAGCATAAATCAACTATTTCATTGTCTTTTTTACTAACAAAATTGATTGTACCCCTACTAGTATGCACATTTGATAGTTATGACAAATGTTGTGAGGGATAACCCCATTAATTCATTGTTATCCAATAAATTCACAAATCATTCACATGATATATCTCGTTTACAAATTTTATTCTTTCTTAATTTTCCTAAGCCTATTCATAGAGCTAAAACTAGTTGAAAGTGTCTTGAAATCATGTTGTAGGAGTGGGAGAAAAATTGCAGAAGGGGATAAAACTGAGTCCATGTTACTGATATTTTTCTGGTATCAAAATCCATGACAGATGACATGGCCTCATGGAGAACGCCATGAGTGCCAAATGGAGAACTTTGGGCTTCTAAGGTCCATGACAAATGCCATGAGTGAAAAAATTTTGATCCCTAATTTTTGTGTTTTTTATGGCGCCCTCAGCCGCCACATCGTGGCAAGTGCCATGGTGATCACCATGGGGGCAAAATCTTGTTCTTTTCTCCGGTTTTTCCGTTTACGACCCATTTTCTCGCACAGATACTCCTACCTAGCAAATACCTGAACAAGCACAATAACCAAGTATAAGACATTGAAAAAAACAAAACAAGCTAAAATTCATGTGAATCGAGTCAGACATGTTATGTGTTTCATGGTTATTAATTATGTATGTCACCATTGGTGAAACGAGAGTATAATGCTTTTGGCTTTATCATAATCTCTTTAGGTTTAGGCTTGAACATATAGTTCTTTGGTTTAACATAACCAATGTATCTTTTCCCGTTTCTACTTACTCCATAGGTCATCGAAGTCATCTTGCTTCTATCTATGTTCTTTGCTAGGAATTTTTAAGAAGATATTTCATATCAATTGGAAGCACATTCAGAGTTCATAAGAGCTTCTAAAAGAATTTCTTTTTCAAAATTTTCACTATTTCTTTTTAGGGCTGAGTTTTCTTTTTCTAAACTAATGACTTTTTCTTTTAAAAAAGAGATTTCTTTTAATAGTTCACCATGGGCTTTAGAATCAACTACATGAATTTGTTTCAGAATCTTGTATCATTACTTAAGCTTTTGACTCTTTTGTAGAATCTCAACTAAGGGTAATTCTAATTCAGAACGAGTGAGATGAGAAAATACATCATCAAAGTATGAATATTATTTTGATTCAGAAGCTTCGATGATAGCTTTCATATCCATGTTAGCCTTCTCTTCTTCAGAGTCATCTTATGAAGATTCAGAGTCATTCCAGTTTTCCATTAGAACCTTCTTCTTCTCTCTGAAGAATTTCTTCTTTGGCTTGAGTTTGGAACATCCTTCTTATAATGTACAAGCTTTTTGCACTCAAAACAGGTAACATCCTTGTCAGCTCCAGACTTCTTCTGCCTAGAGGTTGACACAGATCAACCACCTATTCTTTTTTAGCCTCTGAACTTCATATGTCTTTGCTTCTAGAGTTGTATGACCCTTCTAGAGAATAGATATAACTCTTCTTGTTCTTTAGAGATTTCTTCACACTCTTCTTATTTAGCTTTCATGGATCTAGCCTTCTCAGGCATGACTTTGGACTTCAGAGCCACATACTTTAGTTTCTTTTGGGGGCTAATCTTCTTCAAGATCAATCTTGTGGATCCTTAGAGAACTTATAAGTTATTTTAAAGTCATTTTGTTCAAATTCTTTGACACCTTATGTGATGTCACCATTGGCCTCCATTTTTTTGGCAAGCTTCTAATGATTTTATTTACATGATTTGCAGTGGTGTAGCCTTTATTCAAAAAAATTAATCTAGATACAAGAGTTTCAAATCTTGAAAACATCTCCTAAATAATTTCAACCTCTTCCATTTTGAAAGTTTCATATTTCTAGATTAAAGCCAAGGCCTTAGTTTCATTAACTTGCTCATTTCCTTCATGAGTCATTTTCAAAGAATCAAATATAGACTTAGTTGAGTCTCTATTTGTAATCTTCTCATACTCAGAATATGAAATATTATTCAAGAATATTGTTATGGATCTATGATGATTCTTGTTATTCTCCGTTTGCTGCTCATTCATTTTGCTTCTTTCAAGCTTTGTACCATTTGTATCTGTAGGATGTCTGTAATCATCTATTATCATATCCTATAGATCTGCATCACAACTTATGAAGAAACTTTCGATTCTATTATTGCAATAGTTGAACTTTATAATTGTTTGCATGTGTCATTCTGTGTTTCAAAAAATGGATCTTTATCTGATACATTTCAATGTTAAACACAAAGTAGTCAATATCAGAACCAGAGCTCTGATACCAACTAAAGGTTCAGGAAACACAAGAAAATGGAGATTGAATTGGGTTTCAAATATGACCGTTTTTCGCAATTCAAAATTAATAGCAACAATGATAAATAAGACAAGGTATTTTTATCCCTTTTCATTGTTCACTAGGTTAGTTCAGTTCACTTGCTAGTGTAATTTTTCCTTCTCAACATGACTTAATCTAATAATCAAACTGATTACAATTTTAAAGACTACCTGTCAATGACTTCTCAAGGATTCTAACTACACTCAGTCCCTCTTGGAATTAAAACTCAAAGACCACCCTTTAATGACTTCTTGAGGCTTCTAACTAAAACCTAGTCCCTGAAGGAATTTAACAACAATTGAATAAAAGGTTTGTGTTTACAAAATTGTTTCTAAATAAGTAGATACACAAAATTATAAACATACTTACACTTAAGAATATATGAAATGGAATTCTAAGTGTTTCAATCTATTTTCTCTTTCTCAATATTGATTTTCTCTATTAAAATTCTTTTTGTATTCGTATATCAATTTCATCAATGAAGTTCATCGTCAAAGTTCTTCTTTTCTCAACATTATTTGTCCTCTTTAGATAAATGATAAATAACATCATCGGACAATAGAATTATAAACTTCTTTTATTCCACTACCATAATAATGGTACGAGGTTGAGCCATAAATCGTGGGTAATGGAGAGAAAATCTTCGATAGCCATTTTGTAGTACATTCCTTGGGGATATCAACGAATCTGTCTTTTTTATTTTTCTGCTCAAATTGTACTATCTTCTAGAATATTCATTAATTCATTTTCTCTATATCATTGGCATCATATTAGAGATATTTGAAGCTTGGTCACAGTTCATAGCCTTGGTAATTAGACTTCATAGTTTAGTGAATATGAGGCTTGAATTATTTAGAGTAATTTTAGATTGTTTACTTCAGAAGTGTTGATTGGGATACCCAGAGTTGACTATCAATTTAATACTTCTTCATATTATAACTTTGGTTCAAAATCTGATCAATATCTTTTTTCTCATCTTTGATCAATGTCAAACTTGTTTAGAGTTTGTTTTATCCAGCATTTGGCTTGTTTAGAGTCTATTTTATCCAGAATATGACTTGAAAGTCTGTTTTATCAAACATTTGACTAGTTTAGATTTTGCACACTCAACAAATTATTAGAGTATACAATGGTTCCTTATACTCTTTTATCATGAAAACTCAACGATTATAGATGTAGAACAAAAAATGTTCCAATACATGGAAACAATCTATTTATTATGACATGCGATGGAGATGTATTAGAAGGATCAACAAGGCTTGCATCTTGTCGTACCCCGAAAAATACGACCTCACGCGATCCGAAAGTTGGAAGAGGGAAAAGGAGGCTAGAAGGGAAAAGAGGAGAAGAAGAGAAATCAAGAACAAGAACTCAAAATCAAAGGTAAGGGTGAGTTTCCATGAAATTATTGGGATTATTGGATAGTATGTAAAGGGTAGAAATGTGGTTAGGATAAAACTCAAATCTTCTATAATTTTATAAATTTAGGTTTTACTAAAAATATTTGATTTTGTGATGAAATATTGTGTTTGAAATTGTTATATTGGTATACTTTAGAGACCCATTATGAATTGAAGATAAAACATGATAGTGGATGCATTACTTTGCTGATTTTCTTGTGGCCCCTCTTTTCTTGTTTCGTGTTAATTGCAAATAAAATATAGAATATATTAGATGTTAAGAAAGTGGTCATTAACTACATTGATGATTATATAAGCCGCAGGTTGGGTAGTTGTTGGGTGGAAAGTGCACTTGAAAAATTATTCATGGGATAAGTCTAATTAATAAAGCAATTACATTAATCGAAGAATAGTGTCAAAATTATAATAGATAGTTAGTAATATGCAGACTTTGAGTTACTTGGTCTAAAAATGAATTAATTCATGTTTCATGGTAGCTGCATCATACCGTCACTGTAGCCACCGTCCCTTTTATTTTATAACAAATTAATATAATGACATGTAGTGTCACTTTTATCTTGATATAGTACCATGTTGTAGTATTAATCATTTAATATAATGAGCCTTATATCACTTTTTGGATTGAGAAAATGAGATGCATATGTACATGCCTTTTCTGTAGAGAAAATATATGGATGAGTTAGTTACTTTACCTGTAGAATGAGTAATATTAATATATGCCTTGGTAATCCAAAATAAGGTGATACTTGATGGAACAAGTCTTTGTAGCATTGAGCTACTTGAAACAGAGGAAATGACTAACTTTCGATAATGCCTATACTTAGTATTCCATCAATATATAATGGTGTGCATGCCTTGAATATTAAGAGGAAATATATTATATTAGAATATTATGATTCTTATTAATACAAATAGAAAGTGATATACATAGCACTCTACTGTAGTACCATTTTATTAATGATACTAACCAATTAACCAATGAAATGAGTTAATTATTATAAAACCTGCTTATATAAATTAATTTAGTTAATATTTTGGATAGTAATTTTAGTTATCAATTTGATGATTAATTTAGTGATTAATTTGATGATTAATTTGGTGAGTAATTTGATGATTAATTTGAAGATTAATTTAGTGATTAATTTGGTAATTATTTTTTTATGGATTAATTATCCAATGTTTAATCGGTAATGTGTATTTCGTGAATTGAGGTTGAATTGTGTTGATACTTTGTGGATTACTTGCTTGTTATGAGATAATGTCGTTGAGATTATATTGTAAAATGTGTTTTATTTCGTTTGAAAATGATTTGTATGTGGATGATGCATAAATATGTGCAAGTATGTGTAGTTGTGTGGTAATTCAAATATGATGAATTATTGAAGATATGCAAGGATATTAAGATTAGAGGACGGTCTTAATTGCATATGGTTGTTGAACTTGCACATACATCATTTTGTCAAGAGGCAATATTTGCTAGTTCCGTGGGGGCTAGTGAATTGTCCCAAACCTAGAGAACAGGCTTTTGGTTTGTTATCAGTCTAGAGGACGGACCCGGTTTAAATGTAAAAACCGAAAAATGATAATAAGAGATTGGTACCACATGCATGAGTTGCATTTGAGTCTTGCATTGAGTCTTATTGTGTCTATGGTTACAATGTGAGATTATATGTGTTATGTGAATTGTTGAATTGGTGAATTATGGATTTGCGAGTATGTACTTGTTAATAGTATGACTACTTGAGTGATATTATGTTGATGAAACTTTTGAAGTGTGAGAATAATTGTGATTATGCTTGTACACCTTAAATTATATATTATCTTATGATTTCAGTAATTATGTGAATTCTCACCCTTCTGTTGGAATGATGTTTTATACGACATCGCTCAGGTACTGAAGATTAGAGTTGCTTCTAGCAAGAGAGTAGCTGATGGAGTAACCTATTTTAGTTTCATATTTATTTTGGGTCGAGTCGTGCTCTGATCATGTAACACTGGGAATGTTTGATTCATGTCTTAAGAGATACAATTGTATACTCTATCTATTTTGTTAATTGAATTTGAATTTTATGGTGAAGTGGCTTTTATGCCCAAGTTGATTTAATGAATGAAGTTTATTTGAGACTTGAATGTCATGAGATTCTTAATGAAAGTGATCCGCTGCTACATGCTAATGTGAAAGTATATGAAAGCATGAATTTATTTCAAGTGTTATTGAGCATGACAGGTGTATGTGTGATGTTTTGAATTATGCGTGACATCCTTCTTTGATATGCATGATAATTACTATGATTATTTATATATTTTCCGCGGGGTTTAGAAGGGTGTTACATTAGTGGTATCAGAGCAAAGTCGATCAGTTGACCAAGTTGTCTGTGTGTTTATTTTGTGTTCCAGTATCGGTATTGTTGTTCTAATGAGGATTTTATTGTTGGAATCAAAGAACAATGGCTGCAGGTAGGAATGATAGAGCACTTGCTGAAGCTTTGACATTGTTGGCTGGAGCGATTGGGCAGATTCCTCAAGTCAATGTGAATGCTGTGAATAACAATGATGATGAGTTTCGTGCTTTGGGAAAGTTTCAGAGGAACAACCCACCAAAGTTCATGGGAAGGCATGAACCCGACAAAGCACAAGAATGGTTGGATGCAATTGAAAAGATATTTCGAGTTATGAGTTGTTCAGATGCGTAGAAGGTGCAGTTTGGCACCCACATGCTTGAGAAGGAAGCTGAGCACTGGTGGGGTAACACTCGTCGAAGATTTGAAGAAGACGAAGTTGAGATTACTTGGGCTATTTTTAGAGAGGCATTTCTGGAGAAGTACTTTCCTGAAGTTTGTACGTGGAAAGAAGGAAATTGAGTTTCTTGAATTGAAGCAAGGTAACTTAACTGTGGCTGAGTATGCAGCAGGATTTGAAGAGTTGATTCAATTTTGTCCTCACTACAACACTACTAATGCTGAGAGATCCAAATGTCTTAAGTATGTGAATGGTTTGAGACCTGAAATCAAGCAAGCCATTGGTTATCAAGATATTAGGCGATATTCTGAGTTGGTGAACAAAAGTAGGATCTATGATGAAGATAGTAGGGCTCGATCAGCTCACTACAAAAGTATGGGTGATAAGAAAGGAAAAGGCCAATTCAGAGGGAAACCGTATGTGACATCTGGTGACAAAGGGAAGCAGAAAGCTAGTTATGGAAAGAAGTTGAGTGGGGGAGGAGCTTCCACTCCAGTGAGGTGTTATCAATGTGGTGTTGAAGGACATCGTGTTTCTGAATGCACAAGAGTTGAGAAGAAATGTTTCAAGTGCGGCAAGCCTGGCCACAAGGCTTTAGAGTGCAGGAGTGGTGAGAGTGTGACTTGCTACAATTGGGGTGAGCAAGGGCACATTAGTACCAAGTGTGACAAACCAAAGAAGGCTCAAACGAAAGGGAAAGTGTTTGCTCTGTCTGGATCTGAGACGACTAGTTAAGATCGATTGATCAGAGGTACGTGCTTCATTAATGGTATACCTTTGATAGCTATAATTGATATTGGAGCTACATATTCTTTTATTTCTTTGGATTGTGTTAAAAGATTGAATCTTGAGTTGTCTGTTATGGGTGGTAGTATGGTTATTGATACTCCTGCTATGGGTTCAGTAACTACCCCATATGTGTGTTTGAATTTCCCGTTGAGTATTTTTGGTAAAGACTTTGGCGTTGATTTAGTGTGTCTTAAATTAGATCAACTTGATGTTATTCTTGGCATGAATTGGTTGGAGTTCAACCATGTCTATATTAATTGTTTTGATAAGTCAGTTGTTTTTCTTAAACCTGAGGACGAAGGAGACTTATTTATGTCTGCCAAGCAAGTGAATGAGTTAGTGCAAGATGGTGCTGAGATGTTTATGTTGCTGGAAACTTTGAGTATTGAGGAAAGTGGAGCAGTTGGTGATTTGCCAATTGTTTGTGATTTTCCAGAAGTTTTTCCTGATGAGATAAGTGATTTACCGCCGGAACGCGAGGTGGAGTTTACGATCGACTTAGTTCCTGGAACTAGTCCGGTATCGATGGCTCCATATCGTATGTCCGCATCGGAGTTGAAAGAGTTGAAGAGTCAACTTGAAGATCTACTTGATAAGAGGTTTATTCGTCCGAGTGTATCACCATGGGGTGCACCTGTTTTGTTGGTTAAGAAGAAAGAAGGAACTATGAGGCTTTGTGTGGATTACCGACAATTGAACAAAGTGACTATCAAAAATAAGTATCCACTTCCGAGAATTGATGATTTGATGGATCAGTTGGTTGGTGCAAGTGTGTTCAGTAAGATTGATTTGAGATTTGGGTATCATCAGATTCGTGTGAAAGCTGAAGATATTCAGAAAACTGCTTTTCGGACGAGGTATGGTCATTATGAGTATTCTTTGATGCCATTTGGTGTAACTAATGCACCGGGTGTATTTATGGAGTACATGAATAGGATTTTCCATCCGTATTTGGACAAGTTTGTGGTTGTATTCATTGATGATATTTTGATTTATTCCAAGAGTGAAGAGGATCATGTTGAACATCTAAAGATTGTGTTATATGTGTTGAAGGAGAAACAATTATATGCTAAACTTTCTAAGTGCGAGTTTTGGTTGAAGAAAGTGAGTTTCCTCGGTCATGTGATTTCAAGTAAAGGAATTGCAGTTGATCCGTCGAAGGTTGAAGCTGTATCGCAATGGGAAGCCCCAAAATCAGTTTTGGAGATTCGAAGTTTTCTTGGATTGGCAGGTTATTATCGGAAATTTATTGAAGGATTTTCTAAGTTGTCTTTGCCATTGACGCAGTTGACTAGAAAGGGTCAAGCTTTTGTTTGGGATACAAAGTGTGAAGAAAGTTTCCAAGAGCTTAAGAGAAGATTGACGACAGCTCCTGTTTTGATTTTGCCGAATCCAGAAGAACCATTTGTTGTGTATTGTGATGCTTCGTTGATGGGTTTGGGAGGTGTATTGATGCAAAATCAGCAAGTTGTAGCTTATGCTTCAAGGCAACTTAAAGTTCATGAGAGGAATTATCCGACGCATGACTTAGAGTTGGCCGTTGTTGTGTTTGTGTTGAAGCTTTGGAGGCATTATTTGTTTGGATCGAGATTTGAGGTCTTTAGTGATCATAAGAGTTTGAAGTATCTCTTTGATCAGAAAGAAATGAATGCAAGGCAAAGAAGATGGTTGGAACTTCTGAAGGATTATGATTTTGGTTTGAATTACCATCCGGGTAAAGCAAACGTGGTAGCTGATGCATTGAGTCGGAAGTCTTTGCATATGTCGATGATGATGGTTAGAGAATTGGAAATGATTGAGCAATTTCGAGACATGAGTTTGGTTTGTGAGTAGACTTCTTATGGAGTTAAACTTGGTATGTTGAAGCTTACAAGTGGTATTCTTGAAGATATTCGAGAAGGTCAGAAATATGATTTAGGTTTGGTAGATCGATTAACTTTGATCAATCAAGGCCGAGGAGGTGATTTCCGGATTGATGTGAATGGTATCATGAAGTGTCGTGATCGAGTTTGTGTTCCGGATATTGCAGAATTGAAGAAAAGTATTCTTGAAGAAGGTCATCGTAGTGGATTGAGTATTCATCCGGGTGCGACTAAGATGTATCAAGATTTACGGAAGGTGTTTTGGTGGCCTTATATGAAGAAGGATATTGCAGAGTTTGTGTATTCTTGTTTGACTTGTCAAAAGTCAAAGATTGAGCATCAGAAACCGTCGGGTTTATTGAAACCATTAGCTATTCCTGAGTGGAAATGGGATAGCATATCTATGGATTTTGTATCTGGTTTACCTGGGACACCGAGTAATTTTGAGGCTATTTGGGTTATTGTGGACAGGTTAACGAAATCTGCTCACTTTATTCCGATAAGGATGGATTACCCATTGTAGAAGTTAGCAAAGTTGTATATCGAGAGGATTGTGAGTTTGCATGGTATTCCGTCTAGCATTGTGTCGGATAGAGATCCAAGGTTCACATCAAGATTTGGGAGTGTTTACAAAGTGCTTTGGGTACTAAGTTGCGTTTGAGTTATGCTTATCATCCGCAGACGGATGGTCAGACGGAGAGGACGATTCAATCACTTGAGGATCTTTTAAGAGCTTGTGTTTTGGAAAAGGGAGGAACTTGGGGTAGCTACTTATCTTTGGTTGAGTTTACTTACAATAACAGTTTCCATTCGAGTATTGGTATGGCACCGTTTGAAGCATTATATGGTAGGAAGTGTAGGACGCCATTATGTTGGTATGAGGCTGGAGAGAGTGCGGTGGTTGGACCTGAGATAGTTCAACAAACTACAGATAAGATTAAGATGATTCAGGAGAAGATGAAGATTTCTCAAAGTCGTCAAAATAGTTATCATGACAAGAGGAGGAAAGCACTTGAGTTCCAAGAGGGAGATCATGTGTTTCTTCGAGTTACTCCGATAACTGGTGTTGGTAGGGCGTTGAAGTCGCGTAAGTTGACACCGCATTTTATTGGTCCTTATCAGATATTGCAGAGGATAGGAGAGGTAGCCTATCGGATTGCTTTGCCGCCGTCGCTTGCTAATCTCCATGACGTGTTCCATGTATCTCAGTTGAGGAAATACATTGCGGATCCGTCTCATATAGTCCAAGTAGATGATGTACAAGTGAGAGATAACCTGACTGTTGAGACATCACCTATGCGGATAGAAGATCGGGAGTTGAAGAAACTTCGAGGTAAAGAGATTGCTTTGGTGAAGGTCGTTTGGGGAGGACCAACTGGTGGAAATGTGACTTGGGAACTCGAGAGTCAGATGAAGGAGTCTTATCCCGAGTTATTCATTTGAGGTAATTTTCGAGGGCGAAAATCTTTTAAGTGGGGGAGAGTTGTAACATCCCGATTTTAGTAATTATTTATTTATTTATATTAATTACGTAATTGTGTGATTGTGTGCCTAATTGAATTATTTGACTTGTTTGATCTAATTGACTTATTGGATTTATTTGAATTAATTAATTTAATTTAATTATGTGATTTAATTTAATTAATTGAATTATTTATTTTATTTGAAATAATTGATATAAGTGAATTAATTGATTTACTTTATTTATTGAAAATTAATTGATTTAATTGATTTATTTTATTTGGTGAAATAAAATAGAATAGTAAGAAAACTAATTGGGCCAATAGTGGGTGTGTGATTAGTGAGTAAGTAGATTGTAAGCCCAATAAGAAAATATAATGTTTATGAGGAAGAGTTAGGTTTTAAAAAAAAAATTGAAAAGAGTAGAAAGAATAAAAGTTGGAAGAGGGAAAAGGAGGCTAGAAGGGAAAAGAGGAGAAGAAGAGAAATTAAGAACAAGAACTCAAAATCAAAGGTAAGGGTGAGTTTCCATGAAATTATTGGGATTATTGGATAGTATGTAAAGGGTAGAAATGTGGTTAGGATAAAACTCAAATCTTCTATAATTTTATAAATTTAGGTTTTACTAAAAATATTTAATTTTGTGATGAAATATTGTGTTTGAAATTGTTATATTGGTATACTTTAGAGACCCATTATGCATTGAAGATAAAACATGATAGTGGATGGATTACTTTGCTGATTTTCTTGTGGCCCCTGTTTTCTTGTTTCGTGTTAATTGCAAATGAAATATAGAATATATTAGATGTTAAGAAAGTGGTCATTAACTACATTGATGATTATATAAGCCGCAGGTTGGGTAGTTGTTGGGTGGAAAGTGCACTTGAAAAATTATTCATGGGATAAGTCTAATTAATAAAGCAACTGCATTAATCGAAGAATAGTGTCAAAATTATAATAGATAGTTAGTAATATGCAGACTTTGAGTTACTTGGTCTAAAAATGAATTAATTCATGTTTCATGGTAGCTGCATCATACCGTCACTGTGGCCACCGTCCCTTTTATTTTATAACAAGATAATACAATGACATGTAGTGTCACTTTTATCTTGATATAGTACCATGTTGTAGTATTAATCATTTAATATAATGAGCCTTATATCACTTTTTGGATTGAGAAAATGAGATGCATATGTACATGCCTTTTCTGTAGAGAAAATATATGGATGAGTTAGTTACTTTACCTGTAGAATGAGTAATATTAATATATGCCTTGGTAATCCAAAATAAGGTGATACTTGATGGAACAAGTCTTTGTAGCATTGAGCTACTTGAAACAGAGGAAATGACTAACTTTCGATAATGCCTATACTTAGTATTCCATCAATATATAATGGTGTGCATGCCTTGAATATTAAGAGGAAATATATTATATTAGAATATTATGATTCTTATTAATACAAATAGAAAGTGATATACATAGCACTCTACTGTAGTACCATTTTATTAATGATACTAACCAATTAACCAATGAAATGAGTTAATTATTATAAAACCTGCTTATATAAATTAATTTAGTTAATATTTTGGATAGTAATTTTAGTTATCAATTTGATGATTAATTTAGTGATTAATTTGATGATTAATTTGGTGAGTAATTTGATGATTAATTTGAAGATTAATTTAGTGATTAATTTGGTAATTATTTTTTTATGGATTAATTATCCAATGTTTAATCGGTAATGCGTATTTCGTGAATTGAGGTTGAATTGTGTTGATACTTTGTGGATTACTTGCTTGTTATGAGATAATGTCGTTGAGATTATATTGTAAAATGTGTTGTATTTCGTTTGAAAATGATTTGTGTGTGGATGATGCATAAATATGTGCAAGTATGTGTAGTTGTGTGGTAATTCAAATATGATGAATTATTGAAGATATGCAAGGATATTAAGATTAGAGGACGGTCTTAATTGCATATGGTTGTTGAACTTGCACATACATCATTTTGTCAAGAGGCAATATTTGCTAGTTCCGTGGGGGCTAGTGAATTGTCCCAAACCTAGAGAACAGGCTTTTGGTTTGTTATCAGTCTAGAGGACGGACCCGGTTTAAATGTAAAAACCGAAAAATGATAATAAGAGATTGGTACCACATGCATGAGTTGCATTTGAGTCTTGCATTGAGTCTTATTGTGTCTATGGTTACAATGTGAGATTATATGTGTTATGTGAATTGTTGAATTGGTGAATTATGGATTTGCGAGTATGTACTTGTTAATAGTATGACTACTTGAGTGATATTATGTTGATGAAACTTTTGAAGTGTGAGAATAATTGTGATTATGCTTGTACACCTTAAATTATATATTATCTTATGATTTCAGTAATTATGTGAATTCTCACCCTTCTGTTGGAATGATGTTTTATACGACATCGCTCAGGTACTGAAGATTAGAGTTGCTTCTAGCAAGAGAGTAGCTGATGGAGTAACCTATTTTAGTTTCATATTTATTTTGGGTCGAGTCGTGCTCTGATCATGTAACACTGGGAATGTTTGAATCATGTCTTAAGAGATACAATTGTATACTCTATCTATTTTGTTAATTGAATTTGAATTTTATGGTGAAGTGGCTTTTATGCCCAAGTTGATTTAATGAATGAAGTTTATTTGAGACTTGAATGTCATGAGATTCTTAATGAAAGTGATCCGCTGCTACATGCTAATGTGAAAGTATATGAAAGCATGAATTTATTTCAAGTGTTATTGAGCATGACAGGTGTATGTGTGATGTTTTGAATTATGCGTGACATCCATCTTTGATATGCATGATAATTACTCTAATTATTTATATATTTTCCGCGGGGTTTAGAAGGGTGTTACAACATCCATCGTACTCGATGGGAACCATCTAAGTTATCACGCGCGAAAGGATGTCTATGCTTAAACGAATTACTTGCTAGAGGGAAATAAGTTGGATTATAAGTTAGATTGATCCTAGGTGCTCGGCAAGGATCGAGATCCTTGTGCCTACGTACCCCCGTGTGCAATGGGAAAGTCAGAGCCTCGTAGTTCGGCCTACTACGGTTAATGGTTTTTTTGATTTTATTACCTTTCTTCGATGAAAGGGTTTAGGAGTCGAATGTCTCTAAAGACTATGGATAGTTTATTCCTTCCAACAAGACGAGCGTCTTGCGTCGAAATAATCGGAGCGAGTAACGAGAGCTCGTTATCCTCCTTTCTACCGCTTAAGGCTCGTGGCGTACAATTTCTTCTCGCATTTGTTAAGGTGTTTTATTAACCTACGTCCGCTTGACGTTGGATCAAGGGTTTGGATCTAATCGAAACATTTTGGTTGTTTTGAGGTTTAGAGGGTGAATGCAACTGGAGGTTTATTTTGTGGTTTGTTAGCGAGGCACAATGTGCTCGGCTCGCAAGGTAGGGCGGATCCTAATAAACGAAACGATAACTGGAAAATAAAGTGCAAGTGTGCGAGTGAAATCGCTTGGCGTTGGACCAAGGATTCGCGAACTAAACTAAACCGATAAAATAAAATGCGTACAAAAATAATGGGAGAGGGATACAAAATAAATTACAGGGGATTGCGAGAAATAAAAGGGTCTCGTTGTAATTTTCCCAAGAGAAAGCGTGTGTGCAGTGTTTTTGAACTGTTCGAAGGCATTCGGCCTTTTTATTCAAAGACAACTATTCGAAGGCGTTGGACCTTTTTCGGACGCGTCAAAATTTAGTTCGTTCACTTCCTTAGAGCCGATTTAATGAAATCGTTCTATGAGGAGTCAAATCGTTGTTTTTGAGATGCGGAAATAAATAAATAAAATTAAATTGAATTGCGAAAATTAAATTAAGATAAAATAATAAATACAAATAATTTAATAAATTAAATAATATTAAGAATAATGAATAAAATAAATTAATTTAAATGTTTATTTGTCAAAATAATAAAATAAGAATAAAGAAAAACTAATTACAAGGAGGGCCTCATATTGACCAATTTTACCGATTTAATGAAGTCGGGCTAAAATTAACCTTTTAATATATCATTGGCCCTATAATAAAAAGGTGAAACTAAATAATTAAACGAAAACTAAATAAAATGATGGAGCTGGAATTGATGTAAAGGACTTTAATGTACCAACAGAAACCTAAAAAAAACTAATTAACATGTAATAATAACAACAAAGAAAGAAAGAAAAAATTCAAATGAGATAAAGGGTTATGCATTGGATCAGTGGGTGTGAACAAAAGTTCATCAGTATGGGCATTGAGGACCCAATAATAACCCATTAAAAATGTAGTTAAAAAAAATAAAATAAAATAAAAACTTCAGCATCATATTAAAATAAAAATAAAAGAAATCAATGATATGTACTTTAAAGAACGAAAATGCAAGAAAAAAAATAAATAAGAAGCAATTGAAACAACTCAGACAATCCATGAAAACACGAAAACGACAAACCCACCCTCACAAATTTCAATCGCCGGTGGAGACAATGGTTCTCACGGTGGTGATTTCAGATCTGATTTAAAGATTCACGATGAGCTTTTGGTGGTTTCTGGCAGTAGTTTTGAGGTTGAAGATGGTGGTCGGCGAAAAATGAAAGTGGTGATGTCGTTCGCGTTTGAGACTTTTCGCGTGGTTCTCTGTTTGGGACGGTGGACTTTGAAGGTCTGCAGTTAGGTTTTGACGGCGGTGGTCGGCGGATGGAAAGGGTTTTTGTGTCGGTGACAGTCGGCTACTGGTGGCGATGGTGGTCGCGACGGTTTGTGTGGGGCTTGTGCGGTTAGTTAACAGTGGTAAGAGGTGTTTTCACGGTTGATTCGTATGGGTTGTTTTTGCTTATCTCTCAATCGATCTCACTCGCTCCGTTTCAGATCTGTTTATTATGATTTCGCACCCTCACACTCGTTCGGATCTGCACGGCCTCTGTTTTCATTCATCGTTTCTCGCGGATTTGTTTTCGTTTAGTTTATGCAGTTCAAGTTCGTTTGGTTTCAATCTCGTTTCAGGCTCTCTCATTCTCCCTTTTGTTTTGTTTCTCTGTGTTTGGAGAGTTAATGAGTGACGATTAGAAATATGTTGTTTATGATTTGTGTTTGGAGGGTATTTGAGTGTTTCTGTAGTTTGTGAGTAAAGGGGGTATGAAGGTGATGGAGTGATTTATGGTTGTTTATGGTGTATGAAAGATTTATTTACGAAACAAAAAAAAAATGAAAGGTGGTAACTTGAAGTTTATGGAAGGCTGGAGTTTTGCAGGTGAACAAGGTTTTTTGATAAAGATTGTTTACGAAATATGAACAAAGTTAAAGAGTGTTTTTCTTTGATTTTGGTTGAAGCTTGGCTTAAATTTCTGCAGGATTTTTAGGTGCTCTCCAAGCTTAAGATTATTGTGATTGAAGGGTCTAATATATAGAGGATAAATTGAGGGTAGAATGGGGAGAATTGAGAGGATTTGTATAGATAAGGATGGGATGAAATCTTTTTGTTGAGCTGTGAATTTGGATGAGGATTTGTTAATGGTTGTGCAGAAAAATTGATTGAAATTTGTTGTTGTTGTGCGTGTTGAATGGAGATGGTAGTGGTGTGTTGGTGTGTACGAGTACATGAATTACATAAAATGTGGGGTCGATGAAATGGTAATAAATGTGAAGAAAAAAAGTGGCTGAAAAGTGTAAGGTTGTTATTGTAAAGGGAATTGTTTGTCTGCTAGTAACAAATAATAACATAATAATAATAATAATTATTATTATTATTATAATTATAATTATAAAAGAAAAACAATAATAAACATAATCATAATATAAATATTAAAAAAAGTAATAATAAAAAAGAATAATCCTACTACTAATAATAATAATAATAAGTAATAGAAATAATAATAATAATATGGTAATAATAGTTATAATAAAAAAATGGAAATAAAACGAAAAGGAAAATAATAAAAATAATAATACTTTTTTTGGAATTTTGTATAAATAAAAGTAAATAGGATAAAAATGAAATAAAGTAGTAAAATAGTTATTCTAGAAAAGAATAAAAAAATAAAATAAAACATAAAAGTGAAAATTAAATTTTTTCGATTTTTTTATGATAGAAAATATGTGATAGAAATAGTAAAAAAAAATAGAAGTGATAATCGGGCAAAAAGCCTCCACACAATATACTAATTTTTTTAAAGCAATCAACGCACACACACACGCACTCGACTTGACTTGACAGCCTCAAAAGAACTCTGACTGGTATGATAAAATAAATGACCTATTTTTGAATTTTTCAATAATGGTTAGGCATAAAAATAAAATGATACAAGTAAGACAAATTTGGGGTATGACAGATGCCCCTATCGAATTGGCTTTGACCGAGTAAGATGAGCTGGCTCGTGTTCGATCTTTCAAGGTATAAGATAATTAGATATTAACAGACTCCAAATTTGTCCGACCAAAAAAAGAAATTGTGAAAATAGCACGATTAATATCGGAAATAATGGGTAACACAGCAAGAATTAATTCGACAAAATAAAACACTTATTACCAGATGATGATAAGGCGAATAACTGAAAATAAAAAATCACTTATCACCAGAGGATGATAAAGCAAATAACTGAAAATAAAATCAATTATCACCAAAAGGCGATAAGGCAATATCGGCACTCGAACTAGGTCGATATGGATGCCAAAAGACAGCAAAATAAAGAATTACTATCAACAGAGGATGATAGAAGAAAGAAAAAAGAATCACTATCAACAGAGGATGATAGGCGAAAGACAGAAAGATAAAGGATCACTATCAACAGAGGATGATAGGCGAAAGACAGAAAAATAAAGAATCACTATCAACAGAGACAGATAGGTGAAAGACAGAAAAATAAAGGATCACTATCAACAGAGGATGATAGGCGAAAGACAGAAAAGATAAAGAATCACTATCAATAGAGGATGATAGGCGAAAGACAAAAAAGATAAAGAATCACTATCAACAGAGGATGATAGGCGAAAGACAGAAAAGATAAAGAATCACTATCAACAGAGGATGATAGTTGAAAGACAGAAAGATAAAGGATCACTATCAATAGAGGATGATAGAGGAAATACAAAAGAATCACTATCAACAGAGGATGATAGGCGAAAGACAAAAAAGATAAAGAATCACTATCAACAGAGGATGATAGGCGAAAGACAGAAAAGATAAAGAATCACTATCAACAGAGGATGATAGTTGAAAGACAGAAAGATAAAGGATCACTATCAATAGAGGATGATAGAGGAAAGACAAAAGAATCACTATCAACAGAGGATGATAGGCGAAAGACAGAAAAATAAAGGATCACTATCAACAGAGGATGATAGGCGAAAGACATAAAAGATAAAGAATCACTATCAACAGAGGATGATAGGCGAAAGACAGAAAAGATAAAGAATCACTATCAACAGAGGATGATAGGCGAAAGACAGAAAAGATAAAGAATC
The DNA here is from genome assembly GCA_963966055.1 of Lathyrus aphaca. NCBI lineage: Eukaryota > Viridiplantae > Streptophyta > Magnoliopsida > Fabales > Fabaceae > Lathyrus > Lathyrus aphaca. The sequence goes on from OZ014521.1 coordinate 148,890,492, forward strand.
ACTATCAACAGAGGATGATAGGTGAAAGACAGAAAGATAAAGGATCACTATCAACAGAGGATGATAGGCGAAAGACAGAAAATAAAATCGCTTATCACCAGAGGATGATAAGGCAATATAATTTAAATACGACCATTGAATCCGCCGAGGAGATGCCTGGAATCTTCGATTGATATGATCCTGACTTCCGCTGGGGAAAGGACTGGAAATCTGGGTTGATCCTGGATCCTGAATTATGCAACTATGCTTGTTTTTTTTTTTTGAAATGGTATTCCATAATGATGGAGATACGATGCAAGTGCTTATGCATTGCTGAAAGTTAAAACTGTTGGGAGTATGAAAGTAAATTGATTTATTTAGGTATGCACATGTTGTAAATGATTGATGTAAACGATGCTTATGACGTTTAATGATGCATAATGATGCATATGAGTGACTGAAAGGTACCAGCTTGGTGAAATTTTAGTCTGGTAGTTGCCAATAATGATTGGACTTTGGGTGGGTGGAGGGTTTGATTTCCCGACACTCGATCTTCGACGATGTATATTCAGGAGATGGATCTGAATGCCCCAAGTTCGGTCTCTTGCTGATGAGCGAAGCGACTTAATTGACGCATGAAGACTGATTTTTGCATTGAATGATCACCAACGTCTAGCAAGGACTGCCTGTCCAACTGGGGAAAAGAGATAGGAAGATTTGTTCCTTGTTTGCTTGCCCCTGCCTGTAGGGTATCTGAAGTAAATTTGATGGGGAAGCTTTGACAATGATCATGGCATGATTTGACCCAGAGTCTGGATTTGGTAAGCGTCTGCCCCTGATTGAGCCTTTGGAGGTGATCTTGCCCCTGATTGAGCTGTTTGAAAATAATTTTCCCCTGACTGGGCCACTGAGAATGGTTTTGCCCCTGATTGAGCTGATTTTGAAGAAGTATTGATTCAAATTCCTCTTTTGATTGCCCCTTGTTGGGATTGCACTGATGTCAAGCACTGATTTGCAACTAAATTATTCATACACAAATGGTAGTGTTAATGCGAAGTTCATGTAACTTTTGAAAAAGTCAATTTATTTGAACGTTGTGATAGTGTGACGAATGGACCGTTAGCCCAAACAAGGTGCTGATTTAGAAAGTGCGTGAAATATGCAACAAAAATAATGTGCAATTGAGATTGAAGATTAGCAAATATATGGGAGTCATTTTACGCAACCTTGTTGGTAGCATGCTTTCAGAATAAACCGCGCCTCAATTAGGACTTTTGAGGGTTGTAACGTGGTCTGGTTAATGGTTTGAGAAATAAAGGATATAAGGCTCAAAGTTTGATTTGTACCCAACCCTTCTTCGTAATGTTCTCCAATCCTACGTTCAGTTAACTCTACACCTGCATTTGTATTGACTTTGCAAGAGTGAAGATGAAGCTTTAAAGTTCGCTTGAAAATGGCAGTCATCTTATTTTGCTTTGATGTTGGTGCCCCTTTGATTTTGATTTGGTGGTCACCTGATCTTTTTGTTGAGGATTTGGGCTCCTCTTTTGATTTGTTTTTTTTCTTGTCGACTAAGTCTCCCTTTGGGCGCTCAACTTAGTGGTTTTTCTTTTCTTTTCTTTTTGTTTGAATGTTGTGACTGCCAAGTCCTTTGTTGACTGGTCCTCCGACGGGATGTCTCATCTTGCGATTTGAAAGTGTAGTCAGGTTAACTGAACAACTACCCTGCCCCGGGTTAAATGTAAGGGTTATATCCGAAAGAAACTCCTACTTCTAGGCTCGAAGTGGTTGACTAGGGATTAAATCCTTATATCTCCAGTGTTTGGGGATTTGAAATAATGCCTGTACATCATTGACGAGGTTTTATCCGAAAGCATACCACAACAGTTATGGGTATTTCATTTTCATCATCCTCCCTCAAATATTCGCTAAAGTGAAGTGAGGAAATATTTTTGTGATTTTTGTGATAAATGATAAATGATGAGCGAATGCGAATAGATTGATTCAAAACATGCATAAACATAATATTAACAAAACCAAATACAAATAACAATGTTCAGAGCAAATAGTACTTAAACAAACATTACAAAATAACATAAATGCGAAAATCATAAATGGCGATGGCTGCCTTGATTTGAGGAATTGCACTTCTCTTGATTGAATGCTTCAAAGTTGGAGACTACTCAGCTTGGTCTTCAACAAACCCTTCAAATGTCTTCACTTGTTGGCACCGTGTGGCGGCATTGGATCGTTCTGGACATTTGCATTTCTCGGAGTGAGAGTGAGATCCTTAGAATTGATCATATCTTGAACCATGTGTTTGAAGGCATGACAATTCTCGATTGTGTGACCTGGAGCGCCTTTGTGATACTCACAGCGAGCATTGGCATCATAGTTCCGGGTGTTACCAGTCTGAGGTGGCATATCTCTCAAAGTAAGAGATCCTTTTTCCATCAGTTGATTAAAGATCTCAGAATATGTCATAGGCAAGGGATCAATGTGTCTATCATATCCTCTTTGTTGATATGGTGGATGCTGTGGAGGAGCGCGTTGTTGTTGTTGACCAGGCCGTTGTGGATAAGCCGGTTGCTGGTATGGATTAGGCGCATACTGCGCAGCTGCAACCATAGGACGTGGACGTGGTTGATAAGCCATCTGAGGCGGAAATAGAGCTTGAAAGGCCTGCTGATAAGGCATTGGAGGGATTGGCTGATATGGCACGGGAGCATATTGCGCAGCAGTAACATAGGGATACTAATAGTAGGGAATTGAAGTAGGTGCACTCTGTTGAAGGTTCCCATTTGTAGTAGAAATGGCATTGGTTTCACCCTTTTTGTATCCGTTGAAAGGCTTCTTGGCTCCAGCTTGGCTGCTAGAACCTCCTTGGATCTTTCCGCTTTTCAAACCTTCTTCAATTCTTTCTCCGACCATTACCATGTCTGAAAATCCAGAAGATACGCTGCTGATCAGCTTCTCGTAGTATTGCCCCTGTAAGGTGCCCATGAAGATATCAATCAGTTCAAGGTCAACCAACGGCGGATGTACCCTGGCAGCTAACTCCCTCCAGCGTTGGGCGTACTCCTTAAAGGATTCGCTTTCCTTTTGAGTCATACTCTGAAGTTGATACGGTTAGGAGCAAGGTCAGTGTTGTACTTGTATTGCTTTTTGAATGCATCAGATAAATCGAGCCAAGTACGAACATTGTTGCGTTCGATCTGCATGTACCATTCTAGAGACGCTCCAGACAGGCTGTCTTGGAAGCAATGGATCATGAGCTTGTCATCCTTGGCATAAGCAGCCATTTTTCTGCAGTACATCCTCAAATGGAGTTCAGGACAGCTGAGGCCTTTGTATTTCTCGAATTCTGGCAGTTTGAACTTAGCAGGGATCACAACATCTGGAACTAAGCACATGTCTGAGGCACTCAGAGAAGTTGAGTTGTGTCCTTCCATGATTCAGAGTTTTTCGGCTAACTCGCGACACATCTTCATAGCTTCAGATTCTTGAACAGCATGAGGATTGGTGATTGGAACGGCAGTATGCATCTCATACTCAACTTGATGATTCTCTTCAGTTTGAGGAAATTGGACTTGAGTTGGAAAAGGTTGAGCTTGAGGAATAGCACCAACAGTGACACCAGAGGTTGGTATTGGTTGAGAAGTGACCTCTTCAACAGCAGGAGTGAAGCCTGGAGGCAAACCATAGACCAAAGGATTTGGAACTGGAACTGAAGGAATTGCGCATGATGTAGATCCTTGCACTTGAGCATTGTTCATTGCGGCAGCAGCTTCGCGACGTTCTTCCATCCTAGCCAAAGCTTGTAAAGTCTCATAAATCTGGTCAATCTTGTTCTTGACCGAGTCAATCTCTTCTCTCATAGCAGCTTGCTCTTCTTGAATCACATCCATCAGTCTTCTAGTGTTGGCTCGAGTTAAGTATGGGCGTCTAGCACGATACGGGCGTCGGGAAACCAGCTTGATTTACTGAAGATGGAGGAACATGAAATGAGCTCTCGGCTTTGGAATGAAATGCAATATGAACAAATAATGCAAATGAGATGATATGCAATATCAGAATCCAGGATCACAAGATCAGGGTCTCATGAGTCCAAGGTACGGATGGAGGATACTCTGATCAAGAACTCACTGGGTAGACTCTAAGGTTTCAGGGACCCCAATGTTATCAACTCATATGGTTGTTCATCACACGCGCCATAAGCATGACGGTTGATTCACTCCGTCATATGAATCTATTTTGGGTGAGATATTCGTATCGACACCCACGAGAGCAAATTTTCCTGGGAGCCCATACTATGCGATCATCGACACGAGGTTTAAACAAAGGCTCAGAGTTATGGACCTTTCTCAACTGTTTGATGCACGTGTCAATTTCATATATTCTTGACAGTCAATCAACTCCATTGAGTAAGTCTATTACAAGTGAGGTTTTCGTATCGAGCCACGCAAGGGCGAACCCTGGTGCCCAATACTACACAACCATCAACCGATGTTTTAACCAAAAGGTTCTAAAGGCCCTCAGAGTTGATGACCCTAATGAAAGCAACTGAGCACACACGCCAAGAACTTTACGGTCGTCAGCATTCTCATTAAAATCTACTCCAAGTGAGGTTTTCATATCGACAACCCACGAGAGAGGTTCCCTCGGGAGCCCATACTAAACAACCTCGCTAACTTATGTTTGTACTCATAAGCCCGGGTATAGAGCTTTTCCCTCAAGTCTCTTTTGCCAACTATCAATCCAAATTATAGTACCAAGGAGCCACAAGATATATAAGATGGAATGCGATAAAGAAAACGATAAAAATAAACAAGCAAAGCATAAAAGCAAACATCCAAACAAGCGTGGGAACCTGGACTAGGCTTGACTCGCATAAGGGTGAACCAGTCCCCAGCAGAGTAGCCAGCTGTCGTACCCCGAAAAATACGACCTCACGCGATCCGAAAGGACGGGAGCCGCGCGCGGGACAGACTGAAGAGTCGCCACCTAATTCTATTTATTCCCGAAGAGGGAAAGGGGAGATATAGATACAACCCGGGAAGAGAGAGATAAGGACAAAGGTCAACGGAACCATTGCCTGGGTTCAGAAGTCGGTTATGCAGGGGGGAGGTATTAGCACCCCCTACATCCATCGTACTCGATGGGAACCATCTAAGTTATCACGCGCGAAAGGATGTATATGCTTAAACGAATTACTTGATAGAGGGAAATTATTTGGATTATAAGTTAGATTGATCCTAGGTGCTCGGCAAGGATCGAGATCCTTGTGCCTATGTACCCCCGTGTGCAATGGGAAAGTCAGAGCCTCGTAGTTCGGCCTACTACGGTTAATGGTTGTTTGATTTTATTACCTTTCTTCGATGAAAGGTTTTAGGATTCGAATTGCTCTAAAGACTATGGATAGTTTATTCCGTCCAACAAGACGAGCGTCTTGCGTCGAAATAATCGGAGCGAGTAACAAGAGCTCGTTATCCTCCTTTCTACCGCTTAAGGCTCGTGGCATACAATTTCTTCTCGCATTTGTTAAGGTGTTTTATTAACCTACGACCGATTGACATTGGATCAAGGGTTTGGATCTAATCGAAACATTTTGGTTGTTTTGAGGTTTAGAGGGTGAATGCAAATGGAGGTTTATTTTGTGGTTTGTTAGCGAGGCACAATGCGCTCGGCTCGCAAGGTAGGGCGGATCCTAATAAACGAAACGATAATTGGAAAATAAAGTGCAAGTGTGCGAGTGAAATCGCTTGGCGTTAGACCAAGGATTCGCGAACTAAACTAAACCTATAAAATAAAATGCATACAAAAATAATGGGAGAGGGAAACAAAATAAATTACAGGGGATTGCGAGAAATAAAAGGGTCTCGTTGTAATTTTCCCAAGAGAAAGCGTGTGTGCAGTGTTTTTGAACTGTTCGAAGGCATTCGGCCTTTTTATTCGAAGACAACTATTCGAAGGCGTTGGACCTTTTTCGGACGCGTCAAAATTTAGTTTGTTCACTTCCTTAGAGCCGATTTAATGAAATCGTTCTATGAGGAGTCGAATCGTTGTTTTTGAGATGCGGAAATAAATAAATAAAATTAAATTGAATTGCGAAAATTAAATTAAGATAAAATAATAAATACAAATAATTTAATAAATTAAATAATATTAAGAATAATGAATAAAATAAATTAATTTAAATGTTTATTTGTCAAAATAATAAAATAAGAATAAAGAAAAACTAATTACAAGGAGGGCCTCATATTGACCAATTTTACCGATTTAATGAAATCGGGCTAAAATTAACCTTTTAATATATCATTGGCCCTATAATAAAAAGGTGAAACTAAATAATTAAACGAAAACTAAATAAAATGATGGAGCTGGAATTGATGTAAAGGACTTTAATGTACCTACAGAAACCTAAAAAAAACTAATTAACATGTAATAATAACAACAAAGAAAGAAAGAAAAAATTCAAATGAGATAGAGGGTTATGTGTTGGATCAGTGGGTGTGAACAAAAGTTCATCAGTATGGGCCTTGAGGACCCAATAATAACCCATTAAAAATGTAGTTAAAAAAAATAAAATAAAATAAAAACTTCAGCATCATATTAAAATAAAAATAAAAGAAATCAATGATATGTACTTTAAAGAACGAAAATGCAAGAAACAAAATAAATAAGAAGCAATTGAAACAACTCAGACAATCCATGAAAACACGAAAACGACAAACTCACCCTCACAAATCTTAATCGTCGGCGGAGACGATGGTTCTCACGGTGGTGATTGTAAACACCCCAAATTTGCCCTCACCCATTCACACCATGGCTTGTGATCATTTCATGTGCATAAATCCAATCATAGCATCTCATATTACATTTTTGATTCACTGCATTGGTTCAAAGTCATCTGTATCTAGGGTTTGTGATTTGAGCAATCCAAGAGCTTCTTGAGCCACTCCAAAGGTCATCAATCACTTCAAAGGGGTCCATGTATGTTCAAGCATCATATTATATCTCCTCAAAGTCAAGAATGTCAAAAAATCACAAGAACTGGGAATGGCATGGAAGCAGAGCCAGGTTTGACTGCACAGATGACCTAGAATTAGGGTTTTGGTTTCAGACGCCATAACTCCAATTTTTTTGGTCATTCTTGTTTCTATTGGTCTCTATATGGTATAGGGAGTATGCATATCAATTTTCATGAAGAAATCCAATGGGGAAGTCATCTGATCAAGGGTTGACTTTCTAAGCAAGTCAGTGCAAAATCAGGGCATCTGAGACCCCCAATGACCAAACTAAAGGGTGTTCTTCATCATTTTGATTGTATATGATCTTTATTTGATCATAGAAGAAGTTGGAAGTTCACAAAATTGAAGAATTTCAAGTCTTTTGCAAAGTTGACTTTTTGGGAAAGTTGACTTTTTAATGAAATTGCCATTTTGGGAAACTTTTTCAACCCTTGCTTTTTGATTCAAAAATGCTTCAAATGGAAAAACTTTGGTCATGAAAGTTGTAGAATGGATCATTCCATTTTCAAAAAGTACAAGAACATGACCTAATTCATTTTGGATCAAAAGTTATGGCTTGTCAAAGTTGGCAAAAATCACAAAATTTGAAGTTTTCCACCAAAGAGGCAAAGTTGCAAATTCACTTCTCAAGGCAAATTAAGTTATCAAATGGACTTCTAAACTTCACAACATGATCATACAAGACCTAAAAGTCAGATTGCACCAAAGAATCACACATTTTTATGGCTTATGGAACAAGATTTTTCATAAGAAGCAAAAGTGAACCAACTTGCAAAACTCATCATAAGTTACAATCCACTTGCTTGCTGACTTCATGAACCATCCTAGGGTTCTCCCCACATCATGCTGCGCAGGACACACCTTTTGTCCTTGGCTAGCAAGTAGCCCATGCCTCTCTTACACAACTTTGACATTTTGGCAACTTGAGCCATACCTATCACAAAAGCACACATCACCTCATCTGACCTATCACCATAGTTTATGCAAATCAAAAGCAAGCCAAAGCATACACAACACAAGCCTGAAACACTCTCCAACACAGCTCTCTCATTTTCACACCATCTTGCAAAAGCATTCGAAACTGATTGTACAAGCTACAAACACAAAAAACAACTTCACAAATCAACTCAACACACTTTCCTGATCACAAAGCACCCATCACCATTGCCTTAAACTCCCAGAATCACAAATACGATTTCCACCCTACCTTGAACAGAACTTCTGCCATCTCTCAAACCACCCATTATAAACTTCAAACAAGCCTTGAAAGCTTCTCAGGAGGTCCAGGGGAGTTGATTGCAAGCAAGAAACCAGCCAGAAAGTGCCAGAAATCCAAGCTTCGATTCAGGTAGCCATGAAATTTCATTTTTCCAGAACCTTTATTTCTTGCTTCTAAATGATAAAGCATGCTTCCCTGAGTCCACTGAGCCTTTTAATTTTGAAAAAGATTGAGAAATGAGGTTGTATGGTGTTTCTGAAATTTCTGCAGTTTTGAAGTTTTGATTCGTATCTTGTTTTTGAGTGGAAATAAATGGAATTTGTTGCTGGATTGTTGTTTAGGAGGGTTAGTTGAGTTGATCTGGAGAGTTTGGCATGATTTAGTGGAGATTTGAGAGAGATAGCTTGAGTGTCTGGCTGGAGAAGACGACCGGAACAGTGTTCCGGTCGCCTGAAAGTCATTAGGGTTTGATTAATTAGGGTTAATCATAATTATGTGAATTTGAATCTTAGCCCTTGGATGTGGCGCCAAGTCAATTCGTGCACGTGTGGGTTTAAATGCTGGCCTTTGATCTTGCTGACTTTTCCTTTTTTCAGTTTAATTCATTTTTATTTTTCATTTAATTGCATTTGTTTTCTTCATTTTATAAAAAATAGCAAAACAATTTTAAAAATTCTGAAACTTTTTGTATAAACATTTATTAATTTTCAGAAACCAAAAACATTTTTATTTTTATTTTTTGCATTAAAAAATATTTTTAAATCATTTAAAAGTTTATTTTTAATTAATTAATGAGAATTAATTAATTAAAAATACTTTTAGGTATTTAAAAATCACCAAAAAATTCATGAAACCTTTAAAATCATTTAGAAACATTGTCCAACCCTCAAACCAAATTTCTTTTTTGATATTAATGCATTTTGACAATTTTCCATGGAATTAATTCAATTTCAAAGCATTATTTTGATCCAATATTCAAAAATTCATTTCTGCCTAGTTATTGAGAGTTGGACTTTGATTCTTTTTGCATTGTGTCTTGCATATCATGTAGTTTGTAGGGTTAAATTGGAATGAATTGATCTTGCATTTTCCATTTGTTTGACATTTTTCTTGTCAAGGTACCCTAAAACCCTAGAAATCTTAGGAAATTCATAACCCTAATTAGGTTAAGAGTTAGAACCCCTCCTTTGGGCAGTGAGTTTGTATAGGTTTAGGGTTCCCTTGAATGCATTTTCAATTTTTTATATTGATGTTTGCTTCTGGTTTTGATTTTTGTTTGGTGTATGGATCATAAACCCTAATTTGGGCTTCCTTTTGCATCCATCTTGCATTTGCTTGCATACCATGACTTGCCATAGCATTTTGTGCATCCATTTGATTCATTAGACATCTTAAGACATATTATAAGCATGTTTGATCATTGCATCTTTCATTTGCCATATTGTATGTCATTTGCATTTCATAACTTTTCATGTATGTCCATGGTTCTAAGCATGCCTCATTTGCATCCATGTGTTTGTATGATCACCCCCATGCCTTGTTTCATGTTTGCATAATCTCATAGCATCATTATCGTCACACTCATGCTTCTGGTTTTGGTTTGCATCATGCCATTTCATCTCATTTTGAATTGCATTGCATTCCTTTCACTAACTTTTCAGGTGGTAAGTCATTTTGAGAAGTGAATTTGCCTTCACTTCTCACAATTTCTTTTCATCTCTCTTATGCATCCTTGCTGCATTTTGTTTTGTGTTTGAGATTGAGCTTGCTCTTTCTTCTTCATCTTACTTTCTTTCCTCAAGTGACTTGTCTTCTTAAATGAAGCAAGTTGCTTTGCTTCCTTTGCTCCTTTCATCTGCTTCCTGGTGGTTCCATTGAAGATTTCTCTTGTTAACCTCACAAACCTTAGGAACAGCCAAGCATGACAATGATTAGGGTTTTTGATTAGTCCCCCACTTAGTTTTACCTTTGTGTCTCATTGAGTCTTCTCTTCTCACCTCATAATCAGGGACTAAACCCTAAAGGTTTTAAGGCTTTGTGATTAAGCTTATGCCTGCATCCTTCTATTAGGATGGAGTGTATAACTTTAATCCTAAGTGTTAAACCCTTAATGTGTTTAACTCCTTTAATCAATCCATCTTAATAATCATCAAGACATCAAGCTTGTAACTTGGGCCTTGCATTAGGGTTCTAATTCTTCCTTAATTGGTTAAGAAGGACTAACCCTAGTGTTAATGGACAAGTCCCCCTCAAGTTGTCTTACAAACCCTAAAACTCACTTCATCATCATATCATTAACTAAAATCCATCTAATAAAGGCTTTGTTTTGTCATGAGTTTAATCCCTAATCATGGATTAAGTTGAGGAGCTTTCCTCAGCTTAAACATTCTCATCTATTATCCTTCTATTAGGATGGTGTAATGAGTCTGTTTAATCCTTGATTATGGCATAACCTCATTACTTAACACTAAACAAAAACACCAAAAACATCTAAATAATCACAAGTAGGTTAATGATCTTAATCCTACATCAAAGGTGTTTAAGTGTGAGAAGCTGACTTCACACTTAAGGTATTCTCATTACCCCTAATCAGAGGGAAGATGTGATGAGTTCACTAAGTCCATTGGTTCAGGCTTAATCTCATTAACTTATGACAAACTTTCAAAAGCAATAAAAGACTGAAAACTCAAAAACAAACAATAATCGTCTCCTCCGGGATTCTTTTCTCGTCTCATTCACTCATAAACGAGAACTTGCTTCTTCCGTCTAATGCAAGACAGTTTGCACCTGAGCCAGATAGGTCATACACTTGAGCATAGGCAAGCAAGCAGTTCACAAGTCAATTTATCTTTCAGTCTCTTTGGGTCGAACTACGGTGTTCTGACTTCCTCATTGCACGAGAGGATACGTAGGCATAACTTAACAGTTATCGAACAAAAGTCTCTGTATATCCCCCCTCTTTCCAGCTTTATTCTTTTAGCCTAATATTCTTGAGCATTTCATTCTTGTTCCTACACTGACACTTTCATACTTCATATCACTTACACACTATACACTAACACCTGTACATCCTTTTCCAGCTCTTTTACACACAAATTGCACTGACACTACCCCTTTAAAACAAATCTTTTAAGCGTGGATCCCGTCGAGTACGACGGACAATCTGGGTGCTAATACCTTCCCAGGTTGTAACCAACCCCCTTTCTCAGTCTCTCTGGTTCGCAACCGTCTTATCCATATCTTTTCCCAGGTCTATGCAGCATTACCTTTCCTTCGGGATAAAAATGCCTAGCTGGCGACTCTTTTCATTCCCTGTGAGTTTACTCCTGCGTGTTCTCACATCCTCTTTCGCCGACCGTTCGCGTCTGTACCCTATTTGACCCGGCTTCATCTAGTGGGAGAGACAGTGATTTCAGATCGGATTTGAAGATTCACGATGAGCTTTTGGTGGTTTCTGGAAGTAGTTTTGAGGTTGAAGATGGTGGTCAGCGGAAAATGAAAGTGGTGATGTCGTTCGCGTTTGAGACTTTTCGCGTGGTTCTCTGTTTGGGACGGTGGAGTTTGAAGGTCTGCAGTTAGGTTTTGACGGCGGTGGTCGGCGGATGGAAAGGGTTTTTGTGTCGGTGACAGTCGGCTAATGGTGGCGATGGTGGTCGCGACGGTTTGTGTGGGGCTTGTGCGGTTAGTTAACAGTGGTAAGAGGTGTTTTCACGGTTGATTCGTATGGGTTGTTTTTGCTTATCTCTCAATCGATCTCACTCGCTCCATTTCAGATCTGTTTATTATGATTTCGCACCCTCACACTCGTTCGGATCTGCACGGCCTCTGTTTTCATTCATCGTTTCTCGCGGATTTGTTTTCGTTTAGTTTATGCAGTTCAAGTTCGTTTGGTTTCAATCTCGTTTCAGGCTCTCTCATTCTCCCTTTTGTTTTGTTTCTCTGTGTTTGGCGAGTTAATGAGTGACGATTAGAAATATGTTGTTTATGATTTGTGTTTGGAGGGTATTTGAGCGTTTCTGTAGTTTGTGAGTAAAGGGGGTATGAAGGTGATGGAGTGATTTATGGTTGTTTATGGTGTATGAAAGATTTATTTACGAAAAAAAAAAAATGAAAGGTGGTAACTTGAAGTTTATGGAAGGATGGAGTTTTGCAGGTGAACAAGGTTTTTTGATAAAGATTGTTTACGAAATATGAACAAAGTTAAAGAGTGTTTTTCTTTGATTTTGGTTGAAGCTTGGCTTAAATTTCTGCAGGATTTTTAGGTGCTCTCCAAGCTTAAGATTATTGTGATTGAAGGGTCTAATATATAGAGGATAAATTGAGGGTAGAATGGGGAGAATTGAGAGGATTTGTATAGATAAGGATGGGATGGAATCTTTTGTTGAGCTGTGAATTTGGATGAGGATTTGTTAATGGTTGTGCAGAAAAATTGATTGAAATTTGTTGTTGTTGTGCGTGTTGAGTGGAGATGGTAGTGGTGTGTTGGTGTGTACGAGTACATGAATTGCATAAAATGTGGGGTCGATGAAATGGCAATAAATGTGAAGAAAAAAAGTGGCTGAAAAGTCTAAGGTTGTTATTGTAAAGGGAATTGTTTGTCTGCTAGTAACAAATAATAACATAATAATAATAATAATTATTATAATTATAATTATAATTATAATTATAAAAGAAAAACAATATTAAACATAATCATAATATAAATATTAAAAAAAGTAATAATAAAAAAGAGTAATCCTACTACTACTACTAATAATAATAATAAGTAATAGAAATAATGATAATAACATGGTAATAATAGTTATAATAAAAAAATGGAAATAAAACAAAAAGGAAAATAATAAAAATAATAATATTTTTTTTGGAATTTTGTATAAATAAAAGTAAATAGGATAAAAATGAAATAAAGTAGTAAAATAGTTATTCTAGAAAAGAATAAAAAAATAAAATAAAACATAAAAGTGAAAATTAAATTTTTTTCGATTTTTTTATGATAGAAAATATGTGATAGAAATAGTAAAAAAAAATAGAAGTGATAATCGGGAAAAAAGCCTCCACACAATACACTAATTTTTTTAAGGCAATCAACGCACACACACACGCACTCGACTTGACTTGATAGCCTCAAAAGAACTCTGACTGGTATGATAAAATAAATGACCTATTTTTGAATTTTTCAATAATGGTTAGGCATAAAAATAAAATGATACAAGTAGGACAAATTTGGGGTATGACACATCTAATCTTTATTTAATTGGAACAAACATATTATATGTGTCTAGGAAGATTTTGTGGAAAAAACAGTGAAAAAATGGGTTATCATTGCTGATATTTGAGTTATCAAAGATATGTGTGAGGAAGTATCGACTAGTGTGCAAATAATGAGTTATGATTGCTAAAAAACTATTACTTTAAATTTCTAATCTGGACCATTAAAAAATTAATTGACACGCTTTTTGGGTATTAATGTTTTTATTAGCTTTTATTTATAGTATCTATTACAATTATTTCTCTTCACAGTTTTTATTAGCTTTTATTAAGTAATAAAAGTTTTGATATTTCTCATAAATTATGTGCAGATATGTTATTCATAATATGTTATTCTGTTTTAACAAATAATAATAATAATATTCTGTTTTTAAAAAAATATGTTTTAATAATAATAGTATTATGTACTATAATAATAATAATCTAAAAAAACAAAGAAAAAAAATATACGAAAAAAATATTAAAAAAATATTCTGTATATAATAATAAAGGTTAAATATGTTTTTGGTTCCTACAAATATCTCATTTTTTGAAATTGGTCTCTCTAAAATTTTCCTTCAAACATTGGTCCTCCCAAAGTTTTCCATTTCGAAATATAGTCCCTCCCGTTAGTTTGAACTAACGGAGGCTGACGTGGCAAGCCATGTGGGAATTTTTTTGATGAGGCGTGAACTTACGTGGCCTCACTTGTACGCTTCTTCTTCCTCCACCACTTCATCTCTCTCATCACTTTTACGCTTCTTCTTCCTCTACCCACTTCATCACTTTTACGCTTCTTCTTCCTCTTCTAACCCTAATCCCTACTACCCACTTCATCACTGCCATCAACCGTGATGAATCAACCGCCACCATAACCTCTTCTAATTGTTAGGGTCTGCTGTGCCGGTTGCCGGTCTTACTTTCACGTGTCGCACGGTGTGACGGAGTTACCATGTCCTAAATTTCAAATACCACATGTATTCTCTATCGATCCCCCCGCTGCTCTGATTCGATGTCCCGCTTGTAAGGCTCTTGTTATCGGACCTAGTAACCTCTCCGAGTTCCCATATCCTCAGTGTCAATGATAGTGAAGATTTCAATGAGGTTTTTACTCTCACTATGCTTTTTGTTACTTTCGTCTTTTATTGTAATTGATGATTTGATTTTGACCTAATTTTTTAGATTTGGGATATTCCGTGAAAGATTTGGAATAAGAAATGTGCTGGAGATAGATTTGGAATAAGAAACTAAAATTAAATCAATGGATGACTTTCTCCTCTATTGTTTATATATTTTCTTCAACATTTCAATTTCATTTTCTTCCTTTCTTTTATTTCCTCATGGATCGTGTTTGTCAATTTCCTTTTAAAGGTTTGGTGTCTTTGGATCGTCTGTATCAGTGCATGGTATTTGTCTATATCAGTGGCTGATATTCGTTTGTATCATCGCATGAAGCGCTCGTCTGTGTTTCTTAGATCATCGTGTGATATTCGTTTGTATCGTTGACTTATGGCACTCGTATGTGTTCTCTTGATGATCATCCAATACTCGTCTGTGTTGAAGAGGTTTAAAGTCCTGATGGTGGGATTAAACGTCAAAATGGTTATCGGGCCTGGCGTAACAGGTATATCCGAGGGAGGTTCGTCTGTCTCAAGCACCACTTGTCTACGCAAGATTCGTGAAGAGGGTTCGTCAAATCCTAATGTCGCACCTGGCGTAACAGGTTTACTCACAGAAGACTCGTCTGTCTTAGACCATATATCTACGTATAATATATGAACAGGGTTCGTTTATCCTGATTATGCATGTCTATCCCACAAACTTAAGTGCATCACCGGTCCTGGCGTAACAAGTTTATCCGAAGGAGGTTCGTCTGTCTCAGATCATATATTGCAAAATGTATGAGGGCTTGTATGTTCGTTCCTGGCGTAACAGGTTTGATTAAAGAGGGCTTGTATGTCCAGTTCCTGGCATAACAGATTTGCTCGAGGAAGACTCGTCTGTCTAGGTTTTTCTATTTGAAGTAACAATTCAGGTTGGAATGAGCTCGTCTGCTTTGTCCCCGCTTCAGTCGCCAAAGCGTCATTTGGTTGGGTTTATTTCCCATTGCTTGCATTCTCCAGCAGAGTGCAAATTTGAGGTCTTTTTAGTATTCAACCACAGTTTATCTTGAATGGTCGATAGCCGTGCTACCGTCCTCTTCAGATTAACAGTTGCTTGAATAGGGGTAACTGTAACACCCCAAATTTTCCCTCTCCTGTTTAGCATCATCATCATATCATAATCATCATGAGCATGTCATGTCCTTATCATTTTGCATAGAAAAATGAAGCATAACACTCACATGTTCTAGCATAAGGCATATGATCAACCATCCGGGAAATTTGAAGCACTACGAGGCAAAATCAGGAGCATGGTGACCTGGCAAGAAGCTCTCAAGGCATGTTATACAAGCTTTGTATCATGGTCAAGGCCCCTAAAAATATTGAGGATCAAAATCAGATCAAAACGGTTGGCGTTAACCGGTTAACGGTTGCAAATTTTGAATTCCAGCAGCAAATTCAGCATGTGTTTTGGCTCCAATTTTCCCAATTTCCCAATTTTTATTCATTTGAATTAATGAAAGGCTCTAGAGCATTTATCCAAGCCTAATTCCAATGCTAGGTCCTAATCACTTTCTAAAGCTAATTCCAAACCATTTTTTGGACCCCAAGCCTAAATTTTGGGCCCCAAACCTAAACCATATTTAATCCATTTCCCTCCAAACCAAGGAGGCTCTCTCCCTCATAATTCACACCTCTTCATTTTCTGAATTTTGATCTCTCTCACCATTCTCTCATTGTTTTTTCCTCTCAATTTTCCAATTCACTCAAAGTTCCTCTTTGAAGATCACATAACCTTGCCTTAAAGTGTGTAGATCTTGGAACTAAACCTCCATCCATAGCTTATTTGCATCATTTAGCTGGTTTACTTGGTGGTTCATATCTGGTTTGGAAATTAGAAGTGCTTTTGGAGCCAAATTTTTGCATCAAGACCCTTTGCTTGCATTTATTTTGCATGGAGTGTGAAGCTTAGCACCGGATCTTCAAAATTTTCAGCGAGATCTCTTATTTCCAGCTCAATCAACAACTACCATAGCATACCTCAGCTTTGTAGGTTGGTTAAATTCAGATCTAGCTCTGTTTTAGCTTATTTGCATGCTTGTGCTTTAGATCCACCATGTGCTTGTGTATTTACTTGTGTTGCTTGAATTGATGGATTGGTTTGTAACCGGATACGTGTGCTAATGTTCATGAGTATAATGATGTAAATAAATATGAATTGATCCACTTATTTCATGCTTAATTGATTAATGGTCTGGTGTGGAATTATTTGAATAAGTTGGATTTGAGCTGATTTTCTGCAGGTTTTTATTGTTTTTTTACAGTGTTAACCTGTTAACGCGTCCTTTTTATGTGTAATTTGCTGCAGGTTTGAACTGGTTAACCAGTTAACGCTTTGGTTTACCGGTTACATGTTTTAATTGCCATGGATCATTGTATAATCATTAAATATGCTAGTTTAAGGTGATTTTCTTGCTGGTTGATGTATGCTTCCATGTTCTCGACGCGTAAATGCTTCTATGTGCAAAGTTTGGCATGTTGTTTGATCTTGGTTTTCTAGAACTTTGAGCATGCTAATTCCATGATTGTATTGATGAGCATATGCTGGATTTTTGCTAACATTGCATGGGCTTATGGTAAGAGAAGTGTGGATGTTTATCCATATTTCAACTCTTATTCTTTTCTTTTTAAGTTGCTTTCTACTTTGTGCTTTTTGATGTGCCTTATGCCATCATGTGATGCAACTCTTTTCTTCCCCCTTTAGGAGTAACTTATCTCCTTTAGAGGAGTAAGTTGCTTGCTAAGCTTTCTTTTCCTCTCTTTTGCTCCTCTTTGGTTCTTCTTTTCTCTTAGGATAGTTTAAACCTCACTAACCTTAGGACCACTTTTTGCATGCTAATATTAGGATTAGTCTTTCCCCATTAGACGTTTTCCTTTTGCTCCTTTGGTTCTTTCTCTTCTCATCTAAAAACAAAACCTAAAAAACATTAATAAAGAAAGAAGTGACTTCTTGTGTAATAGACTTATTCCATGGGGCCTATGTATTCATTCCATCTTAGAATTGTGCATTTGTCTAGCATGATGCACAAGTCGGATCATGAAGTCATCTTCATCAAGAAAAACCCTAAAAAACACTTCTTCATTTTTAATCACTAAAACGCCTAATAAATTCAACAAGTCAATGAATTTAGGCCTTTGCCCTTGGAAACAAGTCTTGGATAAATTCTCCTTACTTGGTGTGCTTGTTCTATTATTCCATCTTGGAATGTAGCAACAAGTACACATTCCATGGAAAAGAGCTTGAGTTCATTCTCTTGTGCCACACCAATAAAAAAAGCTCATAAAAAACACAAACAAACAATAATTGTCTCTCCTTCGGGACTTCTTTTCTCATCACCTTTGCTCCGTACGTGAACTTGCTCCTACTTGTCATTTTGCAAGACGGTTACACACTCGTCGTCCGAGCCTGCAACACCTGAGCATTGACATAGGCAGTTCAAGCCCTAAGACACAAGCAATCTTTTCCACCCCTGGTTAGGGGAACTACGACGTCTCTGATCCTCATGTCCAGTGAGGTACGTAGGCAGCGGGGTAGGGCCCGTTCGAGCACAATCTTTTATTTTCCCTACATTTTCCTCTTTGTTTCCTTTTTCAGTTCTTTCCTCGTTTCATTTTCAGTTTTGCAGCAGCTTTCATTCTTTCACCCTTTGAAGCATTCTCTTTGTAAGCGTGGATCCCGTCGGGTACGGCGGACGATCTGGGGTGCTAATACCTTCCCAGGTCGTAACCGACTCCCGAATTCAGTTTCTTTGGTTCGCAGGACCCGTGTCCTTCCTTTTCTTTTCTTCGGTTTGTGCAGCATTACCATTCCCGTTCCTTCGGGATAAAAATGTCTGGATGGCGACTCTACCTCTTTCCGCACCACTTTCGTGTTTGTACCAGGATTGAAATCCAGGGAGCGACAAACATGAACCCCTATTTTTTTTTATTTTATGTTAACTATAGTTTTAAGAAAATAGATATTCTTGATCTTGGATTAGTGCTCAATGTATAACATGCTCTACTAGTTCGTTGTTTCCCACAACAGAAATTTCATGGTCTTACATTATTACTGATATTCCAGTGCAGTTTAATAATGTGTTAGTAGTAGTTTCTTTTATGATTTAGAATTTTTGACATGTCATTTTAACTCCTTAGTTAATGAAATGCAGGGAAAGAAAGTGGCAGCGACCATCATCATATTTTTAAGGGAAGATTCTTTAGTTTCTTTCATTTATATATTGTGTTAGAAAATCAATGGATTTGTTTGTTGTTTGTTCACATTAGATAATATACAACAATTAAAAGTGTAACTTTAACTTCAATTAGATTGTTGTCATTTTAATTTTGTGGATGCAGGTGGTTTGTGTCAAATGAAATGGAATTGGTATCATTTGAGGGATTAGCTAGGAATTAGCTACGAATTAGCTAGAAATTAGCTACCATTTATGAGTTTAAAATTGATATTAGCTACAAATTAGCTATGACTTAGCTACGAATTAGCTAGGAATTTCCACGTCATTAAAAAAATTCTCACATGACATGCTACATCATTCTCCATTAGTCAAAATTAACGGGAGGGACTACATTTGGAAACAAAAAACTTTAGGAGGCTCAATGTTTGCAGGAAATTTTTTGAGGGACCAATTTCAAAAAGTGAGATATTTGTAGGACCAAAAACATATTTAACCCTAATAATAATAATCTAATAATATATTATTTCAATAATATAAAAAAACAAAAAAAAACAAATTTTTTTTGTATATAATAATAATAATAACAAAATAATATATTATTTCAATAATATAAAAAAACGAAAAAAAAAGAAAAAAAATATATTATTTCAATATTCTGAAAAATAACAATAATAATATTATTCTGTTTTTTAATAATATATAACAATACCATATTCTAAAAAATAACTGATCTTATCTGATCAGGAGGGCCTTCCAGCAATCGGGTGCAACAGCAAGTGGATGGAATGGAGGGGGGTGTACCTGGAAGGCGCTCCGATGCCAAAGTTAATAGAGGTACAACAAATAGGTAAGTTAGAAGAACGGAATCAGGATACCTGGCCCTTTAGTGAAAAGGGTATTTATAGAGAGCCCCCAGCGCTGGGCCAAGGTCATTCCTTGGGCTGTATCAGCTAGGTCCAAGGAAGAACTGCCAAGGAACGCGTGAGAAGCGTGAAGACCTAGCTAAGTGGTTTGTTCCTTGGTTCAACTGCCCCTATCTTTCAGGAGATAATAGGGGACAGTTGGGTGACATGGCAAATGAACTGGCAGACATGTTCTTTGCCCGTTCTAAACGCGTGCCCGACATCTGGGATATGTGTCCGACTGTTAAGCGCCCCTGCCCGTCTATCAGATGTATCTGCCCGAGCATATGGGCCCCTGTTCGACATATTGGGCCGTATCCCAATACAGTCTGGAGGCCCAGTCCGGAACATGAGCCCCCCAAGTCGAGTCTCCGAGTCGGAGCGATGAATTAGAACATAGGCGGACGTAGGTGTGTTGAAGAAGGTGTCAGGCATATACTTGCATGTGCTGTTGAGTCTGTCGGGCATGTGGTGTTTCACAGAGTCGAGGATGCTCCTTATAGTCGAGGAGATTTGCAGTTGCTTGACGTCATTCAGGATTCTTGTGGACTGACGTGTCTCAGCATTAATGGTGTGTCGCCTCATTTCCTGTGCAAACGGCAGCGTAAGGTCTAGGTAATGATTACCTGGCGCATCCGTCCACACGCTTGTGGTTATATAAAGGGGGTGGTCCACTTCATTTGGACGTTTCACTCTGACGTTTGACCGGAAGCTCTGAGAAGAATCCTCTCTCCGCCCGTCTCCGCCGTCTGCACCGCCATTTTCTGCCCGTGCATCACCGTCTTCTCCTCGTCTCCAATATGTCAGGTAACACTTCAAATTCTCTATTTTGCATGCTTTTTCATTTGGTAGATAGGAAAAGGCCTGATATGTCTGTGTAGAGTAGGCAAACTTTAGTGTAGAGTAGATAAATCTGGGTTTAGGGATAGTTTTTTAGGTTTTGGGTATGAATTTCTCGGGCAGGATTAGAATGTCCCGGGCAAAACTTTCATATGCACTTGAATAAACCTGCCAAAACTATCATGTCACGGGCGTGAAATTCATATGCGTATGAATATCCCGGGCAAGATCAGCATGCCACGGGCGTCGAATTCATATGCGTATGAATATCCCGGGCTAGGCCAGCATGCCACGGGCGTAGAGTTCACATATGTATGAAATTGTAGGTCGGATCTTTATGTGCCTGAACGCGTGTGGGGGTTGCCCCTTCGTCGGTCTAGGTTAGTTTTAGTCGGATTTTGGGCGTTTTAACTTTTCGCCCTTTCACTTGACTTGCGGTGGAAGGGTGGATTTGATGCGATGTCGAATTTACTTTTTCTGTCTGCGTTTCAGGTACGACAGAGCATCGGCAGGTCAGGGAAGGGAACACCGAACGTTGTCAAGATGATGAAGGGGAGGTCGCGCATCGGAACCCCGAGGAAAGGAATGCCAAGGAAGACAACGAGCATGTTTCCTCGTCCGGGCATAATGACTTGTCGTGGGTCACGGACGAACCGCTGGAAGAAGAATCGTACTTCGAAGATGAGACGACCGGTGCATACGCCGTGGTGGAAGATATCAGCCCCGAGGACCCTGCGAATTGGCAATGCCTTGCTCCTCAGGAGGCGGACCGGATATGTCACCACTTCCCGGGGAAGCAGTTTGCTATGTACGAATTTGCCTTCCAAGAAGAGAGGGTCAGGTTGCCCTTCAACTCTTTTCATATGGGGGTTTTCAGGTGGCTCATACTGGCACCGTCGCAACTGCATCCGAACGCCATCGCTTTTATCCGGGCGTTCGAGCTAGTCTGCCGTTTTCTAGGCATTGGGTGCACTTTGCCCCCTCTTTTTCCATATCTTCCACCTGCAACGGTCTGGTGCCCGGGGACGTCATAGCTGGGTGTCTCTGAAGTAGCCAGTGAGGCTATTCAAGACCTATGTAGATTCTTCCCGACATTTTAAAGGGTGGTGGTATACAGTGAAGCCGATCACTCATTCTGCCTTAAACTCCCTTTACTATTACAAATGGAATGCCGCTGGGGAGGAAAAAATTATGTCGAGGATCCCCTTGAGGTGGCAACCCGACCATTTCAATCTATTGACCAGTCACTACCGGGTAAAATTCTCGAGCATGGGGGTCGAGGATAGGCTGGCCTACAAGAGGCTGGTGGAGTATGTACAGAGCTTCAACCTGACGGTTTGGGTTGACCGGAAAGGTGCCCCCTACGTCGATGAGGCTGGGATGCCGATTTATGAAACCCGTCTTATAAACACGAGGACTCTGCTCGAGTGTGATACGGACGAGGAGACCTTGGAGTTACTGCGTAGGTTTTCTTTACTTACTTTTTTTTCTAGGTCTTGTGTCCGTCCAACTAACCTTTGTTTTTGTTTTGTAAGAACTATGCCCGCTCATCGTGAACGAGTTATGAAGCTGGCGATCCATGCTAGGGCCCCGGATAGGGTCCCTAAAAAGAAAAAGAAAGTGACACCCCGTGTCCAAGAGGTGGCCACTGAGCTCGGGGCAGGTACCTCGGGTACTGCTAACCCGATGTCCAACTCCCCTTAGCCCGCTCAACAAACCTCTTTGATCCAGATACGGGACAGTCCACCTCCTTCCACCTCTCATTGGCTCAAGCAGAAGCGTCTGGATGGGACTCTTGCTCGATCCGTTGCTGTGGGCGGCAATGATTTTGATGCCCCTTAGAGTTATTTGCTGCCTCCTTTCTATCTGGAGCAGGAGTTCTTTAAGACCGAAGGTTCCGTCGTAGTGGCGGCGCCCGAGGCAAAGGCCATTCTGAACCAAGATGCCAACGCCCGACGAAGATACCTAGCTGGGGATCTGGCCGTCGTTATCCGGGTGATGGAGACTGCCATGGTCATGTCCGAGACTGTTGTTTCCACGGCTTCTTTAGAGGATGCTCTTCTGGCTGCCCAGACTGAGAAAGATATATTGTCTAAGGATCTATCTGACTACAAGGAGGAGCACCAGTTGCAGGAGGGGCTGAAGAAGGAGCTGGAGGAACTGAAGCTCGAGCGGGACACTCTAAAGGCCGAGAAGCAAATCCTTGAGGATCAAGCTGCGGGGCACAAGAAGGTGGCTGAGAAAAACGTGCAGCTTCGTGTTCGGGCGGCTCTGCTCGAGGGTACAATCCGCCCTCGGGATGATGAAACTGAGGAGGATTTTGCCCTTCGTACCCGGGCGAGTTGGTCGGACATATCCGCGAACTCAACAAAGAGCTGGTTGTAATGTCCAAGGATGGGTTCGACAATGCTACCGAGCAACTGAAGGTGTTGAATCTCGGGCTAGTGACGGAGGGGTTGGCCCACAACTACTGTGTGGTTGACGGGGAGATCGTGTGCCCCTTCGAAGCTGAGGAGGAGCTGGAAGATGAGGAGGAGGATGGTCGTGAAGAGTAACTCCAGGAGGAGTCTTTAGAATTTTTTGTTGTCTTTTTGTAGGGCTTGCGTGCTTGTTTATAATGGCCTTTTGTGCCTGTTTGAATATTTGCATTCGGGCTCCTTTTGTATTTTTCTTGGTCGGTTGCGACCGTGTTTAATGAATGTTATTTTCAATATTAATTTGTTTTATTTATTTATTTTTGAACTGTTTGTGCTCGACAATGATGGTCTCGTTGGTGTAGGGAACTGACAAGGTGGCGAGTGTCGTGCTCGCCTAAAATCGAGGTAGGGTTTGCAATCGGAGAACTCTAACCTCAGGGCTTGGGCTTTCCCATCGCGAGCTGGGTGCCCTGCCAATGTGGTACTGCAACACTGGGGCTCGTTTGAGGTGCCCAACCTCGGGGAGGGTTGTGTTCGCCCCTGAGGAGCGCAAATCCTCCCTTTTGTTTTGGTGGTGAAGAGCGTGGTCGTACCTCCCATGTCTCCCCAGGTTATGTTTAGCTATAATATTGTCTAAGTTTTTCTGCGTTCCATGGTCGAGCAAGTTCTTCACCTTGTAGGTTTTCCAGATAATAGGCCCCGTTGCTCGTCTTGTCGCGGACGCGGTAGGGGCCTTCCCAGTTGGCGGCCAATTTTCCCTCTCTTGGGTTTTTTAGGTTTCTTCTGAGGACCAGGATGCCCACCTGGAACTCTCTTTTTATGACCTTCGCGTCGTGATGTAAGGCTATTTTTTGTTTGAGGGATGTTTCCCTAAGGGCCGCTTCGGAGCGGATCTCGTCGACGAGATCCAGCTTGGCTCGAAGTGCCTCGTCGTTCATCTCTTCGTCGAGGGGCGCCTCCATGCGTCTCGTCGGCTCTCGTATTTCCACCGGGATGACTGCTTCGGTGCCGTACGTTAGTTTGAATGGGGTCTCCCCGATCGTGGAGTGTGGCGTTGTGCGGTATGCCCATAGGACGTTGTGTAGTTCCTCGACCCATGCCCTCTTTGCCTCGCCGAGTCTGCGCTTTAGTCCGTGTAGGATTACCCTGTTGGCCGCCTCAGCTTGTCTGTTGGTTTGAGGGTGCTCGACGGACCTAAAGTGTTGTTTAGTGCCTAAGCTGGCTACGAAGTGCTGAAATCCTCCGTTCGTGAATTGTGTTCCGTTGTCGGTGATGAGGACCTGGGGTATGCCGAACCGGGCGAGGATGTTTCGTTTGAAAAATCGAAGAATGTTTTGCACCATTATTTTGGCCAGTGCTTCTGCTTCGATCCACTTGGTGAAGTAGTCTACCCCTACAATGAGGTATTTATTTTGGTAAGAACCGGTCACAAATGGGCCGAGGATGTCCATGCCCCACCATGCCAAGGGCCAAGGGGAGGAAAGCGTTTTTAGCTCGTTGGGAGGTGCGATATGCATGTCAGCGTGTCGTTGGCATTTGTCGCATTTTTTGACGTGCTCTTTGGAGTCGTGTTGCATAGTTGGCCAATAGTAGCCTGCTCGTTGAGCATTGCGCGTCAGCGACCTTCCGCCGGGATGTTGGGCGTTGATTCCCCGATGCATTTCCCCTAATATGTCAGGGACTTTCTCCTCCTCGACGCATTTGAGCAACGTGATGGAGAGTCCCCTACGGTAGAGTTTCCCTTCGAGGAGGACGTATGAGCACGCCCTCCGCTTAGTTGTGGATGCCTCTTTGGGGTCTGTCGCTCCCACCAAATGAAGCCGGGTCAAATGGGGTACAGACGCGAACGGTCGGCGAGAAGAGGATGTGTGAGAACACACAGGAGTGAACTCACAGGGAATGAATAGAGTCGCCAACTAGGCATTTTTATCCCGAAGGAAAGGTAATGCTGCATAGACCTAGAAAGATATGGATAAGACGGTTGCGAACCAGAGAGACTGAGAAAGGGGGTTGGTTACAACCTGGGAAGGTATTAGCACCCAGATTGTCCGCCGTACTCGACGGGATCCACGCTTAAAAGATTTGTGTTTTAAAAGGGTAGTGTCAGTGCAATTTGTGTATCAAAGCTGGAAAGAATGCAAGGGTCAGTGTAAAGAAAAATGTGAAGTGTGTAAATGTACAGTGTCAGTGTAAGAAAAGGAATAAGATGCTCAAGATCATGAGGCTATAAGAATAATGTTGGAAAGAGGGGGAATATACAGAGACTTTTGTTCGATAACCGTTAGGTTATGCCTACGTATCCTCTCATGCAATGAGGAAGTCAGAACACCGTAGTTCGACCCAAAGAGACTGAAAGGTGAATTGACTTGTGAACTGCTTACTTGTCTATGCTCAAGTGTATGACCTGTCTGGCTCAGGTGCTAACTGTCTTGCATTAGACGGAAGAAGCAAGTTCTCGTTTGTGAATGAAGATGATGAGAAAAGAATCCCGGAGGAGACAATTATTGTTTGTTTTTTTTGTGTTTTCAATCTTTTATTGCTTTTTGAATTTTGTCATAAGAAAATGAGCTTAAGCCTAAACCAATGGATTTAGTAAACTCATCACATCTTCCCTCTGATTAGGGGTAATGAGAATACCTTAAGTGTGAAGTCAGTTTCTCACACTTAATCACCTTTGATGTAGGATTAAGATCATTAACCTACTTGTGATTATTTATATGTTTTTGGTGTTTTTGTTTAGTGTTAAGTAATGAGGTTAAGCCATGATCAGGGATTAAACAGACTCATTACACCATCCTAATAGAAGGATAATAGATGAGAATGTTTAAGCTGAGGAAAACTCCTCAACTTAATCCATGATTGGGGATTAAACTCATGACAAAACAAAGCCTTTATTAGATGGATTTTAGATAATGGTAAGATGATGAAGTGAATTTTATGATTTGTAAGACAACTTGAGGGGGACTTGTCCATTAACACTAGGGTTAGTCCTTCTTAACCAATTAAGGAAGAATTAGAACCCTAATGCAAGGCCCAAGTTACAAGTTTGATGTCTTGATGATTATTAGATGAATTGATTAAAGGATTTAAACACATTAAGGGTTTAACACTTAGGATTAAAGTTATACACTCCATCCTAATAGAAGGATGCAGGCATAAGCTTAATCACAAAGCCTTAAAGCCTTTAGGGTTTAGTCCCTGATTATGAGATGAGAAGAGAAGACTCAATGAGACACAAAGGTAAAACTAAGAGGGGGGACTAATCACAACCCTAATCATTGTCATTCTTGGTTGTTCCTAAGGTTTGTGAGGTTTTACAAGAAATATCTTCAATGGAACCACCAGGAAGCAGATGAAAGGAGCAAAGAGAAGCAAAGTAACTTGCTTCACTTAAGAAGACAAGTCACTTGAAGAAAGAAAGTAAGAAGAAGAAGAATGAGCAAGCTCAATCTCAAACACAAAGTAAAATGCAGCAATGATGCATAAGAGAGATGAAAAGAAATTGTGAGAAGTGAAGGCAAATTCACTTCTCAAAGTAACTTACCACCTGAAAAGTTAGTGAAAGAAATGCAGTGCAATGCAAAATGAGATGAAATGGCATGATGTAAATCAAAACCAGAAGCATATGTGTGATGATAATGATGTTATGAGATGATGCAAACATGAATCAAGGCATGGGGATGATCATATGAACATATGGATGCAAGAGAAGCATGCTTAGAACCATGATCATACATGAAAAGTTATGAAATGCAAATGACATACAACATGGAAAATGAAAGATGCAATGATCAAACATGATTCTAATATGTATTAAGATGTCCAATGAATCAAATGGATGCACAAAATGCTAAGGCAAGTCATGCTATGCAAGCAAATGCAAGATGAATGCAAAAGGAAGCCCAAATTAGGGTTTATGATCAATGCACAAAACAAAAACCAAAACCAGAAGCAAACATCAAGATAAAAAATTGAAAATGCACTCAAAGGAACCCTAACCCTACCCAAACTCACTGCCCAAAGGAGGGGTTCTAACTCTTAACCTAACTAGGGTTATGAATTTCCTAAGATTTCTAGGGTTTTAGGGTACCTTGACAAGAAAAATGTCTAACAAATGGGGAAATGCAAGATCAAATCATGCCAATTTAATCCTACAAACTACATGATGTGCAAGACACAATGCAAAAAGAATCAAAGTCCAACTCTCAATGGTTAGGCAGAAATGATTTTTTGAAGTTTGGATCAAAATGATGCTTTGAAAGGAAATTAATTCCATGGAAAATTGTCAAAATGCATCAAGATCAAAAAAGAAATTTGGTTTGAGGGTTGGACAATGTTTCTAAATGTTTTTAAAGGTTTCATGAATTTTTTGGTGATTTTTAAATACCTAAAAGTATTTTTAATTAATTAATTCTCATTAATTAATTAAAAATAAACTTTTAAATGATTTAAAAATATTTTTTAATGCAAAAAATAAAAATAAAAATGTTTTTGGTTTCTGAAAATTAATAAAAGTTTATACAAAAATTTCCAGAATTTTTAAAATTGTTTTACTATTTTAAATAAAATGGAGAAAACAAATCAAATTAAATGATAAATAAAATGAAATTAAACTGAAAATGGAAAAGTATGCAAGATCAAGGGCTGACATTCAAACATACGCGCGCGGGAGTGGACTTGGCGCCATATCCAAAGGCTGAGATTCAAAATTCGCTAATTAAATGATTAAGCCCTAATCCAGCCCTAATCACTCTCAGGCGACCGGAACACTGTTCCGGTCATCTTCTCCGGCCAGCTCATCTCTCAATCTCTCTCAATATGCCATGAAACCTCCCAAATCTCTCCAGAATCAAACATTAATCATCACTAAACCTAAACCCCACCCCAAAATCCATTCATTTCTACTGAATCATGAGAAACGAATCAAAACGGAAAAACGCACAAAAATTTCAGAAATCAAATACATCCTACACACGCAACCATTTCCACTGGTTCAAAGCTCAAAATGATCAGCACACCACATAGAATCAGTTTGTAACTTAAAACACAAGTTCTGGAAAAATGTTCTTGGATGATACCTGAGATGGAGCTTTCGGTTCAAGAGCTTTCTGGCTGTTTCTTTGGCTCAAACCCACTCCAATGATCCTCCTAAGAAGCTTGCAATGACTGGTTGGAGTTTAAAATGGATGGTTTGGGAGATGGCAGAAGTTCTGTTCAATGGAAGGTGGTGATCGTGTTTTTGATTCTTTGAGTTTCAGGCTGTGGTGAGAGGTGCTTTGTGATCAGGGAAGTGTGTTGAGTTGATTTGTGAAGTTAGTTTATGAGTTTGAGGCTTGTGTGATGAGTTTCGAATGCTCTTGCAAGATGGTGTGAAAATGAGAATGCTGTGCTATGGATGGTTTCAGGCTTGTGTTGTAGTTGCTTTGGCTTGCTTTTTCTTTTCATAAACAATTGGGATTGGTCAGAAGAAGTGATGTGTGCTTTTGTGATAGGTATGGCTCAAGTTGCCAAAATGTCAAAGTTGTGTAAGAGAAGCATGGGCTACTTTCTAGCCAAGGACAAAAGGTGTGTCCTGCGCAGCATGATGTGGGGAGAACCCTAGGATTGATCAGCAAGTCAGCAAGCAAGTGGATTGTAACTCATGATGAGTTTTGCAAGTTGGCTTGCTTTTGCTTCTTATGAGATATCTTGCTCCATAAGCCACAAAAATGAGAGACTTCTTGGCCCATTCTGAATTTTAGGTCTTGTATGATCATGTTGTGAAGTTTAGAAGTCCATTTGATAACTTAATTTGCCTTGAGAAGTGAATTTGCAACTTTGCCTCTTTGGTAGAAACTTTGAAATTTTGTGATTTTAGCCAACTTTGACAAGCCATAACTTTTGATCCAAAATGAATTAGGTCATGTTCTTGTACTTTTTGAAAAGGGAATGATCCATTCTACAACTTTCATGACCAAAGTTTTTCCATTTGAAGCATTTTTGAATCAAAAAGTAAAGGTTGAAAAAGTTTCCTAAAATGGCAATTTCATTAAAAGTCAAACTTCCCCAAAAAGTCAACTTTGCAAAAGACTTGAAATTCTTCAAATTTGTGAACTTATAACATCTTCCATGATCAAATAAAGATCATATACAATCAAAATGATGAAGAACACCCTTTGGTTGGGTCATTGGGGGCCTCAGATGCCCTGATTTTGCACTGACTTGCTTGAAAAGTCAACTCTTGATTAGATGACTTCCCCATGGAATTTCTTCATGAAAATTGATATGAATGATCCTCATATCATATAGAGACCAATAGAAACAAGAATGACCAAAAAATTTGGAGTTATGGCCTCTAAAACCAAAACCCTAATTCTAGGTCATCTGTGCAGTTAAACCTGGCTCTGCTTCCATGCCATTCTCAGTTCTTGTGATTTTTTGACATTCTTGACTTTGAGGGGATATAATATGATGCTTGAACATACATGGGCCCCTTTGAAGTGGTTGATGACCTTTGGAGTTGCTCAAGAAGCTCTTGGATTGCTCAGATCACAAACCCTAGGTGCAGATGACTTTGAACCAATGCAGTGAAGCAAAAGTGTGGTATGAGATGCTATGATTGAACTTATGCACCTGAAATGATCACAAGCCATGGTGTGAATGGGTGAGGGCAAATTTGGGGTGTTTACAGCTGCCCCTATTCAAACATGAGTTAGCTGTGCAGGATGTAAGCAACGGCTTAACAGGCAAACAAGATAACTTGTGGTTGAATACCAAAGACAGACCGAAATTTGCACTCACAGAATGAAGAAGAAAAGGGATATAGATTGTAAAAGAAAATAAAGTATATTGTAAAGTGTGGGCGACGGAGGACGACCGTCGAGCAGAGGACGACTGCTGGGTAAAGAGCAATGACGGGGACGGCCGACACGCTGGAAAAGTGCGGAAGATAAAGCAATGACGGGGACGGCCGACATGCTGGGGATAAAAAGGGATCATGATGGGGACGGCCATTAAGTAAAGTTATAATATTCTCTGGGGATTAATGAAAAATGATGGGGACGGCCACCAAGTTCATAAAGTAATGTAACCAACGACGGGGACGGCCATCGGGCTAAAACTGATGAAGACGATCATCAGGAAAAGGAAAAGGGACCACGACGGGGACGGCCATCGGGTTAAAGAATAAATGAAACAAACAGATGATGAGGTACGGTCATCAAAGGTGAAGGACGATCACCTAGCAGGGGACGGCTTCTCTGTTGGGGATAAGATGAGGGACGGTCATCTATGGTGAAGGACGATCACCTGGCAGGGTACGGCTGCCAAAAATATCGCGACATAGGACGAATGCCGGATAAAAGGTCAACGACGGGGACGACCATCGGATGAGCGTGATGAAGGACGACCATCAAGAGGTGAAGGACGATCACCTAGCAGGGGACGGCTGCTCTCAAGGTGTATCGTGACATAGGACGAATGTCAGATAACCAAAATCAACAATGGGGACGGCCATTGGATAAAATGATGAGGGACGATCATCAAAAGGTGAAGGACAATCACCTAGCAGGGGATGGCTGCTAAATATCACGACATAGGACGAATGTCGGATAAAAGGGGCCACGATGGGGACGGCCATCAGATGAGCATGATGGAGGACGACCATCAAGAGGTGAAGGACGATCACCTGGCAGGGGACGGCTGCTCTCAGGGTTTATCATGACATAGGACGAATGTCAGATAAAAGAAAATTTGCTTTACTGGGGAATAGTAAACACGGACGAGTGTTTATATCCAGGAAATAAAAGGTATAAGTGTTTTGACGCTGTGTATAGATTTAAAGATGCAGACGAGCATCTCCAAGACTACAATACGGACGAGTATCGGGCAGAAACAAAAAACTGACACGTGTTCAGAGATACGGACAAGTATCAACTAGTTAATAGAGAACACGGATGAGTGTTGAATCTGAGGGGACTCCTCTGGGGAATAGTAGACACAGACGAGTGTCTATGTTCAAGAAGACAAAAGTGTTTGACACGGTGTATGGATTAAAGATGCGGACGAGCATCCTTAAGACTATGATACGGACGAGTATCAAGTAGAAACAAACGCTTGACACATGTTCTGAGATGATGGTACGGACGAGTATCAACTGGTTAACAGAGAACATGGACTAGTGTTGAATCTGCGGGGATATAAATGGTGTATACAAGATACGGACGAGTATCTGTATAAGTATGAGTGGTGTATAGTTGAGCATTTAACTGTTGGGGAGAGTGACACGGATGAGTGTCGAAAGGAGAAAAGTATAGTATAAACAAGTATCTGACATTCAAAGTGTTTATGTTACTGTGCTGGGGAAAATGACATGGACGGACGTCAAGGAATTGTATATATAAGTATCTGAGAGTGCAAAGGGGATGTCTTTGGCTTTCTGCTGGGGGTATGACACGGACGGGTGCCACAAGGACTATGTACTGATGTTTTGTGAATGTGAGGCAACTGTTTTAGCTTTAACTCTCTGCTGGGGAATTTAGGGAGCAATCTGTATGTTTTTGACGGATGGTCATTATTCACAAGTGTTTGATTCAGAACATGGCTTATGATTATGCAATTTTGTTTGATTTTTGCCGTAATGCTCCGTATTAGACGGAATGCTACGCTTTGTGGGGTGAATATGATGCGAATGCTATGATTATGCAAAGACAACCAACCGGGATTCGGATCCCGTTGCCATGAAGATCTCTGGCCAATCTGGTTTGAGATGGACATCCCAGCTGGGGATGAGATCATTGGTGGATCTGATGAGATGTATCTGCTTGGGGAAATGGGTCAATGATAGACCTATCTCAGTAATGAGGGACCCGGCTGGGGTTTGTAGAAGCTTTCTTCACTCTGTTGTGATTCCTTCATGCGTTGCTCTTCTGGTTAGAGGCTGAAACTCTGTGGGGAGATGGTTCCCTGGATTTTGTACTTTGGCCGAGGAAGAAAGATTGGCACCTCAGCTGGGAGAAGTGACAAATGGCAACTCAGCTGGGGAGAAAGCACTTCGGGTGCTAAGACTGAGTGAGTGCTGACTTGCCAGCTTGCTGAGATGAAGCTTATATGCCCCATGTTGCGCTTTTGAATACCTGCAATCTTGCAAAGGTAGAGGAACGCACAAGTGATCCCGAGGTATCCTTTACTAGATTCCGTCATAGGAGTTAGACACTTCTGAGAGTAAGTATATTCTCTGCAAGCACGTATTTTTTAGAAGAAAAGCATTTGTATTTATGCAATCAGTATTTTAAAGACATCAGACATTTTTTGCAAATAAAAATGTACAAGACGAAACATGACTGGAAATCTGATTTTATTAATTCATGTGCCCTTAATTGGCAAGATACAGTCAAAGAAACATATCCCCTGAAATGAGGAGATTGTTACAAATTGAGAAACGAAATGCTGGCAATGTTGATGACGTTTCAAGGAGCTTCCCTTCTGCTATGACTCGTATGACATTCGACGTTCTTCTCATCTTGCTTTCTGAAAAAGGCTGATTCTGATAGAAGCTTGATCCTTTCGAGGTTTACCAAGTTGTAGGTGATACAGACGAATTCAGGATGCAGTTGTTCGCTTATTCCCTTATTTTGCATGGATCGCCCTTTCAGGTTTTCAATCCATCAGGATACCCATTTTTGCCTGAGTTGTCCAATGCGGCTTTTCAACTCAGCGGGTGTACATTTTTTTTGTTTAAATCCCTTATTTCTGCCCGAGTCTTTTATTCTGTTTTTGACTCGCCGGGATGCCCTATTTTTGCCTGGACTTACATTCTGTTTTTATGTCCAGCGGGTCATTTTTATGCGAAGTATTTTTTAACTGCATCTGAATTCACAGGGGACGGGAAATCTTCTCCATCCATGGTGCTGAGCATCAGTGCTCCACCGGAGAAAACTTTCTTTACTACAAATGGTCCTTCATAATTCGGAGTCCACTTGCCCCTATGGTCTGTATGTGGAGGGAGGATCCTCTTCAGCACAAGATCTCCTACTTGGTACTCTCGGTGCCTGACTTTCTGATCGAAGGCTCTCTTCATTCTTTTCTGATACAACTGCCCATGACAGATTGCAGCCAATCTCTTCTCTTCAACCAGACTCAGTTGTTCGTATCGGGATCGGACCCATTCGGCTTCGTTCAGCTTAACATCCATCAGTACCCGTAGGGAGGGTAATTCAACTTCAACAGGTAGGACTGCCTCCATACCATACACAAGTTGATACGGTGTTGCCCCAGTGGATGTTCTGATTGATGTGCGGTACCCATGCAAGGCAAACGGTAACATTTCATGCCAGTCTTTGTATGTGACTACCATCTTCTGCACAATCTTCTTGATATTCTTATTAGCTGCCTCAACAGCGCCATTCATCTTTGGCCTGTAAGGAGAAGAATTGTGGTGTTGGATCTTGAAGTCCCGACATAGCTCTGCCATCATTTTATTGTTCAAGTTGGAACCATTATCAGTAATGATTCGCTCGGGAACTTCGTATCGACAGATGATATCTCTCTTCAGAAATCTGGCTACCACTTGTCTTGTAACGTTTGCATAAGAAGCTGCTTCGACCCACTTGGTGAAATAGTCAATGGCAACCAGGATGAATCTGTGGCCATTCGAAGCAGTCAGTTCAATCTTGCCAATCATATCAATGCCCCACATAGCAAAGGGCCAAGGTGAAGACATCACATTCAAAGGATTGGGAGGCACATGCACCTTATCCGCATAAATCTGGCATTTATGGCATTTTCTGGCATAGGCACAACAGTCGGCATCCATTGTGATCCAATAATAACCTGATCTTAGCAACTTCTTAGCCATTGCATGTCCTCCAGCATGGGTACCAAAGGATCCTTCGTGCACTTCATGCATTAACAAATCTGCTTCTGTCCTGTCGACGCATCTGAGGAGTACCATATCAAAGTTTCTCTTGTATAGAGAACCATCAGTGTTTAGAAAGAAACTTCCAGAAAGCCTTCTCAAGGTCTTCTTATCATTGGAAGATGCCCCAGGTGGGTATGTTTGATCCTCCAAGAAGCACTTAATGTCGTGGAACCAAGGTTTATCATCTTTGACAACATGCTGGCCTGTCAAGTCTGGATACTGAAATTTGAGGTACAAAGTTGGCAGCTTGCACTTTGATCATGGATGAAATGGTAGCCAGAGCATCCGCAAACTGATTTTCGTCCCGAGGAATATACTCAAGCTTGACTGTTGTAAAGAAAGTCAATAACCTCCTTGTATAATCCCTGTAAGGTATCAGATGATCCTGGTGGGTGTACCATTTGCCGTTGGTTTGATTGATTACCAGAGCTGAATCTCCGAACACGGTCAATGTCTTGATCCTGAGGTCAATGGCTTCCTCAAGACCCATAATGCAAGCTTCGTATTCAGCTTCGTTATTAGTGCAGTTAAAGGTGAGTTTTGCCGAGAAAGGCATGTGAACTCCTTTAGGTGTAATGAGTACTGCACCAACACCACGACCATTCATATGAACAGCCCCATCAAACATCATAGTCCATTCTTCTGCCGGGTCAGGCCCTTCGGTGTGAACAGGCTCTTCATGATCTTTTGCTTTTATGAACATGATGTCTTCATCAGGGAAGTCAAATCTCATAGGCTGGTAATCATCAATAGGTTGCTCAGCAAGATATTCTGACAATACACTTCCCTTGATAGCTTTCTGAGATGTGTATTGGATGTCATATTCTGTGAGGATCATTTGCCATCTTGCAGCCCGTCCGGTAAGTGTTGGCTTCTCAAAAATGTACTTAACTGGATCCATCTTTGAGATCAATAAAGTGGTGTGGGTCAACATATACTACCTCAGTCGGCGAGCAGCCCACGCTAAAGCACAGCAAGTTTTCTCGAGCAGTGAATAACGTTGTTCACAGTCGGTAAACTTTTTGCTTAGGTAGTATATTGCATACTCTTTTCGACCAGACTCGTCATGCTGGCCCAGCACACACCCCATTGACTCTTCTAATACTGTCAAGTACATAATTAGAGGTCTTCCTTCAACTGGAGGCATAAGGATTGGAGGCTCTTATAAGTACTCCTTGATCTTGTCAAAAGCCTTTTGGCAGTCTTCGTTCCACCTGACCGTTTGTTCTTTTCTCAGCAGCTTGAACAAGGGTTCACAGGTTGCTGTAAGGTGAGATATGAACCGTGAAATGTAGTTCAATCTACCTAGAAACCCTCGAACTTCTTTTTCTGACTTTGGTGCAGGCATCTCTTGAATAGCTTTGACTTTGTCAGGGTCAACTTCAATCCCTTTCTCACTTACAATAAATCCCAGCAGCTTACCAGATCGCACCCCGAATGTGCATTTGTTGGGGTTTAACTTTAGCTGGTACTTCCTCAGACGCTTGAATAACTTCAGCAAATTTACCAGGTGGTCTTCTTCAGTGAGGGACTTGGCAATCATGTCATCCACATAACATTCGATTTCTTTATGGATCATATCGTGGAATAATGTCACCATAGCCCGTTGATATGTTGCACCAGCATTCTTCAGTCCGAATGGCATCACCTTGTAACAGAACGTGCCCCAGGGTGTGATGAAGGTTGTCTTCTCCATGTCTTCAGGTGACATCTTGATCTGATTGTATCCTGAAAATCCGTCCATGAAGGAGAATACCGAGAACTGAGCTGTGTTATCCACCAATACATCAATGTGAGGTAATGGGAAGTCATCCTTCGGGCTGGCTCTGTTCAGATCCCGGTAGTCAACACACATTCTTACTTTGCCGTCTTTCTTAGGCACAGGTACTATATTAGCCACCCACGGCGGATAGCTAGTTACAGCCAGGAACCCGGCGTCCCATTGCTTTTGCACCTCTTCTTTGATTTTCATTGCCATGTCTGGGCGAGTACGGCGCAGTTTCTGTTTAACCGGTGGGCATTCTTCTCTTAAAGGCAGCTTGTGCACAACAATGTCGGTGTCCAACCCTGGCATATCTTGATAAGACCAAGCAAACACGTCCACATACTCTCGAAGCAGGTCAACCAGTTGTCTCTTCACTGAGTCTTGTAGGCAGGCCCCGATTTTAACTTCTTTCACATCTTCATCTGTACCAAGATTGATCGTCTCTACCTCCTCCTGATGAGGAGTGATAACCCTTTCCTCTTGTCTCAACAACCTGGCTAGCTCTTCAGGAAGCTCATACTCTTCTTCAACCCCTTCATCAGCTTGATTGATTGGATTGTCAAAGTCATACGAAGTCAAAGCCGTGTTGTTGTCGGTGCGGTCTGGAAGGCACTCTCTGCAAGGGTTCAGTTTGTTCATTTTAGTGATTGATTTTAATCTTGTTTAGAAAAGTAAAATAAAGTTGTCATTTTGAAAACATTGCCATTTATTTTTTGTACAAAAAGAAAAATGGAAAAACAGTGAGCGGAAAAGAAAAAGACTCATTTGCAAAAGATGTCTGATATTTCATTGATTAATCTTGTTGCACAAAATTACAGATGGCCCGATTACAAAATGAGTCTTGTCATCTTGGGCAAGATGCAAGACTTGATGCATGCTCAAAATACAGGAAATAATAATTACTCTGCAGGAGTAACTCTTATAATTTCCTGGGAAGACCAGTTTGAGACACTGTTCCCCGGGATCTTTGGACGGATCCAACTCTCCAGGTTGCGGTCGCTTTCATCCTCGTCTTCCAAGTTGTTCACGGCATCGGGGGTGAGCATCCCCCCACTGACAAAATTGGGCTCCTTAGCAGCCTCTGCTTGATCTTGTTGAGTTGGTTTGTAACCCAACCCAAATCTATCCTCCTTCTTCTCT
Organism: Lathyrus aphaca; assembly: GCA_963966055.1. Classification (NCBI taxonomy): domain Eukaryota; kingdom Viridiplantae; phylum Streptophyta; class Magnoliopsida; order Fabales; family Fabaceae; genus Lathyrus; species Lathyrus aphaca. Next base: position 148,927,267 of record OZ014521.1, read on the forward strand.
ACGGGCAGCAACTTGCCCCAGCCTTGGGCAGTCCCTTCTTCAACAACCTTCCGGGCTTGTTGATAAGATGTCATTGAGGTTCCAGGTACAGCAGATGTTTCATTTATGTTCAAGGCCTCAAACCCTTGACTCATAGTTTCGTGGATCTCCCCATCCATCTCAATGTATTTGTATGTAGCCAGATGGCTAACAAAAATATCTTCCTCTCCACAAATAGTAACGACTTGGCCTTCCCACTCGAATTTTAACTTCTGGTGAAGGGTAGACGTAACTGCGCCAGCGGCATGAATCCATGGTCTACCCAACAAACAGCTGTAGGCCGGCTGAATGTCCATCACGTAGAAGGTCGTTTTGAAAGTTTGTGGGCCAATCATTATAGGCAACTCAATTTCTCCCAGAACTGATCTCTTAGAACCGTCAAAGGCTCTCACTACCAAGTTACTGGGACGTAATGCCAATCCTTCATACTCCAGCTTCACAAGGGCTTTTTTAGGTAAGACATTGAGGGATGACCCTGTGTCCACCAGTACATGGGAAAGAACTGCACCCTTACACTCCATGGTAATGTGCAAAGCCTTGTTGTGATTGCGGCCTTCCGTAGTCAAATCAGTGTTGGTAAATCCTAGTCCATGACTAGCGTTGACGTTTCCAACTACAGCTTCCAACTGATTGACGGTAATCTCCTCTGGCACATAAGCTGCGTGCAAGACTTTTAATAATGCGTTCCGGTGAGCCTCGGAGCACATTAGCAATGATAAAATGGAGATCTTGGAAGGTGTCTGGTGAAGCTGGTCTACTATCTTGTAATCACTTTTCTTGATGATTCTCATGAATTCATCAACCTCTTGATCGAAAGGGATTTTCAAAGCTTCTTTAGCAGCTTGCTCTTCTTGCACCATGCTCTTCCCTTTTGCCTTGGCAGCAGCTTCTGCTTCGGCACTGGGTCTTGGAATTTGCGGGGCAAAGAGACGTCCGCTTCGAGTGAAGCCTCCGCCTCCTCCCACATTGTCTATTTGTGGCAAAGAAGTTGATGATTCCAAAGTAATTTTCTGTCCTTCGCAGTATAAATCGGAGCCGTAATGCCAAGGGATGGCATTACTGCTTTCATAAGGTACTGGCCCAGGCACCGTGATAGTGACTGGACTGATAGCAGCTGCAGAAGGGACCATGATAGTATGTGGATCATAGTATATTGTAATCGGTGCTCTGACAGGGGTGGCATTTTGTGAGTTGTAGGCAGAATCATTTGCAGGATCATAATAAATTGTAACTGTTGAGACGCTCTCATTGTTTGCTGTTGATGTTGTAGGAGACACTGTTGAATGGATGGGTGTTGCTGTTGTAGGAGATTCTGAATGAAGGGGTGCTGAAGTTGTAGCAGGGGTGTTTGCTGATATTTGGTCCGTTGAAGTAACAGATGAAGCATTTGTTGATGACACTGAAGAGTTGTTTGGAACAATTGTTGTTGCAGTTGTAGAAGACTCGGGAATTACTGTTAAAGAGATTGCTGGATTGGTAGGTATAGATGTTGTGATTTGAAGCAGGCCACTCTGGATGAGACCATCTATGCCACCTCTCAAGTTATCACACCCATTTACTGAAATGTTGCAATAAGCACATCCTAATTCACATCCAGGGAACATTTGACATTCAAGGAGCTGAGCTTTAATCTCTACGAAGGGTGTCCGAATCTGCCCCACATTGGTTATCAAGTAAGACGGCTTGTCTTCCTCAATAGAGTTGATTCTGGGTCCTCCGTGGTTGGGCATAGGATTTTTACTGACATTTGGTGGAGGTGCAAAGTTTAGAGCTTTGGAATCCACTAAATCCTGTACTTTCATGTGCAGAGCTCTGCACTTCTCTGTACTATGGCCAGGTGCATTTGAGTGAAAAGCACATCTGGCGCTGGCGTCATAATTTCTGGGTAGACTGGCAGGATCTAGAGGTGTCAATGTCCTCAGCTCAACCAGGTTGAGTTTCAGGAGTTGTGGCAATAATGTGGCATAGGGCATAGGGATCAGATCGATCACCCTATTGGCCTGAGATGGTCTCTGTTGAAACGGTCTTTGTTGATTGTTGTTACTGGTGTTGTTGTTGTTATAATTTCTCTGAGGTGGATATTGAGCTTGTTGCTGGTAGTGGGATTGTTGCTGAGGTTGGTATGCCGGTTGTGGATGAATGGGAGCGGGAATGGTGACTGCTGCCACAGACCTATGAACATATTGGGGTCTGCCCCTGCTGGTATGGATAGCATTAGTCTCACCAGTTCTTCTTGGGCCCACAAAAGGCTTTCTCGGGTTGTTGGAAGAGCTTGCACCGTTGTCAGAAATTTTACCCATCTTTAATAGGCTCTCAATTCTTTCTCCAGCTATAACTACATCCGCAAAGCTGGTAGAAGAAAAGGCAGCTAGCCTGTCAATGTATGTCCCTTGGAGGGTGTTCATAAACATGTCGGCCATCTCCCTCTCCGACATGGGTGGCTGGACAGCAGCAGCAAGCTGTCTCCACCTCTGGGCGTACTCCCGGAAGCTTTCTCTGGATGATTGTGACATTCCCATCAGGAGGGTCCTGTTGGGAGCCATATCCAAGTTATACTGGTATTGTCTAATAAAGGCCTCAGCCAAGTCCTTCCAGCATCTGATGGTCGCTCTAGTCAAATGAGAGTACCATTCCCTTGAAGCTCCTGTTAAGCTATCTTCGAAATAAAACATCCATAGCTTTTCATCCATGGTATATGCCTTCAACCTCCCCAGAAAGGATTGCAAGTGGGTCCGTGGACAGGAGGTTCCGTTGTACTTCTCAAAGCACGGAGGTTTAAACTTATGGGGAATCCTGACCCCGTCCACTAAGCCCATGTCCATAACATCAAAACCCAGGGAGTTTTGAGATTCCAAGGACCTTAATTTTTCAGCAATTTCATCTAGCCTTCTGTCATAGGCCTCATCCCCAGCTCCCATCACTGTGAACTGATCTTCCTGGGGGTCTTCTTGGAGTATTCTGCCTGTAGTAGCATTCCCTTGTACATTAGCAGGGATATTGATCTCTGGATGAAGGTGGGGTCCAAATACAGGTGGGTTGATATGAGGCTGAACCCTCTCATTGTTGCTTGTCCCACCAGTCCCTAGATGGGGGTCTTCCTGAGTCTGCCTCTCTACCAAGGCTCTTAATCTCTCTTGGCTCTGTGCCAATCCATTCATCACCTCCATAAATTGTGTCATCTGATTCCTCATTTCCAGTCTCTCATTGGCCATTTGGTTCCTGACCTCTGTAAGATCCTGTTGTACCTGGTCCATCTGTATACCCGGAAGGTTGTTGCGGGTAGGATATCTGTGTGGACGGTTGAGTGGGAATACCCGACGTCGAGCAATAGTTCCTGAAGTCACAACAGAGTTAGTAACAAACAAAACAAAAACCTACAAAACAAAACAAAAGGTTAGTATGCAATGCAGTATGCTTATTTGTTTCCAAGGTATCCGGCTTGGCACTTGGTTTTGACCTTTCCAGACCCCTGAGGAAGATGATTTTGATGTTGCTTGAAGAATTCAGATAAAACAAACCAACACATATATTACAAAAAGTAAATGATACATAGTTTGTTTCTTTTTACAATACATGCCCTCTGAGGGGTCAAAGTATAACACAAAAAAAGGAAAAGTACAATGAAATGAAAGCAACAACAAGCAAAAGTCAGACACCAAGACCAAATTCATCCTCCTGAACTTCTTTTAGGAGTGCTTTAGTCACAGGATCAGCTGGACGCTCTGTAAGGTTCCTGATGAGAAGATTCCTGGTAGCAACAGCTGCAGTTAGCTTCTTGTGTCGACTCTGGTCCTTTGACCTCTTCACACCAGCCCTAATCTTTAACTCTGAGATCTCTCTCTGGGCTGCTAGCAGGGCTTCCTGTTGCTCCTTTGCACTAGCCTCCAACTGCTCAATCTTGTCCTGAGTCCTTTTATCTTCCTGAGTACGGGCTTCGGTGATCCTGACCCACCTAGCTTGGCTCTCTTTCAGAAACAAATCAGTCCTGGCCTTTTGGAACTGAGCCTCCTTGCAGGCATTCTTCAAGATCTGTTCTCCAGCCCTTGACTTCTTGATGTAATCCTCTGACCTCTCAATCCTGGCTAGATGCTCCACCTTAAGCTTTTCTAACCTTTCAATGTCCAACCGACCATCACTCCTCTCCCAGAGGGTCTTCTGTAGAGCCTGAGTCAGATTCTCATTCCTCTCTTTCAGTTTCTCAAACTCCTCTAAGCTGACAGTGGCAGGAGGTGGTGCTGTGGATGGCCCAGGTATATCCTCAATGGTGAAGGGCATCCCAGAAATTTGAGCCCTGGCATGAGACCACTCATAGTACTGAGCTGAAGCCACATTATTGCATCTCCCTAGAATAGCCATTCCCTTGGTCTGGACATTGTCCCAAGCCCAGGATGCTTGCCTGACAATGGCCAGATTAGGCTTAATCTCACAATAAAGGGTTTCAGCCAAATCTTGTGCTCTAGGAGTGTGGACCAATGCATAGCCCAATTGCCTTTTGAATAACAGAGGGTTGTAGTTGATGCAACCCTTCACTCCTATCAGAGGTACATTGGGGAACTGCCCACAACTAGTAATGATGTCCCTGCCCTTGGTGCTCTGAGTGCACCACCTGATGTCAGCTGAGGTTAAAGCAATGAGTCTTCTAGCCCAATTCTTTGGCTGGTGAGGATTCAAGAATGCATCAGTCTTGGGCAAGTGTTTGAGCAGCCAGGTATGGAACAGGGGAGCACAACATCTCACCAATCTTCCTCTTTGCTTTTCATTCCTTTGGTGAACAGAGTAGTAGAAATCTCCCAGTAAGGTGGGCACTGGGTTCCTCAGGATAAAAAGATGGACTGCATTCTTGCTTATAAACCTAGGCTCATCTGCAAAAAGTATGACCCCATATATGCTAAGGGCCAATAAAGCACAGACTGCCTTCCACTCTCCCAAGGAGGACTTCAGGATGGCCTGAGAGATCAAGAAATCCAAATGTAGACCAGAGATCCCAGCCTTGGTAGTCATGTTCTGTCCAATCAGAGAGGGTTCCAGATATAGTGCCTTTGCTATTTCTTCATTACTGGGAAAAACCATCTCAGGGTTGAAGGGGACACCACCCCTGACAGGTACACCAACCAAAGATGAATACTCCTCCAATAAAGGCCCCAACTGAAAATCCTGGAAGGTGAAGCACCTCAGAGGGGGGTCATAGAACTGCAGGCAAGTATGAATCAAGCTCCTCTGGGAAGGGTCCAAATCCATAACCACATCAAGTATGCCTCCATAATGTTCTCTGAATAGTGGTACATGGTCTGGAGTAATCAGGGCCTGGACCTTCCTGATGCCAGCTAGCTCAGGCTCAAAGAAATGATAGGAGATGTTGCTCTTTTTGGGTGCCATGTTGCTGAAGAACAGATGCTGATGATGATGACTGGTACTAGAAGATGGGCCACTGACAGGCTGAGATTGGTGATGCAGGTGACTGAAGCAGGTGGCTGATGAGGATGACTGAAGTAGATACTGGTGAAGATAGGTCTGTGTAGATGAAGGGGTCAAAACCAAGCCAATCAATATAGTATGGATACCCTGAAAGACAAATAAGCAAATGTTAAAATGATGCAATGATGATGTATGCAAATGATATGCAAAGGTTTGTGACTGAGCTGGATCTGATCAAGTGCTCTGATATAAGTCCATGTACGTTCAAGAAATCCAGATGGAGGTTCATAAGTCCAGTAACCAAGGTGGGGGACTCAAATAAAGAGTCACATGTCCAGGGTTAAAAATCACAAGAACTGTTCCAAAATGGAGTACTCTTAATCAAAACAAAGTAACAGGGTATGCTGAGGTCAAGGGTACCTGCAAACCTGTAAACAACCCAACCCCCTCACAGGTGGTGTTCTAAAACAAGGATCCTCAGACTTGGATCAGTTATGAGAAGTGTAAACACTTCTAACCCGGAGGTACAGTGTTTACAATAACCATAAAAGATCCTCCTCTAATTCACCTCAGTTTCTGAAGGTCAAAACTAAAGGTCATCCAGACTTAGCAGGCTTCCCAGATAGCCCTAGCACTACAGGAAATCTGTAGCACAGAGTTCTCAAGAAGAAACCCATATCTGAACCGTGTTTCATATTCCCGCACCAGACCGAAATGGAATGGGAAAGAACATGAACCACTCTAGCCTAGGTGTCACTCAGGTCCCAGGTATAGGACCTCAACTCTCAATAGGACCCCACCCACCAAAACAACAAAACCAGATCCAGCCAGCACAGTATGACAGTATGGTATATGTAAAGCTGTAAATAAAGCAATAAACAAAACTGTACATAAAGCAAAAATAAATAAATATACAAACACAAATAGCACATAACACCCCCAGTAAACACAAATCAAACAAGCGCTAGGAGGAACCCACAAAAAGAACCAGAAGCCCTGGTTGCAGTATAAGGGTCCCCAGCAGAGTCGCCAAGCTGTCGCTCCCACCAAATGAAGCCGGGTCAAATGGGGTACAGACGCGAACGGTCGGCGAGAAGAGGATGTGTGAGAACACACAGGAGTGAACTCACAGGGAATGAATAGAGTCGCCAGCTAGGCATTTTTATCCCAAAGGAAAGGTAATGCTGCATAGACCTAGAAAGATATGGATAAGACGGTTGCGAACCAGAGAGACTGAGAAAGGGGGTTGGTTACAACCTGGGAAGGTATTAGCACCCAGATTGTCCGCCGTACTCGACGGGATCCACGCTTAAAATATTTGTGTTTTAAAGGGGTAGTGTCAGTGCAATTTGTGTATCAAAGCTGGAAAGAATGCAAGGGTCAGTGTAAAGAAAAATGTGAAGTGTGTAAATGTACAGTGTCAGTGTAAGAAATGGAATAAGATGCTCAAGATCATGAGGCTATAAGAATAATGCTGGAAAGAGGGGGAATATACAGAGACTTTTGTTCGATAACCGTTAGGTTATGCCTACGTATCCTCTCGTGCAATGAGGAAGTCAGAACACCGTAGTTCGACCCAAAGAGACTGAAAGGTGAATTGACTTGTGAACTGCTTACTTGTCTATGCTCAAGTGTATGACCTGTCTGGCTCAGGTGCTAACTGTCTTGCATTAGACGGAAGAAGCAAGTTCTCGTTTGTGAATGAAGATGATGAGAAAAGAATCCCGGAGGAGACGATTATTGTTTGTTATTTTGTGTTTTCAATATTTTATTGCTTTTTGAATTTTGTCATAAGAAAATGAGCTTAAGCCTAAACCAATGGATTTAGTAAACTCATCACATCTTCCCTCTGATTAGGGGTAATGAGAATACCTTAAGTGTGAAGTCAGTTTCTCACACTTAATCACCTTTGATGTAGGATTAAGATCATTAACCTACTTGTGATTATTTATATGTTTTTGGTGTTTTTGTTTAGTGTTAAGTAATGAGGTTAAGCCATGATCAGGGATTAAACAGACTCATTACACCATCCTAATAGAAGGATAATAGATGAGAATGTTTAAGATGAGGAAAACTCCTCAACTTAATCCATGATTGGGGATTAAACTCATGACAAAACAAAGCCTTTATTAGATGGATTTTAGATAATGGTAAGATGATGAAGTGAATTTTATGATTTGTAAGACAACTTGAGGGGGACTTGTCCATTAACACTAGGGTTAGTCCTTCTTAACCAATTAAGGAAGAATTAGAACCCTAATGCAAGGCCCAAGTTACAAGTTTGATGTCTTGATGATTATTAGATGAATTGATTAAAGGATTTAAACACATTAAGGGTTTAACACTTAGGATTAAAGTTATACACTCCATCCTAATAGAAGGATGCAGGTATAAGCTTAATCACAAAGCCTTAAAGCCTTTAGGGTTTAGTCCCTGATTATGAGATGAGAAGAGAAGACTCAATGAGACACAAAGGTAAAACTAAGAGGGGGGACTAATCACAACCCTAATCATTGTCATTCTTGGTTGTTCCTAAGGTTTGTGAGGTTTTACAAGAAATATCTTCAATGGAACCACCAGGAAGCAGATGAAAGGAGCAAAGAGAAGCAAAGTAACTTGCTTCACTTAAGAAGACAAGTCACTTGAAGAAAGAAAGTAAGAAGAAGAAGAATGAGCAAGCTCAATCTCAAACACAAAGTAAAATGCAGCAATGATGCATAAGAGAGATGAAAAGAAATTGTGAGAAGTGAAGGCAAATTCACTTCTCAAAGTAACTTACCACCTGAAAAGTTAGTGAAAGAAATGCAGTGCAATGCAAAATGAGATGAAATGGCATGATGTAAATCAAAACCAGAAGCATATGTGTGATGATAATGATGTTATGAGATGATGCAAACATGAATCAAGGCATGGGGATGATCATATGAACATATGGATGCAAGAGAAGCATGCTTAGAACCATGATCATACATGAAAAGTTATGAAATGCAAATGACATACAACATGGCAAATGAAATATGCAATGATCAAACATGATTCTAATATGTATTAAGATGTCCAATGAATCAAATGGATGCACAAAATGCTAAGGCAAGTCATGCTATGCAAGCAAATGCAAGATGAATGCAAAAGGAAGCCCAAATTAGGGTTTATGATCAATGCACAAAACAAAAACCAAAACCAGAAGCAAACATCAAGATAAAAAATTGAAAATGCACTCAAAGGAACCCTAACCCTACACAAACTCACTGCCCAAAGGAGGGGTTCTAACTCTTAACCTAACTAGGGTTATGAATTTCCTAAGATTTCTAGGGTTTTAGGGTACCTTGACAAGAAAAATGTCAAACAAATGGGAAATTCAAGATCAAATCATGCCAATTTAATCCTACAAACTACATGATGTGCAAGACACAATGCAAAAAGAATCAAAGTCCAACTCTCAATGGTTAGGCAAAAATGATTTTTTGAAGTTTGGATCAAAATGATGCTTTGAAAGGAAATTAATTCCATGGAAAATTGTCAAAATGCATCAAGATCAAAAAAGAAATTTGGTTTGAGGGTTGTACAATGTTTCTAAATGTTTTTAAAGGTTTCATGAATTTTTTGGTGATTTTTAAATACCTAAAAGTATTTTTAATTAATTAATTCTCATTAATTATTTAAAAATAAACTTTTAAATGATTTAAAAATATTTTTTAATGCAAAAAATAAAAATAAAAATGTTTTTGGTTTCTGAAAATTAATAAAAGTTTATACAAAAATTTCCAGAATTTTTAAAATTGTTTTACTATTTTAAATAAAATGGAGAAAACAAATCAAATTAAATGATAAATAAAATGAAATTAAACTGAAAATGGAAAAGTATGCAAGATCAAGGGCTGACATTCAAACATACGCGCGCGGGAGTGGACTTGGCGCCATATCCAAAGGCTGAGATTCAAAATTCGCTAATTAAATGATTAAGCCCTAATCCAGCCCTAATCACTCTCAGGCGACCGGAACACTGTTCCGGTCGTCTTCTCCGGCCAGCTCATCTCTCAATCTCTCTCAATATGCCATGAAACCTCCCAAATCTCTCCAGAATCAAACATTAATCATCACTAAACCTAAACCCCACCCCAAAATCCATTCATTTCTACTGAATCATGAGAAACGAATCAAAACGGAAAAACGCACAAAAATTTCAGAAATCAAATACATCCTACACACGCAACCATTTCCACTGGTTCAAAGCTCAAAATGATCAGCACACCACATAGAATCAGTTTGTAACTTAAAACACAAGTTCTGGAAAAATGTTCTTGGATGATACCTGAGATGGAGCTTTCGGTTCAAGAGCTTTCTGGCTGTTTCTTTGGCTCAAACCCACTCCAATGATCCTCCTAAGAAGCTTGCAATGACTGGTTGGAGTTTAAAATGGATGGTTTGGGAGATGGCAGAAGTTCTGTTCAATGGCAGGTGGTGATCGTGTTTTTGATTCTTTGAGTTTCAGGCTGTGGTGAGAGGTGCTTTGTGATCAGGGAAGTGTGTTGAGTTGATTTGTGAAGTTAGTTTATGAGTTTGAGGCTTGTGTGATGAGTTTCGAATGCTCTTGCAAGATGGTGTGAAAATGAGAATGCTGTGCTATGGATGTTTTCAGGCTTGTGTTGTAGTTGCTTTGGCTTGCTTTTTCTTTTCATAAACAATTGGGATTGGTCAGAAGAAGTGATGTGTGCTTTTGTGATAGGTATGGCTCAAGTTGCCAAAATGTCAAAGTTGTGTAAGAGAAGCATGGGCTACTTTCTAGCCAAGGACAAAAGGTGTGTCCTGCGCAGCATGATGTGGGGAGAACCCTAGGATTGATCAGCAAGTCAGCAAGCAAGTGGATTGTAACTCATGATGAGTTTTGCAAGTTGGCTTGCTTTTGCTTCTTATGAGATATCTTGCTCCATAAGCCACAAAAATGAGAGACTTCTTGGCCCATTCTGAACGTTAGGTCTTGTATGATCATGTTGTGAAGTTTAGAAGTCCATTTGATAACTTAATTTGCCTTGAGAAGTGAATTTGCAACTTTGCCTCTTTGGTAGAAACTTTGAAATTTTGTGATTTTAGCCAACTTTGACAAGCCATAACTTTTGATCCAAAATGAATTAGGTCATGTTCTTGTACTTTTTGAAAAGGGAATGATCCATTCTACAACTTTCATGACCAAAGTTTTTCCATTTGAAGCATTTTTGAATCAAAAAGTAAAGGTTGAAAAAGTTTCCTAAAATGGCAATTTCATTAAAAGTCAAACTTCCCAAAAAAGTCAACTTTGCAAAAGACTTGAAATTCTTCAAATTTGTGAACTTATAACATCTTCCATGATCAAATAAAGATCATATACAATCAAAATGATGAAGAACACCCTTTGGTTGGGTCATTGGGGGCCTCAGATGCCCTGATTTTGCACTGACTTGCTTGAAAAGTCAACTCTTGATTAGATGACTTCCCCATGGAATTTCTTCATGAAAATTGATATGCATGATCCTCATATCATATAGAGACCAATAGAAACAATAATGACCAAAAAATTTGGAGTTATGGCCTCTGAAACCAAAACCCTAATTCTAGGTCATCTGTGCAATTAAACCTGGCTCTGCTTCCATGCCATTCTCAGTTCTTGTGATTTTTTGACATTCTTGACTTTGAGGGGATATAATATGATGCTTGAACATACATGGGCCCCTTTTAAGTGGTTGATGACCTTTGGAGTGGCTCAAGAAGCTCTTGGATTGCTCAGATCACAAACCCTAGGTGCAGATGACTTTGAACCAATGCAGTGAAGCAAAAGTGTGGTATGAGATGCTATGATTGAACTTATGTACCTGAAATGATCACAAGCCATGGTGTGAATGGGTGAGGGAAAATTTGGGGTGTTTACAGGGTCCACGGGGAGTTCATCTTTTGTGAGATAGTTGTAGATGGGTGTCATCCAGCAATGATCGTCCCCGATCAAGTTTACCTCGAGCGGGGGCAGCGGCCTTTCGGTGCTAGGTCGAGGAAGGATTTCCTGGATTACTGATTTTTTTCCGCCTTTCTTCCTCATGCTCGCGAGTTTCGACAGGACGTCCGCCCGCGTGTTATGTTCGTGGGGCACGTGTTGGACCTCCCACTTCTCGAATTTTTCGAGTCTTTCCCTTACCAATGACAAATATTCGATGAGGTTGTCGTTCTTGGCTTGGTATTCCCCTCATACCTGTGATGCCACGAGTCGGGAGTCTGTCGATATCTTTACTTCCTTTGCTCCTAGGTCTTCGGCTAATCTTAGACCGGTGAGGAAAGCTTCGTACTCGGCTTGATTGTTGGAGGTTGGGAAGGCTAATGCCAATGAGACCTCAATCAGGATTCCGTCTTCGTTTTCGAGGATGATTCTTGCACCGCTTCCAGCCGGGCTAGAGGCACCATCGACGAAGATCATCCATTTGTGGGTGTTGTCCGCTGGCTTTGGGCTGTGCGTCATTTTTGCGACGAAGTCGGCTAGGACCTGAGCTTTCAGAGCTTTCCTGCTCTCATATTGGATGTCTAATTCAGAAATTTATAGCGACCATTTCAACATTCTGCCGGCCATGTCTGGTCGACCAAGGAGTTGTTTTATTGGTTGATCGGTTCTCACCTTGACTGTGTGGGCGAGGAAGTAGTGACGTAATCTTCTCGCGGCGTTTATGAGGGCCAACGCGACCTTTTCAATTTGTTGGTATCTGAGCTCGGGGCCTTGGAGTGCTTTGCTCGTGAAGTATATAGGCTTTTGTCCTTCGTTGGTTTCTCTGATGAGCGCGGCGCTGACGGCCTCGATCGCCACAGACAGATATAGGTACATGGTCTCCCTTTCTAGTGGTCGGGACAGGACCGGGGGCTCGGAGAGTGCCTTCTTCAGATGGAGCAGTGTCCGTTCGCACTCGTCGGTCCACTCGAAGGTGGCCTCTTTTCGGAGGAGTTTGAAGAAAGGTAAAGCATGTTGAGCGGATTTGGCGACGAAACGGGAGAGTGAGGCGAGCATCCCGTTGAGGGATTGAATGTATTTTTTAGACTTCGGGGTCAGGAATTCTGAGAATGCCCGACATTTGTCGAGATTGGCCTCGATTCCCCGTTCAGTGAGATAGAAGCTGAGGAATTTTCCTGCCCGGACACCGAATGTGCATTTCTCAGGGTTAAACCTCATTTTGCATTATCGCACCCGCTCGAAGACCTGGATAAGGTGTCGTGCGTGATCGATCTCCTCGTGTGATTTGACGATCATGTCGTCCATGTATACTTCGAGCATGTCTCCGATTTCTCCTCGGAAGATTTTGTTCATCATGCGTTGGTATGTGGCCCCGACATTCTTTAGCCCGAAGGGAATTACATTAAAATAGTAATTGCTTGTCGGGGTCATGAATGTCGTGTGTCTCTTGTCCGCGTCCGACATAGGGATTTGATTGTATCCACTATATACGTCCATGAAGGACAAGAGTTTGAAACCTGCAGAGTTGTCGACCAGTTTATCTATGTTAGGGAGAGGAAACGCATCTTTGGGGCAAGCCCTATTAAGATCGATATAGTCAACAAACATACGCCATTTTCCATTATTTTTCTTAACGAGGACTACATTAGAGAGCCAGGTTGTGTATTGGGCTTCAGAAGTAAAATTTGCCTCCAAGAGGTCTTTTACAGCTCGCTCGGCAGCCTCCGCTTTCTCGGGGGACTGTTTGCGCCTACGCTATGCTACAGGCTTAATCGCCCGGTCTAAAGCTAATTGATGGCAGGCGACTTCAGGATCTAGGCCGGACATCTCTACGGCGTTCCATGCGAAGAGGTCAGCGTTCTCCCTGAGGCAAATCGGGAGTTGCTTCCTTGTTTCCTCGGGTAGGCCTGTGCCTATATTCACTGCTCTGTCGGGGTCATCGCCTAGCGGGATGAGCTCGAACTCTTCGTATGGGATTGGACAGAATGGGTGAGTGGGAGCTTGCCCCTCAACGAGTCTCTGTTCTTCAGCTTCGTCCTTGCCGATGCGGCAATCGAGGTCGATGGCGTTGATTCCCTGGGGGGGGGGGGCTCTTCGACCCTGGGTCTCTTGTTGTTTTTGGTGTTGATTGTGGCCTGTCCTTTTACTGCAGCATCGTAACACCTTCGGGCGGCCTCGATATCGCCGTGGATTGTGACCACGTGGCCTAGTTTAGTGTAGTAATTCATCTTCAGGTGAACGGTGGATGGGACTGCTGTTAGCTCAGCTAGAGTCGGGAGACCGAGGATGCAGTTGTAAAGGGAGGGGTATTCTATGACCAAGAACTGGATCTTGATTTCTCTGGCCGTCTCTTGCTCTCCGAAGGTGACGAGGAGCTCAATGTAACTCCACGACTTTGTCGTGAACCCGTTGAACCCTTGAAGTTAGGATTCGACGTAGGGGGATAGGTTGGTCTTGTCCAGCTTTAGGGTTTTGAACAGGTGGACGTACATGATGTCCACCAAACTGCCTTGGTCGACCAGGATGCGTCGGACGTCAAAGTGAGCCATCTTGGCTCTGATCAGCAGCGGGATGCTCGAGTTGGGGGAACCGCCCAAAAGCTCCTCTAGGAAAAAGGATATCGGATTGGACTTGCCTCGGTATTTTGTCAATGTTGCCTTTTGCTCGGGCGCAATCATCAGGAGTTCGTCGAACTTGCGCTTTACTGAAAGGGAAGCACTTTCGCCGTTCATTGCTCCCCCCGATATGACAAGGGAGGTTGGGAAGTCTTCCCAGGGGCTGAGAGCAGTGATCCTCCCTTCTGGTGGCGAATCGGGGAAGATGAAGTCCTCTGGTCATGATATGCATAGGGCCACTTGATAAGAAGAGTCTTCGGGGGAAGTATCCTCGCGGGGTCTCTTCTTTTCTTTCTCTTCGTGCTTGAAAGCTTCGTTCTTCCTGGTGTACTATTTGAGATGGCCCTCTTGGATCAAAATTTCTATTGCATCCTTCAAGTGGACACAGTCTTCAGTCACGTGCCCATGGCTTCTGTGGAACCTGCAGTACTTGGATTTGTCAGTGTGGGGCTTAGGTGCAGAAGGTTTGGGGAACCTCACTCTGCCCTGTTTGAAGTCGGAGTTGATACTTTCGGCGAGGATGCGCTCGCGGGGAGCTGTTAACAATGTGTATTCGCTGTATCGTCCCGCAGGTCCTCTTCCTGCACGAGGCTCGCGAGGTTTCTCCTCCCTTCGCCTGTCCCTATTGCGACGGAGAATGTTCGGGTCCGCGCGCTTGGGATGGTCGGTTTCCTCAGCGTTATGACTGCTGTTAGCGTTGTGGGCGACCTGTTTTTCTTCATATCTAATGTAAGCCTGGGCTTTATGCAGGAGGTCATTCAGGGTGCGGGGAGGTTCTATCTCGACTGCCCTACTAAGCTCACTTCTGGGCAGGAGTCCCCTCTCGAGGATGTATTTCTTCATGTGTTCCGTGGTGTCCACCTCGACAACCTCTTGGTTGAACCTCTCGATATATGAGCGCAGTGTTTCATTCTTCCTTTGCACTATGGCTTCGAGGGTCGCCTCGGTCTTGGGATGGCGTCAGGAGGCTGTAAAATGCCTCGTGAACATGGATCTCATGACTCTCCAGGATGTGATGGATTCTGGGGCTATGCTTTTGTACTAGGTCATGGCTCCCTTCCTGAGAGTTGTCGAGAACAACCTGCATTTGAGGTGGCCGGTGATGTCATTGCGGTAGTCGAGCATCGCATTAACGTTGTCGACGTGATCTTCGGGGTCAGTGGTCCCGTCGTAGATGACCAAATTTGGGGGCTTCTTCATGCCCTTGGGGAGTGGAGCCTCCATTATCGCCTGCGAGATGGGGCAATGCGGGTCTTCATCGTCGCTCCTTGGCAGGGAGAGCTCATTATTACCAAGGCTCTGGTTGTGACTTGGCAAGGTCCCTGATCAGCCGGAATCACGGCGTGCTTGTGACCTACTCTTGTTGGGTTCCGGGGAGCGTCGTCCCCGATTCTTTGCCGCTTTTGGACGTTGTTGCGTCCTTCTTTCCTGCTGAGGTCGGCTCTCCTGCCGGTCAGCCTCCAGGGCCATAATTCTTTCATGTTGTTGGTAGAGCATGGAGTTGGCCTGATTAAGGGCATTCACCATAGCAATCATGGTGGCATCCCCCTCGACGGGTACGGGGATGGGTTGGAACGTGGTGATCGCCTGGTCCTGAATCTGAGGTTGGTTCCCATTGTCCTCGGGTTCACGGGATGGGGTGGAAGGGCGCCCATCTCGGGCGTCAAATTCATGGTAGTTCAAATTGTCCTCCATCGTGTAGTCGACGAGGGGACGGTTACGGTCGTTGGGCTATTCTCCGGCCATGCTGAAAGGATGGAGTAGTTGAGCTTTGATCTTCTGCTGTGGAAGAAGGGAAGCTAGTTTCCCACAGACGGCGCCACTGATCTAACCTGATCAGGAAGGCCTTCCAGTAATCGGGTGCAACAACAAGTGGATGGAATGGAGGGGGGTGTACCTGCAAGGCGCTTCGATGCCAAAGTTAATAGAGGTACAAGAAATAGGTAAGTTAGAAGAATGGAATCAGGATACCTGACCCTTTAGTGAAAAGGGTATTTATAGAGAGCCCCCAACGCTGGGCCAAGGTCCTTCCTTGGGCTGGATCAGCTAGGCCCAAGGAAGAACTGCCAAGGAACACGTGAGAAGCGTGAAGACCTAGCTAAGTGGTTTGGTCCTTTTTTCAACTGCCCCTATCTTTCAGGAGATAATAGGGGACAGTTGGGTGACGTGGCAAGTGAACTGGCAAACATGTTTCTTTGCCCGTTCTAAATGCGTGCCCGACAACTAGGATATGTGCCCGACCGTTAAGCGCCCCTGCCCGTCTATCAGATGTATCTGCCCGAGCATATGGGCCTCTGCTCGACATATTGGTCTGTAGCCCAATACAGTCCAGAGGCCCAGTCCGGAACAATAATAATATAAAAAAAAATGAAAAAAAACGAAAAAATAACAATAACATATTATTCTAACATACATATCTAAAAACGAATAAAAATAACAATAACATATTATTCTAAAAACGAAAAAAAAATCCTAACATTTCTATATAGATCTAAACATCATTCATACTATCATACAAATTTGTTAAATTATTTGCGGAAAAAAAAACTATGAAAGAAAAAATGTGTACCTTTGCAATTGGAAATGAAGATATAAAGTTAGGATTTTGTGTAAAGGTTGGAAGAGAAAAAGAGTGGAAAGGTTGGAAGAGAAGAAGAGGGAAAGGTTGGAGGTTAGAAGAGAAGAAAAGTGGAAAATTATAAATACTGAATGGAGAAAAAGAGGTAGCGTTGGGAATATATAAAGAACACTATATAGGTGAAATACGCCCCGCAAAAAATATGACCGTTGCACTTAGCCAGGTGTATTGCACCCTGCAAACTTTATGTCAAAAAAGGCAGAATGTTCACCTGCTTTTCTGTACCCAGTGGCAGCTTTTCATAAATATTTTTCCAGGTATTAGACACCCTGCAAAACGCAACTCTTGCTAAGTGGGAGGACCACGCAAACCCTTTTTACCGTTACGAGGTCTCGTTTTCCCTGCAACCTCTGACCAAGCAATAAATGTTCAAAAAATTTCTCCCCAAATTTTAATAGAAAGAGTTGCGGGGTGGATATCTCTTTTGCAACCTGAATTTAAAAAGAAATTGAATTTTCCCCATCACTAGGCAGGTGAGAAAGCTGGTAAATTGATAAAAGTAAGTTGAGAAATGCTTTGTACCCCGCAAGTGCTATTCTTTGCCAGGTGATTTTCCCCTGGCTAAATCACATGGTTAAATCAATATTTTCTTGTAGTGATATATATATATATATATATATATATATATATATATATATATATATATATATAAAATTTCCTAATAACAATAGGATGACACGAATTTTCACCTAAGTCCTTACCTTGTTACTTAAATTTTAGATGCACTCACATAACACATCTAAAAGGGAGAATCGAGATGTGTGATTTTTAGAATGATATAATACTATTTAGATAGTCGAATGAGAATTTAAATGAGATGTGGAAATCCGAAGACAAGTCTTTGAAACGTATAACTTTTGCTTAAGCATAAATAAATAAATAAAGTGTATGATATCTAAATTTAATAGAAGGAGAACCATTTTTTATTTTAGAAGTGAAAATTGGAAACTATATCATACCATAAGTGGCGATATTTATCTATTTTGATCTTTAATACAAAACCATAGAGAAATAGAAGATGATATAAACCATCAATTTTTAAATGAGTGGTTAATTATGTAGCACCGACACCTCTGAAAAAAGACGTGTTTGTGTCGATATTAGACACCAGCAACGAAATTTGTAATTACGATTTATTTATTTATTTTAAATTATTCCTAGTGTCATCGCATCAGTGTCGGCGTCGGATTCAGATATCCCTGCTTCATAGATGGATAAAATAGAGCATAGCCTCAAGAATTTTATGTGACACAAAAATGTCACCTAAACTGAAGGAAGATTTATATAAAACAACAGTAAGATATATAATATTGTATGATAATAAATTCAACAAGAACAAGTTAATTATATTTAGTTAGTTAGCCTTATCAGAATTTCATAGGTTACTAGTAATGGCTGATGTTATTGTAAGTATTTCCAAAATATTATTTGGAATTTATATTTATGTGTTAATATATAATATTGAGAAGCAAAAAATAATACATTGAGTTGCATGGCTTAATGGTAAACACACCTCTTCCACTGAACCATTTCAACACTCGTGAAATAATATGAACACAAAAGGATATGATGCTTCAGTATTTCAGATGCAAAATTTAAATTAAAAGGTGCTTCTTTTCACCAAGTGATGTCAATTTCTCTATAAATAGAGACACTTGGAAAATAAATAAACATATACAAAATAGAAATACTCACATCCAATTTTCACTTATTCTAAAATCATCTTTTACTTCATTAATGCATGAGTGAAGTACAAAAAACAATTTTCTGTAAACTATTATCAAAAGATATGCTTATTGTGTTTGTGCAATTCACATTAAGATATTTAAAGTATCCTGAAGGGAATTCGCTGTTAATCCTTATTGAATCCAATATATAATAATTGGTAGGGGCGAATTGAACCTAAAGGTTAGTGTGAAATTCACACGCTTTGAATTTTCAAATGCAATCTTCATCAACATCTTTTTGTTCAAGTGCTGCTACATAATTCCAACAACCACAATTTCGAACAATCTTTAGGTTCAATTCTTTACTTAATCAATGAAAGCATCACTCAAAGAAATGACATCTAATTTTGTGAAATTGAATAAATTTGATGGAGGAAACTTTATCCGTTGGCAGAAAAATATGAAATTTTTGCTTACAACTTTGAAAGTGGGATATGTTTTAAATACGACAACACCAGTAGAAAGGGAAGAAAAAGAAATCACTGAAACAAGGGAAAGACAAAAATTGGACAATGATTATTATATTTGCATGGGCCATATTCTCAATGGTATATCAGATTCATTATTCGATATTTATCAAAGTAGTGAATCCGCAAAAGATCTGTAGGATAAACTAGAGTCAAGATATATGCAAGAAGATGCTACAAGTAAGAAATTTATGGTTTCCCATTTCAATAATTATAAAATGGTAGATAATAAACTTGTTATGAAACAATTACATGAAATGGAACAATTACATGAAATTGAACGTATTCTTAATAATTACAAATAACACAAAATGCACATGGACGAAATCATCACTGTGTCTTCCATAATAGACAAATCCCACCTTCGTGGAAGGATATAAAAAGGACCCTGAAATATAAAAAGGAGGATATATCTCTTGAGCAATTAGGTATTCATCTTCGATTAGAAGAATAGTACCGTAAAGAAGAAGATACTAAAGACCAATTTACTCATGAGAAAATACATGTTGTGGAAGATGGAAAATCTAAAAGGTCTAATGATAATATGGAAATAGATGGTGAAAATGTTCATGACAACAATGGAAATGGACAAAGGAAAAGAAAGAAAGGGAGTTGCTTCCATTGTGGCAAACCGGGACATTTTAAATGTGAATATAGGTTCTTGAAAAAGATGAACCAAGAGAAGAACTTAAGTGCACGAAATGATCGTCTTGTTGCATAGAAGTAACTTCTAGAAATTACTCACTTTTAAGAATGTATGTTCGATGTTAGAATTTTTTTAATTAAGTGTGTTGTATGTAATAAAGTGTGGATTTATTTGATTTGTATAATTTATTGTGTGGTATATTTATAAGTGTGGATTTGTATTTATTTACAAAGAAATTGAATATGAAATTTGGTTGTTAATAATTTCATAAAGTATTGCATTATTTTATTTTTAATAAAAGTTGTGACATAAAAAAATATACTTATAATGAGTTTAATATATTTTGAACTAATTTCATTGGATTTATCTTTAAAATAAAAATATTGGTTTCTTTATTTTATTAAATCCATTTGAGTGTTATGACTTAAAATTTAAACTTATTTAAATTATAATGATTGATGTTTGTAAATTTCAAATGTATGCATATATGTTTTGCATGATGTAAATGATAAAATTCTATTTAAGATAATTCAATTAATTTAACTATTTAGATTTAATTTTGATACTTGTTTATGATTTCAATGATTGAATGCATGCATGGTAAAATAATGAATATGATAAAAATTGTGATCATGATTGTTTATGATATAGAAATTTGATAATCATGTTTATTATGGTTATTTTACATTCTTGTTATGTTAATATGTTGTGTGCATATTTAAAGAAAGTGAAACTTTAAATCGTATCGCTTGTTATTAATAAGTTTAATAGCAAATGTTGAATAATTTAAAATGTTAGTATAAGACACAAAGTAATTCAACGACTACATTGTCATGGTTGTGTGATAGTAGGCTAAACTATCAAAAATAAATAAGAGGCATAGCCATGTGAAGTTAAAATTAATAAAATGGAAATATCTTGCAATTATTTGATGAAATGATTGACAAGAATATGGTGTTGAAGACATCATGTAGGGATGTGATATAAACTCACATCTAATTAATTACCAATGATAGAAACTCACCTCACACTTGATTAATGTCAAGTCTTGAGCTCAATGATGAAAGTACATTATTAGAGTGATGAAGTACTTGATAAAAGAATACATCCCAAGGAGTAAAAGTACTTGTACCATAAGAATAAATGTGGTAGGATGAAATGTTTCTCTTAGTAAACATATAACATATATTTGCTGAAACGCATAATTATGGATGCATTTCTGATATAGTCTACCTATATGAGAATGAAGTGCGGCTGCTTCATAGAGTTAAAGGACTTTACTCTAAAATTATCGTGAAAAGGGTATGTGACACAAAGCCGTATTAAAAGTGTCAGTTTCTATAATTCTTTTAATAGTACTGAGATTTCATATGTGAATTGCGCACACTTGTTCTATTGAATAATTGGTTCAAAGCTTGTCTACCAATTTATCCGGGGATAAGTGAAAATTTATTTTACTAAGTAATGATTCAAATCGTAAGATACCATTATCTGAAACCATGATATTTCCAGAAATTTGAGATTTAATTATATTTTATAAATGGTGGGGGATTGTAAGTATTTCCAAAATATTATTTGGAAGTTATATTTATGTGTTAATATATAATAATGAGAAGCAAAAAATAATACATTGAGTTGCATGGTTTGATGATAAACACACCTCTTTCACTGAACCATTGCAACACTTGTGAAATAATATGACCACAAAAGGATATGATACTTCAGTATTTCAGATGCAGAATTTAAATTAAAAGGTGTTTCTTTTCACCAAGTGATGTCAATTTCTCTATAAATAGAGACACTTGGGAAATAAATAAACATATACAAAAATAGAAATATTCACATCCAATTTTCACCATTTCAATTATTCTAAAATCATCTTTTACTTCATTAATGCATGAGTGAAGTATAAGAAACAGTTTTCTGGAAACTATTATCAAAATATACGTTTATTATATTTGTGCAATTCACATTAAGATATTCAAAGTATCCTGAAGGGAATTCGCAGTTAATCCTTATTGTATCCAATATATAATAATTGGTAGAGACGAATTGAACCTAAAGGTTAGTGTGAAATTCACACGTTTTGAATTTTCAAATGCAATCTTCATCAACATCTTTTTGTTCAAGTGTTGTTACATAATTCCAACAACGACAATTTCCAACAGTTATTAATCAATAACTAGAATACCCTGTCATATGATCCAACACTACAAATGAAGTGAAAAGTGTTATTGTTGAAAAGCTAATACATAAGGTGACAAATGTGAACATATATCTTGTGTTTGTGTGTATATAATGTACATAACACTGGACACATCATAGTGAATGAAAGTGAGGTTTTCTCTCATCCCAGCAACAAGAAAACTTCAAACTCATGTGCTTGAGTCTATTATATTAAACACAATCGATAACCATGTTTTGGAATGACCCCAAGCAAATAAAAACTCAGACATGACAGGAATAGGAAAAAAAATTCAGAATTGGTGGTATGAATGACCCACAATATTAATAATACGACAGATTCATAAGATTCTGTTGGGGCTGTTTCCTTGAAAGTACTTAAAAATCAATTATACTAGATATCTATCTACTGATCACAGACATTAATTTCTCATAGTTTTTTCTAAAATGAAATTATATACACATAAAATGAAATTATATAGTGATTGTGAAAAGAGATGAGTAGGTCCAAGAAGAAAGAAAACTCAGTTACACTTTGTCAGGAATTATAAGAATAACAAGCACAAATATGTCCCACACCATGTGAAGTTTTGAAAATCTTCCTTTTCATTTTACTATAATTTATGCACATAGAATTTACAAACACTTTTATCACATAACTAGTCAAACAATTGTTCAGTTTTAGTCCAAGGTTAACCAGCCTAGTAAACTAGGGTATAGGTAGAGTTGAAAATGAAGACTGTCTTAATGTTGAGAGATGGATTAGGTGGAAGGAGTAAATGCATGCATTTTCCCATCCTCACAAGAAAATCCACTGCAATAAGAAAAGTCATTTTCAAATAACTTTTCTTTTGCATGCATTAATCACATAAAGTTGCATTTAGAGATAGTACTATAAAGTATAAATATTCTTTTAAGAACTTATATTATAAATGGTACTTAACAATCTGCATCAAATTTGAAATTCTATATCTCAGATTTGGTTTCAATGCATGTGTGTGAGAGTGAATATTGCAAAAAATGGATATGTGGACTATAACATGGTGTGTTACTGACTTGCGTGAATAACTGAAAATTTATCCAAACAAAGAATACATAGAAAAAGGGATTATGATTTTTGATACTTGAAATAGATAAGACCTAACAGTTGGTAATAATACAAAGTATGTAATAAATGGTGTGACAGAAAAATGACCTCATAGGAAAATAAATGTAGATTGGTTTTGGTTACACTTTTTCTCCTATGATTTATTTGATGTTAACAAGTCATAACAAATGGTCGATTTAAGGGCACAGTAAAAGGGTTTAGTTTTCATTGTTTGGACTATTATACGACTTAGTAGTATTCTGCAACTACCAAGTGTACAACACAGTAATGAGAGGAAGGGCAAGAACTATGGTTGGGACTTTTTGAACCACTGTTTTGGTACAGTTATTGTTATTTATTTGGGTTTGTAAGAATTGTAAGAACTAAGAAGTTAATTAACTGCATAGTGTAAGAGTAGAGAGATAGGACTTGATGTTGATTTTGCATGTCATTTTTGATTTATTCATTAAGGATAAGACAATGCTTTACCACTATACGATCATAGATGAATTTAAATGTTCCTTCTATTTATAATACACTGTACATTTAGAATGCATACTGTATTGAGTTCCTGGTCAGGATGTTCAAAACCCTGGTTTGGTACGAGAACAGTCTGCTTTAAAATTTCAACTTGTTTCTTAGTCAATCGGTTCAAAACTATGGTTCGGTTTGGAGGAGAGATTGTTCAACACTCTGGTTTGATTTGAGATAAGTCCTTAGAAAATCTCAATTTAGTTCGGGGACTAACCTCTTTAAGTTAATGTTTGAAAGGAAGATTAATTGCTTCTCTCATTTTTATTTTATTTTTGTTGAAATTTAATATGAAACTTCATTTTCCTTGTAAGGGGGTTTGTAAGCTCAACACACTAAAACCTTATAATTATTACTATACTCTTAATATCAAGTCTTGAGCAGAGAATTAGGTCATTTAAACTAAATCTCTAATTTCTTGTGTCATCTTCTTATCGTTATCTCTTTATTTTCAGCATTTTTTTTTTGTAAGCAAGATTTATATTAATAATGAGTACAAAAGATACTCGCTTTTGATACAAAAGGAGACGAGTCGATACTCGACAAAAAAAGGGAAAATTACCTACCAAATAAGCTCTAAGACAAGTAAGACATTGGACTTTTGTCAAACTCGTAAATATTACAATTGGGGTGGGTAATTTTGCCTAAAAGAGACCACCTCCACAAAATAGTTTTGACTTTCCAAACTATATCATTAATATTTCATTCTACGTTACTAAAAATAATCTCATTTCTAGTGCTCCATAAGCTCCAACAAATTGCAAACCACACAAAGCCTTCTCTACCTCTTTTGAACTTCTTCCTTTTGCATGAGAAAAACCAATGAAGAAAATTCTGCAAACACCCAATATGTCCTTCATCTTGGACCCGTAACCAAACCGCTACTTTGGACCAAACCATAGAAGCAACAGAACATCCCCGAAAAATATGATCTGATGTTTCCAAAAGAATATTACAAAACACACAATTTGAATCAGAAGATGAATTGGTGATACCTCTATATAATAATAAATCCTTCGTCGGTAGTTTGTTCAAGAAATTTCTCCAACCGAACGATTTTATTTTCAAGGGAATGTCCGTTTTCCATAACAATGAGAAAGCATAATCGTCTCGGTTAGATGGACCTAACGGAATTCGATTTGAAAACAACCTCCGATAGAACGAACAAACCGAGAAATTTGAGCTCAAATCCAATCCCCAAGCAACAAAATCTACTCCATCCCCAGCGGGACTTACTCCTGCCAGTTGAGTACTGATATTCGAAATTTCTTCCAAAGCCTTGCCGAAATCCACAAAAACATCAGCGTCTTGATACCGACCTCCGCGTACGTTAGTTTCTGCTCTGCTAGAGTCCCTGCGCAAAACATCAGCAAAAACAGAGGTAAATTCATCCTCCTGCAAATCAGAACTAGAGACATGCCCGTGAATGAAGCTAACAGAATGTTGGTTTTCCAATTCCTGAACCTCACTCACAGTGGTACCAGAATTAGGCGAAAACGACTGCACCCCAGTACTGCTTATGCCAGCAATCGCGGGAACCGACGTCGACGAAAAACTGTCCGGCTGTTCTGCTACAGAAACAGGGGGAACCACATCAGATTGCCACACGACTAATTCACTAATTTGGTGATGGAAACCGGACATAATCTGAGTATCATGCGTGCTGAAAAAATTTCTGGCAGCAAGATCCCTCCCAACACTGTCATCCTGCAGGAATATGTTGCCCGTAGACAGAATGGCATCAACGTCGCTGATTTCTGCATCAAGAGCATGCCTTCCTGCAACATTCGAAGGGTCGGTTAAAGGTATAACCGAAAGGGTACTTGTAAAAACGTTAACCACGTTAGAAACACCAAAGTCTCCCCACTTCCACACCCCATCCCGCCAACCTCCCATAGTCGCAACCGAAACCTCCTTAAGGGGCATAATAGAAAATAAGGTCGGATATTTCTCCTTCAAGCTAACCTCTCCCACCCAAATCCCCCTCCAAAAGGAAGTATGGAAACCGTTTCCGATTGAGAATTTGCAATTCTCCATAAAGACGTCTTCTTCTTTATTACTCGAAATCGATATCAAATCACTCCATCAAGAAGAAAAAGAATTCGAAGAAGCTCTCTTAAACTCTCCACCCGAAACTTGTAGCCGAATATCTCCATATCTAGCTCTCAAAATTTGGAACCAAAGATTTTCGGACCCAACCAAAATCTTCCACCTCCACTTATGAAGAAGACTAATGTTAAAGGTACGAATATCTTTAATATTTAAGCCACCTCTATCAAAAGGGAGACAAATCGTTTCCCACTTAACCCAATGAATCTTCCTCCTCTCCCCCGAGCTACCCCAAAGGAAACCGCTTTGCATCTTGTTGATTTCCCTCCATACCTTAACCGGGGCCTTATAAAAGGATAAATAGAAAATAGGTAAGCTACTAAGAACCGACTTTAAAAGCTTTATCCTTCCTCCTAACGAAAGAAATCTACCATTCCAAGAGGACAAACGTTTCTTGATCTTTATAAGAATAGAGTTCCACGTCGCTATCCTCCTTGGATTGGACCCAATAGGAATACTAAGGAAAGTAAACTCTTTTGATTCCGTCCTACAAGACAAGAATAACGCTGTCGTTTCCATGAAAGAGACCGGAGCATTAATCCCGATGAGCTTGCTTTTAAGAAAATTAATACTTAAGCCTGACACCAAATAAAACCTCTAAGCACCGTTTTAATAGCCCATAGATGATTCCAACTACAATCTCCAATCAATATATTGTCGTCCGCAAATTGAAGTATGTCAAGAAAAAAACCTTGATTCACATTGATTCCCACAAAATGCCTGATGTCCACCGATCTTCTAACCAACATAGCTAAACCTTTCGTAACAAGCACAAAGAAAAAAGGGGAAAGAGGATTGCCTTGTCTCAATCCTCTCTCCACCTCAAATTCTTTTGTTAGACTACCATTCACCAAAACAGGCATTTTACTATTAAAGATCAAGGCTTCCATCCACATCATCCACCTAGGTCTGAAGCCCATTCTTCTCAATAAATACCGCAAAAAGTTCCAACTTACCTTGTCATAGGCTTTTTATAAATCCACCTTGAAAAGGGACACCACTTTCTTCTCTTTATTAGCATAATCCACCAACTCATTGGCGACCAAAACTCTATCTAAAAGTTGCCTTCCCGGCACAAAAGCACTTTGACATTTCAAGATTAAATTATGGAGCACTACCTTTATTCTAGCCGCCAAAATCTTAGCTAGAATTTTATAAAGGCTACCTACAAGGCATATAGGTCTATAATCATCAAGCCCCAAAGGGGATTCGCACTTTGGAATCAAAGTTATGAAAGAAGAAATAATAGCCTTAGAGATGGTTCCTTTATCAAAGAATTCGTGAACGAATCGAATGAAATCCAATTTTATAATATTCCAACACTTTTTAAAGAAACCAATAGTGTATCCATCCGGCCCCGAGCTCTTACCACCATCACAACCCCACACGGCGCCTTTTATCTCTTCTTCCGAACAAGGACTATCAAGAAATACCTTATCAACATTAGATAAAGACTTGAAATCCAATCCCTCCAATAAAGGTCTATGCTTATCCGATTCCATGAACTTAAGGGCAAAGTGCTCCCTCACTTCTTCCTTCACATCCTCCACCGAAACCAAGACTCCTCTACTAGAATTGATAGCGCCAATATGGTTGCGCCTTCTCCTTTCCGTCATTAAGCCATTTGAGTCTAGCCTTTTGAATAAGAAAGTTCTCCTTGATTCTAAGGTTCAACCAAAATTGACTAGTGCACTTCTTGCGATTCTCCATCTCCTCCTCCGATAAATCTCCGCATTTAGAATCGGCCAAATTGTCCCCCTCGTTGATCTTATCGATGCAATCGTTAATCTCTAAGTCAAACTTCTCGAAAACCTTCTGATTCCATTTCCTCAACCTCCCTTTAAGAAGTCTTAATTTCTCTTTTAGAACAAGATCACCTCTCCATTGAATGTGTAAAGCTTTCCACTCTTTTTCAACGAAAGGAAGGAAATTATTATTCTCAAACCAATCATTGTTGAATTTGAATGGTTTTGGCCCCAATCCGAAGAATCCACCACTAACCAAACCGGAAATGATCCAACACGTCTCTATTACCTATGAATTGCCCTATTATACACCATTTGTCAATAGCTCCTTCCGAAATAAGAAAATGGTCAATTCTACTCATCGAAGATCCATCCCCACTAGTCCACAAGAACTTCCTTCCTTTACACGGAACATCAATCAACTCGCTATCCGAAATAAACTCTGCAATCCCCTATATTTCCGAATTCCTACTCCAATTCGATCTGCCTTTCCTTTCATTGGTACTAGAAATCGAGTTAAAGTCCCCAGCTACACACTAATCCCCATCGCTATACAAAGATCTTAGATCCAAAAGCCGCCTCCAAATAGCTCTCTTCAACCCCAAATCGCACGAGGAATAAACATTAATAATGCTATCTTTAAAACGTTTTTATTTAAAATATTAACGGTTGAAAAAGAGGTATCATCACACCGGTCATACCATTGTTAAGTTGAGTGTCGTTGTAAGTTCGGTTATAATAAATAATTGTTGTTGATGAAGAAGTCTATATCTGAAAATTAAACTATTCTTGAAAACCAACATAAACAAACCATTATTGTTTTTTCTGATTGCATTTGTATCATCGTACATCTCACATTGTTTTACATATACCATGATATATTGACCTGCCTCCTTAGACGTATCGATATCTTTGATTATAATTAAGTTTCTATAACAACAATTTATTCGATAATCTGCGTCATCATCATCACTTATCATTGTAACTTTTATAATCATAATTCTTACGATTATAAGTGTTGATGGTGAGGCAGATTATCCAATAAATTGTATTTAATGAAATTTAACTATAATCGAATACAACGATGCATCTAAGGAGACATATCATTATACCATAATATATGTAAAAGAACATGAGATGAACGACGAGACACATGCAATTAAAAAATAACAATGTTTTGTTTACGTGTAGATTATAAGTATCTATGTCAATTTAAATGAATGTATTTTAAGTGAGGATTAGTGAAACAAACAATCTACATAGAATATAATAAACTCAAACAACATCATACACCAGAACCAGATATTATAAATTTATAAACAATACTCTAACCGCATACAATATCACAAACTATGTTAAATTGTTTCAAGAACGCACATTTTATTGAAAATTATCACTGAACTATAACTTTCATCTAGTTTGTAAAACAATGGAAAATAATTACAAGGTGGATGAAGTTTCCATAATGACTTCATACTTCTTGTATTTTTTCCGTTGCTACACAAATCATATGAACCTTATCAACTCATGTTATACGCTTGCTACCACCACTTGCTATCACCATGTATCATCCCCTTAATCTGCAAAAAAACACAACAAACTTCAACAATAAGCATCTTCAGTTGAAACCAAACCCTAAAACCATAATTCAGTGAAGAGTAAAGAGAGATAAAAAAGAGCAAGAGAACACACCATCTTCGCCTCCGACATGTGTGGGTTGTACCATATGAAGATATATTAAGTTCATCTAATTTATGTTGCCATGATGAAAAAAATATAAGATGGATGAAGTTTCCACAATGACTTCATATTTTTTTTGTATTCTTCATTATTGTTACACAAACCATATGAACCTTATCAACTCATACTATATGCTTGCTACCACCAACATCATCACCATATATCATCCCCTTAACCTGTAAGGAAACACAACAAACTTCTGTTAGAACAATTTTGATTCTAATCCTCTAGTAGTTTTGATGATAACAATTATTATTATGTAAGAATAGAATTTCTAATATATGTTGAGAATAACTTACTTAATTATGCTTTGTAGAAGTTCTTAAAAAGGAAGTTATAAAAAAAGAAGGCTTGCTTGAATAGAAGAAGACTTGCGCTATCAAATAGAAGTTATATATGTTAAAGAGAATCTCTTATTAAAGACATCATTAAAAGCTGTGTACCAAGAATTGATTTACTCTGATTCATGTCTAGAAGATGGTGATTCTTTCATTAAAGCTTAATTAAAGAATATCTGAATTAATGCTGGGAACAAGTATCTCTTGTTATGGAAGGATTTTATGGTATTAACTAAATATCCATAATTAGCTCAAGATGTATTTAACGGCTACATCATTCAAGCATTATATAAAGAAATCAAATTGAAGATTTGAAGGTCTGGCTCCTACGACATATCTCATACTTGTTCATATTGTGCCACATATTCTTGTAACAAATCACTTTGTGATTATAGCCTATTAGAAGAAAATTAGTTACTTTTCATTATCATTATTAAAGATAAATTTCCTTGAGTGACTAGTTTCAGTCAGTAGACTCAAGAGGACATTGACTGTAGGTCATTGTGTGTATTCATTTTGAATAGTGGATTAAAACCCCATATATAGAGGCAAAATCACCTTGGCGGGTGGACTGGATGTAGTTTGAGTTCAAACGAACCATGATAAATTAAAGTGTCCTTAAAGTAAATTTTATTAGTTATTGAAAACTTAATTCCAACCCCCCTTCCTTGTGTTTTACGTCCCTTCAATTGGCCTCAGAGCTCTAGGTTCTGAGATATACACTTAACCGTGTCAGTAAAAGATCCGGAAGTTAAAACACAATGGTAGACGCTGGCAACAACAACAATGACTATCAAAATGACAAGATCAATGCAAAACCTCCAGTGTTCAATGGTGACAACTTTGATTACTGGAAGGATGTTCTGGAAAGTTTCTTTCTGGCTCTGGATGGAGATCTTTGGGATATGGTGACAGATGGATACATCCATCCTGTTGGAGCAGATGGTCAGAAGATTGAAAGAAAGAACATGACAGCTCAACAGAAGAAGGAAGTCATAAATCATCACAAAGCTAGAACCATACTTCTTAGTGCTATTTCATATAAAAAATATGAGAAGATCACAAATAGAAATTCTGCCAAACATATGTTTGACTCCCTGAGGATGACACATGAAGGCAATACTCAAGTCAAGGAGACAAAAGCTCTGGCTCTCATCCAGAAGTATGAAGCATTCAAGATGGAAGAAGATGAAACAATTGAGAAGATGTTCTCAAGGTTTCAAATTTTGGTTGTTGGACTGAAAGTTCTGGACAAAGGCTACTCAACAGCAGATCATGTGAAGAAGATTATCAGAAGCTAACCAAAAGCTTGGAGACCCATGGTCACTGCTTTGAAGCTATCAAAAAATCTGAATGAGATATCTTTAGAAGAACTGATCAGCTCCTTGAGATGTCACGAGATAGAACTAGAAGAAGATGAAACCCAGAAGAAAGGTAAGTTTGTTGCTCTTAAATCTAACAAATCTGATTCTAAAGCATTGTAGGCAGAAGAAGAAGAAAGCTCTGTAGGTGATCAGTGCATTTTAATGCACATTCTCCCATGATTGCACTTAGGCATTTCTTTAGTTTTCTTTGTTTATTTTTATATTTTAATTTGTTTTTCTAATTTACTTTATTTTTGGCTTAATTTAATTTTCGTACTTAATTTTCAACTTTAACAGCTTTTACGGAAATGATCATAACCGGAGTTCCAGGGATCTGATTGAGGCGTTCTACCAGTCGATGGAAAGCTAAGAGAGAGAGAGAGCTACAACTTTCATGTTGGAGTCGAAGTCAGATTCAGAGTCATATTTTCCAGAATTTTGTTTGAAGCTGTTGCATTAGTTTTATTTAGTTTCGGCTCATTCAGAATTGGGTCTGGGTTATGTGTTTGACCCAGTTGGGTTGTAAACGGGTTTTTTTTAGGTTTTTTTCTATTTAACCTAGAAGCCGTAGCTGCTATTTGACACACGTTTTACGATTTAATTTTTTACGCTTGAAGAGACGAATTATGGAGAACTAATTCAAAGGATTAATCTGCTGTAATCGGTTTTCGCCGATACTTTGAGGTTCTTATATTTTCCAAATAATCTATTTCCTTTCAATTCTGATCTTGATATCTTGTTTGCTTAATTCGATTTATCTAAGATTAGATTGATTAATTTCGATGATTGCATGTTCCTATACTTTAATCGTGTTTGCTTAATTCGCGTATGTTTATCGTGTTTGCTTAATTCACGATTGATATATTTCATCCGTTTGCTTAATTCGGAAATTAGGAATATTTATCATATAATATCAATTATGCTTGTTTGATTGTTATTATAATCGAAAAGGAAATAGAGTCCGCTTAGGAATTGGGAATTATTTGGGTCGATGATAAGTTGGGAAATCAAAATAGCAGATTAACCGTTTCAGCTTAATCTGTTAATCACTTATTTTAATCTGTTTTTATAATTCGACCTTAAAATCAACCCCATTAGTCGTTACTATCATTAGTTAATAAGATCAAGAATTCTTGTGAGACGATTCGAGTCATTGTCGCTATACTACGTATTTAAAATTTACTCGTTTTTGCTGCGTGCGCGACACGCAGATCAAATTGGCGCCGCTACCGGGGATTATTGTTGTTATTAACCGATTTTATAGTCATAGATATAGTTTGCTTGCTAGATGTTTTCTTTTCTTTTTTGTTGTGTTTGTTGATTTTTAGGGTTGCAATACCGGTTGCAGTATAGTGATAAGTTTTCTAGCCTTTCAGGTAAGTTGGAAGCTACTGTTTCGATTTGCTCCGATTTTTTTCCAGAAAATCAGAAATAAATCGAAGAACAATACTCTTTTAGAATAGAATTCTAAAAGATTTTGACCCTCAAAATCGTAAATTTTGCGTTTTTCTATTTTATTTGATTTATTTTCTGTTTTCACATATTCAAAAAAATCTAAATTTTTTTTTGTGTGATCTTTATTTGATTTAATTATATTTTTAGCGTTATTATTATATTTTTTAGATTCTATTTTAATTTCTTTTCTTATTTTCCATTCTTTTTAAATCTGCAGTGATTATATTTGATTCTGTGTTGAAATTTATAATCATATCATGACTGATCAAAGAACTCTGAGAGAACTGACTGCACTTGTGAATTATAATGCTTTATGTATTGAATATCCTGATGTTGTTGATGCACCTTTCGAATTGAAATTTGGTTTAACACACTTGTTGCCAAGTTTTAATGGTTTTGCAGGTGAGGATCCACATAAGCATATGAATGAATTTCAGGTTGTGTACTCTGCACCTTCCGAACCTTCACTAGAGGACCTTGTCAAGGAAATTGCTGCAAATAATCTCCAGTTTCATTAACAAACAGATTACAGTCTTCCGGCTTTGCAAATACAGCTTGATCAACTTACCACTTCGGTGTATGCTATGCAGCAAGCTCAAGGATCAAACCAACAACCTTCGGAAGAACATTCTATTTTTCAAATAGAGTTGCCTTCTAAAATTGTTGATGATACTTGTATTAATTTATTTGAAGCTGATTTTCCATCATTGTCTGATTTTAATGATGTTTACTCTTGTGATGTTTGTATTGACACTGAAATTTGCTCTGTTTGTGATGAAGTTGAGGTTTCCTTGCAAGTTGATATTCTTACTGCAAATGAGGTTGTAAATGAAGATGTTCATGTCAATGAAGCTCTCGACACCCTGACTTCTCGGAACAAACCATCCATCGAGAAATCTCCCTCTTTAGAGCTGAAGCCACTTCCTAATAATTTATTTGAATTTGTGCAGGAAGAGAAATCATTACAGGAACATAAGAAGGGAATTGGATGGACTTTGGTTGACACTTGTAATATTAACCCATCCATGAGTATGCATAGGATCTCAATTGAAGATGGAAGAAAAGTAGTGAGGCAGCCCCTTAATCCTTTGATTCTTGAAGTTGTAGAAAAGGAGATCACTATCACCTGCACATTCAACACTTTTACTTATCGAAGATTCTTCTTTGATCCTGTAGTAAAAGGAGAAGACACTAATAAAAACTCCAAGATTAATGGAAGTTCTAATAATCCTCTAGTAGTTTTGATGATAACAATTATTATTATGCAAGAATAGAAGTTCTAATATATGTTGAGAATAACTTACTTAATTATGCTTCATAGAAGTTCTTAAAAAGGAAGTTATAAAAAAAGAAGGCTTGCTTGAATAGAAGAAGACTTGCGCTATCAAATATAAGTTATATATGTTAAAGAGAATCTCTCATTAAAGACATCATTAAAAGCTGCATACCAAGAATTGATTTACTCTGATTCATGTCTAGAAGATGGTGATTCTTTCATTAAAGCTTAATTAAAGAATATCTGAATTAATGTTGGGAACAAGTATCTCTTGTTATGGAAGGATTTTATGGTATTAACTAAATATCCATAATTAGCTCAAGATGTCCTTAACTGCTACATCATTCAAGAATTATATAAAGAAATCAAATTGAAGATTTGAAGTTCTGGCTCCTACGACATATCTCATACTTGTTCATATTGCGCCACATATTCTTGTAACAAATCACTTTGTGATTATAGCATATTAGAAGCAAATAGTTACTTTTCATTATCATTGTAAAAGATAAATTTCCTTGAGTGACTAGTTTCAGTCAGTAGACTCAAGAGGACATTGACTGTAGGTCATTGTGTGTATTCATTTTGAATAGTGGATTAAGACCTCATTGATAGAGGCAAAATCACCTTGGCGGGTGGACTGGATGTAGTTTGAGTTCAAACGAACCAGGATAAATTAAAGTGTCCTTAAAGTAAATTTTATTAGTTATTGAAAATCCAATTCCAACCCCCCTTCCTTGTGTTTTACGTCCCTTCAACTTCAACAATGAGCATCCTTAGATGAAAATAATCGCGGAACATGAATCAATTATGATGTTGATCTAGTTTGGAAAATAGTGAAAAAGAAATATAAGGAGGAAGAATTTTAAACAAAAACTTCATACTTTTTATTTTTCTTTTCATTGTTTCTAAAACTAGATAAAGTTTGTTGACACCGTTGTTTCTTCAATATTTACTAACATTTTGTTTGTGAAGATATGAAAAAGAAGAAGTACAAGGTGGATGAAGTTTCCATCAAAGCTTCATGCTTCTTGACTTTCTTTTCATAGCTACATAAACATTATGTATGATAGCAAAAGTATGGTCTTTGTTAAAGTAGTGAAGACGAATTTGAAAAAATTAGAACAATCAACAAAAACAACATGAAACAAAAGAGATGATGGGAAATATCTAACAATAGATGGCAGAAGAAGAATACCTTAATCTATGAAGCACAAGATTCATGGCTAATGGTGAAGAAGAAGATAAAAAAAATGGGTTCTAGGTTTTCGCTATGAAGGAAACGACGCTACTGTCAATAAATGAAAGTTAATTCGCTTATATACAGGTAAATAATTTTACAATGGTTAACAATTTGGAATGTAATGATAAGTATTTATTTATAATAAATATATCAAAATGGTTAACCAGAAGAACCGTAGTGATATCCCTTTTATTTGTGAATTTTAAAATAAATAAAAAAGAAAATGTGCGCCTTAATGTTAAAGAAATAAAATATTTTATGGCGCTAAGGTTCAAACCGATGAAAGTTTGATTGTATCACAAGGGTTGGTTATGTAACTGCTATTATATACTAATAATGTTTAATCAAAAACCCAAATAAATATGGTAGCGTCTTAGTAAAGATATGTCACCACGGTGTAGGGAAAAAACGTGGTGACCATGATGTTGTTGAATGCACGTTTTGTAGTAGTGAAACTATTATTTTTCTAAACCCCATAATTCAAACACTCTCCTCTTGAAACACCTTTGCTCATAAATGTTTCTCCAAATTTACAAATGTTAGAAACTATATTAAAATGATGGTTACTAACAAATATCTAAGAGTTAAGATTTGGAATCATAAATCTAATCCAATTCTTAAATCAAGAGATGAGAGCGTTTATGATTTAAAAAAATAATAATAGAAGGATGAAATCGTAAAAAAGATTAATGAATCATTTAAATTACTTAAAAATGAAGGCATAAGCTCAAAACTTGAAGAATCCTCAACAAATTCATGTAACTCCTATCAAACAACTCTCGTAGTTTTTTTCTAAAGAACATACTCATCAATTGAAGGATCTTCAGATAATTCAACATCAAATGAAGGAACTTTATTTTTGAGAGGAAATGAAGAAGAAGTCACATCCAGTGAAATCTTTGAAAGAAGAGAAAAGAAAGCCTCCACAAATGAAGGATAGTCAACCTTAAGGAGAACCGTCGAAGAATCTTGTTCCAATGAAAAAGACGAAGTCCGCTTGAAAGTAGCTCATAAGTGTAGCGGTAAAAATCATGAATGTAAGCAATTTATTAACTTAACTCAAAGAATAGGAGTCGCCACTACGCTTCTACTTGTTTCCAGAAAAGGAAAAGGAAAAAGAGAAAACAAAACCTAAAGAAGTCTAAAAGTAAAAAAAAAGCTAATAAAATTAGACAAAGACAATGGTAAGGGGGTTGGTTACGCAGTGGGAAGATGTTAGCACCTAAAATGTCTATAGTACTCTATAGGAGCCCTTTGAAATATCTAAAGTTTTTGGTTTGAAAATGGTTTTCTGGAAATGAGATTGAGGGGATGAGAAGAGAATTTATTTTTTAAGATTTTTGTGTTTGGTGAGACCTATCGCCTCATGCCTACGTACCCCACAAAGTGCACTATAGGATCAAAACTCCGTAATTCGAGATACAAAGAATGAAATTGGTGTGTTTTGATTGACTTTAAAATGTAAATACAAGTTGTCATATCTAGCGAATAATTCCGCTAAAGCAATGACTCATGTCTAAACTTATGAAAAAAATTTAAAAGAAAAAGTGCACAAAGACCCCAAAAGAATTTGAATGAGTTTTTACATTTTTTAGAGTCTTTTGAAAATGATGTCAATATGCTTAAAGTATCTTAGAATTTATTAAGAAATAAAAGAAAAAGGTGAAACAAATTGACTAAAGTCAAGGTTTGAATTATGAAAGAGATAAATGTTTGAAAACAAGAAGGTTTTGAAAAAAGAAGAAGAAGTTTTGAAAATTAAAGAAGTGGGAGGAGATGAAGGGACTATCCTAAAGTATAAACTAAAATCTAAGGATAAGAAAGATCTAACCACAAAATAACATACCCCATAGCATAATAATAAGCAAGTCAAATCTTCAATGAATAACTCAAAATCCAAGGTCTCAAATATAATAGTCCAAGCATATGGAAAAAGTCTTAATTCTAAGTCCAAAGTACAAGGATAAACAATGAAGTCCAAAGTATAGGTCCAAAGTCCAAAGAATAACCACAATCCAAAGTTAAGAGAACCAAGTTTTTTAGAGTTTTTCCATAATTAATGTCTTAGACAAAGTATGGTCCAGGTGGACAAAAGGAAAACAAAGGCAAAGGCAAAATAATATGATATGTAATGCTAATGTAAAAAGCATAAAAATAAAGGAAAACAATTAAAAGTTTAAGGTAAAATTTAGCACAATAATATAGTTTGTGTAATATTAGTATGATATATACATAATAGTAGTAGTGATCCCAATGAAGAACAATCTTTTTGTGTCATTTATTAGAGAACGCTCGATTAGTCGTCCATGAGAATGAAAACATTGTCTTATACATTACTATGGGGAAGGGTTCCAAACTCGGATAAAATCTATGAGTATGTCACTTTCTACCATGGGTAACAAAAGATCCAATCTATTTCAAACCACGTCATGGCGAGTAGGAGACTGACAATCTCACTTACAAAAATGACTTGATTTTTCTGTTTTCAGGGCAAATGTAGCGTTATGTTAAGCAATCGCAAACAAACTTATATAAAAGTCGATACCATACGAGGCCGATCAATATGATCTTTGTGCTAATGCATGCTAGAGAAATGATGTGTAGATCATTCTCCGAAAGCAATACCGCACAAAAAAAAGGAGATAGTGATCTCATCTTAATGAAGAACTCAATAAGAAGTTCCATGATGTATAACATTTTCATTGATCAAAAGAAAAAGAGAAATAGATGAAGAGATTGTGAAGGATAACTTCTCAATGGTTTTAATGAAGACAACAATGCTCATTCAATGAGCTATGCAATGCTCAAAAAGGAAATGGATCAAGTTAATCAAGTTTCTACAAGATTTCAATTTATTTCAAGGATTGAAGATTTCTCAAAGTAATAATCAAAGATATTAACTTTCACATATTAATAAAGTACATACAAGTGTTCAAATATGGTACATATATGCATTGCATACATTGTTTAAAATATTTTGAGTGAAAAAACCATAAGTTTCATGTCATTAAAAAGGCAAAATTTTCATTTCTGGTTGCATGTAACCGATTACTCAATATGTTATAAACAATTACCATTACTAAATTTAAAAAATAATAATAACCTTGGCCCCTGTAACCGGCTACACTATATGTGCCAACTGGTTACCACTATACAAAAGCCAAAAATATTTGCAACTTTTCACAGAATTTTTATGTTAATTCTCATATTAAAACATGACATCCTTTCATGAATCATTCCTATTTGTATAGGTATTTAGGCATTATATAAGCATCTAAATGTCAGAATTTTACTCACCTCTTTGCAAATAATTTTCAAACAATCATTCATCTAAAAATTCTCATTTTCACAAAGTGTTCATAAAAACTTTCTAAAGTGTGAAACTTGTGCATTAAACATTCATATTCACATAGTTTCATTTCATTTTGTCTTGAACACTTGTTGTACATTATTATAGTGATTGTTACAAAGGAAAAGATCAATCATTTGATTGATACAAGTTCAATATCCAATTTCATCCCTTACTTCAAAAATTCAGAATTGTATTTCTTAATTACATCTTATTTTTTGTATTGTTAAAAATAAGGTTGTAAGGGTGTATTCCTTGTTATCCGGATTGTGGATACAAGAGGTCTTTTGTGAGAGTTTTGTTCTTAATAGGACTTTAAACTTGTAAAAACAAAGAGGATTGTTCATGGTGGTGTGTTAGAGTCTTCTATAGAAAGAATAGGATTGTCTTCTCTAAGATCTAACATTATAGTGAAATCTTTTCGATTTGAAAGGGGACTGGAGTACTCTCGACCTGTAAGAGGAACCAATATACTTCCTGGTGTTTTTTACTTTTCGCATTTTATATATTTAATAACTTAGAATCTTTAGGAAAGTAAAAAAAAAAACAGTAATAATTCGAAGAAATTGTTAAAAGGCCTAATTCACCCCCTCTTAGGCATACCTATCACTTACAATTGACATTAGAGCAGGTTATACGTAACATGTTCCTAAAAGATCCATAAGACTCTTCCTAGGTCGAGATCCTTCCCAATTCCCTAACAATCACCATGTGATAACACTCACTCTATGCTTAAAAGCTTAAGAGTGATTAACCCTTTATAGCTCAATAAAGTATTCATTCTCTTAGCATCAACTTGATACAAGAGAAGCTTACAAAGCACAAACGCTAATACTCACTATGTTAGTGTTTTTTTCTTCTATTAAAAACTAGGGATAATCCATCATATTTATAACTATAAATTAAACTAGATTTAGGCTTCAAAAAGCATCAAATCCGGATGCACAAAATCTGCAAAATATTCTCCAAGAAAATAGATACTTTTTAAATCTTTTGTTTCCAAAACAAATCTCCTTGATTTGCGATCTTTTAATCTTCGATTCCAAACTGAATCTCTGAAAATCTTCACTCTTTGACGCCAGCTAGGATCACATAATATTCAAAAGAATATTTTGTTATTTTTACAGAAAATAGTTTTCAAAACTGTAACAGACAAAGATGTCGAATAACTCTGTTGACACATCTTATCTGACATCTTGCAAAAACTTTCTCTTCTTCAAAATAAGACTTATTCTTCAACATGTTAGGATATCTTGTCCAACATGTCGTTGACATGTTGTTTTACCAAAATTAATGTCAACCACAAATAGGTATAAATAACATCCTTATACTAGTTTCCATGATAATGATAATATGAATTATACAAATTAGTTATAATTGGTTTGGATAGATGAGTTTGCGGGTAGATTTTTTGAAATCCGTTGTTCGAACCAATTTAAATCGGATTTCCTTGGTTTGATTTGGTTTTTTCCCGAACTAAAAAAATACCAAACCCAAACACTATGGTTTGGTTTGGATTCCGGTTTGTTTCGGATTTTTCTGAACTAAAAAAATGCTCAACCCAAACACTATGGTTTGGTTCGGTTTTTCCCGAATCAATGAACACCCCTACCCATTATTCTTTAGTGAAGTTGATCAGTGCATTTTGGTGCACATTCCTACATGATTGCACTTAGGCATTTCTTTAGTTTTATTTGTTTATTTTTATATTTTAATTTGTTTTTCTAATTTACTTTATTTTTGGCTTAATTTAATTTTCGTACTTAATTTTCAGCTTTAACAGCTTTTACGGAAATGAGCATAACCGGAGTTCCAGGAATCTGATTGAGGCGTTCTACCAGTCGATGGAAAGCTAAGAAAAAGAGCTACAACTTTCATGTTGGACTCGAAGTCAGATTCGGAGTCATATTTTCCAGAATTTCGTTTGAAGCTGCTGCATTAGTTTTATTTAGTTTCGGGTCATTTAGAATTGGGCCTGTGTTATGTATTTGACCCAGTTGGGTTGTAAACGGGTCATTTAGGTTTTTCTATTTAACCTAGCAGCCGCATCTGCTCTTTGACACACTTTTTACAATTTTATTTTTTACTTTCGAAGAGACGAATTATGGAGAACTAATTCCAATGATTAATCTGCTGTGATCGGTTTTCGCCGACACTTTGAGGTTCTTATATTTTCCAATTAATCTATTTCCTTTCAATTCTAATCTTGATATCTTGTTTACTTAATTCGATTTATCTAAGGTTAGATTGATTTATTTCGATGATTGCATGTTCCTATACTTTAATCGTGTTTGCTTAATTCGCGTATGTTTATCGTGTTTGCTTAATTCACGATTGATATATTTCATCCGTTTGCTTAATTCAGAAATTAGGAATATTTATCATATAATATAAATTACGCTTGTTTGATTGTTATTATAATCAAAAAGGAAATAGAGTCCGTTTAGGAATTTGGAATTATTTGGGTCGATGATAAGTTGGGAAATCAAAATAGCAGATTAACTTTTTCAGCTTAATTTGTTAATCACTTATTTTAATCTGTTTTTATAATTCGACCTTAAAATCAACCCCATTAATCGATACTATCATTAGTTAATAAGATCAAGAATCCTTGTGAGACGATTCGAGCCATTGTCGCTATAAAAATTACTTGTTTTTGATCCGTGCGCGACACTCGGATCAGAAGTCCCATAATGATCAAATAAAAATCAAACATGATGAATGTATGGATAATGAATCTGTGACCTAAAAATACAATCTCATGATTCAAACAAACCTTAAATGCACTAAAAATGTGAAACTTGAGAGATGAAACATGCACCTGTAAACCTGGAAAGTTAATGAAGCCTCACTTGTTTTGACATGGAATGCATGATTTGATCAGCCAATTAATCAGACAAAATTCAAGTTCTCAACTTCACACACTAAGGACTATTCAATGACTAAACGAAGTGATCAATGTATCGTGATGCAAATGAGATATTAATGAATGCATACAAAAGCAAGTGAAATATGTGTGATAAAATTTAGGGTGTGGCAGAAACCATAAAAGAGTAAGAATATGGCAGTTATGAAATCAGATAAAGATAGATGGAATGGAATGGAATTTTAGAAACATAATTTTTTTTGGATTTCAAAATTCACATTAAACCAAAAATAAAATCATCTTAAAACAGAAAACTTAAGTAAAGGAAAATAAAATCTAAAAAATAAAAACATTTCAATTAATATACAAAAAGGCATAAATCTAAATCCAATAAAAGAAAGATTTATTTATTATTATTTTGGATAAATAAGATTTATTTATTATTGGACCAGTGAAATGACATAAATCAAACCAATATGCCATGAAACAAATAAAAAAGCCCAATGAATAGTGAAATAGTCCAAAATAATAAATTAAATATTAATATTTTATCATTAAATAATTTTGTAATCAACCATAAAAAATCACAAGTTAATGGTAATAGATCTAAATCGTGAATTTTTTTTACCCAAATACCTATGTTTTTCAAGAAAATTTCCTAAATACCCCAGCTTTCAGAAATATTCCCAAAGTACCCTAGTTTTTAAAAGAATGAAGAGCAGTCTCCAGATGAATTGGTGACTACTTATTGTGTTTAAGAGGTGTCGTCAATTGGACTGGAGACACCATATGCAGTCTCCAATCCAATTGACGACTATGTGTAAAAATAGGGAAGGGTCGCCAATTCAATTGGAAAAAATGTGTATTTACAAAATTTATTTAAAAAATAAAAAAATTTAATAATAGATGAAAAATAAAATGATATAAATAATTAATTAAAATTACAAGTACATAATTCAATGATCACAGCCGGGTTAGGAATACCGCCCGTCGGTTCCACATCCCCTAAGTACCCTCACTCGTTGCACTCGCTGCCCTCGTTGTTGATTCACTCATGGTGTTTGTGGAGTTGAGTTCTCTGAAACATTTCTGGACTCCCTTAGTAATTCTTGCATCTCTATAAATCTTGTGTATGGAAAGACGGCATGCCGTAACTGAGGTCGTGACCCATGCCAGAGTAGTTTGTATGTGATGATAGGGTCATTGGTGTGCGACCTAGATGATTGAAAGGGGACATTGGTGTGAAGACTTCGTTGGTGAAAGGTTGAAATGGTTGTGGTGTTTGAAAGCCGTAGGGTGGTTGTGATGGTTGTGTATGTCGGTTGTGGTGTGATGTTTGTGTGTGTAAGATATGGTGTGATGTTTGAGCGTCTTGATAATAGTCATTTTCTTAGACATGGTAAGGGGAACGCTCTTGGTATTGTGGTTGGGTGTCTGGCATGTTTGGCAAGTGGGTTTGTGTATTTGTTGCTCGGTAATTTAGTTGGGTAGGAAGTTGTGAGTAATAAGGCTGTCCTCGTTGGTTAGACGTGATAACTTCTTGTGTTTAAATGGTCTGGCGTGGGTCGTGTAGATACCTATCTTCAGATAGAAAAACATTTGCAACCGATCTATGCCAAACCATACAAGTATTAGTTGGTACAGACTAGGTTGTTATCACCGGTTCACGCAAGACATACTGACGGCGGTTCCTCCCTTTAGGATACTCAGTTATTGCAAAGTCTTTCTAATTATTATGTCTCCATTGGTCGTTGAATTGTTTTAGATGCCATTGACCAAGATCAGTCGGGGGATCTGAAATGTTTTGATGAATTCTGAACTGGAGTTTGACACAATCAATGTTGCGCATCTCTATAGTGGTGAATCCGATGATCGTCACGCATGCAATCCAAACTAGCGCGTCTTCATCTCTGACTTGGTGATCATGGTTCATTCCTAGATATGGACGCCAAATGAATTGTACAATAAAAAATTGTTAGATTATAGAAAAAGGGATGATTAAAAATAAATTAATTAATTTAGTGACATTACATCTGCAAGCGTAAGGAGATCCAAGAGATTGCGGTATTGAATGATACAGTGTTTTGAGCATCTATTGTAAGTCATACCACGTGCCGACCATCTGACACATAAAATAGTTTAAATATATCAGTTAGAAACAATAATTAATAAAGTGGAATAATAAAGTGAACTAATTAATATGAAACAATTAACATAATTTTGAGCATACGGGAATGAGAAGGCGTTTTTGTTGACCAGGGCAATGGATGGCAACCTAGACCAACCCCATGCTTGGAGCACAATGGCACATCTAGAAAATGTAGATGTGCTTTTCATTGCATTTTTATATAAAGAGCTATATAAATAGGACAATGATCATAACGTGCATAGAAGAACCAGTGCCTTCGGGAAATAAAAATGAACCAAATAAAATCATAAGATAACACCTAGTTTTAATTATATTTTGCTCTTATGTAGATTCTTTATTTAAAATTAGAGTATGGTAATATGCCTTGAGACGTGAAGGTAAGATACCTTGGCCTCTGTGATTTTCTTCCAACAAGTCGACACATAAAAGTTCCACGCAAATTGAATTTGCGAGGTTTGTTTGTCCATTGACTGCCTTACCATCAATAGTTCGCGATGATGAAGACATTAAAGTTTATCCACTTAAATTTTATACAAACCTCGTTAAATTTTATCCACTTAAAGTTTACAATGATGAAGACATTCAGAATATGTTCGTTAGTCACAAACATTCTGGGTTCAACTCTATTAAGGTGTACGTTATACTCCAGCAAAACCTTCATTCTCAACAATCTCAAATCATCAATGAATCAGAACGTTATGATTATGAGGAAATTGAAAAGGAATACTCAGGTGAAATTGCAGCAGAAGTCGACATCGTGTTCGCTGGTGTTTTTGGCGAACAACCTCTGGTTTACCAATTCCTTGGAAAAGGGTCACTTGCAGGACCAACCATACAAATCCTAGGACACATGTGCTAAATATTAAAGGATGGATTCTAAATATGAGTTTTATTTATTCTTATATGTTTTGTCGAACAATTACTCAACAAGACTATTCATAATGATATTACAATAAGGTGATGTTTGTCTAATGAAACTAAACAAAGAAACTTAAAGTTTGCCTTAATGGTTTGTTGAAAAGTAAAATTGATTTAAGAAGTAAATGACTGGAAAATAGATTGCTTTAAAGGTAAATGAAAAAGTAAACGTGAACAAGATATGAATGTTAAAATGTAATTTTATAACTGAAAGTAAGATGGTGTTTACACATACAT
Organism: Lathyrus aphaca; assembly: GCA_963966055.1. Lineage (NCBI taxonomy): Eukaryota > Viridiplantae > Streptophyta > Magnoliopsida > Fabales > Fabaceae > Lathyrus > Lathyrus aphaca. The sequence goes on from OZ014521.1 coordinate 148,971,364, forward strand.
TTTTCCAGATAATTCTCCTTTCTCTTTACACATGAGTATTCGAGTAATCACATAAATGTTGTACCGAATTCACACACTTTTCACAAAGCAAACTATCCTATTTATATACAAATAATATAACCGTCGAACAATGGTCAAATCCTAAGAATTCGCCACTTGGCATCTTGCATGTTACTAATCCCTGATAATCTTCCACGTACTATCATCTGGCGAATAACCGTTATTCATAAAAACTGCTCTTTAAACTGACTAAACGACGCATCTCTTCGCCCTGTCGAACCCGTTTGAAATTCAAATAGTCCCCATGTCGAATCCTCGTATTCATATCTTATCAAAAATACAACAAGGATTTTCCAGTAGTGATGTGAAGAACTTCTTAAAGAGCAACTCGTCTCCTTTCGACAGACATCCGTTCTCCATAAAAAGAAACCAAATCATCACAAACCTTCTCGAGATTCTGGACATGTTTGGAAGAAAGAGTGGTCTAATCTAGTCGAAAAACCTTCGAAATCACACTCATCGCCTATTAAAAATATAAGAAAAGCTAAGAAGCTGCTATATTAGATAATGATGACGTGTAAGGAACAAAGCTTTATAAATCCACCAACTGCTGGGACTGTCTCATGGTGTCGAAATTATAGATATACAAATTGCCCCCCAGCAAAGGTATTTCGACTAGTATTTGGAGAAAGCATCTTTGTTGTCGAAACCTTTATTTCAACTTCTTGTCTGGCATTAAATGCACTGATCTTTGAGATCTTGCCTTTATCTCGCATTAAATGTGTTGATTCCCAAAAATCTTACTTTTTGTCAAATCATAAAAAGCACTCATCAAATTCTTCAACCTTTCACTTCCAACCCACGTTCTAGGACATGATCCCCATAACTCTATAAACCTAGGTCTTCAACCTTTTTTCCAACTTCCACTATCTCTCCCAGGTCCAATAACACACCGACAAGTGCCAAATCCATTTGAAAAACCCAAACGTTTTCTTCCCACCTTCTACTATAAATACCCCTTTTATGTTTTCTGGAAAACTTTCGCTTCCATAACAACTCTCACTCTCTCATTTCTTACAAAACCCATAAACTTCTTCTTGATCAAACTTCTTCCATCATCAACAATGGAAACCTGAAGTAAGCAACAAGATCAGAACACATCAGCTCTTCCCTGCACACACAAGATCCTTGGGCCAAAGATCGTTGGGAACCAACAATACGTCCCAGAACCACCAAATGAGAGAGAAAAGGCCAGCATTTACTATTCCCAGGTACTCATCCCTATTTCCATATCTGGTAAATGTCATGCCATGTTAGGCCCCCTCCCTAACCCTAACAATGACCAAACTCGTCTTAAAGAGTTTTTTCCAACATATTATCGTACACAGCCCATAGGTGCAGGCAAAATACCCAAACCTATTGATAAATCAATAGAAACTGCTGAACCTACCCCTGAAAAGGCTGCCTTAAACCTAACTTATTTGAATCAACCTAGGATTTTTAGAAGCTGCCCCTGGTCGAAAGACCCTTCTAAATATGTGAACTGGTAGATAAGGTCGAAACGGCTAAAGGTAAAATTTGGAAGAAAATTGGTATCTATGACCTAATCCAATTGTCGAGAGAAGGCCCTAACTATTGCACCAACATGATACTTGATTCCCTTTATTTTTGGGATAGCACCTATAATACCTTTCACCTCCCTTGTGGGATGGTAACCCCTACCCTCTTCGACCTGGCTGCTATAGTTGGTCTTAGTCTAACAGGAGCAGTTTTCGACCCAACTATACTGGACGATAATACTATAGGGTTTAAGACTAGCTTCGCCTCATACTCCCACTTCATCTCTCGCTACCACATTAAATACTCTACTGAGGTATCAGATGTAGAGCACATAGCTTTCCTCACCCTTTGGCTGTCAAAGTTTGTGTTTTGCACAAGGTCTCTTCAAGTGGTGAAGAAGTATATCCCCCTAGCAAACCAACTTCATGCTGGCAAATATTTGTATCTGAGCGAATTAATTCTGGCAAACCTTTATAAGTCCCTAAGCGAGAGTGTCGAATCTCTCAAACAAATTAAAGACAAAGGCAACCTGAGCTTGGCAGGTCCTTTCTGGCTTCTTTAGCTATGGCTCAACGCCACTTTCGAATCTAGACTTCTTGACAAAGGCTTAGTGGACGAAGAATATGTCAAAGACAGGCATGTCGAATGGGCAAGACTGGCACAGCTGACTCCTTATGAAGAAGGACGAAACCTTCGACGATCTTTCACGAACTATATAAATATGTTCACCAAAAGCTATGACTTCAAGGAAAGCATGGCACCTTTCGCCAACAGGGTTGTTGGACCCAAGTGGTTTACAAGACAACTCCCTGTCGAACATCAAAAAGACGAGGACAATTTCTTAACCATCTGGAAATTATTCTTTACACCCAGGTTCTTACCTTCTTATCCCACCTTGTCTAACTCAAAGGTGGCCCTGATAATTTATCAGCCAAACCTAGTGGCTCGATAGTTTGGACTGATACAACTGAAGCCAAGGTCTCTTTATCCCAAAAATGGATCCATCATCTTCTATAACTCGACCTCTACTAAGTCGAAAAGTCTGGAGCTTTCAGAAAAGCTACAAGACGCTGCTTTGGAAATCCAGCCAGTGGTCTTTCGACCAGTCTTCCTCTGCACTCAAGAGTTCGATGTTTGGTGGAAAAAATATTATCTCGTCAAGTTCTATAACACATCTGACTTCCAGACCCTTCTAACCAATGCCTTTGATTTCGTGCAGGATCGAACCAAGAAAGGTACTCAACATCATATTAAAGATGTTCAAAAATTTCAAAAATATTTTGAAACAATCTACAGGCCAAATGATCTTAGGCGAACCATAGGCGAAGCATTTGTGACTCTTAAACAAATATTTACATAAAAAATGGAGAAGTTAGTAATACCCTCATATATTCCCAAAGAGGCGCGATATAACTTTGTGTATACTAGTTATCCACCAAAGTTTCCATCTCTACCAACTGTTAATTTTGGTGTGGCCCTGAGCCCACCTTTTCCAGATTGGTTTGTATGTGGCTCCGACTTAAAATTGCTTCAAGAGTCACGAAAAAAGCTTGTTAAGCGTGTGGTCGCAACCAAGTAACATCTGGATGATTACTCAGGGCACCTTCATATTGGAATAGAACACGTTCGCGTGGAATCTACCATTCTTAAAGGTGCAACCAAGCTTTCGACTTCCCCTTTATACTCAATATCTATTATTTTAGTATCTTCTTTTTCTAACTTCTCTCTTTTTTCAGCTACTAAGATTACAGGTAAGAAGAGTGCTGTCGAAGATAAGCCCACCAAGACTACTAAAAAATCCACTTCCGCCAAAAAGGTTCTTTTATATCCATTTGGCAATAGAATATTTTACTTATACTTGTTGAACTTTCTAAGGTTTTTTTTTAGATGAGTCAAAAGCCCCCTACTCCTCAAAAGAGAAAAATAGAGGAAGTGAAGGTGCCTTCTGAGGATTCAGGCGACGAATCTCCAGACACGCAACCCTTGAAGAGGAAGAAGTCTACGAAAATAAAGACGATTGCCTCCCAAAGGTCGTTGGTGACGTCGGGAAGACTCCCCCTGCAATCCCAGTAAAAAAGCTTGCTCAAGATGCAGAGAGCGGAAATTCTAGTTTCCATACTATAATCCCTCAAGTAATTTACCTTCGACCAATTATCACTTTAGACTGTGTATACTTTTGGTCTCTTATTTAAACGTTTTTTGTTTCAGGTTCAAATTCCTACTGAGGAACAACCCATCACTCTGCAAGATTCTCCTCTTGGTGGAATCAAAAAAGTCCAGGAAGAAAGTACACCCAAGAGTGGTAGGGTGGAACCCCAAACTGAGGCTGAATTCGACATCAGCCTGGAGGAAGGTTCTGCTGACAATTCTCCTGACCAGCCAAAGCCTAGTGCCGACAAAGAGAGTCCTCCTAACGATGACAAAGGAAAAAAGGCTGATGTTGATCCCAACGTCGAAGAAAAGGAAGCGCAACCAAATCCCCAAGATGCTGGTGAAGAGAACCCTCAGGCCAAGAGCAACGGAGGCAAAGGTCAGGCGAAAGGGGAGGCTGGACCTAGCACTCACGTCCTTCTTGACTCAACAACAAGCAACCCTCTATCTTCTGGTTCAACTGTCTTTTCATGCGAGGAGCTTGAAAACCTGAAGAAAAGGAAACCCTTGGAGTACTTGAGGGCCATGCTCATTAATCGCTATAATTTTCAAGATTCTTCTGGCAGTTTGACCAATTATGGGGCCACCTCTGAGGTTAAGACTCTCAGTTCCATTATGGCTGAAGTCAAAACCAAAATTCTTGGTGTCGATCTATTCTGAATCTTGGAGGAAGATCCCAGCCAACAACCTGAATTCAAAGTGCTTCTCAAACATGTCAATGTTTTGGAGGCCAGTGCTGATGAGACTCGTCTGGTCATGGATCTCGCACAAATAATTGATGTGGTAGCTGGAGATCTTGGTCGTCGAAAGGAGTTCATACAGATGATCTCCAACAAGAGAGAGAGCCAAGCTGCTGAATGAGATGTTGTGGCAGCTTCAACTAATAAAGTTTCAGATTTGTCGAAACTTTCTGACACTTATTCACAAGAAGTAGCTGAATGTGATAGAAATATCCACAACTTCAAGGAACAAATAGCCCAATTTAAAGCCAAGATTTCCCAAGAGCAGAAACGCATGGCTGATCTTCAACAACCTAAAAAGGGTGAAGTCGAAGAAGAGATCAAGGTAGAGCTTCATCATGCTGACCAAGCTTAACAATTGGGCAATGAAATCGACGATATGTCTTATAATAAAAGTCTGTGTGACTGTCGAATCTCCGTTCAGAAAAGAAAATTCATGGAGCTCAAGGATTCTTTCCTTTAGAGTTAAAACTTTTGTAATAGAAAGTTAGGTTTATGTATCTTTTTCCTTTTGTAGCCCTAGAAGGCCTCTTTTCTAATGACTCTTTTGCTTTCTGGCAACAAAATTAATATAATTATTCTGCTTTATCTTTACTTCTTGCAGAATTGGTTTGTATTTTTTCAAATATTTTCCATTTATTTTAAATATTCTTTCGTCTTTGCCTATTTCTTCGATTTCATAAGCACCGTTCGAGAAAACACTTAAAATTTTAAAAGGCCCTTCCCACTTGGGGGACCATTTGCCCATTAATCTATCTTTTTGATCCATTGGAAGTATTACCTTCCAAACTAAATCGCCCACATGGAGGACCTTAAATTTTACTTTTTTATTGTAAGACTTTTTGACTCTCTCTTTTTGTGTCCTTATTAAGTCTAACGCGCGTAGTGTTTCTTCATCCAAGTCTACCAACTCATCCATCATCATGCTCCAGTATATTTCTGAAGGGATCTCATGATGTCTTTGGATACGTATGAATTGCAAATAGATTTCGACTGGAAGTACTGCATCATGTCCATATGTCAGTTTAAACGAAGTGGAGTTAGTGGCCTCTTTGGGTGACGTTCGACAAGCCCATAAAATTTGATCCAAGGTTTTATGCCAATTTCTAGGCTTTTTACCTACATGCTTTTTGATCAAATTTATTATTACTTTATTTGTTGCTTCGACTTGTCCGTTCGCCTGGGCATAATAGGGTGTAGATGTTAATAACTTAAAACCTGTTTCCTTCACAAAAGATTGCATAATTCTACCAGTAAACACAGACCCTTGATCAGTGGTTATTGTTTCTGGTATTCCAAATCTATAAATTATATATTTTTGGATAAATTCTATGACTGCTTCCTGATCCACATTCAACAATGGTACGACTTCAATCCATTTAGTAAAGTAATTAACTCCTACTAAGATGTATTTTTGTCCTTTTGACGAAGCTGGTCAAATTTCTCCAATTAAGTCCAAGGCCCAACCTCTGAATGGCCATGGTTTTATTATTGAATGAAATTCGCTCGCAGGGACATGTGGTATGCCTGCATGGAGTTGACACTCTTGGCACCCTTTTGCAAATTCGACACAATCTTTTAACATGGTTGGCCAATACAAACCTTGTCTAAATAACAACCATTTCATCTTGTGTCCTACCTGGTGTGCACCGCATGTACCACTATGTACATTCGACAAAGCTATGTAGGCTTCTTCTTCGCCTAAACATCTTAGAAAGACTCCCTATGCAGTCTTTTTGAATAGTTCGTTTCCAAAAAGTACGTAGCTTAAAGCTTTATATCTTACTTTTCTTTCTACCTTTTGGTTTGGGTTTTGGAGATACTCTTTGATGGGTTTTCTCCAATCTTCTCTCTCTGAATTATCTATGTTAAAGATTTCAAAGTTTTCATCATCCCCATAACCAAGTTTTATTGTTTCTAAATCTGATGGGGATAAATTGGTCGACACGACTCTTCCCCTTACCCCAATAACAGTCTCTAGTTTTTCTTTCGACACTTTATAACCTGATGCAATTTGAGCCAGGTCGTTGGCTTCTTGATTTTTTATTCTAGGGATGTGTTTGAAAACCACCATGTCGAATTTTTTGAGGAGTGTGTTGGCTATAACGAAGTACATGATCAGATTTTCTTTGACACATCTGTATTCTTCAGTCAATTGTTTTATTACTAGTTCTGAGTCGCCCATTATTTCGACTCTTAATGCCCCCAATTCCAACAATACTTCAAGTCCAACAATTAAAGCTTCATATTCGGCTTCATTGGTTTAGCAAGGGTTTTCGACCCTATATTTGAGTTTTGTTGGAATTTTATCAGGAGAAATAATCAATATTCCAATACCTACATTGTTTTTGTGGCTGGAACCGTCAAAATATAGCCTCCATGGCTGTAATTCGACGTATTTTATTTCTTTTTCATCTATGGAGTGGTCTACTATGAAGTCAGCCACCACTTGTCCTTTTACAGCTTTCAAAGGCAGGTATTTCAAGGAATATTCAGTTAATGCTAGAGCCCATTTCCCAATTCGACTATGTAAAATAGGTTTAGACAACATATGTTTTATTACGTCGAAATGAGATAATACAAATACATCAACTGGTTTTATATAGTGCTTCAATTTAGTACAAGAAAAATACACACACAAACATAATTTTTCTATTACACTATATCTAGTTTCAGCGTCGTTTAAGACTCTGCTGAGATAGTAAATGGCTCTTTCGACGCCATTTTCATCCTCTTGACATAACATACTTCCTAAGGTCTTGTCGGATGCTAATATGTACAATCTCCTGCTTCTTTTCCTACTGGGAGGCATCAATACTGGAGGACTGACTAGGTATCCTTTGATCCTGTCGAAAGCATCTTGTTGTTCTTGCCCCCAAGTGAAGTCTTCTTTCTTGAGTCGAAGCAGAGGAGAGAAAGCTTGCGTCTTCCCACTGAGGTTTGAAATGAATCTTCTTAGAAAATTGATTTTTCCCAGCAATGATTGCAATCCTTTCTTTGTTGATGGCGCTTTTGCCTCCATTATTGCTTTAGCTTTGTTGGCATTTATTTTGATTCCCTTTTTGTGGACCAGAAAACCTAGGAAATCTCCCGCATGCATGCCAAATGCACATTTTAGGGGATTCATCTTTAAACCAAATTTTCTCATCCTTTCAAAGGATTGTCGAAGATGGTCTAAATGATGTTTTCCTGAAACAGACTTTATCACAATATCGTCAATATATACTTGCATGAATGTTTCAATGAAATCATGAAAAATAGAATTCATGGCCCTTTGGTACGTAGCCCCAACATTTTTCAAACCAAAGGGCATAACTACCCATTTGTAAGTCCCTATTGCTTTAGGACAATGAAAGGTTGTTTTGGCAACATCCTCTTCTGCAATGAAGTTTTGGTTATAGCCAGAGTATCCATCTAGCATGCTTAGGTACTCATGACCTGCTGCAGAGTCTACTAACATTTCTGCCACTGGCATAGGATATTCATCCTTGGGTGTGGCTGAATTTAGGTCTCTAAAATAAATACACACACTCAAAGTGCCATTTTTCTTTATGACATGTACAATATTTGCAATCCATTCGACATACCTGGTTGGGCGAATGAATTTGCATCTGAGAAGTCTTTCGACCTCCTCTTTTATTTTCGACAGGACTTCTGGTGCAAATCTCCTTGGAGTCTGTTTTACAGGCTTCTTCCCTTCCATGATAGGAAGTTTTAATTCGACTAAACTTCTATCGAGGCCTGGCATTTCGTCGTAGTCCCATGCGAAGCAGTCTTTGAACTCCTCCAGCAGCTGGACTAATTCGACTCTGACTTGGGGGTCCATGTGAGCACTTATATAGGTTGGTCTTCTTTCTGCCCCCAAACCCAGATTGATTTCCTCCAAAAGGTCCTACGCCCCCATCTTCACATTAGTTGATACTGGATCCTTTTCGAACCCCAAAGGTTCGTCATCATAAATGGCATCAAGCTTTTGATCTTGCCATCTGTTCATCATGTCGTATTTATCTTCTCCGTCAATGCCCTGGTAAGGGCATGGTGAGCCTAAATCTTCTTTATTGGCTTCGACAGCCATGTATTTTATTTTAGCCTCTAGAGCCGCTTTCAGTTTATTTTCGGCCATATAGGCCGTCAGTTTATTCAATGCTGATGTTTCACACATCATCATCGTCGAATTCGCTACCCCATCCAGCTGGTTCTATGTTAGAAGTTCCCCATGCCTGGCTTGGTTCACCAATCACTTTTTTGTCCCATTGAAAACCATGTGTTGGGTGAAGGTACATGGAGCAATAGGCATTATTTGATGCCTTTAAGTCAAACTCAGCTGAATTTCAAGGAGCTATGTGAGCCAAGTTTCTGTCGAAGCTTCGACTTTCATATTATTTACTTCAGTCATGAAGTAGCTTTGGTCTGCTTCAATGTTTTCGACGATGCCATCAGGACGCCAGATGACTATGCGTTGATGCATGGACGAAGGTACAGCTCCCACTCCATGGATCCACTCTCTACCTAACAATAAGTTGTAGTTGGCCCTAGAGGCTATGACTATAAACATTGTTGATCTGGTGATAGTGCCAACTATCAGGTCCACCTGAATGACACCCATAGTTGAGCCTACTTTCCCTTCATAGTTCGAAAAACCATGTTGTGTGGTTTCGCGTCAGAGTCATCTTTCCCAATCTTTTTTAGCATGAAATGGGGCATTAGGTTCACTGCAGCTCCCTCATCTACTAGTATTTTGTTGATGCCTGTATTTTCGACCTTCCTTTTTATGAACAAAGGCTTCAAATGCCCTCTCATTGATTCTTCTGGCTTCTCAAAGAAAGCGTTATGTTCTTCGACACAGCCATTGTTCATGATGTAATAACACACAGGCATTGGTCCCACAGTGCTATCTATCATATTTTCTTCTTCATCTTCGATTTCCATTATTCTGTCATAGTCCCTAGGAAGGACTAAAACCACATTGCATATCACGTTGAATGACCCTTCTTCATCAGACTCAAAATTGTCAGTTGCCTCATCACCTTCTGAAATTATATTGGTGGGCTTTGACAACTGCAACATGCTACTAGTGTTATCGCTTTTGAGAGCTTTATCTTTCTCTGCCTGAGTGTTTTTGCTAGACTCTGCCTTATTTTCGCTGGTATTTTTCTTCCTGAAATTGAGTCCTTCTGCCACATCTTTCTCAGCCCTTTTCTGCCTCTGGAACCTCCTCCATTGGGATTTCGACATGGGACTCTTTCCTTTATAGTTCTCTGAGGGATAAGGTCTTGGCTTTTGTTTCCCAGTTTCTTTCTTTACTTCAACTGAAGATCCTCTCTGGACTTCGAAATTCTTCCATCTTCTTGGTCCTTGGGCATCTCTAATGGGTTGCACTCATCTATCATCAGGTACCCTGCCAGATGGTTTGTAAGTGTTGTGGTATCTTCCCCCAGCGTTCTGAAAGTTGTATTGTCCCTTTCTTGGATCACACCTACATGTTTCGACTGCTGGTCTTGGTCCCTAATTTCCCTTTACTTTAGTCTTCCCTACAACCTCCAAATTTGCTGCTGCTTTTCTGTCGAACACGACACTGTATCTTGGGCATAACATCACTTTAGTCTTCTTCTTTTGACATCTTTGGATAAATTCTGCCAAGTTCTCTTCTTCTTTTGGGTATATTGTCCTTTGGTATTCCTCCTGGCGGCATTCCTCTTTTTCTTTATCCTTTTTAGAGGCTTCCACCATATTGATGTCTATTTTCTTTCCCCAACGATGTTCAATTTGTCCATTTTTTCAATTAGGGTTGCTTCGACAGTTTCCGCCTTGGCTTGCACGGTGTTCTCGTTTGTCGTTGCGACAACACTGGTGAGGTCCTTGACCTCTTCTTCTCTTGTTTAGTTAGGGGCAATAACTTCAGCAGTTTTGTCTTTGTTGTCGAGGCCTTCAGGAGCCTCTTCCTCAATGCTGAGGGGAACATCTGATTCTTTTTCATTGTTCTCAAAAACGTCTCCCCAACCTGTTGGCTGGATTGTGTTGATGTCAACCTGGACACTGGCATGAGCGGTGTATTTCACCAAATAGTCAAACTTTCCACTAGGATCTCCCAAAGTGCCCCATACTATTCTTTTGTCGAAACTTTCAGTAGCTTCTTTCCTCATGCTCTCAAGGTTTTCAGTAACCCTGGTTTTGTCAAGATGGTTGAAACCCTCAGTGGCCTCAACTTTGCTCTGGTCATCTTCAATAATTTCCACGTTGGTGGCCTTGTTGAGACCGTCAGTAGTCCCAGCCTGCTTTGGCGCGGCAAAACCTTCAGTGGTCCTGATGTCCCCCTCTGCCTCAGGGTCTTCAGTAACCTTTATCAGTACGGGCATGGTTAATTCATCTTCAGATACTTCTTCTACGTTGGGGTGGGCTGGAAGATCTTCATTCACCCCCACCATATTGACGTAGGTGTTGAAACCTTCAGTGGCTTCAATCATCTCGAAGTTATTATCAGCCATTTTCTCTATTTCGACCAAGTTCATGTTAAATGGTTCGGCATAGTTGGCCTCCAGGATCTGCATAGGATTGGTGTCAATCCTCATTTGTTGTTTTGGTTTGTCTCCAAACCTCAGCCTTCCATCTTGGATTGCATTTTGCACTAGATCGCTGAAAAGAAAACATTGAGAAGTTTTATGACCCAAGAAATTATGGTACTTACAGAAACCTCTCTTTTTCTGTTGGTCAATAGGGGGTTCTTTAACACCTGGAGGTTTTATTAACTGACCATCCTTTACCAACAAATCAAAGATCTCGTCACATTTGGTGACGTCAAATGTATATGTCTTTTTAGGGAATTTATTGTTCTTCTCCGGTTCGACAGGGTTCTTTCCATTCGACGGAGTTAACATTTTGCAAGAATATGGTGGACCTTACTTTAATTCTGCCAGTTCAATTTCTTGCTCGTCGAAGACGACTGTTTCATCCTCGTCAGATTCATCTTCTTGGCATATTCCTACATAGGATACCCTTTCTTTTTTACCTTTGTTGGCTCTAAACTTCTCAGCTTTTAGCCTTTCAATTTTCCTTACCCTATCCGCTAATTGTGCCATATCTTTTAAGTATTGAGTGTCTAGTTTCTTCCTTATGGAATAGTCCAGACCCCTGCGTCCATTTCGACCAATTCTTGTTCTGGCACTTGCGTGAAACATCTTGCCTTTAGCAAAATGAATCTATTAAGGTAGTCGTCTATAGGTTCTGAGAACTTTCTTTTAACGCTTGCCAATTCTTTTAGGCTTATCTTAGTTTTTCCAGTGTAGAATTGTTCATGGAACAATCTCTCCAACTGAGTCCATGTATGTATGGAACCTGCTGGTAGGGATGTAAACCAGGTGAATGTGTTCCTTGTTAGAGAACTTGGAAAGTATTTCATCTTTAGATTTTCATTACGTGCTATTTCGCCTGCTTCGATCAAGTAACGCGCTATGTGTTCTATGGTGGATTCACTAGTGTTCCCTGAAAACTTTGTGAAATTTGAGGATTTTCCATCTTGGGGGTAGTTTTTGTTGTAGAACATATTCAGAGAGTAGTGAGGTGTAACTAGGCCAATGAAATCCCACATTTGCTCCATTTTGCGCCATTATTCTTTCAACCATAACTGCCAAATTGTTTTTGACAGATGGGTTATTGTACTGCATTCTTCGTTGTAAAATATCATCGGCGTCTTGACCTCTCTGTACTAACAACCTCCTAGGCTCCTGTTGGATGGGGACTTCGACACGAGGGTGTTCGACTATCTTTTCCTTGACCCTTATATTTTCCCGAGGGTTGTTTATAGGTCTCTGATTTATTGTTGGTTCTTCTTTGACATTGATTACTGGATTATGGACCACTGGCTCTCTCTGTCGAATTTGGGGTACTCTAAAGAATTCAGCAATACGCACCATTTGTGTTGCCAATATTTGGTTTGTTTGAGTGGTGCTTTATATTAAAGGGTTAAACACTTCCCCAATTTGTTGAGTCAACCTATGGACCATTTCATGGTTACTTTCGTCCATTTGTTGACGGATTGTCTGTGCAGAATTAGTCATAATTGCTGGCATATGGAATCCTGGCGGGGGTTGGTTTGGTCTACTAACGTTTCCACCATAACCTGAACCCTGTAGTGGCGAAGACATGTGGGCCACAGTATCAGAATATAATGGTGTTGCGTTATGTAAACTAGCCATCATTGAAGTTGGCATTCCATAAGGATGTTCCCTTCCAAACATAGGCGTGGAAAAATTCGATTGATAGGGCCTGAAGTTATTTCCCCCAGGGGGAGGAGTACTCATAGGTATCGAATGCCCTATGTTGGAGGAACTAGGTCCAATTTGAGACAACGATATTCCTGGTATCGATCCCGATATTGAGGGATTTCATGCTTCTGAAACGTGGAGTGTTTCCATATTCCCTCCTGTCGAAGGAATGGCAGTGGAAACTGGAATTTCATCATTATTTACTGGTGGTGGGATAGCCATTTTCCTTACTCTAGTTCGCCTAGGTCTCTCTACGTCAGTCACGACCAATTTACCACTTCGTAAAATCATACAACGTAACAAAGTCTTTTTGGATTGAGAGTCCTTGTTATTACTTTAGCACTATCCTACTGGGCGTGCCAATTTGTTCGCAGGTGTTTTTAGCGAACAACCTCTGGTTTACCAATTCCTTGGAAAAGGGTCACTTGCAGGACCAACCACATAAATCCTAGGACACATGTGCTAAATATTAAAGGATGGATTCTAAATATGAGTTTTATGTATTCTTATATGTTTTGTCGAACAATTACTCAACAAGACTATTCATATTGATATTACAATAAGGTGATGTTTGTCTAATGAAACTAAACAAAGAAACTTAAAGTTTGCCTTAATGGTTTGTTGAAAATTAAAATTGATTTAAGAAGTAAATGACTGGAAAATAGATTGCTTTAAAGGTAAATGAAAACATAAACGTGAACAAGATATGAATGATAAAATGTAATTTTATAACTGAAAGTAAGATGGTGTTTACACATACATTTTTCCAGATAATTCTCCTTTCTCTTTACACACGAGTATTAGAGTAATCCCAGAAATATTGTTCCGAATTCACACACTTTTCACAAAGCAAACTATCATATTTATATACAAATAACATAACCGTCGAACAACGGTCAAATCCTAAGAATTCTCCACTTGGCATCTTGCATGTTACTGTAAACACCCCAAATTTGCCCTCACCCATTTACACCATGGCTTATGATCATCCTCATATGCATAAACACAATCATATCATCTCACATCTCATTTTTGATTCACTGCATAGCTTCTAAGGCATCTGCACCTAGGGTTTGTGATCTGAGCAGCCTCAGAGCATCTTGAGCCATTCCAAAGGCAACCAATCACTTAAAAGGGGTCCATGTGTGTTCTTACATCATATTCCATCTCCTCAAAGTCAAAAATGCAGAGGAATCACAAGAGCTAGGGTTTGAGTGGATGCAGAGCCAGGATGAACTGCACAGTTGACTGAAAATTAGGGTTTTGGTTTCAGAGGCCATAACTCCAAATTTTTTGGTCATTCTTGTTTCCATTGATCTCTATATGGTATAGGGAGTATGCATATCAATTTTCATGAAGAAATTCCATGGGGAAGTCATCTGATCAAGGGTTGACTTTTCAGACAAGTCAGTGCAAAATCAGGGCATCTGAGGCCCCCAATGACCCAACCAATGGGTGATCTTCATCATTTTGAGTGTATATGATCTTTATTTGATCATGGAAGAAGGTTGAAGTTCATAAAAATCAAGAATTTAGGGTTTTTGCAAATGTTGACTTTTTGGGCATAGTTGACTTTTCAAGAATGCATCATTTTAGGTCATTTTTCAAGCCTTGATTCTTGATCCAAAAAGGCTTCAAATGGAAAAACTTTGGTCATGAAAGTTGTAGATCTCATCTTTCCCTTTTCAAAAAGTACAAGAACATGATCAAACTCTTCTTGGATCAAAAGTTATGGCAATGCAAAGTTGGCAAAAATCATTAATTTCTAAGGCATGCTTCAAATGGAAATTTTGCAAAACCTTGAACCAATGCATCATGTGACCTCTAATTCATTTCAAACCATTACACAAACATTCTCTAAGTCCCAAAAATCAGATTTGAACCAAAGATCACATGTGCTTAGTTCATGTAACAAGGCATTTTTCATGAAAATCCATAAAGTAACCAAGTTGCAAAACTCATGATCATGCTTCACCAACTTGCTGCATTGGTCCTTGAATCAAGCCAGCCTCACACACTCACCATGCTGCGCCAGCCCTAGCCCTTGTACTTGCCTAGTATCAAGCCCATGCTTCTCTTACAAGATTTTTGACTTTTGGCAAAAGCAAACTTACCAATCACAAAAGCACAAGTCACATCATCCAGCCAATCAGATTTGTTTATGTTATCAATTTGCAAGCTAGCCATAAGAAGAAGCAAGGCTGAAACCAACTCATTCAACACATTCAAAAAAACACTCCCATTTGCAAGTTCCTTCGAATCTGCTTGCACAACCACCAAACACTCAAACTATCTTCATTAATCATCTCACCACACTTCATAGATCATCCAGCACCAAGAACCAAAGCATGTAATAGCAAGAACACTCCATAACCATTTCACACCCCAAGCTGCATTTCTCTTCGAAACTCTTACCACAGCTTGCAAACACACAAACAAACACTCTAGACCTTCTCCATTCATCCTCAGGACCTCAAACAATCACTCACCATGGCCTGAAACCTCCAGAAACACCATTGCCATTTTTGAGCAAGCTTGAGCAGAAGCTGTCGAATCTCACTATCCAGCCAACTTAAACTCCATTTGAGCATTCAAACATCATCTGGGGATCAGGTGGAGTGGATTGCACAAGGAGAGGTGGCCAGAAAGTTCCTAAACTGAAAGCTTCGAATCTCAGGTAGCCTGAAATTTATTTTTCCAGAAGTTGTTTTTCTTGTTACAAACTTGTTCTATTTGTTCCACTGATCATCCTGGTACCATTGGTTTTGAAAATGGTTGTGATTTGATCATTTAATTTGACTCTGAAACTGGTTTGCCCTAAAAATGTTTGCTTTCGATTCATGTGATTGATGAAGAATAAATTTGTTTGGGGTTAGGGTTTTGATTCAGGAGATCATGGGGTTCATTTCTATGTGTTTAGATTTCACTTTTGATACGTTTTGAGGAGTTGGTGAGTTTCTCAGGTGAGAGCTGGACGGAGAAGACGACCGGAAGTCTTCTCCGGCCACCTGAAAGTAATTTGTGCCCTAATTGTGTAATTAACTTCAGTTTGAATGTGAGTCGTAGATAGCCATTGACCAGTTGACTTCCCTCTCTTTTGGATGGCCCAGATCAGCTTACTTATGCCCTAATCCACGTGTTAACTTAATTAATCCATAATTAAATAATTTAATCAGAGTCAATCCTGGCCACAAGATCACGCGCGCAGTCAATGAATTCAAACTCAGAGCCAATCTCATCCATCCATCCTGATTACTTTTATTTTATTTAATTTTAATTCATTTTCTTTTCAATTAACTTGTATAATTATTTTAAAATAGCAAAAAATTCATAAAAATTATGAAACTTTTTCCTTAAGGTTTTATTATTTTTTATGACCCAAAAATATTTTTATTTTATTTTTCATCATTAAAAAAGTATTTTTAAATATTTAAAAGATTATTTTTAAGTGATTAATGAGAATTAATTAATTAAAAATACTTTTAGGTATTTAAAAATTACAAAAAAATTCATGAAATGTTCTAAGACATTTAGAAACATTGTCCAACCTTCAAACCAAATTTCTTTTTTGATCTTGATGCATTTTAAGAATTTTTCATTGAATTAAATCATTTTTTATGCATTATTTTGATCATGGATTCAAAAATTCATTTCTGCCAATTGGTGAAGGTTGAGACATTGATTCTTCTTGCATTGTCTTTTGTTTTGCATGTAGTTCCTAAGATAAAAAGGCCATGAATTGTTCTTGCATTTTCAAATTGTTTGGCATTTGTTTTGTTAAGAACCCTAAAAAACCCTAATAACTTAGAAAATTCATATCTTGAGTTTGGTTGAGAGTTGAGAGCTCCCCTTTGGGCAGTGGTTCATCATAGTCCTAGGGTTTCTTTGGGTGCCATTTTCCATTTTTTATCATGAGGTTTGCTTCTGTTTTGGGTTTTTGTTTGATGTTTGATCCATGAACCCTAATTTGGGCTCTCTCTTGCATCCTCCTTGCATTCCCTTGCATAACATGACTTGTCTTTGCATTTTGTGCATGCTTATGATTCATTTGATATCCTAAGACATATAGGAAACATGTTTGATCATTGCATTGCATATTTGCCATGTCATTTGTCTTGTATGCTTCATAACATTTCATGTTTGTTCATGCTCCTTAACTTGCATCATTTGCATTCATAATCTTGTATGAACATCCCCATGCCTTGCCTCATGTTTGCAGCATCTCATAGCATCATTTTCATCATCAACCTGCTTCTGGTTTGGTCTAGCATCATACCATTTTCATCTCATTTAGCATTGCATTGCATTTCTTTCTAACATTTCAGGTGGTAAGTAAACTTGGGAAGTGAATTTGCCTTCACTTCTCATAACTTTTCTTTTCATCTCTCTTGCATCCATTGCTGCATTCTTATATGTGTTTGAGTTTGAGCTTGCTCATTCTTCTTCCTCCCACTTTCTTTCTTCAAGTGACTTGACTTCTTGAATGAAGCAAGTCACTTTGCTTCTCTTGATCCTGTTCATCTGCTTCCTGGTGGTTCTTCTGAAGATTGTTCTTGAAAACCTCACAAACCTTAGGATCATCCAAGCATGACAATGAATTAGGGTTTTGATTAGTCCCCCCATAGTTTTACCTTTGTGTCTCTCTTTGTGTCTTCTCTTCTCACCTCATAATCAGGGTTTAAACCCTAAAGGCTTTAAGACTTTGTGATTAAGCTTATGCCTGCATCCTTATCTTAGGATGGAGTGTATAACTTTAATCCTAAGTCTTGAACCCTTAAGGTGTTTAAATCTCTTAATCAATTCACTTAATAAATATCAAGACATCACACTTGTAACTTGGGCCTTGCATTAGGGTTCTAATTCTTCCTTAAGTGGTTAAGAAGGACTAACCCTAGTGTTAATGGACAAGTCCCCCTCAAGTTTGTCTTACAAACCATAAAATTCACTTAATCATCATACCATTAAATAAAATCCACTTAATCAAAGGTTTGTTTTGTCATGGATTTAATCCCTAATCATGGATTAAGTTGAGGAGTTTTTCTCAACTTAAACATTCTCATCTATCATCCTTCTTTTAGGATGGTGTAATGGGTCTGTTCAATCCATGATTATGGCTTAACCTCATTACTCAACACTAAACAAAAACACCAAAAACATCTAAATAATCACAAATGGGTTAATGATCTTAATCCTACACCAAAGGTGATTAAGTGTGAGAAGCTGACTTCACACTTAAGGTATTCTCATTACCCCTAATCAGAGGGAAGATGTGATGAGTTTACTGACCCATTGGTTTAGGCTTAAGCTCATTATCTTATGACAAATTCCAAAAAGCAATAAAAGACTGAGAACACAAAAACAAATGATAATCGTCTCCTCCGGGATTCTTTTCTCATCATCTTCACTCACAATCGAGAACTTGCTTCTTCCGTCTAATGCAAGACAGTCAGCACCTGAGCCAGACAGGTCATACACTTGAGCATAGACAAGTAAGCAGTTCACAAGTCAATTCACCTTTCAGTCTCTTTGGGTCGAACTACGGTGTTCTGACTTCCTCATTGCACGAGAGGATACGTAGGCATAACTTAACAGTTATCGAACAAAAGTCTCTGTATATTCCCCCTCCTTCCAACTTCATTCTTTAGCCTCATATTCTTGAGCAATTCTTTCTCATTCCTACACTGACACATCATATATATCACACTTCACATCACTTATACACTTTACACTGACACCTGTACATTCTTTTCCAGCTCTTTTACACACAGATTACACTGACACTACCCCTTTAAAACACAAATCTTTTAAGCGTGGATCCCGTCGAGTACGGCGGACAATCTGGGTGCTAATACCTTCCCAGGTTGTAACCAACCCCCTTTCTCAGTCTCTCTGGTTCGCAAACCGTCTTATCCATCTCTTTCCAGGTCTATGCAGCATTACCTTTCCTCCGGGATAAAAATGCCTAGCTGGCGACTCTATTCATCTCCAGTGAGTTCACGGCTGTGTGTTCTCACTGTCCCCTTCGCCGACCGTTCGCGCTTGCACCTGGATGCTAATCTTTGGGAGCGACAGCTTGGCGACTCTGCTGGGGATACTTATATTGCAACGAGGGCTTCTGGTTCTTTTTGTGGGTTCCTCCTAGCGCTTGTTTGATTTGTGTTTACTGGGGTGTTATGTGCTTATTTGTGCTTGTATTTATTTTGCTTTATGTACAGTTTGCTTTACTGCTTTCTTTACTGCATTTATATATCATACTGTCATTATTGCTGGCTGGATTTGGTTATTTGCTTTGGTGGGTGGGTGATTCATTGAGAGTTAAGGTCCTATACCTGGGACCTGAGTGACACCTAGGCTAGAGTGAATCATATTCTTTCCCATTCCATTTCGGTCTGGTGCGGGAATATGAAACACGGTTCAGATATGGGTTTCTTCTTGAGAACTCTGTGTTGCAGATTTCCTGCAATGCTAGGGCTATCTGGGAAGCCTGCTAAGTCTGGATGACCTTTTAGTATTGACCTTCAGAAGCTGAGGTGAATTAGAGGAGGAATTGTTATGGTTATTGTAAACACTGTACCTCCGAGTTAGAAGTGTTTACACTTCTCATAACTGATCCAAGTCTGAGGATCCTTGTTCTAGATCACCACCTGTGAGGGGGTTGGGCTGTTTACAGGTTTGCAGGTACCTTGACCTCAGAATACCCTGTTACTTTGACTTTGTTAAGAATGCTCCATGTTGGACAGTTCTTGTGATTCTAAAACCCTGGACATGTGGCTCTTTATTTGAGTCCCCCACCTTGGTTACTGGATTTTTAGACCTCCATCTGGATTTCTTGAACACACATGGACTTATACCAGGGCATTTTGATCAGATCCAGCTCAGTCACAAACCCTTGCATTTCATTTGCATACATACTCATCGCATCATATTAACATTTGCTTATTTGTGTTTCAGGGTATCCATTTTCATCTGGTTTTGGTTTTGACCCCATCTGCAGTTTTGACCTATCTCCACCAGCACTTGCTTCAGTTTGTCAGCCATATACTTCAGATACTTGCACTAGCCAGCCAGTGGCCCACTCCTCAGCATCTTCATCAGCACTCTACTTAATCTTCAGCATCATGGCTCCAAAGAAAAGCAACATCACTTATCATTTCTTCCAACCAGACTTATCAGACATCAGGAGGATCCAAACCCTGATCACTCCAGAGCACATACCTTTGTTCAGGGAGCATTATGGGGATATACTTGACTTGGTCATGGATCTGGACCCATCTCAGAGGAGTTTGATCCACACCTGCATTCAGTTTTATGACCCCCCATTGAGATGTTTCACCTTTCAAGACTTTCAGTTGGGTCCTCTTCTGGAAGAATACTCATCATTGATTGGTCTGCCTATCAGGAGAGAAATCCCTTTCAATCCTGAAATGGTCTTTCCCAGCAATGGGGAGGTAGCAAGGGCTTTGCATCTGGAGCCTGTTTTGATTGAACAGCATATGACCTCTAAAGCTGGAATCCCTGGTTTTCATCTGGACTTCTTAATTTCTCAAGCTAGTCTGAAGGCCTCCTTGGGGGAGTGGAAAGCTGTTTGTGCTCTGTTGGCCTTAAGTGTATATGGAATTGTGTTGTTTGCAGATGAGCCTCGATTCATTAGCAAGAATGCAATCCATTTGTTCATCCTGAAGAACCCAGTGCCAACTTTATTGGGTGATCTTTATTACTCAGTGCACCAGAAGAATGAGAAGCAGAGGGGGAGGCTAGTGAGGTGTTGTGCTCCATTATTCCATGCTTGGCTTCTTAAGCATCTACCCAGGACAGATGCATTTCTAAATCCTCATCAGCAAAGCAGCTGGGCTAAGAGGCTCACTGTTCTAACTTCAGCAGACATCAGATGGTGTACTCAAAGCACCAAGGGCAGAGATATAATCACCAGCTGTGGGCACTTTCCCAATGTGCCCTTAATAGGAGTTAAGGGAAGTATCAACTACAACCCTCTGCTGTTCAGGAGGCAATTGGGCTATGCACTAGTTCATACTCCTAGGGAGCAGGACCTAGTTGAGACCCTCTACTGTGAGAACAAGATTAGTTTGGCTGTTGTTAGACAGGCTGCCTGGGCCTGGGATCATGTTCAAACCAAGGGAATCACCATTCTGGGAAAGTGCAATAATGTGGCATCAGTCCAATATTATGAGTGGTCCCATGCCAGGGCCCAATTCTCTGGAATGCCCTTCACCATAGAAGACATGCCTGAGTCATCTTCAGCACCACCCCCTGCCACTTTCAGTTTGGAGGAGTTTGAAAGCTTGAAGGAAAGAAATGAGAAGTTAACTCAGGCCTTGCAGAAGACCCTCCGGGAGAGGAGTGAAGGTGTGAGGGAGATTGAGAGATTAGAGAAGTTGAGAGTGGAACACTTGACTAAGATCGAGAAATCCGGAGATTATATCAACAAGTCTAAAGCTGGTGAGCAAATTCTGAAGAATGCTTGTAAAGAAGCCCAGTTTCAGAGGGCAAGGACAGACTTGTATTTAAAAGAGAGTCAGGCCAGGTGGGTACGGATCACTGAGGCCCGTACTCTAGAAGACAAGAGAGTTCAGGACAAGATAGAGCAGATGGAAAAAGCCTTGGCAGCAGCCCAGGAGGAAATATTAGAACTAAAGATCAAAGCTGGAGTGAAGAGGTCTAAAGACCAAAGTCAGAACAAGAAGTTGACTGCAGCTGTTGCAACAAGAAACCTTCTCATCAGGAATCTCACGGAGCATCCGGCTGATCCTGTGACCGAAGCACTTCTTAAGGAAGTTCGTGAGGATGAGTTTGGCCTTGGAGTTTGATCATTTGCTTGTTGTTTTTTCCTATTCCATGTACTTTTGCTTTTTGTGATGTATTTTGACCCCTTTAAGGGCTTGTGTTGTAATTTAGAACAAGTTGTATTATTTCACCTTTGTAATATATTCGTGTTAGTTTCCATCTGGTTCACTTCAAAAGCAACTTCAACAGCAGCATCTTCGAGGGTCTGGAAGGGTCAAAACTGAAGGCCAAACCGGATACCTTGAGAACAAATAAGCATAACTGCATTGCATGCTAACCCTTTTGTTTGTTTTGTAGGTTTTTGTTTTGTTGTTGCTAACCTCTGTTGTGATGTTCAGGAATTATTGCTCGCCGCCGGGTATTTCCTCTCAACAGGCCACACAGGTACCCAACTAGAAACAACCTTCCGGGAATTCAGATGGATCAGATGCAGCAGGACCTTACGGAGGTCAGAAACCAGATGGCCAACGAAAGGTTGGAGATGAGAACTCAGATAACACAGTTCATGGAAGTGATGAACAATTTAGCTCAAAGCCAAGAGAGGCTCAGGGTTTTGGTAGAAGGGAGGAATCAAGAGGAACCCCATGTGGGGACTGCTGGCACAAGTAACAATGAACGGGTACAACCCCATGTTAATCCTCCTGTGTTTGGCCCACATCTACATCCTGAGGTTAATATTCCCGCAAACATTCAAGGGACAGCCACTGCAGCCAGAGTACTTCAAGAAGATCCTCAGGAGGACCAGTATACAGTAATGGGTGCCGGAGAGGAAACATATGATAGACGATTGGAAGAGATAGCTGAGAAGTTGAGGTCCTTAGAATCTCAAAATTCTTTGGGTTTCGACGTCATGGACATGGGATTGGTAGACGGGGTCAGGATCCCCCATAAGTTCAAACCTCCTTGTTTCGAAAAGTACAATGGGACTTCATGCCCCCGGACTCATCTACAGTCATTTCTGGGAAGGCTGAAGGCCTATACAATGGATGAGAAATTGTGGATGTTCTATTTTGAAGATAGCTTGACTGGAGCATCAAGGGAATGGTATTCCCATCTGACAAGAGCAACTATAAGATGCTGGAAGGACCTGGCAGAAGCCTTCATCAGACAGTATCAGTATAATCTAGATATGGCACCCAACAGGACCCTCCTAATGGGAATGTCACAGTCTTCGAGGGAGAGTTTCCGAGAGTATGCCCAAAGGTGGAGGCAACTGGCTGCTGCCGTTCAACCACCAATGTCTGAGAGAGAAATGGCAGACATGTTTATGAACACTCTTCAGGGAACGTATATTGACAGGTTAGCTGCTTTCTCTTCCACCAGCTTCGCAGATGTTGTCATAGCTGGGGAAAGAATTGAAAGCCTGTTAAAAATGGGAAAGATCTCGGACAATGGTGCCAGCTCGTCCAGTAGTACAAGAAAGCCTTTCACGGGCCCGAGAAGAACTGGCGAGACCAATGCCATTCACACCAACAGGGGTAGGCCCCAATATGTTCCAAGGACAATAGCAGCAGTCACTATCCCTGCTCCAGCTCATCCTCAGCCAGTCTATCAACCTCCTCAACAAAACTTCCAACAACAACCTCAGTGTCATCAGAATCAGTATCCTCCAAGAAACTACAACAGCAACAACACCAACAACAACAATCAACAGAGGCCATTCCAACAGAGGCCCTCTCAAGCTAACAGAGTGATCGACCCGATCCCAATGCCGTATGCTGCCTTGCTGCCACAACTTCTGAAACTCAACCTAGTTGAGCTAAGAACGTTGGCACCTCCGGATCCCAACAGTCTACCAAGGAACTATGACTCCAATGCTAGGTGTGCTTTTCATTCCAACGCACCTGGTCACAGTACAGAAAAATGCAGGGCTCTGCATATGAAGGTACAAGACTTGGTAGATTCCAAGGCTCTGAATTTTGCACCTCCTCCCAATGTCAATAAAAACCCTATGCCAAACCATGGTGGTCCCCGAATTAATGCTATTGAAGAAGACCAACCGTCTTATTTGATAACTAGTGTGGATCAGATCAGGACACCATTGGTGGAAATCAAAGCTCAACTCCGTGAAAACAATATATTTCCGGGGTGTGAACTAGGATGTCCATACTGCAATATCTCATGGAATGGGTGTGAGGACCTGAGGAATGGTATCAACAGCCTTATTCAGAGTGGCTTGCTACAGATCACTACATCATTTCCGGCAAATCCGACAACGTCATCAGCAACAGTTTCAGACCCTCCTACAACTGCAGCAACTAATGTTCCCAACAATTCATCAGCAACATCAACAAGTACTCCATCTGTCCTACCAAATGATCAGTTTTCAACAGTTTCTCCTGCTACGACTTCAGCTTCATTCCATTTCGACTCTCCATCAACAACAACATCAGTCACTCCAACAGTACCTCCTACAACACCAGCAATCAATCATGAAGATGTCTCCACTGTTACCATATTCTACGATCCTGAAAATAATTCCGCTTATCATTCAGAAGGTGCTGCTCCCACCAGAGCACCAGTTACAATCTTCTATGATCCACAAACAATTACAGTCCCTTCAGCAGCAGCAATCAGTCCAGTCACTGTCACGGTGCCTGGACCAGTACCATATGAAAGCAATAGGGCCATCCCTTGGCACTATGGCTCTGACGTATACTGCGAAGGAAAAAGAATCACTCTTGAAACATCAACACCTGCACCACAAGTAGATAATGTGGGGGGAGGCGGAGGCTTCACTCGAAGCGGACGTCTCTTTGCTTCACAAGTTCGGAGACCTACTGCCGAAGCAGAAGCTGCTGCCAAGGCAAAGGGAAAGAGCCCGGTGCAGGAAGACCCAGCTGCCAGAGAAGCCCTGAAAACTCCATTCGATCAGGAAGTTGATGAGTTTATGCGGATCATCAAAAAGAGTGATTACAAAATTGTGGATCAACTTCACCAGACGCCATCCAAAATCTCTATCCTCTCACTGCTTATGTGCTCCGAAGCCCACCGGAATGCACTACTTAAAGTCCTGCACGCAGCTTACGTGCCTGAGGAGATTACTGTCAACCAATTGGAAACCGTGGTTGGAAATGTTACTGCTAGCAATGGGCTAGGGTTTACCAATTCTGACTTGACAGCGGATGGCCGCAACCACAACAAAGCCTTGCACATAACCCTGGAATGCAAAGGAGCTGTCCTTTCTCATGTGCTGGTGGACACAGGTTCTTCCCTGAATGTCTTACCAAAGAAGGCTCTGGTGAAGTTAGAATATGATGGATTGGCATTGAGACCCAGCAACCTGGTGGTGCGAGCCTTTGATGGTTCGAAGAGATCGGTTCTGGGAGAGATTGAGCTGCCTGTGACAATTGGCCCACAGACCTTTAAAACTATCTTTTATGTGATGGACATTCAGCCCGCCTACAGCTGTTTGTTGGGTAGACCCTGGATTCACGCCGCCGGCGCAATAACGTCTACCCTTCACCAAAAGTTAAAATTTGAGTGGGAAGGTCAAGTTGTCACAATCTGTGGGGAAGAGGATATTTTCGTTAGCCATCTGGCTACTTACAAATACATTGAGATGGATGGAGAGATCCATGAGACAATGAGCCAAGGTTTTGAAGCCTTGAATGTCAATGAAGCATCTGCTTTATCTGGTACTCCGATGTCATCATACCAACAAGCCCGGAAGGTTGTTGAAGAAGGAACTGCCCTAGGCTGGGGCAAGGTTTTAGCTGTGGAGGAGAAGAAGGACAAATTTGGGTTGGGTTACAGACCAACTCAACATCAAGCAAAGGCTGCTGCAGAGCCTGGTTTTGTCAGTGGGGGGATGCTTACCCCCGATGCTATCAACTGCCTGGAAGACGAGCTGGAAGAGGAGCGCAATCTGGAGAATTGGATTCGTCCGAAGATCCCGGGGAGCAGTGTCTCGAACTGGTCTTCCCAGGAAATT
The DNA here is from genome assembly GCA_963966055.1 of Lathyrus aphaca. Taxonomy (NCBI): domain Eukaryota; kingdom Viridiplantae; phylum Streptophyta; class Magnoliopsida; order Fabales; family Fabaceae; genus Lathyrus; species Lathyrus aphaca. Next base: position 148,996,812 of record OZ014521.1, read on the forward strand.
ATAAGAGTTACTCATGCAGAGTAATTATCATTTCCTGTATTTTTATAGCATGCATCCAAGTCTTGCATCTTGCCCAAGATGACAAGACTCATTTTGTAACCAGGGCCATCTGTACTTTTGTGCAAACAAGATTAAATTAATGAAATATCAGACATCTTTTTGCAAACGAGTCCTTTTTCTTTTCTGCTCAATGTTTTTCCATTTTTCTTTTTGTACAAAAATAAATGGCGGTGTTTTCAAAATGATAACTTCATTTCACTTTTTTTTCTAAAGCAAGATTAAAATCAATCACTAAAATGAACGAACTTAACCCTTGCAGAGAGTGCCTTCCAGACTGCACCGACAACAGCACGACTATGACATCGTATGACTTTGACAATCCAATCAATCAAGCTGATGAAGGGGTTGATGAAGAATATGAGCTTCCTGAAGATCTAGCCCGGTTGTTAAGATAGGAGGAAAAGGTTATTACTCCTCACCAGGAGGAGATTGAAGTGATTAATCTTGGTACAGACGAAGACGTGAAAGAGGTTAAAATCGGGGCCTGCCTGCAAGACTCAGTGAAGAGACAACTGATAGATCTGCTTCAAGAGTATGTTGATGTGTTTGCTTGGTCGTATCAAGACATGCCAGGGTTGGATACCGACATTGTTGTGCACAAGCTGCCTTTGAGAGAAGAGTGCCCGCCGGTTAAACAAAAGCTGCGCCGTACTCGTCCAGACATGGCTATGAAAATCAAGGAAGAGGTACAAAAGCAATGGGACGCCGGGTTCCTTGCTGTAACTAGCTATCCGCCGTGGGTTGCTAACATAGTACCTGTGCCTAAGAAAGACGGAAAAGTAAGAATGTGTGTTGATTACCGGGATCTGAACAGAGCCAGCCCGAAAGATGACTTCCCATTACCTCACATTGATGTATTGGTGGATAACACGGCTCAGTTCTCGGTATTCTCCTTCATGGATGGATTTTCAGGATACAACCAGATCAAGATGTCACCTGAAGACATGGAGAAGACAACATTCATTACACCTTGGGGCACGTTCTGTTACAAAGTGATGCCATTCGGACTGAAGAATGCTGGTGCCACATATCAACGGGCTATGGTGACATTGTTCCACGATATGATCCACAAGGAAATAGAATGTTATGTGGATGATATGATCGCCAAGTCCCTTACAGAGGAAGATCACCTGGTGAATCTGCTGAAGTTGTTCAAGCGTCTGAGGAAGTACCAACTAAAGTTGAACCCCAACAAATGCACATTCGGGGTGAGATCTGGTAAGCTGCTGGGCTTTATTGTAAGCGAGAAAGGGATTGAAGTTGACCCTGATAAAGTCAAAGCTATTCAAGAAATGCCTGCGCCGAAAACTGAGAAAGAAGTTCGAGGGTTCTTGGGTCGATTGAACTACATTTCGAGGTTCATATCTCACCTTACAGCAACCTGCGAGCCCTTGTTCAAGCTGTTAAGAAAGGAACAAACGGTCAGGTGGAACGAAGATTGCCAGAAGGCTTTTGATAAGATCAAGGAATATCTGCAAGAACCTCCAATCCTCATGCCGCCAGTTGAAGGAAGACCTCTGATTATGTACTTGACAGTATTAGAAGAGTCAATGGGGTGTGTGCTGGGCCAGCATGACGAGTCTGGTCGAAAAGAGTATGCAATATACTACCTAAGCAAAAAGTTTACCGACTGTGAACAACGTTATTCACTGCTCGAGAAAACTTGCTGTGCTTTAGCGTGGGCTGCTCGCCGACTAAGGCAGTATATGTTGACCCACACTACCTTGTTAATCTCAAAAATGGATCCGGTTAAGTACATTTTCGAGAAGCCAACTCTTACCGGACGGGTTGCAAGATGGCAGATGATTCTCACAGAATACGACATACAGTACACATCTCAGAAAGCCATCAAGGGCAGTGTACTATCTGAATATCTTGCTGAGCAACCCATTGATGACTACCAGCCTATGAGGTTTGACTTCCCTGATGAAGACATCATGTTCATTAAATCAAAAGACCATGAAGAGCCTATTCACACTGAAGGGCCTGACCCGGAGGAAGAATGGACTATGATGTTTGATGGGGCTGTTAACATGAATGGTCGTGGTGTTGGTGCGGTACTCGTTTCACCTAAGGGAGTTCACATGCCTTTCTCGGCAAAACTCACTTTCAACTGCACTAACAACGAAGCTGAATACGAAGCTTGCATTATGGGTCTTGAGGAAGCCATTGACCTCAGGATCAAGACTTTAACGGTATTCGGAGATTCAGCTCTGGTAGTTAATCAAACCAACGGAAAATGGTACACCCATCAAGATCACCTGATACCTTACAGGGATTACACAAGGAGGTTATTGACTTTCTTCACAACGGTCAAACTTGAGTATATCCCTCGGGACGAGAATCAGTTTGCAGATGCTCTTGCTACCATTTCATCCATGATCAAAGTTCAAGCTGCTAACTTTGTACCTCAGATCTCAGTGTCCAGACTCGATAGACCAGCATATGTGTTCGCAGCGGATGTTGTAAAAGATGATAAGCCTTGGTACCATGACATTAAAAGCTTCTTGGAGGATCAAACATACCCACCTGGGGCATCTTCCAATGATAAGAAGACTTTAAGAAGGCTTGCTGGTAGTTTCTTCCTGAACACTGATGGGTCTTTATACAAGAGGAACTTTGACATGGTACTCCTCAGATGTGTTGATAAGACGGAAGCAGATTTACTGATGCATGAAGTGCATGAAGGCTCTTTTGGTACCCATGCTGGAGGGCATGCCATGGCTAAGAAGTTGTTAAGATCAGGCTATTACTGGATCACGATGGATGCAGACCGTTGTGCTTACGCCAGAAAATGCCATAAATGCCAGATCTACGCAGATAAGGTGCATGTGCCTCCCAATCCTTTGAACATCATGTCTTCACCCTGGCCCTTTGCCATGTGGGGCATTGATATGATTGGCAAGATTGAGCCAACTGCTTCGAACGGCCACCGATTCATCCTGGTCGCCATTGACTATTTTACCAAGTGGGTTGAAGCAGCCTCATATGCAAACGTCACAAGGCAAGTGGTAGCCAGATTTCTGAAAAGAGATATCATCTGTCGATATGGAGTTCCCGAGCGAATCATTACTGATAATGGTTCCAACTTGAACAACAAAATGATGGCAGAACTGTGCCGGGACTTCAAGATCCAACATCACAATTCTTCTCCTTACAGGCCAAAGATGAATGGCGCTGTTGAGGCAGCAAATAAGAATATCAAGAAGATTGTGCAGAAGATGGTAGTCACCTACAAAGACTGGCATGAAATGCTACCGTTTGCCTTGCATGGGTACCGCACGTCAATCAGAACATCCACTGGGGCAACACCGTATCAGCTTGTGTATGGTATGGAAGCAGTCCTACCTGCTGAAGTTGAATTACCCTCTCTACGGGTACTAATGGATGTTAAACTGAGTGAAGCAGAATGGGTTCGGTCCCGATACGAACAACTGAGTTTGATCGAAGAGAAAAGATTGGCTGCAATCTGTCATGGACAGTTATATCAGAAGAGAATGAAGAGGGCCTTCGATCAGAAAGTCAGGCACCGAGAGTACCAAGTAGGGGATCTTGTGTTGAAAAGAATCCTCCCTCCTCATACAGACCACAGGGGCAAATGGACTCCCAATTATGAAGGACCATTCGTAGTAAAGAAAGTTTTCTCTGGTGGAGCACTGATGCTCAGTACCATGGATGGTGAAGATTTCCCGTCCCCTATGAATTCAGATGCAGTTAAAAAATACTTCGCATAAAATGACCCGCTGGACATAAAAACAGAATGTAAGTCCAGGCAAAAATAGGGCATCCCGGCGAGTCAAAAACAGAATAAAAGACTCGGGCAAAAGTAAGGGAAATAAATAAAAAAATGTACACCCGCTGAGTTGAAAAGCCGCATTGGACAGCTCAGGCAAAAATGGGTATCCCGATGGATTGAAAACCCGAAAGGGCGATCCATGCAAAATAAGGGAATAAGCGAACAACAGCATTCTGAATTCGTCTGTATCACCTACAATTTGGTAAGCTACGAAGGAGCAGACTTCAATCAGAATCAACTCTCTCCAGAAAGCAAGACGAGAAGAACGTCATTGTCATACGAGTCATAGCAGAAGAGGAAGCTCCTTGAAAGCGTCGTCAGCATCGCCAGCATTTTGTTTCTCAATTTGTAACAATCTCTTCATTTCAGGAGATATGTTTCCTTGACTGTATCTTGCCAATTCAGGGCACATGGATTAATAAAATTAGATTTTCGGTCATGTTTCGTTTTTACATTTATGTTTTGCAAAGAGTCGTCTGATATCTCTAAAAATACAATTGCATAAGTACAGATGCCTTTCTCTAAAAATGAAAACACATGCTTACAGGGAATCTGATTATTCTCGAAAGTACTTAACTCCTATGATGGAATCCGGTAAGGGATACCTCGGGACCTTTTGTACGTTTCCTTACCTTTGCAGGTTTGCAGGTATCCAGAACGCAACCTGGGGCATGCAAGTTACGTCTTAGCAAGATGGCGAATCATTATCAACTCGGTCTATCTTCCACGTGGCACTGGAAGGTGTCCACTTCCCCAGCGAAGTTGCCAAATCAACATACACTCAATCTCAGCATCGGAAATGCTCTATCCCCAGCTGAGTTGCCTCTTGTTGCTCTCCCCAGCTGAGTTGCCTCTCACAATTCCCCAGCCGAGTTGCCATTCTTCCTTAGCAGAATGCAGAAATCAGGGAATCATCTCCCCACAGAATCCCCAGCCTCTATTCGGAAGAGCAACGCACGAAGAAGTCACAACAGAGTACGGAAAGCTTCTACAAACCCCAGCTGGGTCCCATATTGTAAGGATATGTCAATCAGCGACATGTATCCCCAAACAGATACATCATTAGATCTACCAGTGATCTCATCCCCAGCTGGGGTGTTCACTTCAAGCAGATCATCCAGAGATCTTCGCAGCAATGGGATCCGAATCCCGGATCTATGCCCCTTTGCATAATCATAGCATTCGCATCATACTATCCCCTCAGAGCGTAGCATTCCGTCTAATACGGAGCATTACGGCAAAAATCAAATACATAGCATAATCATAAGTCATGTTGTGAATTGAACACTTGTGAATAATAAACCGTTCATCATCATGATACAGAAGAGTCCCCACCAGAGTCCCAGCAAAAGCAGCTGCCTCTCAAATCGCAAACACCAGTATGTACTCATTTTGACACCCGTCCGTGTCATCCTTCCCCAGTAAAGTCGCCTGAACACTCTTTACAAACAAATTACCCGTACTACAGATACTTCCTGACACCCGTCCGTGTCAAATCACCAGCAAAAAGCCAAAGACATCCTCTTGGCACTCACATATACTTGTATATACATTTTCTTGACACCCGTCCGTGTCATATCCCCAGCGCAGTCGCTTACACCTTTCATCACTCATATACTTGTTAATATTATACTTTTCTCTTTTGACACTCGTCCGCGTCACTCTCCCCAGCAGTTAAAAACACTCATCTATACAATACAATACTCACTACTCATGGTACACTTATACAGATACTCGTCCGTATCTTGTATACATCATCACTCATATCCCCGCAGATTCGACAGTAGTCTTTGTTCTTTGTTAACCAGTTGGTACTCGTCCGTACCATCATCTCAGAACATTGCGTCTAGTGTTTGTTTCTACTTGATACTCGTCCGTATCATAGTCTTAAGGATGCTCGTCCACATCTTTAATCCGTACACCATGTCAAACACTTATGTCTTCTTGAATATAGATGCTCGTCCGTGTCTACTATTCCCCAGAAAATTCTTTCAGATGCAACGCTCGTCCGTGTTCTTTGTTAACCAGTTGATACTCGTCCGTATCATCATCTCTGAACATGTGTCAGTTTGTTTCTACATGATACTCGTCCGTACCATAGTCTTAAGGATGCTCGTCCGCATCTTTAATCTATACACAATACCAAACACTTATACCTTTTGTTTCTTGGATGTAAACGCTCGTCCGTGTTTACTATCTCCCCAGTAGATCGCCAACAAAACAATTTTTTTCTTTTATCTAACACTCGTCCTGTGTTATGATAAATCCTGAGAGCAGCCGTACCCTGCTGAGTGGTCGTCCTCCACTTCTTGATGGTCGTCCTCCATCATGCTCATCCGATGGCCGTCCCCATCGTTGATTTTTAGCAGCCGTCCCCTGCTGAGTGGTCGTCCTCCACTTCTTGATGGTCGTCCTCCATCATGCTCATCCGGTGGCCGTCCCCATTGTTGATTTTTAGCAGCCGTCCCCTGCTAGGTGGTCGTCCTCCACCTTTTGATGATCGTCCTTCATCACTTTATCCAATGGCCGTCCCCATTGTTGATTTTGGTTATCTAACACTCGTCCTGTGTTATGATAAACCCCGAGAGCAGCCGTCCCCTGCTGAGTGGTCGTCCTCCACTTCTTGATGGTCGTCTTCCATCATGCTCGTCCGATGGCCGTCCCCATCGTTGACCTTTCCTATCCGATGGCCGTCCCCATCGTTGATATTTTCGGCAGCCGTACCCTGCCAGGTGGTCGTCCTCCACCTTTGATGGCCGTCCCCATCATATTTCTTTTATCCCCAACAGAGCAGCCGTCCCCTGCTAGGTGATCGTCCTTCACCTTTGATGGCCGTACCCCATCATCTGTTTATTTCATTTATTCTTTAACCCGATGGCCGTCCCCGTCGTGGTCCCTTTTCCTTTTTAGCCCGATGGCCGTCCCCATCGTTGGTTACTTGACCTTTATGAACTTGATGGCCGTCCCCGTCATGTTTCATTAATCCCCAGAGAACTTTGCAGCTTTATCTTGATGGCCGTCCCCATCATAGTATCCTATTTTTCCCAGCTAGTCGGCCGTCCCCGTCTTAGCTTTACTTGTTTTTCCCCAGCTAGTCGGCCGTCCCCGTCTTAGCTTTACTTGTTTTTCCCCAGCTAGTCGGTCGTCCCCGTCTTAGCTTTACTTTTTATCCCCAACATGTCGGCCGTCCCCGTCATCGCTTTATTTCCTGCACTTTACCAGCATATCGGCCGTCCCCGTCATCGCTTTGCTTCACATACCACTTTACCCAGCAGTCTTTCTCTGCTCGACGGTCGTCCTCCGTCGCTCACACCTTACAATATACTTTATTTGCTTTTACAATCTATATCCCTTTTCTTCTTCATCCTGTGAGTGCAAATTTTGGACTGTCTTTGGTATTCAACCACAAGTTATCTTGTTTGCCTGTTAAGCCGTTGCTTACATCCTGCACAGCTAACTCATGTTTGAATAGGGGCAGCTGTAAACACCCCAAATTTGCCCTCACCCATTTACACCATGGCTTGTGATCATCCTCATATGCATAAACACAATCATATCATCTCACATCTCATTTTTGATTCACTGCATAGCTTCTAAGGCATCTGCACCTAGGGTTTGTGATCTGAGCAGCCTCAGAGCATCTTGAGCCATTCCAAAGGCAACCAATCACTTCAAAGGGGTCCATGTGTGTTCTTACATCATATTCCATCCCCTCAAAGTCAAAAATGCAGAGGAATCACAAGAGCTAGGGTTTGAGTGGATGCAGAGCCAGGATGAACTGCACAGTTGACTGAAAATTAGGGTTTTGGTTTCAGAGGCCATAACTCCAAATTTTTTGGTCATTCTTGTTTCCATTGATCTCTATATGGTATAGGGAGTATGCATATCAATTTTCATGAAGAAATTCCATGGGGAAGTCATCTGATCAAGGGTTGACTTTTCAGACAAGTCAGTGCAAAATCAGGGCATCTGAGGCCCCCAATGACCCAACCAATGGGTGATCTTCATCATTTTGAGTGTATATGATCTTTATTTGATCATGGAAGAAGGTTGAAGTTCATAAAAATCAAGAATTTAGGGTTTTTGCAAATGTTGACTTTTTGGGCATAGTTGACTTTTCAAGAATGCATCATTTTAGGTCATTTTTCAAGCCTTGATTCTTGATCCAAAAAGGCTTCAAATGGAAAAACTTTGGTCATGAAAGTTGTAGATCTCATCTTTCCCTTTTCAAAAAGTACAAGAACATGATCAAACTCTTCTTGGATCAAAAGTTATGGCAATGCAAAGTTGGCAAAAATCATTAATTTCTAAGGCATGCTTCAAATGGAAATTTTGCAAAACCTTGAACCAATGCATCATGTGACCTCTAATTCATTTCAAACCATTACACAAACATTCTCTAAGTCCCAAAAATCAGATTTGAACCAAAGATCACATGTGCTTAGTTCATGTAACAAGGCATTTTTCATGAAAATCCATAAAGTAACCAAGTTGCAAAACTCATGATCATGCTTCACCAACTTGCTGCATTGGTCCTTGAATCAAGCCAGCCTCACACACTCACCATGCTGCGCCAGCCCTAGCCCTTGTACTTGCCTAGTATCAAGCCCATGCTTCTCTTACAAGATTTTTGACTTTTGGCAAAAGCAAACTTACCAATCACAAAAGCACAAGTCACATCATCCAGCCAATCAGATTTGTTTATGTTATCAATTTGCAAGCTAGCCATAAGAAGAAGCAAGGCTGAAACCAACTCATTCAACACATTCAAAAAAACACTCCCATTTGCAAGTTCCTTCGAATCTGCTTGCACAACCACCAAACACTCAAACTATCTTCATCAATCATCTCACCACACTTCATAGATCATCCAGCACCAAGAACCAAAGCCTGTAATAGCAAGAACACTCCATAACCATTTCACACCCCAAGCTGCATTTCTCTTCGAAACTCTTACCACAGCTTGCAAACACACAAACAAACACTCTAGACCTTCTCCATTCATCCTCAGGACCTCAAACAATCACTCACCATGGCCTGAAACCTCCAGAAACACCATTGCCATTTTTGAGCAAGCTTGAGCAGAAGCTGTCGAATCTCACTATCCAGCCAACTTAAACTCCATTTGAGCATTCAAACATCATCTGGGGATCAGGTGGAGTGGATTGCACAAGGAGAGGTGGCCAGAAAGTTCCTAAACTGAAAGCTTCGAATCTCAGGTAGCCTGAAATTTATTTTTCCAGAAGTTGTTTTTCTTGTTATAAACTTGTTCTATTTGTTCCACTGATCATCCTGGTACCATTGGTTTTGAAAATGGTTGTGATTTGATCATTTAATTTGACTCTGAAACTGGTTTGCCCTAAAAATGTTTGCTTTCGATTCATGTGATTGATGAAGAATAAATTTGTTTGGGGTTAGGGTTTTGATTCAGGAGATCATGGGGTTCATTTCTATGTGTTTAGATTTCACTTTTGATACGTTTTGAGGAGTTGGTGAGTTTCTCAGGTGAGAGCTGGCCGGAGAAGACGACCGGAAGTCTTCTCCGGCCACCTGAAAGTAATTTGTGCCCTAATTGTGTAATTAACTTCAGTTTGAATGTGAGCCGTAGATAGCCATTGACCAGTTGACTTCCCTCTCTTTTGGATGGCCCAGATCAGCTTACTTATGCCCTAATCCACGTGTTAACTTAATTAATCCATAATTAAATAATTTAATCAGAGTCAATCCTGGCCACAAGATCACGCGCGCAGTCAATGAATTCAAACTCAGAGCCAATCTCATCCATCCATCCTGATTACTTTTATTTTATTTAATTTTAATTCATTTTCTTTTCAATTAACTTGTATAATTATTTTAAAATAGCAAAAAATTCATAAAAATTATGAAACTTTTTCCTTAAGGTTTTATTATTTTTTATGACCCAAAAATATTTTTATTTTATTTTTCATCATTAAAAAAGTATTTTTAAATATTTAAAAGATTATTTTTAAGTGATTAATGAGAATTAATTAATTAAAAATACTTTTAGGTATTTAAAAATTACAAAAAAATTCATGAAATGTTCTAAGACATTTAGAAACATTGTCCAACCTTCAAACCAAATTTCTTTTTTGATCTTGATGCATTTTAAGAATTTTTCATTGAATTAAATCATTTTTTATGCATTATTTTGATCATGGATTCAAAAATTCATTTCTGCCAATTGGTGAAGGTTGAGACATTGATTCTTCTTGCATTGTCTTTTGTTTTGCATGTAGTTCCTAAGATAAAAAGGCCATGAATTGTTCTTGCATTTTCAAATTGTTTGGCATTTGTTTTGTTAAGAACCCTAAAAAACCCTAATAACTTAGAAAATTCATATCTTGAGTTTGGTTGAGAGTTGAGAGCTCCCCTTTGGGCAGTGGTTCATCATAGGCCTAGGGTTTCTTTGGGTGCCATTTTCCATTTTTTATCATGAGGTTTGCTTCTGTTTTGGGTTTTTGTTTGATGTTTGATCCATGAACCCTAATTTGGGCTCTCTCTTGCATCCTCCTTGCATTCCCTTGCATAACATGACTTGTCTTTGCATTTTGTGCATGCTTATGATTCATTTGATATCCTAAGACATATAGGAAACATGTTTGATCATTGCATTGCATATTTGCCATGTCATTTGTCTTGTATGCTTCATAACATTTCATGTTTGTTCATGCTCCTTAACTTGCATCATTTGCATTCATAATCTTGTATGAACATCCCCATGCCTTGCCTCATGTTTGCAGCATCTCATAGCATCATTTTCATCATCAACCTGCTTCTGGTTTGGTCTAGCATCATACCATTTTCATCTCATTTAGCATTGCATTGCATTTCTTTCTAACATTTCAGGTGGTAAGTAAACTTGGGAAGTGAATTTGCCTTCACTTCTCATAACTTTTCTTTTCATCTCTCTTGCATCCATTGCTGCATTCTTATATGTGTTTGAGTTTGAGCTTGCTCATTCTTCTTCCTCCCACTTTCTTTCTTCAAGTGACTTGACTTCTTGAATGAAGCAAGTCACTTTGCTTCTCTTGATCCTGTTCATCTGCTTCCTGGTGGTTCTTCTGAAGATTGTTCTTGAAAACCTCACAAACCTTAGGATCATCCAAGCATGACAATGAATTAGGGTTTTGATTAGTCCCCCCATAGTTTTACCTTTGTGTCTCTCTTTGTGTCTTCTCTTCTCACCTCATAATCAGGGTTTAAACCCTAAAGGCTTTAAGACTTTGTGATTAAGCTTATGCCTGCATCCTTATCTTAGGATGGAGTGTATAACTTTAATCCTAAGTCTTGAACCCTTAAGGTGTTTAAATCTCTTAATCAATTCACTTAATAAATATCAAGACATCACACTTGTAACTTGGGCCTTGCATTAGGGTTCTAATTCTTCCTTAAGTGGTTAAGAAGGACTAACCCTAGTGTTAATGGACAAGTCCCCCTCAAGTTTGTCTTACAAACCATAAAATTCACTTCATCATCATACCATTAAATAAAATCCACTTAATCAAAGGTTTGTTTTGTCATGGATTTAATCCCTAATCATGGATTAAGTTGAGGAGTTTTTCTCAACTTAAACATTCTCATCTATCATCCTTCTTTTAGGATGGTGTAATGGGTCTGTTCAATCCATGATTATGGCTTAACCTCATTACTCAACACTAAACAAAAACACCAAAAACATCTAAATAATCACAAATGGGTTAATGATCTTAATCCTACACCAAAGGTGATTAAGTGTGAGAAGCTGACTTCATACTTAAGGTATTCTCATTACCCCTAATCAGAGGGAAGATGTGATGAGTTTACTGACCCATTGGTTTAGGCTTAAGCTCATTATCTTATGACAAATTCCAAAAAGCAATAAAAGACTGAGAACACAAAAACAAATGATAATCGTCTCCTCCGGGATTCTTTTCTCATCATCTTCACTCACAATCGAGAACTTGCTTCTTCCGTCTAATGCAAGACAGTCAGCACCTGAGCCAGACAGGTCATACACTTGAGCATAGACAAGTAAGCAGTTCACAAGTCAATTCACCTTTCAGTCTCTTTGGGTCGAACTACGGTGTTCTGACTTCCTCATTGCACGAGAGGATACGTAGGCATAACTTAACAGTTATCGAACAAAAGTCTCTGTATATTCCCCCTCCTTCCAACTTCATTCTTTAGCCTCATATTCTTGAGCAATTCTTTCTCATTCCTACACTGACACATCATATATATCACACTTCACATCACTTATACACTTTACACTGACACCTGTACATTCTTTTCCAGCTCTTTTACACACAGATTACACTGACACTACCCCTTTAAAACACAAATCTTTTAAGCGTGGATCCCGTCGAGTACGGCGGACAATCTGGGTGCTAATACCTTCCCAGGTTGTAACCAACCCCCTTTCTCAGTCTCTCTGGTTCGCAAACCGTCTTATCCATCTCTTTCCAGGTCTATGCAGCATTACCTTTCCTCCGGGATAAAAATGCCTAGCTGGCGACTCTATTCATCTCCAGTGAGTTCACGGCTGTGTGTTCTCACTGTCCCCTTCGCCGACCGTTCGCGCTTGTACCTGGATGCTAATCTTTGGGAGCGACAGTTACTAATCCCTGATAATCTTCCACGTACTATCATCTGGAGAATAACCGTTATTCATAAAAACTGCTCTTTAAACTGACATGGAATGCATGATTTGATCAGCCAATTAATCAGACAAAATTCAAGTTCTCAACTTCACACACGAAGGACTATTCAATGACTAAACGAAGTGATCAATGTATCGTGATGCAAATGAGATATTAATGAATGCATACAAAAGCAAGTGAAATATGTGTGATAAAATTTAGGGTGTGGCAGAAACCATAAAAGAGTAAGAATATGGCAGTTATGAAATCAGATAAAGATAGATGGAATGGAATGGAATTTTAGAAACATAAATTTTTTTGGATTTCAAAATTCACATTAAACCAAAAATAAAATCATCTAAAAACAGAAAACTTAAGTAAAGGAAAATAAAATCTAGAAAATAAAAACATTTCAATTAATATACAAAAGGCATAAATCTAAATCCAATAAAAGAAAGATTTATTTATTATTCTTTTGGATAAATAAGATTTATTTATTATTGGACCAGTGAAATGACATAAATCAAACCAATATGCCATGAAACAAATAAAAAAGCCCAATGAATAGTGCAATAGTCCAAAATAATAAATTAAATATTAATATTTTATCATTAAATAATTTTGTAATCAACCATAAAAAATCACAAGTTAATGGTAATAGATCTAAATCGTGAATTTTTTTTATACCCATGTTTTTCAAGAAAATTTCCTAAATACCCCAGCTTTCAGAAATATTCCCAAAGTACCCTAGTTTTTAAAAAAATGAAGAGCAGTCTCCAGATGAATTGGCGATTGTTTATTGTGTTTAAGAGGTGTCGCCAATTAGACTGGAGACACCATATGCAGTCTCCAATCCAATTGACGACTATGTGTAAAAATAGGGAAGGGTCGCCAATTCAATTGGAAAAAATGCGTATTTACAAAATTTATTTAAAAAATAAAAAACTTTAATAATATATGAAAAATAAAATGATATAAATAATTAATTAAAATTACAAGTACATAATTCAATGATCACGGTCGGGTTAGGCATACCGTCTGTCGGTTCCACATCCCCTAGGTACCCTCACACGCTGCACTCGCTGCCCTCGTTTTTGATTCACTCATGGTGTTCGTGGAGTTGAGTTCTCTGAAACATTTCTAGACTCCCTTAGTAATTCTTGCATCTCTACAAATCTTGTGTATGAAAAGACGACATGCCGTAACTGAGGTCGTGACCCATGCCAGAGTAGTTTGGATGTGATGATGGGGTCATTAGTGTGCGACCTAGATGATTGAAAGGGGACATTGGTGTGAAGGCTTAGTTGGTGAAAGGTTGGAATGGTTGTGGTGTTTGAAAGCCGTAGGGTGGTTATGATGGTTGTGTATGTCGGTTGTGGTGTGATGTTTGTGTGTGTCAGACATGGTTTGATGTTTGAGCATCTTGATAATAGTCATTTTCTAAGACATGGTAAGGGGAACGCTCTTGGTATTGTGGTTGGGTGTCTGGCATGTTTGGGAAGTGGGTTTGTGTATTTGTTTCGTGGTAATTTAGTTGAGTAGGAAGTTGTGAGTAATAAGGCTGATAGTTTCCTTGTTGGTTAGACGTGATAACTTCTTGTGTTTAAATGGTCTGGCGTGGGTCGCGTAGATACTTATCTTCATATAGAAAAATTTTTGCAACCGATCTATACCAAACCATATAAGTATTAGTTGGTATAGACTGTTAGACGATAGCGCAGATCTAGAAGGGGGGTTGAATAGATCCCGTTTTAAAATTTATCTTTTCAAAATTAAGTTGAAAGAGAATAGCGGAAGTTTTCCAGAAAATCGTCTAGTTCAAATTAGAAGTCACCGGAGATCGGATATGTGTAAAACTCAATTGGAATGAAATAATGACTAGATGAATTAATATTTCACAAATGATTCACTTGAATATTCAGCACTTGATAAAACTATTCTTAACAATGATTGGAGAAGAAATCAAGCACAAAGATATTGATTTTGTGTGATTGAGCTTTTTATCAAACACTTGGAGTGCACACTCCAAAGGCAATTTTGTTGTATCAACTAATGCAGAATTTTACCCACTCTAGTTAACACTTTTGAGTGAAGCAATTTATCAAACACCTTGTTTGCACCAATTTGATACACCAGAATTTTCAAGCACACAATATCAATATGAACAAAAGTAAAATGCGAGAAATGATAAGAACACAAGGAATTTGTTGAGGCAGTTCCTTCGTCGTCCTCGCTCGAAGTACTCTGCCCCCAATTCGAAATTGAATTGGGAAATTTTATTAAATCGCAATTGTTTTACAAGAAGAGAAATGAATTAACCAACAAACCAAATTACGTTGAATGTGTTGTCAAATCTTCTTCTTGTCCCTTGATTCAAAGTAGAATCAAGTCTTTCACGCGTGTCGAGAAAGCCTCCAATTAATTGCTCCCTTATTGCAAGAATACACGATTCTTCAAACTTTGAGCACAGCTAAGTTTCTCTCACACTTGTGAACCCATAAAGACCTTCGCAATCATCCGTCTACCGTGATATGAGAGAATGATTCACGTGATCTTCAATCTACCTCACTCGGCTGAATCTACGAACGATCGATGTGTGCAAAACCCCCAAATCTTCAATGATCTTGGAGGATAAAACCCTACGTATTTTTCCAAGGAAAACCCACATACTCTAAACCCAATCTTAAATTCTGATTCACGATTGAACGTTATCTTCAAAACATACACCAAGATCGAACAAAGATTGTTGTGTGTAATTGTTTGATTGATGCAAGAATGAAGAAGATGAAGAGAGCTATGTGTATATCTTTCACTTTCCTTGTTAAAACTTCTCAAAAGAAATTAAGCAGCTATTTATATTGGTTAGACGAAATGAACATAAGAGAGGGAAAAAATAAATGAAAAAATGAGTCAGCACAGTAATGAGCCAACTCAAATCATTAAATGAGTCGGCTCAAACTTACAAATGAGTCGACCAAAATCAACAGAGAGGCAGCCTGTTGAAACCCGTGGAAAATGAGAAGAAAAACACTTCTTGATGAGTCGACTCATGAGGGATTTTGAGTCGGCTCATCCATACACATGAGTCGACCAAAATCATGCTCCATGCAGCCTGTTTGGACCCGTGCGTTTGCCACCATTTTTCAATTGAATGAGTCGGTTCATAAAGGGTTTTGAGTCGACTCATCCACACTTATGAGTCGACCAAAATGATGCATCAGGCAGCCTGTTTGGACCCGTGCGTTTGTCATCAATTTAACACTGAATGAGTCGGCTCATTGATGAATTTGAGTCGGGTCATTCAGTATGTTTTTCCAAAAATGCCAATCCTTGCTTTTTCATTTTGAACCTGTCAAGCTTTCGAAACATGCCAAGTTTTTGACACATTAAAACCATGCCATGTCACACAAACTCCCCCTTTTTGATGATGGCAAAAACTTGATGAATCAATCGCCAAACTCCCCCTGATTATGTGACCCGATCTTATATACATCGATCTCAATATCATCTCCCCCTTTGACAACATCAAAAAGAAGAGAAACCATATGAGTGAATTGAACAATAAAGATAGCAAGCTGAAACAAATGTCAAATGAGAAGCCAATTGTGATAGAACCACGCAATCACAAACACACAATTTGGAAAAGCGAGTAAAAAATAGTGAGAATAAACAAAAAGATCATGGAATTAATGAGAAAAAAATTCATTCAAACAAACAAAGCAAACATTACATAAACCAAAATCATAATCATGACAAGTACATATTATGCAACTATTCTCTCAAGGGTGTGGATAACGATCCCTAGTGGAAGGGTAACGGCGATGATAGGTAATGGGTTGTGAGTCATCCATGTCATTTTCTGTAAACTGAAGAAAACTACTGTTGAGCGAGTTAAAGGCACTGTCCTGAGCAACCAAGTGATCCTGCAACGCAGTGTACCGAGTGTCTTGAACAGACACATAATCAGCAAAGGCGGTATCTTGCTCATTTAAACGCCTCTCTATCTCTGTGTATCTCTCAGCTTGAGTGTTGTAGTAAGTCTGCTATTGAAGTTGCATATTTTGGAGCATCGCCATTATTCTCGAAGGATCATCTTGTTGTGGTTGAGACGGAGGAGGAGATGGAGGAGCAAAACGAGTTGTAGTATTAGTCCACCCGGTGTTTTGCCATTCACCCCAGCCTTGATTTTCTTAGGCATCATTTGATGGCATGCCATGCCATTCTTCATTGTCAGCGGGCAAGTCTGCATTAGGAATCTCATTTCCATCATTTTGATCTTCAGGATCATCTCCATTAGAATTTTCTTCAATCAGTTGATTTTGATCACCTCTTCCCACATACTGATACCGTCTTTCTTGAGAGTCCCATATGTGACCCAAAAGGCTTAGGGTCTTTTGCTGAAACCAGTTTGTGTCCGGTACGGACACCAAAGGTACATCAAAACTGACAATCTCAGCTCTGTCGATGATCTTTTGAGTAATGGAAGGATAAGCAAGAGCAACGCCCTTCTTTTCCTTTAAGGCAAAAATACGACTCGCAAAGTAGTGAGGCCAATTCACTTTGACCTTGTTCCGAAGAATATACACCAAATGCACTTCCCTCATATCAATACGAGAGAATCCACCTTTCTTGGGCCGTAAGTTGTGGGCAACAATCCAATGAAGGATACGATCCACCGGCTTAACATTTCCAGTAGTAATGGTATTCAGAAATAATTCAGAATTAAAAACGAAATCAACAAAAGGTTCTTTAAGCATACCATTGAGCTCAGTACGAAAGGTGTAATTGTCAACTTGAGAAGTATCTGTCATCAAAATACTAGGTTCTTCAGGATCAATGCGAAATAGATCTTTCCACACTTGAGCATTAACCGCAAACATTCTAGAACCCATACGGAAGTTGAATTCGAAACCCTTAAAAGTGCCAACCAACCCAGCATAGAACATCTTAACCAAATCCTCATTGTATTCAATGTGACAGGATAGAAAGGGATTGATACCTTGGAAGTCCATAAGTTCAATAATGTGGGGAATATGCATTTGAGTAGCAGTTGTTCTTGAGTAAACATATTGAGGAACCACCTTCCTGTTCTTGAATTTCTTGTTGTAAACTTCAACCAAATCGGATGGAAGAAGAGACAGGGCACTGACAGGAAGAGATGATTGAGAAGAGGAGCCACGAGACCTTTTACTTGTAGGTCTGGATTCCATTGTTGAGAAAAATGAAGCTTTAAGA
Source organism: Lathyrus aphaca (assembly GCA_963966055.1). Taxonomy (NCBI): domain Eukaryota; kingdom Viridiplantae; phylum Streptophyta; class Magnoliopsida; order Fabales; family Fabaceae; genus Lathyrus; species Lathyrus aphaca. The sequence goes on from OZ014521.1 coordinate 149,014,542, forward strand.
GAGGAGTTGAGGTTTGGAGGAAGAAGATGGAAACTTGAGAGAATATGAGAAAGTTATGTGTTAGTAATGATAAGAAGAGATTATAATGAGTTTTTATGAAAAAAAATTAAAGAAATCATAAATGGAAAGTGAAAATTGGATGGGTGCATTTGATGTGCCGACCTAGGGAGGCGAAATGACAGGCGGCGCGTCTTTTCAAGACAGCCACACGTCAGTCGAGGCGACAGTGAGCCGACTCAAAATCATCAATGAGTCGACTCAATTTGAATTTGAAATGAGTCGGCTCAAAGGAGCACATAGGTCGACGCATAATAATCTATAAGCCGACTCATGAGTCGGCCTGTTGGGACCCGACAATTTCCAACACCACATTTCACCAAAAACCACTTAAAATACCTCAAAAATATGAAAATATCATCATGTATGCAAATTATTTGACAAGCAATCACTCATAATCCAAGAAAATAGAAGAATTAGATAAATATACAAACAAAATACATGCACCACACTCTTACTAAATACATATATCAAGAATGAATAAAGGTAACCAAGCAAAGAAGGATATTACCTCGAGTATATGAGAGATGGATGAAAGATAACACTTCATAACAGGATGTTAGAGACAAGAGAAGTTAACCCAAGGAATAATATATAAACAAAACAATGATGACTAAGATCTATCCGATATGTCAAGAACACCAAGTTCCCTACGGATAAAGAAGAAAGGATCGGTAGCGAGTGGTTTTGTAAAAATATTGGCTAGTTGATTTACACTATCAACATGCTCAAACACCACATCACATTTCTCTACATGATCCCTAAGAAAATGATGCCTGATTTCAATATGTTTAGTGCGTGAATGAAGAATAGGATTCTTGGTAAGATTGATTGCACTAGTATTGTCACATAAAATTGGAATTTGTTTGAGAGAGATATTGAAGTCGAGCAATTGTTTTTTTAGCCATAATATTTGGGCACAACAATTTCCGGCTGCAATATACTCCGCCTCTGCAGTTGATAAGGCAACAGAAACTTGCTTTTTGCTATGCCAACTGACAAGATAGTTTGAAAAGAAATGACAAGTTCCACTAGTGCTTTTCCTATCCACTTTGCAACCGGAAAAGTCGAAATCGAAAAAACCTACTAAAGAACAATCACTACCCTTAGGATACCATAAACCAAACTTAGACGTACCACAAAGATACCTAAGTATGCGTTTAACTGTTTTAAATGTGATTCCTTAGGACAAGATTGAAACCTAGCGCACATACATACACTAAACATAATATCGGGATGCGATGCGGTAAGATAAAGAAGAGATCCAATCATACCTCGATACCTTTTTATATCTACATCCTTACCTTTTTCATCACGATCAAGACTTGCCGCCGTAGGCATTGGTGTATCAATAGACTTGGAGTTTGTCATATCAAACCTCTTGAGCAACTCATTGCAATATTTAGTTTGACTTATGAAGGTTCCATCTTCAAGTTGTCTAATTTGAAGTCCGAGGAAGAAATTTAACTCCCCCATCATACTCATCTCAAACTCACCTTGCATAGAACTTGAAAATTCTTTAACCAACTTCATATTAGTAGATCCAAAGATAATATCATCTACATATACTTGAACTAATATAGAATGTTTTCCTTCACGTTTAATAAAGAGAGTGGTGTCAACCTTTCCTCTTGAAAATCCTTGATTGATTAAAAATTTGCTTAGGCGCTCATACCAAGATCTAGGAGCTTGTTTGAGACCATATAAAGCACATTTTAGTTTGTAAACATGATTTTGTTTTTCAAAGATTTCAAACCCAGGAGGTTGACATACATAAACCTCTTCATTTATATATCCGTTAAGGAAGGAACTCTTAACATCCATTTGATATAGTTTAAAGTTTTGTGAACAAGCAAATGCAAGTAAAAGGCGTATAGCTTCAAGGCGGGCAACATGAGCATAAGTTTCCTCATAGTCTATGCCTTCCTCTTGGTTATACCCTTGAGCAACAAGACGAGCCTTGTTGCGAATAATAGTGCCGTTTTCATCCAATTTGTTCCTAAAAACCCATTTGGTGCCAATTACTCGATGATTTAATGGAGGTGGAACAAGGTCCCAAACCTCATTTCTTTTAAATTGATTTAGTTCCTCTTGCATGGCTAGGAACCAATTTTCATCAAGTAAGGCTTCTTTGGCATTCTTAGGCTCAATTTGAGATATGAAGGCATGATAAAAACAAAAGTTACTTAGCCTTGATCTAGTAATGACACCCTTTGAGATATCTCCAATGATGTTATCGATAGGATGATCTCTTGATGTCTTCCATTCCAATGGTAGATAATTTTGAAAGGATGCTTGACCTTCATCTTTGAGACTAGACACATCAACCGGCTCCTTATTAACAACATCTGAAAAGGGTTTAACACGAGAAATATCAATGTCTTTAACAATCTCACTAGAAGAGGCACCTACACCAATAACAACACTACCTTTTCCGACAACATTTGGATAAGTTTCATCAAAAGATACATGTACATATTCTTCAACTATAAGAAACCTTTTATTGAATATTCTATATGCTTTGCTTGAATTAAAGTATCCAAGGAAGATGCCTTCATCCGCCTTTGAATCAAATTTACCAAGATTTTCTTTTCCATTATTAAGCACAAAGCATTTGCAACCAAAAACATGAAGATGTGAAACATTAGGCTTTCTTCCTTTTAATAGTTCATAGGGCGTTTTGTTTAGAATAGGTCGAATAGTGATCCTATTCAAAACATAGCAAGCGGTGCTAATAGCATCGGCCTAAAAATATTTAGAAAGACCGCTATCATTAATCATAGTTCTTCCCAATTCCTCCAACACACAATTTTTACGTTCCACAACACCATTTTGTTGTGGTGTTCTAGGAGCGGAGAAGTTATGATCAATGCCATGGGTTTCACAAAAAATTTTAAAGAGATGATTTTCAAACTCACCTCCATGGTCACTTCTAATAGTTACAATGTTTGTGCCAAGTTTATTCTGAGATAATTTGGCAAACGTTTCAAAGGCCGAAGAGGTATCACTTTTACTAGCTAAGAAGATTGTCCAACAAAATTGAGAGTAGTCGTCAACAATAACAAAACCATAATAGTTCCCTCCTATACTTTTGATTCTAGAAGGACCAAAAAGATCCATGTGTAGAAGTTCAAGAGGTCTAGAAGTAGAGACTAGATTTTTTGATTTAAAAGATATCTTAGTTTACTTTCCCATTTGGCAAGCATCACATAGATGATCTCTAGTGAACATTATGTTAGGCAAACCGAATACTAAGTTTTTGGACACAACCTTATTTAGCAAGTCAAAGTTGATATGAGCCAAACATCTATGCCAAAGCCAAGACTCTTCATTTTTGGAAATAAGACATTTAGGATCACGCAAGGTCATCGAATTCAAATCAAGCATATAAACATTGTTAACCTTCAGGCCTTTAAACACATCCTTTTTGTTGTCATTATGTTCAATTATGCATCCTTCTTTAGAGAATGAGACATTATATCCCTTATCACATAATTGACTAATGCTAACAAGGTTATGTTTAAGACCCTCAACTAAAAGGACATTAGAGATAGATTTAGAAGAGGGATTACCTACACTACCTTTACCGAGTATAGCTCCCTTGTTGTTATCACCATAGGTGACAAAGCCCTTCTTCTTAGCCACAAAGTCATAGAATAGGGAAATATCACCTGTCATATGTCTTGAGCATCCACTATCAAGAAACCACCGTTTCTCCATAGTCTCAAGACACTCCACCTATATGATTTGACAAGAGAGAAAGGTACCCAATTTTCATTGGGTCCTAAAGTTTGAGTGAAAATTTTGTTGCTTTTAGGCAACCATTGACAAATGCCTTTTGGGACCAAGTATCTCCTAAAACGACATTTGGCAATTATATGACCTCCCTTGCAACAATAGTGACATTTCAAGAATGGTTTCGGTTTGCATTGACTATTTTGATCCTTCACAACATAGGTATATTTTTTATATGGATTGTTCATTGATTCCCTACAGTTTGAACGATCAATAGTGAATGTCATCTTTGGTTGTGACAACTTGTCTAGTTTGGCTTGAAGAGTTTTGACCTCCTTTTGCCAAATCCAACATGTTTCACAACTATGAAAGTTGTGCCATTCTCGTTTGTCTTCTATTATAGATTCTACCATTGATGCCTTAAGAGCTTTCATAGCATTTTCACTATCCGAAACTTTGTTCTCTAGATGTGCAAAAATTCTTTTATCGGATGCAATACGCTTGAAAGCTTCTTGATGGAGAATATTAAAAGTACTAAGCAAATCATTATAAGACAATTTTTCAGCATAATAATATTTGGCATGTCTTACCTCTTTCTTGCCTTTCTTATGAGCCATGAGGAAAATATTTACTCTCTCTCTTCCTCATCGCTTGAGGTATCTTTGCTAGACGACTCACTATCGCTTTCCCAAGCAATATATGCTCTTCTAGCCTTGTTGCCTTTTCTTTGATATTTGTCTTTTGCTTTGTCTTTCCTTAACATAGGGCAATCCGGTTTGTAATGTCTTGGTTTTCCACAGTTGTAACAAGATCCCTTGCCTTTAGTACTTTTAACATACTCTTGCTTGGAAGGATTAGATTTTCTTCGATAGTTGATGAGACTCTTGTCCGAATGAGAAATCTCATTCTTTTTGAGATACCGATTGTATCTTCTTACGAATAAGCCCATATCTTCATTTGATTCGTCTTCATCATCACTCGTATCACTCCCACTATCTTTATTTGTGGAGGATTTTGAGGAAGAAGCTTTTAATGCAATAGATTTCTTCTTCTTCTCATGATCTTTATTTTTCTCGATCTTTTCTTTCTTTTCTTTGTCTTCATGCTCATTTAAGTTTAAGAGCTCTTGTTCGTGCTCTTGTATTTTTCCAATGAGAGTGGTTAGATCCAAAGTTCTTACGTCATTAGCTTCTTTTATTGCCGTAACTTTTGGCAACCATTCCCTAGTAAGACATCTAAAAATCTTGTTAGTTGCAACATCATTAGGAGTAGTTTTACCAAGAGCATTTAATCGATTTGTCAAGTGAGAAAATCTTTTTCCCATTTCACCAACGGTTTCCCCTTGGCTCATGTGAAAACGATCAAACTCTTGTTGTAGAGTATTAATTCGAGCAAGCGTAACATCATCGGTTCCTTTATGGGCAACTTGTAAGGCTTCCCACATAGCTTTAGCCGATGTGTGATGAGAAACTCGAAAATATTCATCGGCTCCCAAGGAAGCTATGAGTATGTTTCGAGCTTTCCAATCGTAGCTATATTTCTTTTCATCATTATCATCCCATTGTGCTTCCGGTTTTTCAATTTGGACATTATCCGGTCCGGCCATGGTTATTTGAAAAGGGCCTTCTTGGATAACTTTCCAAATTTTTCTATCAACAAAGTTGATATGGATACACATACAATCTTTCCAGTGACTATAGTTTTCTCCGGTAAAAACTGGAGCTCTATTGTACGCCCCCGTTGGATCGTTGTCCATTTTCCAATAAGTTGTATGTGAAGCACTAGATGAACCGGTGCTCTTGATACCACTTGTTAGACGATAGCGCGGATCTAGAAGGGGGGTTGAATAGATCCCTTTTTAAAATTTATCTTTTCAAAATTAAGTTGAAAGAGAATAGCGGAAGTTTCCCGGAAAATCGTCTAGTTCAAATTAGAAGTCACCGGAGATCGGATATGCGTAAAACTCAATTGGAATGAAATGATGACTAGATGAATTAATATTTCACAAATGATTCACTTGAATATTCAGCACTTGATAAAACTATTCTTAACAATGATTGGAGAAGAAATCAAGCACAAAGATATTGATTTTGTGTGATTGAGCTTTTTATCAAACACTTGGAGTGCACACTCCAAAGGCAATTTTGTTGTATCAACTAATGCAGAATTTTACCCACTCTAGTTAACACTTTTGAGTGAAGCAATTTATCAAACACCTTGTTTGTACCAATTTGATACACCAGAATTTTCAAGCACACAATATCAATATGAACAAAAGTAAAATGCGAGAAATGATAAGAACACAAGGAATTTGTTGAGGAAGTTCCTTCGTCGTCCTCGCTCGAAGTACTCTGCCCCCAATTCGAAATTGAATTGGGCAATTTTATTAAATCGCAATTGTTTTACAAGAAGAGAAATGAATTAACCAACAAACCAAACCACGTTGAATGTGCTGTCAAATCTTCTTCTTGTCCCTTGATTCAAAGTAGAATCAAGTCTTCCATGTGAGCCTCTTAGTTTTTGATCGATTATGAATTTTAAAGTGGTTTATGATTGATTCTATGATATGTCATATGTTTTATCACTTTAGGTCTCTTGATCTTCCTTGTTTGTGAATGTGCTGAAAAATACGCATAATGAATCGATTCATTATGGCTTGAATCGATTCATGTTGTAGTGAAAATTCTGGTGTTCATTGATTAGGCATTTGCTGAAAAATTCGCATAATGAATCGATTCATTATGTCTTGAATCGATTCATGCTGTTAGGTGAATTCTGGTTTTTCGCATAATGAATCGATTCATCTTGCTATGTATCGATTCATCCAATTTAATAAATTCTGTTTTTCTAAAAACCAATCAGTATGAATCGATTCATGTTGACTGGGATCGATTCATTGTTCAGTTATTTTTGACTAACAGTTTCTGCAGCATATATATATGCATTTGTTTTTTCATTTTTGAGACAGATCACAGATTACAGAAATTGTGCATACGAATTTTCAGTAGTAATTGAACATTGAAGAACACATCAAGATAGGGTTCGTGGTGTGTTGGAACTTCAATTTTGTAGAGCAAGCTTGAAATCTAGAATCAAGATATCTTCATCATCTTCTCAAAGTTCTTATTCAAGAACATCAACAAGAGTGTTTGCTGTTCTGTGAATTGAAGACTTTAGAGATAAAGTTCAGTGGTACGATCGTAGATCTAGCTGATTTGAAGATTGATAGGAGATTTCAAGGGATAAACCAGCTGGGTTTTCCTTCAAGAAAGGACGTGTTCTTGAGGGTTTTGTGAGTCAAGTTTACAAGTCAAATTCAGCCGCAGCGAGAGTTTTGGGAATCGGTGGATTCCGCAAATAGGTCGTGGAACCGGTGGTTTGATTGTGAAGCTTGCGGAAAATCTCGATTGGGCTCAAATCGAGTGGAGGTTGATACAATAGGAAATTCTAGGAGTTTAGAATTCTGGATTTTGTATTCAAACCTTGTAATCAATGGATACAACAACTTTGATATAAGATTTCTCAATTTCGATTTGAAATTGAGAGGGAGACGTACCCACACGCGAGGACGACCGTGGGGAACTTCCTTACCAAATCTCGGCGTATTGTTTCTTCTCTCTATCTTTACTTTCGTATTATATTTGTGTTACGATTCATTGGAAATTGATTTAGTGATAGGTGCATTCAACTGCTTTCATATTGTGTGGTTTATTCTTTATCGTAGCAATCGTTAAATCCAGCACGTCATCGCTTGTCTGGTCTTCTAGTGGCCGGTTCAGAATAGACGCTTGCTCTATTTGGGACCTTTGCTTCCATAATACTTTGAAAAACTCTGAAAAAGTTTTAAATCCGTGAAAACAAGGGTGTGATCCATTCACCCCCCCTCTAGATCACTCGCCACAGCGTCTAACAAGTGGTATCAGAGCACCGGTTCGCTGGTGCTTTGTGGCTGCCTGTAACGCTATGGATTCTGAACCAAAGGGGGCGTACAATAGAGCTCCTGTTTTCAACGGTGAAAATTATGGCTATTGGAAAGACTGCATGCGAGTACATATAAATTCTGTTGATAGGCGCGTATGGGCTGCCATTCAAAATGGTCCTTTTCAAATTACCATGATGAATGAGGCAGGAGCCATAATACCTAAACCAGAAGACGATTGGGATGAAAAAGATGAGAGAAAGTGGTCAAGTGATTGGAGAGCTCGAAATATGCTAATTTCAGCACTTAGTGCAGATGAGTATTATCGAGTTTCCCATTGCTCGACAGCTAAAGAAATGTGGGATGCTTTAGAAATTGCTCATGAGGGTACAACTGAAGTAAAACAGTCCCGCATTAACACACTAAATCAAGAGTTCGAACTCTTTCGCATGAAACAAGGAGAATCAATTCCTGACATGCAAAAGAGATTTGTTCATCTTATTAATCGTTTGAATGCACTTAGAAAACCGGTTTCCAATGATATTGCTACTAATAAAATTCTGAGATGTCTTAGCAGGGAATGGCAACCTAAAGTGACAGCTATCAAGGAAGCCAATGATCTAATGACACTCACAATGACTACTTTGTTTGGAAAGCTGGAAGAACATCAGCAAGAACTAGAAAGTCTAGAAAAGTTTGAAAACAAAAGCAAAAAGGGAAAAGATAAGAACAAAGACAAAGAGGGTGAGAAGAGGCCTATAGCTCTTATGGCTTCAAACTCAAAGTCCTCACAAAAAGAGCTAAGCAACAATGAGTCAAGTAGTGACGAAGACTACGGTGACGAAGAAATGGGACTTTTTGTTAGGAGATATAATAGATTCATTCGAAAGAATGGGATAAAGCACTCCGACAAAAATCTCATAAACTTTAGAAGACAATCTATGGATACAAAACAAGAAGAGGTTAAGAAGAATAGAGAAAGAGGGTCTTGCTTTAATTGTGGCAAGTCCGGTCATTATAAAACGGATTGTCCTTTAAAGAAAAAGGATAAAGGAAAAGCTCCTCCAAGAAGGTTTAATAATAATAAGCAAAGAAGAGCTTATATTGCTTGGGAAAGTGATAGTGATTCATCAAGTACACAATGCACAAGTGATAGCGATGAAACCGCAAATTTGTGTCTTATGGCTCACACCAAAAATCAGTCCCATCACAAGAAGAAAAATGATGATAAAAAGGTAAAACAAGCTTATTACAACAACTTTTCTTCATTATCTTTTTCTGAATTAAAAGTAGCTTTTGAAAAACTGCATAATGAAGCTAAAGAAGCATTTAAAAGGTTAGCTTCCGATAAAAGAATCTTTTCTTACTTGGAAGGTAAAGTACAATATGCTGAAAAAGATTTAGAATGCTTAAAAGCTAGTATTGCAGAAAATTCAAAAGCTATTGATATTGATGGGTGTAGTAAAATTAGGCATTGTGAAAGGTGCCACATTTGGCAACAAGAGGTCATCTCTCTTAAAGCTAAGTTGGAGAAAGCCTTGCAACCTAAGATTACTTATGCCGTTGATACTAGATTGTTCAAAAAGTCATTAAATCCTCCGTATGCAAAATATTCTTTTGTTCCAAAGGATTTAAAGACTAATAGTAAACACTATCATTATCGTAGTGTTTGTCACTATTGTTGACGTGCTGGCCATACCATTGAGAAATGCAAGTTTAGAAGATTTCTTGTTCCTAAAGGCATTTACCAATGGAAGGCTAAAGGCAACCATGTTATTACTTACCCACTTGGACCCAATAAAAATTGGGTACCTGTTTCTCTCTTTTGATATTGTAGGATGAGTGTCTTGCATCCATGGAAGGAAGATGGTTTCTGGACAGCGGATGTTCAAGGCACATGACGGGTGACATATCACTTTTTATTGACTTCAAAGCAAAGAAAAAGGGGTATGTCACTTATGGAGACAATAACAAAGGAGCAATACTTGGTAAAGGTAGTGTAGGTAATCCCTCTACCACTACTATTTCTGAAGTACATCTTGTAGAGGGACTTAAACACAACTTGTTAAGTATAAGTCAACTATGCGACAAAGGTTATAAAGTGTCTTTCACAAAAATATGTTGCAAAATTGAACATACCGAACAAAATGTTGTGTTTAAGGGTGTTAGAGTAAACAATATATATATGCTTGATCTATTGAGTGTATCCTTAACAAGCACTAAATGTCTAGTTGCCTTAAATGATGATTCATGGCTATGGCATAGACGCTTAACGCATGTTAATTTCGATTTTCTTAACAAGGTTATATCCAAGGATCTAGTGATAGGTCTTCCAAAAATAAAGTTTTCAAAAGACCACCTATGTGATGCTTGCCAAATGGGAAAACAAACAAGGGTCTCTTTCAAATCTAAAAATATAATTTCAACTTCAAGACCCCTTGAGCTTCTCCATATGGATCTCTTTGGACCATCTAGGACAAAGAGCTTAGGTGGAAACTATTACGGTTTTGCAATAGTAGATGACTACTCTAGATTTACTTGGACTATATTACTTCAAAGCAAAGATGAAACATATTCTGCTTTCAAAAGTTTTGCAAAGCTGTCCCAAAATAAAATGAATTCTAAAATAGTTACAATCCGAAGCGATCATGGAGGTGAATTTCAAAACCACCTCTTTGATAAATTTTGTGACAAGTATGGCATTGAGCATAACTTTTCACCTCCTCGAACTCCACAAAAAAACGGTGTTGTGGAACGTAAAAATCGAGTTTTAGAGGAATTGGCAAGAACAATGCTAAATGAGGGTGGCTTACCAAAATACTTTTGGGCCGATGCAGTAAGTACGGCTTGTTATGTTCTCAATAGGATTCTAATTCGTCCTATTCTGAATAAAACTCCTTATGAAATCCTAAAAGGTAGAAAGCCCAACTTGTCTCATCTTCATGTGTTCGGTTGTAAATGTTTTGTCTTGAATAACGGTAAGGAAAATCTTGGAAAGTTTGATGCTAAAGCTGATGAAGGAATTTTTCTAGGTTACTCTCAATCAAGCAAAGCATATAGAGTTTATAATAGGCGTTTATATTCTGTCGAAGAATCTGTCCATGTTTCTTTTGATGAGTCTTACCCAAAAATTGTCGGAAAAGGTATCCCTTTTAATGATGCAGGTGTATCTACACAAGACATACTCAAAGAAGCTGGTTCGAAAATTGATCAATCCGAGGCAGTTGCTATTGAGAAGGAGGAAGATACATGTATTGAAAAAGATAAAGAGGAAGGAACATCCGATGCAAAGGATCTTCCACTAGCATGGAAATCCTCTAAAGACCATCCCATAGACAATATATTGGGAGACATTTCAAAAGGAGTCTTGACTCGTTCTAAGATAAGTAATTTTTGTTCTCACTTCGCTTTTGTATCACAAGTAGAACCTAAAAATGCCAAAGAGGCCTTGATTGATGAATTTTGGCTAATGGCCATGCAAGAAGAGCTAAATCAATTTAAGAGAAATGACGTTTGGGAACTTGTCCCTCGTCCGTGAGATCATCATATCATAGGCACCAAATGGGTTTTTAGGAATAAACTAGACGAAAGCGGGGTGATAACTAGAAATAAGGCACGCTTGGTAGCACAAGGATATAACCAAGAGGAGGGCATAGATTATGAGGAGACTTATGCTCCTGTTGCTCGCCTTGAAGCTATACGTCTTTTGCTTGCCTATGCGTGTTCCATGAATTTTAAGCTTTACCAAATGGACGTAAAGAGTGCATTCTTAAATGGTGTTATAAATGAAGAGGTATATGTTTCACAACCTCCTGGTTTTGAAAATTCTGAATATCTAGATCATGTCTACAAGTTAAAACGTGCTTTATATGGTCTTAAGCAAGCACCTCGTGTGTGGTACGAAAGACTTAGTAAATTTTTACTTGATCATGGATATTCTAGAGGTAAAGTGGATAATACACTCTTCATTAAACACAAAGGAAAACACATTCTTTTAGTTCAAATTTATGTAGACGATATCATATTTGGATCAACTAACATACACTTGGTCGAGGAATTTTCTAAAGTTATGCAGGGAGAGTTTGAGATGAGTCTCATGGGGGAGTTGAATTACTTCTTAGGCCTCCAAATAAAGCAACTTGATGAAGGTACAGCAGTATGTCAAACAAAATATTGTAGAGAGCTGCTCAAACGGTTTGGAATGAATGATTCTAAATCAATTGACACTCCTATGCCTACAAATGGAAACTTGGATAAAGATGAACATGGTAAGTGTGTTGATGTCAAAAGGTATCGAGGTATGATCGGATCTCTTTTGTATCTTACTGCATCTAGACCAGACATCATGTTTAGTTTGTGTATGTGTGCAAGATATCAATCAAATCCTAAGGAATCTCACCTAAAATCAGTCAAGCGTATATTTAGGTACCTTAATGGAACATCTAAATATGGGCTTTGGTATTCCAAAGGAGGTGATTGTAGTTTAATAGGTTTTTCTGATTCTGATTTTGCTGGCTGCAAATCAGATAGGAAAAGTACTAGTGGCACTTGTCATCTATTTTCAAATTCTTTGATAAGTTGGCATAGTAAAAAGCAAGTATCCGTAGCTTTGTCTACTGCAGAAGCTGAGTATGTCGCAGCCGGTAGCTGCTGTGCTCAAATTCTGTGGCTAAGACAGCAACTACAGGACTTTGATATTGAACTTAAACGTATACCAATTAAATGTGACAACACTAGTGCCATTAACCTCACTAAGAATCCTGTTTTACACTCGCGCACCAAACATATTGAGATTCGACATCACTTTCTTCGTGATCATGTTGAAAAAGGGGATGTCATTTTTGAACATGTTAATTCTAAAAATCAGCTTGCTGACATTTTCACTAAACCTTTGGCAACTGAACCGTTCTTCAACATTCGTCGCGAGTTGGGAATTCTTGATCTCTCCACTTTGTTGTCTTAAGCTTGATTGACACTACTTCTATTTATCTCATCATATTTGTTAAGTTTTGTTTGTAGCCTATAGTGTCTTACAAGAGTACTATGATAGAGGTAATATCGTTTCCTCTCTTCTCCTTGATAATGATATATGATCAATGTATGTTTTTGAATAATGATCATTGGTTTATGTGAATTTCTGTTCATATGATTGTTTGAACTTGAATATTTGGGATTCTTCAGTTTGCATACCTTATTGTATTTCAATTAAATGCATAATGAGTGTTTTTGCTTCTGCATAAGTGTATTTCTGCATAACAAGTGTGTCAATTCTTGAAAAATCACTGAAATATTCAAAATTTCGAAATATGAATCGATCCCTACACTTATGAATCGATTCATGATTTAATTTTACAGATATTTTTAAAATTCAGTTACAGCATGCATCGATTCATGCTCACTTGGATCGATCCCTTCTCATTTACAAAACAAAAAATTCGCAACATGAATCGATCCCAACTAGCTTGAATCGATTCATGGATTAATTTTGACAAATTTTTTTTCAGTTACAGTATGTATCGATACATACTTTCATGAATCGATGCATAGCAGTTATCTCTTAAAATTTTCGAATAATGAATCGATACATACATCAATGAATCGATCTATACTGACGAAATTTCAGTTTTTCTTTAATGAATCGACACATCAGCATTCCCCATTACATTTGTAACTGTTTCAATATCCATTATCTCCATTATCTCTCTCATTATCTCATTACATCAGTTACATCATTTGCATCATAACCCTAAAAACCCCTCTTCTTCTCTCAAACCCTAAAACCTTCACAATTCCTCCAAGAGTAATGGTACCAAGAGAAAGAATCAAGAGAAAAGGAAAGGAACATATTGGGTCTTCTTCTCAAGCTCCTCCTGTTCCAGAAATCCCTCCATCTGGGGCTGCTCTCCTTCATCCGACTGTCATTGAAGAGTTTGAAACTTCCTTCAAATCAAGGTTAGTTATGAAACCTCATATGTTTGATCCTAGTGATGCACGTACTCTAGGATTAGAAGAGGTTGCTGGGTTGGTTGATGCACAAAACTTTGGTTTCTTTTTGTATGTCAAAGATGAATATCATGAGGATTTTATTCGTGCATTTTATGCTGGCGTGAAAACTGCAAGGGGATATATGTTTAAATGCTTGATTGGGACAAAAACATATCGTTTTGATACTGCTGACTGGGCTACTGTGTTTGGTATGCCATCTGAGTTGGACGATTTACAGATGTGGCATGACCAGAATTTCGAAACAGATTTTAAATTGAAGCCATTCTGTGCATCCATTTCTAAGTTGGATAGACCCATTGCTGATGATGAGCAACTAACATCAGGGATGATCAAAAGTGTCCCACGGATCCTGCATTGGATTCTTTCGCACATATTGCGTCCAAGGTCCGGTGGTCACTCTCGTCTGGACAAGCCGGATATTCATCTCCTATACATTTTCATGAAAAAGATTCCACTGAATTGAGCAAATTACTTTGTCAAACGAATCTTCCTGACACGAAACAGCTCCAAGAACATATCTCTTGCTTATGCTTCTCAAATCATGAGGATTCTGAAATTTTGGAAAATTAGATTTCCTCCTGTGCCTCTTCTACCAGTTTCAAGTGTGCAGGAATTCAACCATGCTACACTTTCTCACATGGGGTATCGATGGGACATCGAGCGTAGGTGTTACTACTTCTTTGAACGAAGCACACGTACTCGCATCTACAACTTTGATAACCCGGATGAACACATATATGTAGAAGAAATCAGAGATGAAGATATGGAAGAAGCTGAAATTCCTGCTCCTGATGCGCCGGCAAACACCGGTTGGGGTGAGTGGATACCACAAAGGTGGTCTCCCACTAATTATGATCCTGCTCCTTCGTCGGCTGCACCGACTTCATCCACTGCTGCTCCAGCTTATCTCACTGATATGTTTGCACAGATGGAAGTGGCAAACAATGCTCGGCATGAGGAAGCTCGTTCTTGGCATGTCCAACAATCTGAATGGCATTAAGAGCATCGTGAGTGGCATGACGAACATACTCGTATGTACCACAATCAATATTCCTGGCATACGGAGCTAGTTAAGTGGCATCAAGTGTTTTATAATGAGATGTCCGGCTTTATGGATGACTGTTGTTCTCACCCGGGTATCATGGAAAGGTTTCAAAGTACCGAAGTCCAGAGGCGTTTTCGGCGCTATGCGTTTATGGGGCAGAATCCAGATGAGATGCCTCCTCCACCACCTCCTCCAAGTTTCCGTGATCCTGACCGTGATGATGCGGAGTCATGTGGTGGCCATACCCCTCATTGAAGCATTTCATTTTAGATTTCATATTTGTGTGTTGCTTAAGACATAGTTTGCATTTCTCGTTTGAACAATTTGTTTCGGTTTGGCTTTGTAATTCGTATTTTTTTTCACTGCTTGTTTATGATATTTGCTTTTGTTTCACTCGTTTACGCCTTCTTATTCATTCTTTGTGAGTGATTTTTTTATATCTTAGTTTTGCTGTTTCTCTTTTATCCATCCTCTATAATCCTTTCTTGCTGTTGACAAAAGGGGGAGAAAAAGTGACAACAATATGGGCACAAACTCAGGGGGAGTTCTCTCTCTCTCTCACTTCAAAATTTGTCATCATCAAAAAGGGGGAGTTTGTGAGCCTCTTAGTTTTTGATCGATAATGAATTTTAAAGTGGTTTATGATTGATTCTATGATATGTCATATGTTTTATCACTTTAGGTTTCTTGATCTTCCTTGTTTGTGAATGTGCTGAAAAATACGCATAATGAATCGATTCATTATGGCTTGAATCGATTCATGTTGTAGTGAAAATTCTGGTGTTCATTGATTAGGCATTTGCTGAAAAATTCGCATAATGAATCGATTCATTATGTCTTGAATCAATTCATGCTATTAGGTGAATTCTGGTTTTCACATAATGAATCGATTCATCTTGCTATGTATCGATTCATCCAATTTAATAAATTCTGTTTTTCTAAAAACCAATCAGTATGAATCGATTCATGTTGACTGGGATCGATTCATTGTTCTGTTATTTTTGACTAACAGTTTTTGCAGCATATATATATGCATTTGTTTTTTCATTTTTGAGACAGATCACAGATTACAGAAATTGTGCATACGAATTTTCAGTAGTGATTGAACATTGAAGAACACATCAAGATAGGGTTCGTGGTGTGTTGGAACTTCAATTTTGTAGAGCAAGCTTGAAATCTAGAATCAAGATATCTTCATCATCTTCTCAAAGTTCTTATTCAAGAACATCAACAAGAGTGTTTGTTGTTCTATGAATTGAAGACTTTAGAGATAAAGTTCAGTGGTACGATCGTAGATCTAGCTGATTTGAAGATTGATAGGAGATTTCAAGGGATAAACCAGCTGGGTTTTCCTTCAAAAACGGGCGTGTTCTTGAGGGTTTTGTGAGTCAAGTTTACAAGTCAAATTCAGCCGCAGCGAGAGTTTTGGGAATCGGTGGATTCCGCAAATAGGTCGTGGAACCGGTGGTTTGATTGTGAAGCTTGCGGAAAATCTCGATTAGGCTCAAATCGAGTGGAGGTTGATACAATAGGAAATTCTAGGAGTTTAGAATTCTGGATTTTGTATTCAAACCTTGTAATCAACGGATACAGCAACTTTGATATAAGATTTCTCAATTTCGATTTGAAATTGAGAGGGAGACGTACCCACACGCGAGGACGACCGTGGGGAACTTCCTTACCAAATCTCGGCGTATTGTTTCTTCTCTCTATCTTTACTTTCGTATTATATTTGTGTTACGATTCATTGGAAATTGATTTAGTGATAGGTGCATTCAACTGCTTTCATATTGTGTGGTTTATTCTTTATCGTAGCAATCGTTAAATCCAGCACGTCATCGTTTGTCTGGTCTTCTAGTGGCCGGTTCAGAATAGACGCTTGCTCTATTTGGGACCTTTGCTTCCATAATACTTTGAAAAACTCTGAAAAAGTTTTAAATCCGTGAAAACAAGGGTGTGATCCATTCACCCCCCCCTCTAGATCACTCGCCACAGCGTCTAACATTCCACGCGTGTCGAGAAAGCCTCCGATTAATTGCTCCCTTATTGCAAGAATACACGATTCTTCAAACTTTGAGCACGGCTGAGTTTCTCTCACACTTGTGAACCCACAAAGACCTTCACAATCCTCCGTCTACCGTGATATGAGAGAACGATTCACGTGATCTTCAATCTACCTCACTCGGCTGAATCTACGAACGATTGATGTGTGTTAAACCCCCAAATCTTCAATGATCTTGGAGGATAAGACCCTACGGATTTTTCCAAGGAAAACCCACACACTCTAAACCCAATCTGAAATTCGGATTCACGATTGAATGTTATCTTCAAAACATACACCAAGACTGAACAATGATTGTTGTGTGTAATTGTTTGATTGATGCAAGAATGAAGAAGATGAAGAGAGCTTTGTGTATATCTTTCATTGTCCATGTTAAAACTTCTCAAAAGAAATTAAGCAGCTATTTATATTGGTTAGAGGAAATGAACATAAGAGAGGGAAAAAATAAATGAAAAAATGAGTCAGCACAGTAATGAGCCGACTCAAATCATTAAATGAGCCGGCTCAAACTTACAGATGAGTCGACCAAAATCAACAGAGAGGCAGCCTGTTGAGACCTGTGGAAAATGAGAAGAAAAAAACTTCTTGATGAGTCGACTCATGAGGGATTTTGAGTCGGCTCATCCATACACATGAGTCAACCAAAATCATGCCCCAGGTAGCCTGTTTGGACCCGTGCGTTTGCCACCATTTTTCAATTGAATGAGTCGGCTCATAAAGGGTTTTGAGTCGACTCATCCACACTTATGAGTCGACCAAAATGATGCATCAGGAAGCCTGTTTGGACCCGTGCGTTTGTCATCAATTTAACACTGAATGAGTCGGCTCATTGATGAATTTGAGTCGGCTCATTCAGTATGTTTTTCCAAAAATGCCAATCCTTGCTTTTTCATTTTGAACCTGTCAAGCTTTCGAAACATGCCAATTTTTTGACACATTAAAACCATGCCATGTCACGCATAGACTAGGTTGCTATCACCGGTTCACGCAAGACATACTGGCGGCGATTCCTACATTTACGATACTCGGTTATTGCAAAGTCTTTCCAATTATTATGTCTCCATTGGTCGTTGACTTTTTTTAGATGCCATTGACCAAGATCAGTCGGGGAATCTGAAATGTTTTGATGAATTATGAACTGGAGTTTGACACAATCAATGTTGCGTATCTCTATAGTGGTGAATCTGATGATCGACACGCATGCAGTCCAAACTAGCGCGTCTTCATCTCTGACTTGGTGATCTAGTCCATTCCTAGATATGGACGCCAAATGAACTGTACAATAAAAAATTGTTAGATTATAGAAAATGTGATGATTAAAAATAAATTGATTAATTTAGTGACATTATATCTGCAGGCATAAGGTGATCCAAGAGATTGCGGTACTGAATGATACAGTGTTTTGAGCATCTATTGTAAGTCATACCACGTGCCGACCATCTGACACATAAAATAGTTTAAATATATCATTTAGAAACAATAGTTAATAAAGTGGAATAATAAAGTGAACTAATTAATATGAAACAATTAACATAATTTTGAGCATACGGGAATGAAAAGACGTTTTTGTTGACCAGGGCAATGGATAACAACCTAGACCAACCCCATGCTTGGAGAAAAACGGCACATCCAGAAAATGTAGATGTGCCTTTCATTGCATTTTTATATAAAGAGCTATATAAATAGGACAATGATCATAACGTGCATAGAAGAACCAGTGCCTTCGGGAAATAAAAATGAACCAAATAAAATCATAAGATAACACCTAGTTTTAATTATATTTTGCTCTTCTGTAGATTAATTATTTAAAATTAGAGTATGATAATATGCCTTGAGACGTGAAGGTAAGATACCTTGGCCTCTGTGATTTTCTTCCAACAAGTCGACACATAAAAGTTCCACGCAAATTGAATTTGCGAGGTTTGTTTGTCCATTGACTGCCTTACCATCAATAGTTCGCGATGATGAAGACATTAAAGTTTATCCACTTAAATTTTATACAAACCACGTTAAATTTAATCCACTTAAAGTTTGCGATGATGAAGACATTGAGAATATGTTCGTTAGTCACGAACATTCTGTGTTCAACTCTATTGAGGTGTACGTTATACTTCAGCAAAATCTTCATTCTCAACAATCTCAAATCATCAATGAATCATAACGTTATGATTATGAGGAAATTGAAAAGGAATACTCAGGTGAAATTGCGGCAGAAGTCGACATCGTGTTCGCTGGTGTTTTTGGCGAACAACCTCTGGTTTACCAATTCCTTGAAAAACGGTCACTTGCAGGACCAACCACACAAATCCTAGGACACATGTGCTAAATATTAAAGGATGGATTCTAAATATGAGTTTTATTTATTCTTATATGTTTTGTCTAACAATTACTCAACAAGACTATTCATATTGATATTACAATAAGGTGATGTTTGTCTAATGAAACTAAACAAAGAAACTTAAAGTTTGCCTTAATGGTTTGTTGAAAAGTAAAATTGATTTAAGAAGTAAATGACTGGAAAATAGATTGCTTTAAAGGTAAATGAAAACGTAAACGTGAAAAAGATATGAATGATAAAATGTAATTTTATAACTAAAAGTAAGATGGTGTTTACACATACATTTTTCCAGATAATTCTCCTTTCTCTTTACACACGAGTATTAGAGTAATCACAGAAATGTTGTACCGAATTCACACACTTTTCACATAGCAAACTATCATATTTATATACAAATAACATAACCGTCGAACAACGGTTAAATCCTAAGAATTCGCCACTTGGCATCTTGCATGTTACTAATCCCTGATAATCATCCACGTACTATCATCTGGCGAATAACCATTATTCATAAAAACTGCTATTTAAACTGACTAAACGACGCATCTCTTCGCCCTGTCGAACCCGTTTGAAATTCAAATAGTCCCCATGTCGAATCCTCGTATTCATATCTTATCAAAAATACAACAAGGATTTTCCATTAGTGATGTGAAGAACTTCTTAAAGAGCAACTCGTCTCCTTTCGAGAGACATCCGTTCGCCATAAAAAGAAACCAAATCATCACAAACCTTCTCGAGATTCTGGACATGTTTGGAAGAAAGAGTGATCTAATCTAGTCGAAAAACCTTCGAAATCACACTCATCGCCTATTAAAAATATAAGAAAAGCTAAGAAGATGCTATATTAGATAATGATGACGTGTAAGGAACAAAGCTTGATAAATCCACCAACTGTTGGGACTCTCTTATGGTGTCGAAATTATAGATATACACATCGTTGGCAATGAAGAAGAAGAAAGTGAGACACAACTCAATCATTTATTGAACACCACCACTGAAGATGACGGCCATCCAGTCCCTCAACACCAGGCATATTGTCCGCCTCAACATATGACAAACTTGGAGT
Source organism: Lathyrus aphaca (assembly GCA_963966055.1). Classification (NCBI taxonomy): domain Eukaryota; kingdom Viridiplantae; phylum Streptophyta; class Magnoliopsida; order Fabales; family Fabaceae; genus Lathyrus; species Lathyrus aphaca. Next base: position 149,034,770 of record OZ014521.1, read on the forward strand.
TGCATGATGATGATGTCTCCGCAGATGTTTGTTTCACTATGCCAAACAAGACCTTAGACAACGCTTTTTTTTCACTTAGACAACGCTTTAAAGCGATGTCTAAACCTCCGTTGCTAAAGGTTTAGACAACGCTTTTTTAAATCTTAAAAGCATTGTCTAAGGTACCCTTAGACAGCGCTTTTAGGAATACCTTAGACAACGCTTTTGGTTTAAGCGTTGTCTAATCCCCTCCTATTTTAATTTTTTTAGGTATACCTTAGACAGCGCTTTTGGTGAAAGCGTTGTCTAATCCCCTCCTATTTTAATTTTTTTAGGTATACCTTAGACAATGCTTTTGGTGAAAGCGCTGTCTAATCCCCCCCCCCACCTTAGACAGCGTTTTTGCCAAAAGCGCTGTCTAAGGTATACAAAATATTTTGAATAATTTTTTTGAAACCACTTTTTTTACCAGGTTTTTAAACCAAAATTTTGACCTGTTTTCAACCAAATTTTGGCAGACAAATATCACAAATTATATATCAATTTATGCACCAAAATTATAAATCCATAAAATGCAATTCAAACCAATATATATATATATATATATATATATATATATATATATATACCAATTCAAACCATTTTGGCCTATTATAATTACAAGTCATTGCATTTTACTACAAATGTACATATTATAAGTACACATATCTAATCCATCCAAAGCATTGCTTCAAATATACATAGGTCCTGAAACAACACAAATATTGTAATTCAATTAATAAACAATATTATAGAAATTACAACGTTACACATATTTAAATTATCATCAATTAAAGTAAGAGTACAATATTATACCTCACATAACACCTAGCTCTATAATGAATTGACACCATTCCTCTTTGATTTCATCCACTTTGATTCAGTACAAAACTCAACAGCTTCTTCAACAATGTATCGTTCAACAATACAACCCTCTGGTCGACTTCGGGATTTCACGTACCCTTTTAATATTTTCATATACCGTTCAGCAGGGTACAACCCTCTGTTCGGATTTAACCTTTGTACAGCGGTTTCTCTGCACCGCTTACAATCCTCTCAAACATTTTAGGACAATCATGAAGATCTTCTTCAAGTGCTTCTACAATCTCTTCAACTCGATCACAATCGTATGTTTCCGTGTCTTTGTCGTATGAAGCATAGGTCGTATTACTTTTTCCACTTGGTTCAGCATTCTCGTTAATTTTCTCACCATGAAATATCCAACACTGATAACTTTCATCAATTCCATACCTCAGTAAATGTGATTTCAATCCATCTGCGTCAACCTTACCAATATAACAACAACGCAAGCAAGGACAATGCATTCGTCTAGGGTTTTCAGTGTGTTGAACAGCAAACTTAACGAATTTCGCAACCCCATTCTCGTACTCTTTGGTCATTCGATCGGCACAGATCCATGTTTTATCAATGGTTTTCCTACTTATTAAGGTAAACAATCAATATCAACTTCAATAACATATACATAACCAATGTTTCTCCAAACGACAATAACCCAGTTAAATCCAGACGAAAATACATAACTAAGGTAGTATCTTCGAATATTCTAACAACTTTCAAGTTCACTTCATTTTCTCACATTTAACAGATATTTACATCATTGAAGTTGAAAATAGAGTTTCATATAATAATAACAATATTAGACTTATCGAACATAACACCAATGACTAACGTATCTCCGTATCCTAAATGTTTTAAACAAAAACTCTGTATCCTAAATGTTTAATTTTAACTCAGTCTACAGATTCAACAAAAAAACTTCTCAGCACTACGCCAAAAATGTTTTTTAACAGCGCATCTTAGACAGCGCTTTTAAAAGAAAGCGCTGTCTAAGGTTAAAATTAAAATAAAACACGGAAAATGTTCTAAAAAAATAATGAAAGCGCTGTCTAAGGGGGGGTCTTAGACAACGCTTTCTAAAAGCGTTGTCTAAGACCCCCCCTTAGACAGCGCTTTTTGAAAGCGCTTTTAAATATAGACCTTAGTCAGCGCTTTAGAGAAAGCGCTGTTTAAAGTCTTTCAATTAAAAAAAAAATTAAAACCAAAAGCGCTGTCTAAGGGGGGGGGGTTTAGAAAGCGCTTTTGGAAAGCGCTGTCTAAGGCATATCTTAGAAAGCGCTTTCCACAAAAGCGCTGTCTAAGGTCTAATTAAAATTAAATTTCAGACTTCTATTTTCGTTCTCTGTTCTTTTTGTTTTCCCTCCTGCGAACAAACCCCTCCAGCGAACCCTAACAGCGAACTTGAATACATTGTCATCCTTCGGTTTCAGTCATTGAAAGTGTTTGAAGAATCGTTCGTTTCTACTGCGGTATGTTCTTCATTTCTTCATTTTTTCATTTCTGAGTTCAGTTCGGTTTCAGTTCGTCATTTCTTCATTTTTTCATTCATTCGGTTTCAGGCATTGCAAGTGTTTGAAGAATCTTTCATTTCTGAAAGTGTTTGAAGAATCGTTCATTGCGGTATGTTCTTCATTTTTTCATTTCTTCGGTTTCAGTTCTGATTTTTCATGCTCTGTTATTTAGGGAAATATCAGTATTTTGAGATTAAATGGTGATATAATGTTGGAAAGCAATCAAAAAGATTGTGTGATGACTAATAATTATAACTTGATGTTTTTTGGTTTAACTTTGTTGAGATGTTCAATATTGTTCAAACTTCATGTTTCCTTAGTGATTTTACTTGAAGATTGAATAGGTAGTTTTTTTTCTTTTTAATTGTGAAAGTGTTGTTCATCTCACTTTCATTCTAAAGCAACAAGATTTCTCCCATAAAATGATTGAACGAACTCTAATATAGTTATAGGTATAGTTATAGGTATATTGTAATAGAAAAAGTTTGATTCTTGTAATATAAAAAATGAAAGTGATGAGGTAATTAAAGTTGGTATATTGGCGTATCGGATACGTTATTGAAGTTTATATTAACATTGGTTATGTATACGTTATTGAAGTTTAAAATGAATTGAACTTTAAAATTGTTAGGATATTCAAAGATACTACCTTAGTTATGTATTTTCGTCTGGATTGATTGTTTACTTTAATAAGTAGGAAAACCATGGATAAAACATGGATCTGTGCCGATCGAATGACCAAAGAGTACGAGAGTGGGGTTGCGGAATTCGTTAAGTATGTTGTTCAACACGCTGAAAACCCCAGACGAATGCATTGTCCTTGCTTGCGTTGTTGTTATATTGGTAAGGTTGACGCACATGGATTGAAATCGCATTTGCTGAGGCATGGAATTGATCAAAGTTATCAGTGTTGGATATTTCATGGTGAGAAAATTAACGAGAATGTTGAATCGAGTGGAAAAAGTAATACGACCTATGCTTCATACGACAAAGACACAGAAACATATGATTGTGATCGAGTTGAAGAGATTGTAGAAGCACTGGAAGAAGATCTTCATGATTGTCCTGAAATGTTTTAGAGGATGGTAAGCGATGCAGAGAAATCGTTGTACAAAGGTTGCACTAAATTCTCAAGACTTTCTGCGGTATTAAAGTTGTACAACTTAAAGGCGGACAATAGATGTCTATTGGAGCAACCAGGGACAGCTTATAGAACCTAATGGGCATACCTTAACTAGTTTTATCGGTGCACTAGTAAGGAATGAAATTCCCATTACATGTGATGATTGGAGAAACAAAGAGCTGAATGAGTCCAAAGAAAAAATTTGGAGTGAGATAAACGTACAATCATTTGGCCCTTAATTATACGGTATCAATTATGTTTTTTCAATTACCGATACTAACTATCAATCTGTATGTTTTTCTTAGCGATGTTTTAACATCGAAGAAGAAAGAAGAGGTTTTTGTATGAAATTGGCCGGAAAGCTTCTAAGAGGGTTTCGAACATTTTTATCATCCAAGTTCCTTAGGGATGCGGATGGTAATTATGTGGATGCGGAGCTTCCTAAAAAATATGAGAGTTTGATATCAGCTGAAGAATGGGAAGCTTTCAAATCCAAAAGACAAGACCCGGTTTTTCAAAGAATAAGTGCCACAAATCGGGAAAGAGCATCAAGTCCCGCATATCCGTACCGAAAAGGACGTGTCGGATATGGACGCTTAGAACAATCCATGGTAAGTATTTATAAATTGCGATAACAAATTTGTTCATCATATATTAGTTTTATCTGATCAAATTGTATGACTTAATGTGTAGCTGCAGAAGGAGAAAAGTTCAGAAACATCTCATCCTGCACATGTTTTGTGGAAGGAAGCCCGTGTGGGCAAATCTGGAGTTCCTCAAGAAGAAGTTTTACACGTATACCAGAAATGTGTAAGTATAACATTTTTTCATTAATTGAATAACATTTTTATACACAAATATTTGACAAGTATACGGTATTCATCTGTTTTTTCAGGAGGCGCTATCTCAGTCTTTATCTCTCGATGATACTAGGAGCATACTTAGTCGGGCATTAGATGTCCCTGAGTATTCTGGTCGGGTGAGGGGTAAGGGATTTGGAGTCACTCCGACCTCCCTGAGTGTTAAAAAAGGAAAGGCTCCTAGTAATCGGGAGCTTCATGCAAGATTGGAAGCCATGCAAGCTGAGCTTGATGCATTGAGGAGAGAAAGAGAGGCTAGCGCCTCAACATTATACAGAGATGCTTCGGACAAAGACAGTATCAACTGTACCTTTCAGCCGAACATTCCAGAGGTAATTACATATAATTGTCTTAAATTGAACTATTTGCTTAAATTATGTATTTGACATATATACACATTAACGATTTCTTGTTATTATTGGTTTTAGGGCATTTCCCATTGTCAGCTGTATTTGTCGTCACCATACTATCGGATGGTTGGCAAGGGAAAAGTGCATAACGTTAGCGGAGTATTACTCCACACTAGAGAGCTCCCTGCTGGATGTTTAAAGGTTTCGGTTGATATTGCAGTTGAGCCGAATGCATCATTACCATATCCTAGCGATGATTCGGATGCAACAACGGTGCACGAAGCAGTAGGTTCGTTTGTTGCATGGCCGACAAACCTCATATGCGTAGGATATGAGGTATGCTTAAAACCTATGTTAACTTTAATGTGTATATTCAAAGTTTAAAATTTATGCTTAAAATTTTACGTACATATTTTCCTTGGTTATGTTAAATAGACTCCCACAAAATCCAAATCAAAAGATAATGCGATTCCGCGGCATACCGAGTCCACGGTTTCAAGAAAAGAGGTAATATACAATTATATGAAATATATTCATGGAAGTTGTTACATTCTTAATTTGATCTAACTATTTATATGACATGAGGCTTCAAGAAAATGAGGTTAGCAATGCCTCCGCACAACAAAAAAAGGAGGTTAGCAACGCCTCCGCACGGGTAAAAAGTGTTGGTGCTAAGAAGACCGTAGCTAGGAAAAAACCTACCACCAAGTATAGGTCGTGCCTCAGGACATTTCTAGAGATGACCGATATACCGACCGGAGGTTTTCGGACTGTACATATGGAGGTAGGGATTTTCGGCTTTGATTACGACCAAATGATTGGTAATGAGGACTTCATGCAAGTTTTTGGTCGTGAAGAAATCGGCGTCACCGTTGTCAATACATATGTTAGGTAAATCCGGTCTACTTTGTTTTATTAATTAAACAACTTATGTTAATGATGTTTACTTTATGTTAATCCGGTTTACTTTATGTTTCACAAGAGGTGTGTAATGTTAATGATGTTTTTATATTAGGTTTTTGTATGACAAATTGATGCGCCCCAATGGTTTGGACGTGTCATTCGGATTCTTAGCACCCGCGACCGTCAACTTAGGTTTAATCTTAAGTAGACCGGATACCGTGACGGAGTACGTTCTTCGGATCCTCATGGATAATAAAGATGCGGAGAAGTTGTTTCTTATACCGTTTAATACCGGGTTAGAATTTCATTCTAAATTCATCTATTATAATTATTTTCCAAGTTACCATCTAACATTTGCCTAATCATTACAGTGGACATTGGTTGTTGCTCGCAATCAATCCTATCCGAGAAATTGTGTATTATCTTGACTCGTTAGGAAATGATTGGACAACATACCTGGATATGAAGGTCCTAATTGACACGTAAGTGAGAATGTTCAAAATTTTTCTTAGTTTATGTGAATTGTTCTAATTGCTTCATTTTTATTTTATTAGCATCCTACAAGCTTTTCGGGCCCAACGAGATATCCAAACCTCAAGGAGGGGCGCCAACTCCATTACATGGATTAAAGTGGCGGTATATTTGTAATTATCACATTTTTTATTATATTAGTGATGACACTTGATAAAACTTAGGATTTATAATCCATATTTTTTTTCATATGTAGTGTCCTCAACAACGTAATCAAATAGATTGCGGGTATTTCATGTTGAGGTTTATGCGAGATACTCTTGTTTTGGGCCGATTAGAGATTCCCACCGATGTATGTATTTCTAACTTATGAGTTATTTTTATATTTACACATATCTCATATAATTAAATAGTTGAAATTAATTCAAACTATGTTATATTATTATGTAGTACTTTGATGAATTCAAGTGTGCATTTTATAGAAAGGATCAAGTGGACGAAATCAAAGAGGAGTGGTGTCAATTCATGATAGAGCTCAATGTTTGTTCATAAATTTGTGTAATTATATTGTACATTTGTAGTATATGTAATGACTTGTAAATGTGTACATAAATTTGTATATATTTTGATACATTTAAGGCAAAATTGGTTTGAATTGGTATATATATATATTTGTTAGCCAAAAATTGGTAGAAAAAAGGCCAAAATGGTTTGAAATGGCATATATAAAATGTGATAATTGTCTGCCAAAATTTGGTTGAAAACAGGTAGAAATTCTGGTTTATAAACCTGGAAAAAATGTGGTTTAAAACAAAAGCTGCAAAAATTTTCGTATACCTTAGACAGCGCTTTTGGAAAAAGCACTGTCTAAGGGGGGCTTAGAAAGCGCTTTTGGCAAAAGCGCTGTCTAAGGGGGGGGGGGCTTAGACAGCGCTTTTGAAAAGCGTTGTCTAAGGTATACCTAAAAAAATTAAAATAGGAGGGGCTTAGAAAGCGCTTTTGGCCAAAGCGCTGTCTAAGGGGGGGGGGGCTTAGATAGCGCTTTTCAAAAGCGCTGTCTAAGGTATACCTAAAAAATTTAAAATAAGAGGGGCTTATAAAGCGCTTTTCGCCAAAGCGCTGTCTAAGGGGGGGCTTAGACAGCGCTTTTAAGATTTAAAAAAGCGTTGTCTAAACCTTTAGCAGCGGAGGTTTAGACAGCGCTTTATAGCGCTGTCTAAGGCTAAAAAAAGCGTTGTCTAAGGTCTTTTTTGTTGTAGTGCAAGTAATGAAGCCAACAACTCAGTGTTAATATTTATATAAACTCAGTGTATATACATAGTAACAACAAAAGAACAAGAACAAGAACATTATCCTTCAATGAATCTTATGGTTCATATTGTATATACATAGTAACTACAAGCAATAAAATTTCAAGAATATGCAACTTTTCAGCAAAAAAACAAGCAAGAACAAGAATAGTACCATTATCAAGAACGTACCTTTTTGAACGGAAGACGACGGTTGTACGACGGAGGATGATGGTGGACTTCACGGTGGTAGAATCTGGTGGACGACGGTGGAGGTAAGACTGTTGAAGCTCGTTAGGGCGAAAATGGCGATTTTTGTTCGTCGTTCGCAGAAAAGATGGAAAAGAAGAAATGAAAATAGATCTATATAATTTTAATATAATTAGACCTTAGACAGCGCTTTTGATAAAAGCGCTTTCTAAGGTAGGCCTTAGACAGCGCTTTTGAAAAGTAATGTCTAAGCCCCCCTTAGACAGCGCTTTTGTTTTTAAATTTTTTTTAAATTGAAAGACTTTAGACAGCGCTTTTGACAAAGCGCTGTCTAAGGCCTACCTTTAAAACTGCTTTCTAAAAGCGCTGCCTAAGGTAGGACTTTTAACAGCGCTTTTTTAATTTTTTTTTGAACAGTTTCCGTGTTTGCTATTAATTTTAACCTTAGACAGCGCTTCCTTAAGAAACCGCTGTCTAAGGTGCGCTGTTAAATGTCATTTTTGTCGTAGTGTTTCAACCCGTATAAACGCTCTGTGGGTGAATTGAAAGAGGGAGACCAGTATTGTACAAAGGAAGAATGCGTAAGAACTATTATAAAATATCATATGGATAATTTTGTTGATTTCAACGTGGATCGAAGCGATTCAAGAAGGTATGTCGTTGTTTGTCGTAATGGACTTTGCAAATTTCGGCTTGCTGCGTCTTACAGTAAAAAAAAGTGATTCTTGGAAGATAGCTTCATTAGATTCACCATATACTTGCACTGCCACTAACATTGTCTAGGATCACCAAAAATTAAGTGTTGACTTGATATGTAGAGACATTCTTCCGCTTGTCAACAAGGATCCATCAGTGAAGATGTGTATAATAATCTCTCATATTGTCCGACATCATAATTATACTCCCTCGTACAAGAAGGAGTGGATTGCAAGAACAAAGGCCATTGAACATGTGTATGGAAATTGGGAGGATTCTTATAAAGAATTTCCACGATTTTTGATGGCAATTAAGACACAATCATCGGGGATTGTTGTAATCATGTAGACAGTTCCGACATGTAGGCCAGATGGATCTATTGTTGATGGAAATGTAATATTTCACCAACTCTTCTGGGCATTTCAACCATGCATTCAAGGTTTTGCATTCTACAAACCTATTATTCAGATTGATGGAACATGGTTATACGGAAAATACAAGGGTACATTGCTAATGAAAGTTGCGCAAGACGAAAACAATGTATTTCCCATTGGCTTTGCTCTAGTTGAAGGTGAGACTGCTTCTGCTTGGAGTTTTTTCCTTAAGAATCTCAGAATACATGTTGCTCCACAAGTCAATCTCTGTTTGATTTCAAATAGGCATGATGCTATTGAGAGTGCTTACAATAACCAAGATAACGGGTGGCATAATCCTCCATCTACCCATGTCTATTGCATTAGGCATATCACACAAAACTTCATGCGTGCAATCATAGACAGGAACATTCGCAAAAAACTTGTGAATGCAGGGTATGCTTTAACTCAACCATCATTTCAATACTACTGTGACGAAATTAGATTGTCAAATACAAATCCAGGAAGGTGGTTGGAAAACATTCCAGTGGACAAGTGGACAAAGGCATTTGATGGTGGGTGTCGTTGGGGACACATGACAACAAATCTTGTGGAATACATGAACGACGTCTTCAAAGGAATTAGAAACCTACCTATAACAGCAGTGGTAAGATCAACCTATTTTAGGTTGGCATCTCAATTTGCATCAAGAGGGAAAAAATGGAATGCAGTGTTAATGTCTTGTCAATTTTACAGTTAATGCATAATGAAAGTTATGAAAGATGAAACATCAAGGCTAGCACACATTCAGTCACAAACTTTGACCGTCATGGGAGAAATTTCAGTGTTAAAGAAACAATTGATCACAATGAAGGAAGGTCATTTTTCGAATATGCTGTCAGACTAGACAGATGCTGATGTGATTGCGGGAAGTAACAGGCCTTCTGGGTACCTTACTCCCATGAAATTTCGGCATGCGCTCATGCTCGTCAGGACCCATACAACTATCATATGATGTTTACAAGACTGTTAACGTGATGAATGTCTACAACGAAAGCTTCACAGTGTTACCAATGGAGGAATACTGGCCTCCTTACCAAGGGGACATAGTTTGGCACAACGGTCAGATGCGAAGAAAGAAAAAAGATCGTCCAAACAGCACGCGTATAAGAATAGAAATGGATACGGTTGATAAAATGATAAGATTATGTAGTATATATCGTCAGCCTGGACACAACAAGAAAAAATGTCCAAATGTCGGATCTACCTCTGCACAATAAGAACTTGTTGTAACCTTATATTTTAATATATTAAGAACTTTTTGTTACAACAATGTTAACAACAAACATCACAATAACTTAAATAAACTTAATCTAACCAACAAATACAACAACTAAACACAATATTTATAACTAATTATAACAATCAACTTGTTTTCATTAGGTCCAAACATCATTTTCCTAGCATCCGCGTCAATCTTAACTCACATTCACCCACGCATCCTATCATATCTCTCAATATTGCGATTTTTTTCACCTTCACCAATTTCTTCCTCTAACCACTGATTCAACTCCCTATGTAGTTGATTGAGACTTTGGATATTCCAGAACAACATATCGATCGGATGTTTCTCTCTTGAAAAAATGGCTTTCCCATAGCGGCGCGTATACATGATATCAATATTACTTGTATATCAGAAGAGATGAGAGAAGAGATGTGAAAATAATTGAGCATACCACCACTATTTATAGCAAAACTTCAATTATAACCATGTCTACATATCAATTGGCGACCCTTCCCTATTTTTACACATAGTCGCCAATTGGATTAGAGACTGCATATATGTGTATCCAGTCCAATTGACGACTCCTCCTTAAATTTGTACATGGTCGCCATTTTAATTGGATACTCCTCTTAAAATTGTTCAAAAGTGGGGTAGATAGGGAATTAAATTGAAAAGTGGGTTATTTGGGAAATTTTTTTGAAAAATATGGATATTTCAGTAAAAAAATCCTAAATCGTTCAATATAAATATTATTAAATTAATGATTAAAAATATCATTTTCCACTATAGTGGAAAAAAATGAAGGTGTCTAGTTTAAATGCCACTGTAATCAATATCTAACTAACCTATGTGAATAAACAACAAAAACTGTACTAAGAAAATGGTTCGAACTTCCAACCATATAGTCCTTGCCCTAGTTTCATTACTATTGAGTCAGATAATAATAGTCCAAACAATGAAAACTAAACCCCTTACAGCACACCCTTAAATCCACCATTTGTTATGACTTGTTAACATCAAATAAATCATAGGAGAAAAAGTGTAACCAAAACCAATCTACATTTATTTTCTTATGAGGTCATTTTTCTGTTACACCATTTATTACACACTTTGTATTATTATCAACTGTTAGGTTTTATTTTATGACAATCTAAAAACTCGTATGTTTATTCCTATTATCTATTTCTAGTATCATAACTCATTTTTATATGCATTCTTTGTTCGGATAAATTTCAGTAACACATCATGTTATACTCCATAGACCCATTTTACGCAATATTCACTCTCACACACATGCACTGAAACCAGATCTCAGCTGTAGAATTTCAAATTCTTACTGTCAATTTGAATTTTTAGATTGTCCTTTTTGCTGTTTTGTGTTAGCATGCTTATATATGACAATGTGTCTATTATAAGTAACATATAAAGAAGCAAAATCATCAACATGCACGAGTGCAGTTGTAAATTGAGAGTACTATATATAGTGTAAAACATTTTATAATATATTCTCATAAGATGCCAATTTTTATTTAATGTTTATAATATTTTTCTCTATTCCAGCTTATTTAAAATACTAGTTTTTAAAAGAATATTTATATAGTACTATTTGTAAATGCTACTTTTTGTAGTTAATGCATTTGGTCCACGGCAAAAGTAGAGCTACGATGACTTGGATAGAGATTCACTGCAGTGGTTTTTGCTTGTGAGGATGGGAAGGTGCATGCATTTATATCCTGAACCTGCAGGGATCCAGCCCTCAACAATAAGACGTGGGTTTTCAACTTTATCTTGATCTATCCTAGCTAGCTAGGCTTGTAGCCTTGGACTGAAATTAAACTCTTTTGACTAATCTAATTTTTCTTCTTCTTTTTCTTGAGAGATTGGTTAAAATTGAAACCACCTCAGAAAAATCATTGTAAAATGCCACAATGTCCAAAAGTTATCTGGTGCAGCTGCAGAGGATTTAAATTGATTATCTAATCAAATACTTTGAGAAAATCAGCTTTATATTTAAAGTGGCTTTTAAGATAGATAAGTGACATGGACAATTGTTGTGATTATGGGTGGAAAACAAGTTTGATCTTGGATTCTTCCCACGATAGTTTATATGTGTACTAATATTTAATGAATACATGATTTCGAAGAATAAATAAATAGAATATTTAGATTTTATTTATTTATTTGAATAACACTAAAGTTCAAATTATGATACGAAAATTAGTATTGAGGAATCGATAATTTTGTAAATCCAATCATTTTTATGTGTTTTTAAAGGAAATTTAAAAACAGAGAAATTGAGTTTTTCATGACATAAATTGTTGCATCGACTAAACTATTATGCAAATCTTTATTATCTATTCACAATCAGAAATTTGTGAAATTATTTTCCGAGACTAAGATCTCATTTACTAGATTTTTCAGAACTTTCTTGATGAATATCACATATATTATTAACATTGATACTGAACATTTTGTAGCATATGTCGAGAAAACATTTATACTTGAAAATTCATTCTTTAGACGTCGAAAGTGAATTGTATGATTGATACTTTTGAGATCATAAATTCTAAATTAGATATTGGAAACACACAAAGCCGAAATATTAAGATATTTATTCGCATTAAGCCAACACATTACTATAAGTTTCTCCTCTCTTGATGTATAATTTATTTCAGGTTAATAACCTGACACTTTTCATCTAAGTGAGTTTTTAGATGTGTTGTGTATTTTCCAATTGTTCCAATATAATATACTAATACTACGACAAATAAGGGAAAATGCATCGCTTTTTTTGGCCTTTAACAACGCTTAGAAGCGCTGCCTAAGGTGGTGGTGTCATAGTTAATGACATCGCTTTTGTTTTATGAGAAAAACACTGCTGAAGGTCTACTTTAGTCAACTCTTTACTTTTAAAAGTGTTTTCTAAAGTAGGCCTTTAGCAACACTTTTAACTGAAAAAACGCTTTCTAAAGTGAGCCTTTAGCAGCGTTTTTAACTGAAAAACGCTTTCTAAAGTGAGTCTTTAGCAGGGCTTTCTCAGGAAAAAGCGCTTTCTATTGTCCCCTTTAGACAGCGCTTTTGAAAAGCGCTGTCTAATTTATTTTTTATTTTCACCTTTAGGCAGCGCTTTCTCAGTAAAAAGTGTTTTATGTTGTCCCCCCTTTAGACAGTGCTTTTCAAAGCGCTGTCTGATTTATTTTTTATTGTCACTTTAAGGCAGTGTTTTTAATTGAAAACGCTTTCTTTTTGTATTTTTTATTTTCACAATAGGCAGCGCTTTTGCTTAAAAGTGCTTTCATTTCTTCACGTTTTTTTAATATTTAAAAAAAATCACATTTCCTTCTTTTTTATGTAGAAACCTGTATAATTCAAGGCATTCTAATCCTTATATGTTTCACATTTTAAGCCATTTCCATTAACCATTTCTAATCCTTATAAATCACATAAATCATTCTAATCCTTGTATGATTCACATTTTAAGCCATTTCCATTAACCATTTCCATAATTAAACCATTCTAATCCATAAACTATTCACATGATAATTAAATCATTCTAATCCATAAACCATTTCCACAATTAAATCATTCTAATTCATAAACCATTCACATAATTAAACTATTCTAATCCATAAATCATTCACATAATTAAACCATTATAATCATTTAACTTCTAAAAATCTCCTAATATACAACAACCTCCAAAACTATACAATTACACTCAATAACTACACACCAACTTCCATACCTTATATGATTCTTTTCTCAATAAGGTATTCACACAATTCCTCCTTGATTTCTTCCAATTTATCTTTCGTGTAATGAGCACACGTGTATTCATCAAAGTACTACATAACAAAACATATTATGCATGATTTAGTTTAAAATAATAAATTATATGAAATATTCGGTAAATGTTAAAATAAATCCTAAGTTATAAATCCATACCATGATGGGGATCTCTAATCGATCCAAATGAATGATTTCTCTCATAAACCTCAAAACGAAATAATCATAGTTTACATCATTATGCTGACCACATTACATATAGAAAAACAAATAAGAATTAATATATATAGTTATTTTGTGTTATCAAGTGGCATTAATATTATAAGCAACATTGTGAAAATTAATATACATCCGCTTTGATCCATGTAATGTTGTTTGTTTTAGACCGTGATACTCGAGCGTCTCTTCGTGCTCGGTATACTAGTATTGCTCTATGAAGGAAAAACATAAATTTAGAACAATCTCATAGAAATAATTAAATATACAAATACACATGAATATTTAGAACAATTTCACTAATGTATCAACCATATCCTTCATACTCTTATATGTTGTCCATTCATGGTCTAATGAATTCAGATAATACACCATTTCTCTTGTAGAATTCGTAGAAACCAACAACCAGTGTCCACTGTAAAATATATCAAAAGTTTAGATGGATAATTTCTACGCAAAAGATACAAAAATTAAAATGAAATTAGAATGAAAATCTAACATGTTTCTAGTATTATACGGTAAAAGATACAAATTTTATGTACTGCTGGCCATAAATCTCTTGAGTAATTGATCTCTTACTGAATCTGGATCCTTAGTAATTAACAGAGTGTTGACACGGGCAGAAGACACGAAATAGAATATGTTTGACAATTGATTCCCGCGCATCAATTTGTCATACAAGCACCTTAAATAAAAATATAATAAACAATAGACTATTTTTATTTAAATATGTAAATAAATTGTTCAACTAATTAAATTATAGATTGATCGGAGTACCATATGTATGAATGTATAACACTGTTGCCTAATTCAAGATGCTTACAAATCTGATCCATGTCCTCTTTTGCAATTGTTTTAGAATGAGGAAAACCAAAAACACCTTCCTCCATGTGTATTTGACGAATAACACAATCCATCAAATATGATGTTACCATAAGTGTTTTAAGACACATCCGAAAGTGAGGTGTAAGAGCTCTTTTTGCCTGCCCGGTCCTTGTAGGAGCTCTTTTCTTGCTGACTTGTAGTGAAACTAAAGCAGGAACCTAAAAATATAATAAGTTAGATAAAGTAGAATATCATGAAGCTTTTGAATTTGGATCATAGAATAACACTTTCAATGTACCTCTTTATGTGATGCAATAGACTCATTGTGCGACAAAATTCCTTTATCCTTAAATGCGGGTTTTGTAGGAGTCTAACATTACCATGAAAAACAAATGTACGTAATGGTTCATAATGATTTTCATAATGATTAAGAATTGACATTTGAATACTAAAAGATTCATATTGATTTTCAACATACCTCATCATCTATGAAAATGAGGTCTGACGGCCATGCAACAAACGAGCCTATTGCATCTCCTAACAATGTTATCTTTGAAACCAAGTCATGTATAGGTAGTAACGCATCCCTATCTAAAGCAATATCAACTGACACTTTCAGATATCCATCAGGTAGCGGTTTATGATGAAGTAACTCTTCCAATTTGTTATGCATTTTTCGCTTGACAACTATGCGATAAGTCGGTAACGATAAATATAGCTAACAAGATGAAATGCCCTAAAGCAATAATAAATATGTAACTGTTAATGTGTATATATGTCAATTAAAATATAAGTGCTAATTTAATTAAAATAAACATATGTGCTAATTTAATTAAAATAAATGTCTTATATACAACGACTTCCAATATGACAGTTCAAAAAAAATTGACCACTTCTTCAACACACTCTTGACAAATATATGTGCAAAAGGCTTGCCAGCTGAATACTCACATCTTTCACCTTTTCAAAAACTTGATCATCTGTCAATATAGGTAGAGCTCTACCTTGTTCTGGCTCTCCATTGAATGCTTTTCTCCACTCACAATATTGATTATTAGAATTTAAGAATCTACGATGACCGAGAAATACATTCTTCTGACCAAACTCCAATCGCGTCCAATCTGTTTTATCTTCACATATAGGACACATACATTGACCTTTTATGTTGTACCCTGATAGATTTTCGTATGCTGGAAAAACATTAAATGTGCCAAACAACATCGTCCTCAAGTTAAAAATTTCTTTCCTATACCCATCATAAACCTCCACACCGTTCTCCCATAAAAAATTTAAATCTTCAATTAAGGGTGCCAAGTATATGTCTATGTCATTCCCTGGTTGTTTAGGCCCATAAATTAACATAGATAATATCATGTACTTACGCTTCATACATAGCCATGAAGGTAGGTTATAAATCATAATGATCACATGCCAAGTGTTATGTGACATACTTTGAAGACCGTGTGAGTTCATTCCATCATTAGATAATGAAAAACGAGGGTTTCTTGCTTCTTTTCCAAATTTAGGATAATCATCATCAATTTTCATCCACTGTGGTGAATCTGCCAGATGTCGAAACTTTCCATGAATAATTCTTTAATATGTATGCCAATTCAAGTGTCTTGAATCAGTCTCACTACGAAACATGCGTCTAAATCTTAGAATTATAGGAAAATATTATAAGACTTTTGTTAGTGACAACTTTTTCTTATATCGAGAGACACCACATTTAGGACACTCATTTAATGATGGATACTCATTTTGAAACAAAACGCAATCGTTTGGACAGACATGTATCTTATCATAACTCATGTCAATAGAGCACATAATCTTTTTAGCCTCATATGTTCAATTGGGAAGAACGTTATCCTCTAGAAGCATATCTTTCATAAGGGCCAATAACTTTGTGAAACTCTTATCCGACCATACATTTCCCTCCTTTAAGTTGTACAACTTTAATACCACAGACAATCTTGTGAATTTAGTGCAACCATTATACAACAATTTCTATGCATCGCTTACTAACATCTTAAACATTTTGGGACAATCCTTAAGATCTTCTTCAAGTGCTTTTTCAATCTCTTCGACTCAATCATAATCGTATGTATTTGTGCCATTGTTGTTTTGGAGCATAGGTCGTATTATCCCCCGATTCAACATTCCTGATAATTTTCTCGCCATGCAAATTCCAACATGTATAACTTCTATCAATTCCATGTCTCTTTAAATTCAATGTCAACTGAACCGCGTCAACTCGACTCCCAAAACAACAACCCAAGCAAGGACATATCATTCGGCTGGGGTCTTCGGTGTGTGCAACAACAAACTTAACAAAGTATGATATCCCATTCTTGTACTCTTTCGACAATCGACTAGAAGACATCCATTTCTTATCCATAGTTATACTAATTAAGCTAAACAAAAACAAAATAAAAAATATTTACCTGTAGGGAAACGATCTGACTTTCACACTTGGATCACAAGTAAACCCCTACATATAGCAAATTTAATAAGTTAGTTCACAATCATTGCAAGCAATAATCATCTATCATAGTAGTTAATTCAAAGCACAACTAATTACAATGGCGAGAGAGAACAACTAATTATCCGTAGAGAAGTAAACAACTTCTAGACCCACACAGTGTAAGATTCTTGTAAAGATTTCTGGAAAACATAAACACATGTTCGAATAACTCAATGCCACTTGATTTTACTGAATTCAAAAGCATTAGTTCTGACATTAAATCCATAAGAAACTTACAAATAACCAATCTTATAAGTATAAACATGAAGTGGAAAATATGAAATCTAAATGGTGTATAACTTATTTGAAATGAAAAAGATGCTTACATAAAGTTATACACTATTTAGATTCCATTTCAAACATGTTTAGCTATTCCATTTAGATTTCATTTCAAACATTTCAATCTTACAAGAGCATCATTTTCGATGATGGAAAATATATTATTCAAACAAATAACCAATCTTATAAGTATTTATGAGATATACATATTTTAATTCTACCTTATAAACAAGACAAGTTAATGGCAAACCATATTTAATTCTATCTTATGAGATATAAATATTTTAATTCCCGATGATGGCAAACCATATTTTTAGTTTGAAACTAACGTTAATGGTAAAAAAAATAATTAGAAACCAAACACACCCACGTTAATGGAAACCATACACTTATTTCCATACATTATTACATTTGAAATACAACTACAAGACAAAAAGTGAAACATTAAAATCTCCCTAAGCTTGAACAACTTGCTTTGTTGAGTAAAAGTGATAAACTAAAGCAAAGTTTTGAGGAAACAAGATCAAAATCCAAAATATTATCCTCCAAATGATGTCCTCCAATAACAAATGAAGGTTCCAATCCACCCAAGCCCTAAATCTTATATCACTAATAGTTCCAAATCACTAACTGATATATCTCATTTCTTAACTCAATTTCAAATCACTAATATTCAAACTATTTTAGCAATTTCATAATGTACACCAACATTGAAAGTGTAGTTCCAAAATTACAGCAAGAACAATATCTCACAATCTCAATCTCAATCTCAATCTCTCACAATGTACTACAACAGCTAGAACAAAATCTCAGAAAAAACAAGAACAACAAGAACAATGTACAATAACATCAAGAATAATGTACAACAACAACAAAAACAATGTACATACCTCATTTTCCGCTTCTTCTACTTCTCAAAACGGGAAAAAAAAACAAAGAAAGAACAATGATTGGAATGGTGGTTGGTGGTCGAAGAAAGAATAGTGGTTGGTGGTCGGAGAAAGAACAATGGTGCAGAGAGAACAATCATCGTAGAAAGAACAATGGTCATAAGAGAGAAGAAGAGTGAAAATGATAGGAAAACATGATTAGGGAGTTGTTCGGAAAATGGGTGTTTTTTATTTTTTTTAATTAAAAAATGACCTAAGGCAACACTTATGGAAAGCGTTGTCTTAAGTTCTTGATTTAGCATCGCTTTTTCCCTAGAAAGCATTTTCTTTTAATAGGTATATAGTAGCGCTTTCTAAGGTTCGCATATAGCAGCGCTCTATCATAGATTTTTCTAAGTGTAAACCTATAGCAGCGCTTTTATAAAATCGCTTTCTAAGGTGGGGTTTATGCACGACCTTTAACATCGCTTTTAGAAAGCGCTTTCTAAACGTAGCCTTTAGGCTGTGCTTTTTTTAGTGAATTTTTTAAGAACTTATAGCAGCGCTTTTTGATAAAAACGATGTCTTTTTAGTGCTGTTGTAGGCTACTTTTGGCGTAGTGTAAGATGAATCTTGAAAGAATATTGGGAAAATGATTTGGTATGAATCTCGTTTTTGTGATATAATTCGAGAAAATGATTGGATCCTTGATTGTAGCCCGGTAGGCTGATTATTGATTGAGAAATTAATGTTCCCAATATTAATAGAGAGATTAAGCGGCTAAAGAGTGAATCAGAAGTTCAAATGAATAATTTAAACTAAATTGTTATCTTTATTCTTGTATAAACATTTATGAACTAGAAGTTCAATATATTTCTTATTTACAAAGTTTATAAAATTAATTATCAACTGATAATACTAAAATCAAAGTAGATTGTCATGTTGGACATTCTAATATTACAAATGTGTTGAAACTGCACATGAAGCGTGGTAAGAAAGTTGGTTCAAATATTAAAAGTCCTATACAAGAAAAAAAGATTAATTAAAGACGACTCAAGTGTGGATATGAAAACTCTAAAAGTACTTTGACATAATTTATATTTGAGTTGTAGAAGAACTAACCACATACCTAAAAAACATGAAAATAAAGAGATCTTGATAAATTATTTCATGAATGAGATATGGTGGAACAAAAATAAAGTCAACATGACAATGTCTTTGTATACAATATAATGCTAAAGATGATAAATGATAACAATGATTATGAATCAAAGTCTATCAAGGATTGTAGAAAAAGTGAGAATTTACCAAATTGAACGAATCTTATTGAAAAAGAATTAAACTCGTTTTACAAGTGACTCGCTTTTGGACTTGTAGTCCAGACACCTCAAGGTGTAAAACCAATTAGATATACATTAGTTTTTGTGAAAAAGGAGAATAAGAATGGTGAAATTGTGATATACAAATCATGATTTGTTGCTCAATAATTTGCGCAAAGACCTAAGATTATTTTTGATAAAACATATTCACATGTAGTGAATGCAAGTAATTTTCAGTAATTAATTACCCTTGTAGCACATGAAGGACTTGATTTGAACATGACGGATGTTGTAACAACTTATTTGTATGGTTCACTTGATAAGTACCTTTACATGAAACTCCCTAAATGGTTTAGTATACCAAATACATATAATTTTGGATCTCAAGAAAACTACTCCATCAAATTGAACAAGTCTCTCTATGAGTTAAAACCAAATGAACGCATGTGGTATAATTGTCTTAGTGAATATTTTCTAAGAGAGGGATATACAGATAACTCCATATGTCCTTATATTTTTATGAAAGTATCTGTAAAAGAATTTTCTATAATAGATATCCATGCGGATAACATAAATATTATTGTAATTTCTGAAGAGTTTCTAAAAGATATAAATTGTTAAATAAATTGTTTGAGATGAAGGACTTGATAAAGACAAAGTCTTCCAAGGTGAACATTTAGACAATGGAATTTTTGTTGACCAAGAAGGTTATATAGGAAAAGTTTTTAAGACTTTTTATATGCACATATTTCGTGTGTTATATACAATAAATGTTAAAGTGTTTATATATGGACAAATATCATATGCTGTCTACCTGAGTACTGTCAGAACATTGGATGTGCAAAATATCCTTTAATACCTCGAGAAGAGGATGAAAAATTAGATGGTCCAAAAATACTATATCATAGTGTAATTCAAACACCGATCTATCTTGTTAATTATATATGTCATGATATATCAATTTTTGTCAATCTAATAGCTAGATATAGTTCTTCACCTACATGAAGGCATTTGAACAAAATTAAACATATACTTTGTTATCTTAGGAGTACAATGGACATGTTTTTGTTTTATTCCAAAGTATCCAAATTTGAATTAACTGGTCATGCAAAAATATGTTACATGTCAAATCCTCACAATGGTAGATTACACATATTATTTGTTTACTTATGGTTGTACAACTATTTCATGGAGACCTATGAAACAAACCATAGTAGAAACTTCATCTAATCATAAGGAAATTTTTAGCGCTACACGAGACAAGTCGAGAACACATTTGGTTGAGATCCCAAATTGAATACACACAAAAGAATTGTGATTTGACTTCTTGAAAAATAAATACAACAATTATATGTGAAGATAATACTGCATGCATTGTTCAATTAAAAGATTGTTACATTAAAAGAGACAGAACAAACATAGTTCTCCAAAGTTCCTTTTCACAAATGATCTTCATAAAAGGTGGTGATATAAGCATCAGACAAATTCGTTCATGTAATTGGAGATGACGGTGGGTAGGGTTTCGACATGGTATCATAGTACTTGTCTCCATACTCGTAATGTGAAAAAATCTCCATACCCGAGCCGATACCAGCGTGGCAACCAACGTTTGTACTCGTACCATATGGATATTTAAGTACCCATACTCATAGCCATTACCCGCATTTCTAACACAAAATAAAATATCAGTTGTAATTTATTGTCACATCTTAAGTTTTTAACATTAAAAAAATTCAAGGATGATATTGTTGAGTTAAGAAATAAACAAAAATTTGTATTTAAAAAAACTTACAAGTTTAATAGCGATGCATTAAATAAAATTGACAAATTAACATGTTTACATTATATATATATATATATATATATATATATATATATATATATATATATATATATATATATATATATATATATATATATATATATATATATATATATATATATATATATATATATATATATATATATATATATATTGTGAAGGTATGGGGCAATGTGGGTACTAAATTACAGGTACCCGCACCCGTATCTACTTATTTTTGTGGGTGATTTCCAGACTTTTTCACAAAGTCACTCCCAAATAAAAACTTTTAACCAACTAGTATAAAAGATTCGTCTTCATCAACAAAGAAGTGTTCCATCAGTTGAAGGGAAGAAATGAATTCATCTTAAAAGCATATTGTACTTCTTTTTCTTCACTGTATTTTTTTCCATTAGATTTTTTCAATTATGGTTTTAACGAGCCATATCATAAACTAACATCCAAGGGCAGTGATATGAATAATGGATGTTAAATATGATTGTGTCCATATATTATGACAAAAGATATAGTAACGTATGAATGTGTCCATATATTATATTAAATGGTTAATATCTATTTTTTCCCTTGTCAAATAGGTGTTTTTTGAAGGAAAAAAAACCCTACGAAAGAAAAGTTGCAAAAATTTCTTTGTTTATTTAAATTTGTGTTTTATAATAGAAAAGATGTAAGCATTCAAAAACATATTGGAGGTGGGTTTTGAACCCCTATACCACTAGGGTAATTATGTTTTTCTAAAATATGTTACTTTTGAAATATATATATATATATATATATATATATATATATATATATATATATATATATATATATATATATATATATATATATATATAATACTTAGAATTTATTTCTCTTTTATTTAATATTTACTAATATGTTTAATTTACTAATTTACTAATATAATTTTAATTTAATAATTTAATAAAAATATTTCAATTTTCTAATTTACTAATTTAGTTTAAAATATATAAACTAGGTATTAATAATTTTAATACTTCCAGTTTATAATAATTTAATAATATTAGATTTATTAGGAAAATTTAAAAACTAAAAATATTAGAACTATAATTAACGTTATTTAAAAATTTAAATTTTAATGTTATTAAATAATTTTAATGTTATTTAATAATTTAATAACTGAAAGTATTAAAAATTGAAAAATCAAATTTTAACGTAATTTAATAATTTAATAAAATAAAACTAAAACTAATTTTTAATTAATAATTTAAAAACAAACCCTAAAACTAAAACTAAAATTAGAACTATAATTAACGTTTATTTAATAAATTAATAAATAAAAACTATAAATAAATAAATTTAACAATTTTAACTAAACTATTAAATTTTAATTACTATTACTGTGTATAAATTTTCACAAATAAATTAGTTATTTTTTTGTGCATTAAGAACAATTAAAGGTTATTAGAAAAAAATAACTAAACTATGCTCAAAAATTAAATTTTATTTAGTTTTTTAGTTTTATTAATTACTACTATATGCATTGACTAAGCTATACAATTTTAGTTTTCACAAATAAATTAAAAATTATTAGAAAAAAATTATAAAATAAAAATATACATTAAGAACAATTAAAGACAATAATATTAAAAGTTAAGATTTCTAGTCGAGTGGTAAGATATTGAACCTATGATTGAAAAAGGGTGTGTTTGATTCCCTCCTCAAACTAATTTTTGAAAATTTCACTTATTTTTTATTATAAAACAAAAATTTAAACCAAACAAAATGCTAACGTGTCCATAAAAAAATTCAATATATAAAAAAAAACATGTAATCAGCCATCTAACTAATAATAAAAAAATGATGTCACGTCAGTTTTTTTTGCGATTGAATGTGATGAAAGTCAAAACTGAGAGAATGTTCAAATGTTAGGGAAATTTTTACAACTTTTTTTCGCAGGGGAATTTTTCAAAACGTGCCTATATGGCAGGGGAAAATAGATATTAACTCTATATTAAATCAACTTTCTCTAACGAATGTATGTGGAGGACCTCAAATTTAACATAATATAAGTAGAGTTTGCACCTAAGAGGGGGGTGAATTAGGTGCTTAAATTTTTTTTCCAGTATTTTGACTAAAGTTATGATCACATTCCTTGTTAATTACTAAGTAATGAAAGCGGTAAAGTGTGGAAAGTAAAGAACATTGAGAAATATCTCGGTTTACTTTACAATCCGAGAGTACTTCAGTCCCCTTACGCAGTAAGAGTTTTTCATTATTGTAGATCTTATGGATTAGATAATCCTACTCTTCCTATACATACTCTAACAAGAAGACCAAGAACCAGAGTCGGTCCTGTGCAAGAGCAACAAACTCTACATCATAGGGCCCTAAATATTAGAGGGCCCTAAATTTTGAAAAACGTAATTTCTTTTCATTAAAATTAATAATCATAAAAAAATTATAATAAAAACTCAATAAAAGGAAAAAAAAAATGATATGAAAAAAACTTTATACATAAAAAAAATGAGATGGATCTAAAGTCAAAATAATTACACTTAAATTTATTTTTAATTAATATATAATTATATTTTTATATGTCATTTTTAATAATTTTAAATGCATTTAAAAAAAATATGCCCATTTTTTTAATTAGAACCGGGCCTCCAGATTAATTGAGCCGGCCCTGCCAAGAACAATTCTCTTGGATATTCACTAAATACACTAAGAGAACAAGTCTCCGTTAATGACTCTCTTGTTTTCAATAATCCTAACAACAAGTAAAGCTCTCTATAAAAAGATACAATCCACATTCCTATAAATCCCTCCTAGTATCAAACAA
This sequence comes from Lathyrus aphaca, assembly GCA_963966055.1. NCBI lineage: Eukaryota > Viridiplantae > Streptophyta > Magnoliopsida > Fabales > Fabaceae > Lathyrus > Lathyrus aphaca. Next base: position 149,059,137 of record OZ014521.1, read on the forward strand.
TCTTTTATATTAAGGAACTTGAAACGATTACAATAGATATAAATAAATGAAGTTTGTAGAATTATTTAAGACTTTTAACATATCCTTATTCTCTTTCAAGTATGAAGTTTCAAGACAAATTCTCTCTAATTGCTCAAGATACTTTTTATGATAATAATGTGAAAATGTATTTCAAAAATTATCTAAGTATGAAAGTTGTGATGAAAGATATGTAGAGAGATTTTAAGATTTGTATGAAAGAGGTGAGTGAAAAATGAAAATTTGAAATGAATTTATAGTGATGAAAGAAACCATTCAAAAGTCATGACAATGGTTAGAGAAATTTTAAATTTTGATAAGAGAAATGATACAAGGGATGTCATGAAAAGATATGATGAAAAGGTGCATTCAAACAAAGTATTTTTCAATTATGCTATAGTACTTGTTAAGTTCGTTGAACAGATACTTGACTTAACAAGTTCACAACATTTTTTAAATCTCAAATTACAAAAACTGTTTTAGACCAGTACAAATTGTGGCAGTTTTTATGTGTTATATTACGAGGATTTTAAATCCCACAATTTACCAAAAACATAATGTTTGAAAGAATTGAAAATTTGTCAAAGTATTTGAACCAATCTTATGCAACATCTATTGATTTATCCAAGTCAATAAATTAAATTTTAAAGTGATTTAACATGGTTTAAATATGAAAAATAAATTTTCCATGCAAGATAAAAAGTATTTGAGCACTAAGAAATGTTTTAGTCTAGAATTTCAAATAGCTAAAAGTTTGATCAATCCAATCTTTCAAGTGCAGTCAAGTCTTATGCATTTCTTCTTTTTCCTTCTTTGATCGTATCATTTTTTAGCTTATCTTCATCAATGGGCTTGTTTTCATCAAAACACATTGGAAACTTGTCTTCACATTCTCCCCCTTTTTGATAATGACAACCATAAAAATTATGAAGTCTTGAGAAATATAATTTGTTGAATCATGAATAGGATATTGAAGTCCTTATATATGTCTAAGATCATGAGAATACTCCCCCTTAATTTAGTGTCCATATATTTGAGAGAAACTCCCTCTAAATTTGACAATCCATGCTTTCTTTGATTTTTCCTACGAAAATATTAGTGTACAAGCATGCAAAAAATATAGTTTCTTCTCCCTCTCTGGCATTATCAAAAGAAGGGAAAAGAATATGTGAAAGAGTATTTGAAAGTATACATAAATGATGAATACAAACAATATAACACATATAATAACATTATAAAATCAAGGGAAAATACCCTTTTTGGTCCCTTAACTATACCCTTGGGTTCAGTTTGGTCCCTTAATTTTTTTCGTGTCAGATTGGTCCCCTAACTCTTAAATTGTGTCATATTAGTCATTTTTGTTTACTTAGCGACGAGTTTAGCGACCGGTTTTTGAATTTTTCAGTCACTAATTAGATGAAAAGGACAAACATGATACATTTTAAGATTTAAAGGACCAATCTGACACGAAAAAAAATCAAGTGACCAAATTGAACCCAATGATATAATTAAAGGGCCAAAAAAGGTATTTTGCCTAAAATCAATGAGACCAAATAATGAAAATACAATCATGTAAATAAAGATCTTACTTACAAATTAATTTTAATGAAGAAGAATACATGAACCTTGTAATTTTTTATGAAATGTTGTGATCTTATTTAGATGAATTGTTCAAGAATCTTGACTTGATTTAATATCACTTTCACTTAGTATACCAAGATCTCTTCGAATTTTATAAAATACGTCCTTTGAGAGAGATTTTGTGAATATGTCCGCTAATTGATTATGAGTATCCACGAATGAGACTTCAACATCGCCTTTAAGCACATTATCACGTAAAAAATGATGTCGAATGTTTATGTGTTTAGTAAGAGAATGTATGATCATATTTTTTGTTATATTAATTGCACTTGTGTTTTCACATCGATGTATTGTGCATCGTATATTAAGTCTCTAATCACTCAGTTGTTTCTTTACCCAAAGAATCTAAGCACAACAACTTCTTGTTGCTATGTATTTTGGTTTTGCGGTGCTAAGAGCAACACATGCTTGTTTCTTACAAGACCAAGATGAAGGTGAGAAAAACACAAGAAAGGGGAGTTTGAATTGGGGTTTTCAAAAACAAAAGCTTTTTACCCAATCAATAAAATTAACAGTTGAAGACCAAATAGAGAAAAGAACACAATTATTTTTATATTGGTTCACTTGAAAACTTAAAAGTTAATCCAGTCCACCCACCAAGGTGATTTCTCCTTATACCCAATGACTTAATACATTATAATCTTTGATTACAACTATACTTGCAACTACTGGTGACTAACAAACCACAAAGACATACAGTCTATGTTTTCTCAAGGATATTGACCTAACTGGTCCCTTTGAGAAATACAATCAATATTTTGAATAAGAGTTGTGTTTACAAGGATTGCTTCTACACAAATAGATATAAACAAGTTAAAACACAATACACTTAAAGAAAATTTTTGCTCAACAATTCTATTTTAGCGGACAAAAATCTCTTCGAATTCTTGGACAACAATTCTTCAAGACTTCAATTTTTTATATAGAAACTAGAAAATAGATTTGTTGAAGGACAAATCAGGAATTCTTCATGAATTAGCTGGAAACTTAAGCAATGGTTTGATACAAAGGGGACAATAAAACATATTGTATTGATTTCCTCACTGCATAAAATGTGCGAAGTGTGTAAACACCCAAAATTTTCCCTAACCCATTCACACCATGGCTTGTGATCATCTCATATGCATAAACTCAATCATACCATCTCATATCACATTTTTGATTCATTGCATTGGTTCTAAGTCATCTGCATCTAGGGTTTGTGATCTGAGCAATCTAAGAGCTTCTTGAGCCACTCCAAAGGCCATCAATCACTTCAAAGGGGTCTATGTGTGTTCAAGTATCATATTATATCCTCTCAAAGTCAAGAATGTCAAAAAATCACAAGAACTGGGATTGGTATGGAAGCAGAGCCAGGCTTGGCTGCACAGATGACCTAAAATTAGGGTTTTGGTTTCAGAGGCCATAACTCCAATTTTTTTGGTCATTCTTGTTTCTATTGGTCTCTATATGGTATAGGGAGTATGCATATCAATTTTCATGAAGAAATTCCATGGGGAAGTCATCTGATCAAGAGTTGACTTTTCAAGCAAGTCAGTGCAAAATCAGGGCATCTGAGGCCCCCAATGACCCAACCAAAGGGTGTTCTTCATCATTTTGAATGTATATGATCTTTATTTGATCATGGAAGAAGTTGTAAGTTCACAAAATTGATAAATTTCAAGCCTTTTGCAAAGTTGACTTTTTGGGCAAGTTTGACTTTTAATGAAAATGCCATTTTAGGCAACTTTTTCAACCCTTACTTTTTGATTCAAGAAAGCTTCAAATGGAAAAACTTTGGTCATGAAAGTTGTAGAATAGATCTTTCCCTTTTCAAAAAGTACAAGAACATGACCTAATTCATTTTGGATCAAAAGATATGGCTCATCAAAGTTGGCAAAAATCACTAAATTTCAAGTCATGCACCAAATGGAAAACTTGCAAATTCTTGCACCAAGGCAATTTGTGACTTCTAATTGATGTCAAACCTTTACACAAACATCACACATGACCTAAAATCAGAATTGGCCCAAGGAATCTTTCATTTTTGTGACTTGATTTTCAAGAAATCCACAAGTCATTTTTCATAAAGATGCAAAGAGGGATTCTTGGCAAAATCATCCTCCCATGAATTGTGTGATCACCAATTAGCTTCTATGCATTACCATGACTAAATGAAGTTCCATGCTACAAAATTCAGCAAGAATCATCTCATGTACATAGCACAAAATCACAAGAAAACACAAGTGGGCAAGTTGCAAGATCTAGCATAGCTTATGATCCACATGTTGCAGACATTCACAAGCAATCTGAGGGTCATCCTTGACTCAAGCTGAGGCAAGACAAGCCCTTAGACAGCTGCTGCCATAGCCCATGCTGCAAGTACCAATCACATTGACTTTTTGGCCAAAACCCCCATACTCTTGGAACAGTGAGCAGCCACCCCTACTGACCTGCTCCACAGGCTACTCATACATTGTGGGAGTGTTATAGCAAGACATTGGCCCTTGAAACAAGCCAGAACACAGCCTTCACAAAAAACTGTCAAAGAACTTCTCTTCTTCGAATCTCCCTCTCCAGCCATCAAACACCCAATTTCTCTTCACCAATGAATCATACACACCCAAGAGAACCAAAATCCACCATTGAAGTAGCTTGAAACCTCACAAATCCTGACTGTGGAATCTGCTGCACCAGAACACTTCTTCTCAAATCAGCCATCCACAAGAACTTTGAAGCATCTCATTGAGTTCAAGAGGGTCAAAGAAGTTCATTTGCACAAGTGGGAGACTCTGGAAGCTCACCATTGAAGTTTTCCAGCTCAGGTATGGCCATGAACGTTTTCTCACAGAGCTTGCATTTTATGTTATAAATTGGTAGTGTATGTCTTGCTGGTCATGGGGATGTCCTTAGATTTGAAAATAGTGAAGAAATGAGTATTTTGTTGCACTCTGAAATTTTACCCGTGAATCTTGTTGGCTTCGATTCTCACTGATCTTGCATGATAAATTTAGTTTGAGGGGTGATTTGAATGGGGTTTGGGTAGAGGAACATTTCCCTGCTTTCAATTTGATGAATGGTGGCCTGAATCATGATCTAGGGTTTTCAACCCGCCGGAGAAGATGACCGGAGCTTCCCTCCGGTCACCTAAAAGTACTTAACCCTAATCCCTGTAATTAAATGATGTTTGAATCTAGTGCGTTGGATCCATTGACCTAGGTTGACTGGAGTGCGTTTGTGTGGCCCAGATGCATCCCCAGAAACCCTAATCTTCATTAACTTAATTAATCCTATTTAATTAATTCATAAATCAGAAATTAGGAAGTTTGAATGTAGACCATTAGATTGCGCGCGCAGTCAACATTCCTTTTCCCAGAATCCATCCTGACCTTCCATTGTGATTACTTTTCATTTTCTTTAATTTTTATTCCATTTATTTTATATTTCTTTCTCCATTTTATTAAAAATAGCAAAACCAATTTAAAAATTCTGAATTTTTTTATACAAGCTCTTATTTAATTTCAGAAACCAAAAACATTTTTATTTTTATTTTTTGCATTTTTAAAATATTTTTAAATATTTAAAAGTTTATTTCTAATTAATTAATGAGAATTAATTAATTAAAAATACTTTTAGGTATTTAAAAATCACCAAAAAATTCATGAAACCTTTAAAAACATTTAGAAACATTGTCCAACCCTCAAACCAAATTTCTTTTTTGATCTTGATGTATTTTGAGAATTTTTCATGGAATTAAAATCATTTTAAGGCATTATTTTGATCCAAACTTCAAAAAATTATTTCTGCCTAACCATTGAGAGTTGGACTTTGATTCTTTTTGCATTGTGTTTAGCATATCATGTAGTTTGTGAGATTAAATTGGCATGAATTGATCTTGCATTTTCCATTTGTTTGGCATTTTTCTTGTTAAGGAACCCTAAAACCCTATGAAACTTAGGAAAATCATATCTTGAATTAGGTTAAGAGTTGGAACTTTTCCTTTGGGCAGTGAGTTTGTATAGGGTTAGGTTTCCTTTAAGTGCATTTTGTTATGTGTTTGAGTTTGAGCTTGCTCATTCTTCTTCTTCCCACTTTCTTTCCTCAAGTGACTTCTCTTCTTAAATGAAGCAAGTTACTTTGCTTCTCCTGATCCTTTCATCTGCTTCCTGGTGGTTTCATTGAAGATCTTCTCTTGTAAACCTCACAAACCTTAGGAACAACCATGCATGACAATGATTAGGGTTTTGATTAGTCCCCCACTTAGTTTTGCCTTTGTGTCTCATTGAGTCTTCTCTTCTCACCTCTTAATCAGGGACTAAACCCTAAAGGCTTTAAGACTTTGTGATTAAGCTTATGCCTGCATCCTTCTATTAGGATGGAGTGTATAACTTTAATCATAAGTGTTAAACCCTTAATGTGTTTAACTCCTTTTAATCAATTCACATAATAATCATCAAGACATCACACTTGTAACTTGGGCCTTGCATTAGGGTTCTAATTCTTCCTTAATTGGTTAAGAAGGACTAACCCTAGTGTTAATTGACAAGTCCCCCTCAAGTTGTCTTACAAACCCTAAAAATCACTTCATCATCTTATCATTAGCTAAAACCCACTTAACCAAAGGCTTGTTTTGTCATGAGTTTAATCCCTAATCATGGATTAAGTTGAGGAGCTTTCCTCAGCTTAAACACTCTCATCTATTATCCTTCTATTAGGATGGTGTAATGAGTCTGTTTAATCCCTGATTATGGCTTAATCTCATTACTCAACACTAAACAAAAACACCAAAAACATATAAATAAGCACAAGTAGGTTAATGATCTTAATCCTACACCATGGTGATTAAGTGTGAGAATCTGACTTCACACTTAAGGTATTCTCATTACCCCTAATCAGAGGGAAGATGTGATGAGTTTACTAACCCATTGGTTTAGGCTTAAGCTCATTAACTTATGACAAACTTTTAAAAGCAATAAAAGACTGAAAACTCAAAAACAAACAATAATCGTCTCCTTCGGGATTCTTTTCTCATCACCTTCACTCGTAAACGAGAACTTGCTTCTTCCGTCTAATGCAAGACAATTTGCACCTGAGCCAGACAGGTCATACACTTGAGCATAGACAAGTAAGCAGTTCACAAGTCAATTCATCTTTCAGTCTCTTTGGGTCGAACTACGGTGTTCTGACTTCCTCATTGCACGAGAGGATACGTAGGCATAACTTAACAGTTATCGAACAAAAGTCTCTGTATATTCCCCCTCCTTCCAGCATTATTCTTAGCCTCATGATCATGAGCATTTCACTCTTGTCCTTACACTGACACTGTACATTTACACACTTCATTTCTCTTACACTGACACCTGTACATCTTTTCCAGCTCTTTTATACACAAATTGCACTGACACTACCCCTTTAAAACACAAATCTTCTAAGCGTGGATCCCGTCGAGTACGACGGACAATCTGGGTGCTAATACCTTCCCAGGTTGTAACCAACCCCCTTTCTCAGTCTCTCTGGTTCGCAACCGTCTTATCCATATCTTTCTAGGTTTATGCAGCATTACCTTTCCTCCGGGATAAAAATGCCTAGCTGGCGACTCTTTTCTTTTCCAGTGAGTTCACTGCTGTGTGTTCTCATTGTTCTCTTTCGCCGATCGTTCGCGTCTGTACCTTTATTTGGGCCATTCCCATTTATCGGGAGCGACAGCTTGGCGACTCTGCTGGGGAACCTTATACTGTAACCAGGGCTTCTGGTTCTTTTTGTGGGTTCCTCCTAGCGCTTGTTTGATCTGTGTTTACTGGGGGTGCTATGTGCTATCTGTGCTTGTATATTTATTCTTGATTATTGCTTTATGTACAGTTGCTTTACTGCTTTCTTTATAGCTTTGCATATATCATATTGTCATACTGTGCTGGCTGGATCTGTTTGTTTTCTTTGGTGGGTGGGTGTTCTATTGAGAGTTAAGGTCCTATACCTGGGACCTGAGAGACACCTAGGCTAGAGTGGTTCATATTCTTTCCCATTCCATCTCGGTCTGGTGCGGGAATATGAAACACGGTTCAGATATGGGTTTCTTCTTGAGAACTCTGTGTTGCAGATTTCCTGCAATACTAGGGCTATCTGGGAAGCCTACTAAGTCTGAATGACCTTTAGTATTGACCTTCAGAAACTGAGGTGAATTAGAGGAGGATCTTTTATGGTTATTGTAGACACTGTACCTCCGGGTTAGAAGTGTTTACACTTCTCATAACTGATCCAAGTCTGAGGATCCTTGTTTTAGAACACCACATGCGAGGGGGTTGGGCTGTTTACAGGTTTGCAGGTACCCTTGACCTCAGCATACCCTGTTACTTTGTTTTGATTAAGAGTACTCCATTTTGGAACAGTTCTTGTGATTTTTAACCCTGGACATGTGGCTCTTTATTTGAGTCCCCCACCTTGGTTATTGGACTTATAGACCTCCATCTGGATTTCTTGGACATACCTGGACTTATATCAGAGCACTTGATCAGATCCAGCTCAGTCACAAACCCTTGCATATCATTTGCATACATCATCATTGCATCATTTTAACATTTGCTTATTTGTTTTTCAGGGTATCCATACTTTATTTTTGGCTTGGTTTTTACCCCATCATCAGCATAGACCTATCTTCATCAGCATCTACTTCAGCTGTCAGCTACCTGCTTCAGTCACCTGCACCGGCCAGTCAGTGGCCCATTTTTCAGTGTTATCATCAGCACCTGTCTCAACTCTTCTCCAACAACATGGCACCTAAGAAGAGTAATATCTCCTACCACTTCTTTCAGCCTGAGCTAGCTGACATCAGGAAGATTCAGACCCTGATCACTCCAGACCATATACCACTGTTCAGAGAACACTATAGAGGCATACTTGATGTGGTTATGGATTTGGACCCTTCACAGAGGAGCCTGATTCATACTTGCCTGCAGTTCTATGATCCCCCTCTGAGGTGTTTCACTTTTCAGGATTTTCAGTTGGGGCCTTTATTGGAGGAGTACTCATCATTGGTTGGTATACCTGTCAGGGGTGGTGTCCCCTTCAACCCTGAAATGGTCTTTCCTAGTAATGAAGAGGTGGCAAAGGCTTTATATTTAGAACCAGTCCTGATTGGGCAGAATATGACTACTAAGGCTGGAATCTCTGGTCTACATCTGGATTTCTTGATCTCTCAAGCTACCCTGAAGGCTTCTTTGGGAGAGTGGAAAGCAGTCTGTGCTTTATTGGCCCTGAGCATATATGGGATTATTTTATTTGAAGATGAGCCTAAGTTTGTTAGTAAAAATGCAATCCATCTTTTCATCCTGAGAAACCCAGTGCCTACCTTACTGGGAGATTTCTACTACTCAGTTCACCAGAGGAATGAAAAGCAGAGGGGAAGATTAGTGAGATGCTGTGCTCCCTTGTTTCATACTTGGCTGCTCAAGCATTTGCCAAAGACTGATGCATTCTTGAACCCTCACCAGCAAAGAAACTGGGCTAGGAGACTCACTGCTTTAACTTCAGCCGATATCAGGTGGTGCACTCAAAGCACAAAAGGCAGGGACATCATTACCAGTTGCGGGCAGTTTCCTAATGTACCCCTGATAGGAGTAAAGGGTTGCATTAACTACAACCCTCTTCTATTCAAAAGACAACTGGGCTATGCATTGGTCCACACTCCTAAGGCACAAGACTTGGCTGAGACTCTTTACTGTGAGATTAAGCTTAATCTGGCCATTGTCAGGCAAACATCCTGGGCTTGGGACAATGTCCAGACTAAAGGAGTAACCATTCTGGGAAGATGCAACAATGTGGCCTCAGCTCAGTACTATGAGTGGTCTCATGCCAGAGCTCAATTTTCTGGGATGCCCTTCACCATGGAGGATATGCCTGGACCATCCTCAGCACCACCTCCTGTCACTGTCAGTTTGGAGGAGTTTGAGAAATTAAAGGAGAGAAATGAGAAGTTGACTCAGGCCCTACAGAAGACCCTCTGGGAGAGGAGTAATGGTAGGTTGGATATTGAGAGGTTAGAGAAGCTGAAAGTGGAGCATCTGGCCAGAATTGAGAAGTCAGAGGATTATATCAAGAAGTCTAGGGCTGGAGAGCAGATCTTGAAAAATGCCTGCAAGGAAGCCCAGTTCCAGAAAGCCAGGACTGATTTGTATCTGAAGGAGAGTCAAGCTAGGTGGGTCAGGTTCACCAAAGCTCGTACTCTGGAAGATAAAAGGACTCAGGACAAGATTGAGCAGCTGGAAGCTAGTGCAAAAAAGCAACAGGAAGCCCTGACAGCAGCCCAGGGAGAGATCTCAGAGTTGAAGATTAGAGCTGGAGTGAAGAGGTCAAAGGACCAGAGTCAACACAAGAAGCTAACTGCAGCTGTTACTACCAGAAATCTCCTTATCCGGAATCTCACAGAGCGTCCAGCTGATCCTGTGACCGAAGCACTTCTCAAGGAAGTTCAGGAGGATGAGTTTGGTCTTGGTGTCTGACTTTTGCTTGCTGTTGCTTTCATTTCATGTACTTTTATTTTCTTATGTTGTATTTTGACCCCTCAGAGGGCTTGTATTTGTAAACAAACTATGTATCGGTTACTTTTTGTAATATATGTATCAGTTTGTTCCATCTGGGTTTCTTTCAAAGCAACATCAACAGTATCTTCAAGGGTCTGGAAAGGTCAAAACCAAGTGCCAAGCCGAATACCTTGGAAACAAATAAGCATACTGCATTGCATACTGACCTTTGTCTGTTTTGTAGGTTTGTTTCGTTTGTTGCTAACTCTGTTGCGATTTCAGGAACTATTGCTCGCCGACGGGTGTTCCCACTCAACCGTCCACACAGATATCCCACCCGCAACAATCTTCCGGGTATACAGATGGACCAGGTACAGCAGGACCTTACAGAGGTCAGGAACCAAATGGCCAATGAAAGATTGGAGATGAGAGCTCATATGACACAATTTATGGAAGTGATGAACAATATGGCTCAGAGCCAAGAGAGATTAAGAGCAATGGTAGAGAGGCAGAATCAGGAAGATCCCCATTTAGGGACTGCTGGGACAAGCAACAATGAGAGGGTCCAACCTCATGTCAACCCCCCTGTATTTGGACCCCACCTTCATCCAGAGATCAACATCCCTGCTAATGTTCAAGGGACTGCCACTGCAGGCAGAATGCTGCAAGAAGACCCCCAGGAGGATCAGTTCACAGTGATGGGAGCTGGGGAGGAAGCCTATGACAGAAGGCTGGATGAAATTGCTGAAAAATTAAGATCCTTGGAGTCCCAAAACTCTTTGGGTTTTGATGTTATGGACATGGGCTTAGTGGACGGGGTCAGGATTCCCCATAAGTTTAAGCCTCCTTGTTTTGAAAAGTACAATGGGACCTCCTGCCCACGGACCCACTTACAATCCTTTCTGGGGAGGTTGAAGGCATACACCATGGACGAGAAGCTATGGATGTTTTATTTTGAGGATAGCTTAACGGGAGCTTCAAGGGAATGGTACTCCCATCTGACTAGAGCCACCATCAGGTGTTGGAAGGACTTGGCAGACGCCTTCATTAGACAATACCAGTATAACTTGGATATGGCACCCAACAGGACCCTCCTGATGGGAATGTCCCAATCATCCAGGGAAAGCTTCCGAGAGTACGCCCAAAGATGGAGACAGCTGGCTGCTGCTGTCCAGCCACCTATGTCAGAGAGGGAGATGGCAGATATGTTTATGAACACCCTCCAAGGGACATACATTGACAGGTTGGCTGCTTTCTCTTCTACCAGCTTTGCAGATGTCGTTATAGCTGGAGAGAGAATTGAGAGCCTGTTAAAGATGGGCAAAATTTCTGACAACGGTGCCAGCTCATCCAGCAACACAAGGAAACCTTTTGCAGGCCCAAGAAGAACTGGCGAGACCAATGCTATCCATACCAACAGGGGAAGACCCCAATATGTTCATAGGTCTGTGGCAGCAGTCACCATTCCCACTCCAGTTCATCCACAACCAGCTTATCAACCACCGCAGCAAAATTATCAGCAACAAAATCAGTATCCTCCTCAGAGAAACTACAACAACACCAACAACAACAATCAGCAAAGACCGTTCCAACAGAGACCTTCTCAGGCCAATAGGGTGATCGATCCGATCCCTATGCCATATGCCACATTATTGCCACAACTCCTGAAACTCAACCTGGTTGAGCTAAGGACGTTGGCACCTCCAGATCCCACTAGTCTACCCAGAAACTACGACTCCAACGCCAGATGTGCTTTCCATTCAAATGCACCTGGCCATAGTACAGAAAAGTGCAGAGCTTTGCACATGAAGGTACAAGACTTGGTAGACTCTAAGGCTCTGAACTTTGCACCACCACCAAATGTTAACAAGAACCCTATGCCAAACCACGGAGGTCCCAGAATCAATGCTATTGAAGAAGACAAGCCGTCTTACTTGATAACCAGTGTGGGTCAGATTCGGACACCCTTGGTAGAGATCAAAGCTCAACTCATCGAATGTCAAATGTTCCCGGGATGCGAGCTAGGGTGTGCTTATTGCAACATTTCAGTAAATGGTTGTGACAACTTGAGAGATGGCATAGATGGTCTCATTCAGAGTGGTCTGCTTCAAATCACAACATCAATTCCTACCAATCCAGCAGTCTCATCAACAACAATTCCCCTGTCTTCTACAACTGCAACAACCATTGTTCCAAACAACTCCTCAGCTTCGTCAACAAATGCTTCATCTGTCACTTCAACTGACCAGATATCAACAAACATCCCTTCTACAACTTCAGCACCCCTTCATTCAGAATCTCCTACAACAACAACACCCATCCTTCCAACAATGTCTCCTACAACTCCAGCGGCAAATGTCTCAACGGTTACAATTTATTATGATCCTGAAAATGATTCTTCCTACAATTCACAAAATGCCACTCCCATCAGAGCACCAGTCACAATATACTATGATCCACAGACTATCACAGTCCCTTCTGCAGCTGCCATCCGTCCAGTCACTATTACAGTGCCTGGACCAGTACCTTATGAGAGCAGTAATGCCATCCCTTGGCATTACGGCTCTGATCTATACTGCGAAGGAAGAAAATCACTCTTGAATCATCAACCCCTGCACCACAAATAGATAATGTGGGAGGAGGCGGAGGCTTCACTCGAAGCGGACGTCTCTTTGCTCCACAAATTCGAAGACCCACTGCTGAAGCAGAAGCTGCTGCCAAGGCAAAAGGGAAGAGCTTGGTGCAAGAAGAGCAGATTGTTAAAGAAGCTTTAAAAACACCTTTTGATCAAGAAGTTGATGAATTCATGAGAATCATCAAGAAAAGTGATTACAAAATAGTGGACCAGCTTCACCAGACGCCTTCCAAGATCTCTATTCTATCATTGCTTATGTGCTCCGAGGCTCATCGGAACGCACTACTAAAAGTCTTGCACGCAGCGTATGTGCCGGAAGAGATCACAGTCAATCAGTTGGAAGCTGTGGTTGGAAATGTTAATGCTAGTCATGGACTAGGGTTCACCAACACTGATTTGACTACGGAAGGCCGCAATCACAACAAGGCTTTGCACATTACCATGGAGTGTAAGGGTGCAGTTCTTTCCCATGTACTGGTAGACACAGGGTCATCCCTCAATGTCTTACCTAAAAAAGCCCTTGTGAAGCTAGAGTATGAAGGATTGGCATTACGCCCCAGTAACCTAGTAGTAAGAGCCTTTGACGGATCTAAGAGATTAGTTCTGGGAGAGATTGAGTTGCCCATAACGATTGGCCCACAAACTTTCAAAACGACCTTCTACGTGATGGATATACAGCCCGCCTACAGCTGTCTATTGGGTAGGCCATGGATTCACGCCACTGGCGCCGTGACCTCAACCCTTCACCAGAAGTTAAAATTCGAGTGGGAGGGTCAAGTCGTTACTATCTGTGGAGAGGAAGATATTTTTGTCAGCCACCTGGCTACCTACAAATATATTGAGATGGATGGGGAGATCCACGAAACGATGAGTCAAGGGTTTGAGGCCTTGAACATAAATGAAAAATCTGTTGTACCTGGAACCTCAATGACATCATACCAACAAGCCCGGAAGGTTGTTGAGGAAGGAACTGCCCAAGGCTGGGGCAAATTGCTACCTGTGGAAAAGAAAGAAGATAAATTTGGGTTGGGTTACAAACCAACTCAACAAGGTCAAGCAGAGGCTGCTGAAGAGCCCAACTTTGTTAGTGGGGGGATGCTCACCCCCGATGCTGTCAACAATTTGGAAGACGAGGATGAAAGCGACCGCAACCTGGAGAGTTGGATCCGTCCAAAGATCCCGGGGAGCAGTATCTCAAACTGGTCTTCCCAGGAAATTATAAAAGTTACTCATGCAGAGTAATTATTATTTCCTGTATATTTTAAGCATGCATCAAGTCTTGCATCTTGCCCAAGATGACAAGACTCATTTTGTAATCGGGCCATCTGTAATTTTTGTGCAACAAGATTAATCAATGAAATATCAGACATCTTTTGCAAATGAGTCTTTTTTCTTTTCCGCTCACTGTTTTTCCATTTTTCTTTTTGTACAAAAAATAAATGGCAATGTTTTCAAAATGACAACTTTATTTCACTTTTCTAAACAAGATTAAAATCAATCACTAAAATGAACAAACCGAACCCTTGCAGAGTGTGCCTTCCAGACAGCACCGACAACAGCACGGCTATGACTTCGTATGACTTTGACAATCCAATCAATCAAGCTGATGAAGGGGTTGAAGAAGATTACGAGCTTCCTGAAGAGCTAGCCAGATTGTTGAGACAAGAGGAAAAGGTTATCACTCCTCACCAGGAAGAGGTAGAGACGATTAATCTTGGTACAGATGAAGACGTGAAAGAAGTTAAAATCGGGGCCTGCTTACTAGACTCAGTGAAGAGACAACTGATTGACCTGCTTCAAGAGTATGTGGACGTGTTTGCTTGGTCTTACCAGGATATGCCAGGGTTGGACACCGATATTGTTATGCACAAGCTACCTTTAAGAGAAGACTGCCCACCGGTTAAACAGAAACTGCACCGCACTCGCCCAGACATGGCAATGAAAATCAAAGAAGAGGTACAAAAGCAGTGGGACACCGGGTTCCTTGCTGTAACTAGTTATCCGCCGTGGGTTGCTAATATAGTACCTGTGCCTAAGAAAGACGGCAAGGTGAGAATGTGTGTTGACTACCGGGATCTGAACAGAGTCAGCCCGAAAGATGATTTCCCATTACCTCACATTGATGTATTGGTGGATAACACGGCTCAGTTCTCGGTATTCTCCTTCATGGACGGATTTTCAGGATATAATCAGATCAAAATGTCACCTGAAGACATGGAGAAGACAACCTTCATCACACCTTGGGGCACGTTCTGTTACAAGGTAATGCCATTTGGACTGAAGAATACTGGTGTAACATATCAACGGGCTATGGTGACATTATTCCACGATATGATCCATAAGGAAATCGAATGTTATGTGGATGACATGATTGCCAAGTCCCTCACTGAAGAAGACCACCTGGTAAATCTGCTGAAGCTATTCAAGCGTCTGAGGAAGTACCAACTGAAGTTGAACCCCAATAAGTGCACATTTGGGGTGCGATCCGGTAAGCTGCTGGGTTTTATTGTGAGCGAGAAAGGGATTGAAGTTGACCCTGATAAAGTCAAAGCTATTCAAGAAATGCCCGCACCAAAGACAGAAAAAGAAGTTCGAGGGTTCTTGGGACGATTGAACTACATTTCACGGTTCATATCTCACCTTACGGCAACCTGTGAGCCCTTGTTCAAGCTGCTAAGAAAAGAACAGACGGTCAGGTGGAACGAAGACTGCCAAAAGGCTTTTGACAAGATCAAGGAATACTTACAAGAGCCTCCGATCCTTATGCCTCCAGTTGAAGGAAGACCTCTAATAATGTACTTGACAGTATTAGAAGAGTCAATGGGGTGTGTGCTGGGCCAGCATGACGAGTCTGGTCGAAAAGAGTATGCAATATACTACCTAAGCAAAAAGTTTACCAACTGTGAACAACGTTATTCACTGCTCGAGAAAACTTGCTGTGCTTTAGCGTGGGCTGCTCGCCGACTGAGACAATATATGTTGACCCACACTACTTTATTGATCTCTAAAATGGACCCAGTTAAGTACATATTTGAGAAGCCAGCACTTACCGGACGGGTTGCAAGATGGCAAATGATCCTCACAGAATATGACATTCAATACACATCTCAGAAAGCCATCAAGGGCAGTGTATTGTCTGAATATCTTGCTGAGCAACCTATTGATGATTACCAGCCTATGAGATTTGACTTCCCTGATGAATACATCATGTTCATAAAAGAAAAAGATCATGAAGAGCCTATTCACACTGAAGGGCCTGACCCGGAAGAAGAATGGACTATGATGTTTGATGGGGCTGTTAATATGAATGGTCGTGGTGTTGGTGCAGTACTCATTACACCTAAGGGAGTTCACATGCCTTTCTCGGCAAAACTCACTTTCAACTGCACTAACAACGAAGCTGAATACGAAGCTTGCATTATGGGTATTGAGGAAGCCATTGACCTCAGGATCAAGACATTGACTGTATTCGGAGATTCAGCTTTGGTAATCAATCAGACCAACGGCAAATGGTATACACACCAGGATCATCTGATACCTTACAGGGATTATACAAGGAGGTTATTGACTTTCTTTACAACAGTCAAGCTTGAGTATATCCCTCGGGACGAAAATCAGTTTGCAGATGCTCTGGCTACCATTTCATCTATGATCAAAGTTCAAGCTGCCAACTTCGTACCTCAAATCTCAGTATCCAGACTGGACAGACCAGCATATGTGTTCGCAGCAGATGTTGTCGAAGATGATAAGCCTTGGTTCCATGACATTAAGTGCTTCTTGGAGGATCAAACATACCCACCTGGGGCATCTTCCAATGATAAGAAGACTTTGAGAAGGCTTGCTGGTAGTTTCTTTCTGAACACTGATGGTTCCCTGTACAAGAGAAACTTTGATATGGTACTCCTCAGATGCGTTGACAAGACGGAAGCAGATTTGTTAATGCATGAAGTGCACGAAGGATCCTTTGGTACCCATGCTGGAGGGTATGCCATGGCTAAAAAGTTGCTAAGATCAGGCTATTACTGGATCACAATGGATACCGACTGTTGTGCATACGCCAGAAAATGCCATAAATGCCAGATTTATGCGGATAAGGTGCATGTGCCTCCCAATCCTCTGAATGTGATGTCTTCACCTTGGCCCTTTGCTATGTGGGGCATTGACATGATTGGCAAGATTGAACCGACTGCTTCGAATGGCCACAGATTCATCTTGGTTGCCATTGATTATTTCACCAAGTGGGTCGAAGCAGCTTCCTATGCCAATGTTACAAGACAAGTGGTAGCCAGATTTCTGAGGAGAGATATCATCTGTCGATACGGAGTTCCCGAGAGAATCATTACTGATAATGGTTCCAACTTAAACAATAAGATGATGGCAGAGCTATGCCGGGACTTCAAGATCCAACACCACAATTCTTCTCCTTACAGGCCGAAGATGAATGGCGCTGTTGAGGCAGCAAATAAGAATATCAAGAAGATTGTGCAAAAGATGGTGGTCACCTACAAAGACTGGCATGAAATGCTACCATTTGCCTTGCATGGGTACCGCACGTCAATCAGAACATCCACTGGGGCAACACCGTATCAACTTGTGTATGGTATGGAAGCAGTCCTACCAGTTGAGGTTGAATTACCCTCTCTACGGGTACTGATGGATGTTAAGCTGAACGAAGCAGAATGGGTCCGGTCCCGATACGAACAACTGAGTCTGATTGAAGAGAAAAGATTGGCTGCAATCTGTCATGGGCAGTTGTATCAGAAAAGAATGAAGAGAGCCTTCGATCAGAAAGTCAGGCACCGAGAGTACCAAGTAGGAGATCTTGTGCTGAAAAGAATCCTCCCTCCTCATACAGACCACAGGGGCAAGTGGACTCCAAACTATGAAGGACCATTCATAGTGAAGAAAGTTTTCTCTGGTGGAGCACTGATGCTCAGCACTATGGATGGTGAAGATTTCCTGTCCCCTGTGAATTTAGATGCAGTTAAAAAATACTTCGCATAAAAAAATGACCCGCTGGACATAAAAACAGAATGTAAGTCCAGGCAAAAATAGGGCATCCCGGCGAGTCAAAAACAAAATAAAAGACTCGGGCAAAAATAAGGGAAAATAAACAAAAAATGTACACCCGCTGAGTTGAAAAGCCGCATTGGACAACTCAGGCAAAAATGGGTATCCCGATTGATTGAAAACCCGAAAGGGCGATCCATGCAAAACAAGGGAATAAGCGAACAACTGCACTCTGAATTCGTCTGAATCACTCACAACTTGGCAAGCTTCGGAGGGATCAAGTTCCTTTCAGAATCAACCTTCTTCAGAAAGCAAGACGAGAAGAACGTCAAGTATCATACGAGTCATAGCAAAGGGAAGCTCCTTAAAGCGTCGTCAACATTGCCAACATTTTGTTTCTCAATTTGTAACAATCTCCTCATTTTAGAAGATATGTTTCCTTGACTGTATCTTGCCAGTTCAGGGCATTTGAATTAATAAAATCAGATTTTCAGTCATGTTTCGTCTTGTACATTTTTATTTGCAAAAATGTCTGATGTTTTAAGAAAAACTGATTGCATAAATACAGATGCTTATTTTCAACAAAAAATAATTAAAAAAATACATGCTTGCGGGAAATATACTTACTCTCAGAAGTTTCTAAACTCCTATGACGGAATCCGGTAAGGAATACCTCGGGACTATTTGTGCGTTTCTATATCTTTGCAGGATTGCGGGTATCCAGAATGCAACCTGGGGCATGTAAGCTTCATCCCAGCAAGCTGGCAAATCAGTGTTCGCTCAGTCTTAACACTCAAAGTGTTTTCTCCCCAGCCGAGTTGCCACTTTTTGCTTCTCCCCATCAGAGTTGCCAGGCATCACTTCTCCAACAGGGCAGTACCAGAAGGCGCCCATACCCCCGGCTGAGTCAAGAACCCTCCTCAACAGAATCTCTAGGGAGATCTTTCAGTGATCCCCCTTTCTCCCCAGCCGAGTTGCCATCCTTAGCCAAATACAAAAGTCAGGGAACCATCTCCCCACGGAGCTCCAGCTCTATCCAGAAGAGCAACGCATGAAGGAATCACAACAAAGTAAGGAAGGCTTCTACAAACCCCAGCTGGGTCCCTCATCATCAGGATGAGTCTACCAGTGACCTGTATCCCCAAGCAGATACATCTCATCAGATCTACCAATGATCTCATCCCCAGCTGGGACGTCTATTTTAAGTAGATCAACCGGAGATCTTCACAGCAACGGGATCCGAGTCCCGGATCGATATCCTTGCATAATCATAGCATTCACATCATATTCACCCACAAAGCGTAGCATTCCGTCTAGTACGGAGCATTACGGCAAAAAATCAAACATATAGCATAACCATAAGTCATGGTCTGAATCAAACACTTGTGAATAATGACAATCCATCAACATACAGAAAACCCCCCAAAATCCCCAGCAGAGATTCCCCAGCAAACACAGTTGCCTTGTATTCCCAAACACCAGTATATACTCTCTTTGGCACCCGTCCGTGTCAATACTCCCCAGTAAAGTCGCCTGAACACCCTGTGCAAACAAGTACCACTCGTATTACAGATACTTTTTGACATCCGTCTGTGTCATACTCCCATGCAAAAAGCCAAAGACATCCTCTTTGCACTCACATATACTTATATAATTTCCTTGACATCCGTCCGTGTCATTTTTCCCAGTACAGTAACATAAACACTTTGTATATCAGATACTTGTTTATACTATACTCTTCTCCTTTTGACACTCGTCCGTATCACTCTCCCCAACAGATTAAACACTCATCTATACACCACTCACACTTATACAAGTACTCGTCCATATCTTGTATACACCATGTATATCCCCACAGATTCGACACTCGTCCGTGTTCTTTGTTAACCAGTTGGTACTCGTCCGTACCATCATCTCAGAGCATGCGTCAAGCGTTTGTTTCTACATGATACTCGTCCGTATCATAGTCTTAAGGATGCTCGGCCGCATCTTTAATCCATACACTGTGTCAAACACTCTTGTCTTCTTGAATATAGACGCTCGTCTGTGTCTACTATTCCCCAGAAGAATCCTTTCAGATTCAACACTCGTCCGTGTTCTCTGTTAACCCGTTGATACTCGTCTGTATCATCATCTCTGAACACGTGTCAGTATTTGTCTCTACCCGATACTCGTCCGTATCGTAGTCTTAAGGATGCTCGTCCGCATCTTTAATCTATACACAAAACATCTAAACACTTATACCTTTTGTTTCTTGGATATAAACACTCGTCCGTGTTTACTAATCCCCAGTAGATCACCAACATAGCAAATTTTCTTTTTCTTTTTTTTTATCTGACATTCGTCCTATGTCATGATAAGCTCTGAGAGCAGCCGTACCCTGCTAGGTGGTCGTCCTCCACCTCTTGATGGTCGTCCTCCATCATGCTCACCCGATGGTCGTCCCCATCGTTGATTTTCTATCCGACATTCGTCCTATGTCGTGATATTTAGCAGCCGTCCCCTGCTAGGTGGTCGTCCTCCACCTCTTGATGATCGTCCTTCATCATTTTATCCAATGGCCGTCCCCATTGTCGATTTTGGTTATCTGACATTCGTCCTATGTCATGAAAAACCTTGAGAGCAGCCGTCCCCTGCTAGGTGGTCGTCCTCCACCTCTTGATGATCGTCCTTCATCATGCTCGTCCGATGGCCGTCCCCATCATTGACCTTTTATCCGACATTCGTCCTATGTCGCGATATTTTTGGCAGCCGTACCCTGCTAGGTGGTCGTCCTCCACCTTAGATGACCGTCCCTCATCTTATACCCAACAGAGAAGCCGTCCCCTGCTAGGTGATCATCCTTCACCTTTGATGACCGTACCTCATCATCTGTTTATTTCATTTATTCTTTAACCCGATGGCCGTCCCCGTCGTGGTCCCTTTTCCTTTTTAGCCCGATGGCCGTCCCCATCGTTGGTTACTTTACTTTATGAACTTGATGGCCGTCCCCGTCATGTTTCATTAATCCACAGAGATTCTTGCAGCTTTACTTGAAGGCCGTCCCCATCATAATACCTTTTACCCCCAGCATGTCGGCCGTCCCCGTCATCGCTTTGTTTCCCGCACCTTTCCAGCATGTCGGCCGTCCCCGTCATTGCTCTTTACCCAGCAGTCGTCCTCTGCTCGACGGTCGTCCTCCGTCGCCCACACTTTACAATACACTTTATCTTCTTTTATAATCTATATCCATTTTCTTCTTCATTCCGTGAGTGCAAATTTTGGACTGTCTTTGGTATTCAACCACAAGTTATCTTGCTTGCCTGATAAGCCGTCGCTTACATCCTGCACAGCTAACTCATGCTTGAATAGGGGCAGCTGTAAACACCCCAAATTTTCCCTCACCCATTCACACCATGGCTTGTGATCATCTCATATGCATAAACTCAATCATACCATCTCATATCACATTTTTGATTCATTGCATTGGTTCTAAGTCATCTGCATCTAGGGTTTGTGATCTGAGCAATCTAAGAGCTTCTTGAGCCACTCCAAAGGCCATCAATCACTTCAAAGGGGTCTATGTGTGTTCAAGTATCATATTATATCCTCTCAAAGTCAATAATGTCAAAAAATCACAAGAACTGGGATTGGTATGGAAGCAGAGCCAGGCTTGGCTGCACAGATGACCTAAAATTAGGGTTTTGGTTTCAGAGGCCATAACTCCAATTTTTTTGGTCATTCTTGTTTCTATTGGTCTCTATATGGTATAGGGAGTATTCATATCAATTTTCATGAAGAAATTCCATGGGGAAGTCATCTGATCAAGAGTTGACTTTTCAAGCAAGTCAGTGCAAAATCAGGGCATCTGAGGCCCCCAATGACCCAACCAAAGGGTGTTCTTCATCATTTTGAATGTATATGATCTTTATTTGATCATGTAAGAAGTTGGAAGTTCACAAAATTGAGAAATTTCAAGCCTTTTGCAAAGTTGACTTTTTGGGCAAGTTTGACTTTTAATGAAAATGCCATTTTAGGCAACTTTTTCAACCCTTACTTTTTGATTCAAGAAAGCTTCAAATGGAAAACCTTTGGTCATGAAAGTTGTAGAATAGATCTTTCCCTTTTCAAAAAGTACAAGAACATGACCTAATTCATTTTGGATCAAAAGATATGGCTCATCAAAGTTGGCAAAAATCACTAAATTTCAAGTCATGCACCAAATGGAAAACTTGCAAATTCTTGCACCAAGGCAATTTGTGACTTCTAATTGATGTCAAACCTTTACACAAACATAACACATGACCTAAAATCAGAATTGGCCCAAGGAATCTTTCATTTTTGTGACTTGATTTTCAAGAAATCCACAAGTCATTTTTCATAAAGATGCAAAGAGGGATTCTTGGCAAAATCATCCTCCCATGAATTGTGTGATCACCAATTAGCTTCTATGCATTGCCATGACTAAATGAAGTTCCATGCTACAAAATTCAGCAAGAATCATCTCATGTACATAGCACAAAATCACAAGAAAACACAAGTGGGCAAGTTGCAAGATCTAGCATAGCTTATGATCCACATGTTGCAGACATTCACAAGCAATCTGAGGGTCATCCTTGACTCAAGCTGAGGCAAGACAAGCCCTTAGACAGCTGCTGCCATAGCCCATGCTGCAAGTACCAATCACATTGACTTTTTGGCCAAAACCCCCATACTCTTGGAACAGTGAGCAGCCACCCCTACTGACCTGCTCCACAGGCTACTCATACATTGTGAGAGTGTTATAGCAAGACATTGGCCCTTGAAACAAGCCAGAACACAACCTTCACAAAAAACTGTCAAAGAACTTCTCTTCTTCGAATCTCCCTCTCCAGCCATCAAACACCCAATTTCTCTTCACCAATGAATCATACACACCCAAGAGAACCAAAATCCACCATTGAAGTAGCTTGAAACCTCACAAATCCTGACTGTGGAATCTGCTGCACCAGAACACTTCTTCTCAAATCAGCCATCCACAAGAACTTTGAAGCATCTCATTGAGTTCAAGAGGGTCAAAGAAGTTCATTTGCACAAGTGGGAGACTCTGGAAGCTCACCATTGAAGCTTTCCAGCTCAGTTATGGCCATGAACTTTTTCTCATAGAGCTTGCATTTTATGTTATAAATTGGTAGTGTATGTCTTGCTGGTCATGGGGATGTCCTTAGATTTGAAAATAGTGAAGAAATGAGTATTTTGTTGCACTCTGAAATTTTACCCGTGAATCTTGTTGGCTTCGATTCTCACTGATCTTGCATGATAAATTTAGTTTGAGGGGTGATTTGAATGGGGTTTGGGTAGAGGAACATTTCCCTGCTTTCAATTTGATGAATGGTGGCCTGAATCATGATCTAGGGTTTTCAACCCGCCGGAGAAGATGACCGGAGCTTCCCTCCGGTCACCTGAAAGTACTTAACTCTAATCCCTGTAATTAAATGATGTTTGAATCTAGTGCGTTGGATCCATTGACCTAGGTTGACTGGCGCGCGTTTGTGTGGCCCAGATGCATCCCCAGAAACCCTAATCTTCATTAACTTAATTAATCCTATTTAATTAATTCATAAATCAGAAATTAGGAAGTTTGAATGTAGACCATTAGATTGTGCGCGCAGTCAACATTCCTTTTCCCATAATCCATCCTGACCTTCCATTGTGATTACTTTTCATTTTCTTTAATTTTTATTCCATTTATTTTATATTTCTTTCTCCATTTTATTAAAAATAGCAAAACCAATTTAAAAATTCTGAATTTTTTTATACAAGCTCTTATTTAATTTCAGAAACCAAAAACATTTTTATTTTTATTTTTTGCATTTTTAAAATATTTTTAAATATTTAAAAGTTTATTTCTACTTAATTAATGAGAATTAATTAATTAAAAATACTTTTAGGTATTTAAAAATCACCAAAAAATTCATGAAACCTTTAAAAACATTTAGAAACATTGTCCAACCCTCATACCAAATTTCTTTTTTGATCTTGATGTATTTTGAGAATTTTTCATGGAATTAAAATCATTTTAAGGCATTATTTTGATCCAAACTTCAAAAAATTATTTCTGCCTAACCATTGAGAGTTGGACTTTGATTCTTTTTGCATTGTGTTTAGCATATCATGTAGTTTGTGAGATTAAATTGGCATGAATTGATCTTGCATTTTCCATTTGTTTGGCATTTTTCTTGTTAAGGAACCCTAAAACCCTAGGAAACTTAGGAAAATCATATCTTGAATTAGGTTAAGAGTTGGAACTTTTCCTTTGGGCAGTGAGTTTGTATAGGGTTAGGTTTCCTTTAAGTGCATTTTCAATTTTTTATCTTAATGTTTGCTTCTGATTTTGGTTTTTGTTTGATGCATTGATCATAAACCCTAATTTGGGCTTCCATATGCATCCATCTTGCATTTGCATTCATACCTTGACTTGCCATAGCATTTTATGCATTCTTTTGATTCATTGAACATCTTAAGACATATTGAAAGCATGTTTGATCATTGCATCTTGCATTTGCCATGTTGTATGCCATTTGCACTTCATGACTTTTCATGTATGTTCATGTTTCTTAACTTGTTTCATTTGCATCCATGAGCTTGTATGATCATCCCCATGTGTTATTTCATGTTTGTAGCATCTCATAGCATCAATAGCATCATGTATGTGTTTCTGGTTTTGTTTCTCATCATGCCATTTCATTTCATCTTGCATTGCATTGCATTTTGTTTTCTAACCTTTCAGGTGGTAAGTAACTTTGAGAAGTGAATTTGCGGTCACTTCTCATATTTTCTTTTCACCTCCTTCATGTATCCTTGCTGCATTTTGTTATGTGTTTGAGTTTGAGCTTGCTCATTCTTCTTCTTCCCACTTTCTTTCCTCAAGTGACTTCTCTTCTTAAATGAAGCAAGTTACTTTGCTTCTCCTGATCCTTTCATCTGCTTCCTGGTGGTTTCATTGAAGATCTTCTCTTGTAAACCTCACAAACCTTAGGAACAACCATGCATGACAATGATTAGGGTTTTGATTAGTCCCCCACTTAGTTTTTCCTTTGTGTCTCATTGAGTCTTCTCTTCTCACCTCATAATCAAGGACTAAACCCTAAAGGCTTTAAGACTTTGTGATTAAGCTTATGCCTGCATCCTTCTATTAGGATGGAGTGTATAACTTTAATCCTAAGTGTTAAACCCTTAATGTGTTTAACTCCTTTTAATCAATTCACATAATAATCATCAAGACATCACACTTGTAACTTGGGCCTTGCATTAGGGTTCTAATTCTTCCTTAATTGGTTAAGAAGGACTAACCCTAGTGTTAATGGACAAGTCCCCCTCAAGTTGTCTTACAAACCCTAAAAATCACTTCATCATCTTATCATTAGCTAAAACCTACTTAACCAAAGGCTTGTTTTGTCATGAGTTTAATCCCTAATCATGGATTAAGTTGAGGAGCTTTCCTCAGCTTAAACACTCTCATCTATTATCCTTCTATTAGGATGGTGTAATGAGTCTGTTTAATCCCTGATTATGGCTTAATCTCATTACTCAACACTAAACAAAAACACCAAAAACATCTAAATAAGCACAAGTAGGTTAATGATCTTAATCCTACACCATGGTGATTAAGTGTGAGAATCTGACTTCACACTTAAGGTATTCTCATTACCCCTAATCAGAGGGAAGATGTGATGAGTTTACTAACCCATTGGTTTAGGCTTAAGCTCATTAACTTATGACAAACTTTCAAAAGCAATAAAAGACTGAAAACTCAAAAACAAACAATAATCGTCTCCTTCGGGATTCTTTTCTCATCACCTTCACTCGTAAACGAGAACTTGCTTCTTCCGTCTAATGCAAGACAGTTTGCACCTGAGCCAGACAGGTCATACACTTGAGCATAGACAAGTAAGCAGTTCACAAGTCAATTCATCTTTCAGTCTCTTTGGGTCGAACTACGGTGTTCTGACTTCCTCATTGCACGAGAGGATACGTAGGCATAACTTAACAGTTATCGAACAAAAGTCTCTGTATATTCCCCCTCCTTCCAGCATTATTCTTAGCCTCATGATCATGAGCATTTCACTCTTGTCCTTACACTGACACTGTACATTTGCACACTTCATTTCTCTTACACTGACACCTGTACATCTTTTCCAGCTCTTTTATACACAAATTGCACTGACACTACCCCTTTAAAACACAAATCTTCTAAGCGTGGATCCCGTCGAGTACGATGGACAATCTGGGTGCTAATACCTTCCCAGGTTGTAACCAACCCCCTTTCTCAGTCTCTCTGGTTCGCAACCGTCTTATCCATATCTTTCTAGGTTTATGCAGCATTACCTTTCCTCCGGGATAAAAATGCCTAGCTGGCGACTCTTTTCTTTTCCAGTGAGTTCACTGCTGTGTGTTCTCATTGTTCTCTTTCGCCGACCGTTCGCGTCTGTACCTTTATTTGGGCCATTCCCATTTATCGGGAGCGACAAAGTGGAAAGAATATGTGTTTCGTACTATGTACTATTTCCCTGGTATTAACTCGTCCTTATATTATTTTCTTCAGTGGCTTCTAAGTAAGCGTTGTTTGAAGCATGGATTAGAAGAATTGATTTTGCTTGAGTTTAGAAACTTCAAATATCAATCAGAAGCTTGATCGCATCAATATCTGACTTGGGATTTTTCAGAGTCTTCAAGAACTTTCAGCAAGTAGAACTTTAGAAACTTGAGTAGTCTTCAAAAGCTAATTGATCAGAACCACACATCAGAAGCAAGTTCCAAGAGAACGTTACAACAACATATAATTTTCTCAGAAGCTTCTTTATTCGTGAATTTAAGAAGAAGCGATTTAGATCAATATAATCAGAATCTTGAAACGTTTCACATTCAAGAATCAAAATCAACGTTGTTTTCTAAAACTACACAATAATAAATCGTTAGGGTACTAAAATTGTTCTCACATAAATACCAACTTGTTATCATCAAAACTTAGAGATACAGATGTTGAACCAAATCTTTTTCTAACACAAGATACTAATGCATTTTCAAGGATGTGACAAGTTCCACTTGTACTTTTTATATCAGTTTTGCAACCTGCGTAATCTGAGTCAGAATAACCAGCTAAATCATATATACTACCTTTTCGATATCATAGACCGATATTTGTTGTTCCTTTGAGATACTTCATGATTCTCTTTACAGAGGCAAGATGTGATCCCCTTCGATCGGCTTGAAACCATGCACAAAGACAAACACTAAACATTATTTCAGGATGCCTTGTTGTTAAATATAATAATGAACAAATCATACCTCGATAATTTGTGATCAATTGAAACACCTGATTCATCTTGATCAACATAAGTTTCGGATCCCATTGGAGTAGACATTGCTTTGCAATTTACCTCGTGTGTGATTTCATCTTCAAACAAGCATTCATCCTTGGTGAACTTGATCTTGAAGCCTTTGTCACAAAGTTGGCTAATACTTAGAAGATTTTGCTTTAGTCCTTCAATATAAAGACCATCTCCAATGGATGTGAAAAGTGGTGCTCCAACTTTACCTATGCCAAGAATTTTTTCTTTGTTGTTATCTCCATAAGTAACATAACCCTTGGCCTTAAGAACTAAATTTGAAAATTTGTTAATATCTCCCGTCATATGCTTGGAAGAACCACTATCGAGATACCATAGATTTGATGTGGTTTTCAAGAATACCTAAAAAACAAATTATTTTTTGTTAGGTACCCAAATTGCTTTGGGTCCTTCATAATTAATACCTTTCTTTAACCACACATAATGCTCACTTGCCACACTAAAGTTTCTAACATAACAAGCATTAGGTGTATGACTAATTATACCATAATAGAAATAAGTAGGTACAAAATTACTTATAT
Source organism: Lathyrus aphaca (assembly GCA_963966055.1). Taxonomy (NCBI): domain Eukaryota; kingdom Viridiplantae; phylum Streptophyta; class Magnoliopsida; order Fabales; family Fabaceae; genus Lathyrus; species Lathyrus aphaca. Next base: position 149,086,825 of record OZ014521.1, read on the forward strand.
ATCTAAAAACATAAGATTTATTTTTAACAAATCTTTTCCTTTAAAGATAATTATGAACAACCTTTGGTTTATTCACCTTCTCTTTGAATGATTGGTCACTAGCCTTAATAAAGATAGTTTTGTTAGAGCTTGGTTTGGAAAACTTTGAATAATCAAGCCCAATTTTATCATTGGAATATCTTTGTTGACTAAGAACATCCTCCAATCCAATTTATCCTATTTCATATTTTTCAAGAATTACTTTTAATTGGACAATTTGGAAAGTAAATGATTCACAATTTTTGTATACAAAATTCTGTTATTGTTCACTAATAATCTTTTCTTTTTCATATTTGACATCTTTTTCCGTTGTCTCAAATTTTTATTCTAGAGATGATATTTGTTTTTTGTGATGATATTTTTTTTGTATAAAATTTTTCATTCATTAAAAAATTCATTTATAGCACCTAGTGCATCATTATCGTAAAGGAAAAATTCATTACTAACCTCATCATTTTCATCATCAGAATGGTGTAAGGCCATCAATGCTAGATTTGAAGTTGTCGTCACTTTTGGTTGTCATTCTCTAGTCTAGGATCTAATCACCTTAAGGTTGAGATCATTATTTGCAAAGGTCTTTCCAAGTGCAATCAAATGGTTCGTCAAATGAATTGATCTCTTTTGTAATGCAACGATGGATTCTCCAAGCTGCATCATGAACATTTCATATTTGTTGACTCAATGTGTTCAATCTGGATCTTTTCACTTTGGTGGTTACTTCATGAGTCTCCACCAAAGTATCCCAAATTTCATTTTCCGATTTACATTGAGAAACACAGAAAAACTCATCCATACTTAATGCACTTTGAAAAATATTGATAGCTTTCTTTTCATTAAGGATATTTTTCTTATCATCTTCATCATAAGAACTTTTAACCTTAGGAGTGCCAACACCATTCACCCACTAGTTTGATTATGTGGATCATTTTTTATTGTTTCCCATATACATTCTCCTTGTGCTTTTAAGTGTGCCTTGTTAAGGATTTCCATAAGTCAAAATATTCACCAGAGAATAGAGGAGGTTTGTTGTTACTACCACCATCTTTAAAAACTTGGTTTGAACTCGTGTAATTCATACTGGATCTGTAGGAACAGATTACCTGTAACTTACTCTGATGTCAATTGTAAGTAGAGTTTGCGCCTAAGAGGGGGTAGTGAATTAGGTACTTTGAAATTTTTCCAGGTTTTTTTTACTAAACTTATGATCACTTTTCTGGTTAATTACTAAGTGATGAAAGCGGTAATGTGCGGAAAGTAAAGAACACCGAGAAATATCTTAGTTCTCTTTACAATCCGAGAGTACTCCAGTCTCCTTATGCAATAAGAGATTTCAATATTGTTAGATCTTATGGACAAGACAATCCTAGTGTTCCTATACAAACTCTAACAATAACACCACTTCTTGAATTTTCACTAAGTACACTAAGAGAACATTCCTCCCTTAATGACTCTCTTGTTTCAAACAATCCTGGACAACAAGTAAATAACTCTACAAGAAGATACAATTCACCTTCCTATAGATCACCCATAGTACCAAACAATCATTGATGTTAAGGAACTTGAAACAATTACAATAGATATAAATAAATGAAGTTTGTAGAATTCTTTAAGACTTGTAACAAAGCATTCTTTTCTTTTAAGTATGAAGTTTCAAGACAAATTCACTCTAAGTGCTCAAGATACTTTTTATGATAATAATGTGAAAATGTATTTCAAAAATTATCTAAGTATGAAAGTTGTAATGAAAGATATGTAGAGAGATTTTAAGATTTGTATGAAAGAGGTGAGTGAAAAATGAAAATTTGAAATGAATTTATAGTGATGAAATCAACCATTCAAAAGTCATAACAATGGTTAGAAAAATTCTGAAATTTAATAAGAGAAATGATGTAAGGGATGTCATGAAAAAATATGATGAAAAGGTGCATTCAAACAAAGTATTTTTCAATTCTGCTACAATACTTGTTAAGTCGGTTAAACAGATACTTGACTTAACAAGTTCACAATGTTTTTTAAATCTAAAATTTCAAAAATTGTTTAAGACCGGTGCAAATTGTGGTGGTTTTTATGTGTTGTTATGACAGTTTTAAATGCCACAATTTACCAAAAACTGAATGTTTGAAAATTTTGAAAATTTTGAAAATTTGTCGAAGTATTTGAACTAATCTTATGCAACATCTATTGATTTATCCAAGTCAATAGATTATATTTTTGAAAGTGATTTAACATGACTCAAATATGAAAAATAAATTTTACAATTCAAGATAAAAAAATATTTTGAGTACTAAGAAATATTTTAGTCAATAATTTCATATACCTAAAATTTGATCAATCCAATCTTACAAGTGTAATCAAGTCTTATGTATTTCTTCTTTTCCCTTTTTTGATCATATCATTGTTGAATTTGTATTTATCAATGAACTTGTCTTCGTCAAAAATACATTGGAAACTTGTCTTCACGTATAAATATCAACTACAAACTACATGTGACACTTCCCCTTACTAACAATTGACAATTTCATGAACACTACAAATATTTTACTTGTGGTAATAATACCATATAAGTGGCAAATTTACTCTTTGGAAAAATTCTCAATGTTATAACTTTCCTCTACCTATTAATTATTGACCAAAATGAAAAGGAAGCATTTTTTAAAATCACATGGTGTGGGACATATTTGTGCTTGTTATTCTTATAATTCCTGACATGCCTAACTGACTTTACATATATCAAACAATTCAATATAAAATGTATAGGCAAAATGCTGAGTATTTTATTTCTTGGACATACTCATCTTTATTTCTCTATCATTTATATTTATTTATGTATATATAATTTAATAATTCAAAAAACAAAGAGAAATTAATATCATTCAATCCTCAAATTAATATATCAAAATGTTACTATTTATAAAAAATAGTACTGGAATGCCACAAAAAATAAATGGGTTCGTCCAACCCAAGTACATATCCTTAAAATTCTATAGGAGTTCACTCATTTGGTGGACAATCCGTACCATGGTGCAGCGGTTCGCCCACCCCAATGGCTTACCCTTATTTTATATTTTTTTGGACCTAGATTTGTCCATCATAAGGGTGATCCACCCATTTTATGTTTTTTTATTTATTTTAACAATATAACATAATTAAAATAATACACTAATATAATTCACTAATACACTAATTAAAATAATACACTAATTCTAATTAAAATAAAAAAATAACATAATACACTAATATAATTTAAAATAATATTTCATTAATTTTAAATAATATTAATTACACAAAATAATATTACATTGATTTTATTTCCGCGGCCGTTGTGGTGGAAACAAACATGACCCAGTACCGCACCTGGTTGGAATTATCTCGCGTTCATGGCAAGTTTTTTTGTTGCGGAAGAGGAGGAGGAGAAGTATCATCGGATGACAAATCATCATCTTGATTTGTTGGACGTTGGTTCGATGTACCCCCCACGAAACAGTCATTTATGTCGTCAATATTGAAGTCCGGAAATGATACAAGATTTTCTTCCGTAAGTTCAAAGTTGGGCTAGTGCTTGTGATGCTTGTGTGTATGACTGAGGCGGTTCCATTGATGGACGATAAACATCTTGAGAGAACGAGGAGTGATGGAAGTTAGTTTGACTTGGTGATGGGTGAAATATTTGTTATTGAGCATGGTAGGAGGCAAATCCATAGTTAGGTTGAGATGACGATGGGTTGTTTGTATGTTGTTGAGACTGAGAGTATGAATGCTCAAAGTTAGGTTGAGGGATTAAAGTGTACTGGTAGGGTGGTCGTTGCGGGGTTTGGTCTTGAAATTGTTGGTGGTAGTAGTCGGCATGACAGATTGGTTGGTGAGGAGTTGGTTGTTGGGATGAGGTTGGTTGTTCTTTTGTTTGGGTGTGATGAAATGTTTGTTGTGGGAATGTGTTTGTTTGTTGTGGGAATGTGTTTAGTTGTTGTGGGTGTGGGGGAAATTGACGAGGGTCGGCTAAATATTATTGTTGTGATGGAAATATTAATGGAATATTTCTAAACCAATTAATATATTCCTGGCTATGTCTCCGTTGTTGTCGTCTTAAACGTTGCTTAGTCAAAATCAAATGTCTTCTGTTATTCCATTCCTCGTTCTCTTCTTGGTTTAGAGTTCTCCAATGAACACGCCAGGTGGATTGCATTTCTCTTGTGTGATGTTCTCTCAGACATCTTGGGTGAGATGGAATATCCTGAGGAAATTCAAACATCAATTTGACCCGGTCTGATTGATGCATCTCAACAATATGAAAACATATTATTGATTTTGTTGCACTCCACACACGCATATCATCAAGAACATCATCTGGATAAACCGGGTATTGCCTCTAGTTAAACTGGTACACGAAAAAAAATTAGAGTGTAAATAATAATGTATGACATAAAGTAGTTATATTATTGGTTTCATGACTTACATCTTCCGGAGTCATGCGATCAAACGCATCTCGATATCCACGTATATAGAACCGGAGAGTATTGGGGTACTGCATACCTCTTTGTGCAAACCTTGCATTTTCAAAATATTGAAACTCGTTAATTAAAAAGTATATGCGTTTAAAATAGTGATATTATAAAAAGAAATTTACCAGAGGGTGTACGGGTATGTTGCCATTTGGAGGCTAGTAGGAGCTATCAACAGGATATGCCAATACGCCCAAATAGTTAGAAGGAGTACGCATCCTCCCATACTCATCACATCTTTGATAGCTGCCCTGCACATGTTTCTATAAAGGGTAGCCAAACAAGCAGAACACCAACTATAGGTGCCGCATGTTTGTAAATCCCCCACCAAAGGTACCCAAGAAGAATGTAACAAATTTTGTGATTTGTTTGGAAATAAAAATGAAGAAATGAAAAGAAAAATATAAAATTTAGCATGGAGGATGTTCTCCGCTTCAGTGGGATCAACCCGATTCTTAAGATAGTCTAAAATTTCGTGTAACCACGTTATATTAACAAACTTTTTATGTCTTTGTTGAGGAGGGGGTTTCACACCCAGATGCTCCATGTAGACATCATCCCCTAATTGAGTAGGTCCGTGAATGACTGGACCATCAATACGAAGACTAAACAACATACGTACATCTTCCAATGTGATTGTACATTCACCGATTGGAAGATGAAATGTATGCGTTTCTGGTCTCCACCGTTTCAATAAAGCGACCACAAGCTTTGAATCCATCCTTGCGGTATGTATTTGTGAAACTTCGGCAAACCCGGCTAGTTCCAAATACGACATGATATCCTCACTAGGTGCATCAAAACAATGCGAATAAAGTCTAAACCTAGGGTTGTCATTATCCTGTTGGAAAACAATCGTCATGAGTATAAAAACTAACGTAAAAAATACATTGTAACCGAATATTAAAAACTAACAGATTAAAAACTTAGAATTGCACAATGTTACTTGGAGTTCCCCGATGTCCTTCTCCTAACCATAATAATTCAGCCATTGTTATCTCTATAGACTAAATGTAATTATAAAAAATATAGTAGAAGGATGATATAAACAAGACATTCTGATTGTGGAAAATTTCAAACGTTTCATTTGCCTTGCTCCCATGCAATCACATCATGTGCTAGTATACGACAAGACCACAAAATTCACATACCAGAAGTCTTCACCATTCTAAATGTTTTCAAAGTCTACAAGGAAAGCTTTCATGCACTTCCACATCAGGAAAATTGGCCACAATATGGAGGATTTACTCTTTGCCATGATGAAACTATGCGAAGAAAAAAGAAAGGACGCCCAAATAGTACTCGAATTAGGACTGAAATGGATGAAACTGAGAAAGAAAAGAGATTGTGTGGGATTTGTTGTGGAGTTGGTCATATACGTAGCAAATGTCCCAATGTAGCAGGCCCGTCTAATCGACGATAGTTTTATCATCAATAGTGTAACAATGTCATATGTACGTCTTACTAATTCAACTTTCATTAGAATTAGAATAATTAACAAAATAATCAAATCAACAAACAAACAAAAACAACATGCATTTCAACATCATAACGACAACAACTCATAAGATCAACAAACATACAAAAACAACTAACAACCTACACACTTAAAACAACACAGTGCATCATTAGATCTATGTTATTACAACCATCAAGACAGCCACACCCGGACCGAACATCATCGCAAGGACATCGACATCATTTACTATTTTTCTCCACTTCATCACGCCTGACTCCACAACACGCTTCTCAATTTTCCTGATCTTTTCTTTATGACCGATTTCACATTCTAGCCAACGGTTCAATTACCTATGCAAATGTTCAAGAGTCTGCGTGTTCCATAGTAGCATCTTCATCGGAGGCTTTGTTGGTGAAAATATCACCAGAGCTTTTTTCTTCATAAGTGGAAATGTTGGAAGCGGTTCTTCCATTTATGTTGATGCTGCTGCAGCTGATGATGATGATGATGAACCCAATGTAGACATAATTTTAGACTAAGTTGAGGATATTGGTGGAAATTGTTGTGGAATAACTACCCAGCTCACACCCTTATTTATATATAACAAAATATTATTAAAATAATATACTGGTAGTCCATTGACTGGACGAACCGAAATACATTTTTAAAAGTATGGCGTTTTCGTCAAAAAATAATATACCCAAAATTTATTAAAATAAATAAAAGATTTAATCATACTAAAATATTATTTATATATTTTCTTAAATCAAATAATCAATTTAAATAATTTATAATAATTAATATATATTTTCTTAATATATATTTTCTTAAACCAAATTTATATAAAATGTTAAAATTAATTTTTTTATTGGTAAAATAAAAAAAATCGAAATATGGGGTAGTCCTTAGTATGGACGAGCCCTTGAAGAAAAAAAATATAATATATGGGGTAGTCATTTGTATGGACGAGCTGCTGTATGAGTTCATAAAAATGGACGGTTTGTACACTGTATGGGCGAATCCCTATAGAATTTTTAGGATTTGTATACTGTATGGACGAACAAGTTATTTTTCTGTGGCATTTTAGTATATTTTTTTACAAAATGTAATATTATGGTATATTATTTTTGAGAGTGTGGTATTTTGGTAAAAAATTCTCATTGAGAAAATATATAGCCTATTTGATTTTCAAATACTTCCAAGAAAACAGCTCCAACAGAATCTTATGAATATGTCGTACTATTAATATTGTGGGTAATTCATATCACAAATTATAAACTCTTTTCCTATTCATGTTTATCTTGAGTTTTATGTTCATCAATTATGTTCCCTGTAATAGACTCTAGCACGTGAGTTTGGAGTTTTCTTGTTGCTGGGATGATAGAAAACCTCACTTTCATTCACTCTGATGTGTCCACTGTTATTTACACTATACACACAAACACAAGCAAGATGTTCCCAATTGTCACCTCATGTATTCGCTTTTAAACAACAACAGTTTCACTTCATTTGTATTGTGATTTCTATTGTAGTGTTTTTTTTTATTGAATGCGAAATATTTAAAAGATTTTTATAATATTAAGAAAAGTTTAAGTTTCTACAAAGAGTAAAGATTATGATGGGAGTTTATAAGGAGAATAAGTTGTGCCACTATCAATTTTTAGATAGCAAAACTAATAATCTTAAACACTACACTTATTGTATCCTAGGTGATACAATATTGTTATGTGCCATTGCAGTCTTTAAAATATCAACGGCTTATAAGATTTTTATTTTCATAACATTGTCCTAGTTGATATTTTAGGGTCCTAGGTGACACAATATGGAAATTAAAATGGATTTGGATTCCTTGATATCAGTCTCGACGTTCCAATCCATAACAATGTTACAAAGTGTACAACAATTCATGCATAATAAATAGTTGATATTTTCCGGTTAGAACAACAACATTATTATGGGTGAGCCGTTGCACTTTCTATAACATTTTTATGGATTGAAATACCGAGACTGAACCAAGAAATCCTAATCCATTCCTTTTTTTATATGCGACCAAGTACGTATAAAACAATTTTTTTTAGATATGTTTTTCCTAGGTATTTTTTAATAGATAAAATACTCAAATTGGTCCCTTAACTCCATCACCGGTCCAATATGGTCTCTTATCTCTAAAAAGTGACAAAAAGGTCCTTTGATTTTTTAAATTGTACCACGTTCGTCCTTCTGACACCAACAGTTAGTCAAAGTCAAGTATCATACACATGCGGAGCAGCTTAGCTTTAGTGACTCATCTGCCATGTAAGATGTGTTTACCTTAAGGGTGTGTATACAAACTAATTTCAGTCATATGTACTAAACTTAGTGAAAATAAAAAGAAGGAACCCTAGCGCAATGCAGCTACCATTGAAGCTTGAAGCATCATAACCAGCTACCATTGAAGCTTGAAGCATCATAACCATTTCTGAAGCATAGTTTACCAGGTATTCGATATTACAATTTGAAATGTTATTCGATTTCAGTTAGTTTAATGATTTAGGGTTTTTATGTTTTAGGGTTTCTAGGATAAGTTACTGATTTAGGGTTATTGGATTTCAATTAGGGATTTGTGTCAGTAGAGATGAGTGAGTACCTGAATCTTACAATTCACCACAATGGTGCATTTATCGATGACGAGCTGAGTGTATATGAATGGGGAGATTGCATAATTGAAAATAGATGTTGATAGATGGAGCTATTTTGAACTGCTAGGTTGTTTTAAGGATTTAGGTTACACCTGTATTGAGAAAATTGACTATAAGGATCCACAATTTGGGATGAACACCTTGGTTGATGACAAAGGAGCCTTAGAGATTGCTGATTTGTATAGGGTGCACCTTAGGGTTGACATATACATCACACACATATTGTGACAACCTGATTTCTATGATGGTCCAATTGATGAAGTAGAAGCAGATGTGATGGAAGAGGATGACACTGAAAAAGTTCTTGCTGCAATGCTTGAGGAAGTTAATGCTAAGGTAAATAATACTGAGCCCTTGAATGAGACAACTCCAAGGATGGAAGAGGATGCTTTGAATCAGAATGAAGGGAATAATAGTGATCCTGTGAATGTGAATGTTGAGGTGAATAATAATGAGCCCTTGAATGAGATAACTCCAAGGATGGAAGAGGATGCTTTGAATCAGAATGAAGGGAATAATAGTGATCCTATGAATGTGAATGAGAGTGAGGGGAATAATATTGATGATAGTGAGGATGAAAACTTCAATTATGACAGTGTAATGGAAGTTGGTTTTGATGATGAATCAGATGAGTTTGATGATAAGGAGGGTGATGTGATGGAATATGTGAATGATCATGAGGGGAAGATCAAAAAGGGTAAAGAAAAGTGTGAAGATAAAGTTAGTGATAATGAAAGTGATGATTTACAAAGTGGGTGTGAAAGTGATGATACTAGTGATGTTGTTAGGAAAAAGTACCCTATTTTTAAATCACAGAAAGACAAGTCAAATTTCAAATGGGAGGTTAGGATGTATTTCACAACAAAGGCCGATTTCAAAGAAGTTATAGCATCATATGCAGTGCAATCTGGCAAGGGTTTTAGGTACATTAAGAATGACAAGGTAAGGGTGAAGGTTAAATGCAAGGAAGGATGTGATTGGGAAGCCTACTGTGCAAAGTTACCTAATGAGGATTCTTAGCAACTAAGAAAGATCATAGACAACCATAGTTGTAGTAGAGAGTACAATGTAAAGTTAATGAGTACAAAATGGTTAAGTAAGAGGCTATAGAATTCAGTGAAATCTAATCCAAGATTGAAGCTTAGAGACATAAAGGAAAAAGGCACAATAAAGATATTTGGACTTGGTTCTTGGAGCTTCTTATTGATGATCTAGGTGGGAGAGAAAAGTGTCTCACATATACTTATATATATGATATTCAACAAAAGGTAAATATTTTCTAAGTTATGTTTACTTATAGTTACTTATGCTATTTGTACTAACTTGTGTTATTTTTGTTGTACAAAGGGTTTATTACCTGCCATGGATGAGTTGCTACCTGGAGCTGAGCAAAGATTTTGTGTCAAACATCTTTATAATAATTTTAGAAAAAGATATCCAGGCAAAAAAATCAAGGAAATTATCTGGAAAGCTGCAAAGTCCACATATTACCAAGCTTGGGAAAGAGAGATGAAAGGGATGAAGGAAATCAATGTGGAAGCATACAAGTACATGATAAACTGACATGCAAGGACCATGGTTCAGACAAAAAGATGAGAAGGATTGGGTTTAATGTTAGGTGTAGTAGGTGCAAAAAAGCAGGTCATAATAAACTGACCTGCAAGGACCACACCAGTCAGCGGGTATCACAAGGCCAGTCATCTGAAGCATTTATTTAGCAGCCATCACATGTGCAATCTCAGCAGGCTTCACAATTTCAGCAGGCTTCACAATCTCAGTAGGCTTCACAATCTCAACAGCCATCACAAGTTCAATCTCAACAGGCTGCACATGTGCCATCTCAGCAGGCTGCACATGTGCCATCTCAGTATGCTTTAAGGAAGGCCAAACAAGATTAAGGAAAGCCAAGGAAGTTATCTTTCAGAAGGCCATCTAAGCATTTCATGCCCCCAGGCCCAACCACCAGGATGAGTGTAGCCAAGACTACTGTAGGCCCAACAACAAGGAGTAGTACACCAACAAAGAGATCAACCAAGACATGGAAACTTTAGGCTTATGCATTTTGTTTGGACAACTGTATTTTGTTTAGACTAGTAATGTGTTTTGTTGTATTAAGACATATGCTATTTTGGCAAGGCCTATGTTATGTGTTAAGACATATGGATATATTAACAATTCTGTCAATGTAATTTTGTCAATTATGTTTAGCAATTATGTCAATTATGTTTAGCAATTATGATCACAAATAAGGCTGATAACAAATGCTAACATTATTGTCAACATTGGTACTACTAACATTATGGCACTGTCAACATAACAATAGCAAGTAACATTGATCACAAATAATCCATTACAAATGTCAAATTGGTACTGTCAACTACAATGATAATAAATTGATTCAACAACATCCTAAAGCATTCTAAAAACAGTGAGAACAAATTGATTCAAGAACATACGAAAGCATTCTAAAAACAACTACAACAAGGCTAATGAACAACATCAATTTCCAGAATTTTATCAACTTCATGAGCTTCTTCATGTCATTTTCCATATTTATTATTTGTTTCCCATATTCTTAAATAGTCACTTGAGCCTTTGCCACTGAATTTGAGAGCTTCTCAATCTATCCATCAAATATTGCTCCTTCTTATCTCCAACATCTTCAAAATACCATCCAAAGTACCCATAATCAGCATTGCTTGATCCCTGCAAAATACCATCTTCAACATCAACCTTTTTTAAACACACAGACATCTACTGTTTTTAAACAAACATACATATGACATACCTTAAAATTAGGATATCCCCAAAAATGTTTCCCATAGTTCTTGAATGTTGTGGCCATACGAAGAACATCTAAATCCCCACAATGATATATAGGTTTCCAAATTATGCTTGTGTTGACATACGAACCTTCCTTCGAAGAACACCCACCATAACCGTGTTTTGCTTTCATCACTGGCGTCGGCGTCGACCCACTGAATTTCATGTTTGTGACCAGCTCAAATCCACAAACCCTATGCTTTTGCTTGAATCAATTTGGGGATGAAGGGAAATTTTTCAGCAACCCTAGAAAAGCATTACACTAATTGGGGATGAACAATCTCAGTTTAAAGGAGGAAGAAGACTTCAAATGCCATGTCAGCTGCCACATATGACAAAGTTAACATCTGTTTGGGGGGGGGGGGGACGGAAAGGATCTAGTTGGTACAATTTAAAAAATTAAAGGACCTTTTTGTCAATTTTTAGAGACAAGGGATCAAATTAGACCCAATGATGGAGTTAAGGGACTATTTTGGGTATTTTTCCTTTTTTATAACTATTTCTTTATAGGTGATCTGCATATGGGATGAATTATGAAAAAACGCTCACCATTATGCTCCTAGATATCAGATGCTCTTCGATCATTTCGAGGCAAATGATGTATTATCTTCAAGAATAAACTACTAATATTTAAACTATGCTTATAATTTTTTTAGCTAATCATTTGAATTTATGTAACAGTTTGTATGAAGGTCCTATCTTGAGGTTGAAGATGAGGATCCAACTGGACATGTGGAGTTCAACAACGTTTTTAATTTGTTTCACTACTGTTGAAATACATCATTTTGATAGGGTTAACTCCAACTTGGGATTCAACAATAAATTTCGGTTCCACCTAGGTTCATGGAGGAGTACAACACAAGTCAGACGTCAGAGCAATGGAAATTTACTATTTGGAAAAACCATTTTAGATAGAGCACAATCAATAGAAATATCGTCGCAACATTTTCTTACTATGAGATATCATGCTAGAAGAATGTAAATTGAGTAGGGAATACATGGATTTGTATAGATTTGTGTCAAATATGTGTCTATCACAAAATATATTACTATTTGACCCTCGTAACCAACATTCATCTTCAAACTTCCAACACACCAGACCATCAACAAACACTTACATCCAACAACCTATATTTAACACCAAACAACCTTTCAACCCAACATAACAACCGTATACCCCAAGTCAACAATACCCATCATTTAACATAACTCCCTACAACACCCAACAACAAAACTCAATTTGTACCCCTCAACATCATACACCCAACAAGAAACACCACCCACCACCCATTATAACCAATAGCCATTCACACAATCTACCCCCACAAGAACACAACTACCAAACACCCCCAACCAAAAATCCTTGTTTACTAGTCACAAACATTCACCCTGATTTCATCCCAATGCATTAAGTATCCCGTGTTGGAGCGTAGTATAACAAGTACTTCAGTCTAGATAATGACAAAAGTATCTTAAGCAAATCCTCATTCGGTTGAGGCAAGCTAGTAATCTTCCTCCCATGTTTAATAAATAAAATTGACGTAATTAAAAAAAATAATAAATCCAACTAATGCAACTTCTTCGTCCAAGATATGTCTGGCAGTATGGTCTAGGTATAGAGGCAGTAATGAAAAATCTATAAGGCCTCCTTCAAATGTCTATGTCTCAGCATTCGCAACATCCTCACCCTCTGGAGGTGGTATTGGATCAACAACGTCAACAATAGGAGGTGGCACGGACTTAGAAGCATATACAATAAGAGGTGGCAGTGGTGAATCGTGTACCTCAGGCGCCTGAATTAGGGAAATCTAACGTCTGCGAGAGGATGGAATGAGTGATGCGTCAGTAGGTGAATCCTGTCTCCTATGGGAAGAAGAAGATGGAGTGACATGAGGGGAAGCACGAGCCTCGAAAGTAGATGACTCTACATGGCCAGAGGGACCAGGAGCCTCTAAAACTTCCTGACTCTTCTCCTACCGCACTGATGTGTGCTGAGCAACCCTCACGTGCCTCAATATATCGTGTCTATCAATCAATCATTATGCATGTAAGTTAAAGTAAAGAAAACAATTAGTGCAGACAAACAACACCACAAGTAAGAAATAAATAAAAAATAGTGAGAAAATTTCGGAGATGCATCTCCAGAATCTGAAAAACTATAACGTTGAGAATTTTCGGAGATGCGTCTCCAAAATTTTCTTCAACTCAACAGTTGCATCAATGACACCAATACACCCATGCAATCCCAAAAAAAAATGTTTTGGTAATTTATTTCAGACAATAAACGTATAATATACTATTTCTAAACTATCATACATACAATTTCTACTCGTTTTTAACCTTAATCATTAATTTCTACTCATTAACACAAAAACTCAAAAATTTATCAAAACCTTACAAATTTCAACGTTGAATCAGGGTTGGATGATGTTTCAGATGTTGATTTAAATTCCCTTGAGCTTTGTTAATTAATTTTTGACTTGGTAAAGAGAAAAAAGTTGAGAGAGGTTGAAGTTATGTTTGAGCAAAATGAGGCATGAGGAAGGAGAGAAGTTTGACGCGATTTAACCTCCAAAATATTTCAGAGATGCATCTTCGAAATATTTTAACGTTAACTGAATTTTTGTACGTCTGAAAATATATCTTCGAAATCTGGAGATATTCATATATTTTCGCCTAGTGATTCAAAATTTTAAAGGATCCATTCAAAAATCCTCTTAAAAAATGACTCAATTACATGTCCAATTTGTGATATGTCGTCCAAATTTACTGATATGGAATAACCAAAAACTGAAAGAAATAAAACCAGGTTTTTAATTGGTCAAAACTAGGCCTATAATATAGATAACATGAAGTTCTCAAAGGCAAATCATAAATTAACAAAATGCCGAATCAAAATAGAACTTGTGCTATTAATATTACATCTCCTTAAAACCCTATCAACCAACATTTCAGAATCACGTTTTCCAGTAAATTTGATAAAAATGAGTGTGTAATCCAAAGAAATTAATAATCGTAGCAAACCTAGCTATAGATGAATATTTATTGGTTTCAAGAAAATGATGTCATGTCTTGATGTAAATTTCAACAATGGGCCAGTGGCGGTATAGCCCAGCAGTAATGCAAACTTGCAGGAAATTGGAATGCACGGTTACAATATAACTAACTCCTTCCTAGTTTTTGCATAAATAATATTTTCTAGATGTTGACTCATCAATCAAGTTATCTTTTCTTATTTATGATTGTCAATTCAAGGTACTATTACTTACTAATATTTTGTGGTCATGCGCTTCAGTTTTTTTCATTTCATTCAACAAAGAGCATGCATGGGACCTGCCTCTAGTCTTTGGATACAAGGACAGGGAACCATAGGATAATAGAGTGGATCCTAAGTAGGAAGAGAAACAGTTATAGTTAGTGAAAATAATGGTGGTGTGTAGGGTCATCAAATGCAGTGTGTGGAACAGCATTGCATGTGCAAATGAGAGTACACATGGAAACAGTGGGAAGATTTATATGAAGAAAACAAAAACAGGAGAAACAGCCAGCAAAGAGGTGTTATTGATTTAGTCATGTTTAGAACATAAAGATTTGCATGATCGGAGGAATATACAAGTGGACCAGCTTTTACTCAATCAATCAATGGAGATTTTCAATAATCCAATGTTTCTTTTACTCAATCAATCGAGCTTTTATCCCGCCACCCTCAAAATCTGAATTGGCACACCCCAGTTCTTATGCATTTACCATATTGACAGTGTAAAATATAAAAATTCATTTTTTTATATAGAAATATCCGGCTTTTTTACCGCATGCATTTCAAAAAACTAATAAAAATGCATGCCTAGTTCTTGCTTTTATGAAATATCCGATAAAAATGCATGATTTCTACAGGATATTTTGGAAAAACAGATTAAAATGCATGTTTGTTATCAGATTTTTAAAAAAATTGGTAAAAAAATACATACATTTATATCGGCGATTTAGAAAAAATAGATAGTGAAGAATTTGTATCGGAAATTTAAAAAAAAATCGGGAAAAGTATTATGTTTTCCTAATTTCTTAAAATGTGATTGTTTAAGTATTATGGTTTTTCTTTTCAGTGAGGACCAAAGGATCAGAAGACACAATTGCTTATAGGTAGCGTGACTGAGCTAAAGCCGCTGCAACAAGAGCTCGTGCGAGAGGAGATGAAGTCGAGGACTATTATATATGGGTGGAGAGAATAGCCCCGACCAGTTCTCACAAGAGACATATGGCGGTCGAGCAGTTTCGTGCACCGCGCAGTAATCGGTGTAGAGGAGCTAGACATGTTGGATGGACTAAAGATCTTGATGATGAGCCTGTTGCAGAGGATGTCTAGATAGCAATTGAGGATGACATGCAGATGATGGTAGAGACAGAGGTGTCCCATCCTTTTGAGACGAAGGCTCTAACTACTACATATGTTACTCTGCATATGGCTACTAATTGTCGCTCTCGGGATTTTCATCATCCTAGTACAAACGCGAAAGTGATGCGGAAAAGGTAGAGTCGTCATCCAGTCATTTTTATCCCGAATGAATGGGAAAGGTAATGTTGCACAAACCGAAGAGAAAAGGAAAGGACAAGGTCCTGCGAACCAAAGAACTGGGTTCGGGAGTCGGTTACGACCTGGGAAGGTATTAGCACCCCAGACCGTCCGCCGTTTCCGACGGGATCCACGCTTGTTAGTCTGTTTCAAAGGGTGAGAAATAAAACTGCTATTGAATAAAAATCGCTACTGGAACTGTAATAAGAAAGGGAACTGGAAAAGAGAGAACGAAAAGGGAAAATGTAGGGAAAATAAAGAGTGTGCTCGAACAGGCCCTACCTCGCTGCCTACGTACCTCATCGGGAATATGAGGATCAGAGTCGACGTTGCTCGCCTAACTAAGGCGAGAACTTTGTTTGTTTATGTTTTTTTATGAATTGAACTGCTTATGCATGTGCTCATGTGTTGTAGGCTCGTCTGGTACGAGTGTGTTACCGTATTGCAAGGAGACATGTCAAAACGAGTTCTCGTTGTGAGTGAATGAGGTGAGAAGAGAATTCCCGCAGGAAAAGACGTGTGTTGTTTGTTAACTATTTTTTAAATAAGTGTTTTGCTTTTGTTATTTATGAAACAGTCTTCATGCTAAGACTTATTCATCATGATAGATGTCTTACACCTCGCCCCGAAATAGGACGTATGCAAGTACACCGTGGCAAAGTCTCCTGGCGCACGAGAAAGCTCGTCCTTTATTAGGCGTTTTGTTGTTTACCTTTAAGATGAGAAAGAATGTCTCAAATTGAAAAATGACAACAACTAGGGGAACTAAGACTCGCCCTAAGTTGTTTATTGCATGGGAGACCCTATGGTTAGTATAGTTTTCTAATCCTAATAAGAAAAAGGAAAAGAAGAAGAGAAAAGAAAACAACTTACTTCTCTAAAGAAGTTAAGTTATTTCTAAGGGGAATTAACATGAAGTTGAACAAACAAAACATGAAGTTCTAAGACAAACACAATTTCAAAGCATAAAGAAGATAAAAGGAAGAAGTTGTATGAACAAGTTTACATCAACCTCCCTACAAAACAAAGGTTAGTAGAATAAGACTAAAAATGGTAAAATGAAGGAGGTAAACAAGTACCAAACAAATCTTAATACAACTATGGTCTAAACTAGACTCAATCCTAAATCTAAGGACACTAAAAACTAAGCAAGACCTAAAGTCAGCAGCTACTACAACTTCCTATTGTACAAACATCTACTAAATGAAATGCACAACACAAACAACCCATTACAGCTACCAAACAACATGAGAATAGGTGTAAAAAAGACAAACAGAATAATGCAACATGTTTTTACAGCTTCAGTTTCAAAATGCAGCGATGAAAACAAGGCAGATTTTCATTATTTTTCAAATGCAAAAACATGAGTTTTAATGCAAACAATGGAATGCAAAGATCATGCAAGTTAATGCAACAACATGAAATGGATATCGACAATGGAATGCCCCATATAAACACACAACAACGGACGCGGATTATGTGAATCGTGTGATTTTAACAATATGCAATTTTTCGATTACGCGCACATTCAACCAAAACATGAACGGATTTCAAATGTGATGCAAAACAGAAGTATAAACACGTATTAACATGTTATTGATGATGCTAAATCATACGAACAATGATCATAATAAGCTACGAATATATATGCAACACTTATGTCTAAAATCGGAATCTAACAAAATGCATGTCGAAAGTTACCGAAACTACACATACTTGCACTAAACTAGCTCCTAAAAATTCCCTAAAATCATAATCTAAAGATCCATGATGATAAAAGAAGGAGTGGTGCACAAACATGCAAGAAAACAACATAAAATCCCAAACTAACACAGCGTTAACCGGTTAACCCTGGGTGTTAACCGGTTAACGGATTCAAAAATCAGTTAAATGGGGGCAAAAACATTGTGTTAACTAGTTAACCCTGGGTGTTAACCGGTTAACACTGAACCGAAATTGAAAAACAGTAAGGAAAAAGCATTTCTAGCTATCAACTTATTTCCAAAAGCTTCTAATACCACTATTACCATATTAGCACGAAATTGACACCTAAATATAACATTTTAACACCTATTAACACTACGATCACTCTATCATTCTAGCTACTAATGACCAAACCAAACAAAGCATCCCAAAAGCAAGAAAATCGAAGAATGCGCGAGGCGAGATGAAGAGAAGTAAGATAAAAGAAGAAGTGATTTCGGATTCACCAATCTACAAAGCGGAGACTTGCTTTGGAAATTGTTGCGATGTTGATCAATACACAAACAAAGAGAATATCGGAGGTCCAAAGCTTCGATCCGCGAGTGTGCAAAATAAATTCAATCGATGAGAATCTAAAACGCTTCCGAACAGTGAAAATAAACATCGTACCCGTAGCAATTTATTCGATTATCCACTAAATCGGTGAAGATGATGAAGGCTTAGCTTCCGATTTTTCGAGTTTCAATGTGAAACTTGAATAATCTTGATGATGAAGCTTTGGTGAGTTTTGAAAATGGAAGGAAATGAGAGAATTGAGATTGTGAGGATGATGAATTTTGTGAAAAATGGCTAATCCTTTTTGGCTTGATGAACAAGGTTTATATAGGTGGTTTGGTTTGGAGTTAGGTTTAGGTTATGGCACAAGGCTTTGATCCTAAGCTAAGGGTCGGTTGGGAATATTCCTAGAATATTCCTTGGCATATTCTTGGAATATTCTGGGAATATTCCTTTGGAAAAATGTGGAATTTTCTAGAGTTTGATGGAAACACAAAGCAAAGTGGAAAATGGAAAGTGGAGGGAAGTAACCAACTGAATTTTGAAACTTTTCCCAAAAATCGCATGCGTTAACCGGTTAACCCTAGGTGTTAACCAGTTAACGGAAAAAAATGAATTTTCCCTCCTTTTTGTGGGAAACCCTCAAAATACACCTCTACCGTCCGTTCTGAGCCTGTTTTGACCTTGAGTTCTGATAGATGATTTTACCACCAGGTATACCTTGATCACATGTCTTACGCGCGCCAACCAATGATGCATGACTTATTTCATTTTTCTTATTAATTTTTTATGTAATGTATGGGCGAACATGCAAGATAACATGGAAACGAAGCATATGCTACTCGGAATTGGTGATAAATAAGAGGACAAATTTTGGGGTGTTACAGTTGCCCTTATTCAATCAACTGCATACCTGAAAGGATGATAGCAATGGCTTTCAGGCGTTCAAGGTATGGAGGGATTAAATGTCGAATAAACCGGAAAATTTGAACTATGTGGGAAATATCATAGCCCCATTATCAAAGGGAACAATGACATGAGGCCAAGTCGAAGGTGGACTCAAAGAAATAAAATCAAACCGAAGGTGGACTTACCAAAATTACAAAACCAAGCCGAAGGTGGAATCGTAAACGTAAGGCTAAGCCGAAGGTAGACTTACGATAGATTCGAGAACAAGCCGAAGGTGAACTCGAAAAAGTAAGACCAAGCCGAAGGTGGACTTACAAAGAATGAGACTAAGCCGAAGGTAGACTCAAACAATACGAAACCAAGCCAAAGGCGGAATCATAAATGTAAAACTAAGCCAAAGGTAGACTTACGAAAGATTCGAGAACAAGCCGAAGGTGAACCCTCGAAAAAGGTAAGACCAAGCCGAAGGTGGACTTATAAAAATGAGACTAAGCTGAGGGTAGACTCAAACAATACGAAACCAAGCCGAAGGTGGAACCGTAAACGTAAGGCTAAGCCAAAGTTAGACTTACAAAAGAATTCGAGGACAAGCCGAAGGCGAACTCAAAAAAGGTAAGACCAAGCCGAAGGTGGACTTACAAAGAATGAGACTAAGCCGAAGGTAGACTCAAACAATACGAAACCAAGTCGAAGGTGGAGTCGTAAACGTAAGACTAAGCCGAAGGTTCACTCGAAAAAGGTAAGACCAAGTCGAAGGTGGACTTACAAAAAATGAGACTAAGCTGAGGGTAGACTTAAAAAATATGAACCCAAGCCGAAGGTAGAATCGTAAACGTAAGGCTAAGACGAAGGTAGACTTAAAAAAAATTCGAGAACAAGCCAAAGGTGAACTCGAAAAAGGTAAGACCAAGCAGAAGGTGGACTTACAAATAATGAGACTAAGTCGAGGGTAGACTCAAACAATATGAAACCAAGTCGAAGGTGGAGTCGTAAACGTAAGGCTAAGCCGAAGGTAGACTTACGAAAGATTCGAGAACAAGCCGAAGGTGAACTCGAAAAAGGTAAGACCAAGCCGAAAGTGGACTTACAAAGAATGAGACTAAGCCGATGGTTGACTCAAATAATACAAAACCAAGTCGAAGGTGGAATTGTAAACGTAAGGCTAAGCCGAAGGTAGGCTTACGAAAGATTCGAGAACAAGTCGAAGGTGAACTCGAAAAAGTAAGACCAAGTCGAAGGTGAACTTACAAAGAATGAGACTAAGCCGAAGGTATACTCAAACAATACGAAACCAAACTGAAGGTGGAATCGTAAACATAAGGCTTAGCTGAAGGTAGACTTACAAAAGATTCGAGAACAAGCCGAAGGTGAACTTGAAAAAGCAAGACCAAGCCGAAGGTTGACTTACAAAGAATGAGACTAAGCGGAAGGTAGACTCAAACAACGATACGAGACCAAGCCAAAGGTGGATTCGTAAACGTAAGACTAAGTCGAAGGTAGACTTACGAAAGAATTCGAGAACAAGTCGAAGGTGAACTCAAAAATGTAAGACCAAGCCGAAGGTGGACTTACAAAGAATGTCATAAAAGATGACTCTGCAGGGGGCAACAAGTATCTAAGGGCAAGATCAACATACCCATGATTCCTTGATTACTTTCAATTACCTGGGAATATACTGGATATTATCCGCGGGGATATTTCAATCTGGTTGAAGAAATAATGCTCCGGACGTTTGTAACAAACACCCCAAACTAGCCCATACTTCATATGCATATGTTTGAATTTTCCATGTTGTAATGCTCCAGAATGATGGAATGCTATGCTTTTTTAGGATGCAAATGTAATGATGATTACTAAATTCAAATGCAAGGGGATCTCCTGATGAGAAGATAACAAGCATCCCAAGTGGCTTTACTGAGGAGAAATAATCACTATATTAATATAATGAATCCATGTGGGGAAAAGCATCTCTGCAGGGAATAATGTCAATGATACACTGGCTCTGAACCTCCACCACTGCCAAAACTAACTTGGACTCTAAGATTAGAGAACACTGATCCTGATGGGGGAGGATCTGGATCATGGGAGGTACGTCACCCGTAAGAACTCTGTTAGGAAAATAACAACCTTCTGACTTGGCCGGGGAAAAGGATTAGTTGATGCTCTGCTGAGGAAGAGTCTGATGGGGAGTTTCTCAGGCACAAAATCCTCTGTTGGGGAAGGGACGCTAATGAAGATTAGACTTTGTATAACGACTTCCCTGGGGGAAAACCGTGAACAATATTATACAGGGAGTGGAAACCATCAGGCTTTTCCATATCTTCACCTCAGTTGGGGAATGTCGAATCTTCATGGACTGCTAAGGATAAGAAGACCCTAGTGGGTAATGTTCCTTGTTGAAGGAAAGCTCTCTGCTTGGGGAAGAATGTTAGCCTTCTGTGACACTGTTGGGGAGATATTTCAATTTCCGAATCTTCTGGGGATGATGCATATCCTCAAGGATGCCCCTTACCAAAGATGAAAGTTCTAACCTTCTTTCACTGGGGATGAGAGGTAAGAAGAGTCTCAAGTTGGGTATGAGATGGTGATATTATTATGCTTGGGAAATATCAAACCTCTTCTCGCGGCTCTGCTGGAGGAGATTTGTACTAACAATGACTTTATCCTGCACCTGCACCTACATGTTAGTGAACACAACTGATAATACATGTAACAAGAGAGATTTAATTTGGCCTGCGTGCCCCAGGTTCACGGTCTGAATTACCATCCCTGTTACTCAACAAATCAAATTCAATGTCAAGTGTTTTTACTCTCATACATGTATTATAAAGCATTAATGTATTCACAATGCAATATTTATCACAAATTGTTGGACGTTTCTGCAATCAATCAACGATAGATGAAAAAACAAACACATGGGAACAAATTTGAAACTGCACTTTTATTGATTAGAAAGTGGCCATGAATTGACATTACACTAGTGTCACACCCTAAATTTTGACCGGAATTTTTCAGAAAAATTTCATTCATAGGCCGCATTTTATCGTAGTATCGATAGTGAGTCATTTCCGCATTTTATTCCATTCCATCATTTCATGTCATCTTTTTTTTCAGTTCCAATTTTTGAGATTTTTTATTCGAATTTGTTTATAATGTTTACCTTGTTTTAATTTAATTATTTTATATATAGTTAAGTTGTCATATTAGAATTAGTTTTAGATCAATGTTAATTTATGACTATTTTAATTTAGGTTAATTGGTTTTAGTTTAACTTTTTTTTTAATTCAATTTTTTTTAATTAGTCAAATATGTTAGTTTCTTTTAGATTTATTTTAATTAGTTTTTATTTGTATTTAGTTAAGTAATTTGTTGGGTTTATATGGAATCAATTTATTTTTAAGTTAATTTAAATTTATCATAATTTAGTTTATTTTTATTTTTATTTAGTTTAGATTTAAGTGGATTTTTATTTTTAAGTTAGGTTATTTTATTAGTTTAATGTAAATTGTTTTATTACTTCAATGTAAATTTTATTATTAGTTTATTTTAAATTTTATTATTTGTTTCTTTTTTAGAAAATGATAAAAAAAATGTGTTTAATTTATTTATTATTTGTTTTGATACTCCATACTCTATACCCCATATCATTGTACTATTCTTGTTGCTACCACTATGTAACATGTCTCCAAAAATTTGATCCACAATGCTACTACCAACGTAAACCTGCTCCTGTTTCACTACACGCATGACACTCAAAAAGCTATGCTTGACCATAACCCATTTTGCTAAACAACACCACCGAACTGCTCCACTGCTACTCCAAACCTGCAATAAGTCCAAATATTTCACCAAAAGAGACCAACAATTTTCTGCATTTTTTAAAGGGAAGAAAAAAAGTTCTTAGCAAAAAAAACTCTTTGTAATATCACCATATCTCTCCCTCACTTCATTTTTTTTTCAAAAATAAATCACTCTTCTTCCATTCATAAAATATAACAGTCATAATAAAGAAAAACTCAGCACCAATAACCGATCCTTCCTCTCCCTCCATCTTCATCAAACCCTCTGTTAACCCACAAAAAACCAAAACTCTTGAACAAAAAGAAGAAGATCGGAGAGGAACAACATCGATTTTCGATACGGTGAGAGCCGCAAAAGAAAGCGGATTGTGGGAAGAACAAGAAGGAAAGGGTAAAGCATGCTTTTTTTTCTTTCTGAAAATATACCCTCAAACCAACTCTTCTCATTTAATTCCTATTATTTCTTCTTTAATTAGTCTTAATATTTCTTTTTTTTATATATATAATTAAGTTTTTATAATTAGTGATGTTGGCATAGTTTGATTCTTTATTTGGGATTTGTTTTAACCATTTTTACGTTTTATTTTATTTTTTTTGGAATCTAAATCTTTTTATTTATTACTAATTACTAGTTCTTTTTGTTTTAAATGTCTTGTTTACTATTATTAAGATTTTAATGTGAACAACTGAATGTATATATTTTTCTCAGCCCATTCTGTTTATTCATGTGTGTGTTAGTAGAACTTACTGTTAACTTGTTTTTTATTCTCGCTTTACAATCAGTAGGATTTGTTAGTTTTAATAATTATTATTAGTAAAATATGTTTTGATCATATAATTTAATTTGTCTTGGAAATAGTTGTTAGTTATATACATAGTTTAGCTTAGAAAGTAATATTTTAGTTAGAGATAAAAACAGTAGCCTTAGGTTAGAAAAATACAAATAATTAGTTTTAATTAGGATAATGCATAGTAGTATTAATTAGAAAAGTATATTCAATAGTTACTTATTAAAAATATAATGGTCATTAGTTTTTTTTATTAAATAAATATAGCATAGACTTTAGCTTTAAAAATAATACTTAGACTACATTTTAATTTTAATTAGGAATAGTTTTTTTTTTAATTAGAATCATTTTCTTAGAATTTCTCTTTCAATTATTTTTATATTTTTTATTATATAATCCCTTTCTTTTATTTTTCACGACCAAAATATTTGAAATATGTTTAGTTTTAGATTTTTTTTTAAATTTAATTTAATAATATTTAGTTAATTAGTTAGTTATTTCATTTTTAAATTTTTTTAATATAATATATAGTATAATATAGCTATAACGTATTAAAAACTTACAAAAAAACATTTTAATTTATTTATTTATCTTCTTTTAGTTTATTAGACTTTTTATTTTTTAGTTTAGTTAATTTATTATTTTAAATATTAAAAATTCACAAAAATATTAGTTAGATGTTAGTTTTTCGATCCACTCCTAGTTCCGATTCGATGTTATTCTTGTTGTCTCCTTGACATTTTGTTGTTGTTCCCTTTGTCTTGGTGACTTCTTGTGATTCCATTTATCACGATGTTTTGTCGTGTGTACGCTTGTTCGACTTCGTTCGTTCCTGACATTTTTGACCTGGTCCAAGGGAAAATGGACGCTTTGTTGACTTATTGTCACATCGCTTACCGCTCGCGTATCTTGTCTTAGTCTTACCATTTTTAGACACTTCATTCTTTCCTTCATAAGAGATGGCAATTGATCTCTTCACCTTATAGTCATTTTCTTCACAAGCTTTGCATTCAAGCTTTTCCTCCTTTTCACCCGTAGTTTTCCGAACTACGACGCTCTGACTTTCCCATTACACGAGGGAATACGTAGGCACGAGGTTTATCCTTGGCGAGCACGATTTTCTTTTTCACATTCTTTCTCTTTCACATTTTTATTTTCTTCATCTTTCATTTATCTCTTTTTCATCATTCCTGTTTTAGTTCCCATTCAGTTAGCAGACAATTGAGCACAAACATAGATATTACAAGAGGTTCCCGTAGAGTACTACGGATACTTAGGATGCTAGCACCTTCCCTAGGTATAACCAACCCCCGTACCTTTGATCTCTGATTGCTTAGCTTTTAGCCTCGTCATTTAGCTTAGCATATTTTTAGGGTTTCTCGATCTTTTTCCCTTCCCTTGGATAAATTAAAGTTCGGTGGTGAATTTTATGATTTGCGATACAAGTTAATTGATAGCTTGATATCCGATTCTCACCGCGACAACTAGGAAGCAATCCCTAGGAAGAGGAAATTGCACAAAAGGAAAATAAACTATCCTAATGGCAATGTGAACATCAGATCTCATCAAACTCCGACCCAGCTATGACACGTATGTCTTCAAGACTTTCCACTTATTTCGCTTTTGAGGAAGATAATCGGACTGATTCTTAACCCTCGGATTACCCTTGATTTCAGATGATGAGTCACAGATCTTGCAGATCGCAGTTGTTCGTTTCAATCCCCTTTTTTGCATGGATTGCCCTTTCGGATTTTCAATCCGCCTGGATACCCTTTTTTGTCTGAGTTGTCCAATGTGGCTTTGTAGCCCAGCGGGTGTACATTATTTTTCATTTATTTCCCTAACTTTTGCTCGACCCCTTTATTCTGTTTTTGGCTCGCCGGGATACCGTTTTATGCCTGGACATTTATTCTGTTTTTGTCCAGTAGGGTCTCTTTATACGAAGTATTTTCTAACCGTGTCTGCGTTGATAAGGGACAAGAAGTCTTCGCCATCCATGGTTGTTAACATTAAGGCTCCTCTTGAGAATACCTTTTTATCCACAAATGGACCTTCATAGTTGGGTGCCCACTTGCCCCTGTGATCTGTAAGAGGAAGAAGGATCCTTTTCAGCACTAAATCGTCGGGTATGTAGCATTGAGGCCGCACCTTCTGGTTGAACGCCTGTTTCATTTGTTGTTGATACAACTGTCCATGGCATACAACTGCTAAAATTTTCTCTTTGATGAGGCTTAACTGATTGTACCATGATTGAAGCCACTCAACTTCATCCAACTTGACATCCATCATTATCCTCAGAGAAGGAATCTCGACTTGAACTGGTAGAACTGCCTCCATACCATACATGAGCGAGAAAGGGGTTGCCCCTGTTGAGGTGCGCACAAATGTTCGATACCCATACAATGCAAAAGGTAACACCTCATGCCAATATTTATAGGTCACAACCATCTTCTGTACAATCTTCTTGATGTTTTTCTTGGCCGCCTCGACGGCGCCATTTATCTTCGGGCGGTACGGCGAAGAGTTGTGATGTTCGATCT
Source organism: Lathyrus aphaca (assembly GCA_963966055.1). Lineage (NCBI taxonomy): Eukaryota > Viridiplantae > Streptophyta > Magnoliopsida > Fabales > Fabaceae > Lathyrus > Lathyrus aphaca. The sequence goes on from OZ014521.1 coordinate 149,113,189, forward strand.
TGAAATCCCGACACAGTTCTGCCATCATCTTGTTGTTGAGATTAAAACCATTTTCAGTAATGATTATTTCGGGAATTCCATATCGACAGATGATATCCCTTTTTATGAACAGAGATACCTCTTGTTTTGTGATATTAGCATAGGATGCCGCCTCTACCCACTTGGTGAAGTAATCAATGGAAACCAGGATGAAGCGGTGACCGTTGGACGTGGTAGGCTCAATCTTTCCAATCATATTAATACCCCACATGGACGTGGTAGGCTCAATCTTTCCAATCATATTAATGCACCTTGTCAACATAAATTTGACATTTGTGGCATTTGCGGAAGTATTTGCAGCAATCATATTCCATGGTCATCCAATAATACCCTGACCTTAACAGCTTCTTTTCCATGGCATGCCCTCTACCATGGGTACCGAAGGATCCCTCGTTAACTTCTTGCATTAACATGTCTTATTCATGTCTATCCACTTATCTGAGCAAGACCATTGTCAAAGTTCCTTTTATAAAGCACGTCATCCTGGTTTAAGAAGAACCCGCCTGCCAATCTCCTAAGGGTCTTCTTATCTTTGCTGGATGCCCCTGTTTAGGTACTCTTGAGACTTCAAGAATCGCTTGATATCATAGTACCATGGCTTGTCATCGTCAACACTATTAACTGCAAACATATTCCGGTCAATCAAGACGAGAAGCCTCGATTCTGGGCCCATAATTCTCTCGATGTACCTTGATCATGAAGGATAAGGTTGCCAAAGCATTAGCAAATTGATTCTCGTCCCGAGGTATATAATGCAGCTTGACCTTTGTGAAGAATGTCAATAACCTCCGGGTATATGCCCTGTAAGGAGCCAAATGAGGTTGATGCACCAGTCATTTTCCGTTAACCTGATTGATAACCAAAGATGAATCACTGAAGATATCGAGGGTCTTAATTCATAAATTAATCGCCTCCTCTATCCCCATTATGCAGGCTTCGAATTATGCCTCATTGTTAGTGCATTCAAAGGTCAATCGGGCAGTGAAAGGCATATGAACTCCTTCCAGCGAAATAATAACATCACCAACTTCGTTGTTGTTCATGTTAATGACCCCATCAAACATCAGACTCCATTTGGATTCAGGGTCTGGCCCCTCCTCCAGGAGTGGTTCTTCACAATCTTTCAATCTGAGGAACATGATGTCTTCATCAGGGAATTCAAATCTCATTGGGTGATAATTCTCAATCGATTTTTGAGCCAGATAATCTGACAATACAATTCCCTTGATAGCCTTTTGCAAAGTATATTGGATGTCGTATTCAGTCAAGATCATATGCTAAAGAACTACCCTTTCTGTCAAGGTTGGCTTTTCGAAGATGTATTTGACGCGGTCCATCTTAGATATCAATAGGGTAGTATGAGTCAGCATGTACTGTCTTAGTCGGCAAGCAGCTCATGCCAAAGCGCAACAAGTTTTCTCGAGCAGTGAGTATCTTGTCTCATAGTCGGTAAACTTTTTGCTAAGGTAATAGATTGCATGCTCTTTTTGACCAGACTCGTCATGCTGACCCAGTACACATCCTATTGATCCCTCAAGCATTGTGAGGTACATGATCAAAGGTCTCCCCAACACTAGAGGTATGAGGATTGGAGGTTCTTGCATATACTCTTTGATTCGGTCGAAATCCAATTGACAATTATCATTCCATTTGATGGTCTGATTCTTCATTAAAAGTTTGAAAATTGGTTCGCACGTAGGTGTTAGGTGAGATATGAACCGTGAAATTTAGTTAAATCTCCCTAAGAAGCCCCGTACCTCCTTCTCCGTTCAAGGCTTTGGCATCTCATGAATTGCTTTCATGTTTGCAGGGTCAACCTCAATCCCCCTCTCGCTTACAATAATGCCCAGTAGATTTCCGAATCGCACCCCGAATGTACACTTGTTCGGGTTCAACCTCAATCCGAACTTCTGTAGCCTATCAAACAACTTGGCCAAGTTGACTAAGTTCTCCTCTTCTGTTTCTAACTTTGCGATCATATCATCAACATAGACCTCGATCTCGTGATGAATCATATCGTGGAAAAGAGTCACCATTGCCCGTTGGTATGTTGCCCTGGCATTCTTCAAACCAAACGACATTACTTTGTAATAGAAGGTTCCCCATGGGGTAATGAAAGTAGTTTTTTCCATGTCATCTAGCGACATCTTGATTTGATTATAGCCTGAAAAGGCATCCATGAAGGAAAACACATAGAATTTGGCTGTATTGTCAACTAGTACGTCAATATGTGGCAATGGGAAGTCATCTTTAGGACTGGCCCTATTCAGGTCTCAATAATCCACGCACATTTTGACCTTGCCATTCTTTTTAGGAATTGGTACAATGTTTGCAACCCACGAAGGATAACTCGTCACAGCCAAGAATCCAACATCAAACTGCTTTTGAACCTCTTCTTTGATTTTTATTGCCATGTCAGGTCGAGTTCTTCTCAATTTCTGCTTCACTGGCGGGCAGTCTTCTCTGAGTGGCAGTTTGTGTACTACCATATCGGTGTCCAACCCTGGCATATCTTGGTAAGACCAGGAAAAGATGTCAACCGACTATTTACAGATTCTTCCAAAACAGTCTCGATCATTACTTCTTTCTTATCCTCTTCGGTTCCCAGGTTCACCACCTCAATAGCTTCTTCATGTGGTTGAATCACTTTCTCCTCTTGTTTTAGCAATATGATTAATTCCTCGGGAAATTCACAATCCTCTTCACCCTCCTCGTCGGCTAGGTAGATTGGATTGTCGAAGTCATAATGTGCCATAGTAAGATCGTCACTGATGAGACCTGATTGGGTACATCTGCATGAATGATGATTCATGCTAGATTTTAGAAAGAGTGGGAGAGACATGAAAAACATGAATTGCCATTTATTGCAAAAATAAAAATAAAATGAAAGAAAAGGAACACCATGAATGAATGCCAAAACATCCATTTTATTAATGATTGTATTATTGCATTATGAAACAATGAACCCTCAATATGAGCTACTATGCCCCGAGCAAGGCATGTAGCTTTCATACAAAGAATGAAAACACAAAACTATTAATCTTGTTGTTTAGTGACAGAGACGATTGCTTCGAATGACTAATTGCTGAGTTCAATCCCTAGGACACATGGCTTTATCCACTCATCCAAATCGCAGTCACTATCAACTGTTTCCTCTTGCACATCACAGATGCTACCATGATATATCCAACCAGCATTTGTGAAAGTAATCGGGCCTTTTCGACCTATAGTGCTCCGACTTGACATGGGCTGACCAGGATTATAGCCAATCCCAAACATGTCTTCCTTCTTTAGGACTTCCACCACTTTGCATCATCCTTCCTTCGCACCTAATTCCACAACTTCCAAGGCCTGCTTGTAGGACGAGATAGACACCCCATTCTTCTTTTCTTCTGAAAGGGCAACTCATGACGACGTAGCCTAAGTTAGGATTGGCTCAAAGGCTTGGCATGGAGTCTAAAAAAACTCGTCATCCATCTCCACATATCTAAATAAAGATAAATGGCTGATGAAAATATCTTCCTCCCCATACACCGTAACAATCTTCCCCTCCTAGACAAATTTGAGATTCTGGTGGAGAGTTGAAGACACAGCCCTGGCAGCGTGGATCCAGGGATGTCCAAGCAAACAACTATAAGCAGATTGGATGTCCATGACATAAAAGGTTGTATTGAATACTTGTGGTCCTACCTTGACTGGTAATTCCACTTCTCCGAACATAGACCTTTTAGAGCCATCAAATGCCCTAACTATCAAGTCACTCGGCCTTAGCACCACTTCGTCATTGTCCAACTTAATCAATGCTTTTTTAGGAAGCACATTCAAGGATGATCCAGTGTCAATAAGCACAAGAGAGATTAAAACCCCTTTACATTCCATAGAAATGACTAGAGCCCTATTATGGCTGCGTCCCTCTGCGGTCAGATCCATATCTGTAAACCCTAAACCATGGCTAGTGTTCACGCTAGAAACAACTGTCCCGAGTGGTTTATTGATATGTCATGTGGTACATAAGCATTATTTAATATCATCAGCAAGGTGTTCCAGTGTGATTCAGAGTACATCAATAGTTTCAATATTGAAATCTTATAGGTTGTCTGCTGCAAATAATCGACTATCTTGTAGTCGCTCTTTTTTATGATCCTCAAGAACACTTTGGCCTTTTTCTCAAAGGTGATGTAAGGTTCTGGAATTGACATAGGAGCATCATTTGTCACAGGCTGCTTGCCCATGGCATTGGCTTGAGCCTTTGTATTGTCCCTTGGTGGCACCACATTGTTTCTAAGCATTTCAGGCGCGAACAATCTCCCGCTCCTTGTAAAACCCCCAACTCCTACATTTTCAACTTGGTGCTGAGATGTGCTGGAAGTAGGTACGTCCTGTTTCTGACCATTACAATAGACTTCCGCCCCATAACTCCATGGATCAGCCTTTTCACTTTTGTACGGTATTGGTCCAGGAGTGGTGAATGTTACAGGTGCCACTTTTGTTGGTGCCAAAATCTGTATTGGCGTGTAGTAAATGGTAACTGTGGAAACATCATATTCTTTGACAATTATATCAAACTGAATACTCCCTTCATTGATCATTCTCTGAATCCCCGATCTCAGCTTGTCACACTGATGCGTGTTTTTCGCAAGTGTACGAACACGTCAGAGTAATATAAAAGATTGTCGAATCCACAGAGACCAAGTGTCAATCTATCGTACCTATTGTTATGGTGTGTATCTAAGGCAATTGAATATAATGGTTTTAAAGAGTGCGCAATGGTAAATAAAATAATAATTTTAAACAATTAATAAAGACAGGCTCGAATGTAATTCACATAATCAATTGATAATTCGGTACTTGTTAATAGAACTACTTATGGGAAATGTTTTCCACTTTGAAAAGAACTAATTTAACAGGAACTGTCGCTTTCGCGTATTCAGAACCGAGTTGTACTCCCTAATCAACCCCTCCTATTGTCACGGATAAAAAGGTGCGTACTGTGTTATAATAGTAAACCTATTTTTAAGAAATATAGTATCTTAACTAAGTTGAAAAGTATTTTAACCTGGATTTCTTAGCAAAAAGAGGTTCTCACGAACCAGACTCTAAACTTCTTAACGCGTCCGATAATCGTTTTAAAATCCCTTTTATTTTTAATCCAAAAACTCCTAATGAACTAGACAAAGCGCTTTTGGCTGTTTTTGAAATAGTTAAAAACAATTACTTAAATTGAAAGATAAAATAGCCCTTAAGTGTTTCCACGAACAATTGTACGGATTACTGGTTCAATTACGATCCTTACATTCTAACCTTTATGGATTTAGTTAGACATGGTAAAGTAAAATTTCTTTTTATAATTTTTCATAAAAGTAAGTAGTGCGAGTGCGGAAAGTAAATAAAAGTAGTGCGAGTGCGGAAAGTAAATAAAAGTAGTGCGAGTGCGAGAAATAAACGAAAGTAAAGCGAGTGCGAGAAATAAATAAAAGTAAAGCGAGTGCGAGAAATAAATAAAAGTAAAGCGAGTGCAGGAAATAAATAAAGTAAAGCAATGCGGAAAGATAAAATGCGAACTGGAATTAAAATGTCGGCAGGATTAACTTCCTCTCGGAGTGCTCCAAAACTCGGTCACACAGATGTATATAGACTCGATCACTCGATTGCAGTAACACCCCGATGTGGAATGATAACTAGTTTAAAACTGATATATGCCTTAGAGATTCTAAGTTTGGATAAAGAAAACAAAATTCTAAAGTCCTATTTATAGGAAAATCTTAAATGGGAAATGACCAGGATGCCCCCTCCACTAAAAAGTGGAGGGAACCACTTTTGCCTTGTGGCGCCCGCCACAAGGCCATGGCGCCCGCCATGAGAGCAAATGGATGAAGAAAGTGGGGATCGTGGGTCTTGGCAGTTGTGGAGTGGTCTTGAGACGTGGCCACGTCATGGCAGACCACATGGCGCCAGCCATGGCGGATGCCGTAAGTGTAAAAAGCTGAATTTCTTGGTTTTCGTCCGTTTCCACTCCTTTTTCGCTCCTCTTCTCGATTTAAGCCCTGATTACATAGAAAACCTGAAAATAAAGAAAAAAAAAGTAATAACATAACAAAATAACAATAAAAGCTAAGAATGCATGCGAAATCGGAGTCAGAAATACGGTGAAATTTAGTGTTATCAAATCCTCCCACACTTAGACCTTTTATTTACCTCAAGCAAACATTAAAGGCTCAAAAATGAAGAAAACTGGTGTCAACACGTGATTTGGGATAAAGGGCTTCTAAGTTCAAGTCAGGATGTAGTGACAGGTACTAACTAAGTGAACCAATGGTACCATAATAACACATACACAGATTTCAATCCTATATTAACCACCCCATGTCATCCCACAATACCTAGGCTTATCTTCTCATCTCTTTTTGGGTCCTTTTCATTCAGGTGCAATCACATTAAGCTCGTTATCTGTACATGCTTCATAGTAGAGTGACCGGTTAGTGATTCTGATCCATAACATAAGGTTTCTGGCACATAAGCATGTGTAAACCCGTTTTTATTTTTGCCTTAATGTAGCTGCGGGGGATCAGATCGTAATCCGCCCTACCAAGTTCAGTGTTAGATACCTCTGAACCAACTAACAATAGGTGACTGCAATTTTTTTCTTTTTGTGGCAAAATTTTTTTCTTCTCTTTTTTCGGTTTAAATGACTTTGTGAGGATCACCTATCCCAGAGTTTGCCTTTTTCTTTTTTATTAGTACTGGATCATTCACTTATGTTCATCGACCCCCTACGTAGAGCATGCTTAGGCCGGAGCTGACTGCTAGAATAAACTACTTAGGACAATTTTTTGAATGATAATAAAGGCCATGGTGTGCGGGGTTTAGGAGTGATTCCTATATTCAAGAGGTCTATGGTGCTAAAATGGTACTGCTGTTTCAAAAAGTTGACCTAAGTCGCCACATCCTAATCCAAACTTGTCTCAAAGCCCAAAAAACATGTGAAACAACATTGTTTTCTTTTTAAATTTTTTTTGGTAAGGCTAAGGAAATGGGAAAAAATGAGGATGTACTAAAGATACACTATACTGATGACTCGTCAGACTCATGCATTTATCTAAGAAAAGTTAAACTAGATAACTTACTGGAAAGGGAAATAACAGAAAGCAAATAAATAACTAGAAAGGGAAATGATAGAAAGCAATAAAATCCCCTCCCACACTTAAATCGAACATTGTCCCCAATGTTTCGAAATAAGATAAGGAGGGTAACCTGAAAAACTACTGCGGAGGAGCACTGGTGCCCTCGCTGTCCTGCTGTGATGGTCTGGAATGATAGGATCTACTGCGCTGGTGGTCCCTCCGGTCAAGTCGTGCCGATAAGGAAGCCTGAGCACCCCGGAGCTCTCGAAGGTTACCTAGGATGGAACCCTAAGTGGCCTCCATAAGTTGGTAGTGTCGGCGGTTGACTTCTCGTTGACGGGCCTGCTCTGATGTGATGTCGGTCAAGGCACGACAAACGTTACTGTAGGCATGATCCGAAACCGATCGCGATTATTTCAAGAAGCTCATGTTGTCCGTCAGTTGTTGTGAAATAGTAGAGAGTAGGTTGTCTCGCCTTTCCTCTCTAGCCGTCATATCACGCCACATCTCCTCAGTGACATAGAATCCAGGAGCAGCACCTGCAACAGGGTTAGAGGAAGATGGTGCAGTGTATGACTGTGAAGGACGATGGGGGGACATGTGAGGTACGGGAGATTGTTCTCTCCGATCATATTCTTCATCAGTGTCATGTGCCTCCCCATCAGGAATATTAGGAGGAAGTGGACCCAAAACAGGTGGAGCATTCAGATCATAGGTCCAGTTCCTTTCATTACGTACATCAGTACGTCTACTGCAAGGTAAAGCAACAGATGGGATAGCTACCCCACGAACCATCAACTCATAACCACCTTCTCTCCTCGTTCGGCACAATTTCATGTCTTTTAGAAATTTTAAATTAATTGTGCGAGGAGGTAGTGGTTCAAGTGTAGCTATCTCATTGTTCAGGTCAAGAGCCCGAGCAATAGACGTAACAAGTCCTCCAAAAACAATCGGTCCTGTTTTATTAGTAGTTAAAGCCATGTGTGCAAGCATAAACGGGACCGGATTGATATGGGTACTAGTGAGGCATCCTTGAAAAAATAGGAGTTCTTTAGCGTTTACCTTATTTGGACTCTCCCGACCAAAAATAGTACATGCCAAAAGATATCTGAAAACTCTTATGGCCGGGTTATGGATGGTCGATGCAAGTATTCCATTAAAATAATTTATTGAAGTACTTGACAGCCTCTTCCAGAAGGAAAATACCTCGGCCGACCATTCCGCATCCAAAGGTGCCTCACATATCGCACCTTCCCTATGAGGGATTCCTAACAAGCCTGTTAGTTCGTCGGTACTGTATTTGTATTCAATTCCAAACAGTCTAAAATTAACAGTATCGACTGTGCTAGCAGTGTTAGGACTGACAGTGTATATCAATGAACTTAAAAACTAAACTGTCAGCCTCTCATAGGTAGGTTCCTGGTTAACAAAAATATTATGCAAGCCTAAAAAATCTAATAGATGAAAAACACTATGATACAAACCAAAAGCTTAAAGACAGTTATCATCGACGTACCTAGTCGAGAGGATTTCTCGACTCTGAAGCCTTTGAATAATTTTCCTTTGTCTATCACCCGGTCTTCCATCGCGAAGAAGATATCCATTGAACTCCATTGTTGTTGCTCCTTGAGAAGTGAAAAGTGGTGAAAAATGGTTTATGAGAGAAATGATAAAGGTTTGATTTTTATGGTTTGTGGTGGATGAAAATGAAAATGGATTTTGGATAGATTTTATAGATGGTGAATGTTTTGGAAATGAGGGAGCTTTGATGGGGTTCAATGGGGTTTTTGGAAGTTGAAAAAAATGGGTTTTTGAGGTTTGAAGGTGTGAAAATGGTGGAAATGGGGAATCAGCCCCGTATTTGTTGTAGGACGGTGTGGCGCCCGCCATAAGGCCAAATCTTATTGGGCCTTGGATTTTCAATTCTTCTTTTGGGCCCTCTTGCACCTTCGGTCTTCGGGGGGGTCCTGATAGCGTTTTCTTCTTTCTTCTAAGGCATGAAGCTTGCATATATATTTTTTATGAAGACAAAAATGAAAATATTTTTGTCTTTATTTTTTTTTATTCGACAAAAATAAAAAAAATTAAAAGAAAAGAGAAAAAATGAGATTAGTGCATGAAATAATATATAAGATAAACTCAAAGTACATGAAAAAAAAAAAGAAAATATAATAGATGCAATAATATAAAATATGTCTGGAGATGCGAGAAATAAAATAAAGCATGAAAAAGAAATTAAATACTAGGGTAATAGCGTCAGTGTAAAACAAATCATGTGGTAGGCTTCTCTTCCTAGTTTGATCCACGAATCTCAGCTATCTCCCTCTGAAGCTCTTCAATCCCCTGATATAGAGCATCGGCCTCTGAGGCATGAGTGAGATTAGATACCTGGATCTGTAATTCCAAGTCCGCTACTTCCTGCTTGAGCAGGGCAGTCTCCTTGCGGAGCTCATAAATCTGAGTTTGTAGATCAGACGGCTGCAAAGACATATTGTTAGACATAACAGTGATTCAGGGAGAAAGAGGTGTAGGAGTGTACTCAGCGGCGGGAGGTGATTTCGGCTTTTCGACAATCTCTCCATAACCCTCTAAAGCATAACTCCAATTAGCAGGGTTGTGAACACTGGTCATTGATGGGCTAAGGACGTGTCTACTTATGCGTCTAGCGGTATCTTACTGCAAGTGCACAGCCTATCGAAGTAATATTTAAGATTATCGATCCACAGGGATTCTATGGTTACTTAGTGCTAGATGAACTTCTAGTTTAGCTAAGGCGAATGGTTGTCACGATTTTTTTTGTTGATTTTTAAGACTACTAAAGGCGGAATTAAATTTAAGTTTTAATTAAGTAATTCTAAGGCGGTCGGTATGTAATTATATTAACTTAGGTGGGTCAATCTAACCTAGGCTTATTTAAGGTGTTCACTTAATCTATTCGGTAGAGATTACCAGTTTAAATACCCTCAACTCACACTCTCGTGGTCTTATATCAGATCGTATCCCTAAAGCCCTATGCCTGCTCTCGCTAGCCCATAAGTGTTTAGAGGTAATTTTTGGAAACTAAGTAATTTTATTTTATCTTAAAGCGCTCTCGCTGTGTTTAATTTAAATGCCTAACTTTAGCTATCTGGTTAAAATCTCACACTCTCGTGGTCTTGACCTAACCTAATACTCTTTTCTTACTCTCGTAACGAAAAGGTCTATTTAATTAAAAAGTCTCAGCCAGAAATGTTAAGTGATTAATTATTTTTAGCCTATGGTTATATTTTACCGGTTAAGTTTGTTCTAACTACATACCGCCCTAAGGTGTTTAGCTACTCATCGATGTTGAACCAGACAGAGACAGAAAATTAAATAATAAAATACTCATGGCAGGAAAATAAATAAACATTTTAAATAATTAAATTGCAATATAAATAAAAAAACCTGGTTAACAATATTAGAGCAGACTCCTTCTTCCACAGACCGGAAAGCTCGGAGTTGGCGAAATCAAAAATAACAAAGGCTGAAGGTTTAAAAAAAATATAAATGTATAACAATTTCCTGATGTTGGAAATTGTTATATGGCGGGTTTGGATACAATAAGAACGAAACAGAAAACTAAAACTAAAACAAAAATAGAAAGGGTCGTAAATCAGTTCGGCAGAGCTTCCGCAGGAAATTCAATAGTAAAAATGCTCTCTTTTTTCTTCATAAACTTGGTGCTATTTATAGAAGGATTATTGGGCTGAATTTTTGGACTTTAGTTGAAATGGGCCTTGCTGAATTTGTGGAAGGAATGCAGGAACGTGGCAAATATTTAGGAAACAAATTCTTCACGTAATGGCTTGACGAAGTCTTGGTCAAAAACCTAGAATAATCCTTGTCACGGTCGTGACAATGCTTTTACGTTCGTGACTTGTGACTTTTAAGTGTCACGGTCGTGACACTACTCTCACGGTCGTGATGCTTCATTTTGGGGTGTCACGGTCGTGACACCCTTGTAACGGTCGTGACTGCTGCAAAATATGCAGTTTTGCAGAGAGCTTCATTTCTTCAACTTTTTATGACCGATTTTGTTCCTTTTTCTCTTAATTCATGATTTAGCTCCATATAATGATGTACCTGCAAAACGGTAAGAAAAACTCGAGAAATCGAGTGTTAAAACGATGATTATTCGATAAAACGCCAATGAAACCTAGCAATATAATCGATACTTTTTCTCGTTATCAGTCATCAGCGGGTCTGGTAATGTAAAGTAATGTATCACTTCGCTGTCGATCAGTAATCTAAATGTGTTGGGCTCAAAAGAGGCCCTCCTCGTCAGTCCTTTGTCAAGACAAAAGTCAACATCCAGGTGGTGTAGCAGCAGAAGGTCCTGAGGTGCAATAATTTGCGAGACAAACCCAATGCAGTAGCTATCTGTGTAACAATCCCACTGACATGTATAATGCCTACAGATGATCTGGCGACACTGGCAAGGCCCTTCAACAGGAAGTTGCCACAAGCAACTGGGCGAGACCGAGTCGCACAAAACAGTAGGAAAATCTCTTCTTCACTCAGCAGAGTCTCTGTATCTGGAAAACCGAGGAAAGAGTGTGCTAGAATCATCTGGAAGTACCTTAACGCAAGGTTGTGGATTACCTGAGAAAACTGAGTGGAAGGATCTTGGCTCCCTCCACCTGAGATGTTAGACCAAAACTTTTCCACTTCTCTGCTCATAAAATACCCCATCGGTGTCTCTGGAATAGCATCAGGAGTAGTCTGAAAACCTAGTAAATCACAAAACTCTTTGTGAGAGAAGGAGTAGTCAGTCCCGAACAACCTGAAAACAACATGTCCATCGGGTCCAGCCCAAGGATCATAATGAAACGAGCTGAGGAACTCTAGAGTCAAGTTCCTGTAAGTGTTGTTCATATCGTCAAACTGGTCCCACTGGAGTTGGTGGCATAAGAATCTGACGCTTGGCTCTATCCCCAAGGCATCCATGCAATCTTGGTCTGGGTACATGGTAGGTGCCATAGGGCGTCTCATGTGGACATAGTAACGCTCTCTCTGTGTGTCGTCTTTAAAGGCCACGTGCATGTCATCGGGGTTCTGAATTCTGCACAAGGTTAGCAAACAAGTCCTGAAATCACATAAAACATTCAATCGTTAGTCCTGACATAATAATAAAGTAAACAACTTAAAATTAAGGAAAAATAAAAAGTACGTAAATAAGAAAACCATGGGTTGCCTCCCATGCAGCGCTTGTTTAACGTTATAAGCTCGACGACCGGATTTTATACATCATTTGAAGGATATGGTGGATCACTCAGAGTATGGCAGGTGTATGTTGTTGGGATGTCAACTCCTTCGTAGGGCTTCAACCTATGTCCATTGACGATGAACGGTTTACATGTTTGGTTCTTGATTTCAGTAGCACCAGATCTTAGAATCTTAGATACTTCGAAAGGGCCAGTCCATCTCGAACAAAGCTTCCCTGGAAAAAGTCGTAATCTAGAATCGAACAGGAGAACAAGATCGCCTATTTTGAAGTCTTTTCTTATGATTCTTTTGCCATGCCAAGCTTTTGTTCTTTCTTTGTATATGATGGCATTTTCGTAGGCAGATTGTCTGAGCTCTTCTAATTTGTGGATATCAAGGATACGTTTTTCACCAACAGTTAGGTAATCCAAATTCAAAGTTTTGATGGCCCAATAGGCCTTATGCTCCAACTCAAAAGGTAAGTGACATGATTTTTCATAGACCAGTTGATAAGGGGTTGTTCCTATAGGGGTTTTGAAAGCGGTTCTATAGGCCCATAATGCTTCTTGAAGTTTCTGCGACCAATCTTTTCTAGATATAGAGACAGTCTTCTCAAGAATTTGTTTGATCTTCCTATTAGATACTTCCACATGTCCATTGGTATGTGGGTGGTATGGTGTTGCTACTCTATGCTTAACTCCATACTTGCTTAAAAGTTTATCAAATATTCTCGATATGAAGTGTGATCCTCCATCACTTATGACTAAACGGGGGGTTCCAAACCTTGGAAATATATAGTTTTTAAACAATTTGATGACTACTCTGGTGTAATTCGTGGGTGCGGCGATAGCTTCAATCCATTTAGACACGTAGTCAACAGCTACTAAGATGTACTGATTTCTTAAAGATGGTGGGAACAGTCCCATAAAGTCTATACCCCATACATCAAAGAGTTCTACTTCTTGGATATTTCTTAGAGGCATTTCATTACGTCTTGAAATATTTCCTGTACGTTGGCATCTGTCACACTTGACAATGAAAGCATGGACATCACGCCACATAGTAGGCCAGAATAGGCCAGCTTGAAGAATCTTGGCGTAGTTCTTAGATGTGCTTGCATGTCCACCATAGGGTGCAGAGTGACAATGCTCAATTATATTATGTACCTCTTCTTCTGGAACACAGCGACGGAAAATGCCATCTTTACCTCTCTTGAAAAGAAATGGTTTGTCCCAATAGAAGTTTCTCACATCACTATAGAACTTCTTCTTCCGGTGGTAGTTTAGATCAGGGGGTATGATGTCAGCGGCTAGGTAATTAAAAAGTTTGCATACCAAGGTACATTACTTATGGCTAAGGATTTATGAGAATGCTCATGTGGGTCTGGGTTATCATCTTCAATAGTTTCTAGTTGGGCTATCAGTCTATCATAGGCAAAATCATCATTTATGGGTACTGAGTCAGGTTTCAGGTATTCTAGCCTAGAAAGGTGATCAGCTACTACATTATCTGTGCCTTTCTTATCATGGATATCTAAATCAAACTCTTGCAGTAACATAATCCATCGAAGTAGCCTAGGTTTGGCATCCTTTTTACTTAGTAAGTAACGAATGGCAGCATGGTCGGTGTAAATTATAATTTTGTCTCCTACTAGATAAGATCTAAATTTTTCTATGGCGAAAACTACAGCTAGGAGCTTTTTTCAGTTGTTGCATAGTTGAGCTGTGCAGCGTCTAGGGTTCTACTGGCATAATAAATTACGTGTAACTTTTTATCTTTTCTCTGACCTAGAACGGCTCCTACAACATAGTCACTAGCGTCACACATTATCTCAAATGGTTCTGACCAATCAGGGGGTTTCATTATAGGTGCTGAAATCAGAGCTTGCTTTAGAAGATTAAATGCTTCAGTACATTTTTCATCGAAAATGAATTCAGCATCTTTCATTAAAAGACCAGTTAAGGGCTTTGTTATTTTGGAGAAGTCCTTGATAAAACGTCGGTAAAATCCGGCATGTCCAAGAAAACTTCTTATCTCCCTGATAGTCTTCGGCGGTTTTAGATTCTCTATGACTTCTATTTTAGCTTTATCTACCTCTATACATTTTTCGGAAACTATATGTCCTAAAACAATCCCTTCGGTGACCATGAAATGACATTTTTCCCAATTTAGCACAAGGTTTACCTCCACACATCTTCCCAGGATTTTCTCAAGGTTGATAAGACAATTTATGAAATCAGATCCACAAACTGAGAAATCGTCCATAAATACTTCCATGATTCCATCTAAATAGTCTGCAAAGATAAACATCATGCAGCGTTGGAAAGTGGCAGGGGCATTACAGAGTCCAAAAGGCATTCTTCTGTAGGCAAAAGTTCCAACAGGGCATGTAAAGGTAGTTTTTTCTTAATCTTCGGGGTGAATAGGTATTTGGAAGAATCCTGAATATCCATCTAGGTAACAAAAGTAAGAGTGTCTGGCTAGGCGCTCCAAAATTTGGTCTATGAATGGTAATGGGAAATGGTCCTTCCTAGTTGCTTTATTTAATTTTCTATAGTTTATGCACATACGCCAACCTCCGTCGGTTCTTTTTGCTACAGGTTCGCCCTTCTCATTTTGCACGACTGTGATGCCTCCCTTTTTAGGTACTACATGCACAGGACTCACCCATTTACTGTCCGAGATCTGATATATTATACCTGCCTCTAGTAACTTAAGAACTTCAGTCTTAACTACTTCACTCATCATAGGATTTATTCTTCGTTGGTGTTCTCTGGAGGGTTTTCAATCTTCTTCAAGCAAAATCCGATGCATGAATATGGATGGGCTTATTCCTTTTAGATCTGAGATCTTATATCCTAAGGTTGAGGGGTACCTTCGTAAAACATCTAACAATTGGTTGGTTTCCTCTTGGTTTAAGGTAGCACTGACTATAACTGGACGGTTCATTTCTTCATCAAGAAATTCATATATCAGGTTCTTAGGGAGTTCCTTAAGTTTTACGGTTGGTTTAATAGGGCAAGGCATAGGATCTGGGGTAAGAGATAAACATTCGTGAAGGTTATCATCAATGTAGGGTTTTTTATAACTGTCATCTTCCCAAATAAGGGTTTATGGCAATTTTATAGATTCAATTTCTTCTTCTTGTTCTAATTCCCTAATGCATTCATCAATGATATCTAACGCATAACAAGCATCTCCTATTACAGGTGCCATAAGAAATTTTGAAATGACAAATTCTATCTTTTCGTCACCTACCTCAAAGGTTAGTTTCCCTTTTTTTAACATCTATTACGGCTCCAGCAGTCGATAAGAACGGTCTACCTAGGAGGATTGGTATGTCGTCATCTTCTTTAATGTCCATGACAACAAAATCAGTAGGTATAAACAGCTGACCTATCCTAACAGGGACGTCTTCAAGTATGCCTATAGGGTATTTAACGGATCTATCGGCTAATTGAAGTGACATCTTAGTAGGTTGTAATTCTCCTAAGTTTAATCTCTCACAAACTGCTAAAGGCATTAAGCTCACACTAGCTCCTAAGTCTAGAAAAGCCTTTTCGATGACATGATTCCCCAAAACACAAGGAATGGAAAAATTTACGGGATCTTTATCTTTCTTTGCTAACCTATTTTCGGAAATAGAATTACATTCCACGGGTTTCAGATCTTCAAGTCTACGTTTATTTGTAAGTATGTCTTTGAGAAACTTAGCGTAAGAATGTATTTGGGTGATGGCTTCTGTAAAGGGGATTTCTACGTGAAGTTTTTCTATAACCTTAACGAATTTTTGATACTGATTATCGATTTAGGTTTTCTCTAGTCTTTGAGGGTATGGTATTGGTGGTTTGTATGGCGGTGGTGGTACATATGTTTTGTTTTTAGGTTCTTTTCCTTTTTCTTGACTTTTCGGGTTTTCAGATTCCTCTGGTTCCTTCTCCTCATTTCTCTCAGAAGTTTCGGGCTCACTTAATATAGGGTTTAAAGGTTCCTTATAAGCGGTTCCACTTCGTAGATTAATGGCATTTGCTTGCCCTTTTGGGTTTTGTTGAGGTTGTCCAGGGAAC
Source organism: Lathyrus aphaca (assembly GCA_963966055.1). Taxonomy (NCBI): domain Eukaryota; kingdom Viridiplantae; phylum Streptophyta; class Magnoliopsida; order Fabales; family Fabaceae; genus Lathyrus; species Lathyrus aphaca. The sequence goes on from OZ014521.1 coordinate 149,129,642, forward strand.
TGTCCTCCAGGTGTAGTCTGAGGGGCTTGGTTTAAAGATACCTGAGAGATCTGGGTTTCGAGCATCTTATTATGAGTAATACTTTGGTCAACCTTGGTTCCTAACTGGGTAATTAGTTCGTTAACATGGACGTTTGGTTCATGAACTCTTTGTTTTGTTGTGTTTGAGTGGTGATAAAATTTTCCACAATTTTCTCAAGACTCGGACTTGGTGGTACAGGTTGCATAGGTTGATTTGTTCTTGGGGCTTGGTAACCTTGTTGTCTCGGAGGTGAGGTATTTTGGATAGGGTTATTATTTTTGTAAGAGAAGGTTGGGTGATTCCTCCATCCATAGCGTCCTGCATCTATAGCGTCCTGCATCTCATCCGCGGGGAGATCTGCCTGATCATGGATAGGAGCGTGGTCAGCAGCATCAGGTAGAACAAAGAGCCAGTTGGCTCGGATGGATGGGTCGATGCGGTCGCGGGACGGCAGAGTGATATGATGAAATATGGTGCCATGGACAACAGGGCTATACCTGCCATCCTCTCGCTACGCAATCAGGTGAGCGGACCTGCAATAACTCTTGGTGAGGAATTCAGCGGCTAGGTGAGGCTGATTTGCGAGCACGTCACCAAGCCCCAACTGAATGGCGAGGGTGGTGACGATGCCGCCTATGAAGAACGGGGTGGAGCCTCTGTGTGCAATGGCCTGGATGTGGTAAAGCATGAAAGGGGCAGCGTTGATCGGCTCGTCATTAAGAGCACAATGCAAGAATAGAAGCTCCTTGGAGTTGAGCTTATGGTTGCTCTCTCGAGCGAAGATGGTGTTGCAAATGACTCTGTGGAAATAGCGGATTGCCGGATTGTGAATGTGCGTGGCGTTGAGGCTTTGGAAAGCTGATGCACGGGTGTTGGTTAAGTCGTGCCATAGAGTGAAAGCTTGTTCACTAAAATTATCGGGCACGCGACGGTGAGCTTCAGTTCCGTGATGGAAGCCTAACAACTCGGCGATCCTGTCTTGCGAAAGGTTGAACTCTTGGCCATGCAATCTGAATTTTGCGAAACCGGTGAGCTGACTTAGAGAACCGGTGCCGATGATGTAACTGAAGGAGCTTAAGAACTCCAGTGTCAGAAGTTCGAAGGTTGGCTGAGGTTGACTGCAAAGGTCCCAGAGCCCGACTTTTTGAAGCAGGTTCGTAACACTGGCAAGCATTCCGAGTTCCCTCAAACACACAGTGTCGATCTAACGTGTAGGTTGCACACCGCGGTTTTGGAATCGGAGAAATCGTTCTCTCTGAGTTTCTCCAGCATCACCTTCTCTAAAAGTGATAGAATCCATTGCATGCAAGAGCTTAGAGTGAAGAATGAAGATTTTTGAAGATTTTTGTGAAAAAATGGTAAAATGAGAGAAATATTGATTCGGGATAAATGATGGAGAGTGAGAATGTGGTAGGTTGTGATAATGGGGGGTTAATGAGATTAAAGTTCGTAATGGGGGGGTTACGGAGGTTATGTAGAAGATGGGTAGTTTTTTTTTAGGAAGTTATGGAGAAGAAGAAGAAGAAGCACGAAGAGAAACAGTTCTGTTTCTCACGATTTCTGGTATAAGGGGCGTCACGGTCGTGACAGGGGTACGACGGTCGTGACACCCAAAAAGAGCGTGTCACGATCGTTATGGGGCAATGACGACCGTGAGGCTTGATACGTTAAATAATTTCCAGAAAAACACTTTCTCACTTGTTTTACATATTTTATATTAATGTATTTTCTTCACTAACTCTCATATTAATTTATAAACACCACATATTATGCATTTTCAACACAGTACTTCAATAACTTGCAAGGCATGAGAGATTGTATATAATATGAATAAATGCAAGCATAACAGTACATAGAATGAAAAATACATAAATTGCTAAAAATGGAGAAATTTTGGAATTAAAGATGCATTGCATAAAGTACTTGAAAATGAAATTACATAAATGGAAAAACGATAAGAAATTGTTGCGAAAAATAAATCTAACTAGAAACGAAAACAATGAGAAAATAAACTAAATCACTTATAACATTAGCAAAAGCGTTTCTTCAAGTCTTCGATGGCGCAGTTCAAGTGATAGAATTGTTCGCAGGTTATGTCAGTCAAACCTATAATGTCCAATCGCATGCTCTTAATATCTTCTTTAAATAAGTTAATGTCAGTTTGGTAAGCATTGAGAGTGTTCATGATGTTTTGTAAGTTGTTAGCATACTCTCCTTGATTCACTTCAGGGGTTTCATAAACTTCTTCAGTGTGGTCAATGTCATGGTAACCAGGAGGCGTCTCAGGGTCAGTTTCGACATCGGTCATTGTATCATCTTTTATTTTGTACGACTGAGGTGTCTCAGGAGTGGGTGGATAATCAGGTGGGTTTAACTCATAAAGCCAGTTATCCTTATTATGAACACTTACTTTAGCATGGTTAGGCAATGTGAACAGGGTTACTACTTCGTTCCGGATTATGTACTCAAAAGGTGGATGTCCTAAATTCCTTATGATATGTCTATTGAAGCAGAAGTTAAGATCCATAGGACGTATGTTACCTAAACGGTTGCACCTGTGCAATTGGTACCTAAGTCCTATGGCATCAGCAATCATGGTTACAAGACCTCCTACTAATATAGGTAATTCAGGTTCTTCTTGGATACGGGTGAAGGTTTGCATCATGAAAGGTACACCATTAACAGGCTGTCCATTAGTGAAACATGACATAATAAATATTTCATCTTTAGAAACTCCGGTAATGTTTTCTTCTTTTCCAAAGAATGTGTGGGCAAGGAATTTATGGAAGTAACGGAGAGCAGGATTATGGATCTCATCATTATTCATGTTATTTGGTTCAGGGTGGTAGTTTCCGGTTAAAGTTTCCCAAAAGAAATCTAGCTCAATATCCATCAATTCTACCTGTGTGGTAGTGAAAGCAAATGGTCCACTAGGGAATCCTAACAAGTCAGCTAGTTCTTTATGGTTAAAGTCATATTCTATTCCAAACAGGCGGAAACTAATAAATCCTTTCCTAAATCCAAAACCGCGCTCAGGTAGGTAAATTAAGGAGCTAAGGAACTCAAGAGTGAGCTCGCGGTAAGTCATAAACTTATGTTGGATCAATGCATTCTCCCATCCGAGTCGGTTAAACAAGTACATGATGCTATCATGTATACCTAAGATTTCCATAGTCCGATCATCCGGGTACAGGGTCAAATCCATTTGCCTCTGTGATAACTCTTCAAATTTCATTCTTTGGTTCCTACCTCTAAATTTGGTTTCCATATGGTTAATTGGTTGGTTAGCCATGGTCAGTGCAAATATGGAGGAAACAAATCAGGAGAAGAAGGAAAATGGAAAAGACTTTTAGAAAATCTGTAAAAAGTGATTTACAATAAATATAAGAAAATGAAATGCATAATGTAATGGCAATAATAGTAATATAAAATAAAACTATAAAATGACAAAACAATTAAACAAATAGTAAAACGATAAATAAAAAATAAAAAATAAAAAAAATGATAAAGAGAATAATTTAAATAATTTGATAAGTAAATGGGTTGCCTCCCACTAAGCGCTGTTTTTATCGTCTAAAGCCTGACGTAATGCTTAGGTTTAGATTAATCAGGGGAATTAGTGGACAACTCTAAAAGCTTTAGATTATTCGCATAATCTCTATTTTCAACTTTATGATAATGTTTTAAACGTTGTCCGTTTACTATGAATGGTTCACTATTCCTACCCTTAATTTCTATTGCTCCACTCGGGAATACTTTAATTATTTCAAAGGGTCCTGACCATCTAGATTTTAATTTTCCAGGAAAGAGCCTAAGTCTTGAATTAAAGAGGAGTACAACGTCTCCCACACTAAATTCTTTCCTAGATAGGCGTTTATCATGCCATCGCTTAGTTCTTTCTTTATATATCTTAGCATTCTCATAAGCATCTAACCTTAATTCTTCTAATTCGTTAATGTCTAGGATTCGCTTTTCTCCTGCAGCATTATAGTTTATATTGAGAGTTCTAATCGCCCAATAAGCTTTGTGTTCTAGTTCTACTGGTAGGTGACAAGATTTTCCATAAACGAGTTTGAAAGGTGTAGTACCTATGGGTGTCTTGTAAGCGGTCCTATAAGCCCATAAAGCTTCATTAAGTTTAGATGACCAATCTTTCCGAGATATGGCGACAGTCTTTTCTAAGATTTGTTTAATTTCTCTGTTTGAGACTTCGACTTGTCCACTTGTTTGTGGGTGATATGGTGTAGCCACACGGTGTCTTACTCCATACTTAGATAGTAATTTGTCAAATATTTTTGAGATGAAGTGCGAGCCACCGTCACTTATGACGAGTCTAGGCACACCAAATCTGGGAAAGATTATATTTTTGAAAAGCTTTATTACTACTCGCGTATCGTTTGTAGGAGAAGCTATGGCTTCAATCCATTTCGAAACATAATCAACAGCTACGAGTATGTAATTATTACCGAAAGATGATGGGAACGGTCCCATGAAATCTATTCCCCAAACGTCAAAGATTTTTACTTCTAATATTCCTTTTAGAGGCATTTCATCCCTTCTTGAAATATTGTCAGTGCGTAGACACCGATCGCAATTTATAACAGCGATGTGGACATCCTTCCATAGATTAGGCCAGAATAAGCCGGCTTGCAAGATTTTTGCACAAGTCTTGGAAGTGCTTGCATGTCCACCATAAGGAGATGAATGGCATTGAGCAATGACATCTTCTATTTCTTCTTCGGGAATACATCGGCGAAAGATTCCATCTGGTCCTCTTTTGAACAATAATGGTTCATCCCAATAGTAATGTTTCAGATTATGAAAGAATTTCTTTTTCTGCTGATAGGTTAGGTTGGGTGGAAGAGCTCCTGCAGCTAGGTAGTTGACAATGTCAGCGTACCATGGCAGTCCTACAGTTGTCTGGATTGTTTCCACGGATTCTGGTTCATTTATATCTAACTGAGCTAGGTCGCTTCCTAATTGTGCTATCAGCTGTTCATACGGAAAATCATCGTTAATCGGCACTTGTTCAGGTTTTTATACCTTCTATTCTAGATAAATGGTCTGCTACGACGTTCTCAGTACCTTTCTTATCTTTTATTTCTAAGTCAAACTCTTGTAAGAGTAAAATCCATCTCAAGAGTCTTGGTTTAGCATCTTTCTTAGTTAATAGATATCGGATAGCAGCATGGTCTGTGTAAATGATTATTTTCGCTCCAACTAGGTAAGAACGGAATTTGTCAAGCGCAAAGACAACTGCTAACAATTCTTTTTCGGTAGTGGCGTAGTTCATCTGGGCAGAGTCTAAGGTTCTACTGGCATAGTAAATCGCATGAAGTTTCTTTTCCTTTCTCTGGCCTAGAACTGCGCCTACAGCATAGTCACTCGCATCGCACATGATTTCAAAAGGTAATCTCCAGTCAGGGGGTTGCATGATTGGTGCGGTGATGAGGGCTGTTTTTAGAGTTTCGAATGCTTTGAGACAATCTTCGTTGAATATGAACTCAGCGTCTTTCATTAATAAACCAGTAATAGGTTTAGTAATTTTCGAGAAATCTTTGATGAATCGTCGGTAAAAACCGGCGTGTCCTAAAAAGCTTCTTATTTCTCGAACGGTTTTAGGGGGTTGAAGATCTTTTATTACTTCAATCTTAGCTTTATCAACTTCAATTCCCTTGTCGGATATTACATGACCTAATACGATTCCTTCGTTGACCATAAAATGACATTTCTCCCAGTTAAGCACAAGGTTTACTTTTACACATCTTTCTAATACCTTTTCTAAGTTCGATAAACATCCTTCAAAACTTTGCCCGCATACAGAGAAGTCGTCCATGAACACTTCCATGATGTTGTCTATAAAATCTGCAAAGATTGACATCATACATCTTTGAAAGGTTGCAGGAGCGTTGCATAATCCAAAGGGCATTCGTCTATAAGCGAACGTTCCATAAGGGCATGTGAATGTAGTTTTCTCTTGATCGTCTGGATGGATAGGGATTTGGAAAAATCCTGAGTAACCGTCAAGATAACAGAAGTAAGAATGCTTGGCTAATCGTTCTAACATTTGATCTATAAAGGTAGTGGGAAATGATCTTTTCGAGTGGCCTTGTTTAGTTTACGATAATCTATGCACACTCTATATCCCGTCACTACTCTTTGCGATATCGATTCGCCTTGAGCGTTTTTCACAACAGTGATACCTCCTTTCTTTGGCACTACATGTATTGGACTAACCCATTCACTATCATAGATTGGATATATTATTCCGGCATCTAATAGTTTCTTAACTTCTTCTTTTACTACAGTGCTAAGGGTTGGGTTAATTCTTCTTTGAGATTCTCTGGAGGTTCTGCAATCTTCTTCTAGCAGAATATGATGCATACACACTGAAGGACATATTCCTTTGAGATCAGATATGTTATATCCTAATGCAGTCGGATATTTCTTCAAAACATCTAGAAGTTTCTTTGTTTCTATAGTTCCTAAACTGGAATTTACTATAACTGGTCTTTTACATTCAACGTCTAAGAATTCGTACCTTAGGTTATGAGGTAAAGTTTTTAATCCTAATGTAGGTTTATCTTTACTTGGCATAGGATCTGGTGTAAGTGCTAAACTTTCGCTTAGACTATCATCCTGATACGGTTTTCGCCAATTATCATCTTCGAAAATCGGAGGGATTTGAATTTTCATTATTTCAGAATAAGTGGTCTCTTTTAGTTCCATTTCTCTTACACATTCGTCAATTACGTCCAATAGATAGCATGTATCCTCTATAGCTGGTGATTGTAAGAATTGTGTTAAAATAAATTCAACTTTCTCTTCACCCACTTCAAAGGTTAGCTTTCCTCTTTTTACGTCTATTATAGCTCCGGCGGTAGCTAAGAATGGTCTTCCTAGTATGATAGGTGTAGTGGAGTCCTCAGAGATGTCCATGATTATAAAATCAGTAGGGATATAGAATTGTCCTATACGTACTGGGACGTTTTCTAGTATGCCTATAGGATATTTGACAGAGCGATCGGCTAGTTGAACAGACATTTTAGTTGGTCTTAGGTCACCCATGTCTAGCCTTTTGCATATTGTTAAGGGCATAACACTGATACTGGCTCCTAAATCGCATAGAGCTTTGTCAATGACGAATTTTCCTATTACACAGGGTATAGAGAAACTTCCTGGATCTTTTAGCTTAGGAGGCATTTTATTCTGAATTATTGCGCTACACTCGGCAGTAAGTGTAACTGTTCCGTTATCCTCTATCTTTTTCTTATTGGATAAGATTTCTTTTAAACACTTAGCGTACGAGGGTATTTGAGTGATTGCTTCTGTAAACGGAATAGTAATATTCAACTGTTTCAGAAGTTCAACAAATTTCTTAAATTGACCCGTCGTCTTAGAATTTATTAATCTTTGAGGGTACGGAATTGGTGGTTTATAGGGTGGTGGAGGCACGTAAGGTTGTTCTTTCTCCACTACTTCTTGATTATCATCTTCCTTTTCTTCTGGATCATTCACCACTTCAGTCGGTTTATCCGGTTGTTGGTACATGGCTGGATTGTCAAGTCTTGGATCGGTAGGTCCGTCAAGTTCCTTGCCACTTCTTAATATCACAGCGTTAGCATGTCCTTTCGGATTTGGTTGAGGTTGTCCAGGGAACACTCCAGCTGGTGCAGCAGTAGGTGCTTGTTGTTGAGCTACTTGTGAAATCTGAGTTTCCAGCATTTTGTTATGTGTAGCTAATGCATCTACTTTGCTCACTAATTGTTTAATCTGCTCATTAGTGTGAATGTTTTGGTTTAAGAAGTCCTTGTTTGTTTGAGATTGGTTAGCTATAAAGTTCTCCATCATCAACTCAAGGTTCGATTTTCTAGGGATATTAGGAGCAGTCTTTTGATATCCTGGTGATGTAGCTGGTGCTTGACCTGGTGCGTATAAAACGTTGTTATTCTTATAGGAGAAGTTCGGATGATTCTTCCAACCTGGGTTATATGTGTTTGAGTAAGGGTTTCCTTGAGCATAATTCACTTGATCAGTGGGAGTTCCTGTCAATAGTTGACAATCAGAAACTTCGTGTCCTGAAACTCCACATAACTCACAGTTAGGTGTTACTGCAGCCACGGTGGCTGTTGGTGTTATGGCCAAGTTGTCGATCTTTTGGCTTAGTTGGTCAAACTTCGCATTGACTTGGTCCATACTACTTACTTCGTACATACCTCCCTTTGTTGGTTTCTCAGTTGCGACTCTCTCGCTTCCCCAAAGGTAATGATTTTGAGCCATACTTTCGATAAGTGCATAGGCATCATTATATTCTTTGTCCATCAATGCACCGCCCGCGGCAGCGTCAATTGTCATTCTTGTATTGTACAAGAGTCCATTATAGAAGGTATGGATGACCATCCATTCTATTAATCCATGATGTGGACAAAGTCTCAGTAGATCCTTATAGCGTTCCCAAGCTTCCAATAATGATTCACTTTCCCTTTGCTTAAATCCGTTGATCTGAGCTCTCAGCATAGCTGTCTTGCTAGGTGGAAAATATCTGTTCAAGAAAACTCTCTTAAGTTCCTCCCACGTAGTTACTGAGTTCGAAGGCAGAGATTGAAGCCAAGCTCTTGCTCTGTCTCGAAGCGAAAAAGGAAATAAACGTAGTCTAATAGCTTCTTGGGTAACTCCATTGGCTTTTACGGTATCTGCATATTGCACAAAGATCGAAAGATGAAGATTCGGATCCTCGGTAGGATTTCCGGCGAATTGATTTTGTTGCACGGCTGATATCAACGAAGGTTTTAGTTCGAAATCGTTTCGGTTGATAGCCGGCGCTGCAATGCTTGAATGCGGTTCAGCTTGCGAAGGACTGGCGTAATACTTGAGTGGATGAGTTTGTTCTTCAGCCATCTCTGCGTCCTTTGATGTTACGACTGGTTTAGGCGGATCTGATTGAAGATCTGGAATACTGTAACCTTTTTCGTAATCGAATATACGTCTTCTTACGTGTAAGAAGCGTTCCGATTCAGGGATTAGAGGTTGCAAGTCTTCGCTTTTAGAGCGAGTACTTGGCATACACTCGAAAATTAAATTAAATCAAATAGTTGATACCTTAGTCTAGACAATGCTACCTAAATGCACTAGTAACTAAATTAAGGAATCCCCGGCAATGGCGCCAAAAACTTGATGGGCTAAGGACGTGTCTACTTATGCGTCTAGCGGTATCTTACTGCAAGTGCACAGCCTATCGAAGTAATATTTAAGATTATCGATCCACAGGGATTCGATGGTTACTTAGTGCTAGATGAACTTCTAGTTTAGCTAAGGCGAATGGTTGTCACGATTTTTTTTGTTGATTTTTAAGACTACTAAAGGCGGAATTAAATTTAAGTTTTAATTAAGTAATTCTAAGGCGGTCGGTATGTAATTATATTAACTTAGGTGGGTCAATCTAACCTAGGCTTATTTAAGGTGTTCACTTAATCTATTCGGTAGAGATTACCAGTTTAAATACCCTCAACTCACACTCTCGTGGTCTTATATCAGATCTTATCCCTAAAGCCCTATGCCTGCTCTCGCTAGCCCATAAGTGTTTAGAGGTAATTTTTGGAAACTAAGTAATTCTAATTTATCTTAAAGCGCTCTCGCTGTGTTTAATTTAAATGCCTAACTTTAGCTATCTGGTTAAAATCTCACACTCTCGTGGTCTTGACCTAACCTAATACTCTTTTCTTACTCTCGTAACGAAAAGGTCTATTTAATTAAAAAGTCTCAGCCAGAAATGTTAAGTGATTAATTATTTTTAGCCTATGGTTATATTTTACCGGTTAAGTTTGTTCTAACTACATACCGCCCTAAGGTGTTTAGCTACTCATCGATGTTGAACCAGACAGAGACAGAAAATTAAATAATAAAATACTCATGGCAGGAAAATAAATAAACATTTTAAATAATTAAATTGCAATATAAATAAAAAAACCTGGTTAACAATATTAGAGCAGACTCCTTCTTCCACAGACCGGAAAGCTCGGAGTTGGCGAAATCAAAAATAACAAAGGCTGAAGGTTTAAAAAAAATATAAATGTATAACAATTTCCTGATGTTGGAAATTGTTATATGGCGGGTTTGGATACAATAAGAACGAAACAGAAAACTAAAACTAAAACAAAAATAGAAAGGGTCGTAAATCAGTTCGGCAGAGCTTCCGCAGGAAATTCAATAGTAAAAATGCTCTCTTTTTTCTTCATAAACTTGGTGCTATTTATAGAAGGATTATTGGGCTGAATTTTTGGACTTTAGTTGAAATGGGCCTTGCTGAATTTGTGGAAGGAATGCAGGAACGTGGCAAATATTTAGGAAACAAATTCTTCACGTAATGGCTTGACGAAGTCTTGGTCAAAAACCTAGAATAATCCTTGTCACGGTCGTGACAATGCTTTTACGTTCGTGACTTGTGACTTTTAAGTGTCACGGTCGTGACACTACTCTCACGGTCGTGATGCTTCATTTTGGGGTGTCACGGTCGTGACACCCTTGTAACGGTCGTGACTGCTGCAAAATATGCAGTTTTGCAGAGAGCTTCATTTCTTCAACTTTTTATGACCGATTTTGTTCCTTTTTCTCTTAATTCATGATTTAGCTCCATATAATGATGTACCTGCAAAACGGTAAGAAAAACTCGAGAAATCGAGTGTTAAAACGATGATTATTCGATAAAACGCCAATGAAACCTAGCAATATAATCGATACTTTTTCTCGTTATCAGTCATCAGCGGGTCTGGTAATGTAAAGTAATGTATCACTTCGCTGTCGATCAGTAATCTAAATGTGTTGGGCTCAAAAGAGGCCCTCCTCGTCAGTCCTTTGTCAAGACAAAAGTCAACATCCAGGTGGTGTAGCAGCAGAAGGTCCTGAGGTGCAATAATTTGCGAGACAAACCCAATGCAGTAGCTATCTGTGTAACAATCCCACTGACATGTATAATGCCTACAGATGATCTGGCGACACTGGCAAGGCCCTTCAACAGGAAGTTGCCACAAGCAACTGGGCGAGACCGAGTCGCACAAAACAGTAGGAAAATCTCTTCTTCACTCAGCAGAGTCTCTGTATCTGGAAAACCGAGGAAAGAGTGTGCTAGAATCATCTGGAAGTACCTTAACGCAAGGTTGTGGATTACCTGAGAAAACTGAGTGGAAGGATCTTGGCTCCCTCCACCTGAGATGTTAGACCAAAACTTTTCCACTTCTCTGCTCATAAAATACCCCATCGGTGTCTCTGGAATAGCATCAGGAGTAGTCTGAAAACCTAGTAAATCACAAAACTCTTTGTGAGAGAAGGAGTAGTCAGTCCCGAACAACCTGAAAACAACATGTCCATCGGGTCCAGCCCAAGGATCATAATGAAACGAGCTGAGGAACTCTAGAGTCAAGTTCCTGTAAGTGTTGTTCATATCGTCAAACTGGTCCCACTGGAGTTGGTGGCATAAGAATCTGACGCTTGGCTCTATCCCCAAGGCATCCATGCAATCTTGGTCTGGGTACATGGTAGGTGCCATAGGGCGTCTCATGTGGACATAGTAACGCTCTCTCTGTGTGTCGTCTTTAAAGGCCACGTGCATGTCATCGGGGTTCTGAATTCTGCACAAGGTTAGCAAACAAGTCCTGAAATCACATAAAACATTCAATCGTTAGTCCTGACATAATAATAAAGTAAACAACTTAAAATTAAGGAAAAATAAAAAGTACGTAAATAAGAAAACCATGGGTTGCCTCCCATGCAGCGCTTGTTTAACGTTATAAGCTCGACGACCGGATTTTATACATCATTTGAAGGATATGGTGGATCACTCAGAGTATGGCAGGTGTATGTTGTTGGGATGTCAACTCCTTCGTAGGGCTTCAACCTATGTCCATTGACGATGAACGGTTTACATGTTTGGTTCTTGATTTCAGTAGCACCAGATCTTAGAATCTTAGATACTTCGAAAGGGCCAGTCCATCTCGAACAAAGCTTCCCTGGAAAAAGTCGTAATCTAGAATCGAACAGGAGAACAAGATCGCCTATTTTGAAGTCTTTTCTTATGATTCTTTTGTCATGCCAAGCTTTTGTTCTTTCTTTGTATATGATGGCATTTTCGTAGGCAGATTGTCTGAGCTCTTCTAATTTGTGGATATCAAGGATACGTTTTTCACCAACAGTTAGGTAATCCAAATTCAAAGTTTTGATGGCCCAATAGGCCTTATGCTCCAACTCAAAAGGTAAGTGACATGATTTTTCATAGACCAGTTGATAAGGGGTTGTTCCTATAGGGGTTTTGAAAGCGGTTCTATAGGCCCATAATGCTTCTTGAAGTTTCTGCGACCAATCTTTTCTAGATATAGAGACAGTCTTCTCAAGAATTTGTTTGATCTTCCTATTAGATACTTCCACATGTCCATTGGTATGTGGGTGGTATGGTGTTGCTACTCTATGCTTAACTCCATACTTGCTTAAAAGTTTATCAAATATTCTCGATATGAAGTGTGATCCTCCATCACTTATGACTAAACGGGGGGTTCCAAACCTTGGAAATATATAGTTTTTAAACAATTTGATGACTACTCTGGTGTAATTCGTGGGTGCGGCGATAGCTTCAATCCATTTAGACACGTAGTCAACAGCTACTAAGATGTACTGATTTCTTAAAGATGGTGGGAACAGTCCCATAAAGTCTATACCCCATACATCAAAAAGTTCTACTTCTTGGATATTTCTTAGAGGCATTTCATTACGTCTTGAAATATTTCCTGTACGTTGGCATCTGTCACACTTGACAATGAAAGCATGGACATCACGCCACATAGTAGGCCAGAATAGGCCAGCTTGAAGAATCTTGGCGTAGTTCTTAGATGTGCTTGCATGTCCACCATAGGGTGCAGAGTGACAATGCTCAATTATATTATGTACCTCTTCTTCTGGAACACAGCGACGGAAAATGCCATCTTTACCTCTCTTGAAAAGAAATGGTTTGTCCCAATAGAAGTTTCTCACATCACTATAGAACTTCTTCTTCCGGTGGTAGTTTAGATCAGGGGGTATGATGTCAGCGGCTAGGTAATTAAAAAGTTTGCATACCAAGGTACATTACTTATGGCTAAGGATTTATGAGAATGCTCATGTGGGTCTGGGTTATCATCTTCAATAGTTTCTAGTTGGGCTATCAGTCTATCATAGGCAAAATCATCATTTATGGGTACTGAGTCAGGTTTCAGGTATTCTAGCCTAGAAAGGTGATCAGCTACTACATTATCTGTGCCTTTCTTATCATGGATATCTAAATCAAACTCTTGCAGTAACATAATCCATCGAAGTAGCCTAGGTTTGGCATCCTTTTTACTTAGTAAGTAACGAATGGCAGCATGGTCGGTGTAAATTATAATTTTGTCTCCTACTAGATAAGATCTAAATTTTTCTATGGCGAAAACTACAGCTAGGAGCTTTTTTCAGTTGTTGCATAGTTGAGCTGTGCAGCGTCTAGGGTTCTACTGGCATAATAAATTACGTGTAACTTTTTATCTTTTCTCTGACCTAGAACGGCTCCTACAACATAGTCACTAGCGTCACACATTATCTCAAATGGTTCTGACCAATCAGGGGGTTTCATTATAGGTGCTGAAATCAGAGCTTGCTTTAGAAGATTAAATGCTTCAGTACATTTTTCATCGAAAATGAATTCAGCATCTTTCATTAAAAGACCAGTTAAGGGCTTTGTTATTTTGGAGAAGTCCTTGATAAAACGTCGGTAAAATCCGGCATGTCCAAGAAAACTTCTTATCTCCCTGATAGTCTTCGGCGGTTTTAGATTCTCTATGACTTCTATTTTAGCTTTATCTACCTCTATACATTTTTCGGAAACTATATGTCCTAAAACAATCCCTTCGGTGACCATGAAATGACATTTTTCCCAATTTAGCACAAGGTTTACCTCCACACATCTTCCCAGGATTTTCTCAAGGTTGATAAGACAATTTATGAAATCAGATCCACAAACTGAGAAATCGTCCATAAATACTTCCATGATTCCATCTAAATAGTCTGCAAAGATAAACATCATGCAGCGTTGGAAAGTGGCAGGGGCATTACAGAGTCCAAAAGGCATTCTTCTGTAGGCAAAAGTTCCAACAGGGCATGTAAAGGTAGTTTTTTCTTAATCTTCGGGGTGAATAGGTATTTGGAAGAATCCTGAATATCCATCTAGGTAACAAAAGTAAGAGTGTCTGGCTAGGCGCTCCAAAATTTGGTCTATGAATGGTAATGGGAAATGGTCCTTCCTAGTTGCTTTATTTAATTTTCTATAGTTTATGCACATACGTCAACCTCCGTCGGTTCTTTTTGCTACAGGTTCGCCCTTCTCATTTTGCACGACTGTGATGCCTCCCTTTTTAGGTACTACATGCACAGGACTCACCCATTTACTGTCCGAGATCTGATATATTATACCTGCCTCTAGTAACTTAAGAACTTCAGTCTTAACTACTTCACTCATCATAGGATTTATTCTTCGTTGGTGTTCTCTGGAGGGTTTTCAATCTTCTTCAAGCAAAATCCGATGCATGAATATGGATGGGCTTATTCCTTTTAGATCTGAGATCTTATATCCTAAGGCTGAGGGGTACCTTCGTAAAACATCTAACAATTGGTTGGTTTCCTCTTGGTTTAAGGTAGCACTGACTATAACTGGACGGTTCATTTCTTCATCAAGAAATTCATATATCAGGTTCTTAGGCAGTTCCTTAAGTTTTACGGTTGGTTTAATAGGGCAAGGCATAGGATCTGGGGTAAGAGATAAACATTCGTGAAGGTTATCATCAATGTAGGGTTTTTTATAACTGTCATCTTCCCAAATAAGGGTTTATGGCAATTTTATAGATTCAATTTCTTCTTCTTGTTCTAATTCCCTAATGCATTCATCAATGATATCTAACGCATAACAAGCATCTCCTATTACAGGTGCCATAAGAAATTTTGAAAGGACAAATTCTATCTTTTCGTCACCTACCTCAAAGGTTAGTTTCCCTTTTTTTAACATCTATTACGGCTCCAGCAGTCGATAAGAACGGTCTACCTAGGAGGATTGGTATGTCGTCATCTTCTTTAATGTCCATGACAACAAAATCAGTAGGTATAAACAGCTGACCTATCCTAACAGGGACGTCTTCAAGTATGCCTATAGGGTATTTAACGGATCTATCGGCTAATTGAAGTGACATCTTAGTAGGTTGTAATTCTCCTAAGTTTAATCTCTCACAAACTGCTAAAGGCATTAAGCTCACACTAGCTCCTAAGTCTAGAAAAGCCTTTTCGATGACATGATTCCCCAAAACACAAGGAATGGAAAAATTTACGGGATCTTTATCTTTCTTTGCTAACCTATTTTCGGAAATAGAATTACATTCCACGGGTTTCGGATCTTCAAGTCTACGTTTATTTGTAAGTATGTCTTTGAGAAACTTAGCGTAAGAATGTATTTGGGTGATGGCTTCTGTAAAGGGGATTTCTACGTGAAGTTTTTCTATAACCTTAACGAATTTTTGATACTGATTATCGATTTAGGTTTTCTCTAGTCTTTGAGGGTATGGTATTGGTGGTTTGTATGGCGGTGGTGGTACATATGTTTTGTTTTTAGGTTCTTTTCCTTTTTCTTGACTTTCCGGGTTTTCAGATTCCTCTGGTTCCTTCTCCTCATTTCTCTCAGAAGTTTCGGGCTCACTTAATATAGGGTTTAAAGGTTCCTTATAAGCGGTTCCACTTCGTAGATTAATGGCATTTGCTTGCCCTTTTGGGTTTTGTTGAGGTTGTCCAGGGAACTGTCCTCCAGGTGTAGTCTGAGGGGCTTGGTTTAAAGATACCTGAGAGATCTGGGTTTCGAGCATCTTATTATGAGTAATACTTTGGTCAACCTTGGTTCCTAACTGGGTAATTAGTTCGTTAACATGGACGTTTGGTTCATGAACTCTTTGTTTTGTTGTGTTTGAGTGGTGATAAAATTTTCCACAATTTTCTCAAGACTCGGACTTGGTGGTACAGGTTGCATAGGTTGATTTGTTCTTGGGGCTTGGTAACCTTGTTGTCTCGGAGGTGAGGTATTTTGGATAGGGTTATTATTTTTGTAAGAGAAGGTTGGGTGATTCCTCCATCCAGGGTTGTATGTGTTTGAAAATGGGTTCCCTTGGGTGTAGTTCACTTGCTCAGGGTTGGTCTCATTTAACAGATTGCATTCGGCGGATTGGTGTCCTTGCGTCCCACATATCTCACAATTCGGCGAAACTGCGGCTACAGTATTCGGAGTTGTACACATATGTTCGACTCTAAGGGCCAACGCGTCCATTTTAGCTTGCATCATGTCCATAGAGCTTAACTCATGTATTCCTCCTTGGGCTTCCTTCTTTTCCATTGTTGATCTTTCTACTCCCCATGATTGATGGTTTTGGGCCATATCTTCGATAAGGGCACTAGCTTCAGGGTAAGGTTTGTTCATCAGTGCGCCACCAGCGGCAGCGTCGATGGTCATCTTAGTGTTATAATGAAGTCCATTATAGAAGGTTTGAATGATTATCCAATTCTTTAAGCCATGATGTGGGCATGATCTTAATAGCTCTTTATATCTCTCCCAGGCTTCGAACAACGACTCTCCTTGGTGTTGGGTAAATCTAGTTATTAGGTTTCGAAGAAGAGCGGTCTTACTTGGGGGAAAATATCTATCAAGGAATAATTTTCTAAGGTCTTCCAAAGTTGTTATGGAATTGGGTGGAAGGGAATCTAACCATGATAGAGCTT
This sequence comes from Lathyrus aphaca, assembly GCA_963966055.1. Classification (NCBI taxonomy): domain Eukaryota; kingdom Viridiplantae; phylum Streptophyta; class Magnoliopsida; order Fabales; family Fabaceae; genus Lathyrus; species Lathyrus aphaca. Next base: position 149,146,466 of record OZ014521.1, read on the forward strand.
TATCTCTGAGGGAAAAGGGAAATAATCTTAAGCGTATCGCCTCAGGAGGAGCTCCATTGGTTTTAAAGGTGTCTGCTAACTGAAGAAAGTTTTTTAAATGTTGGTTTAAGTTCTCAGTAGCAAGACTTGCGAATTGTCTTTGTTGCACTAATTGCAGCAGGGATAGTTTAAGTTCAAAATTATTGGCTAGGATAACGGGGTTTACTATACTGGAACTAGGTTCCTCGTTTGATGGTTGGGCGAAGTCCTTAAGAGGTCTTCGGTTTTGATCTTCGGCCATAGCTCTCCTATTCCTATGGAAAAACAAACGTGCGCAAGCGTAACGTTCAGGTTCAGCTATAGGGTCTACTAATCTTCCGGCACTTCGAGTCTTTCACATTGACCGGTGTAACACGGTGGGAGAACTGACTTTTAGTCATGTTGCGGATAGCAAGAGTCGCCACCGACTTTTATTTTATCCAAGTGGAAAGGACATAAAAGAACAGGAAAAACCTATTTTAAAAAACTTGGGTTCGGGGGGTAGGTTATACAAAGGGAAGGTGTTAGCACCCTTTATATCCATGGTTATCCATGGGCTCTTAATTACTTAGCTCACTTAAATTGTTTTTGAAGAGTGTAGTGTGTGATTAGAAATTTTTCTAAGTACTTTGTAATGATCCTCGTATGGATGTATACAAAGCCTTGTTTTGAAAAATGTTTAAGAAAGTATTGTGAGGTGTGAAAAGTATTTTTGAAGAGTGAGCAAGTAACTATGAGGTACCTACCCTAGATTAAGTCTTTCGTGTTCTCGTATGTTCTTTCAATGGTAAGACTATCCCTATTATTAAGGAATAGGTAGTCATTACCTTGGATGTGATAAAGGACATGTGTATGGACATCTGAGTATAGGCAACTGTAAGGTGTCTTTAGCAATATGTAGGGACTTATCATCTTTATTCGAAGGGACAAGATCATTATTCCGTAGGCAATCTCGAAGGGACTTGATCTTATAAACTGAAGGGACTTGATGATATTTATGAAGGGACTTTGCTTAAGACACCTTACTTGACCAAAGATCGACTTACGTGTGTGAGTGTTCATGTTCAAATATTTATCTTTTTTAAGTTAATTATTCTAAGTTAATTTTAATCACAAGTATGTTATGCACACCCTAGAATTACTAACCATATAATAAACATATTCATAAAGAAAATAAAGCAAAAATATAAACTAAACTATTACAAAGCTTCGGGACAATTACAATATAATCGAGAAATATAATAACGATAAATAATAATAATAATAATAATAAGAGTGAAGATAAATGGTTAGAAAATAAAAATAGAAGAAAAATAAGAAATTAGCAAAATAATTCAATATTAGAAAAGATTTTAAATATTTAATAAAGAAAATAGATTTTAATACTAAATAAATATTAAATTATTCACATATTAAACAAATAACAAATAATTAATTATAATTTATGAAAATATTAAGTTAAATTTTAAAGGTTAAGAAAAATTAGGGTTAGGGTTAGGGTTAGAAAAAATTAGGGTTAGGGTTAGGGTTAGAAAAAATTAGGGTTAGGGTTAGAAAAAATTAGGGTTAGGGTTTTAATTATTAATTAAAATATATGATTAATCTATTTACAAAAAATATAATAATTATACATATATACATATTATAAAATAAATATAAACAATTTAAATTTTAAGAAAATAAATTATGATTTTTTAAGAATATAAAGAAAATATTATAATATTGTTTAGAAATTATTTTTATGATTTATATTTAATAATTTAAACAAAATAGAATTAATATATGAAAAGAATTTGAAAATAAGAAAAAAAAATGAGAAAATTGGTTAAAAAGAAAGGACCTGGGATTTGAACCCAGGTCCTCTACCTCACATACGTAGCACAAAACCAACTAGGCCAGCGCGCGCTGGTGATATCTATATAACTCCCAATAATTAAATAATAAACCTGCAAATAGAATAACAATTGTTAAAAAAATTAGATGAACTTGGGAATCGAACCCAGGTTCGGCTGCTTCAAAACGCTCCACACTACCACTGGACCAGACGTGCACATGTGATAAATAAATGGCAATAACGTATTATATAAACAAAATAAATTTCAAATATCTCATTCGCGCCACACTTCTTCTTCTTCCTTGGTCCGTCCATTACTTTTACCTACGGTTTGTGTCCGTAGCAACAACCTATAGTGACGATTTTTTCCGTCACTAAAACCCTGCGTTTTTGAAAAATATCATATTCAGAATATAAATTAGTCCCAGATATACAGATTAGTTTAAAGTCATCCTAGGAATTCATTAAGACCATCAATTGGTCCTGAAATCGCCTCTAACGAGAGTTCCCCAATTCGAATCTTAAAACCCTAAATATGGCAAAACCTTCAACCTGCAACGAAAACTCAATCCAAGCACATAAAATCGTTCCAGGCACCTTAATAAACAAGCAACAATGATTAAAAACAATTTATATTGCACAAATCTATGAAATCGAAAATTTGAAAAATTCAAGAATGTGATGATTCGGTTATGGCGTTTGTATGCATGAATGGACGTTTTTATGATCCAGGAAAATTCAATAATCCTCTAGGAACACATTGAAACCTTCAAAAGTCTTTAGAATTGCTTGAATGCTTGAATTTGAATTTCACTTTTTCCTTGAAAATTTGAAGTTTGATGATGGCTTCTGAATCCTTTTTTTCGTCTCTTCTGCATTGGTTTGTGTTGTACATATATAATAGGAACTAATTAGGTCAAAAAACCGATCTCTACTTTGGACTTTTGGATAGTTTCATCATGTAGAAAGATATGATCCAAATATTGAAAAAAAATTTGATATATCCTTGCTATTTTTGGTTGATCTGATTTTATATGATTTCAATCATCTTTAATTGTTCTTTAAAAATTTCTAGAACAAAAATCAGATTTTTTGATTGACCTTTTATATTTTATTTTCATTTAAATTGAATTTTATTAAATAAAATCCAAAATAATAAAATATAAAACATAAAAATATAGAAAAATAGTCAATGGGTCGTGCATGACCTTATCCTTGAGATTGGATTGGAATTTGGTAGGCTCATTTGGCAAAATTTGGTTTTAAGACTTCATTTGCTTCACAAACCTCCCAAAAATTTCCCAACTTTGCAAAGGCACAAATCCCTCAATTTTAAGGATATGAAGGTGTTCTTGGACATTTTGGAAAGCATAGAGAGTCCTCTAACCAACCTCTTTGGCCTCATGTCCATATCCTTTACCATTCTCAAATTATGCTCTTTGGAAGATGTTGACTTTTTGTTGACTTTTGAAATGACCTATAATGTTAGCTCATACCTTCCAAATGAAGAATTTTTGGGCTTGGCTTGTGAGACACAAAGTTGTATAGAATTCAATTTCCTTCAAAATGAGCTTTGGATGAAAAATTCTTGATGAAGCATGTGAAAGTTATGGCTGGTCAAAGTTCAGTTGACTTTTCCTGTGAAAACCCTAATTTAGCAACTCCTGATTCTTGATGATCTGAAATCTCCTTGATGAATCATGATCAACCCTTGATCAAATGATTAATTTTACTTCATATACTTGATGTTGACAAAAAATAATGAAGTATGACTTTGGTTTGACCACAGTACACCTCAATTTGACTTTTTAACTACTTTGACTGATTTTAGCCTATCTGATCATCTAACTGAGCAAACCTTTTGGGAAAGCCTTGAAACTTGACATAGGGATTCTTGAAGTCATGTGTGATGTTATGAAGCTCACTTGAAGCCTTGAAAGTCCATTTAGCCTGATGAAATTCAAAATCCTAGTTTAGGGTGCATTGCTTAGGAGGAGGCTTTGTCTGAGGGAATTTCCAAACTTTCTGACTAATTGTGAACCTCTTGGGATACCTTGTGAACCTTGAGAGGATCCTTAGGACACGTTTCCTTGACTAGGGGAGGGAAAATTTTGGGGTGCAACAACCGGCAGGTAACAACCTTAGTCTAAACGGTATAACTACAGGGTACAAAATTTGACGAAATTGGTCCCCGGCAACGGCGCCAAAAACTTGATGCGTGTTTTTCGCAAGTGTACGAACACGTCAGAGTAATATAAAAGATTGTCGAATCCACAAAGACCAAGTGTCAATCTATCGTACCTATTGTTATGGTGTGTATCTAAGGCAATTGAATATAATGGTTTTAAAGAGTGTGCAATGGTAAATAAAATAATAATTTTAAACATTTAATAAAGACAGGCTCGAATGTAATTCACATAATCAATTGATAATCCGGTACTTGTTAATAGAACTACTTATGGGCAATGTTTTCCACTTTGAAAAGAACTAATTTAACAGGAACTGTCGCTTTCGCGTATTCAGAACCGAGTTGTACTCCCTAATCAACCCCTCCTATTGTCACGGATAAAAAGGTGCGTACTGTGTTAGAGTAGTAAACCTATTTTTAAGAAATATAGTATCTTAACTAAGTTGAAAAGTATTTTAACCTGGATTTCATAGCAAAAAGAGGTTCTCACGAACCAGACTCTAAACTTCTTAACGCGTCCGATAATCGTTTTAAAATCCTTTTTCTTTTTAATCCAAAAACTCCTAATGAACTAGACAAAGCGCTTTTGGTTGTTTTTGAAATAGTTAAAAACAATTACTTAAATTGACAGATAAAATAGCCCTTAAGTGTTTCCACGAACAATTGTACGGATTACTGTTTCAATTACGATCCTTACATTCTAACCTTTATGGATTTAGTTAGACATGGTAAAGTAAAAATTCTTTTTCTAATTTTTCATAAAAGTAAGTAGTGCGAGTGCGGAAAGTAAATAAAAGTAGTGCGAGTGCGGAAAGTAAATAAAAGTAGTGCGAGTGCGAGAAATAAACGAAAATAAAGCGAGTGCGAGAAATAAATAAAAGTAAAGCGAGTGCGAGAAATAAATAAAAGTAAAGCGAGTGCAGTAAATAAATAAAGTAAAGCAATGCGGAAAGATAATATACGAACTAGAATTAAAATGGCGGCAGGATTAACTTCCTCCCAGAGTGCTCCAAAACTCGATCACACAGACATATACAGACCCGATCACTCGATTGCAGTAACACCCCGATGTGGAATGATAACTACTTTAAAATTGATATATGCCTAAGAGATTATAAGTTTGGATGAAGAAAACGAAATTCTAAAGTCCTATTTATAGGCAAATCTTAAATGGGAAATGATCAGGATGCCCCCTCCACTAAAAAGTGGAGGGAACCACTTTTGCCTTGTGGCGCCCGTCACAAGGCCATGGCGCCCGCCATGAGAGAAAATGGATGAAGAAAGTGGGGATCGTGGGTCTTGGCAGTTGTGGAGTGGTCTTGAGACGTGGCCACGTCATGGCAGACCCCATGGCGCCAGCCATGGCGGATGCCGTAAGCGTAAAAAGCTGAATTTCTTGGTTTTCGTCCGTTTCCACTCCTTTTTCGCTCCTCTTCTCGATTTAAGCCCTGATTACATAGAAAACCTGAAAATAAAGAAAAACAAAGTAATAACATAACAAAATAACAATAAAAGCTAAGAATGCATGCGAAATCGGAGTCAGAAATACGGTGAAATTTAGTGTTATCACACACCCATTAGCAGAGTTCTCGCAATCTGAACAAACTTCCCCGCAACTCTGGAAAATACTTTTCTTGGCCAGACATCCCTTCACAGCTAATAATGAAGTCTTCAAGGAGTTGACGTCATACACCAGATTCAAACATTCCCCGTCATCAATAGCTCATATATTGCTTCCATGCGAAGGCATGGGGTTTTGCAAAACATTCGGTTCCAGAGAGAATTTGGTCGCTTTTGAGTCCAATAGGTCATGCACTTTATGTTTAAGGGCTTTAAAATTTTCGGTACTGTGACCTGGAGCTCCGGAATGGAACTCGCAATGGTTGTTAGCATCATATCCCTCAGGAATCTGCCCTGGCCTTGGAGGCTGCAAAGTTCTTAGCTGAATCATTTGTAACTGAAGGAGATTCCGTAAGAGTTGAGAATAAGACATTGGTGGGACCTCGAAATGTCTTTCAGTCATCATGGGCCTTGACTGGTACCCCTGTCGAGCCCCCATTTGCTGTTGCTGAGGCTGTTATACCTGTTGTTGATTGGTAGTAACGGGGATGGCCACAAAAGTTGCTTGATAATAAGAGTTCTGATTTCCTCTCTTCCTTTGAGTGTACACAGCCCCGGTTTCACCTTCTCTTCTCTTGACAAATAGCTTATTAACCCCCAAAGTAGAAGCTCCATTATTATGAATCTTCCCTTGTTTCATCCAGTTCTCAATTCTTTCGTCGGTCATGATAATATCAGAAAAACCACTGGACTAACAACCTGCTAACCATTTCACCTAGTAGCTCTTTGAGATTTTTAATCTCTAACTTGTATCCAGCTTCCACCTCTTTCTGCTTCTTCAGATTGTACTCCCATTTTGTTTTCCAGAGAGTTACGGATTCGTTGGCTTCATCCAAAGACTTCTTGTCCTTTTGATGCTGACTTGCCTTGTGGATCTCAGTCAACCTCTTCTTCTTGAAGTAGATCTCTCTCTCTTCAAAGTCTTTCTATTTATCCTTCACTACTTTTTCAGCCCTTTGAGCCCTTTCCTCTAATCTCTGATTCAAGGTCATCATCTTTTAACAAGAATTGTTGGCTTCCTGGTTCTCAGCCGTAAGTTGTTAGACCAAAGCTTCTAACTTCTGATAGTCTTTCAAAGGCACAGTAACTTCTGGTTCAACCACTGAAGATAGGGTTGGTGCAGAGAAGGGAATTAGAGCCTCCTGAGCTTTCTCTTTTATCCAAGCCTCATACTCCGGATACATATGATTATTGCTTATGCCCAAGCATGCCACACATTTTCTTTGGATGAGCTTCTAGGAACCCGCCGCTTCTTGAACCCAAGGAAGATTATCCTTCACAGGGAAGTAGAAAGTCTGGACTAGCTTTGACTCCTTAGGAACACCCTTGAGTGCATATACCAACTGCCTTCTCAAAATAATAGGGTTGTAATGATGCCCCCTATTACTCTTAAGAGTGGAACATTGGGATAAATCCCACAGCCATAGATGAATTCCTTCCCCTTTAACCTCAAAGTAAACTACCTGATGTCTTTAGCAAACAACATGCTCAACGTTTGGGCCCAGATTACATTAGGATCACTGAAAGCTTCAGTAGTGGGTAGGTGTCTCATAAACCACCTGTAGAAAAGATTAGCACACCACCGTACTAGACCACGCAGTTGTTTCTCATTTTGTAGTGTACTGAATAGTAAGGGTCCCCCAAGAAAGTGGGCACATGATTCTTCAACACAAACTGGTGGATGGCATTCATGTCCACAAACTTATCCATATCAACAAATTGGATGATCCCATAGATGGATAAGGCCAGGATAGCACAGACAACATCCCACTAAGCACCAGCAGTAGCAAGTTCTTCAGCCCTTCTAACCAAGAAGTCCAAAGGAAAACCAAGTATCCCGACTTTGGTAGCAATCAAGTTTGTAGTCACCTTAGATGAGCTCAAATAAAGAGCTTTGGCAATGTCATCATGAGTAGGTCTGGTCATCTCTGAATTGAAAGGAATTTTTTCTTTGAGTGGCACACCCAAAATCACAGCATACTCTTCAAGCATAGGGCCTAACTGGAAATCAGGAAATGTGAAACATCTGAGCCTAGGATCATAATATTAAAGTAAGGTGTGAATGGCACTCCTCTGAGAACTATCCAGGTTAACCACCATGTCCAGAATGTCTACGTAATTCTCTCAGAAGTATCCCACATGGGCTGAGGTAATCAGTGACACCATCTTATTTATCAGGTTTACCTTAGTGTCGAAGAATTTGTAGTGAATGTTCTTCTTTCTGAAGTCTTCTATCTCTGAATCAGAAGTCTGGCCGGAACTTGGAACAATGTATACCCTGAGAATGAAAAGAACATAAATGATTAATGATGTGGTGATGTTATGTAAGGCAAGGCATGTGATCAGTGACGTGTCTGTGTGGGTGGTGATCATATAATCAAATGTCTATGCAGGTTCACAATAACAGTATAACAGTTTCTCTGAACAGAAGTCTCAGATCTCAGAACCAAAGGACCATACAGAACCAGATCATATCACAAAGTAACACTGGTAAAGTGGGTATGTTGGAAGTTTAGGGTTCCTTTAAACCTGTAAACATCCCTCCCATCTCACGGGTATGCTTCGGGTCACACATCACGGACTCTCAAAGCTGAATAGCAATAATACGTTCACCATTTCTGAGAAATGGCATAGTAACCATATCAAGGAGTCGGTTTAGCATTATATACTTCTCAGGGAGGTCTCAATTGAGTCTGGGAAAACAAGCATCCCTCATAAGTCCCCAACTTCAAGCACTGAATCGAGAAACAATAGTACATTCATCCCTTGGGATACAATATTATCGTCATACGAACAATTTGCTTTAACTGGGTTCCTATGAGAGAACCAGACCATCCTATGCGAGTTCCTAGTGGGTCCTCGGATGCGAGTGGGTTTGCCAACAAAGGTGGTATGCCAATGTCATCACTGGAGAGGGTTGTTTCCACTAAGGTCCTCAATGATATGTCACCAGATGCACATAACTATCAAGATTGTACCCTGAAATGGAGGAAATCCCCACACAGAATTGTTCCAAGATGGTCGCAGTCTGGGTGTGGAACAAATCGCCACTCATCATGGTGAGATACCATGGAAGTACAATGTATGTCCACGCTAGTCCTAGGGTGCACTCAAGCCGGGTATTTGGCTTATCTCACTGTAACTCCATCCCGCCAAAGAAAACCAGTACAGCCAGACAGTCCAGTATATATATGATGCATGGAAAATAAAATACTGAAAGCGATAAATAAAGCTGTAAATAAAAGCTATAAATAAAAGTAGTAAAGCTAAGCTAAAGTGAGAAGTAGCAAACAGCTAAACACCCAAAGAAACAAAAATAGACAAACGCTATGAGAGACTCTCAAAGGGGAAACCAGAGATTCTGGGTTCTATCCCCAGCAGAGTCGCAGCTGTCGCTCCCGGGATTTTCATCCTAGTACAAACGCGAAAGTGGCGCGAAAAAGGTAGAGTCGCAAGCCAAGCATTTTTATCCCGAATGAATGGGGAAGGTAATGTTGCACAAACCGAAGAGAAAAGGAAAGGAATAGGTTTTGTGATCCAAAGAACTGGGTTTGGGAGTCGGTTATGAGCTGGGAAGGTATTAGAACCCCAAATTGTCTGTCGAACCCGACGGGATTCATGCTTTTTAGTCTGTTTCAAAGGGTGAAAAATAAAACTGCTATAGAAACTGGAATAAGAAAGGGAACTGGAAAAGAGAGAACGAAAAGGGAAAATGTAGGGAAAATAAAGAGTGTGCTCGAACGGGCCCTACCCCGCTGCCTACATACCTCATCGAGAATATGAGGATCAGAGTCAACGTAGTTCACCTAACTAAGGCGAGAACTTTGTTTGTTTGTGTTTTTTTATGAATTGAACTGCTTATGTTTGTGCTCAGGTGTTACAGACAAGTTTGATACGAGTGTGTTACCGTCTTGCAAGGAGACATGTCAAAGCGAGTTCTCATTGTGAGTGAATGAGGTGAGAAGAGAATTCCTGTAGGAAAAGATGTGTGTTGTTTGTTAACTGTTTTTTAAATAATTGTTTTGCTTTTATTATTTATGAAACAGTCTCCATGCTAAGACTTATTCATCGTGATAAATGCCTTACACCTCGCCCCGAAATGGGACGTATGTAAGTACCCCATGGCAAAGTCTCCTAGCACACGAGAAAGCTCGTCCCTTAGTAGGTGTTTTGTTGTTCATCTTTGAGATGAGAAAGAATGACTCAAATTGAGAAAGGACAAAAACTAGGGGAACTAAGAATCACCCTAAGTTGTTTATTGCATGGGAGACCCTATGGTTAGTATGGTTTTATAATCCTAATGAGAAAAAAGAAAAGAAGAAGAGAAAAGAAAGCAACTTACTTCTCTAAAGAAGTTAAGTCATTTCTAAGGGGAATTAACATGAAGTTGAACAAACAAAGCACGAAGTGCTAAGACAAACACAATTTGAAAGCATAAAGAAGATAAAAGGAAGAAGTTGTATGAACAAGCTTAGCACAACCTCCCTACAAAACAAAGGTTAGTAAAATAACGCTAAAATGATAAAATAAAGGAGGTACACTAGTACCGAATATATCCTAATACAACTATGGCCTAAACTAGACTCAATCATAAGTCTAAGGACACTAAAAACTAAGCAAGGCCTAAAGTCAGCAGCTACTACATCTTCCTATTGTACAAACATCTACTAAATGCAATGCGCAACATAAACAACCTATTACAGCTACCAAATAACATGAGAATAGGTGTAAAAAAGACCAAAACAGAATAATACAACATGTTTATACAACTTCTGTTTCAAAATGCAGCGATGAAAATAAGGCAGATTTTCATTTTTTTCAAATGCAAAAACATGAGTTTTAATGCAAACTATGGAATGCAAAGATCATACAAGTTAATGCAACAACATGAAATGGATATCGATAATGGAATGCCCCATATAAACACACAACAACGGACGCGAATTATGTGAATCGTGCGGTTTTAACAATATGCAATTTTTTAATTACGCGCACATTCAACCAAAACATGAGCGGATTTCAAATGTGATGAAAAACAGAATTATAAACACTTATTAACATACTATTGATGATGCTAAATCATACGAACAATGATCATAACAAGCTACGAACATATATGCAACACTTATGTCTAAAATCAGAATCTAACAAAATGCATGTCGAAAGTTACCGAAACTACACATACTTGCACTAAACTATCTCCTAAAAATTACCTAAAATCATAATCTAAAGATCCATGATGATAAAAGAAGGAGTGGTGCACAAACATGCAAGAAAACAACACAAAATCCCAAACTAACATAGCGTTAACCGGTTAACCCTGGGTGTTAACCGGTTAACGGATTCAAAAATCAGTTAAAACAGGGGCAAAAACATTGTGTTAACTAGTTAACCCTGGGTGTTAACCGGTTAACACTGAACCGGAATTGAAAAACAGTAAGGAAAAAGCATTTCTAGCTATCAACTTATTTCCAAAAGCTCCTAATACCACTATTACCATATTAGCCGGAAATTGACACCTAAATATAACCTTTTAACACCTATTAACACTACGATAACTCTATGATCCTAGCTACTAATCACCAAACCAAACAAAGCATCACAAAAGCAAGAAAATCTAAGAATGCGCGAGGCGAGATGAAGATAATAATGTTAAAACAAGAAGTGATTTCAGATTCACCAGTCTACAAATCGGAAACTTGCTTTGGGAATTGTTGCGATGTTGATCAATACACGAACGAAGAGAATACCGGAGGTCCAAAGCTTCGATCCGCAAGTGTGCAAAATAAATGTAATCGATGAGAATCTAAAACGCTTCTGAACGGTGAAATAAACATCGCACTCGTAGCAATTTCTTCGATTATCCACTAAATTGGTGAAGATGATGAAGGCTTAGCTTCTGATTCTTCGAGTTTCAATGCGAAACTTGAAGAATCATGATGATGAAGCTTTGGTGAGTTTGGAAAATGGAAGGAAATGAGAGAATTGAGATTGTGAGAATGATGAATTTTGTAAAAAAATGTCTAATCCTTTTTTGCTTTATGAACAAGGTTTATATGGGTGTTAGGTTTGGAGTTAGGTTTAGGTTATGGCACAAGACTTGGATCCTAAGCTAAGAGTCACTTGGGAATATTCCTTGGCATATTCTTGGAATATTCCTTGGAATATTATGGGAATATTCCTTTGGAAGAATGTGGAATGTTCTAGAGTTTGATGGAAACACAAAGCAAAGTGGAAAACGGAAAGTGGAGGGAAGTAACCGACTGAATTTTGAAACTTTTCCTAATACTCGCATGCTTTAACCGGTTAACCCTGGGTGTTAAGAGGTTAACGGAAAAAATGAATTTTCCCTCCTTTTTGTGGGAAACCCTCAAAATACACCTCTACCGTCCGTTCTGAGCCTGTTTCGACCTTGAGTTCTGATAGTTGGTTTTACCACCGGGTAAACCTCGATCACATGACTTATGCGCCAACCAATGGTGCATGACTTCTTTCATTTTTCTTATTAATTTTTTATGCAATGTATGGGCGAACATGCAATATGACACGGAAATGAATCATACGCTACTCGGAATTGGTGATAAATAAGAGGGGAAATTTTGGGGTGTTAAACTAAGGTGTCTGGTATAGGTGATATGGACGTTACTCCCCCGATTGAGACAAAGGTTATTGCTTCCGTTTTGACAGAATCATGTAAACACGGATTAAGGATTTCCTATGGGGTCCAATGAGTGTTTTGTGCTCACTGGATATGTCAATCATGTGGCATTCAAATTATGACAAGGAGAGGTATGCATATATTATGTTGAACTTGATTATATTTATTATTAATACTTTAAAATTAACTGATGATTTTTACCTTGTTTATTAAAGGACAAAACAAAAATTAAGGTGTTGACCCATGTGGGGAAGCTAAAGTAGTTCTCGAATGCCTCAGTGCCACATGTTAGGGATATTATTGATGAGTGTAGTCTCATTTCACTGGTAGATGGTATGCTAACGATGCTCAATGGTTAGCTAATGTCAGCATTTGTTGAGCGATGTCATAAGGAGGCATCTTTCTTCCATCTTCCATTTGGTGAAATGGTGATTAACATGGATGATGTATTTTCTATATTCCATATTTCCCTGGCATGTAGTTTCTTCATTGTTCCTTTCGTCAGCCAGTAACTAGAACATATTAACGTTGTACATGACTTGGGAGTTACCTGTAGCGGTAAAATCATGAGTATAAGCTATTGATTAACTTAACTCAAGGTAAACAGAGTCGCCACCGCGCTTTTATTTTATTCCAAATGGAAATGGGAAAAAGAACTAATAAAACCTAATGAATCTAAAAGCAAAAGCTAAAAGAAACAAACAGAGAACGGGTAAGGGGATAGGTTACAAATTGGGAAGGTTTTACGCACCCAAAATGTCCGTGGTACTCCACGGGAGCCCTTTGAAATATTTACTGCTTTTTGGTTTGAAATTGGTTTGCTTGAAAAAGATTGAGGAGATGAGAAGAGAAACGTTTTTTAATGTTTTTGTGTTTGAAGAGGTTTAACGCCTCATGCCTATGTACCCACAAAGTGCAATGCGAGATCAAAACCTCGTAGTTCGTGGTACAAAATTTGAAAAGGAACAATGAGTTGAATGGATTTTAAAATGTAGAGATAAGTCGTCATTCTTTAGCGAATAATTCCGCTAGAAAGAATGAATCATATCTAAACAGATGAAAAGAAAAGTGCACAAAGGCACAAAAAAACAATTAAGTGAGTTTGGATTTTTTAAAGTATTTAAGAAAAGGAATTTCGATATATTTACATGGATTAACATTTATTAAGAAAATAAAGTGAAAAGGATAAAATCACTTGACCTAAGTCAAGTTTTGGTTGCGAAAGCGTTTGAAGTTTGAAAACAAAGAAGATTTTGAAATAGGGAGAAGTTTTGAAAATTTAAGAATTGGGAGGGGATGAAGTGACTATCCTAAGACTTGAATTAAAAAGTTAAGAGAAGAGTGATCAAACCATATTATGAACGTTTCTTCAAGGTAAACGGAATTCCATCTTCAAAGACAAATGAAAATAATTCGAGGCTAAGGTCTTCAATCAAACACAACATGAGCAAAGGGAGAGATCCTAAAATCTAAGTCCAAACTCCAATGCTAAGGATAGTAACCATAGTCCGAAATTAAGGTCACCAGTCTTTTTTTAATGTTTAATCTTTTATTAATGTTTTGTGTCCAAATGGACAAAAGAAAAATCACAAGCAACAATATAAACATAAACAATATGATAGATGAAATAATATGATAATAACATGATAAAAGAGATAAGGAGCGAGAAATTGAAATAAAGAGGATAAGGTGCGAGAGATTGAATTTAAATGGTTAGTATATTAATATTATTATAATATTTACATATAAATGGTATGATGAACTTAATCAAACACAACCACAAAAGATAACAAAAAATATCGAGGCAACCGGATCCAAGTGGATCTTATTCCGGATCGGGACAAATTTAGGTCTATGTTAAGCAATCTCCGAGTAATTTACGAAATAATTACCCTACAAATGAGGCCGGCCACCACCAATTAAGGTGGAAAATATTTGTGCTAATACATGTTAGAGAAATGATATTATGAATCATTCTCCGAAAACATGCCACACTAAAAGAAAAAGAACGGTCTAATCTTAATCGAGATTTTCGTTGAATTATCGAATGCAACCTATCACGATCCCAAAGTATGGAGAATGATCCAAATGATCATTCATCCATATATTTGAAATAATGAAGGTTAAATATATGCGAAATTCAACAATCTACGAATCGGAGATTTTCATCGACCAAAAAAAAATAAAAGAATAAAAAGGAAATAAAAAAAAAGAAACATATATTTAAAATAAGATCCATAACAAATAAAAAGAACAATTAAAAAAACTTTATAAATTTCTTTTTCTAAAAACTTTTCTAAAATATCATTTCTAAATTTCTATATCCAAAATAAAATTGGAAAATATCATTTAAAAAAAGAAACTAAACTAAAGAATAAAAATAAATAAATAAAAGGACAAATAAATGGGAAGGGGGTAGATCGCACACTTAGGATGCTGATATCAAATTGGATCAAAAGAATGAACCATAGGCCCACACCACCAATTTTTATTGAAACAAAATTAAGGAAAATTAGAAAAACAGAACATGAACATCATCTTCTCTGTTACTTGGTGTCGTCATCCTCTCACCTTTTTCTTTCAAAAAAAACGCGATCTGAACCACAAACCAACCGGTAATGCCTCAATCAAGCGCGGTTCTTCCTCTCTTTTCTCTTTCAATTCCAATTTCCGATTTCAAATCAACATGAATCCGGTCGAAAATCTCTCTCCCTTTCCGGAAAAAAATCACTGTATATTTGTGGTTGATTTAAGAAAATTGAAGGAAATAGGTTGGAGAAAAATGGAAAGATTTATGTTTATTGAGATTCAATTTGGATGAGACTTTGTCTTGATTTTGACAGGGATTTCGGGGGCTTTTGAAGCTTGATTTTGAAGGAGGGAAGGTTGGTTTAAATAGAGAAATGAAGGAATTAATCGGATACCGTTTTGAGGAAATCATCCGCGTTTGGGGTGTCACGAAAATTGCGTTTTGAGGGTGCTGGAAAGTGTGACGTGCTGCTGCGTTTTGTTTATTGTGAATCTGCATTTTGATGTTGCTTCAGATGTGTTTTGCTGCGGTGATTTTGTGAATCATTTTCTTGCGTTTTATGTTGATGCTGGTCGCGGTTTTGTGCGTTTGACTTGCTGCGTTTTGTTTGCGAGGAAAGTGTGGTACTTGCTGGTAATTCGTGTGCGTTTCAAATGTTCTGTGATACGTTTTGATGTTGGTTTGCAGGTGACTTGGAGTGACTGTTTTGGAACGGCTGAAGGTTGCGGCGTGTAGAAGTTGATGGAAAACGTGATGCTGTGTACGGCTTATGTCAATGGCTTGTGTTGCTGGGAAAGCTTGCGGAGTGTTGCGGCTGTACTTGCAGCTTGGAGTTCGTGGCCTTCGTGTGAGCTGCTGATGCAGTTGTACGGCGTGATGATGTTGCTACTGCGTTTTGGTGTGAAAAGCTGAAGTGAAGCTGATGACGTGTTGTAGCTGGAAAAGTGTTTGGCAATGTTTTGTTTGGCTGGAATGACGTACGGCATGTGTGTTGTAGTAGCTGAAGGGCTTGTGGCTCACGTGTGATGAAGCTGAGTTTGGCGGGCTTGGCAATTTTTGTTGTTGTTTCACTTTCTCTCTTTTTGCACAAGTGGGCTTGAGAGAAAAAAAAGTAATGGGCTTATAGTTGTTAAAAAAAATAATAAATGGATTTGAATAGAAATTATGATGAAGTATGAATATTGGATAATAAAAAATATTTGATAAATGGATTATAGAAATGGAATTGGATATAAAATTGGGAGTTGTAAAAAATGGTAATTTGGACGACCGAATAATCGAGAACAAAAATGGAAGAAAATGGTCATTGAAAAGGGAATGGTTTAATCGGGAAAAAAAAAGATGATTGATTAGAATTTGGAATTTTTTGTGAATTGAATTGGAAAAAAATAAAAATGGATAATGGATATGGAATTGATTATTTAGCCCAAAACTGGATCTTAATTATTCTCACAAGCCACTAATAAAATGAACACAACCAATTCTGAACCACTGCGCAAATTGTCAATTCAACCACAATCACTGAAATCTGTCCTGATTATTCAAATCCATGTTGAGGAAAATAAATCCTCAGATGAATTGTTGATAAACTGATGGTCTTCACCCAATCAAGACCAAACTTTTCACACACCTCTGCCTGATAAATTGACCCACTTAAACTTTGAACACACATTGTCTGAGGAATAAACTACTGGCACAAACAACTTGCAGTTGAAACAATCTTTTGATAGTTTGACCAATATTAGGTCAAACGTCCAATTGAATCGAACTGTGACTGAACAAACGCATCTGAATTGAAATCACTGCCCTGTCTTTTAAATCCTGCAACACAGAGAGAAGAAGAGGCAAACTGCAACATTTTTTGGTATTTTGGTTAGAAGTTAGTAAATATGAACAGATAGAAAAAAGAAAAAAATCACGGTGATCCTCTGCGAAGCATAGACCCTTCATCTGAGGAGAAACTGAGAAAAAGTGTGATCTTGTTTGTAAGCCAAATGCAGATGAAAATGCGAAGAAATCTTAGGGAAAAAATTAGGGTGTTACACCTGCCCCTATTTAAGTTTCTTCAATCCGGAGATATGAAGATTGACATCTTCGTCTCTACAAGATGGGAGAGACTTAAATACAGAATACCCAATTTTCGTCCTAAGAGAACATGATATGATATGAATATGATATGCAAGTCCAAGATCTCTGTGGGGAAAATATGACCATCAAAGGAAAGCAAAAACTTGGGGACACAGAAGAAAAATCCCGCTGGGGAAACAACAGACAACGAAAGAGTTTGCCAGGAAAATAAATCACTGGATAGCTGACTTCTATTTGGGAAAAGGTATGATATAATCAGGGTACAAGATTCAACCATGGAAAGTAAACGCCCTGCCAGGAACTATCAACCAAACAAAGTATTCGAGTCCAAGAATGGAATACTGAGTTGGAAAAGAATCATCAACTACCTGTTTACTGGGTAGGAAAACAAAGGACTCAACTATCAATTTACTGGATAGGAGTAAAATAAGGAGGAATAACCTCCACTACCTTTTTACTGGGCAGAAGAATTCTCAACTACCTGATTTACTGGGTAGGAGCATGATCAACTACCTGATTTACTGGGTAGGAACTCAATTAAAGGGAAACAACTTCTATTACCTTTTTACTGGGTAAGAGGAACGAAATCTCGACTACCGGGTTTACTGGGTAGGAGTACAAGTAAAAGAACTTGATCAATTTTGGTAATATTACCCACTATCGAATAACTGATAGCTTAATTCCAAAGTAATATACTCAAGATGGAGAAAATGTTGCCCACTATCAAACAATGATAGCTTAATTCCAAAGCAATATTATTCACAAAAAGGGGCCCAAAGTTCAAACCAAGAACAAGTTGGAGAGAAACGGTCAAACAAGACTCATCCCGAGGAGGAAATATCTCAACTAGGGGAAATTCCATCCAGGTAATAAACTGGGAGGAAACTGAATCAAAATCATCCACGAGAAACAAACTCAGTGGGGAATTAGAAAGGATTAACACTTTCTGCTTAATGGTTGACACTCTAAACTTGAGAGGAAGACAACACACACACTCTGTGGGGAAAATCCACACCAAAGAGCAGGGAATAATGATAAATGCAAGAATGCAAGCAAATGATGCTATGCTTATGCGTATGAATATGCTTATGAATATGCTGACAAAACAGACATAAAGATAAGAAATGGGTGACATGAACATCACAACAACCAGATACTCGGCTAATCCCAAGGCCACAATGCAGGGAAACATGCTGGAGATTCAACTTGAAATCTTGTAGGGGAATGTCATAATCCATTAAAGGAATAAAATCCTATTACAAGGCTTAAATCATGATGAGACAGCATCTGCTAGGGATATCATCCTACTGAAGAAAGGTAATAACTTGCTGAGGATGGAAGTATCCTTGATAAAATTGAATTTTGCGAGGAATAACCGTCATACCACTCCTGCTCCACTTGGGGATAGAGTGTAAGAACTGTTGAAAATCTCATAGGAACCTGCTGACTATTAATATATGCAGCCCTGCCGGGGATCCACATAGGATATCAGAAGTTAACAT
Source organism: Lathyrus aphaca (assembly GCA_963966055.1). NCBI lineage: Eukaryota > Viridiplantae > Streptophyta > Magnoliopsida > Fabales > Fabaceae > Lathyrus > Lathyrus aphaca. Next base: position 149,164,904 of record OZ014521.1, read on the forward strand.
CATAATCAAAACACAGTTATGAGGGATTTTAAATCAATACCCACCATCAGGTAAAAGAAAACCTCTAAAATACTGTTATATCAATACTTCTTTTCAAGGATGCAAACAACTCAAGCTGAGGAATAAAAATTCGGCCGGGGATTCCCAATGCTTCTCAATTTAAAGATAATTTGCTGAGGAAGAGATCACAACTCAGCCAGGGATTCTTAAGAACATCCCTTCCAACAACTCTTCTGGAGAAAACATGGGAACTCAGGACAATCAAAATTCTCGCTCATGCTTATTATTGGGGAACAAAACATCATTAACATCATCCTGCCAAGACTATTCAGGAACTTCACATGGACACAACCGAATCAAACCCCGCTTTGGGAGAGACAAGTTACACACATCCAGACTTTACCATCCTTGGGATCACTATTGATATCCTTTCTTTGTTCACATATCAAAAGAAAAATGTTTTTATAATCTTCAAAGATTAAATTTATTAAATTTGTTTCAAAAATCATCATCAACAATAAATTGAAATTTTGTAAACAGAAACAATATAAAGAATTGCAAACAATTGGATAAAAGCTCAAATTCATTGATAGAATGGTAGTCAGCAAATGGCATGACTCCATGGATCATTACAAGTTTGAAAAATGGTAAATACATGGAAAAGGGCTACATTGAGATACAATGATCACTATTCTCCCTATCAACTTTGAACTCCACTGTGTCTGAAACTTTAGTCAAGGATGAGTGAATAAGAATCTCTGATAGTCACTTCTTCTGAGGGATAGAACCTGAAATCCTCGGTTGCTACAAGTGATCCAGTCTATCGATGCAGTTACTTGCCATGATCCCTAACTTTTGCCAAGATTGCCCTTTCGGTTTTTCAATCTACCGGGATAATTATTTCTGTTTATGTCTCTAATTTTTGCCTGGACCTCCCTTTCGGGTTTTCAATCCACCGAGACTCTCATTTTTGCCAAAGCCGCCCTTTTGGGTTTTCAACTTAGCGAGCTGTTCTTTTATTTTTTTAGGCGAAGTATTTCTTGACTGCATCCGCATTCACAGGGCGAGTGATCTCCTCCCCATCCATAGTTGCAAGAATTAATGAACCGCCAGAGAAGGCTTTCTTAACAACATATGGGCCATCATAGTTCGGAGTCCACTTGCCCCGAGAATCTTTAAGGAAAGACTGAATCTTTTTGAGCACGAGGTCACCTTCTCTGAATACACGAGGTTTGACCTTCTTGTCAAACGCTTTCTTCATTCTTTGCTGGTACAACCGACCATGACACAAAGTTGTTATTCTCTTTTCCTCAATCAAATTCAACTGATCAAATCTACTCTGACACCATTCACCCTTAGTCAACTTGGCTTCCATCAGAACTCTCATTGATGGGATCTCAACTTCGACAGGGAGCACTGCTTCTGTACCATAAACAAGTGAGAAAGGGGTTGCCCCTGTTGAAGTGCGGACAGATGTACGATACCCATGCAAAGCAAAAGGGAGCATCTCATGCCAATCCTTGTACATCACAACCATCTTCTGAATGATCTTCTTAATGTTCTTATTCGCAGCTTCAACAGCCCCATTCATCTTCGGTCTATAAGGAGACGAATTATGGTGTTGAATCTTGAATTCTTCACAAAGCTCTTTCATCATCTTATTATTCAAGTTCGAACCATTATCAGTAATGATTTTATTCGGAACACCATATCTACAGATAATGTTATTCTTGATAAACCGAACCATAACTTGCTTGGTCACATTAACATACGATGCCGCTTCCACCCACTTGGTGAAGTAGTCAATTGCCACAAGAATAAAACGATGTCCATTCGAAGCCTTGGGTTCAATCATACCAATCATATCAATTCCCCACATAGAGAAAGGCCATAGGGAAGAAATCACATTGAGATAAGCTGGTGGCACATGAATCTTATCGGCATACACTTGACACTTATGGCACTTTTTCACATACTTGCAACAATCAGATTCCATTGTCAACCAATAGTAACCTGCTCTCAACATCTTTTTAGCCATTGCATGCCCATTAGCATGAGTGCCAAAAGATCCTTCGTGAATTTCTTTCATCAACATGTCTGCTTCGTGTCTATCCACGCATCTGAGCAAGACCATGTCAAAATTTCTCTTATAAAGCACATTTCCATTCAGGAAGAAATTGCCTGCCAACCTCCTCAAAGTCCTCTTGTCTTTATCGGATGCCCCAAGTGGGTATTCTTGACTCTGGAGAAAACATTTAATATCATGATACCAAGGCTTGTCATCATGGACCTCTTCAACTACAAACACATGAGCTGGTCTTTCAAGTCGCATCACACTGATCATGGGAACATCATTCCACTGGTGCACTTTTATCATAGAAGCTATAGTTGCTAAAGCATCCGCCATCTGATTCTCATCACGAGGAACATAATGAAAGTCAACTTTAGTGAAGAAAGTTGATATCTTCCTGGCATAATCTCTATAAGGGATCAAGTGGGGATGATGAGTTACCCACGTACCCTAGATCTGATTAATTACCAAGGCAGAATTTCCATACACATCAAGATGCTTAATCCTCAGATCAATAGCTTCCTCAAGACCCATAATGCAGGCTTCATACTCAGCTTCATTATTGGTACAAGGAAAAGTCAACCTCGCGGCAAAAGGAATATGTGAACCATGGGGAGTAATGATCATTGCCCCAATTCCCCTTCCGCGTGCATTCACAACACCATCAAAAACTAAACCCCATCGAGATCCAGGCTCCGGCCCTTCCTCAATCAAAGGTTCATCACAATCTTTCACTTTCAAAAACATCACATCCTCATCTGGAAAATCAAACTTGATTGGTTGGTAATCATCAATCAGTTGATGTGCCAAATGGTCAGCCAAGATACTACCTTTTATGGCTTTTTGAGCTCGGTATTCGATATCATATTCTGATAACAACATTTGCCAACGAGCAATCCTCCCAGTCAAAGCATGCTTTTCAAAGATATACTTGATTGGATCCATTTTAGAGATCAACCAAGTTGTATGATTCAGCATATATTGGCGAAGACGCTTTGCAGCCCAAGCTAAGGCACAACAAGTTTTTTCAAGCATGGAATACCGAGACTCACAGTCATTGAATTTATTACTCAAGTAGTAAATTGCATATTCTTTTTTTCCAGATTCATCTTGCTGACCAACACACAACCCATGGAATCTTCCAACACAGTCAAGTACATTATCATCGGTCTACCTTCCACCGGAGGAGACAAGATAGGAGGTTCAAGCAGATATTCTTTGATACTTTCAAATGCCTTCTGACAATCATCTGTCCAGACACAACCTTTGTCTTTCCGCAGCAACTTGAAGATCGGAGCACATGTGGCAGTCATGTGAGAGATAAACCTCGAAATATAATTCAAACGGCCCAAGAATCCTCTTACTTGCTTTTCAGTTCTTGGAGCAGGCATTTCTTGAATAGCTTTCACCTTATCAGGATCGACTTCAATGCCTCTTTGGCTGACAATGAAACCTAACAACTTTCCAGAACATACACCAAATGTGCACTTGTTCGGATTCAAACGAAGCCTAAACTTCCTTAATCTCTGAAACAACTTCAACAAATGTTCAACATGATCCTCTTCAGTCTTCGATTTAGCGATCATATCATCCACATATATCTCGATTTCTTTATGCATCATATCATGGAAAAGTGTAGTCATAGCTCTTTGATATGTTGCACCAGCATTCTTCAATCCAAAAGGCATCACTCTGTAGCAGAATGTTCCCCACAGTGTAATAAATGTGGTCTTTTCCATGTCCTCGGGCGTCATCTTTATTTGATTATAACCGGAAAATCCGTCCATAAAAGAGAACATATCAAACTTAGCCGTATTATCTACCAACATTTCAATGTGTGGCAATGGAAAATCATCTTTCGGACTGGCTTTGTTCAAATCTCTGTAATCAACGCACATTCAGACTTTTCCGTCTTTCTTAGGAACATGCACAATATTGGCCACCCATTCAGGATAAGTTGATGTCACAAGAAAACCTGCATCAATCTGCTTTTGAACCTCCTCTTTGATCTTTACTGCCATGTCAGGATGAGTTCTTCTCAACTTCTACTTTACAGGTGGACATTCAGGCTTCAACGGCAATCTATGCTCCACAATATCAGTATCAAGACCTGGCATGTCTTGATAAGACCAAGCAAATACTCTCTGAGAAGCTCTACAATCCTCTTCTTAACATCAGGACCAAGCAATGCTCCAACTTTGACTTCTTTCTTATCATCTTCAGAACTCAAGTTGACCATCTCTATAGACTCTCCATGAGGCTGAATAACTTTCTCCTCGTGCTCAAGCAACCGAGAAATCTCATCAGGAATCTCTTCAACATCCTCTTCCTCAGCTTCAAACACAGGGAATTCAAAGTTGGGAGAGGGCATAGGATCATTGTTTTCAATGGGTTTATCAATCAATCTGCACAATGATTTTATTTTTATGTTAGAGTATGAACAAAATGCAAACATTATGCAGATAAACAATTATTATATTTTTGGTTTTTTATGTTACCATTTTTCAGAATAAAGCAAAAAGGAAAAAACACATATGGAAATAACAAAATAACATTTTATTGATGATGATAAAATTTGAAACAAAGCCCGACAAACATCACTTTCACCTTGGGCAGAGTGAAAGGAATTTTGAAAGAAAATAAAACAAATTACTTTGAAGCATGAACAATAAAAGGAACATCAACAGCAATCCAGTTCTGGCAAATCTTTCCATGCGTAACAAAGTTAGGCATTTCTTCATCTTCATCATCTTCAATGATGGCAGCAGCAGAATGATCGTTGATAAATCCAGCACTTCGGAAACCTTCCTGAATAGTTTTCGGGTCATTGAGAACTGCACCTGGTGCAAAGCCGATACCAAATCCTTCCTTGTTGTCGACAGCATCAATAACTCGTCCCCAACCATCAGACTGACCAGCTTCCAGCACTCGCAGAGCATCCTTTAAAGAAGACATGGGCATGGCATTCTTCTTAGCAACATTATCCACAACGGAAAGAGCTTGAAATGAAGTTCTCACCTCTTCTTCAGCATCAATATAGGAGAAATAAGACAAATTGCTCACAAGCATCTCCCTTTCACCTCCAATGGTCACCAATTTCCCCTCTTTCACAAATTTCAGCTTCTGATGAAGAGTGGATGTCACAGCTCCTGCCTCGTGAATCCAGGGTCTTCCGAGGAGACAACTGTAAGCGGGACGTATATCCATTACTTGAAAAGTAATTTTGAATATAAACGGTCCAATAAGAATAGGAAGATCCACTTCACCAATTACTGTTTTCTTCGACCCGTCAAACGCTTTCACAATAATCCCATTATGCCTCATGGAAGCACCTTGATACGCAAGCTTTGACAAAGTCGACTTCGGAATCACATTCAGAGAAGATCCAGTATCAACTAGCACCTTGGACATAGCATCTTCCTAACAGTTTACTGAAATATGCAAAGCCAAGTTATGATTCCTTCCTTCTTCAGGCAAATCATCATCACATAAGCTTAAATTGTTGCACGATGTGATATTAGCCACAATACTATCAAACTGATCAACAGTCACATCATGGTCAACATAAGCTTGATCAAGAATCTTCTGCAAAGACTGCCTATGAGCCTCAGAGCACATTAAGAGTGATAAAACTGATATCTTCGACGGAGTACGCAACAACTGCTCAGTAACATTGTACTAGCTCTTCTTTATCAATTTTAGCACCTCATCTTCACTATCACCAGATTGGCCTGATTGGGCAACAACATCCATAATCTGTTTACTCGCACTTGTATCTTCAACTCTCTTCGGAGGATCTGAAGCATACACTCTACCACTTCGAGTAACCTTTGTCACATCAGCAATGCTAACCACAGACTTTGGAGTAGGAATAGGAACTTCCCTACCATTTTCTGTCATCGTAGCATTATACCGGTACGAAACAGCTTTATCAGACTCATATGGCACTGGACCAGGCAAATTGATCACCAATGGAGTAACAGCATTTTTGCGACTATCAAAAGAAATAACCACTCTTTCAGGAGAAACCCTCTCAGGAAGATAGAACTGAGGCATAATAACATTCACTTCATTCTCATATTCATCTCTTTTTGTTGTCACTTCAATCAACTTATCATCCATCATCTTTTGAATGTCTCTCTTAACAATCACGCAACCACGAGGATTCACCGAGCAGATACAACATCCAGCATAATCGTGATCAATATCGTGATATTCACTTAAGAAAGCATGCATCTCAACCAAAGTCCTTCGAATATGAAGGACCTCATAAATCTTGAACAAACCAGGACAACCATCAACCATATTCACAGACGCATTACCATGCTTCGGCAGCGGATTTTTCTGCACATTTGGATTAACATCATTAAAATACAGAACATTGTTCCTCATCAATTTCTGTACTTCAAACTTCAATGGATAATAGTTCTCAACATCGTGCCCCGGGGCACCTTGATGAAAAGCACAGCGAGCCTCTGGCTTATACCACCATGGGATAGTCTCTAGAACTAGAGGTGGAGGACGTGTTTGCACCAGATTCTTTGCAATCAAAGATGGAAGCAATTCCGCATACAACATTGGAATAGGATCAAAACTTGGCTTAGCCCGAACCTGTTGATTACCACTCTGTTGCATAGAAGGTTGTTGATAACGAGGTTGATACTTTGGAACTGCTGGCACAGTTGGAGCCACATTAATCATCGAAGTTACAGAAGCTACATGTTGCGAATGGTGATTCCCACGACTATGAGGTCTTCTATAACTTTCACGAGACACAGCATTAGTCTCACCTTCTTTCTTTTTCCCAACGTTGAACCTTCTAGAGCTTGAGCCATTACTATTCTCTTGACTCAACCGTCCCTCACGGACACCTTCTTCTAAACGCATCCCCATACTCACCATTTCAGTGAAATCAGAAGGAGCGCTTGCTATCATCCTCTCATAATAAAAAGAACCTAAAGTCTTCAAGAAGATCTTCGTCATTTCTTTCTTTTCCAGTGGAGGAACAATCTGGGCTGCCAGCTCGCGCCATCTCTGCGCATATTCTTTGAAAGTCTCTTTGTCCTTCTGGGACATAGCACGAAGTTGATCTTTATTTGGTGCCATATCAACGTTATACTTGTATTTCCTCACAAAAGCTTCTCCCAAATCATTGAAAGTCTTGATTTGGCTATTATCCAAACTCATATACCACCTCATGGGTGCACCGGTCAAACTATCCTGGAAATAGTGAATCAGCAACTTATCATTATCTATCTGAGCAGACATCTTTCTAGCATACATAGTCAAATGACTCAGCGGTCAAGTGTTGCCTTTATACTTCTCGAACTCAGGCAACTTGAATTTGTACGGAACTTTAACATTAGGGACCAGACAAAGATCATAGGCATCTTTTCCGAACAAATCCTTATGCTTCAAGGCTCTCATCTCCCTCTGTATCTCAACAAAGCGTCCTTGGAAATCATCAAGTCTTTCAGCCACTCCAGCACCTTCACTAGGCTCAGCATGGTAAATCATTTCATCATGATGCGGAATAGTGTGCATCACAGGTGGTGCAGTAGTCATAACTGGAGGAAGAGTATTCCACACTGGTGGGAGAGTATTAAATGCAGCAGTCTCAGGAGGAGGAGGATGATAACCAGCAGGAATAAAATCAACCGGCATGCCCCAAGGTGTGCTAACAGGCATACGATAGCGAGGAGAGATGACAGTTTCAAAAGGAATTGATGCAGTAACAATCTCGGAGATAACAGTATTCTGAACAGGAGAATTAGGAGGTGGTGGCTGATTCTTAGCAGCCACCAAGCTTTCCATCATGGTAGAAACTCTTTCCAAGCTTTCCCTCAGATAAGTAACCTCTTTGCGCAGCTCGCGATTCTCTTGTTGTAAAGTTTCCATCACCTTCCTTCGATTAGCTCGAGTATCAAATCGGTGAGTCAGCTTGACAGGCGAACTGAATGAAGACCAAGAAACAACATAAGATCCCTGGAAAACACTCAAAAAGCAAGACAAATGCGGGTATGATGCATGGTATGCGTATGCAGATGCAAAGATTTCAAAGGACTATAAAGAAAACACTTTTTTTTGAAGTACTTAAAAACTCATTCTCATTAAAATCAAAGTAAGGATTACAAGTTAAGTACAAGCCTTAACAATCCTAATACATGAGAGCAAAAGTAAACTAGGCCTAGAGAATCATATCCGAAGAAGTTCTGAATCCTGGCTGATACTTCATGCGAATCCTCTTGATCTCTTTCTTGTACCGATCTTCCATATCTTCCTTATCTTTCACCAACTTGTCAACAATGGCCTTCCAAGCACCGGATGTAGGAGGAATGGTAGATGGAGTACTAGAGGAAAGTAAATCCTCTTGGCCTCTTCGTAACACGCCGCTCAAGTAACTCAACGAGATCATCCTTCTCCTTCAGTTGCTCTTGCATCGTAGTCTTCTCAAGTAGTCATTCTTCTTTCTCTTTCTTCATTTTGTCCAACTCTTCTTGAAGAGCCACCTTTTCATCAACGGGAGGAAGAAAAACAGACAATGGTAATATAGGAAACAAAGGCTCCTCAGGTGGATAAGGCATCTTGAGCTTAGAAGCCCTAGATCGAACCCACTGGATGTAACATTCAGAAGGAGCAAGGTGTTGTCTTCCCATTTGACCTTTCTCTTTTCGATGAACCGCATGCCAAGAATGAGCAATCCTTTTCTTCATTTCTACATGATCAGCACCATTAAGAAAGAAGAAACGGGATAAGGAAAGATTGTTTGGTATGTCCTTCAAACAATATCCCAACTGTCGCCTAGCAAGAATAGGGTTGTAGCTAATTCCCCCTCGCGTACCAAGAAGAGGTACATTAGGAAATTCTCCACAACTATCAATAAGCACTCCAGTATCATAATGAGAACAATACCATGTCATATCCTTATGAGAAAGTGACATCATCCTTTGAGACCATCTTCGATTCTCTCTATTATCCTTGAAGACATCAGACTTCGGTAGGTGCGAAATAAACCACCTATAGAGAAGAGGTGCACAACACACAATCTCTCCATCACCTTTGGAGGTCCTATAATGAAAAGCATGATACATATCTCCAAGCAAAGTAGGTACCGGATTCTTCTTCAAGAAAATCTGAATAGCATTCTCATCCACAATACCATCTAAGTTGGGAAACAAGACAATCCCATAAATGAGCAAAGCAAGAATAGCCTCAAATGCATCCTTATGACCCAAAGTAAGTGAAGTAGAAGCCTTCCCCATCAAGAACTTAGCATTAATACCACGAACACTTCCCTTTGGAAGAAACTTCCCATTAAGATCGGACTCCTTAAGAAAAAGGGCTTTGGCAATGACTTTGATAGTAAGCTCCTTCTCTAAACCAGTGAAAAGAAATTCCTTGTTCAAAATAGGTAAACCTATCCAATGAGAATACTCCTCTAAAGTCGGCACAAGCTGATAATCAGGAAAGGTGAAATAATGATACAACAGATCATAAAACTGAGCTAAAGTAGAGAGAATCCCCTCTGGTACATCAGTATCCAACATAAACAAAAGTTTCCCATGACATTTCCGGAACTCCTGGGTATCAACAACCAAAGCTCCTAGCTTTCTCAACTCTACTACATTAGGATTCTTGAAGGTGTACTTCTTTGTGATCCTCCTTTCAAAATTCATAGCCATAGACATCTGAAATTTTGCAAAAGTTCTTTATGAGTCCCTTGAAATCTTAAACACAATGCTCATGAATGCATGATGGCATGTATGCAACAACCACAAACAAGATCACACAAAACACACGGGCTTAGGTTCCAAGTCACGAGCATGAAGTCAAGGTAACAGAACACCAACCCACACAGGTAAGTACTAAGGTTTTGTCTTCATTGTACCTGCAGAAAACCAAAAGGGTGCTAATAGAGGTGCCCGGAGTTAACAGCCATCTTTAGAATATTATCGGTACGTTGGATTACTACCCAATCGATAACATTCTTAAAATAGACCTCGTTCGAGTGTAGTATCGCGTGACAACCACCTTAGGTTTACACCCAGACAGTTTCTGCACTACGTTCCTAAATTGGCTTGGATGGGTTAAGGGTTCTACGGTCCTCAGTATGATCAGCTCAAGGTCGGAAAATAATGTCACGTATGATTACTCATCATGACATTGATATTCCAAGAGAGCCTAACCAAGTGGAGATTATCAAATTGATATAGCTTTGGACTACTCCATCGCTTATCGCTTCGAATATCGCCGTCCTATCATAAGTTCGACTCATATCCGGGTTAGAATCTATCTCACATAGAGAATCACCAAAACCGAAATAGAACAACCAAATAACAAACAAATCAAACCAAAGCAGTAAATAAATCAAAGTAGGCCGAATCCACTTAGAGATTACTCCCCAGCAGTGTCGCCACTTTTCTGTAGCGGTAAAATCATGAGTATAAGCTATTGATTAACTTAACTCAAGGTAAACAGAGTCGCCACCGCGCTTTTATTTTATTCCAAATGGAAAAGGGAAAAAGAACGAATAAAACCTAATGAATCTAAAAGCAAAAGCTAAAAGAAACAAACAGAGAACGGGTAAGGGGATAGGTTACAAATTGGGAAGGTTTTACGCACCCAAAATGTCTGTGGTACTCCACGGGACCCCTTTGAAATATTTACTGCTTTTTGGTTTGAAATTGGTTTGCTTGAAAAAGATTGAGGAGATGAGAAGAGAAACGTTTTTTAATGTTTTTGTGTTTGAAGAGGTTTAACGCCTCATGCCTACGTACCCACAAAGTGCAATGCGAGATCAAAACCTCGTAGTTCGTGGTACAAAATTTGAAAAGGAACAATGAGTTGAATGGATTTTAAAATGTAGAGATAAGTCGTCATTCTTTAGCGAATAATTCCGCTAGAAAGAATGAATCATATCTAAACATATAAAAAGAAAAGTGCACAAAGGCACAAAAAAAACAATTGAGTGAGTTTGGATTTTTTAAAGTATTTAAGAAAAGGAATTTCGATATATTTACATGGATTAACATTTATTAAGAAAATAAAGTGAAAAGGATAAAATCACTTGACCTAAGTCAAGTTTTGGTTGCGAAAGCGTTTGAAGTTTGAAAACAAAGAAGATTTTGAAATAGGGAGAAGTTTTGAAAATTTAAGAATTGGGAGGGGATGAAGTGACTATCCTAAGACTTGAATTAAAAAGTTAAGAGAAGAGTGATCAAACCATATTATGAACGTTTCTTCAAGGTAAACGGAATTCCATCTTCAAAGACAAATGAAAATAATTCGAGGCTAAGGTCTTCAATCAAACACAACATGAGCAAAGGGAGAGATCCTAAAATCTAAGTCCAAACTCCAATGCTAAGGATAGTAACCATAGTCCGAAATTAAGGTCACCAGTCTTTTTTTAATGTTTAATCTTTTATTAATGTTTTGTGTCCAAATGGACAAAAGAAAAATCACAAGCAACAATATAAACATAAACAATATGATAGATGAAATAATATGATAATAACATGATAAAAGAGATAAGGAGCGAGAAATTGAAATAAAGAGGATAAGGTGCGAGAGATTGAATTTAAATGGTTAGTATATTAATATTATTATAATATTTACATATAAATGGTATGATGAACTTAATCAAACACAACCACAAAAGATAACAAAAAATATCGAGGCAACCGGATCCAAGTGGATCTTATTCCGAATCGGGACAAATTTAGGTCTATCTTAAGCAATCGCCGAGTAATTTACGAAGTAATTACCCTACAAATGAGGCCGGCCACCACCAATTAAGGTGGAAAATATTTGTGCTAATACATGTTAGAGAAATGATATTATGAATCATTCTCCGAAAACATGCCACACTAAAAGAAAAAGAACGGTCTAATCTTAATCGAGATTTTCGTTGAATTATCGAATGCAACCTATCACGATCCCAAAGTATGGAGAATGATCCAAATGATCATTCATCCATAGATTTGAAATAATGAAGGTTAAACATATGCGAAATTCAACAATCTACGAATCGGAGATTTTCATCGACCAAAAAAAAAATAAAAGAATAAAAAGGAAATAAAAAAAAGAAACATATATTTAAAATAAGATCCATAACAAATAAAAAGAACAATTAAAAAAACTTTATAAATTTCTTTTTCTAAAAACTTTTCTAAAATATCATTTCTAAATTTCTATATCTAAAATAAAATTGGAAAATATCATTTAAAAAAAGAAACTAAACTAAAGAATAAAAAAAAAAGGACAAATAAATGGGAAGGGGGTAGATCGCACACTTAGGATGCTGATATCAAATTGGATCAAAAGAATGAACCATAGGCCCACACCGCCAATTTTTATTGAAACAAAATTAAGGAAAATTAGAAAAACAGAACATGAACATCATCTTCTCCGTTACTTGGTGTCGTCATCCTCTCACCTTTTTCTTTAAAAAAAACGCGATCTGAACCACAAACCAACCGGTAATGCCTCAATCAAGCGCGGTTCTTCCTCTCTTTTCTCTTTCAATTCCAATTTCCGATTTCAAATCAACATGAATCCAGTCGAAAATCTCTCTCCCTTTCCGAAAAAAATCACTGTATATTTGTGGTTGATTTAAGAAAATTGAAGGAAATAGGTTGGAGAAAAATGGAAAGATTTATGTTTATTGAGATTCAATTTGGATGAGACTTTGTCTTGATTTTGACTGGGATTTCGGGGGCTTTTGAAGCTTGATTTTGAAGGAGGGAAGGCTGGTTTAAATAGAGAAATGAAGGAGTGAATCGGATACCGTTTTGAGGAAATCATCCGCGTTTGGGGTGTCACGAAAATTGCGTTTTGAGGGTGCTGGAAAGTGTGACGTGCTGCTGCGTTTTGTTTATTGTGAATCTGCATTTTGATGTTGCTTCAGATGTGTTTTGTTGCGGTGATTTTGTGAATCATTTTCTTGCGTTTTATGTTGATGCAGGTCACGTTTTTGTGCGTTTGACTTGCTGTGTTTTGTTTGTGAGGAAAGTGTGGTACTTGCTGGTGATTCGCGTGCGTTTCAAATGTTCCGTGATGCATTTTGATGTTGGTTTGCAGGTGACTTGGAGTGACTGTTTTGGAACGGCTGAAGCCTGCGGCGTGTAGAAGCTGATGGAAAACGTGATGCTGTGTACGGCTTATGTCAATGGCTTGTGTTGCTGGGAAAGCTTGCGGAGTGTTGCGGCTGTACTTGCAGCTTGGAGTTTATGGCCTTCGCGTGAGCTGTTGATGCGGTTGTACGACGTGATGATGTTGCTACTGCGTTTTGGTGTGAAAAGCTGAAGTGAAGCTGATGACGTGTTGTAGCTGGAAAAGTATTTGGCAATGTTTTGTTTGGCTGGAATGACGTACGACATGTGTGTTGTAGTAGCTGAAGGGCTTGTGGCTCACGTGTGATGAAGCTGAGTTTGGCTGGCTTGGCAATTTTTTTTGTTGTTTCACTTTCTCTCTTTTTGCACAAGTGGGCTTGAGAGAAAAAAAAGTAATGGGCTTATAGTTGTTAAAAAAAATAATAATAAATGGATTTGAATAGAAATTATGATGAAGTATAAATATTGGATAATAAAAAATATTTGATAAATGGATTATAGAAATGGAATTGGATATAAAATTGGATAGAAAATTGGGAGTTGTAAAAAATGGTAATTTGGACGACCGAATAATCGAGAACAAAAATGGAAGAAAATGGTCATTGAAAAGGGAATGGTTTAATCGAAAGAAAAAAAACAAAAAGATGATGGATTAGAATTTGAAATTTTTTGTGAATTGAATTGAAAAAAAATAAAAATGGATAATGGATATGGAATTGATTATTTAGCCCAAAACTGGATCTTAATTATTCTCACAAGCCACTAATAAAATGAACACAACCAATTCTGAACCACTGCGCAAATTGTCAATTCAACCACAATCACTGAAATCTGTCCTGATTATTCAAATCCATGTTGAGGAAAATAAATCCTCAGATGAACTGCTGATAAACTGATGATCTTCACCCAATCAAGACCAAACTTTTCACACACCACTGCCTGATAAATTGACCCACTTAAACTTTGAACACACATTGTCTGAGGAATAAACTACTGGCACAAACAACTTGCAGTTGAAACAATCTTTTGATAGTTTGACCAATATTAGGTCAAACGTCCAATTGAATCGAACTGTGACTGAACAAACGCATCTGAATTGAAATCACTGCCCTGTCTTTTAAATCCTGCAACACAGAGAGAAGAAGAAGCAAACTGCAACATTTTTTGGTATTTTGGTTAGAAGTTAGTAAATATGAACAGATAGAAACAAGAAAAAAATCACGGTGATCCTCTGCGAAGCATAGACCCTTCATCTGAGGAGAAACTGAGAAAAAGTGTGATCTTGTTTGTAAGCCAAATGCAGATGAAAATGCGAAGAAATATTAGGGCAAAAATTAGGGTGTTACATTACCCAAGACCTGGTGATAGAGGAGTTTACGATTAATAAGGGTGGTCACTTTTTCCTTAATCGGCTCTACATGTTCCATTAAAGATCATGTAGTGGCAGTTCAGTTTCCTGTGCAATGCGTTGATCGCTACTTGGAGTGGTACCTTGATGTATCACACCCTCACATCATCCCACCTACGTAGTATGAAGGTGATGTTAGACATTTTTATGCTAGATTACCCTATGATGATGTGTGGTTGTTGCCACAACCACATGATGCGGATGATGCTCAACGTCTGTATATGATAGCGATCATAATGGATAACCTCATGGGTTTAGTAAACCCAGATGGTGAAATTTATACTTTGGAATCGCAAGTAGCACACTTAACCTATGGGAAACCCATTTAAACCTTATTTTCATTTTTGTATTATTTGTATATTATGTGTATTATTACTCAGACATTTGCATCATTTAGCTTATTAGATAACATTCTGTCACTTTCATTATTCACTACTACGGAAAACTCATTTAACAACGATTTGAAACTACGTATATTGACGCAGATCAAGGCGTTGTTATGTAGAGTGTTGTCATAAGTGCGCTACTTATAATCACATACCTGGGACCGTTATTATAATCTGAAAAGTGTGTGGTATATTGCAATGGATAGGTATAACAACTAGTGTAATATATTCTAAATATCAAAACGGTTATGAGTTTCCACCGTTGTGGAATGTACCCTTAGTTTATTATATAGAAATGTATATTGCTTGTTTTACCATACACCTAACTAAAGAAATACAACCATTAAAATTGGTAAAGAACTATATAATATGAATATTAAACTGTTCTTGAAAACCAACTTAAATACACCATTGTTTTCTGAATTGCATGCGTGTCATCGTGCATGTTTTATGTTATTTAACAAAAATATGGTTCAATGGTCGGTTTCCTTCAATCCATCGATATCTTTTATTATAGTTTACCACATCATCACTACTTATCATCACAATTTTATCATCATAAAAATCATGATCATAACAATCACGGTGATAAGTGACGACAATGAGGTATAGTAGAATTGTAGATATCTATGAATTAAAGCAAATAGACCATTGAACCATATATTTGTGTTAAGGAACATAAAATGTGTTGCATGAGATGCAAGTTATTCGGGAAACATTGATTGATATAGGTTGGCTTTCAAATACATCTTAATTTTCATATTATATGTTTCTATGTCAATTTAAATGATTGCATTTTCAATAAAAGAATAGTGAAACAAAAAATATACATATTATATAATAAACTAAATTTCATATACAATATCAAAATAACTTCATATATATGTACCTTATCAAGTCAAACTATATGCTTTCTACCACCATCATCATCACCATATGTCATCTTTATTAAACAACTTAAACTATTTAAATAAAATAAAATTAGTTAGTATTCAAAGAAAAAACTAGCAAAAGGGAAAGTTAAACAAACAAGATACATTGTTGCCATATGTACCCTTAATTGCAATAATATTCACCTAGCTCTTGAAGCATCCTGAGTTTGAAAAACATATTGTTTGTGAAGAAATTATGAAAAAGTATAAGGTAGATGAAGTTTCCATCATAGCTTCATAATTCTTATACTTTTTTTCATACCTACACAAAGAGATAATGGAAACTATCAAACAAAAAAATTGAAGTAGAAGAATACTTTATTTTCCATATCTACACAAACAATATGTACATTAAGCTTGCTACTCATCACCATGTTCATCTAGTTTGTAAAATAATGAAGAAGAAATATAAGGAGGTAGAAGCTTAAACAAAAGCTTCATACTTCTTATATTTCTTTTCATTGTTTCTAAAACTAGACGAAGTTTGCTGCCTAAGATGGAAGAAGAAGAAGAATAAACAACATGCAACAAAAGAGATAATGAGAAATATCTAATAATACATGGAAGAAGAAGAAGAATACCTTAATGTATGATAGGAAAAATGGGTGCTAGGGTTTCGCTGGGAAGGAAACGACGCTACAGTCAATAAGGGAAAATTAATTTGCTTATATGGGTAAATATTTCATAATGGTTATCGTAAACTACCTTAATTATAAGTATATAACTATTTTATATATATATCACAACGGTTAAACATGAGAACCGTAGCAATACTCCTTTTATTTGGTATAAGGTTCGACTCTTGACAACAATATTATTTCAATTTTACATAATATATTACTACGGTTATAATAAGAAATCATTGTAATATTACAACCATTGCTCTTCCCGGAAGAGAAAAACACTCTTCCCAAGTATAATAATGATTTATGATTTTCTTCATTTTTAAAAAATATCATTCAAGAATATCAACCATTACAATTTATCATCATTGCAAGTACCAAACTATCAGACTTTTCATCTTCAAACTCATCTATAAATAGACAGTTTAACATTTATTCATAATATATTCTTCGTAACAATGAGTTCAATGAATGAGAATGCTAACATAAAACATCAATGAACAACGTCAACGACCAAATGAGGAGGTCTAACCAGCTAGAAACTTGGTTGTTAGGGATACGTTGAGGGTGAGGAAGGTCAAGAAGAAGAAGAAGAAGCCGAAGAAGAAAAACAAAATGAAGCAGAGGAGAACTTTTTTTAATAATTCTAATGAGGGAGTGAGGAGAGAGTCTCATATTATGAAGACGCATTTATTGCTATGGGCTTAGACATTTGATAAATATATGTAATATGATTATCAATGTACTCTTCTTTTCTAGAATTATAATAAAGTTTTTTTTATATATGATCATCTCTTTCACCATTTTATTAAAATGAAGTTTTGAGTTTTGAGGTTCATAACACTTAAAAATTAAATAATAATAATAAAATGAATTTGATTTTTAATGAAGTTTTGATCAAACTATTCTCTTTCACTTAAAAATAGAAAAACAGAGATGAATTTTGTATTTTGAGGTTAAAGTCCCCGTAACACTAAATAAATGAAATAAAATATATGTTTAAATTGTAAAAATATGATAAAAAAATGTATTTGCTGATGCTTGTTACACATCATGTATTACAACGATTTTAAAGACAATCATTGTTAAATCTTGATGTATTACAACGATTTTTAAGTCAGTCGTTGTTAAATCTGGTGTTATAAACCATCTGCGATTTTTTTAACTTATTACAACAGTGTATATGAATTTGTTGTAAACATGGCGTTGTTGTTTGCGCATTTATTAGTAGTGATTGCATGATGAACATAACTTAACATTTGACAAATAACATAACACATGACGATTAATATAACTTTAGATAGACGATTACCAAACTTAACAAGACAATAATAAATAATAAAACATAAGCACTACAAGATGACTCTAGATGTTTCAACATCTTGATTATGTCGTCGACAGATCTAGAAATTTTCGCATCAAACTTGAGCGGTCCCTTAGTTAGCCTACAGTGATATATTCTCCACATAATCTTTAAATTTTCATCACTCTTTAACTCGATATGATTGTATTTCACCCTTCCATCTGTATCAATCCATGATACAAGAAACTCAATCTTACCCACCTTTCTATTCTCAGTGTCGGTAACATATTATTCGTTTTGGATCTCAGAAGAGTGAGACATCTGGTGTCCTCCAGGAGCCCAAACTCAACTAGATATTTCACCCCATTGTAGTACACTTATTCCTCAAACAAACAACGAGGTATTATAAGATGTTTTTCATAAAAACACATGATCCCTATTTGTACAAGTTTGGATTCATTCTGGACCATAGTGCAATCACAATCGTATAAAACCATCGACACATCTCGACCCTTAAATTAACACTACCGATTTTTTTTGCAGCTCCTAAAAGAATTTCTGGTGCATGCAAAAGGATATTTAAAAAACTAGTACTTTTAAACTACCATATTTTTCAACATTTTGAAAAAAAAAGGTGTTTTTTTTTAAATCGGTACATTTTTTCACACACTGTTTTTTTTTAAATCGGTATACCACATTTTCAAATACATTGCCAAAAAAAATTTTGTACCAAAAATTTCACTTGTTCTACTGGATTTTCTGTCCTGAATTTTTGACAAAATTTTGACAAGAGTATTATTGAAAACTAGGGGGTGCCAGGTCAAATTATGGGGGTGGTAGAAAAAAATATATAATTAATCTAATGGTTAAAATGTATAAAATAATTATGTTCTAGGTCGGGAGTAAGAACCAATAAACAAAACTCATAAGCGAAATAAATGATATTCACATAAAGGGTTTACAATCGCATTTTCCATCTACTTTATAGAATATCCCTCATGAAATTACCATACTAATCTCATAGGGTTAATTTAATCGTCAACTTCACCCTAAGCATATGTAGTTACCAACCATCTATCTTATTTAAAAGAGGAAAAATATAATTCTTCAGTTATTATTCATTCTCATTCAAATTCTATTTCATTCTCTTACTAACTTCAGTGTTGGAGTGTTAACCCTGCAAGTTAACCCATATTCCACCATATTTTATGTTTTAAACCCCTATAACTCATTGTGAATATAACCTCCCTGATCTTCATACAGTTCCAGAGCTGAACAGTGGACTCACCTATATAAATCGACTTTTGATTCCTGCAATTTATCGATTCTTGATTCAAATGAATCATATACAAACTTCCTTCGATCAAAGCACATATCTCTGTATCTAGACCAATTTCTCTAAGTTCGGAATTAAACTCCTTCCATCTAATGCATTAGATGATGGAAGCTTCCAAAGCCACTCATTTTGTCATTCAACAACAAGCAGTTGTCATCATCAAAGCGGTTATGAATCCCCATCCTCCTCCTCAAGGAATGGGCGATAAAGTATTCATAACAAATCCATCCATTCCTCCATTGCTAAACCCTATCAAACCTTGGGCAGATCCAAGAGTTTCCCAACTTCCTTCGTTCATCGAATTTGCTCCATAATTCCATATATCTGAACCTTTATCTTGACCTACATTACTGCTTGTAGTGACCAGACGTGAAACACTTCCCAACATCCATCTCGTGCAGGCTAATCTTGGCCAACGAGGAGCTAATGATTTATTGAAGAGCATGTAGAATATGTTTCAGCAGCAACTTTTTTAGGCATTTGTAGAAAGATTAACTCAGACCGAAGAGAGCATACACAGTGTTATTCAAAGAACAACATCATACTAGAGGCAGCCTCTCATAAATTTTTGAGCCAAGTAAAATTTTGTAAGAATTCCAAAAATCTCTAAGTCGTTGACAAGACATATTTCATACTATTTCCCTGGATCTCAGAGGAGGAAATGGAAACCACGCTCCTCTCGGAGTCTACCGACCAATGATGAGATAAAGGAACAAATAAGAAGCCCTTACTCAACCACGGATTAAAAGCTTCTATTTGTACGCATATTAGATGGTAAGATCTCGAAGTCTACAGAGAATCCTCAAAATTTATAGAGTTACAACAGAAATGGAGATCTAGCTGAACATGTCAAGCATGTGGATGATTGAATATACTATTACCATGCAAAAGGTGACATGAAGTGCAAGCTCTTTGCACTAACATTAACGAAGTCCTCCCAATATTGGTACAAGTCCATCATAAACAAAATCATCGACTCTTAGCCACACTTATGTGAGGCTTTCATTGTCCATTTAACTTCTAGGAAAAGACAATTGACCACCATGACTTTTCTAAGAGGGGTAAGAAGGAGATCATGTGCATATATATTAACTGGCTTACCAAGGTGGTAGTAGTTGTGGGAGGCTCCAATGAGAGCGTAAAGAGTTGAATATTTGAGAAAGGACTTAGAACAGATTTTCTTTCTGGGAGAAATTAGAATGAAAGTAGGCCCACAACCTTAGGGACTTAAAAAGTAGGGTATAAACCTATTATTATAAAGAAAAGTTATTGGTTAATTGAGGCAGTTGGATACTAGGAAATGTTGGATCTAGTTGGGCATCTGACAAGGATTATGGGAGGTAAAATGAGGAAAGAAAGTGTATGCCACGTCCAAGATTTGACTTGTAAACTCCTTTGAACATTTCACATGAGAAGATCCTAAAAGAGTGTAACACGGAATTAAAGGAGGTCGAGATAAATAATTTGTATCCAATTAGGTAATCTTCATGAACTGATAAATCCAAGTACTTTCGTTTCCATAGGAGTCACAGTCATAACACCATTGATTCAATCTAGATGAAGGATGTAACTGAAGGACTGATCAAGGAGGAATGGTTGTCCAAATACACCAAGGACAATAAAAGGGGTCGGGAGGAGTCCCTGGAAAGGAAGAAGTCCCCAAAAAAATGTTGTTAAGGTCATTTTTAGGAGTAAAGGATAGAAAGAAAGTAGCGGAGAAAATGACGTGCATGAAGATAAACATGCATACATTGATTTTATAACTAAAGGCACTCTTATGGCGTTCAATCCATCCAAGAGTAAGATGAAAAGAACGATTGTGAAACTGATGGTTCTCGCAAAAAGAAATGGAGTACTTCCACCAAGATCCTAAAGAGACTTGTCTTAGGGTTTTGAGATAGCAATAATTTTGGATAAGTCCCCTACGAAATCTTTCATTTAGTCATCACGGTTGTGATCTCCAACTTTGTTTTGTCCAAGATATTAATCGATTGCGGAAGTTCTTACAATATTATGTAGTCAGATCTCTTCGGAAATATGGGATTGAAGACATAAAAGACATAAAAGTTGTGACCCTATGAAAGGCCTAATATGCAGGACTTCAATGACATTATGACTCATCCTTGGAGATACATAGAACCGATGTCTAATTCGCTATCTGTTAGTGTAGGAGTGTGTTCAACTGCATCCTAAGCAGACCTTTCATAATAAAACTATATGCACTGGCATCCCCATCCATCTCAAGCTCAAATATCACTAAGTACATGGTGAATTAACCATGATTATGTCAGCCTTTTAGGAGAAAAATATATTTACAAGGCCTTGTAGCAAGAATATAAAGAAGGGAAGCTAAGGAAATGGAGATAAGCATTGCCTACGTGACCAGGCAACTAAAATACATGTACATTCAACCCCATCCAATTAAAGTCAACCATCTTGGTCGGGCAAGCAAAAGTGGTTGATTCCGTATAAAGTTTATAGATGACCAACATGCAGTAGCCATGCCATTTGTTTACATTAATTTCAAGTTCTTTTTATTTTTATAAAATCAAACTATCACAATGTAGTATAACCATTTTTATTAAATTAGAAGAATATTTTCACTAAATTATATGTTTCCTTGATGATTTTGAAAGGTAATGACGAATTTGGGGTACAAATAGAGAGATCAGAGCCTCATCCCAAAGACTTGGGGGTGTTGTCACAAAATCCCAAGGAGTATGATTAAAGAAATCAAAACTCAAATATTGCAACATATATGCATAACAAAAGTAAAATGACTCACCCCCTCTTGGTAGCTATCCACTATAGAGGTCGTGGTGGATCTGCCAATGTGTCGACCTTGAACCAGGTTTTCACCTGGGGGCATGTAAAGGGATACATACCCTTAAAAGTTATGGTCCCTAGAGTTGTCCAATAAACTTTGGGTAAAATACAAAGGGAAAGTTGGGTCCTCGAATTACAAAATTGGGGCCATAGAAAGACCTCATAAGAAGGTAAATTTGGTAAGTAACAAATTGAAATATACATTGCAATATAAAAAACACAAACATCGCACATTTATCAAAGTTAAAAATATTTGGGATATGCAAGTCGGTCATAAGAAGAGGGGGAGCTAGTCTTCCAATGAAACTACTTTCACATATTCTTATGTTTTGGGTTCATTTATGTGGGACTCGACTTTTCCTCTGAGTTTTGGTCGAAATTTATTTGACATATTTGAGGACCTTTCTCTGCCAAGGGTTGGTACCACTTCCCATGCCCTATGGTGAAAACCTGGTTTGAGGTCGATGTAACACCTAAATTACCCCACAAAATTATTTATAATTATCAAAGTAAAATTTCATTAAAAACCAATTGAGTGCTACAATTCAACATAAACACACTCAGCTCAATAATATGTTTTCAAAAATAAACATTCAACATGTAGCGGAAATAATTTTAAAATCAACATCAATCAACTTCAGTTACAAAAATTGTTTTCTAAAAGAAATAACAAGTAAAAACAACGTCGTCCCGACTCCCAAAGCAATGTATCAGAGCTGACAACCTAAAGACGTGAAGTACACCAACTTCACTTACCATCACTCGACTTATCCTGTTCACCTGCATGTTACCAGCATAAGGGTAATATTCAAACGGAAGGGGTAAGAGACTTATATCATAAAGAGTAATATAATAAGAATCAAGTAAGTATCAGAAAACAATGCACCACTTCTCAATAATAATTAATCAATAACATCACTTACAATGACAACTATCAAACACCTCAAAAACATCACATATGAAAACAACATATATACAACAACATCATATACTATCACCACATTTTATGCAACTACAACAAAAATCATGCAATAAAACTCTACTTGACTCTATGCATGCGGTACCATATATGATCTCTGTTTCAAGATCCAGTTCTTGTCGGAACTCTCGACCCCTCTTTCATGGTCCATTTGATCCCTATTTCACGATCACACCCTCGACCCCTATTTTATGGCCACGTACGATCCCTATATCATGACCGCACCAACATCACAACATCGACCATACCCCACCTTGGTATGTTATTCAACTATGCAACATGTCATGCAACATCAATGACATACATGCATACTCATAATGACTACATCATACAACATCACAACAACATCCACTTATCACAACATCGATCAATATACTACTAGTCATTACCATCGCGATTATCATGCATTCTTCACATATAATCACGTAATTTAACTCATTCCACGATTATGCAATGCAACATATACTACAACATATCACATACTCATATATCATTAACAAGCATACGAAACACATCATCACAACAAATACTAATCACAACAACAACAACATCAACGAACATATCAATTATGTTTATAGTCAAGTTACACTAATTATCCCTACAATTGTGTGTATATTCTTCTTTACTACTTCCAACTACACCCCATCAATTCCTAGACATTACTAAGTAATTAAAAAAAATTTCAGGAATTTTTCGGAATTTTAAAAAATTAATTTTTCACGCTACAGGGCTCGCTAAGCGAGGGTCACTGCTCACTAAGCGACGAACTCACTGACTCTGCTCGCTAAACAAGCTCCGGCTCGCTAAGCGAGCTATGCGATTTCTCAAATCGCACTTCTGCGCTCAACACTCAAACCTTCTACGAATAACAACATACCCAGCACCAACATCAACTAGAAATCATAATATTCATCAATTTAACTATCTAATTCATACAATTATCAACTAATAACAACCAACAACTCATAATTCAACCCAATTCCTCCTTAATCCACCACAAACTCAATCCCTAGTCCTCAACCTACCCAATTCCCATTATAAAACCCTTAGAGATAGAAGGATCCCACCCTTACCTTAGGTTTTGTCGAGAATTTCCTTCTTCGCGAACTCTTCTTTACGATCGAACCTTTTCCTCTTCTTCTTCTTTTCACAACTTTCACAATTGTTTTCACGTTCTCTAACAACACAATTATGTTTTCACTTTTTCTTTATTTCCAACATAACCCCTAAGACCCAACTTATGATCTTCCCCTTTTACCCTTATTACTTTATTAATTGACCACCTTGTCCTCACCTCATATTTTATTCCATTTAATTTATTTATCACATAATAATACGATTATCCACCACAATATAACTCTCAATCACAATTATATTCGATAATCTATTATTCTAAACACAACAACACGCAATAATCTGAATACAATAATTAAATAAAATTTGGGGCGTTACAGTCGACACATTGGCACACCCATCATTGCCTCTATAGTGTCTAGCTACAAATAGGGGTAAGTTGGTTATTTGCCAATTTTTAAGCTTAATTTATGTGTGTGTGTGTGTGTTGGCATCTTGGGGTTTTTATTACTTTATTCGTATGTCTTTCACATTTGTGACATAACTCCCGAGTCTTTGTAGTAGGGGCTCCAATCTCTCTAGTTATACCCTAGACTTATCATTACCTTTCATAATCATAAAAAAAAAATTAGTAAGGGGAAATTCCTTTCTTCTTTAATTAAAATATTATAATAAATCTTGATTTTACATAAGGAAATTAAAATTAGCACAATTGAGCTACATAACTGCTTATTGTTGGCCGCGAGGTTAGTGGCAATCGTTCTTGTCTAGATCAAACAAGGTCAACCACTTCTTCTTGTCTAACCAGGAGGTTAGATGGTCATATCTTTCAATTGTTTAATCAAAGAGGCCATATTGATTTCCATGGCCTTAGCTCTACCTTCCTTTTTATCTTGCTTCAATGCCTTGTAGATCCTCTTCACCCCAAAAAGGTTAGTATTAGTTATCGCCAATTCGTCGTGCATGTTCTTTTGTTTGAGGTGAATTGGGAAAGCCATCGCATCCAAAGTGTTGCAAAGGTCCGGACAAGGATGCAATTATAAACGCTTATGCATGGAACATACATGAATCGGGGGATATTAACAATCATTGTATCTTCTCCCTCCCAAAGGTAAGAATAAGCTATATGTACTCCCCATAGGCAAATCGCAATATCATTAAAGGCTTGCATATCAGGCCCTCTATCGTTAATTAGTATCATAGATATGTCAAAGTTGGAGATCACAGATGTTATGAATAGAGGAAAGGTTTATTTAGTAACTCCTTAAACCGTCTCGCTATTCTAGAATTAGAGGATATGTCTCTTTGGGCGCTTCGTACAGGTATTCCCTTCCTTCTTGATGACGCCCATCAGCTCAACGATCTTTCTTTTTATTATATTATTTGATTGGTTTCTTACCCTTGGGTAACCTCTAGTAATGGAAGTGATGTACTAACAATTATACTTGTGCCCTTCGTATTCTCCACTACTTGCCTTTTTCCGTTTCCACCGATCACGACTTCAACGGATTTCTTCGGGTACTTCTTCCTTTTGGGAGAATCCTATCATATCGTTTTTCCATCCTTCATATAATCAGAGAGTTTGCCCTTCTTGATTAGCACTTCAATTACATTCTTTAACTGGATGCAATCGTTAGTCTTGTATACGTGACTCTTATGGAAACTAAAGTACTTGGACTTATCAGTCTGTATGGATTCTCTGGCCGAATGAGGTTTTTTATCCCATCCTCCTTCAATTTAGTGTTGTTGCACTCCTTCATGATTATCTCTAGTGAAGTTTTTACGGGAGTATACGTGTGAAACTTTGATCATTGATATTTTCTCATTCTCCTCATTAGAATGTTCAAAGTATTTTTCTGAAGGTCTAACGAACATAGTGTTTCCTAACCCCGGTTGTCTTTGTCGGATAACTTTTTCTCTCTAAAGTTTATGTAGGCCTATGACATTTTCAATAAATTATTTATATTATGCGCCTCATTATGCCTTAATTTCTCTCGGAACACTCAATCTAGTTTAAGGCCTTTCTCAAATAATCTTGCACTTTAAGCTCTAATATGAACCTTAAACACCTGCAACATTAGTGAAATGATCAATATAGTTATGCAAGGTTTCTTTCTTACATTGTTTGACTCTGCTCAACACGACTATGGTGGTAAGTTGTATTTTCCTTACTGTGAAGTGGGAGGTGAATGCCTCGTGCAAGTTAGATCAAGATTATATGCTTCCATCTAGAAGGGACTTGTACGTGGCTAGGGTAGCTTCCGTTAATGTTAGTGAAAAATTATCCCATTTCACGTCTCCATTGGTATGGTAGTAGTCCATCTAATCGTCCACATGCTCGATATGCTCATCAGGATTCCAAATCCCGTTATAATTTTGGAACTTCTGAGGCTTCTCTGGCGACTTCGGGATCCTACTTTCTAAGATGTGAGTGGACAAGGGATTTTTCTTTCGAGGTTGGGGTGAAGCATCTTCTTTGTACATTTTTCACCTCATATGACCCCGAACATTGGGAGGAAATAAGATGCCTCACATTCCTTCGGGTCTATGGAAAGGTATATGAAACATGTGACGTCATTGGCTTGGAGATTTTTAGACCTTTTCAAGATTCCTTCGTGGCTCGGAAGCTGTGGTTTTGTGCGAGGGCTCCTTTTGCATGGTGTTGTTCTTCAAGTTGGCTTTGTGCAAACTTTCTTCAATTCAGGTTATTTTGTCCACCAAGGCCTGAAAGTTTTGCCATTGAACTATCTAGTATACATTGTTCAACAATTCATTAGCTATTTGTAGGATGAAGTTAACTTATAAGAGATAAAAGTTGGAGAGTGTTTCACATCCGGTCATGGCAAGCGCTAACGTATGTCTCAAGGTAGTTTCACGTAGATGGAATTATTGGGTAGATTCAAAGAATGGATGAAGTTGAGAAGTCCCTTGATCTGCCTTAGGTTGGACAAATCTTTGTGGCAGAGGAACGAAAAAAACAAATTGTTAAGATTTGATCTTCCATCCTTTGAAGAGGAGGCGAAAGGTTCATAGCCATTTTAGCGGGCGCAGTGCCTTGCCGTTGAATGACAAAGAGGGTAGCTTTCGAAGTTGTTGGGGTTTAATGGAACTGGTGGAAGGGAACTTGACTCTAAAATCGGCATAATCGATCAAGAGATGGAGATCTACGCTTCGATCGAAGAAGAACTAGGTTTCAGTTAAAAGTGATTTTATTGAATAGAGAAATAAAGGACCGTGGAGATCGCGAGAATTAGAAGTCCATTCTCACAAACGGTGCAAATGTTCAGCATTGGAACTAAATAGTAATTGGAGATGATGAATTCAAAGTCCGTTGTGGTGTGTCAAGGTTTCTTATGCGATAGAGTGGGGACTGACATGCAAGGTTAACACTCCAACTATCAATTTTAGTAAGACAACGAGAAATGAAGTTTGAGTGGTAAAGAATTTGAATACATTATGATTGACATGTTTTCCTCTTCAAATATGGGATATGGTTGGTAATTGCATGTGTTTGGGATGTATCTAACTCTTGGTTTAATCAGGAAGATTGTCATGGTATCCTCATGATTGGTACTTTTTGATGCATAGCAAAAAGAATCTACATACTTTTCACGTGGTTACTTATTACTTTGATATTGAGCTTCTACTTCTTAGGTCACATGACCGGCCCAAAACATTATCTAATAGCTTTAAGGATCAAAGGACACCCATAAATATGTTTATATTTACCTCCCTTCATTGACACTAACTGAGTTTAGCTTAATGTTGGGTTAAATAATGAGTGATTAGGTGTCATATCGTTTATGAATTTTTGTTTGGGAGAAAAAAATATTCAATTTAGGATTGACAAAATGGGTCATGCTTACCAAACATATATGTTTTGCCTGAATTTTTTTACAAGACAAACCAAAGTTTTAGACTCACAAGCTACTATATTTGATTCACCCTACAGAATTTTTGTGTGGACACAAAATTAACGAGATAAGTATGAAATTTTGAAACTCTTAAGCATTATAGGTGTAGGGTTTGCGAATACACCTTGCCCTCATTTTTTTAAGGGCAAGCCAAGATTTTATAAATGTATCGTCTACCATATATATATCCCGTGTTGTATTGTTTTTTTTAAAATTCAATGTTCCAAAACTATAAAAGAGAAACGGCACATCTTCACCCATAATTTGTAATCATTATATATATTGATCTTATCTTTTTTAAATTAAACATTTTACTCATTTATAAATGACTTGAGATTCAACCACTCAAAAGATATAAACTCAACAAGTAAAACTTCTAAACCTATAACAAATATTCCGAATACATGATATTAAAAAGATTACTACTACCTAAAAAATGTAAGTTAAACATTTATCATACAAATACAGATGATTAGATCGTTTTTCTATACCATAGTTATCTATTTTGATTTTTAAACAGTTGTAAAAGACTTATTAACAATATTCTTAGTAAATTGGAAAATGCATAGAATAGTAGGAAATAACCCATGACACAGAATTTAGGCTATTTATCTATATATAGAGTTACGTGAGAATGAGTACAATCTAGAACTAGAAAAAGGAGTGAGTAATGCAATGCAGGTTCCCGATGTAATATCTTTCTCTATCTGCAGCAGAATGAATATTTCATCACCAAAAAGCCAACTAAAATCTCTGATATCTGCTTCACAATTTCACATACGCAACTTACTAATAATGGCATAAAATTAGCACTGTAGTTTTCCCCCTACACATCTCGATCAACCTTTTCAAACATTATTACTGACTGAGTTGTTATTAAAGATGTAACAGAATAATGTGACCTTTGGTTAGGACCCCATACTCAAGTGTTACAAAAGAAACTGGTAACCTATTTCCAGTTTTGGAGGGTTCCTATGTCTCTTTTTTAGGGTCCCCTATTGTCATTGTGAGGTTTTCTAAATACTACTTGTAATTAATTATTTAAATTGCAGCCTTTTTTCTTTTGCCGAATAATTACATTAAAAATTACAGTAAACATTTTTAACAAGTGTACTTAAGTCTGTTTTTTTGAATCCGTCTTTGGAATAATCAATTATATTTAAGAAAACTTATAAATCAAATTCCAATTAAAATTTTAAGTCGTTGGAGTGAATGACAAATATCATTTTTTTTTGGATTTCATAATTGTCAATTTTTTAAAAGTATCAATTTTTTTTTAATAGCAAATATCATTACGACAAAATATACATTGAAATTAGATTTTTTTAAAATGAAAAATAAGTTATATTTTTTCTTATTGAAAGGTCAAACCGATGAGAAAAACTTAACAAGTCAATGATTTAACTCTAAATGCCTACTTTTTTTTTTTTAAAATTAAAAATATATCATTTCATTTTATTTAAACATCTCTATCGAGAAAATTAATTTAAAAGATCATGAGTTTCAATTCCAACAAAATTATTTAGTGTTTTATTTATAAAATAAAGATGTATTTTTTTTATAATTTAAATGTAAAAATAATAAATTTTCCCTCGGTTGTTTCTATCAACCGATAAGTCAATTAGTTTTGTTTTCCTAAGGTATATATAACACTCTACGTTTTTTAACTTGTTTGGAAGAAATTATAGACGAACTTACTTTCCTCTACCTCCGAACTCAACATCATCTTCCATTAATATATTTTTATTTTTCCACTAAATCAAACTCGAAAATATCATTTAAAACATAAATAAAACTAAAAAACATCATTTCTTTCAATAATTTTTGTATCTCCATCTTCTTTTCTCAAACTTTAACAAGACAATGAAAGCATGGATTCAACATAGCAATGAAATTTATTTTATTGTTTTTCTGTCAGGTAATGGCTAGTGTTTTTGTTGTTTATATATAAGGTGGACATTATTATTGGTATATTTGATGTCGATATAACACTGTCTTTAGGGTTTGTTGTTGTTCTTGTTGACGCTTTAGTCTTTGCGTTGTCGTTATTGTTGTTGTTAAAATAACTCAATTTCTTATATTTGATACCAATATAATACATCTTCAGCAGGGAGAAAACTAAATTCCTTATAAGGTAGAGACATCAATATGGCTTAGGGAAATTATTTGTGCTCTGGTTCATTGGAATGATAAGGGAATGTGTTAGATTTGTATATTCTTTAAGTTAATGGTAGCTTTCAAATCTTTTGTCTTCTGCCACTTTAGTGTGTTCGGCTTGACAAAATTAAATTAATTATAAGCATAAGCATTTGTCTTTTTTATTAATTTATCTATTTTATAACAGTATATCCATTTTTTAACAAAGACAAAATTGCATCGTGTCTAGTTAAACAATTGCAACCCAAAAAGAAAATAATGCTTGATAAGAAAATGAACAGGAAGCAACATATTGTGTTGCTTCCTTTTTTAATTCTTATCATTCACAATTTTCTTATTTGATTGGAATTATTTTCTAGATGATGTAATGTTTTCTTTGTTCAACAATGATTGTGTTTATATGAAATATCTATTAATAAAAAAATGTTGATGCTTTAAAATATTTTTTGTTCAATTAAACATGTAAAGAGCACAATAAAAATGACGTAAGATCCATTAGATTCTCACACAATTAAAAGTCCCAACCGAGGAAAAAAATTATCCATTAACACATATCCCATAAGTTGAAAGTCCCAATTGAGGGAAAAAGCGGGTGCACTATATTTCTCATTATTTGTATCCCAACCGATGGGAAAAAAACACGTGCCATTTTAAAATTGTTATTGTTAGGAATCAAACTCATGACCAAAGCCACTTTCTACCTCAGTTGTCAATGTCCGAAGAAAAAAGTAGCCACTTTCTATGAGACCCTACATTACTTCATCCTTTGAACTGGGGTACAAGAGTTATTGCAGCAGAGGTAAATTTGTTATCTAAAAGAGGTTTCCAAGAGAATACAATTTACTTTGGAAGGATCATAATTATGTCAAATAGAATCTAGAATGAAATTCCTCCTAATTAAAGAAAGATAATGGTTGAGCTCATCCTGAATGAGGAAAGTATAAGTTGGAGCAA
Organism: Lathyrus aphaca; assembly: GCA_963966055.1. Lineage (NCBI taxonomy): Eukaryota > Viridiplantae > Streptophyta > Magnoliopsida > Fabales > Fabaceae > Lathyrus > Lathyrus aphaca. Next base: position 149,195,978 of record OZ014521.1, read on the forward strand.
GTGAGTAGATCTCATCCTGCCCCACCTTCCACACCAGCATTCGTTACCAGGAAAAAGAGTAAGATGCATAGTAAAAAAAATTATCCACTATGGCCGACAAGTTCCCAAATAAAGAAAGTTATCCTTCATTAGAAGTCCTCCCTCAAAATACTTTCTTAAATTCCCGCCACCTCGCCCAATAATCTACCGATATTAGTATTTATAAGGTAAAACTTATGAAACATCTCTTTTAGGGTATCATTCCTACTCAAGGATCATTCCAAATATATGTGTTCCGACCATCCCTTTTTTTTACTGAACCCCTCTACAAATCAATTATTAGAATCTTCTAATTTAAAACCTACTAATAAGACCCTTTTCCACCAAGATGAAGGCTATAAATTTTATCACCACTATGAGAAGAAATCACATAATATTTGTATCTAGCAAGAAAGATATCTATTTACAAACCAGTAGATTGATATACCAATCTCCACTACCACTTACCTAGCAAATCTAAATTAACTAGACAAGGATCCCTAACCCCAACCCTATAAAGCTATTAGTATTACAAATGTTTGACTGGAAAACCCAATGAATCTTATAATCACCTTTAGCACCCCTTAGAGGAACCTTATTTGGATTTTCATCATCTTATTCCACTCCTTCACTAGCATTTTCAAGAGTGAGAGAGAGAGAAAAGGGTAAAACACAATGATAAAAATAAGGGCAATGTTCAGCAGGGTAATTCTCCTTCTCAAAATAATGTTTCTAAAAATGATTATAAAATAACTTAGACACTTGAGACATAATCTCATTAACACCTTCCACCCAACCATCTCTCCCTTGAAGAGACAATATAACATTCCTCATCTTTCTACTCTTAATACAAGCATGAAAGAACCAAATATTAACATCCCTTTCCTTCATCCATATGTTATGAGACATTTAAAATAAGAGTGGGTTATTAATCCTAAGATGAGACTATAACATTGTGGTTGCAGTATTTCTAGAAGAAATCTCTTTCTAACTACTCTATTAGTCAAGTTCATTAAATTGACCTAGTATGTTCGCTAAGTGCATCGCCCATCTACTTTTAACACTCATACTTTCTTCTCTGTTAAGAAACCCCAAATGGTTTCCATTTTCAAAGAAAAAATGGAGATGAAAGGGAATAAGAGTTTATATCTGTATTATTAATAAAGAGGATGAAGTTAAGCTTGAGAAGTTTTGAATGCAAGTTTCCCTGCTAAAGTGAAAATTTTGAAATATAATGGATGGAAAATGAGTTGAGGTTCTCCTCTTAAAAGACTAGTAACCTAGATTGTGTAGGCCATGATGGGCTCCCCTATATGCACCACAATATTTCCAAGGTGAACCTCCATGTGTCTCCCTTCTTAACATGTGTGAGGTACCCAAGGGTCCTTGGTAGACTTAGCTTCCCTAGACAAACTGATCAGTGGTTTTCTGTCATATATTTTAAACTGTTTTTGTATGTCGTTTTCTTTGTTTCCATCGATTGTTGAAGCTTGTTAGTGTGTTTTCATCGTTGTTTTCTTGTTCTGTCAAGTAACTCTTGTTTTAATGTTTTTATTGTTTTGTATTGTTGGTACCTTTGATTTGTGTTGTTTTTCAGTGTGTTTTCAAGGTCATAATAAGCTTGTGATCAGACGTGTTTGTGACGTTTTCCCGGGTGCGAAGAGTGCTTGAAAAGTTGGAACCTGAGGCCTGACACGGGTGCTAGTGTCACCTGACACTGCCCGTGTCAGGGTATGCATGGAAAAGGAAGTTTTGGAAGAAGAATCACCCAAAGTCAGAAGCCTGACACCGGTGCCCGTGTCACATGACACGGCCAATGTCAGTACCCATGAAGGACAAATGCGCATGGTCATTATCTGCAGCTTGACACGGCTGCCCGTGTCCCATGACACGACCTGTGTCAGGGTTTCTGGGAGTGGAATTTTAATAATTTTTGTAGTTTGATCTTGGGTGACCTCATAGGGTATTTTGGGCATTTCGCCGAGTAATTGGATTCTGATACAATTAGGCAATTGTGGCTAGGAAAGGATACTTTTAATTTCAAACTTTTACGCTTTGACGAGTGGAGTTGAGAGTAGAGATTCTCGGAGAACAATGATCAATCAAGAGCGGAAGCAATTGACGATCCAAGCAATCCAACTTTTATTATAATGTCTATTTTCTATTCATATTTAGTTTTGATTTCCATTATGAACACGAGACGCTAAACACCCCAATGTTAGGGGTGTCCCTAATTTGTTTTTGTAATGACTTTTGAATTTCGTAATCTATGAAATTGTGTGTTTGATTTTATTATTTATCTTATGCAACATTCTTAATGCTTTTTCTTTCTAGAAAATCTGATAACTGGTCGTAGTTAGGTTTTGGTCTGACCAACCACCCTAACCTTGTTACATAATTTTTATCACGATAGATATTACCAAGGAATAGGAATATCCTGTGAAAACCATTTTAATGTCAGAACTATTGCTTGATGTTCTTCCTAGGCCACTGAGGAATTAGGATCGAGGAAGAATATCAAAGGTTGTTCTTTAAAGGAATTTTGGAAAAACAACCCTGAACATAGGAAAGATAAGGTTTGATACACATCTTTTTAGAGTAAAAAATTATTAACTCATTACATTGCAAATTATACACCCTCCTAGTGTAATCCTCATATTTGTCATAACAACTTATTTTATTAAGTACTTTGATTTGTTAATTTTAATTTAAAATTTCAACCTTAAAACAACCCAATGACTTTTTGTTCAATTGTTTCGCATAAACTTATTTTGCCTGTATAGTCCTCAAGAGATCGACACTGGGGAAAACCCCTTATTATTACTACATCAATAAAATAATACACTTGCTATTTTACCGATCAAGTTTACAGCGTCGTTGTCAGAGACTACCAAATTTTAAGCTTGTGTAATTCATTTGAAATTTTGTTGCTCTCCAACTATTTTTCTTTTAAATATTTATTATTTCTACTTTATATTTTTCTTTCATTTTTATTTTTTTACTTTCTCATTGCTAATTTGTATCTAACTTTTTATATGAGGTCAGGCCTCAGCTGAATTTTCCTTTGACGCGGAACCTGAAAGATCACTGCATGAAAGACTCTGCAAAACAAGACTCGAAAGGCTGGAGGGGACGAGTTTTGGTCTTATAGTTGTGTATCAGGAAAAAGAGGACAATATACATGTGCATTCTAAGTCCAATGATTCAGAAACTGATAGAGAAACTGATTTAGACATAGTTGACATGGCTGATAATCCATCCCCTGTGGAGAAATTGTTATGTGACTGTGGAAGAGCTAATGCACCAAATCGGATGACCAATGTGAACCAACCGGTTAATGTGGCTCATTTCCAATTACATCCCTCTACTATCTGTCAGTTGGAGAGCAAGCCTTTCTCAAGAAGAATCAATGAGGATGCAAACAAGCATCTTCAAATATTTCTCACTACCACAACATCTTTGAAAATAGAAGGACATTCTGAGGAAGCGAAAAGATTGGTTATGTTCCCTTTAACCCTGACTTATGATGCCGAAGAATGGTTTTACTCACTTCCAGGTGCAAGTATCACCACTTGGCAAGAAATGGAGACTGCATTCCTTAACGAATACTTCCATGCCTCTATTTACATTCACAAGAGATATGACATGGTGAATTTCAAACAAAAAGAAGGGGAATCGTTGGGAGATGCATATAAGAGATTTAAAAGATACTCAGCTACGTGTCTTACTCATAACATGGGTGCAACTGTGCAAATGCAGAATTTTGTGAATGGTCTCAGGATTAAGACCAAACAGCTCATTGACATAATTGCAGGTGGTTCCACAAATATTTTGACAGCAACTGGCATAAAGAAAATCATAGAAGCTATAACCGCAAATGGACACCTAGAGTTATATGACAGAACATTGAATCAACCTAAAGGCAAGATTGATTTGAATCTTGTCGAGCATGTTGTAAAGATGGAAGATCAGATTGCGACGGAGGTTGAGAGAAGGCTTAAAAAGATGAACCTTGAGCCATAGATTGTAGCATAGGTGCAACTGGTCCAAGCTATTATTTATGATATTTGTGCGGGACCCCATTTTTTTATGCATTGTGTTGCAACACAAGAACAGGTCGAAGCAATCAACTTCCTGAGGCAGAATAATCCTTACTCCAACACCTACAACCCAGGATGGAAGAACAATCCTAATTTCTCCTGGAAGGATCAGCAAGGAAATCCTCAGAAGCGAGTTCAAGCCCCACAACAGCAACAATATCAACCTTATCAATATCAACAACCTCAGCAGCAACATCAACAACAAGCACCAAGAAAAGCTGATTGGGAGATCGCCAACGAAAAAATGGCCGCTCAAAGCTCTCAAATCCAAGAAGAAACAAGAAGTAATCTTAGAAATATAGGTGCTTCGATCAAAAACCTTGAAGTTCAGATGAGTAAAATAGCTCAACAAATTGCAGGTTCTCAAGCACCGGGAGCTCTTGCTAGTGCAACCATTACTAATCCTAAAGATCAACATCATGTGCAGTTATGACTAGGAGAGGTAAATCTAATGAAGAAGTTGAAAAAAATTCTGAATTGAATGATCAAATTCTTGAAGTTGAGTTAGAAATCAAAGAAAATGAGGTGGTTGAGAGAGGATCAGTAACATCGTAATCTGTGGTGAAAGAGAAATTTGTTGAACCCAAAACGATGATCAAGCATCTTTATCCACTAAGGAATAAGAAGAAGGGGCAGAAAGAGAAGAATTTTGAGAAGTTCCTTGAGATGTTCAAAAAGCTTGAATTTAACATCCCACTCTTGAAGGCAATTGAGCAAATGCCTACTTATGAAAAGTTCATGAAAGATATCATCTCGAAGAAGAGAATCACTGACACGGGGCCTATTATTCTAACTGAAACTTGTAGTGCTATTTTGCAGGGTATGAAGATTCCGATGAAGAAGAAAGATCGAGGCGCTGTCACCAGTCCTTGCACAATTGGAGACCGATCATTCAAAAGAGCTCTTATTGATTTAGGTGTAAGTATAAGTCTCATGTCGTTATCCATCTATATAAAGTTGGGTATAAGTGTTTTACAAGACACTAGAATGACACTTCAATTTGCGGATTATTCGGTAAAACGCCCTTATGGAGTAATCCAAGATGTTCTTGTGAAAGTTGACAAATTTGTGTTTCCGGTAGACTTTGTGATACTAGAGATGCCGAAAGATGAAGAAATCACGTTAATTCTAGGAAGACCATTCTTGGAGACCGGTAGAGTTATGATAGACATGGAAGGAGGAACTTTGACTCTAAAATTTTATGATGAGGAGTTGAAGATTGATGTTAGAAAAACCATGAAGCATAAATGGGGTGTTCCAAACCTAGGAAATATATAATTTTTAAATAATTTGATGACTACTCTGGTGTCATTCATGGGTGCGGCTGTAACACCCCAAATTTGCCCTCTTCTTTTTAAGCATCATCACCATATCATATTCATCATAAGCATATCATATTCTTGGCATCTTTGCATGGAAAGATGAGGCATAACATTCTCATGACCTAGCATTAGGCATATGATCATCTGTGGAGGGATTTGGAGCATTACAAGCTATAACAAGAGGCCCAATGGATTTGCTCAAGTCCTATGAGGAGTCTACATTGCATTCACAAGCTTAAGATCATTCACAAAAGCCCAGGAGGTTGGAGGATCATCAGGGAATTCAAGCTAGGGCAAAGCTCCTACACAATGATCCCAAATTAGGGTTTGAGTTTCAAGCATGAAAACTTTGTGACTTTGGCCATTTCATTTGGGCAAAGTCTTTCATATGACAAGAGGACCCTAGGGATGAAATTTGATGAGAAAATTCCATGTGGAAGTCAGGTATTTCTTCAGTTGCTTGTAAAAGAAGAAATTGGTCAACTGTGCATTCTAGAAGTCAACTGTGAGATTTCAAAGGGTCCAACCCTATTTTTCTAGTCAAGGGATGTTCTTATAACATTAGAAGAGGTTTGGCAAGACTAAAGATCAAGAATCAAGAGGTTTTTAGGTGTTTTGCATTTTTGGCATGTGATTGGTCATGAAATTTGCCATTTTAGTAACCTTTTGCCCTAATTTTCAAGTGTACATAACTTGGTGAAAAAAGCTTCAAATGAATTGCCACCAAACATGAAAATTGAAGATTAAAGTCTCCCATTTTTAAAAAGTACAAGTACTTTTTCATAGCCCTCATGGTTTGTGAGATGATGCCTTCGAAAATCACTTGTTTTTTAGGGTATGACATGAATTTTAAGCCTCCTCCAAATGCAAAACCTCATGAAACTTATTTTTAAATGGTGTTATGGAAAAAATAAGATTATAGTGCTTCAAGGCAATGCATGATAAGAATTGTGGCCCAAGGAAACAAACAAATTCGTGCATGAGAGGTGGTGTATTTCACAAAAGGCAAAAATGCATGATCATGAAAAAAAGCATGACACCAACATCTGAGGGGCAGGATCATCTCATCATGAATCAAGGGTTGGGATGAGAGATCAGCATGTGCAAAGAGGAATCAAATGCACGAGCAAATTGTTCATTATCATTCTTCATGCAATTTTGCAAAACAACCCCTATCACACAACCCATGCTACCACTTACCACTAAGCCCTAATCAGTGTGATATGTGCATGATATAAAAACCAATCAAACCCTAAATGCAAGCTAGCACTCTCTCATTTCTCAGATTCAAAGTTTCTTGCACAAGAGCAAAAGTTTTCGAATCTCTCTCCTCAAGCCACACCTCTCTCATTTCTCTTCATATTCTTCTTCTACAAGCTTCAAGGATCACATTTCTCTCATCAATCAAAGCTGAAAGTGAGGAAACAAGAAGTTGCCATTCAGAGCAGTTTGCTTCGAAGCTCCAAATTCAGGCTCTCTCAAGCTTCCTCTTGCATTTATTTTGCAAGAGGAGATCAAAGTACACAGATCTGCAGCATCTGGAATTCTATTTTGGTGATTTTGAAGTGGTTCCATCTCAGGTATGACTTGAAATTCATAGATCTAGAACTTGTTTTTCTTATGTGCATTGTGATCTGTGAGCTTTGCTGAGTATGCTGCACCAATTAGATTTGAAAATGCATGAATAATGAGTGAGAAATATGGATCTGAAAGTTTGATGTCAAACTTTATTTGCTTCGATTTGATGAATTCATGGAGTATTTGTGTATTTGAGTTTTAGATTCGTGTTTAGCTTGATTAAATGATCAGATCTGGAGGTTTGTGGCTTTGTTCATGTGGTTTTGATCTTGGTTTGAATTTTCCGGTGCCGGAGCCCTAGCTCCGGTCACCGGATTCTGGATTTTTGTTCATCTGAGTTTGAATGAAGAAGATGAAGCACAGCCATAGGATCCATGATCTGGACGGATGACCTCATGACAACACATTAAAACTCCCCCTCCCTTGGTTTGAATTTTCCGGTGCTGGAGCCCTAGCTCCGGTCACCGGATTCTGGATTTTTGTTCATCTGAGTTTGAATGAAGAAGATGAAGCACAACCATAGGATGCATGATCTGGACGGATGACCTCATGACAACACATTAAAACTCCCCCTCCCTTGCACGTGATTTTATGTTTTCTTTTGTAAACTGAATTAATCATTTTGTTTCACGCACACCATAACTAATGTGCACCCACTCACTTTGTCCAATGAATGTGAGGACCTGGTTTAATGAATGACTCAATCCCATGCGTACGTTTGATCTGAGGGTCCTTGTTTTTTCCTGATTTTTTTTAATATCCATCGTATTATTGTGAGCTGCGCTGAGTCTGAGTGGGCCTCAATTGCTATTCCCCCCCCCCCTTGCGTGGAAGCCCAATGGAAATGAACTAAGCTTACTTGCTGAATACACCCCTGACCTGTTTTCTTTTATTCTTTTTCTTTTTGTTTTCATTTTAATTTCAGTTTGCTTTTTAATTTTTAAAAATAGAATTAGGTCATCAAAAATTATAAAAACATTCAGGAATGTTTCTTTTAGTTTTCTTTAATTTTTGGTATTTTTATTTTTCATTTATATTTAATTGTCACGCAGAAATTAATTGTTTCTTTTAATTAATTGATTTTATTTCATTTTGAAGTGTGTTGACTTGTTCATTTTCTATCTAGATCTTTATTTTGAATTTTTAGGTGATTCTTTTTGCTCTGGATTCATGATGAGATGTAGTTTATTGGTGATATTTGTTCTGTTTTTTTTAGAATTTTGTTTAATTGATTTTGGTCTCTAATTTGTGCATAAAGCTTTCTAACCCTAATCCATGTTTGAACCCTCATTTGAATGACTAAGATTCTGAATTTGATCCCCTCCTTTTGGCATGTTAATATGGTATGATTGAAGATCATTTGTGCAAGTTTGTGGAATTTTTGGATGCTTACTTGAATTAATTTGAATTTTTGTTCCTTACTTGTCCCTTTTTGCTTCTTTTGAATCATATGTTCACTCCTTAGCTTAGAAGGGCACTTGTGCCAACTTCTTCAAGTTGTTTAGGGCCATCTTAGGTTGTTGATACCCCTCTGGTCTTGAGTTGGTGTTTGTACCTTTGGAAATTTTGTGATTTGTTTGCTTTTGGAAATCCTTTCATTCTTATGTATGCTAACTTCACTTCTTTTGCTTCCTTGCCTCCCATGATGTAAATTCTTGAGTGTGCACCTCTTCTCTTCATCTCATGTGGTCCTTAGGCACTTTCTTAACATGTTAGGGTTCTGGTTTGGCACTTTGTGATGTTGCTTTGAATATCTTGCTTTCTATTCTCTCATGTTCACTTTGTCTTGTCATAATGATTCCTAATGCTTCATGTTGAGTTGTGTGGTTCTCTTCTCATTCTTGTGCTTTGAGTTTGCATTTGTCATTTGTGTTTATGACTTCACTTCTGGTTGTGTGACATTAGTTTGATATTATGTTTATTTTGTGTTTCATTTTTTTTTGTGTCACTAACCATTTCAGGGGCTTTGGTAAGTGAGAGGTGTGGATGTGATTCCCACATCTCCAATTCTTATCTCTTCTCCTTTCTTCATTGATACTATTATTGTGATTGTTGGGCTTAGGCCTTACTTCCTCCCTCTTCTATTCTTCTTTCTTCTCTTTCTCTTCTTCTTTCTTCTCTTCCTTTAGGGTAACAAACCTCACTAACCTAGGATTTTCTATTCATGATAACAATTAGGATTCATTAGTTCCCCATTAGATTTTACCTTTGAGATCCTTTTGGTGCTCTCTCTCTTCTCATATTCAAACTTAACTTTAAGTCACTTTAATAAATGACGAGTCTTCTCATGTGACACGAGACTTTTCTATGAGATACTTGCACGCGTTCCATTTCGGGGCGAGGTGTAGGATATCCCTCGTGGTGGATAGGTCTTAGCATGAGACTACCTCACAAAGAAAAGCATAAAAAACAGTTCTTAACCAAAAATCACAAAAGCACTTAATAAATGTCAGTAGGTCAGTGTGTATGAGCCTTCACTTGTGGGACTAGATTTGGGGATTTCCTCCATAGATAGGTGTGCCTCTTGCGCATTCCATTTCGGGATGATGTGAGACGTACACATCCCATTGAGTAAGACTTAGGTACACTTACCTATGCAAACTTCAAAACAGAAAACTCATAAAAAATACAAACCAACAATAAGCGTCTTTCCTTCGGGAATTCTTTTCTGATCTCCTTCGCTCCGTCCGCGAACTTGCTCATACTTGTCACTTTGCAAGACGGTTACGCACTCGTCGTCCGAGCCTGCAACACTTGAGCATTGACATAGGAAGTTCAAGCCTTAAGACACAAGCAATCTTTTCCACCCCTAGTTAGGGGAACTACGGCGACTCTGATCCTCATTGTCCAGATGAGGTACGCAGGCAGCGGGGTAGGGCCCGTTCGAGCACAATCTTTATTTTCCCTACATTTTTTCTCTTTGTTTTCTTTCTCAGTTCCTTTCCCAATTCCAGTTCATTTTCTTTGCAGCAGCTTTTATTTCTTCACCCTTTGAAACAGTTTCTTTGCAAGCGTGGATCCTGTCGGGTACGGCGGACGATCTGGGTGCTAATACCTTCCCAGGTCGTAACCGACTCCCGAACTCAGTCTCTTTGGTTCGTAGGACCCGTGTCCTTCCTTTTATTTTTTTCTAGTTTGTGCAGCATTACCATTCCCGTTCCTTCGGGATAAAAATGTCTAGCTGGCGACTCTACCTCTTTCCGCGCCACTTTCGCGTTTGTACCAGGATGGAAATCCAGGGAGCGACAGCTGGCTGTAACACCCCAAATTTGCCCTCTTCTTTTTAAGCATCATCACCATATCATATTCATCATAAGCATATCATATTCTTGGCATCTTTGCATGGAAAGGTGAGGCATAACATTCTCATGACCTAGCATTAGGCATATGATCATCTGTGGAGGGATTTGGAGCATTACAAGCTATAACAAGAGGCCCAATGGATTTGCTTAAGTCCTATGAGGAGTCTACATTGCATTCACAAGCTTAAGATCATTCACAAAAGCCCAGGAGGTTGGAGGATCATCAGGGAATTCAAGCTAGGGCAAAGCTCCCTCACAATGATCCCAAATTAGGGTTTGAGTTTCAAGTATGAAAACTTTGTGACTTTGGCCATTTCATTTGGGCAAAGTCTTTCATATGACAAGAGGACCCTAGGGATGCAATTTGGTGAGAAAATTCCTTGTGGAAGTCAGGTATTTCTTTAGTTGCTTGTAAAAGAAGAAATTGGTCAACTGTGCATTCTAGAAGTCAACTATGAGATTTCAAAGGGTCCAACCCTATTTTTCTAGTCAAGGGATGTTCTTATAACATTAGAAGAGGTTTGGCAAGACTAAAGATCAAGAATCAAGAGGTTTTGAGGTGTTTTTCATTTTTGGCATGTGATTGGTGTTGTACCCCAAAATTTGCCCTTTATTTTAACTCTAACTGACTTTTTATTTCGCATTCATTTGCATCATCTTCATGGGATAACATGTATTTCGTCTTAATATTAGCCGGAATAATTTCTCGAAATTTATAGACGGACTGGTCAAATTAATTTTAAATTGTGCCTAAAATTAGTCAACGAAAAAATGTCAAGTTTAAGTTTGCAAATGTCGATAACATTAATCTGCGGTTCACGTGGTTTAATTTGACATGCTAAAAATATTTTTACGACTATTTTTGGTCATATGTTGATCAGTCTGAGCAGTTTAAACGGTCATAATTTTTATTTCAAAATCCGACCAAACGCTGTATTTTTCCGAGTCATTTATTTCGCGCTGATTATTTTGATGTGTTCATTTTATTTTTTCGAGCACTTTGGCGTCCGACTTTTATTTTTTGAGTCTATTTATTTTTATATAGTGTCTAGAATAAATAAATAGGATTATTAGTTATTATTTTTATTTTAACTATTTTAATTATTAAACTTTATTTAGTTTTAAATTAACATTTTATTGGGTCTAGAATAAATAAATAGAATTGTTAGTTTTTATTTTAATTTTAACTATTTTAATTATTAAACTTTATTTAGTTTTAAATTAATATTTTATTGGGTCTCAAAATAAATACTTAAGCCCATTATTATTAACCCTAAATTAGTCCTATATATACTTACTAGTAGAGAGACCGGAAAAAGGGGAGAAAAAAATTCAGAAAAAAAGCTATCCCCATCATCATCATTATCAAATTCATACAAAAATGCATGAACTGAATTGAAATTTTGAAGCTTTCTTTAGTTTTTTTTAATTCCATTTATTCTTGATATTTTAATCAATTTTGTTTATCTAACGTTGTTTGTCTCATGTTATAGAAGCTTTTTGGGTTGATTATTCGAAGCTTCATGACCAAAACCGAATCCTACCATAGTTAGGGTTTCAAGCTCAAATTTGGGGTTCTTACAAATTTCGCAGGAAATTTCAGAGGTCAAGAGGTTTATTCATGAGGACTGCGCATAGCCTAGTGGCTAAGGTTGGAAACTGGAAGGTCAAGGGCGTGAGTTCAATTCCCACTCATAACATTTTGGGCAAAAACATGCTTTTCTTTCATATTTTCCTTTAATTTCTCTAATTAACACATTTTCTAATTGATTTATCCTTTTAACCATGATTAACCTCAAACATTTTTTCTAAAGTAAATATTTTTCTATTTTCACTCGTTTTTATGTTATTCTTTATCCGCCTTATCATATAATATATGTTTTCCATGTTTAGTAACACAGGCACGCATGACCCAATGGTAAAGATTCTCCAGAGGTTGGAATTAAAAGAGCTTGGGTTCAAACCCTGGATACAACATTTGGGCAAAGAAACATGGGTTCTTCATCATTTTCTTTTTTTTCTCCTTAATTTATCTTTTAAACATGGTTAACCTATTATTTTTAATTAACTTTTTTTAACAAATCTTTTTTTTATTAAATTTAGGTTAGCATTTTTTATTAGTATTATTACTTTTATATTTAGGTTTATTAAAACCTCAAACTTTTTTTTTTATAAAAACCTTAATCAACCTTTAAATGTTTTTTAATTTAATTAATTCTCATAATTCATTTTTCTTAGATTTATTTAATTATTAGGCTATTTTAATATAAACTGATTATATATTTTCTTTTGTAAAACTCAACCTTGGGACATTTTGTTTTACTAACATGTTTTTTTTTCATTTTTATTATATAATAGGTATTTGTTACACTTATTCATATGCAGGCCCACAACCTAGTGGCAAGGAACTGAGGTTTGGAGCATTTTGATTTTTATTATATAATAGGTATTTGTTACACTTATTCATATGCAGGCCCACAACCTAGTGGCAAGGAACTGAGGTTTGGAGCATTTTGATGAAGAAACATGGGTGTCCCAGTGGCAAAGAACTCAATGAAGCAAAAAGGGCAAACCCCCAATATTTTGAGTATCTCTAACTTTATTTTTCCCTTTTTCATCAAATTATGTATTTTCTTTGAATTTGCTTATTATTATTATTAAAATAATTTCTAAAAGATAAAACATAATCCTTTTTTTATTTTATTTTTAAAACTTATATTTTTATTATAAACCTTAATTTTTTTCATAAACCTTAATTTTTTCCCTAAACCTTAATTTTAAACCTAAGTCTTAATGTTTTTTTCATAAACTTTAAACCCTAAAAATTTAGCCCTAATCTTTATCTTAAAACCCAAATTTCGCCATAATTTTTACCCTAAAATTTTTCCTAAACCTTAAATTTTTTTTAAACCTTCAATTTTTTTCTCAAACCCTAACCCTAATTGTTTTCTTAACCTAGTTTGCAAACTTTTTTCTTCTAAATTATTCACTCATTTTTATGTTATTCATTCACTGTTTGCCTGATTATGTAACTGCTTCGCCTTTGTAATAATTGGTTTTTATTATTTTCCGCCATTATTATTATTATGTAACTGCCCCTAAGCCATGTAATAGTGTAGGAATTTTATTTTCTGCCTTTTAATTTCTGCCATTTATTTTTCATATTATCTGCGTGGTTAGTAAATAGGTGTGGAAATTATATGTAATTAAAATTAATTTAGATAATTAACTTTAAAAGATAAATATTTGAAAATAAACACTCACACACGTAAGTCGATCTTTGATCGCCATCTTGCACTTCCTAGGGTATTCCTCTTGGTTGCCTTAAAATAAAATGGTCAAGTCCCTCGAATATAGGGGTGTCTTAAGCAAAGTCTCTTCACTTATAAAATCATCAATTCCCTATAAATTTAAAAGATCAAGTCTCTTCGAGGTTGCCTACGGAATAATGATCTTGTCCCTTCGAATAAATGATGATAGTCCCTACGAATTGCTAAAGACATCCCTTAAGTTGCCTTCATTGACCATACGATGACCCTACATTTGTCCCTTAACATATCCAAGGTAATGACTACCTATTCCTTAATAATAGGGATAGTCTTACCATTGAAAGAACATATGAGAACATGAAAGACTTAATTTATGGTAGGTACATCTTAGTTACTTGCTCACATTTCAAAATACTTTTCACACCTCACAATATTTTCAAAACATTTTCAAAACAAGGCTTTGTATACATCCATACGAGTATCATTACAAAGTACTTATAAAATTTCTAATCACACACTACACTCTTCAAAAACAATTTAAGTGAGCTAAGTAACTAAGAGCCCATGGATAACCATGGATATAAAGGGTGCTAACACCTTCCCTTTATATAACCTTCCCCCCGAACTCAAAATCTTTTTAAGGTCTTTCCTGTTCTTTTATGTCCTTTCCTTTTGGATAAAATAAAAGTCGGTGGCAACTCTTGTTATCCGCAACATTTATAGAAAAGTCAGTTCTCCCACCGTGTTACAATTGGTCATGAAATTTGCCATTTTAGTAACCTTTTGCCCTAATTTTCAAGTGTACATAACCTTGTGAAAAAAGCTTCAAATGAATTGCCGCCAAACATGAAAATTGAAGATTAAAGTCTCCCATTTTTAAAAAGTACAAGTACTTTTTCATAGCCCTCATGGTTTGTGAGATGAGGCCTTCGAAAATCACTTGTTTTTTAGGGCATGACATGAATTTTAAGCCTCCTCCAAATGCAAAACCTCATGAAACTTATTTTTAAGTGGTGTTATGGACAAAATAAGATTATAGTACTTCAAGGCAATGCATGAGAAGAATTGTGGCCCAAGGAAACAAACAAATTCGTGCATGAAAGGTGGTGTATTTCACAAAAGGCAAAAATGCATGATCATGAAAAAAAGCATGACACCAACATCTGAGGGGCAGGATCATCTCATCATGAATCAAGGTCTGGGATGAGAGATCAGCATGTGCAAAGAGGAATCAAATGCACGAGCAAATTGGTCATTATCATTCTTCATGCAATTTTGCAAAACAACCCCTATCACACAACCCATGTTACCACTTACCACTAAACCCTAATCAGTGTGATATGTGCATGATATAAAAACCAATCAAACCCTAAATGCAAGCTAGCACTCTCTCATTTCTCAGATTCAAAGTTTCTTGCACAAGAGCAAAAGTTTTCGAATCTCTCTCCTCAAGCCACACCTCTTTCATTTCTCTTCATATTCTTCTTCTACAAGCTTCAAGGATCACATTTCTCTCATCAATCAAAGTTGAAAGTGAGGAAACAAGAAGTTGCCATTCAGAGCAGTTTGCTTCGAAGCTCCAAATTCAGGCTCTCTCAAGCTTCCTCTTGCATTTATTTTGCAAGAGGAGATCAAAGTACACAGATCTGCAGCATCTGGAATTCTATTTTGGTGATTTTGAAGTGGTTCCATCTCAGGTATGACTTGAAATTCATAGATCTAGAACTTGTTTTTCTTATGTGCATTGTGATTTGTGAGCTTTGCTGAGTATCCTGCACCAATTAGATTTGAAAATGCATGAATAATGAGTGAGAAATCTGGATCTGAAAGTTTGATGTCAAACTTTATTTGCTTCGATTTGATGAATTCATGGAGTATTTGTGTATTTGAGTGTTGGATTCGTGTTTAGCATGATTAAATGATCAGATCTGGAGGTTTGTGGCTTTGTTCATGTGGTTTTGATCTTGGTTTGAATTTTCCGGTGCCGGAGCCCTAGCTCCTGTCACCGGATTCTGGATTTTTGTTCATCTGAGTTTGAATGAAGAAGATGAAGCACAGTCGTAGGATGCATGATCTGGACGGATGACCTCATGACAACACATTAAAACTCCCCCTCCCTTGCACGTGATTTTATGTTTTCTTTTGTAAACTGAATTAATCATTTTGTTTCACGCACACCATAACTAATGTGCACCCACTCACTCTGTCCAATGAATGTGAGGACTTGGTTTAATGAATGACTCAATCCCATGCGTACGTTTGATCTGAGGGTCCTTGTTTTTCCTGATTTTTTTTTGAATATCCATCACATTATTGTGAGCTGCGCTGAGTCTGAGTGGGCCTCAATTGTTATTCCCTCCCCCCCCCCCCTTGCGTGGAAGCCCAATGGAAATGAACTAAGCTTACTTGTTGAATACACCCCTGGCCTGTTTTCTTTTATTCTTTTTCTTTTTGTTTTCATTTGAATTCCAGTTTACTTTTTAATTTTTAAAAATAGAATTAGGTCATCAAAAATTATAAAAAAATTCAGGAATGTTTCTTTTAGTTTTCTTTAATTTTTGGTATTTTTGTTTTTCATTTATTTTTAATTGTCACGCAGAAATTAATTGTTTATTTTAATTAATTGATTTTATTTCATTTTGAAGTGTGCTGACTTGTTCATTTTCTATCTTGATCTTTATTTTGAATTTTTAGGTGATTCTTTTTGCTCTGGATTCATGATGAGATGTAGTTTATTGGTGATTTTTGTTCTGTTTTTTAGAATTTTGTTTAATTGATTTTGGTCTCTAACTTGTGCATAAATCTTTCTAACCCTAATCCATGTTTGAACCCTCATTTGAATGACTAAGCTTCTGAATTTGATCCCCTCCTTTTAGCATGTTAATATGGTATGATTAAAGATCATTTGTGCAAGTTTGTGGAATTTTTGGATGCTTACTTGAATTAATTTGAATTTTTGTTCCTTACTTGTCCCTTTTTGCTTCTTTTGAGTCATATGTTCACTCCTTAGCTTAGAAGGGCACTTGTGCCAACTTCTTCAAGTTGTTTAGAGCCATCTTAGGTTGTTGATACCCCTCTGGTCTTGAGTTGGTGTTTGTACCTTTGGAAATTTTGTGATTTGTTTGCTTTTGGAAATCCTTTCATTCTTATGTATGCTAACTTCACTTCTTTTGCTTCCTTGCCTCCCATGATGTAAATTCTTGAGTGTGCACCTCTTCTCTTCATCTCATGTGGTCCTTAGGCGCTTTCTTAACATGTTAGGGTTCTGGTTTGGCACTTTTTAATGTTTCTTTGACTATCTTGCTTTGTATTCTCTCATGTTCACTTTGTCTTGTCATAATGATTCCTAATGCTTCATGTTGAGTTGTGTGGTTCTCTTCTCATTCTTGTGCTTTGAGTTTGCATTTGTCATTTGTGTTTATGAATTCACCTCTGGTTGTGTGACTTTAGTTTGATATTATGTTCATTTTGTGTTTCATTTTTGTTTGTGTCACTAACCATTTCAGGGGCTTTGGTAAGTGAGAGGTGTGGATGTGATTCCCACATCTCCAATTCTTATCTCTTCTCCTTTCTTCATTGATACTATTATTGTAATTGTTGGGCTTAGGCCTTACTTCCTCCCTCTTCTATTTTTCTTTCTTCTCTTTCTCTTCTTCTTTCTTCTTTTCCTTTAGGATAACAAACCTCACTAACCTAGGATTTTCTATGCATGATAACAATTAGGATTCATTAGTTCCCCATTAGATTTTACCTTTGAGATCCTTTTGGTGCTCTCTCTCTTCTCATCTTCAAACTTAACTTTAAGTAACTTTAATAAATGACGAGTCTTCTCATGTGACACGAGACTTTGCTATGAGATACTTGCACGCGTTCCGTTTCGGGGCGAGGTGTAGAATATCCCTCGTGGTGGATAGGTCTTAGCATGAGATTAACTCACAAAGAAAAGCATAAAAAACAGTTCTTAACCAAAAATCACAAAAGCACTTAATAAATTCCAGTAGGTCGGTGTGTCTGAGCCTTCACTTGTGGGACTAGATTTGGGGATTTCCTCCATAGATAGGTGTGCCTCTTGCGCATTCCATTTCGGGATGATGTGAGACGTACACATCCCATTGAGTAAGACTTAGGTACACTTACCTATGCAAACTTCAAAACAGAAAACTCATAAAAAACACAAACCAACAATAAGCGTCTTTCCTTCGGGAATTATTTTCTCATCTCCTTCGCTCCGTCCGCGAACTTGCTCCTACTTGTCACTTTGCAAGACGGTTACGCACTCGTCGTCCGAGCCTGCAACACCTGAGCATTGACATAGGATGTTCAAGCCTTAAGACACAAGCAATCTTTTCCACCCCTAGTTAGGGGAACTACGGCGACTCTGATCCTCATTGTCCAGATGAGGTACGTAGGCAGCGGGGTAGGGCCCGTTCGAGCACAATCTTTATTTTCCCTACATTTTTTCTCTTTGTTTTCTTTCTCAGTTCCTTTCCCAATTCCAGTTCATTTTCTTTGCAGCAACTTTTATTTCTTCACCCTTTGAAACAGTTTCTTTGCAAGCGTGGATCCCGTCGGGTACGGCGGACGATCTGGGTGCTAATACCTTCCCAGGTCGTAACCGACTCCCGAACTCAGTCTCTTTGGTTCGTAGGACCCGTGTCCTTCCTTTTCTTTTTTTCTGGTTTGTGCAGCATTACCATTCCCGTTCCTTCGGGATAAAAATGTCTGGCTGGCGACTTTACCTCTTTCCGCGCCACTTTCGTGTTTGTACCAGGATGGAAATCCAGGGAGCGACAGCTGGCGACTCTGCTGGGGAACCGAACCCAGAGTCTCTGGTTTCCCTTTGAGAGTCAATCCTAGAGCTTGTGTGTTTCTTTTTATTTCGGTGTTGACTGTTTGTTGTTGCGTGTTGTATTTTATTGTTATTTTATTTACAGTTTTTTTTACAGCTTTATTTACAGTTTTCAGTATTTATTTTCCGCATCATATATCATACTGGACTGTCTGGACTGTATTTTCTGTTTGGTGGGATTCAGGTGATACTGTTTCTGAGAGATAAGCCAAATACCCGGCTTGAGTGCACTATAGGATTAGAGTGGACATATTGTACTCACATGTGACATAATGAGTGGCGATGTGCTTCACACCCAGATTGCGACCATCTTAGAAATATCTTGTGTGGGGATTTCCTCCACTTCGGGATAGGACCTTGATAGTTATGTGCATCTGGGGACCGATCATTGAGAACCTTTGTGGAAATAACTCTCTCCAGTGGTGACAGTGGCAGACCACATTTTGTGGCAAACCCATTCGCACCCGAGGGTCCATTGGGGATTCGCATAGGATGGTCTGGTTCTCTTATAGGAACTCAGTCAAAGCATCTGGTCGTATGAAAATAGTACTATATCCTACAGGCTGAATGTACTATTGTTTCTCGATTTCAGCGCTCGAAGCTTGGGACTTATAAGGGATGCTTGTTTTTCCCGGACTCAGCTAAGGCCTCCCTGCGTAGTACATAATGCCAAACTGATTCCCTGATTTGGTCATGAGCCATTTCTCGGAAATTGTGAACATATTATTGCTATTCGGCTTTGAGAGTCCGTGATGTTTGACCCGGAGCACACCCGTGAGATTGGGAGGGGTTTGCAGGTTTGCAGGAACCCTTGACCTCATCATACCCTCGTTACCAGTATAGTCTTATGATCTGATAGGGTTACTTTGATCCCGAAGTTCTTGAGTTTATCTGGTTCTTGATTGAGTTTATCTGAGATTATCTTAGTGTTTATGGGTTGTTATTCAGAGGATTGGGGTTTCTGATCACTTGGCTCTGACATCCAGAATCCAGACAGTCCCAAATTGATCATATGTCTTTGCATTTGTATTGCATCATTTCATCATTAATCATGTTTTGTTTTCATTCACAGGTTCATAACCTTGCTTCCGGTTCCGGTATCCTATTCAGAGATGGAAGATCCTCGCAAGCAGAACATTCATTTCAAGTTTTTCGACACTAAGGTTGGCCTATTAAAGAAGATGGTAAAGTTGATCACGCCCAATCATGTGGAAAGGTTCAGGAAGGCTTATGGGAGCATTCTAGATGTGGTGGTAGAGTTAGATCCCTCTGAAAGAAGTGCCATTCACACTCTACTTCAGTACTATGATCCTCAGCTTCGATGTTTCACTTTTCCTGATTTTCAGTTAGGTCCTTTGCTGGAGGAGTATGCTTTGATCTTGGGAGTTCCTGTTTGAGACCGGATTTCGTTCAATGTTGAGATGGTTAGACATGCACCTGAAGCAATTGCCAAGGCTCTTTATTTGAGCACTTCTGCTGTGAATTCTCTGACTATCATTAAAGGAGGTGTATCTGGCTTCTCTTTGGAGGCTTTAGTGAAGAAGGTTGAAGATATGGAGAAGTTCATAGACATGAATGCCATCCATCTATTCTTGCTAAAGAATCCTGTGCCTACATTGCTCGGAGATTTGTATTACTCGGTGCACTATAAGACTGAAAAGAAAAGGGGAGGTTTAGTTCGCTGCTATGCTCCTTTATTCCATATGTGGTTCATGAGGCACTTGCCTATTATTGGTGTGTTTAGTGACCATACTTTGGTGTGGGCTCAGAAGTTGGAGAAGTTGTTTGCTAAGGATGTCAGATGGATTACTCAGAGGCTTAAGGGTGCACGTTTCATCACCAGTTGTGGGAGTTACCTTAGTGTACCTTTGTTGGGAGTGATTGGGGGGATCAATTACAACCCGATCTTGTTGAGGAGACAGTTGGGGTATGCCTTGAGAGAGGTACCAGAAGAGTTGAAATTGACCCCTATTTTCTATTTCCCGGTGAAGGACAATATGCCTTTAGTGAGGAAAGTTGCTGGAGCTTGGAAGTGCATCAAAGGAGAAGGAGTGGCTAGCTTTGGGAAGTTTAACAATCAGACTTTTCCGGAGTACGAGGCTTGGCTGAAGGATAGAGCCAGGAGGGTATTGCTGCCATTCTCACATTCAGTTCCTCCAACTGCTGAGTCTAATGCCACTGTGCCTTTAGAAGAATACAAGAAGTTGGAAACACAATTGCACGAGGTCAAGGTAGAGAATGCTGAAATGGTTAACTTGTATCACCTCACCAACCGTGCCAAGAATGAAGTCGAAGAAAAATTACAGAAGATGCAGATCACCTTGGAGGCTAAGGAAAAAGAGTTTGCCGGAAGGGAAGCTCACTTTCATAGATTAGGTCTGATGGAACCAAAGAGAGAAGCAGAACGTAAGAAGAATTCGAAGACTCTTAAGGAAGCTCGCCAGTCCATTGTTTGGTTGCAGGGCCAGAGGGAACAGGAGCAAAAGAGATATAAAGAAAAGGAAGAGTTTTTCGAAGTACAAATGAATTTAAAGAAAGAAGAAGTGGAACAAGCCCACCAGATTCGAAGGGAGAAGACTCAGCAGTTAGCAGAGAGTCAGCAAGCCTTAGAAGAAGCGCTTAAGGAGATTGAGGACCTCAAGTTGATGGCTGGAGTCAAGAAGGCTAGGTCTAAGCTGGGGCTTAGTGAGGGAGGATCAGGGTCTTCGAGCAGCAGTCTTGCTTTTTAGTTTGTTTTCCTAGTATTTGGATTACCTACAGACATGTTGTAGGAATCCTGGTTGTATGTTTTTCTTTTTAGAAAGCTTGTACCCTACGGGGAATTCTGTTACTTTTGCCTGGTAGGCTGATTTATGTTATGCAGTTTTATTCAGTTTGTTATTTTCTGTACATGCTGTTATGGTGATCCGAATTTGATTTCTATGCAAAGGTTTCTGAATTTGATTTCGTATGTCATGTTTTCTGTAAAATCCTCTTGAGACATTTTCTTCTGATGGACCTTAGTTTGAGGCGAGTTGGAAATTGCAAAGAACCATCGTTCACTCGTGATTAGTTGGAAACCTATCAACCCGGGGCTGGGGGAAAAGCCATTGTCGGCACAATACTTCAAGAGTTGTTTCATCAGCAAGCTTCATTGATCAAATTTCCTTAGCAAGTCTCATTAGACAATTCATTCTCCAGTAGTGCGGAAAATGGAAGGTTACTTCTTGAGCAGAAAGATATCATCGTCTCTCATCCCCGGCATGAGACACCTTACATCTCTCATTCCCAACATGAGAGGATTTATCTCTTATCCCCAGTAAGTGGCAGCTTGAGCTTTTATCTTCAGCAGGAAGCTTTATCATTGACACCACCCGTCATCCCCAGTAATGTGGAATTTGAAATTTCTCCCAGCAAGGTAGCAGAAGGTGGGTGTCATCCCCAAGCAGGAGTTTCCCTTCAGACAGGGGCAATTCTCAGCAGTATAAGGAGTGCCTTTCTGCCCCAGCAATTTCTTCCTCAACAGTGTCATGCCTGTGGTTCTCAGCCAAGTCATGAGGTCTTCATTTCCCCATCAGAGTTCAAGAAGAGTCCATCTCCAGCAGGGTCTTGGCACTCCAATCTCAAAGTCCAATTTATTTTTGGCGGTGTCGGCTGCCCAGAGCCGGTGTATCATTGACAACCTTTCCCCACAGGGCTGTCTTCTCCTCACAAGGACTAATTCGATCAATGCAGTGATCATCAGTTCCTCCCCAGTCAAGCCATCTGGGATATCTGTTATCTCCTCATCGGGAGACCCCTTTTGCATTTGCATTTGCATCTAGTAATCATCATTACATTTGCATCCTCCAAAGCGTAGAATTTCCATCATCATGGAGCATTACGCCATAAATCCAAACATATGCATACCAGCATGGGCCAGTTTTGAGGTATATTACATAAGACCCGTTACATCTCCAATCAGATTGAAGTATTCCCCACAGAATGCAATTTCGTTTCCCAGGGTGGTTACTTCTACCGAGTCTTGTTGTTATCCCCAGTTGAGTCTTGTTTCAGTACAACAGACTCATTTTTTCACGTCTCCGTTTCAGTACAACGGTCACGTCTGAGGCTCTCGTTTAAGTACAACGATCCTGTTCCTTTCGAGTTTCCATTTAAGTACAATGGTCTCATCTTTGAGTCTTGTTTCAGTACAACAGTCTCATTTTTTTCGCGTCTCCGTTTCAGTACAACGGTCACGTCTGGGGCTCTCGTTTAAGTACAACGATCCCGTTCCTTTCGAGTTTCCATTTAAGTACAATGGTCTCGTCTTTGAGTCTTGTTTCAGTACAACAGTCTCATTTTTTTCGCGTCTCCGTTTCAGTACAACGGTCGCGTCTTGCGCTCTCGTTTAAGTACAACGATCCCGTTCCTTTCGAGTCTCCATTTAAGTACAATGGTCTCGTCTTTGAGTCTTGTTTCAGTACAACAGTCTCATTTTTTCGCGTCTCCGTTTAAGTACAACGGTCGCATCTCGGGTCATCATTTAAGTACAATGATCCCGTTCCTTTCGAGTCTCCATTTAAGTACAATGGTCTCGTCTTTGAGTCTTGTTTCAGTACAACAGTCTCATTTTTTTCGCGTCTCCGTTTAAGTACAACGGTCGCGTCTCGGGTTATCATTTAAGTACAATGATCCCATTCCTTTCGAGTCTCCATTTAAGTACAATGGTCTCGTCTTTGAGTCTTGTTTCAGTACAACAGTCTCATTTTTTCGCGTCCCCGTTTCAGTACAACGGTCGCGTCTCGGGTTATCATTTAAGTACAATGATCCCATTCCTTTCGAGTCTCCATTTAAGTACAATGGTCTCGTCTTTGAGTCTTGTTTCAGTACAACAGTCTCATTTTTTCGCGTCTCCGTTTCAGTACAACGATCGCGTCTCAGGTTATCATTTAAGTACAATGATCTTATTCCTTTTGGTCTCGTCTCAGTGCGATGATAATGGATCGGTTGATACCATTTCCTAGTTAGATCGGTTGATCTTATTTGAGTCATGAATCGGTTGATATCATTTCTCTTCGAGCTGTAAATCGGATGATATTACATTCTCGTTTTCTTGGTTATGGATCGGTTGATACCATTTCCATATTAGATCGGTTGATCTTATTTGATTCATGAATTGGTTGATATCATTTCTCTTTGAGCTGTAAATCAGATGATATTACATTCTCGTTTTCTTGGTTATGGATCGGTTGATACCATTTCCATATTAGATCGGTTGATCTTATTTGAGTTATGAATCGGTTGATATCATTTCTCTTCGAGCTGTAAATCGGATGATATTACATTCTCGCTTTTCGGGGTGGATCGGTTGATACCATCTCCGTGTTAGATCGGTTGATCTTATTTGAGTCGCAAATCGTTTGAGGTTGCGTTAAGTCCTGTTTCGATAACAGGCATCTTCTGTGACTTGGTCCTGCCCAACAGTCGCGTCGCAGGTTCCCGTTTTGTACAACGGTCCTATTTACTTGGGCTCTCGTTTATGTACAACGATCACATTCCATCTTGTCCTATTTTCTTTGTTTCTGGTTACCGCCTGCGGCCGGTATACCTTTGCGTCTCCATTCGAGGATGGTTTCGTCTTAGATCCGAGGATATTTTGAATTGTCATTCGAGGATGGCATTTCTTTTCTTCAAGTCCTTCTGCGGTTGGTCTTGTTTGTGGCTATTATTCGAGGATAGTAGTTCACTTTTTGAGCTTATTGATCGAGGCCAGTTTGTCTCTTTTGCAAAGTCTGTCTGAGGTCAGCTTTGTGTTTGGTTATCAGTCGAGGCTGGTATACCTTTGCGTCTCCATTCGAGGATGGTTTCGTGTTAGATCCGAGGATCTTTTGGATTGTCATTCGAGGATGGCATTCTTTTCTTCAAGTCCTTCTGCGGTTGGTCTTGTTTGTGGCTATTATTCGAGGATAGTAGTTCACTTTTTGAGCTTATTGATCGAGGTCAGTTTGTCTCTTTTGCAAAATCTGTCCGAGGTTGGTTTTTGTTGTTGATGGTTAACGCCTGCGGCCGGTATACCATTGTGTTTCTATTCGAGAACGGTTTTAGTACTGGATCCGAGGATCCCGTGGGAGTGGTCATTCGAGGATGACATTTTTCCTAGCATATTTCCACCTGGTTCTTTCCCCGCTACCTATTCAGAGGTCAAAAACAAAAAAATTATAAATAAATAAATGGGCAGATGACATTTCTGTTGCCCTCAGTGTGCAAATTTTCAGGTTTTATTCGAGTATTCAATCACTCCATACCTTGAACGTCTAAAAGCTGTTGCAATTATTCGTTCAAGTCTGCAGATGATTGAATAGGGGCAGCTGTAATACCTCAAAATTTGCCCTCATTCTTTTTACCGTAACTGGCTCGCTTCGCATTCATCTGCATTTCTCCATTTTGGTCATAACATCATAATCATACATTTCATGGATCCTTAAGGCATGTGATCAAAGAAT
The DNA here is from genome assembly GCA_963966055.1 of Lathyrus aphaca. Taxonomy (NCBI): domain Eukaryota; kingdom Viridiplantae; phylum Streptophyta; class Magnoliopsida; order Fabales; family Fabaceae; genus Lathyrus; species Lathyrus aphaca. The sequence continues at coordinate 149,220,880 of OZ014521.1, forward strand.
TTTCCTTGTAACTTGAATTCTTATATTCATAAATGATCTATCTGGCTATTAAGCTCAAGATGAGGCAAATGTTGAGTTCACATCATCGAAAGCATTTTCCTATTCAGAGGGTCATCAAACTTCAAGGTTTTCTTATTTAGAGGATTATTCGAAGGTGTCATATCAGGAGGTAATTGGCGTGAATTAAAAGATCTCATGAGAAAGGTATATTGAGGTTCTTGGTGTAAGAGATCGGATTCTGGATGCGTATTAGTATTCTTGGGGCAAGAATTTATTCCAGATTAGGGGTGGAAAGTGCGTGGGTTTAATTTATTTGGAAAATCTCATTCAACTTCAAATTCGAGTTTTCTATAACCATCTTCAATACAAGCCATTATCCGAGTGTCATATTCAAACTCAATCGCCCATTTTTGTCCCAGTTTCAAAATCCTAATCCTTTCTCGATTCCAAGTCCATTGCTTCAAAATTGCTAAACCATATTCGTTAACTTCATTCAATAAATTAATTATCATTTTAAGTTTTATCCATTTCAAATATAAGCTCATTATCCTTTTAAAGCCATGTCTACCATCTTTAATTTCTCGCATTCATTTTTTAATTAGATCCATTGTCCATAATTCATTTCGAACCACCTTTTAAACCAATTTCCAAAAAAATCTAATTACAAACTATTACCTCTTATTTTTCTATACCCATTTCCAATCCCAATTTAAGTCCATATTTTGGTAAATTCTAAATGGTGCCCATTAATATACAATCCACATACAATTCATTCAAAAATGTCCACTTGATAGTCCAATTAACCATCTCTTTTATCAAATTCACTTGTCATCCTACTTAACCGAATCTAATGTAAATCCATATTTTTCTTTTTTCCAAACTTCTCTTCTCATTTTTTTAGTCATCTTAGAGAAAGTCACCAATTTATCTTGGTATTTTCTCTTAAAATTGTTATCCCTTTATGTCATAAAATTCTTAATTCCTTTGACCACAAAAATATCTTTCTATACAAGGAGGCTGATATAAAAAAAAACTAATAGCAGGTTCACAAAAAAAATCAGTCCAAAAAGGATAAACAAAAAAATAGAAGATAATTGATCAAAAAAATTCAGTTACATTATTTTACACCAGAAAAAGGTAACCAGAAGAAAAAATATCAGTTACAAGGGTAACTGATATAATCAAAGAATCAGTTACAAATAAAAGAATTCTAGCTATCTCTTGAGAACTGATACAACAAAAAAGAAAGGAGGGAAAAATCAGTTATAGTGATAATTGATATAACAGAACAGAAAAGAAAAGATATGAAGATTTTTTCAGTTTCAGCTCTGGTGGCTTCTTGAACCGGATTCACCTTCAAAAAGCTCTCTCCCATATTCTTCCAATCATCACTCTACTCCAATCAATCTTCATCCTTCTCCAATATACTCTGCAATACTCCGTCATCTAAATCTCCAAGCTTCAACCCTCACCAACCTGCAATCATCAAGAAGCAACAACCAAAAAATGGTTACAGAAGTGAAGAAGCTCTAGCTGAAAACAAGGGTGATCCATAACAGAAAGAGAAGAAAAACCTTCTGGAGTCTATGATCTCGTTCTCTAATTATCAGTACCATAACCGTTCTCTCTCAAATCTCTTCTTCATCTTTCTGCAATCACCGAAAAGCTTCATCAATAAATCTCCCAGAACTTACTTCTAACCGTTTTCAATCTCTCATCAACCTTTCCTCTATCTTCACACCTTATCCATCACCGCCTTCATCTATCAACAACATAAGCTTTATCTTCAAGCTTCAATCGTCATCAGCATTAACTTTGTATCATCTTCGCCAAGATTCAGAAAATCTCCAGCAAGGAGTCTTCAATGTACGTGTTCATCGTCGATCCGCAGAACTCTCTCTTCTTTCCTTGATCACTGCACCTGCAAGAGAACAACGACAAACCGCAACAATGTCTCAAAATCGGAATGACAGAAAGGTGTCAAATTTGCAACATCAGAGAAGAAGATCAGTAAGAAACTCTCATACCTGAACGTCTCCATTGGATTAAGGGAAACGGGATTTTGGTTTCCGCCGCATCTCGCAGGGCAGTACATTTTGTTTTCAGCTTTCTCCATTATTCAATCTCGTCAATCTCATCAGAACAGGGATAGCCTTCAACCAGCTTCCTCAACATCATTGCGTCATCAACAACCGTCGTCACCATTAACCTTCAATAATCTTCAACAATATTCTCACGAATTCACATAAGGTTTCACGATGAAGAAAGTGAGATAAGAAACAATTCGAGATCAAGAAGAAGAATAAGTCCGTAACAAACTCTACCAATTCAAAACGCAAGATCGTGGCTCAAAGAATCTGAATCAACCATACATGAGCGTCGAAATTGATCTTCACCAAAGGATTCCTCGTCACCATCACAGATCGGTTGAATCTTCCGCCGAATCTCGCATTGGTATGATGTAGGCTGTTGATCGAGCTTCAAATCGTGTCTCTAGGTGGTTATGTATCGTTGACTCAGAATCATTGTTGAGTTTCGGTCTCGATTGGTGTTGGATTGAAAAAATGGAAGAGATTAGGGTTGGGTATAACAAGAGAGATAGGATCGAGCGAAGTTATGAATGGTTTCGGCGTCGCCGGTGGTCAAACCCGACACAACGGCGCGCAATCATGTGAATGGAGGAAAAGCGATGCAGAACCGGCGGTTTTTGTTGTTGATTGAAGGTACGGTTGAAAGACGAAGGAGGAGGGATCGGAGAAGAGTCATACGAAAAGGTCATGAATGGCGGTGAAGGAAAAGAAGGGCGTCGTGGTTTTGTTTCGTGAAGAAGAAGAGGTTACATTTGGTGAAAGGTTCTGATATTAGGTCAAAAATCATGGAGTTTGGGCCTAACAAGATTACCATGTAGAATCCCTATTTGCACCATACATTTTACTAAACACACCTCTCCTGTGAATTGGGCTCAACATTCTTCTTCCATGGATTTTCTATCACCACCCCAACTATAGCTCATTACACCACCCCTACAAGTTACTATGTGGGATTTGGGCCTAGCTGCCATGGACCTTCTATTTGCACCTTTGAAATGCTTCGACACTCTCCCTGCAACAAAGTCAGGATTTTGGGCTCAGCCCATGGATTATTTATTATTGGGACCATGTTGTTCAGTATGCACTCCCTTGGTTTCTCTAGAGTTTTTTGTAGAAATTCTAAATTAATTTTCTTGTTAAAATATTAATTAATTTCTTTCCTAATCATTTTTTTTTGGATTTATATTAATCCATTTCTCGATAATGTTTAGTTAGATTTTTTTGCAATGGTTTAATTATGGTTTATCACTAATTGTGAATTAAAGTGTTCATAAATGTTTTTATCGATATGGGATTGATCTCGATTATGGTGGAGCTTCACAAAGCCAATATGGAAGATGGGCATTTATTTTGCTCATAGGAGACTACAAGACCTTGCTTGAGGTTTTTTGGACTTCTTTTATATGAAGAATCGACACTTCGATCAAGTAAGTAATTTCGAGCTTTCCACGATAACGCATCATTCTAGTCGTATGCGGCTTAGGATCATGTAACTTAAGGTGCATATTGAGCCCTCCCACCTGAGGCATTGGATATATTTGTGATATATGTTGATTTGTCTCGATTTCGGAGCTTAGGGATTAGGTTACGAACCATTAGGATCGATTCCTTTCACTTCCCCTCAAAATCCACTTTTTGCTCGTTTCGTCGCAATTATTAAAAATAGTTTTAGGTGTGGTAACATTCTGGAAAAATTCATGAGTGATCCTCATCCTCTTAATTAATTGGTCATATTTTTTGTTTCTAGATTTTTGTGGTTTTAATAATTAATTTGGATTTTAGATCATGAGCTGTCCCAAAAGGGAGTGTTTTGGCATAAGGGACCGAAAACGATTTTTCCCCATAGTGTGAAACCTATTTTTTGTGTGTGATTAATCACTGTAATTTGTGACATTTTGATGCTCCTTAGGCATTTTTTTCATAATTTTTAGTGCCCTTTTTGATCCACTTTGTGGAGTTGTTTGTTTGGTGATCATGCTTTGTTACCTTGCTAGTCAAGGAATTGTTTTGGCACTTTGGTGCATAATTTTGTGGAATCATTTTAGACCATGTGAGATAATCACTATATCATTCCAGGGATTTAATTTCATAATTTTTAAAGGCTTTTTGCTATTTTTCCATGTCACCTAGATCTTAGGTTGATTCATGTGTTTATGTGTCGCATAACCTAAGTGTTAAGAAGGCATTCATGCCATTTGATTGAGGAACTTTTTGGTAGCTTTTAGGAGTTGATTATAGGTCATTTGTATGTCTTTAATTCCAGTCATAGGTCATTTTTTTGAATCATACTCATTTGGTTTGTTTTGGTGCTTTAAAGTGCATACTTATGTGAATTAACTTTAACCTAAACTAGTTTCCCTTCTCCTCTAAATAATAATTTGATTTATGTGGGAATAATTAATGCCTATTCATGCATTCTAATTGAATCTCATACCTTGTATGCTACTGACCCATAATCATTTCATGCATATTCACATGCCATTCTTCCTTAACTTTCATCATGTGCGATCTTATGCGATTTTTGTTCGTTTCTTCTCATATCTTCTTCTCATTGCTCCATATGCCTAATCCATTGCATCCATGATTGTATATTCATTAATCCATCTTCATAAGCATTCATTACTGACTTTGATGTTCATTTCATGTAATAATTCATGCTTGTAAGCCATATGCATTCATACTTCATCCATAAACCCTAACTTGCATTTAGGTGAACTTAGGTGAACTTTTTGTACATAGTTTGACATAGTTTGATCTTGTGAGGTATCCTAGCATACTTAGGGACCTATATCATGTAGCTACTGACTTTAGAAGTCATGTGACCTTTAGGTACCTTCACTTTTAGACTTAGGTCTTATTTTAAACCCTAGTTCCATTCTAGGACGTTTATGGTACTTAATCGCTTTCATGCTTTGATTTTAATATTCAATATGCATTGTTATGCTAACTTCTGTTTTGTAGGGGGAAAGATTGAGGTAAGCCTCACTTCATTCCTATATTTTGTGCATTCTAAATGTGTTTGCCTTAGCACTTGGTGCTTGCTTATAGGTTTTCCCTTTCTTTAGAAACAACTTACCTTCCTTAGGAAGTAAGTTGATTTCTAAGTTCTCTTTTTCTTCTTTTCCTTTTCTTTCTTAGGATTATAATACCTCATTAACCATAGGATCTCCCTTTTGTATATGATAACCAACTTAGGGTTGTGTCTTAGTCCCCCTTAGTTTTTCCCTTTTGCGATTTGAGTCTTCTTTCTCAATCTTCAAACAAAATCCAAAAAAACAATTAACAAATAAATGAAAGGATCCTTTGTGTATAGCCTTATTCCATGAAGCACTTGCACTCATTCCATCTTGGAGTGGTGTAAGCTTGTCTAGCATGATGTACAAGTCTCATCAAGGGGTTGTTTCACAAAGAAAAACTTAAAAGATACTTCTTCACAAAAGCAACAAAAACACTTAATAAAGTTCAACAAGCTAGTGAACTTAAGCCCTAACCCTAGGAAACCAGTCTTGGATAAATTCTCCTTGCTGGGTGTGCTTGTTCTATTATTCCATCTTGGAATGTAGTAGCAAGTACACATTCCATGGAAAAGAGTTTGAATTCACTTCCTTGTGCCAAATTCATATAAAACTCATAAAAGACAAAAAAAACAAATAACAAGCGACTATCCTGCGGGAACTTCTCTTCTCATCTTATTCACTCACAACGCGAACTCGCGACGACTTGTCTCACATGCAAGACGGTAAACGCACTCGTACCAGACGAGCCTGCAACACCTGAGCATAGACATACGCAGTTCTAGCATAAAAAACACAAACAAATAGTTCCCGCCTTAGTTAGGCGAACTGCGTCGACTTTGATCCTCATTATCCCGATGAGGTACGTAGGCAGCGGGGTAGGGCCCGTTCGAGCACATTCTTTATTTTCCCTACATTTCCCCCTTTCTTTCCATTATCTTTTCTTATCCCTTTGCTCGTTTCATTTCCATTCCAGTTAGCAGTTTTATTCAGCAGCATTCTTATTTCTCACCCTTTGAAACAAGCAAGCAAGCGTGGATCCCGTCGGGTACGACGGACGATCTGGGGTGCTAATACCTTCCCAGGTCATAACCGACTCCCGAAATCAGATCTTTGGTTCACAGGACCTTTGTCCTTTCCTTCTTCCTTAGGTTTGTGCAACATTACCTTTCCCATTCATTCGGGATAAAAATGTCTGGCTGGCGACTCTACCTTTTCCGCGCCACTTTCGCGTTTGTACTAGGATGAAAATCCCGGGAGCGACAGTCACCATTATCAATGATGGACTGAACAACATACAGATGGATGGTCAAGACGAACATTTTACGTTGCTGGACGAAGCAGAAGGCCAAGGAGCTGAAATGAACAGGAAATTTGAAGAGATGGTTGAACAGATCAGGGCCATTCAATCTCAGAGCTCTCTGGGGTTTGATATTACTGACTTGGGCTTGGTTCCAGGGGTTAGAATCCCTTACAAGTTCAAGGTCCCGACTTTCGAGAAGTACAACGGCATAGCATGTCCAAAGACTCACCTCCAGTCCTTTGTAGGAAGGATTGCCGCCCATACTGACGATGAGAAGCTATGGATGTATTATTTCCAGGACAGCCTGGTTGGGGCTTCCTTGGAATGGTATATGAAGCTAAGTAGGGTCAACGTTAAGAGCTGGAAGGACTTGGCAGAGGCGTTCGTGAAGCAATACCAGTACAATTTGGACATGGCTCCAAATCGTACTCAACTGCAAAACATGTCTCAAAATGCTAAGGAGGGGTTTAAGGAGTATGCTCAAAGGTGGCATCAACTTGCTGCCAGAGTACAACCACCATTGCTGGAGAATGAGATGGCTGATATGTTCACAGGAACATTGCAAGGGGTGTTTATTGAAAGGTTGGCGTCCTGTTCAGCAACCAAGTTCAATGATATAGTAATAGCAGGCGAGAGGGTCGAGACTCTGTTAAAGATGGGGAAGATTCAGGATACCAGTGCGAGCAACTCGAGTGGAGTAAGAAAAGCTTTCAACAGACCCCCAAGAAGAAGGGAAGGGGAAACCAATGATGTGTATGGCCGAGGATGGGGCCGAGGATATAGAAGATCATATGAGCAAGTGGCAGTTGTCACTATCCCTTCCAGCCCTGTGCAGCAGGTACAAGCTCAACCTCAACAACAACAACAACAGCCACAATGTAACAATTATCAACAAAGACCTTATCAACCGAGACAAGCTCGTCCGGCTAATAGGGTGCTTGAAGCAATTCCCATGACATACACTGCATTGCTGTAGAGATTGTTAGACCTGAACTTGATACAACTAAGGACATTAGCACCACCACCACCTGGAGAGCTTCCAGTGGGGTACGATGCCAATGCTAGATGCGCTTTCCATTCAGGGGCACCCGGGCACTCAACTGATAAGTGCAGGGCGCTACAACATAAAGTTCAAGATTTGATCGACTCCAAGGCGATTAACTTTGCACCACCGCCTAATGTTACTTCAAACCCTATTCCAAACCATGGAGGGGCTAGAATAAATGTTGTTGATTGTGGCGAGAATTTAAGTTTGATTCTGAGCGTAGAAGAGGTAAAGACTCCACTGCTGGTAGTGAAGGAGAGGCTGTTAAAAGGACAAGTGTTTCCGGGATGCGGTTCTGATTATGAAAAGTGTTTGAATTCAGTGAACGGTTGTGAAGACCTGAAGGTGGGGTTGCAGAATCTGATTAATGAAGGGTCATTGCAGTTTGATAAAGTTGATAATGAAGGTGATTGTGTGTCCACTATAACCATTTACTATGATCCAGCTGAAGTACCTGCCAGGAGGGAGCCCGTGACTATTTATGCTCCTGAAGTCAGTCCTGTTACTATTACTGTCCCTGGGCCTGTTCCTTATACTGATGATAAAGCCATCCCATGGAATTACGGCTCAGATGTGTATGTGGAGGGACAAAAGGTCGAGAGTAAGTCATTAACTATTGACCCGAATGTAGTGAACGTTGGAGGGGTTGGTGGTTTTACGAGAAGTGGTCGTCTTTTTGCTCCCCCAGTTCTGAGAGGAGATCCTGAAGCTGAAGTTGTGGCAAAGGCTAAAGGAAAGCAAACAGCGACTGAAGAAACGACAACTCCTGCTGATGGACAGGGTACCTTTGAGAAAGAAGTGGAGGAATTTATGCGAATAATAAAGAAGAGTGATTATAAGGTGGTTGAACAGTTGAACCAGACGCCATCCAAAATATCAATTCTGTCTTTGCTGATGTGTTCTCCAGCACATAGAGAAGCCTTGCTGAAAGTGTTACAGATGGCATACGTTCCTCAAGAGATAACTGTTAATCAACTAGAAGCTATAGTGGGCAGTGTGAATGCAAGCCACGGGTTGGGCTACACAGATAGAGACCTTACTTCGGAGGGCCGTAACCGCAACAAAGCACTACATATTACTATGGAGTGTAAGGGTGCTGTTTTGTCGCATGTCCTGGTTGACACAGGCTCTTCTCTTAATGTTCTCCTGAAGAAAGCCTTAATGAAGTTGAATGTCAATGGTATCGTCTTGCGACCCAGTGATTTGATAGTGAAAGCTTTTGATGGGTCCAGAAGGTCTGTGTTCGGAGAAGTTGAGTTACCTGTGAAAATAGGGTCTCAAGTATTCAAGAGCACATTCTACGTCATGGATATTCAGCCCGCGTACAGTTGCTTGCTGGGACGTCCGTGGATTCATGCTGCAGGAGCAGTAACATCCACTTTGCATCAAAAGCTGAAATACGTGGTTGATGGCCAAGTAATCACTGTGTGCGGAGAGGAATACATCTTTGTGAGCCACCTATCAACTTTCAAATATGTGGTGATAGACAAAGAGATCCATGAAACGTTGTGTCAGGCCTTCGAAGCGGTTAATGTCATCATTTTGGCTCCGGTAGAGAGGAACAATGAGAAAGAAGGTACCTCCATTCACTCCTACAAGCAGGCTAATGAAGTGGTTCAGTCAGGAAGCGCCCATGGCTGGGGCAAGTTGCTGGAATTAGAGAAGAAAGATGATAAGTTTGGGCTTGGTTATCAGCCTGGTGGGTCTAACTGGCCTCAAAGTGGCAAAGCTATTACTTTCACAAGTGCTGGGATGCTCGATCGCAACCATATCTGTGCAACAAGCGAAGAAGGAGATAGTGATTGTGACTGGGACAACTGGATTCATCCATGTGCACCCGGAGAGGAGCTCAAGAACTGGTCTGCTGAAGACATCATTCAAGTTACCTGGCAATCAGAGTAATTTATTTGTTTCCTTTTCTTATCATGCTCCATGTCAATCCTGCACTCTGCCCAAGGTGAACAGATCCATTTGTAGGGCCACCATGCTTTTTATGCATTTATATTTTACCATGAAATAAATGACATTTTCAAGCAAATTGTGTTCTCTTTCTTTCGTTTTAAATTTTTCACAAAAAAATAAAATGGCAATGTGTTTTTCCTTTTTGTTTGTTTGTTTGCGTCTCTTTTGAAAAAAAAGAAAACAACTTCTGAAATAAGCACATCATCTGTGCAGTGTTGATCATCCGGATTCTAGTGATAACATTCCTGCTATGACCACGCATAACTTTGACAATCCTATCTACCAAGCTGATGAAGGGGTTCAGGAGGACTGTGAACTCCCTGAAGAATTGGTCAGATTGTTGAAACAGGAGGAAATGGTCATTCAGCCTCATCAGGAAGAGATAGAGATCATCAACATTGGGACAAAGGAGTCAAAGAAAGAGATAAAGATTGGGGCCAGTCTGCAGGCCGAAGTAAAGGAAAAGTTGATTGGTATGCTGCGTGAATATGTGGATATCTTCGCCTGGTCGTATCAAGATATGCCAGGGTTGGATACTAACATTGTTGTGCATAAGCTACCATTGAGAGAAGACTGTCCTCCTGTGAAACAGAAGTTGAGAAGAACTCGTCTTGACATGGCGATGAAGATCAAGGAGGAGGTTCAGAAACAGTGGGATGTCGGATTCCTTGTCGTAACTAGTTACCCACCTTGGGTAGCTAACATTGTGCATATACCAAAGAAAGACGACAAAGTTCGGATGTGCGTTTATTACCGGGATCTAAACAGAGCAAGTCCAAAGGATGACTTTCCGTTGCCTCACATTGATGTGCTGGTAGATAACACCGCTCAATTCTCGGTATTTTCCTTCATGGATGGCTTCTCCGGATATAATCAGATTAAGATGGCACCGGAAGACATGGAGAAAACAACGTTCATTACCCCGTGGGGTACATTCTGCTACAAGGTGATGCCCTTTGGTTTAAAGAACGCCGGGGCAACGTATCAACGGGCTATGGTCACATTGTTCCACGACATGATACACAAGGAGATAGGGTGCTATGTGGACGATATGATTGCCAAGTCCAGAGACGAAGAAGAGCATCTGGTCAATCTCAAGAAGCTGTTTGATAGACTGATAAAGTATAAGCTGAGGTTAAATCCAAACAAGTGCACTTTCGGAGTGCGTTTCGGAAAATTGTTGGGTTTTATTGTTAGCCAGAAAGGAATCGAGGTGGATCCTGCAAAAGTAAAAGCAATACAAGATATGCCTGCACCGAAAACAGAAAAAGAAGTGCGCAGGTTTTTAGGGAGGTTGAACGACATTTCACTGTTCATATCTCATCTAACTGCCACGTGTGAACCAATATTCAAATTGCTAAGAAAAGAGAAAACGGTCAGGTGGAATGAGGACTGTCAAAGAGCCTTTGAAAAGATAAAAGAATATTTGCAGACACCTCCGATTCTAATGCCTCCAGTTCCAGGACGGCCGCTTATCATGTACTTGACTGTGCTAGAAGGGTCAATGGGGTGTGTTCTAGGCCAACATGACGAGTCTGGTCGAAAAGAGTATGCTATTTACTACCTTAGCAAAACGTTTACCGACTGTGAATCCCGTTACTCACTGCTCAAGAAAACTTGCTGCGCTTTGGTATGGGCTGCTCGTCGACTGAGACAGTATATGTTGACCCATACCACATTGCTGATTTCAAAAATGGACCCTGTCAAGTATATTTTCGAGAAGCCAGTGTTAACCGGAAGGGTTGCAAGGTGGCAAATGATCTTAACAGAGTATGATATACAATATACTTCTCAGAAAGCCATCAAGGGAAGTGTATTGTCAGATTACCTTGCACAGCAACCTCTTGAAGATGACTATCAGCCAATGAAATTTGATTTCCCTGATGAGGACATCATGTACCTCAAAGCAAAAGATTGCGAGGAACCACTTCCGGAGGAGGGGCCAGACCCTGAATCCAAATGGAAGTTGATGTTTGATGGGGCAGTCAATATCAACGGATGCGGAGTTGGTGCTGTTCTTATCACTCCTGAAGGTGTTCACTTTCCCTTCGCTGCCAGAATTACTTTTGCCTGCACCAACAATGAAGCGGAATATGAGGCATGCATAATGGGAATAGAGGAGGCTATTAATCTTTGGATTAAGACCCTCGATATATTCGGAGATTCAGCCCTCGTTATCAATCAGGTTACCGGCAAGTGGTATATGCATCAAGAACACTTAATTCCTTATAGGGATTATGCCAGAAAACTGTTGACGCTTTTCACAACGGTTAAGCTGCAGTACATACCACGAGATGAGAATCAATTTGCCGATGCATTGACTACTCTTTATTCGTCCATCAAAGTCTTGTGTTGGAATTATGTGCCCAGGATTGACATTTCCAGGCTTGACGCACCAACTCATGCTTTCTCTGTAGACGCAATGTCTAATGAGAAACCTTGGTACTTTGATATCAAGCTCTTCCTTAGAAAAGCAAGAATACCCAGCTGGGGCATCATCCAACGACAAGAAGACCTTAAGACGACTTTCTGCTAGTTTCTTCTTGAATACAGATGGGGTTTTGTATAAGAGGAACTTTGACATGGTCTTGCTCAGATGCGTGGATAGACACGAAGCAAGCCTGTTAATGCAGGAAGTCCACGAGGGATCTTTCGGTACTCATGCAGGAGGGCATGCTATGGATAAGAAATTGTTGAGGTCGGGGTACTATTGGATGACAATGGATGCAGACTGTTTTTCATACGCCCGTAAGTGCCACAAGTGCCAGATTTATGCAGACAAGGTGCATGTTCCTCCAAGCCCGCTCAACATCATGTCATCTCCTTGGCCTTTTTCTATGTAGGGCATTGACATGATCGGGAAAATAGAGCCTACTGCTTCAAATGGTCATCGCTTCATCTTGGTCGCAATCGATTACTTCACTAAGTGGGTTGAAGCAGCATCTTACGCCAATGTCACTCGTCAAGTGGTAGCCATATTTTTGAAAAGAGACATTATTTGCAGATACGGAGTGCCCGAGTGAATCATTATTGACAATGGTTCTAACTTAAACAACAAGATGATGGCAGAATTGTGTCGAGACTTCCAGATCCAGCATCACAATTCTTCTCCTTACCGACCAAAGATGAATGGTGCGGTAGAAGCGGCTAATAAGAATATCAAGAAGATTGTGCAAAAGATGGTTGTCACTTACAAAGATTGGCATGAGATGTTACCATTTGCGTTGCATGGGTACCGAACGTCAGTCAGGACGTCAACTGGGGCAACTCCTTTCTCATTGGTATATGGTATGGAGGCAGTCTTGCCTGTTGAAGTAGAAATTCCTTCATTATGTGTGATGATGGATGTGAAGCTTGATGAGAATGAATGGGTACGTGCTCGATACAATCAGCTATGCTTAATTGAGGAAAAGAGATTAACGGCTATTTGTCATGGTCAGATTTATCAGAGGAGAATGAAGCGAGCATTCGACCAACGAGTACGTACTCGAGAGTATCAAGTAGGAGAGCTCGTGCTCAAGAGGATCGTTCCTCCAGGTTCAGATCACAGGGGCAAGTGGACCCCAAACTACGAAGGACCATTCATAGTAAAGAAAGTTTTCTCGGGAGGAACACTGATGCTCACCACTATGGATGGAGAAGATTTCCAATCCCCTGTTAACTCGGACGCAGTTAAAAAATACTTCGCATAAAAAGACCCGCTGGACACAAAAACAGAATTAAAGTCCAGGCAAGAAAAGGGCATCCCGGCGAGCTAAAAACAGAATAAAAAATCTCGGGCAAAAGTTAGGGAAAATAAATTAAAAAAATGTACACCCGCTGAGTTGAAAAGCCACATCGGACGGCTCAGGCAAAAAAGGGTATCCCGGTGGATTGAAAACCCGAAAGGGCGATCCACGCAAAACAAGGGAATAAGCGAACAACTGCGATCCGAGTAATCTGAACCAAATCATTGTTTCGTACAGCCTGACAACATCAAAAGGATATGAATCAGTCCCCTCATCTTCTCAAAAAGCAAAGGCAAGAATGGAGAGTTTTGAAGACATGCTGGTCATAGCAAGAAGGAAACTCATTGGGATGCCGTGTCCATTGCCATTAGGATAGTTTATTTTCTCAATTTTATGGTATCTACCTCTTTCCAGGTGGTTGCTTCCTGATGTAAAACTTTGCCTATTCAGACGCTTTTCAATAAAAAGAATATTCAGTCAAAAAGCTGTGTTGTGTTTATTTTTCGTTTGCAAAAATGTCCTGAATTTTTGGAAAAAATAATAAGCATGGCATTTAAAACATGGTGATTTGTTTTCTAAAAAGAAAATGACAATACAGGGAAACATTTGAAATCCTCTTTGAGTGTCATGTGACGATGAATGAACAGATCATACCATGCAAGTCCCCGGGGCACATGTGTGTTTTCTGTTGTTGCAGGTTTTGCAGACTGGCGTCACATTCTCCCAAACAGAGTTTTCCCCAGCTAAGTCATGGCAGGTGGGATCCCCAAGCAGACTATTTTTCACAAATGGAGTATGCCCAGCAGGCAGTGGGAGGCCCATTCCCCACAAAGTTTAATTGTCAAAACTCTTTTCACAAACAAAGGATATTTGAGAAAGCATCTCCCCAGTCGTGCTGAAAGATCGTCATTTCCCCCGCAGAGTTCCATGATTGAGATATAACCATTATGGAAGTATTTCCCAACACTCGTCTGTGTTCATACTTTATTGTCGCTCGTATGCATTTCTCAACACTCGTCTGTGTTATCACTTTGTTACTGCTCAATTGCTTTCCCTAGCAGTTGCCCATGGTTGTAATCGTTGTTGCTCGTCTACATTTCCCAACACTCGTCTGTGTTTGATAATAGTTGATTTTTCTCGTCTGTATTTCCCAACACTCGTCTGTGTTTGATATTTGTCGTTGTTCGTCTGCACTTCCCAACACTCGTCTGTGTCTGATATTTGCTTGTTGCTCGTATGCATTCCCCCAACACTCGTCTTTGTTTGTTATCTGTTTGAAGCTCGTTTGCTTTGTTTGGCTACTTGTCTGTATCATCCCTAACATTCGTCCGTGTTAGCTTATATCCATATGTGTTGATTTGATAACTACTCTGGTACTCGTCTGTATTGATACTCCAAATGCTCGTCTGTGTTTGAATTTCTGGTATTCGTCTGTACCAGTGGATGATATTCGTCTGTATCATCACCCGAAGTGCTCGTCTGTGTTTCTCAGATCATCGTCTGATATTCTTTTGTATCATTGACTTATGGCACTCGTCTGTGTTCTCTTGATGATCATCCAATACTCGTCTGTGTTGAAGAGGTTTGAAGACCTGACGGTGGGATTAAACGTCAAAATGGTTACCGGCCCTGGCGTAACAGGTATATCCGAAGGAGATTCGTCTATCTCAAACACCACTTATTAATGTTGCACCTGGCGTAACAGGTTCGCTCGAAGAAGGCTCGTCTGTCTTAGACCATATATCCACGGATAATATATGAGGAGGGTTCGTCTACCTTGATTATGCATGTCTATCCCAAAGGCCTAAGTGCATCACTGGTCCTGGCGTAACAAGTTTATCCGAAGGAGATTCGTCTGTCTTAAGTCATATGTTTTGAAAAGTGTATGAGGGCTCATATGTCCAGTTCCTGGCGTAACAAGATTGCTCGAAGAAGACTCGTCTGTCAAAGTATTCCGATTCCAAATAACAGTTCAACTTGGAAGGACCTCATCTTCCTTCTCTCCAATTCAGTCACTAAAGCGTCATTTGGTTGGGTTTATTTCCCAGTTCTTGCATTCTCCAACAGAGCGCAAATTTCAGGTTTTCTTGGTATTCAACCACAATTTATCTTGAACGGTCGATAGCCCGTGCTACCGTTCTTTTCAGATTAACAGTTGCTTGAATAGGGGCAGCTGTAACACCCCAAATTTTCCCTCTTCTTTTTAAGCATCATCAACATATCATATTCATCATAAGCATATCATATTCTTGGCATCTTTGCATGGAAAGATGAGGCATAACATTCTCATGACCTAGCATTAGGCATATGATCATCTGTGGAGGGATTTGGAGCATTACAAGCTATAACAAGAGGCCCAATGGATTTGCTCAAGTCCTATGAGGAGTCTACATTGCATTCACAAGCTTAAGATCATTCACAAAAGCCCAGGAGGTTGGAGGATCATCAGGGAATTCAAGCTAGGGCAAAGCTCCTACACAATGATCCCAAATTAGGGTTTGAGTTTCAAGCATGAAAACTTTGTGACTTTGGCCATTTCATTTGGGAAGAGTCTTTCATATGACAAGAGGACCTAGGGATGAAATTTGGTGAGAAAATTCCTTGTGGAAGTCAGGTATTTCTTCAGTTGCTTGTAAAAGAAGAAATTGGTCAACTGTGCATTCTAGAAGTCAACTGTGAGATTTCAAAGGGTCCAACCCTATTTTTCTAGATAAGGGATGTTCTTATAACATTAGAAGAGGTTTGGCAAGAATAAAGATCAAGAATCAAGAGGTTTTTAGGTGTTTTTCATTTTTGGCATGTGATTGGTCATGAAATTTGCCATTTTAGTAACCTTTTGCCCTAATTTTCAAGTGTACATAACTTGGTGAAAAAAGCTTCAAATGAATTGCCATCAAACATGAAAATTGAATATTAAAGTATCCCATTTTTAAAAAGTACAAGTACTTTTTCATAGCCCTCATGGTTTGTGATATGAGGCCTTCGAAAATCACTTATTTTTTAGGGCATGATATGAATTTTAAGCCTCCTCCTAATGCAAAACCTCATGAAACTTATTTTTAAGTGGTGTTATGGACAAAATAAGATTATAGTGCTTCAAGGCAATGCATGAGAAGAATTGTGGCCCAAGGAAACAAACAAATTCGTGCATGAGAGGTGGTGTATTTCACAAAGGCAAAAATGCATGATCATGAAAAAAAGCATGACACCAACATCTGAGGGACAGGATCATCTCATTATGAATCAAGGGCTGGGATGAGAGATCAGCATGTGCAAAGAGGAATCAAATGCACGAGAAAATTGGTCATTATCATTCTTCATGCAATTTTGCAAAACAACCCCTATCACACAACCCATGCTACCACTTACCACTAAACCCTAATCAGTGTGATATGTGCATGATATAAAAACCAATCAAACCCTAAATGCAAGCTAGCACTCTCTCATTTCTCAGATTCAAAGTTTCTTGCACAAGAGCAAAAGTTTTCAAATCTCTCTCCTCAAGCCACACCTCTCTTATTTCTCTTCATATTCTTCTTCTACAAGCTTTAAGGATCACATTTCTCTCATCAATCAAAGCTGAAAGTGAGGAAACAAGAAGTTGCCATTCAGAGCAGTTTGCTTCGAAGCTCCAAATTCAGGCTCTCTCAAGCTTCCTCTTGCATTTATTTTGCAAGAGGAGATCAAAGTACACAGATCTGCAGCATCTAGAATTCTATTTTAGTGATTTTGAAGTGGTTCCATCTCAGGTATGACTTGAAATTCATAGATCTATAACTTATTTTTCTTATGTGCATTGTGATCTGTGAGCTTTGCTGAGTATGCTGCACCAATTAGATTTGAAAATGCATGAATAATGAGTGAGAAATATGGATCTGAAAGTTTGATGTCAAACTTTATTTGCTTCGATTTGATGAATTCATGGAGTATTTGTGTATTTGAGTGTTGGATTCGTGTTTAGCTTGATTAAATGATCAGATCTGGAGGTTTGTGGCTTTGTTCATGTGGTTTTGATCTTGGTTTGAATTTTCCGGTGCCGGAGCCCTAGCTCCGGTCACCGGATTCTGGATTTTTGTTCATCTGAGTTTGAATGAAAACGATGAAGCACAACCGTAGGATGCATGATCTGGACGAATGACCTCATGACAACACATTAAAACTCCCCCTCCCTTGCACGTGATTTTATGTTTTCTTTTGTAAACTGAATTAATCATTTTGTTTCACGCACACCATAACTAATGTGCACCCACTCACTCTGTCCAATGAATGTGAAGACCTGGTTTAATGAATGACTCAATCTCATGCGTACGTTTGATCTGAGGGTCCTTGTTTTTCCTGATTTTTTTTTTAATATCCATCATATTATTGTGAGCTGCACTGAGTCTGAGTGGGCCTCAATTGCTATTCCCCCCTTGCGTGGAAGCCCAATGGAAATGAACTAAGCTTACTTGCTGAATAAACCCCTGGCCTGTTTTCTTTTATTCTTTTTCTTTTTGTTTTCATTTTAATTCCAGTTTGCTTTTTAATGTTTAAAAATAGAATTAGGTCATCAAAAATTATAAAAAAAATTCAGGAATGTTTCTTTTAGTTTTCTTTAATTTTTGGTATTTTTATTTTTCATTTATTTTTAATTGTCACGCAGAAATTAATTGTTTCTTTTAATTAATTGATTTTATTTCATTTTGAAGTGTGTTGACTTGTTCATTTTCTATCTTGATCTTTATTTTGAATTTTTAGGTGATTCTTTTTGCTCTAGATTCATGATGAGATGTAGTTTATTGGTGATTTTTGTTCTGTTTTTTAGAATTTTGTTTAATTGATTTTGGTCTCTAACTTGTGCATAAAGCTTTCTAACCCTAATCCATGTTTGAACCCTCATTTGAATGACTAAGCTTCTGCATTTGATCCCCTCCTTTTGACATGTTAATATGGTATGATTGAAGGTCATTTGTGCAAGTTTGTGGAATTTTTGGATGCTTACTTGAATTAATTTGAATTTTTGTTCCTTACTTGTCCCTCTTTGCTTCTTTTGAGTCATATGTTCACTCCTTAGCTTAGAAGGGAACTTGTGCCAACTTGTTCAAGTTGTTTAGGGCCATCTTAGATTGTTGATACCCCTCTGGTCTTGAGTTAGTGTTTGTACCTTTGGAAATTTTGTGATTTGTTTGCTTTTGGAAATCCTTTCATTCTTATGTATGCTAACTTCACTTCTTTTGCTTCCTTGCCTCCCATGATGTAAATTCTTGAGTGTGCACCTCTTCTCTTCATCTCATGTGGTCCTTAGGAACTTTCTTAACATGTTAGGGTTCTGGTTTGGCACTTTGTGATGTTTCTTTGACTATCTTGCTTTGTATTCTCTCATGTTCACTTTGTCTTGTCATAATGATTCCTAATGCTTCATGTTGAGTTGTGTGGTTCTCTTCTCATTCTTGTGCTTTGAGTTTGCATTTGTCATTTGTGTTTATGACTTCACTTCTGGTTGTGTGACTTTAGTTTGATATTATGTTCATTTTGTGTTTCATTTTTGTTTATGTCACTAACCATTTCAGGGGCTTTGGTAAGTGAGAGGTGTGGATGTGATTCCCACATCTCCAATTCTTATCTCTTCTCCTTTCTTCATTGATACTATTATTGTGATTGTTGGGCTTTGTAACACGGTGGGAGAACTGACTTTAGTTATGTTGCGGATAGCAAGAGTCGCCACCGACTTTTATTTTATCCAAAGGAAAGGCATAAAAGAACAGGAAAGACCTTTTAAAAGATTTTTGGGTCCGGGGGGTAGGTTATGTAAAGGGAAGGTGTTAGCACCCTTTACATCCATGGTTATCCATGGGCTCTTAGTGACTTAGCTCACTTTGAATTGTTTTTTGAAAATGTGAAGTGTGTGGATAAAAATTTTCATAAGAGTTTGATAATGATCCATGTACGGATGCGTAAAAAACTTGTGTTTGAAAATTGTTTGAAATTGTGAAGTATTTGAAATTTTTTTTGAAATAGTGAGCAAGTAACTATGAGGAACCTACCCTAAAGTTTAAGTCTTTCTGTTCTTTATCCTTTAAATGGTAAGACTATCCCTATTATTAAGGAATAGGTAGTCATTACCTTGGATGTGAGGGACAAGTGAGGGTCATCTGTTTATGTAGGCAACTGTAGGGTGTATTAAGCATTTTGGAGGGACTGTCATCATTATTCGAAAGGGACAAGATCTTTATGAAGGCAACCATTTTAGGGACTTGATCTTTGATTATGAAGGGACTATATGACTTTACTTTTAAGGGACTTTTGCTTTATACACCCCACTTGACCTTTTACTTAGGCAACATTGAGAAGCAACCCTAGAAAGTGAGATGGCGATCAAAGATCGACTTACGTGTGTGAGTGTTTAATTTTAAACATTTATCTTGTAATTTAAATGACCTAAATTCAATTTTTGAATACAAATAGTTTTCACTCCCTATTTACTAACCATAGCATAAGAAATAAATAATTTAAAATTTACATCCAGAAACAATTACAACAATGATAAATAAACAATTTAAATAAATAAAGCAAAATATATAATAATAGTAGTAAAAATTGGGTTAGTGAAATAATAATAATAATCATAATTTAAAATAAAGGGGATTAGTAAAAAATAATAATAATAACAATTTTAAATGGGGTTAGCAATAAACATGATTAGTAATAATAATAATAAGCAAAATATAATAATTAAAGATTAGATTTCAAATTAAAAAAAAAATGAACAATTAAGTTATTATAATAAAAATTTGAATTATATACAAATTATAAAAATTAAATTCATCTTAAACATATTATGAAAATAAAATTATAATTATAAAATTATATTAACAATTTTAATTATTCCTAAGCATACATTAACAATTATTTAAATGCAAAAATTAAAAATATAAACAATTTAGATCATATTTACATATTATAAAAAAATAAATTAAGAATTTTAAATTTTAAACATATTTATGTACAAATTAAATTAAACACAAATAATAATATTAAATAAGAATAGAAAAAAAGAAATTAGGGTTTTTGAATTGTTTTAGAAAAAATAAATTAGGGTTTGTAAAATATTAGGGTTTTGTATACATTTTTTAGAATAATACAATAATTACATATATAATTTAATATTAATAATTAAAAAATAAATAAATGAGTTTTTTTATAACATAAAAAAAATGAGTTTAAAAATAATATGAATACATCATTTATTATTTGAATTTATTTTAGATAGAATATTAATTAAATTAAAAGAAATAAAGAAAAGAATGAGAAAATAAAAACCTGATGGGGCTGGGATTTGAACCCAGTCCCCTTAGCTTGCAGCCTCCAAGACCTGCCCTCCATCCACTGGGCCATGCGCGCGTTGGCAGTAAAAACAAGGGACTAATCCCTTTTGTCCTCAACCTGAAACAAATCATAGCAAAAATAAAAATAACACAAAAGGGCCTGGGGAGATTCGAACCCAGGTCCCTTACAATGCACACAAACATCCTTTCCATCCAGCCGGGAGGGCGCTTCTGGCAATGTAATGGCCACAATTGATTATATATTAAAACCAATGAATATCAGGAAAAATAACAAAAAGATGGTGAGACCAGGACTCGGACACAGGTCCTCAAGCAATACATGCGCACCTCCTTCCACTGGGACAAGCATCAGGCTTGTGAAATAAAATAGAAACTATATCATAATATTTTAAAACAATTTTTTAAATTTGAATTTCGCGCCAGACCAACTTCATCTTCAACCTTGGATTCGTAGGATTACCTGCGAATTTTGCTATGAAACTACCTGCGAATTTTCATGCACACAAAACCTGTGTTTTTCAAACCACACTCAAACAGCACAATTTTATCAAATTAAAAACATATTTGACTTCCTTGCAACCTGTACAATCCAATTATGTCAACCAAATTAATTTATATTGTGTAAATTGAAGAACCCTAATTTAGAGCTTTAAACCCTAAACATGGCATGTTCACGATTCGGCCATAACTCTTCACCAAACGATCCAGAATTCATCTATAGCTAATAACAAACATCAATATATCATCAAAATTCATTATCAATAAGTAAATATGATGATTCGGAAAAAAATGTATGAAGGACATGTATGATTCGGTTCATGCATTATGGAGTGTATTGGCTGCAAATAAGAGTTGAGATCCACTCAATGATGTCCAAGGATCACTGCTGTGTCTTTAGTTTACCTTCAAATGTCTTGTTTGATTGAAACCGAATTTGAGTTTGAGAGGTTTTTTTGGAAGATGCAACTTACACTTGGGAGGCAGAAAATTCGTGCTTGTCATTAGGTTTATGTTAAGTACTTATAGGATGATCAATTTAGGTCAAAAAGTTGGATAGTTGTGTAGAAGATTTGATCCAAAAAGATTCAAAAAGATGGCCTTTGAAAATCAAATTTTTTTGCATAAACACTTGCTATTTTGGTATGATTCTCATTACTCTTGTATCAATCAAGTCTAAATGTAATTTAAGACTTTCTAGAAACCAAATCAAATTTAATTTTCATTATTTTATATTTTATTTGAATTTAAAATGATTTTTTAATATAAAAATCATAATAAATAAATAAAAATGAATAAAATTATGAATAAATTAATTTAATTTCGTGCAAGATGTTTTGATGTGGATTGGGTCATTATTTGGCAAGCCCATTTGGAAAAAATTGGTTTTAGACCTCCATTTCCTTCATAAACCAACCCAAAATTTCCCAACTTTGCAAAGGCACATATCCTTCAATTTTAATGATATGAGGGTGTTCTTGGACATTTTGGAAAGCTTAAAGAGTCCTCTAAACAACCCCACTGGTTTCATGTCCATATCATTTACCAATCTCAAGTTATGCCCTTTTGAAGTTGTTGACTTTTTGTTGACTTTCAAAAGGACCTATAATGTCTTAGCTCATACCTTCCAAATGAAGCATTTTTGGGATTGGCTTGTGAGACACAAAGTTGTAGAGAATTCAATTTCCTTCAAAATGAGCTTTGAGTGGAGACTTGGTGATGAAGTATGTAAAAGTTATGGGGGTTCTTACACACATATAAGATGTTATGAAGCTCACTTGAAGTCTTGAAAGTCCATTTAGCCTGATTAAAGTCAAAACCCTAGTTTTGGATGCACTGCTTAGGAGGTGCATTGTCTGAGGGAATTGTCAACTCTTCTGACCAATTGTGAACTTTGTGAACCTTGTGAACTATCATAAAATGTCTTGTGAACCTCATGGGAGGTATTGTGAACCTTGTGAACCTTGTGAACTTCATAAAGTGTCTTGTAGACTTCATGAACCTCATGAAAGGTCTTGTAAGCATTGTGAATCTTGTGAACCTTGTGAACCTCATAAAGTGACTTGTGGACTTCATGAACCTCATGAAAGGTCTTATAAGCATTATGAATCTTGTGAACCTTGTGAACCTTCTTAGCACACAAGGTCTTGTATTGTGAGGGCAAATTTTGGGGTGCAACAGCTGCCCCTGTTCAATTTTCTGAAACCTGAGGGGTTAGATTGGTATATTTGCCAGTCGTGACCTGGAAGGTTGAAGGGGATTGAACACAAAAGCCCAAAAATTTGCACTCACCAGTGCATAGAGTGATACAGATTGCTAGTTTAATGTGCTTGAGTGGGCTTAAAGATGCCACTTGGAGAAAAGTTCTTCAGATACATTTCTTGGAGGATAAAGCAGTCCAGAATATGAAGGTAT
Source organism: Lathyrus aphaca (assembly GCA_963966055.1). Lineage (NCBI taxonomy): Eukaryota > Viridiplantae > Streptophyta > Magnoliopsida > Fabales > Fabaceae > Lathyrus > Lathyrus aphaca. The sequence goes on from OZ014521.1 coordinate 149,243,759, forward strand.
AATGATAGTTTTCAGGAGGATAAAGCAGTCCTGAGATATTGATAATAGCTATCAGGAGGATGAAGCATCCCTGAGGTAATAATATGATTTCAGAAGGACAAAGCAATCCTGAGGTACAATAAGCTGTCAGGAGGATAAAGCAGTCTTGAGGTAGTGATGAGCTATCAGGAGGATGAAGCAATCCTGAGGTAATAGTATGCTTTCAGGAGGATAAAGCAGTCCTGATGAGGTAATAAGCTTTCAGGAGGATGAAGCAGTCCTGATGTAGTGATGCTTTCAGGAGGATGAAGCAATCCTGATGTACTAGAAGTTTTCAGGAGGATGAAGCAGTCCTGATGGATGATATGCTTTCAGGAGGATGAAGCATTCCTGATGGACAAGAAGCTTTCAGGAGGATAAAGCAATCCTGAGGGATGATAACTTTCAGGAGGATAAAGCAGTCCTGATAATCACAAGTCTGTTTGCTGGAGAATTAACCTGGAAACAAGGTAGCATTCTGTATGATAATATTAGTTTATGTATTGTGTATGCATGTATAATATGATGCACTTAAGTAATGTATTATGTATCTATGGATATGTATATTATGGTATGATGTAAATGATGTATGTATGATATGATACTGCCGGAAGCGTCTGGATATCTTCGTATAACAACTGCTGGCCAGGGAAAATAAATCCCGATTCGTTGTTGAAGAATATGAGGAACTCGTTCCCGTCTTGTTTGATAATATATTATACATAACCTTCCGTCTGCTGGGAATAACAAGGTATAGATAACCTCCCGTATGCTGGGGATAGTAAGGTAGATATAACCTCCGTCTTCGTTCGTCGTACTCTTATTGGAAAGTAAATTCCCGAATATCCGTATGAGGATAAAAGAGATGGATATAAATTCCAGGGGAGATGTGACTTTATGAAGATGGATTTGTCCTACTGAGGGTTTGTAACTGTCTTGTAGAGATGAACCGGCGAAGCTTCGTTGAAATCCTTCCCTCGTTCGTCCTTAGTAAATACTATTACTGCATTTTCATGCATTTCTGGTAAACATCAATCATATTAAGCATTCATGCATTTTTGGAAAACATCAATCATATTCAAAAGCATACATACATTCAAACACAACCAATGGACGTTTCGCTTATGTAAATAGGGTAAAAGTAAATCTGGATTCAAAAGATGGAATTTATTTATATCAAAAAGTGACCCATACATGGGTAAGTTTGTACAAGGAGACATAAACCCTAGTAAGAGGATTTTGTCATAAAATTTTACAAAACAAAGAGAATCAGCTATGTGGGAAATAATCCTATTGAGTTTCAATTCTACTATTGTCATTATCTTCAAGTATCTCATCTTCTGTTGTTGAGGTGGAAACGATTGGATTGAGCTTTATCTGTTCGAGCACAACTGGTTGCAGTTTCATGGGTGATCCAAACGAGACATAGTCATACGCTTTAATCCCTAACTTTTGCCTGGATTGCCCTTTCAGGTTTTCAATCCACCGGGATACCCTTTTTTGCCCAAGCCGCCTTTCAGGTTTTCGACTTGCCGGGTGTACATCTTTTTATATATATCCCTAATTTTTGCCCAAACCCTTTTGGTTTGCCGGGATGCCCTTATTTTTGCCTAGGCCAGTCAACCTAGCGGGTCTCTTTTCATGCGTAGTATTTTTTAACTATGTCTGCGTTTACAGGCTGTGGGAAGTCTTCACCATCCATTGTAGTGAGTATCATAGCACCTCCTGAGAACACTGTCTTGACTACAAATGGTCCTTCATATGTTGGAGTCCACTTGCCCCTAGGATCACCCTGTGGTAATATGATACGCTTGATTACCAAGTCACCAGCCTGATATACCTTTGGCTTAACCTTCTTGTCAAAAGCTTTGATCATTCGTTTCTGGTACATCTGGCCATGACAAATTGCTGCTAACCTCTTCTCATCAATCAAATTTATCTGGTCAAGTCGAGTCTGAATCCATTCATCTTCCTCCAAGCCTGCATCCTTCATAATTCTTAAGGAGGGAATCTGAACTTCAATGGGCAGAACTGCTTCCATACCATAGACTAAGGAAAATGGGGTTGCCCCTGTCGAAGTACGTATTGTGGTACGATAACCATGAAGAGCAAATGGTAACATCTCATGCCAATCCTTGTAAGTAACAGTCATCTTCTGTACAATCTTCTTAATGTTCTTATTAGCAGCTTCAACTGCCCCATTCATCTTTGGACGATATGGAGAAGAGTTGTGATGCTTAATCTTGAACTGCGTGCAGAGATCAGTAATCATAGTGTTGTTCAGATTAGAGCCATTGTCAGTGATAATCCTTTCAGGGATGCCATACCTACATATGAGATTATTCTTAATGAATCGAGCCACAACATTCTTGGTAACAGATGCAAATGAAGCTGCCTCTACCCACTTTGTGAAGTAATCAATAGCAACCAGGATGAAACGATGCCCATTAGAAGCAGTAGGCTTGATCTCACCAATCATATCAATGCCCCACATGGCAAAGGGCCAAGGAGCAGTCAACACATTCAATGGTGATGGAGGTATATGTACTTTATCAGCATAAATTTGACACTTGTAGCATGTTCTGGAGTGTTGATAGCAATCAGCTTCCATGGTAGACCAATAGTAACCTGCTCTCAATATCTTCTTTTCCATAGTATGTCCACTAGAATGGGTGCCAAAAATTCCATCATGCATATCCTCCATAATCTCAATTGCTTCCTTCTTATCTATACACCGAAGCATAGTTGAATCATGATTGCGCTTGTACAAAATCCCATTACTCAAAAAGAACTTAGCAGAAAACCTTCTCAGAAACTTCCTATCTTTGACAGATGCCCCTTCAGGGAATTCCTGAGCTTCAAGATATCTTTTCGCTTCATAGAACCAAGGTTTCTCCTCTGCCCCTTCTGTGTCAATCTCATTGCAGTATGCAGGCTTTTCAAATCTATCAATAATAATCTTGGGAGCTTCATCATCCCAACTGATCTCAAACATGGATGCCATGGTAGCTAATGCATCTGCCAACTGATTCTCTCTCCGTGGAATATGTCCAAAGGTAATTGTAAACACCCCAAATTTGCCCTAACCCATTCACACCATGGCTTTTGATCATTCTCATATGCATAAACACAATCATAACATCTCATATCTCATTTTTGATTCACTGCATAGATTCTAAGTCATCTGCACCTAGGGTTTGTGATCTAAGCAATCTCAAGGCATCTTGAGCCACTCCAAAGGCCATCAATCAATTCAAAGGGGTCTACATGTGTTCAAGTATCATATTACATCCTCACAAAGTCAAAAATGCAAAGGAATCACAAGAACTAGGGTTTGAGTGGATGCAGAGCCAGGCTAGACTGCACAGTTGACCTAAAATTAGGGTTTTGGTTTCAGAGGCCATAACCCCAAATTTTTTGGTCATTCTTGTTTCCATTGGTCTCTATATGGTATAGGGAGTATGCATATCAATTTTCATGAAAAAATTCCATGGGGAAGTCATCTGATCAAGGGTTGACTTTTCAGACAAGTCAGTGTAAAATCAGGGCATCTGAGGCCCCCAATGACCCATCCAATGGGTGATCTTCATCATTTTGAGTGTATATGATCTTTATTTGATCATGGAAGAAGGTTGAAGTTCACAAAAATCAAGCATTTAGGGTTTTTGCAAATGTTGACTTTTTTGGGCATAGTTGACTTTTCAAGAATGCTTCATTTTAGGTCATTTTTCAAGCCTTGATTCTTGATCCAAAAATGCTTCAAATGGAAAAACTTTGGTCATGAAAGTTGTATATCTCATCTTTCCCTTTTCAAAAAGTACAAGAACATGATCAAACTCTTCTTGGATCAAAAGTTATGGTGTGACAAAGTTGACAAAAATCATTGATTTTCAAGGCATGCTTCAAATGAGAATTTTGCAAAATCATGAACCAAAGCCAATTGCAACTTCTAATTCATTTCAAACCAGTACATAAACATTCTACATGTCCTAAAAAGTCAGAATTGGACCAAAGATCACATGTGTTTAGTTCATGTAACAAGGCATTTTTCATGAAATTTCAAAAGGTGACAACTTGCAAAAGCACTCATCACACTTCCTACAACTTGCAACCTTGGATGCTGACCTTGCTAGCTCTCTCACCACACCATGCTGCGCAGCCCCTAGCCCTTGTACCAAGCTAGCACCTCACCATACTTCTCTTACACAAAAGGTGGACTTTGAGCAAAAGCAAACTTACCTATCACAGCAGGCCATGTCACATCATCCAGCCAATTGGATTAGTTTATACTTTTCATTGGCAAGCCATTCCATACATCTAGCAAGGCTGAAACTCACTCATCCATGACATACACCAAAACACTCCATTTTGCATCTTCCTTCGAATTTGTTTTTTTTAGCTTGCAAACATAAAAACCATTTCCATAGATCAACTCACCATACTTCATAGACCTCAAACCACCAAGAGCCAGGCCTGAAACAAGCAAGAACACCCCACTGCCATTTCTCACCTCAACTTGCAGTTTCATTCGAAACTCTTTCCACAACACACAAACATACAAACAAACACCACAGACCTTCTCCACTCACCATCTGGATCACAAAGAACCCTTTACAATGACCTGAAACTGCCTGAAACTCCATTGCCATTTCTGACTGAGCTTGGGCAGAAGCTTGTCAAACTCCTCATCCAGCCAACATAATTTCCTTTTGAGCATTCAAACATCATCTGGGGATCAAGTGGAGTGGATTGCACTGAAGGAAGTGGCCAGAAAGTCATCATAGTGAAAGCTTCGAATCTCAGGTAGCTTGAAAAATATTTTTCCAGAAATCATTTTTCTTGTTCTAAACTTGCTCTTTGTGCCTTCCTGATCATGAATATGCCTTCAGTTTTTGAAATGGTGATGAAATGAACATTTAATTGCTCTCTGAAGCTTGCGTGCCCTAGTTCTTATTTTCTTCGATTCAGCTTAGTTAGGAAGTATAAATTTGTTTTGAGAGAGGGTTTTGATTCGTGAGTGGTTGGAGATCATTTCCCAATTCTTAGATTTCATTTTAGTTAGCTTTTTGGGGTTTTGGGGATTTTTCAGGGGAGATGCTGGCCGGAGAAGACGACCGGAAGTCTTCTCCGGCAGCCTGAAAGTGATTAAGCCCTAATCATGTATTTAGTGCCATTTGAATTTGGACCTTTGGATGTCGTTGACTGGTTGACTCCCCGCGCGAATGGAAGGCTCAGATGCATCCAATTAGCCCTAATTCTTTTCATTAGTTTAATTAATCCATAATTAAATTAATTTAATCTGAGCCAACCACAGCCCTTGGATAGCGCGCGTGGTCAACAAATTCAAACTCAGACTCAATCCTGGCCCTCCACTCATTTGACTTTCCTTTTATTTTCATTTAATTCATTTTCTTTTCATTTGTTTTGCACAATTAATTTTTAATAGTAAAAAGTCTTAAAAAATTATGAAACTTTTTCTCTTAAGTTTTATTAATTTTCATGACACAAAAATATTTTCATTTTATTTTTTATCATTAAAAAAGTATTTTTAAATATTTAAAAGATTATTTTCAATTGATTAATGGAAATTAATTAATTAAAAATGCTTTTAAATATCTAAAAATCACCAAAAAATTCATGAAATGTTCTAAGACATTTAGAAACATTGTCCAACCTTCAAACCAAATTTCTTTTTTGATCTTGATGCATTTTGAGGATTTTCCATTGAATTAAATCAATTTTTTGTGCATTATTTTGATCCTAAGTTCAAAAAATCATTTCTGCCTATCTAGGAAGAGTTGGACATTGATTCTTCTTGCATTGTTTTGTGTTTAGCATGTAGTCTCTAGGATAAAATGGCCATGGTTTGATTCCTCATTTTCAATTTGTTTGGTATTTCTTTTGTTTAGGAACCCTAAAAACCCTAATAACTTGTAAAAATCATAACTTGAGATTGGTTAAGGGTTGAGACCTCCCCTTTGGGCCTTGGTTTAGTATAGGTTTAGGGTTTCTTTGGTTGGCATTTTCCATTTTTTATCTTAGGGCTTGCTTCTGTTTTTGACTTTTGTTTGTTGCATTGATCATAAACCCTAATTTGGGCTTCCATTTGCATCCTTCTTGCATTCTCTTGCATAACATGACTTGCCATGACATTCCATGCTTCCATTTGATTCATTTGACATCATAAGACATATAGAAATCATGTGTGATCATTGCATCTTGCATTTGCCATGTTGTATGCCATGTATGTTTCATAACTTTTCATGTGTATCCATGCTCCTAAACTTGCATCATTTGCATTCATGATCTTGTATGAACATCTCCATGTGCTGCCTCATGTTTGTAGCATCTCATAACATCATTAGCATCATGTATATGCTTCTGGTTCTGTCTCTCATCATGTCATCTCATCCCATTTTGCATTGCATTGCATTTCTTTTCTAACCATTTCAGGTGGTAAGTAATGTTGAGAAGTGAATTTGCCTTCACTTCTTATGACTTTTCTTTTCATCTCTCTTGCATCCATTGCTGCATTTTTACTTTGTGTTTGAGTTTGAGCTTGCTCATTCTTGTTCTTCTTACTTTCTTTCTTCAAGTGACTTGACTTCTTGAATGAAGCAAGTCACTTTGCTTCTCTTGATCCTATTCATCTGCTTTCTGGAGGTTCCATTGGAGATCTTTCTTGTTTAACCTCACAAACCTTAGGAACAACCAAGCATGACAATGAATTAGGGCTTTGATTAGTCTCCCCTCTTAGTTTCACCTTTGTGTCTCTTTTGAGTCTTCTCTTCTCATCTCATAATCAGGGACTAAACCCTAAAGGTTTTAAGGCTTTGTGATTAAGCTTATACCTGCATCCTTCTATTAGGATGGAGTGTATAACTTTAATCCTAAGTGTTAAACCCTTAATGTGTTTAAATCTCTTAATCAATTCACTTAATAATTATCAAGACATCACACTTGTAACTTGGGCCTTGCATTAGGGTTCTAATTCTTCCTTAATTGGCTAAGAAGGACTAACCCTAGTGTTAATGGACAAGTCCCCCTCAAGTTGTCTTACAAATCATAAAACTCACTTCTTCATCATATCATTAAATAAAATCCACTTAATCAAAGGCTTGTTTTGTCATGAGTTTAATCCCTAATCATGGATTAAGTTGAGGAGCTTTCCTCAACTTAAACACTCTCATCTATTATCCTTCTATTAGGATGGTGTAATGAGTTTGTTTAAATCCCTGATTATGGCTTAATCTCATTACCCAACACTAAACAAAAACACCAAAAACACCTAAATAATCACAAGTAGGTTAATGATCTTAAATCCTACATCAAAGGTGATTAAGTGTGAGAATCCGACTTCACACTTAAGGTATTCTCATTACCCCTAAACAGAGGGAAGATGTGATGAGTTTACTAAATCCATTGGTTTAGGCTTAAGCTCATTAACTTATGACAAATCCAAAAGCAATAAAAGACTGAAAACTCAAAAAACAAACAATAATCGTCTCCTTCGGGATTCTTTTCTCATCTCATTCACTCATAAACGAGAACTTGCTTCTTCCGTCTTATGCAAGACAGTCAGCACCTGAGCCAGACAGGTCATGCACTTGAGCGTAGACAAGCAAGCAGTTCACAAGTCAATTCATCTTTCAGTCTCTTTGGGTCGAACTACGGTGTTCTGACTTCCTCATTGCACGAGAGGATACGTAGGCATAACTTAACAGTTATCGAACAAAAGTCTCTGTATATTCCCCCTCTTTCCAGCTTCATTCTTAAGCCTCATGATCTTGAGCATATTCTCATTCCTGCACTGACACTTTCATATTTCACTTCACTTTTCCCTTGCACTGACACCTGTACATTCTTTTCCAGTTACTTAATACACAAATTGCACTGACACTACCCCTTTAAAACACAAATCTTTTAAGCGTGGATCCCGTCGAGTACGACGGACAATCTGGGTGCTAATACCTTCCCAGGTTGTAACCAACCCCCTTTCTCAGTCTCTCTGGTTCGCGAACCGTCTTATCCGTATCTTTCTAGGCCTATGCAGCATTGCCTTTCCTCCGGGATAAAAATGCCTAGCTGGCGACTCTATTCATCTCCAGTGAGCTCACGGCTGTGTGTTCTCACTGTTCCCTTTCGCCGACCGTTCGCGTCTGTACCCCTTTTGACCCGGTGTCACTTGGCGGGAGCGACAGCTTGGCGACTCTGCTGGGGATATGGGCATCTCCTGTGACCAGGGCTTCTGGTTCTTTTTGTGGGTTCCTCCTAGCGCTTGATTGATTTGTGTTTATTGGGGTGTTATGTGCTTATTTGTGTTTGTACATTTGCTTTATTTACTGCTTTCTGTACAGCTTTATTTATTGCTTTCTTTACAGTTTTTTTTTCATATATCATACTGTCATGCTGGATCTGGTTTTGCTTTGGTGGGTGGGGTTTCATTGAGAGTTAAGGTCCTATACCTGGGACCTGAGTGACACCTAGGCTAGAGTGAATCATATTCTTTCCCATTCCATCTCGGTCTGGTGCGGGAATATGAAACACGGTTCAGATATGGGTTTCTTCTTGAGAACTCTGTGTTGCAGATTTCCTGCAATGCTAGGGCTATCTGGGAAGCCTGCTAAGTCTGGATGACCTTTTAGTATTGACCTTCAGAAACTGAGGTGAATTAGAGGAGGAACTTTTATGGTTATTGTAAACACTGTACCTCCGGGTTAGAAGTGTTTACACTTCTCATAACTGATCCAAGTCTGAGGATCCTTGTTTTAGAACACCACCTGTGAGGGGGTTGGGCTGTTTACAGGTTTGCAGGTACCTTGGCCTCAGAATACCCTGTTACTTTGATTTGATTAAGAATACTTCATGTTGGAACAATTCTTGTGATTCTAAAACCCTGGACATGTGGCTCTTTATTTGAGTCCCCCACCTTGGTTACTGGATTTATAGACCTCCATCTGGTATTCTTGAATATGTCTTGGACCTATATCAGAGCATTTGATCGGATCCAGCTCAGTCACAAACCCTTGCATATCATTTGCATACATACTCATTGCATCATATTGACATTTGCTTATTTATGTTTCAGGGTATCCATCTTCATTTGGTTTTGGTTTTGACCCCATCTTCAGTATTGACCCATCTTCACCAGCACCTGCTTTTGATATCAGCTATCTACTTCAGTCACCTGCACCAGCCAATCAGTGGCCCCTTCTTCAGTGTTATCATCAGCATCTTGTCTCTACTCAATCTCAACATCATGGCTCCTAAAAAGAGTAACATCACCTATCACTTCTTCCAGCCAGAGCTATCTGACATCAGGAGGATTCAGACCCTGATCACTCCAGACCATATACCACTGTTCAGAGAACACCATGGAGATATACTTGATATGGTTATGGATCTGGACCCTTCGCAGAGAAGCCTGATCCACACTTGCATTCAGTTCTATGATCCCCCACTGAGATGTTTCACTTTCCAAGACTTTCAGTTGGGCCCTTTATTGGAAGAATACTCATCACTGGTTGGTATGCCTATCAGGGATGGAATCCCTTTCAACCCTGAGATGGTCTTTCCTAGTAATGGAGAAGTAGCAAAGGCTTTGCATCTGGAACCTGTTCTGGTTGAGCAGCATATGACTTCTAAAGCTGGAATCCCTGGCTTCCATCTGGATTTCTTGATCTCTCAAGCTACCCTGAAAGCTTCTTTAGGAGAGTGGAAAGCTGTCTGTGCTTTGTTGGCCTTGAGCATATATGGAATTGTATTGTTTGCAGGTGAGCCTCGATTCATTAGCAAAAATGCAATCCATCTTTTCATCTTGCAGAACCCAGTGCCCACTTTATTGGGGGATCTCTACTATTCAGTGCATCAGAGGAATGAAAAACAGAGGGGAAGATTAGTAAGATGCTGTGCTCCATTATTCCATACTTGGCTTCTCAGGCATCTACCCAGGACAGATGCATTTTTGAATCCTCATCAGCAAAGCAACTGGGCTAAGAGACTCACTGCTCTGACTTCAGCTGATATCAGGTGGTGCACCCAAAGCACCAAGGGTAGGGATATCATTACCAGCTGTGGGCATTTTCCCAATGTGCCCCTAATAGGAGTTAAGGGTAGTATCAATTACAACCCTCTGCTGTTCAAAAGACAACTGGGCTATGCACTGGCCCACACTCCTAAGGCACAGGACTTGGTTGAGACTCTTTATTGTGAGAACAAGCTTAATCTGGCTATTGTTAGGCAGGCAGCCTGGGCCTGGGACAATGTGCAGACCAAGGGAGTAACCATTCTGGGGAAGTGCAGCAATGTGGCATCAGCACAATATTATGAATGGTCCCGCGCCAGGGCTCAATTCTCGGGGATGCCCTTTACCATAGAAGATATGCCTGAATCATCTTCAGCACCACCTGCCACTGTCAGTTTGGAGGAGTTTGAGATTTTGAAAGAAAGAAATGAGAAGTTAACCCAGGCTTTGCAGAAGACCCTCCGGGAGAGGAGTGATGGTATGAGGGAGATTGAGAGGTTAGAGAAGTTGAGAGTGGAGCATCTGGCTAAGATTGAGAAGTCTGGGGATTACATCAAAAAGTCTAAGGCTGGAGAACAAATTCTGAAAAATGCTTGCAAAGAAGCCCAGTTCCAGAGAGCGAGGACAGACTTGTATCTGAAGGAGAGTCAGGCTCGGTGGGTCAGGATCACCGAGGCTCGTACTCTGGAGGACAAGAGAGTTCAAGACAAGATAGAGCAACTGGAAGCTAATGCAAAAGAGCAGCAAGAAGCCCTGGCAGCAGCCCAGAGGGAGATATCAGAGCTGAAGACCAAAGCAGGAGTGAAGAGGTCAAAGGACCAAAGTCAGCACAAGAGGCTAACAGCAGCTGTTACGACCCGGAACCTCCTCATCAGGAATCTCACAGAGCGTCCGGCTGATCCTGTGACCGAAGCACTTCTCCAGGAAGTTCGTGAGGATGAGTTTGGTCTTGGTGTTTGACCATTTGTTTGTTGTTGCTTTCATTCCATGTACTTTTATTTTCCTGTAATGTATTTTGACCCCTCAGAGGGCTTGTATTTGTAAACAAACTATGTACCATTTTGCCTTTTGTAATATATGTGGTAGTTTGTTCCATCCGGGTTTCACTTCAAAAGCAACATCAACAGCATCTTCAAGGGTCTGGAAGGGTCAAAACTGAATACCAAGCCGGATACTTTGAAAGCAAGTAAGCATACTGAATTGCATGCTAACCCTTTGTTTGTTTTGTAGGTGTTTGTTTTATTGTTGCTAACTCTGTTGTGATGCTCAGGAACTATTGCTCGGCGCCGGGTATTTCCCCTCAACCGTCCGCACCGTTATCCGACCCGTAACAATCTTCCGGGCATTCAAATGGATCAGGTACAGCAGGACCTTGCAGAGGTCAGGACTCAAATGGCAAACGAAAGATTGGAAATGAGAACACAGATAGCTCAGTTTATGGAAGTAATGAACAACATGGCTCAGAGCCAAGAAAGATTGAGGGCCATGGTGGAAAGGCAGAATCAAGAAGATCCACATATAGGGACTGCCGGGACCAGCAACAATGAAAGGGTCCAACCACATGCTAATCCCCCAGTCTTTGGCCCTCACCTCCATCCAGAGGCCAATATACCAGTCAATATTCAAGGGCCTGCTACAGCAGGGAGGGTACTGCAACAAGACCATCAAGAAGACCAGTTCACAGTAATGGGAGCCGGGGAAGAGGCTTATGATAGAAGGTTGGAGGAGATAGCTGAGAAATTGAGGTCCTTGGAGTCTCAAAACTCTTTGGGGTTCGATGTCATGGATATGGGCTTGGTAGATGGGGTCAGGATTCCCCACAAGTTTAAGCCACCATGTTTTGAAAAGTATAATGGGACTTCCTGTCCCCGAACCCATCTGCAATCTTTTCTCGGGAGATTAAAAGCTTATACCATGGATGAGAAGTTGTGGATGTTCTACTTCGAAGATAGCTTGACTGGAGCTTCTAGGGAATGGTATTCCCATCTGACAAGAGCAACAATTAGATCCTGGAAGGACCTGGCAGAGGCCTTCATCAGACAGTATCAGTATAATCTGGATATGGCACCCAACAGGACCCTCCTAATGGGAATGTCACAGTCATCTAGAGAGAGCTTCAGAGAATATGCTCAAAGATGGAGACAGCTTGCTGCTGCTGTCCAGCCACCTATGTCTGAGAGGGAAATGGCAGACATGTTCATGAACACCCTTCAGGGAACTTATATTGACAGGCTGGCTGCTTTCTCTTCCACTAGCTTTGCAGATGTTGTCATAGCTGGGGAGAGAATTGAAAGCTTGTTAAAAATGGGTAAGATATCTGACAACGGGGCAAGCTCATCCAGCAATGCAAGAAAGCCTTTTGCAGGCCCAAGAAGGACTGGTGAGACTAATGCCATCCACACCAACAGGGGCAGGCCTCCATATGTTCACAGGTCTGTAGCAGCAGTCACCATTCCCGCTCCAGCTCATCCTCAACCAGTTTATCAACCTCCGCAACAAAACTATCAGCCACAACCTCAATACCATCAACAGAATCAGTATCCTCCGAGAAATTACAACAACAGCAACACCAACAACAATAACCAGCAAAGGCCATTCCAGCAGAGGCCATCTCAAGCTAATAGAGTGATCGATCCGATCCCTATGCCATATGATACATTGCTGCCACAACTCCTGAAACTCAACCTAGTTGAGCTAAGGACGCTGGCACCTCCAGATCCCAACAGTCTACCCAGGAACTATGACTCCAACGCCAGATGTGCCTTCCATTCAAACGCACCTGGCCACAGTACAGAAAAGTGCAGAGCTCTGCACATGAAGGTACAAGACCTGGTAGACTCAAAGGCTTTGAATTTCGCACCACCACCCAATGTCAATAAGAACCCGATGCCAAACCACGGTGGTCCCGGAATTAACGCTATTGAAGAAGACAAGCCGTCTTATTTAATAACTAGTGTGGGTCAGATCCGGACACCGTTGGTAGAAATCAAGGCTCAACTCCTAGAATGTCAAATGTTCCCGGGGTGTGAGTTAGGGTGCGCTTACTGCAATATTTCGGTAAATGGGTGCGATAATTTGAGGAATGGCATAGATGGCCTTATTCAGAGTGGCCAGCTTCAGATCACCACATCATTTCCAACAAATCCAGCAATCTCATCAGCAACGGTTTCAGAACCTCCTACAACTGCAGCAACCATTGTTCCTGACAATTCTTCGGCTTCATCAACTAGTACTTCATCCATCATCTCAAATGACCGGTTATCAACAAATTTTCCTGCTACAACTTCAGCTTCATTTCATTTTGAATCTCCTACAACAACAACATCCATCCTTCCACCAATGTCTCCTACAACTCCAGCAACGAACTCTGAAGATGTCTCAACCGTCACAATATTTTATGATCCTGAAAGCAACTCTGTCTACAACTCAGAAGGTGATGCTCCCACCAGAGCACCAGTCACAATTTATTATGATCCGCAGACTATCACAGTTCCTTCAACAGCTGCAATCAGTCCAGTCACCATCACGGTGCCTGGACCAGTACCTTATGAAAGCAGTAATGCCATCCCCTGGCATTATGGCTCTGACCTGTACTGTGAAGGACAAAGGATCACTTTTGAATCATCAACCCCTGCACCACAAATAGACAATGTGGGAGGAGGCGGAGGCTTCACTCGAAGCGGACGTCTCTTCGCCCCACAAATCCAGAGACCCACCGCCGAAGCAGAAGCTGCTGCCAAGGCAAAAGGGAAGAGCCCTGTGCAGGAAGATCAAGCTGTTAAGGAAGCCTTGAAAACACCCTTCGATCAAGAGGTTGATGAGTTCATGCGAATCATCAAGAAGAGTGATTATAAAATAGTGGATCAGCTTCATCAGACGCCTTCCAAGATCTCAATCCTATCATTGCTTATGTGCTCCGAAGCCCATCGGAATGCACTACTCAAAGTCTTGCACGCAGCTTACGTGCCTGAAGAGATCACTGTCAATCAGCTGGAGGCTGTAGTGGGGAATGTTAATGCTAGTCACGGACTAGGGTTCACCAATACTGATTTGACAACGGAAGGCCGCAACCACAACAAAGCCTTGCACATAACCATGGAATGCAAAGGTGCTGTCCTTTCCCATGTGCTGGTAGACACGGGGTCATCCCTCAATGTCTTACCTAAGAAGGCCTTGGTGAAGCTAGAATATTACGGATTGGCATTGAGACCCAGCAACCTGGTGGTGAGAGCCTTTGATGGTTCAAAGAGATCGGTTCTGGGAGAGATCGAATTACCCATAACGATTGGCCCGCAGACTTTCACAACTATCTTCTATGTGATGGACATTCAGCCTGCCTACAGCTGTTTGTTGGGTAGGCCATGGATTCACGCTGCTGGCGCCGTGACCTCTACCCTTCACCAGAAGTTAAAATATGAGTGGGAGGGTCAAATCGTTACAATCTGCGGAGAGGAGGACATTTTTGTCAGCCACCTGGCTACCTATAAATACATTGAGATGGATGGGGAGATCCATGAAACAATGAGTCAGGGGTTCGAAGCTTTGAATGTGAATGAAACATCTGCTGTGCCTGGAACTTCTATATCATCATACCAACAAGCCCGGAAGGTTGTTGAGGGAGGAAACGCCCAAGGCTGGGGCAAACTGTTATCGGTGGAGAAGAAAGAGGACAGATTTGGGTTGGGTTACAAACCAACTCAACAAGATCAAGCAGAGGCTGCAAAGGAGCCCAACTTTGTGAGTGGGGGGATGCTAACCCCTGATGCTGTCAACTGTCTGGAAGACGAGCTGGAAGAGGAACGCAACCTGGAAAGCTGGATTCGTCCAAAGATCCCGGGGAGCAGTATCTCGAACTGGTCTTCCCAGGAAATTATAAGAGTTACTCATGCAGAGTAATTATTATTTCCTGTATTTTTATAGCATGCATCAAAGTCTTGCATCTTGCCCAAGATGACAAGACTCATTTTGTAACCGGGCCATCTGTACCTTTTTGTGCAAACAAGATTAATCAATGAAATATCAGACATCTTTTTGCAAATGGGTCTTTTTTCTTTTCGTTCACTGTTTTTCCATTTTTCTTTTTGTACAAAAAAATAAATGGCAGTGTTTTCAAAATGACAACTTTATTTCACTTTTTCTAAGCAAGATTAAAATCAATCACTAAAATGAACAAACTGAACCCTTGCAGAGAGTGCCTTCCAGACTGCACCGACAACAGCACGGCTATGACTTCGTATGACTTTGACAATCCGATCAATCAAGCTGATGAAGGGGTTGAAGAAGAATATGAGCTTCCTGAAGAGCTAGCCAGGTTGTTAAGACAAGAGGAAAAGGTTATTACTCCTCACCAGGAGGAGGTCGAAGTGATTAATCTTGGTACAGTTGAAGACGTGAAGGAGGTTAAAATCGGGGCCTGCCTGCAAGACTCAGTGAAGAGACAACTGATTGACCTGCTTCAAGAGTATGTGGACGTGTTTGCTTGGTCGTATCAAGATATGCCAGGGTTGGACACCGACATTGTCGTGCACAAGCTGCCTTTGAGAGAAGAGTGCCCACCGGTCAAACAGAAGTTGCGCCGTACTCGCCCAGACATGGCAATGAAGATCAAAGAAGAGGTACAAAAGCAGTGGGACGCCGGGTTCCTTGCTGTAACTAGCTATCCACCGTGGGTTGCTAATATTGTACCTGTGCCTAAGAAAGACGGCAAAGTAAGGATGTGTGTCGACTACCGGGATCTGAACAGAGCCAGCCCGAAGGATGACTTCCCATTACCTCACATTGATGTACTGGTAGATAACACGGCTCAGTTCTCGGTATTCTCCTTCATGGACGGATTTTCAGGATATAATCAGATCAAGATGTCACCTGAAGACATGGAGAAGACAACATTCATTACACCTTGGGGCACGTTCTGTTACAAGGTAATGCCATTCGGACTGAAGAATGCTGGTGCAACATACCAACGGGCTATGGTGACATTATTCCACGATATGATCCATAAAGAAATAGAATGTTATGTGGATGACATGATTGCCAAGTCCCTTACTGAAGAAGACCACCTGGTAAATCTACTAAAGTTATTCAAGCGTCTGAGGAAATACCAACTGAAGTTGAACCCCAACAAATGCACATTCGGGGTGCGATCCGGTAAGCTGCTGGGATTTATTGTAAGTGAGAAAGGGATTGAAGTTGACCCTGACAAAGTCAAAGCCATCCAAGAGATGCCTGCACCGAAAACAGAGAAAGAAGTTCGAGGGTTCTTAGGACGATTGAACTACATTTCACGGTTCATATCTCACCTTACAGCAACCTGTGAACCCTTGTTCAAATTGTTGAGAAAGGAACAGACGGTCAGGTGGAACGAAGACTGCCAGAAGGCTTTTGACAAGATCAAAGAGTACTTACAAGAACCTCCAATCCTTATGCCTCCAGTTGAAGGAAGACCTCTGATAATGTACTTGACAGTATTAGAAGAGTCAATGGGGTGTGTGTTGGGCCAGCATGACGAGTCTGGTCGAAAAGAGTATGCAATATACTACCTAAGCAAAAAGTTTACCGACTGTGAACAACGTTATTCACTGCTCGAGAAAACTTGCTGTGCTTTAGCGTGGGCTGCTCGCCGACTGAGACAGTATATGTTGACCCACACTACCTTATTAATCTCAAAGATGGACCCAGTCAAGTACATATTTGAGAAGCCAGCTCTTACCGGACGGGTTGCAAGATGGCAAATGATTCTTACAGAATATGACATCCAATACACATCTCAGAAAGCCATCAAGGGCAGTGTATTGTCTGAATATCTTGCTGAGCAACCCATTGATGACTACCAGCCTATGAGATTTGACTTCCCTGATGAAGACATCACGTTCATAAAAGCAAAAGATCATGAAGAGCCTATTCACACTGAAGGGCCTGACCCGGAAGAAGAATGGACTATGATGTTTGATGGGGCTGTTAACATGAATGGTCGTGGTGTTGGTGCAGTGCTCATTACACCTAAAGGAGTTCACATGCCTTTCTCGGCAAAACTCACTTTCAACTGCACTAACAACGAAGCTGAATATGAAGCTTGCATTATGGGTCTTGAGGAAGCCATTAACCTCAGGATCAAGACATTGACTGTATTCGGAGATTCAGCTCTGGTAATCAATCAAACCAATGGTAAATGGTACACCCATCAGGATCATCTGATACCTTACAGGGATTATACAAGGAGGTTATTGACTTTCTTCACAACAGTCAAGCTTGAGTATATCCCTCGGGACGAGAATCAGTTTGCAGACGCTCTTGCTACCATTTCATCCATGATCAAAGTTCAAGCCGCCAACTTTGTACCTCAGATCTCAGTGTCCAGACTTGACAGACCGGCATATGTATTTGCAGCAGATGTTGTCAAAGATGATAAGCCTTGGTTCCATGACATTAAATGCTTATTGGGAGATCAAGCATACCCACCTGGGGCATCTTCCAATGATAAGAAGACTTTGAGAAGGCTTGCTGGTAGTTTCTTTCTGAACGCTGATGGGTCTTTATACAAAAGGAACTTTGATATGGTACTCCTCAGATGTGTTGACAAGACGGAAGCAGGTTTGTTGATGCATGAAGTGCACGAAGGATCCTTTGGTACCCATGCCGGAGGGCATGCCATGGCTAAGAAGTTGCTAAGATCAGGTTATTACTGGATCACAATGGATGCAGACTGTTGTGCCTACGCCAGAAAATGCCATAAATGCCAGATTTATGCAGATAAAGTGCATGTGCCTCCCAATCCTTTGAACATAATGTCTTCACCATGGCCTTTTGCTATGTGGGGCATTGATATGATTGGCAAGATCGAGCCAACTGCTTCAAATGGCCACAGATTCATCCTGGTCGCCATTGACTATTTCACCAAATGGGTTGAAGCAGCTTCATATGCAAACGTCACAAGACAAGTGGTAGCCAGATTTCTGAAAAGAGATATCATCTGTCGGTATGGAGTGCCCGAGCGAATCATTACTGATAATGGTTCCAATCTAAACAACAAAATGATGGCAGAGCTGTGCCGGGACTTCAAGATCCAACATCACAATTCTTCTCCTTACAGGCCAAAGATGAATGGCGCTGTTGAGGCAGCAAACAAGAATATCAAGAAGATTGTGCAGAAGATGGTAGTCACTTACAAAGACTGGCATGAAATGCTACCGTTTGCCTTGCATGGGTACCGCACATCAATCAGAACATCCACTGGGGCAACGCCGTATCAACTTGTGTATGGTATGGAAGCAGTCCTACCTGTTGAAGTTGAATTACCCTCGTTACGGGTATTAATGGATGTTAAACTAAGTGAAGCGGAATGGGTTAGGGCCCGATACGAACAACTGAGTCTGATCGAAGAGAAAAGATTGGCTGCAATCTGTCATGGGCAGTTATATCAGAAGAGAATGAAGAGAGCCTTCGATCAGAAAGTCAGACATCGAGAGTACCAAGTGGGAGATCTTGTGCTGAAAAGAATCCTCCCTCCTCATACAGACCACAGGGGTAAATGGACTCCAAATTATGAAGGACCATTCGTGGTAAAGAAAGTTTTCTCTGGTGGAGCACTGATGCTCAGCACCATGGATGGTGAAGATTTCCCGTCCCCTGTGAATTCAGATGCAGTTAAAAGATACTTCGCATAAAATGACCCGCTGGACACAAAAATAGAATGTAAGTCCAGGCAAAAATAGGGCATCCCGGCGAGTCAAAAACAGAATAAAAGACTCGGGCAAAAATAAGGGAAAAAAAACAAAAAAAAACGTACACCCGCTGAGTTGAAAAGCCACATTAGACAGCTCAGGCAAAAATGGGTATCCCGATGGATCGAAAACCCGAAAGGGCGATCCATGCAAAACAAGGGAATAAGCGAACAACTGCATTCTGAATTCGTCTGTATTGTCAGCAACTTGGTAAGCTTCGAATGGATCAAGCTTCAATCAGAATCAACATTCTTCAGAAAGCAAGACGAGAAGAAAGTCAAAAGTCATACGAGTCATAGCAGAAGAGGAAGCTCCTCAAAGCGTCGTCAACATTGCCAGCACTTTGTTTCTCAATTTGTAACAATCTCCTCATTTCAAGAGATATGTTTCTTTGACTGTATCTGGCCAGTTCAGGGCACATGAATTAATAAAATCAGATTTCCAGTCATGTTTCGTCTTGTACATTTTTATTTGCAAAAAAATGTCTGATGTCTCTAAAAAGCTAATTGAATAAGTACAGATGCTTTTCTCTGAAAAGTAAAAAAAAAAAGTAAAAAAAAAAAAAAAAAAAAAAAAAACACATGCTTACAGGGAATATACTTACTCTCAAGAATGCTTAACTCCTATGACGGAATCCAGTAAAGGATACCTCGGGACCATTTGTACGTTTCCTTGTCTTTGCAGGATTGCAGGTATCCAGAGCGCAGCTTAGGGCATGAAAGTTTCACCCTCAGCAAGCTGGCAGATCATTATCAGCTCGGTCTATCTTCCACGTGGCACGGAAGGTGCCCATTTCCCCAGCAAAGTTGCCAAATCAATACTCGCTCAGTCCTAGCACCAGGTGTTCTCCCCAGCTAAGTTGCTTTCTCCCCAGCTGAGTTGCCATTTCCCCAGCTGAGTTACCGACAGCATTCCCCAGCCGTAGTACCAATCATTCTTCCTCAGCAAAATGCAGGAATCAGGGAATCATCTCCCCACGAGATCCTCAGCCTCTATCCAGAAGAGCAATGCACGAAGAAGTCACAACAGAGTACAGAAAGCTTCTACAAACCCCAGCTGGGCCCCATATTACAAGGATATGTCAATCAGCGACTTATCCCCAAGTGGATACATATCTCCAGGTCTATCAATGGTCTCATCCCCAGTTGGGAGGTCCATTTTAAACAGATCAGCCAGAGGTCTTCGCAGCAACGGGATCCGAATCCCAGATTTGTGTTATCTTTGCATAATCATAGCATTCACATCATACTATCCCCTCAAAGCGTAGCATTCCGTCTAACACGGAGCATTACGGCAAAAATCGAATGCATAGCATAATCATAAGCCATGTTCTGAATTAACACTTGTGAGAAATGACCGTTCATCATCATTGTACATAAATCCCCACCAGAGTCCCAGCAAAAGCGGTTGCCTCACAAATCACAAACACCAGTATATACTCATTTTGACACCCGTCCGTGCCATCCTTCCCCAGTATAGTCGCCTGAACACTCCTTGCAAACAACACCACCCGTATTACAGATACTTCCTGACACCCGTCCGTGTCACATCCCCAGCAGAAAGCCAAAGACATCCTCTTTGCACTCACATATACCTATATACACTTTCTTGGCACCCGTCCGTGTCGTATCCCCAGCACAGTCGTCTACACTTTTATATACTTGTTGATATTATTATACTTTTCTCTCTTGACACTCGTCCGTGTCACCCTCCCAGCAGATAAACACTCATCTATACAATACTCATGTTACACTTATGCAGATACTCGTCCGCATCTCATATATGCCATTTATATCCCCACAGATTCAACACTAGTCCTTGTTCTTTGTTAACTCGTTGGTACTCGTCCGTACCATCACCTCAGAACATGCGTCAAGCGTTTGTTTCTACATGATACTCGTCCGTATCATAGTCTTAAGGATGCTCGTCCGTATCTTTAATCCATACACCGTGTCAAACACTTTTGTCTTCTTGGATATAGATACTCGTCTGTCTCTACTATTCCCCAGGAGTCCCCTCAGATTCAACACTCGTCCGTGTTCTTTGTTAACCCGTTGATACTCGTCCGTATCATCATCTCTGAACATGTGTCAGTTTGTTTCTACCCGATACTCGTCCGTATCGTAGTCTTAAGGATGCTCGTCCGCATTTTTAATCTATACACAACACCTAAACACTTATGCTTTCTTCTCGTGGTTGTAAACACTTGTCCGTGTTTACTATTCCCCAGTAGATCACCAACAAAGCAAATCTTCCTTTTTATCTGACACTCGTCCTGTGTTATGGTAAACCCTGAGAGCAGCCGTACCCTGCTGAGTGGTCGTCCTCCACTTCTTGATGGTCGTCCTCCATCATGCTCATCCGATGGCCGTCCCCATCGTTGATATTTTTAGCAGCCGTCCCCTGCTAGGTGGTCGTCCTCCACCCTTGATGATCGTCCTTCATCATTTTATCCAATGGCCGTCCCCATTGTTGATTTTGGTTATCTGGCATTCGAAACCCTGAGAGCAGCCGTCCCCTGCTAGGTGGTCGTCCTCCACCTCTTGATGGTCGTCCTCCATCATGCTCGTCCGATGGCCGTCCCCATCGTTGACCTTTTATCCGATGGTCATCCCCATCGTTGATATTTTCGGCAGCCGTACCCTGCCAGGTGGTCGTCCTCCACCTTTGATGGCCGTCCCCATCATAATTCCTTTATTCCCCAACAGAGCAGCCGTCCCCTGCTAGGTGATCGTCCTTCACTTTTGATGGCCGTACCCCATCATCTGTTTATTTCATTTATTCTTTAACCCGATGGCCGTCCCCGTCGTGGTCCCTTTTCCTTTTTAGCCCGATGGCCGTCCCCATCGTCGGTTACCTTGCTTTATGAACTTGATAGCCGTCCCCGTCATGTTTCATTGATCCCCAGAGAATTCTACAAATTTCTTATTGTTCCCAGCTAGTCGGCCGTCCCCGTCTTGGCTTTACCTTTTGTCCCCAGCGTGTCGGTCGTCCCCGTTATTGCTTTATTTTTAGCACTTTCCCAGCATGTCGACCGTCCCCGTCATTGCTTTTTTACCCAGCAGTCGTCCTCTGCTCGACGGTCGTCCTCCGTCGCCCACGCTTTACAATATACTTTATTTTCTCTTACAATTTATATCCCTTTTCTTCTTCATTCTGTGAGTGCAAATTTTGGACTGTCTTTGGTATTCAACCACAAGTTATCTTGTTTGCCTGTTAAGCCGTTGCTTACATCCTGCACAGCTAACTCATGTTTGAATAGGGGCAGCTGTAAACACCCCAAATTTGCCCTCACCCATTCACACCATGGCTTGTGATCATTCTCATATGCATAAACACAATCATAACATCTCATATCTCATTTTTGATTCACTGCATAGATTCTAAGTCATTTGCACCTAGGGTTTGTGATCTAAGCAATCTCAAGGCATCTTGAGCCACTCCAAAGGCCATCAATCAATTCAAAGGGGTCTACATGTGTTCAAGTATCATATTACATCCTCACAAAGTCAAAAATGCAAAGGAATCACAAGAACTAGGGTTTGAGTGGATGCAGAGCCAGGCTAGACTGCACAGTTGACCTAAAATTAGGGTTTTGGTTTCAGAGGCCATAACCCCAAATTTTTTGGTCATTCTTGTTTCCATTGGTCTCTATATGGTATAGGGAGTATGCATATCTATTTTCATGAAAAAATTCCATGGGGAAGTCATCTGATCAAGGGTTGACTTTTCAGACAAGTCAGTGTAAAATCAGGGCATCTGAGGCCCCCAATGACCCAACCAATGGGTGATCTTCATCATTTTGAGTGTATATGATCTTTATTTGATTATGGAAGAAGGTTGAAGTTCACAAAAATCAAGCATTTAGGGTTTTTGCAAATGTTGACTTTTTTGGGCATAGTTGACTTTTCAAGAATGCTTCATTTTAGGTCATTTTTCAAGCCTTGATTCTTGATCCAAAAATGCTTCAAATGGAAAAACTTTGGTCATGAAAGTTGTAGATCTCATCTTTCCCTTTTCAAAAAGTACAAGAACATGATCAAACTCTTCTTGGATCAAAAGTTATGGTGTGACAAAGTTGACAAAAATCATTGATTTTCAAGGCATGCTTCAAATGAGAATTTTGCAAAATCATGAACCAAAGCCAATTGCAACTTCTAATTCATTTCAAACCAGTACATAAACATTCTACATGTCCTAAAAAGTCAGAATTGGACCAAAGATCACATGTGTTTAGTTCATGTAACAAGGCATTTTTCATGAAATTTCAAAAGGTGACAACTTGCAAAAGCACTCATCACACTTCCTACAACTTGCAACCTTGGATGCTGACCTTGCTAGCTCTCTCACCACACCATGCTGCGCAGCCCCTAGCCCTTGTACCAAGCTAGCACCTCACCATACTTCTCTTACACAAAAGGTGGACTTTGAGCAAAAGCAAACTTACCTATCACAGCAGGCCATGTCACATCATCCAGCCAATTGGATTAGTTTATACTTTTCATTGGCAAGCCATTCCATACATCTAGCAAGGCTGAAACTCACTCATCCATGACATACACCAAAACACTCCATTTTGCATCTTCCTTCGAATTTGTTTTTTTTAGCTTGCAAACATAAAAACCATTTCCATAGATCAACTCACCATACTTCATAGACCTCAAACCACCAAGAGCCAGGCCTGAAACAAGCAAGAACACCCCACTGCCATTTCTCACCTCAACTTGCAGTTTCATTCGAAACTCTTTCCACAACACACAAACATACAAACAAACACCACAGACCTTCTCCACTCACCATCTGGATCACAAAGAACCCTTTACAATGACCTGAAACTGCCTGAAACTCCATTGCCATTTCTGACTGAGCTTGGGCAGAAGCTTGTCAAACTCCTCATCCAGCCAACATAATTTCCTTTTGAGCATTCAAACATCATCTGGGGATCAAGTGGAGTGGATTGCACTGAAGGAAGTGGCCAGAAAGTCATCATAGTGAAAGCTTCGAATCTCAGGTAGCTTGAAAAATATTTTTCCAGAAATCATTTTTCTTGTTCTAAACTTGCTCTTTGTGCCTTCCTGATCATGAATATGCCTTCAGTTTTTGAAATGGTGATGAAATGAACATTTAATTGCTCTCTGAAGCTTGCGTGCCCTAGTTCTTATTTTCTTCGATTCAGCTTAGTTAGGAAGTATAAATTTGTTTTGAGAGAGGGTTTTGATTCGTGAGTGGTTGGAGATCATTTCCCAATTCTTAGATTTCATTTTAGTTAGCTTTTTGGGGTTTTGGGGATTTTTCAGGGGAGATGCTGGCCGGAGAAGACGACCGGAAGTCTTCTCCGGCAGCCTGAAAGTGATTAAGCCCTAATCATGTATTTAGTGCCATTTGAATTTGGACCTTTGGATGTCGTTGACTGGTTGACTCCCCGCGCGAATGGAAGGCTCAGATGCATCCAATTAGCCCTAATTCTTTTCATTAGTTTAATTAATCCATAATTAAATTAATTTAATCTGAGCCAACCACAGCCCTTGGATAGCGCGCGTGGTCAACAAATTCAAACTCAGACTCAATCCTGGCCCTCCACTCATTTGACTTTCCTTTTATTTTCATTTAATTCATTTTCTTTTCATTTGTTTTGCACAATTAATTTTTAATAGTAAAAAGTCTTAAAAAATTATGAAACTTTTTCTCTTAAGTTTTATTAATTTTCATGACACAAAAATATTTTCATTTTATTTTTTATCATTAAAAAAGTATTTTTAAATATTTAAAAGATTATTTTCAATTGATTAATGGAAATTAATTAATTAAAAATGCTTTTAAATATCTAAAAATCACCAAAAAATTCATGAAATGTTCTAAGACATTTAGAAACATTGTCCAACCTTCAAACCAAATTTCTTTTTTGATCTTGATGCATTTTGAGGATTTTCCATTGAATTAAATCAATTTTTTGTGCATTATTTTGATCCTAAGTTCAAAAAATCATTTCTGCCTATCTAGGAAGAGTTGGACATTGATTCTTCTTGCATTGTTTTGTGTTTAGCATGTAGTCTCTAGGATAAAATGGCCATGGTTTGATTCCTCATTTTCAATTTGTTTGGTATTTCTTTTGTTTAGGAACCCTAAAAACCCTAATAACTTGTAAAAATCATAACTTGAGATTGGTTAAGGGTTGAGACCTCCCCTTTGGGCCTTGGTTTAGTATAGGTTTAGGGTTTCTTTGGTTGGCATTTTCCATTTTTTATCTTAGGGCTTGCTTCTGTTTTTGACTTTTGTTTGTTGCATTGATCATAAACCCTAATTTGGGCTTCCATTTGCATCCTTCTTGCATTCTCTTGCATAACATGACTTGCCATGACATTCCATGCTTCCATTTGATTCATTTGACATCATAAGACATATAGAAATCATGTGTGATCATTGCATCTTGCATTTGCCATGTTGTATGCCATGTATGTTTCATAACTTTTCATGTGTATCCATGCTCCTAAACTTGCATCATTTGCATTCATGATCTTGTATGAACATCTCCATGTGCTGCCTCATGTTTGTAGCATCTCATAACATCATTAGCATCATGTATATGCTTCTGGTTCTGTCTCTCATCATGTCATCTCATCCCATTTTGCATTGCATTGCATTTCTTTTCTAACCATTTCAGGTGGTAAGTAATGTTGAGAAGTGAATTTGCCTTCACTTCTTATGACTTTTCTTTTCATCTCTCTTGCATCCATTGCTGCATTTTTACTTTGTGTTTGAGTTTGAGCTTGCTCATTCTTGTTCTTCTTACTTTCTTTCTTCAAGTGACTTGACTTCTTGAATGAAGCAAGTCACTTTGCTTCTCTTGATCCTGTTCATCTGCTTTCTGGAGGTTCCATTGGAGATATTTCTTGTTTAACCTCACAAACCTTAGGAACAACCAAGCATGACAATGAATTAGGGCTTTGATTAGTCTCCCCTCTTAGTTTCACCTTTGTGTCTCTTTTGAGTCTTCTCTTCTCATCTCATAATCAGGGACTAAACCCTAAAGGTTTTAAGGCTTTGTGATTAAGCTTATACCTGCATCCTTCTATTAGGATGGAGTGTATAACTTTAATCCTAAGTGTTAAACCCTTAATGTGTTTAAATCTCTTAATCAATTCACTTAATAATTATCAAGACATCACACTTGTAACTTGGGCCTTGCATTAGGGTTCTAATTCTTCCTTAATTGGCTAAGAAGGACTAACCCTAGTGTTAATGGACAAGTCCCCCTCAAGTTGTCTTACAAATCATAAAACTCACTTCTTCATCATATCATTAAATAAAATCCACTTAATCAAAGGCTTATTTTGTCATGAGTTTAATCCCTAATCATGGATTAAGTTGAGGAGCTTTCCTCAGCTTAAACACTCTCATCTATTATCCTTCTATTAGGATGGTGTAATGAGTTTGTTTAAATCCCTGATTATGGCTTAATCTCATTACCCAACACTAAACAAAAACACCAAAAACACCTAAATAATCACAAGTAGGTTAATGATCTTAAATCCTACATCAAAGGTGATTAAGTGTGAGAATCCGACTTCACACTTAAGGTATTCTCATTACCCCTAAACAGAGGGAAGATGTGATGAGTTTACTAAATCCATTGGTTTAGGCTTAAGCTCATTAACTTATGACAAATCCAAAAGCAATAAAAGACTGAAAAACTCAAAAAACAAACAATAATCGTCTCCTTCGGGATTCTTTTCTCATCTCATTCACTCATAAACGAGAACTTGCTTCTTCCGTCTTATGCAAGACAGTCAGCACCTGAGCCAGACAGGTCATGCACTTGAGCGTAGACAAGCAAGCAGTTCACAAGTCAATTCATCTTTCAGTCTCTTTGGGTCGAACTACGGTGTTCTGACTTCCTCATTGCACGAGAGGATACGTAGGCATAACTTAACAGTTATCGAACAAAAGTCTCTGTATATTCCCCCTCTTTCCAGCTTCATTCTTAAGCCTCATGATCTTGAGCATATTCTCATTCCTGCACTGACACTTTCATATTTCACTTCACTTTTCCCTTGCACTGACACCTGTACATTCTTTTCCAGTTACTTAATACACAAATTGCACTGACACTACCCCTTTAAAACACAAATCTTTTAAGCGTGGATCCCGTCGAGTACGACGGACAATCTGGGTGCTAATACCTTCCCAGGTTGTAACCAACCCCCTTTCTCAGTCTCTCTGGTTCGCGAACCGTCTTATCCGTATCTTTCTAGGCCTATGCAGCATTGCCTTTCCTCCGGGATAAAAATGCCTAGCTGGCGACTCTATTCATCTCCAGTGAGCTCACGGCTGTGTGTTCTCACTGTTCCCTTTCGCCGACCGTTCACGTCTGTACCCCTTTTGACCCGGTGTCACTTGGCGGGAGCGACAGTAATCTCTTTAAAATGTGGGATCAAAGACAACACATACTCTCTGTAAGGAATGAGATTATCATGCTTGGTATCCCAATCTCCTTTAATCTGACTTATTACCAAGGCTGAATCTCCATACACGTCAAGGAACTGAATCTTCATATCAATAGCAGCTTTAATACCCAGGATACATGCTTCATACTCAGCCATGTTATTGGTACAATAGAAACAAAGTCTGGCAGTAATCGGGGTATGACAACCTTCAGGGGAGCTAATCACAACACCGACACCATTACCAAGTGCATTAGAGGCACCATCAAAAACCATAGTCCATCGGGATCCTTGTTCAGGTCCGTCATATTGTCCAGGTTCTTTGGTAATAATCATAATGTCTTCATCAGGGAACTCAAAACTCATTGATTGGTAATCATCCACCGCTTGGTGAGCCAAGTGATCAGCTACAACACTTCCTTTGATGGCCTTCTAAGTAGTATACTTTATATCATATTCTGTCAAGATCATTTGCCATCTTGCAATTCTTCCGGAGAGAGCAGGTTTCTCGAATATGTACTTGATTGGATTCATCTTCGAAATCAATAAGGTAGTATGAGTCAACATATACTGTCTTAGTCGGCGAGCAGCCCATGCCAAAGCGCGGCAAGTTTTCTCGAGTAGTGAGTATCTTGTTTCACAGTCGGTAAACTTTTTGCTAAGGTAGTATATTGCCTGCTCTTTTCGACCAGACTCGTCATGTTGACCCAATACACACCCCATTGAGTTGTCTAACACTGTTAAGTACATGATCAAGGGTCTTCCATCAACTGGTGGCATCAAAATTGGTGGTTCTAGCAGATATCTCTTGATTTCATCAAAGGCAGTCTGACACTCATCATTCCATTCCATCACCTGATCTTTCTTCAACAACTTGAAGATTGGCTCACAGATGGCAGTTAATTGGGAAATAAATCTTGCAATGTAATTCAGTCGTCCCAAGAAACCTCTAACCTCCTTCTCAGTACGGGGAGCTGGCATCTCTCATATAGCTTTCACTTTTACAAGATCCACTTCAATACCTTTTCCACTGACTATGAAACCCAGAAGTTTACCAGACCTAACTCCAAAAGTAAACTTGTTTGGATTCAATCTTAGCTTGTATTTCTTCAACCTCTCAAACAATTTATGCAAATGATCAAGATGTTGCTCTTCATTCTGAGACCTGGCTATCATATCATCCACATATACCTCTATCTCATGATGAATCATATCATGAAACAAAGCCACCATAGCACGCTGATATGTTGCCCCTGCATTCTTCAAACCAAATGGCATCACCTTATAGCAAAAGGTGCCCCACTGTGTAACAAATGTTGTCTTCTCCATGTCTTCAGGAGCCATCTTGATTTGATTGTAACCAGAGAAACCATCCATAAAAGAGAATACTTTATGCTGAGCAGTGTTGTCTACCAGAACATCAATATGAGGAAGGGGAAAGTCATCTTTGGGGCTAGCCTTGTTCAAATCCCTGTAGTCTACAGACATATGTACCTTACCATCTTTCTTAGGAACCGGTACCACATTTGCAACCCACTGAGGGTAAGAAGTCACTGCTAAGAACCCTGCATTGAATTGTTTCATTACCTTTGCCTTGATCTTTTCTGACATTTCAGGACGCATACGACGAACTTTCTGCTTCTTTGGACGACAATCTTCTTTCACTGGTAAACGGTGAACTACAATGTCTGTGTCCAACCCTGGCATATCTTCATAAGACCAAGCAAAGATCTCCACATAGTCACGTAACATCTGAATCAACCTGCTCTTGACACTATCTTCTAAATCAGCCCCTATCTTGACCTCTTTCCTGTTTTCTTCAGTCCCCAGATTCACAATTTCGACTGGCTCTTCATGTGGCTGTATGAATTTCTCTTCTTGTTGTAACAACCTAGCAAGCTCTACAGGTACTTCACAATCGTCCTCATTTCCGTCTTCAGTTTGATAGATCGGATTCTCGAAATTATAATTGGCAATAGTAGAACTGTTATCAACAGGATCCAGAGTGGATGAGGATCTGCATTTTAGTGATGTGGGTGTGTGTAAGAACACATAGCTGATAAAACAAAAATAAAAGAAAAGAAAGACAAGGAACACAATATTTACGAAAACGAAACGTCCACTGATTTTATTGAATGAAGTATGCAAATGAAATGACAGCCCGTAACAAGCACACCATTGTGCCCCGGGTAAGGCACAAGGCTTAAGAGTTCAATTGTTCAAGAAATTACAAACTTAAAAGCAACAACACAGTAATAGTATTTACTCCTGACTAAAGGAGATAGGGATAACATCTTCAGCTTTCCAATTATTAAGTCCAGCACCCACAGTAGGAAAGATCCAAGCATCCAGATTGTAGTCTTCCTCATAGTCTCCCACAGCGTTGATCTGATCTTTCATAACCCCTTGATTGGTGATACAAACAGCACGAGCACGACGAACAGCCTTCTGGGACTCTGCAGTGAAACCCAAACCAAATTTGTCAGACTTGTATGGGATATCAGGAAGCTGACCCCAAATAGTACAACCACCTTCATCCACCACAGCTCTAGCATCATTGAGGGAGGCCATTGCCATTGTTGGAGGTACCCTGGTGACCACAGGAACTTTCTTGGCTACCGGAGGAGCTACATAATCATTAACAATCCAAGGAACCACTTCAAATGTTTGACACGGAGTTTCAATGTATTCACCTTCCATTTCCAGATACTTGAAGGTATTCACATGGCTGACAAAGTATTCTTCTTCTCCATAGACAGTAACAACCTTTCCTTCCACCGGATATCTTAGCTTCTGATGTAATGTAGAGGTTACAGCACCTGCCCCATGGATCCAGGGACGACCAAGAAAACAAGAGTACGAAGGACGAATATCCATCACATAAAATGTAGCAGTAAAAACCTGAGAACCAACTTTGATTGGGAGATCAATTTCCCCATGCACTACTCTTCTAGAACCATCAAAAGCCTTTACCACAATACTACTGGGCTTCAGCACAGCATCTTCAGGACTCAGCTTATTCAGGACTTCTTTGGGCAACACATTCAAAGAGGAACCATTGTCTATCAATACATGTGACAGGGTAGTGCCCCTGCATTCAATTGAGATATGCAAGGCCCTGTTATGATCCCTCTTGGCAGGGGTCAAATCAGCATCAGAAAATCCTAACCCATTATCATAGGTCAGGTGGGCAACACAATTCTCAAACTGGTCAACAGAAATTGCATTGGGTACATGAGCAGTCTTCAGAAACTTGATCAAAGCTTTTGCATGAGCTTCAGAACATAACAACAAGGATAGCATAGAAATTTTGGAGGGAGTATGCCCTAACTGATCAACAATGTCATAATCACTCTTGCGAATGATTTTCAGTACTTCTTCCATCTACTTAGAGAGATCATCAGCAGCTGGAACATCAGTAGATACAGGTTCAATAACAGGACCTTTGCCCCTAGCATCAGTGGTAGAGGTAGCAGCAGGAGTAGCTGCATTCTTGGAAGCAACTGGAGGAGAAAAGACTCTTCCACTACGTGTGATCTTACTAGATCCAACAATATTGTCAACATCAACAAGCATATCAGCTAAGGGTTCTTGCTTAACACCATGGATATAAACATCAGATCCATAATGCCAAGGCACAACTTTATCAGACGTATACGGAATAGGACCAGGAGTGGTCATGACCATAGGAGCCACTCTGGCTTCAGCAACAATTTTCACAGGACCTTCAGCAGTAATCTTGATTGGACCCCGATGAGTGATTTTAATAGGTCCCTTTTAAGTGATCCTCACCGGCACTTTGTCAACCATGTCAACCTCTTCAGTCTTCTTACCTTGCGTAATATGATCTACCATACTTTCCACGGAAGGTGGTCTCCTTTCAAACACTATGGTGTAATTATTCATGAGATGTTGAATTCCGTCCTTCAACCTCCAACACTTATCTGGATTATACTCACAATAAACACAATCTTCACGACAACCCGGAAAGAACCCAGCTTGTACCAACTTCTTCCTGATGACAGACAATGGTGTGGTCAATTCCGCAACTGAATGGATATGTAAATCTTCATCAATGGCGTTGACAGTCTTCTCGTGATTTGGCATGGGAGCAGTAATCACATTTGGAGTACCCGGAGGGTCAAACTCAATCTCTCCAGCATCAATCATATCCTGAATCTTATTCTTCAATATCCAGCAATTATTGGTATCATGTCCCTGACAATTAGAATGATATGCACATCGTGCATTAGGATTGTACCTGGGAGAGGTAACATTAGGATTCTGAGGAGCCTCTTTCAAAGTAATAAGTTCAGCCTTCAACAAGTGTTGCAATGCTTGAGCCATTGACATGTTGATCTTAGTGAACTGCCTTCTAGCCCTCTGTTGGTTGCCCTGTGGCTGCTCTGTTGTTGCAGGAGTTGGATTTGAAATATGAACTGCACTAACAGACTGATGCCTTCTGTTACGATCAGGCTGACCATAAACAGCATTGGATTCTTTCTTCCCAGTGGGAGGCTTCTTTGCAGTACCTGATGAAGAAGTACCCACTTGGATCTTACCATTCTTTATACCATTTTCTACTCGCTCTCCTGTCATTATCAACTCAGTGAAGCTAGATGATGAGCTTCCAATGAGATGACTGTAAAAAGGACCATTCAGCGTACACATGAACATATCAACCAATTCCCTGTCAGTTAAAGGGGGTTGAACTCTTCCATCTAAATCTCTCCACTTCTGAGCATACTCCTTGAAACTTTCTTTGGCACCCATGGACATGCTTTGCAGCTGCATGCGAGTGGGAGCTAAGTCAGCATTGTATTGATACTGCTTATAGAAAGCTTCAGCAAGATCATTCCAATCCCTGATGTTGACACTCTCCAATTGATAATACCACTCCAACTGAGCTCCAAATAAGCTCTCTTGAAAAAAATGGATCCACAATTTCTTATCAGCAGTGTGAGGTTGAATTCTTCTGACATAAGACCTCAGATGCAGCTTGGGACAAGAGACCCCATCATAAACAACAAAGGTAGGAAACTTGAAACCAATGGGTATGACTACCCCAGATATCAAGCTCAAATCTTCAAAATCCAGCCCAGATGACTTCTGCAACTCCATAACATCCATTCTATCCACCAGCATCTTGAATTTGTCTTCATTAGGCTCATGGTAGTAGTTAGCCTCAGAATCAGAGTCCCCCATAGTATTGTGGAGACTGCCTCCCTCTTTTTCAGATTCTTCAGATTCATAGTCTTCAACTGGTTCTTTGGTCTTGGCAAGACCTTTGAACCTTCTTCCCATGTTGATCAGGCCACCTGACCTTCTAGTCTTCTTAGTCTTCTTGGCCAGCAGTGTCTTCAATTCATCCTGCCCCTTGGACAGGTTCAATATCAGCTCTTGGAACTGTGCATTTTGTGCCTGGAGATCCTTAACTGATTGTTCAAGAGCCATTGCTGAAATAAACAGCGAGAAGATGAGAAACCTGTGAACAATTATAAACCTGTGATGCAATGAAATGATATGTGAATGCATATGCAATGTTTTCAAGGACCGCAGGATTTAAATTTGCTTAAACAAACAAGAAGGTAAACTTTTATTAGTAATAAATTTGTTTTGCCTCTTGGGCATACAGAAAATGAAATGAAATAAATACAAAAGATGGGGTTTTAAGTCTCCCATGGACGTTTCCTCTTTGTGTTGAGGTATGAGTTGAGATTTCGTTCCTCGTGAAGTTGCTTTGTTAGTTCCAGGATTCTTGCTTGGCTTGTTTTGTAATGAGCCTCGAAAGTATCCCTTTGCTCCTTCAGTTGGATCCATGATCTCTGCAAGTATTCCATATCAGTAGGCATGTCTGGGTGAAGGATGGTATAAGCAGCGTCTCCTTCAGCAACAGGTTCCATGGTAACTGGCAGGATAGCAGGATATGGCATCATGAGAGTCTGAGCACGAGATCGCACCCATCTGAGATAAGCTTCCATAGGAATAGTGTACTTAGGCTCCAGTGTCTTGCTGTCAACCCTGTTTACTTTTCCCCATGCTCGTATGAATCTCTGACGATAACCTTGAAAATCGTTGTCGTAGTCAAACACAATGCCTTGAATCAACATGTCATGTGGGCCATCACTCCGAGCGTAACCAAACTGTCGTAAAGCTAGAGAGGGGTTGTAGGTGATGCCTCCTCTTATGCCTAGAAGTGGCACATTAGGAAACTCCCCACAACGGTCAATGATGGTGATATTCTCCATAGATCTAGAGCACCAACGGATATCTGAGTGAGAAAGTGACATGATCCTCTTGGACCATCTGAACCCTTGCTCATTCTTCATTACTAAGCGAGGAAGGTGAGAAATAAACCACCTAGAAAGCAAAGGTATGCCGCACATCAAAGTTCCCCTTGCCCTTGTAGTACGGGTGTGAAGAGAATGTAGGATGTCTCCAAGCAATGTAGGCACTGGATTGTGGCTCAAGAATATGTTGATGGCATGAACGTCTATGAACTGATCTGGATTGGGGAACAATACTAAGCCATATATCAACAAGGCTAAGATCTCCTCAAAAGCATCATAGCTCATGGCCTTCAAGAACACCTGAGCTTTATCCATTAATACCTTAGCAAGAATACCCTTGACTCCGCTTCTCGTTTCTAGAACAATGTCAGACTTCTTCATATGTAGAGCTGCAGCAATAACCTCTGGTTTAAGCTCCTTCTCCAAGCCTGTGAAGGGTCTTTGATCAAGAACAGGTATGCCTAGAAGTTTAGAGAACTCCTCCATGGTTGGAACCAGCTGATAGTCCGGGAATGTGAAGCAATGGTGCTTAGGGTCAAAGAACTGAAACAGAACACTCATCATGTCTTCATTGAATCCTGAAGTGACTAGATCCAATAGGTGACCATGTCTCTTGATGAACTGGGAATGATCAGACACCTGAGAAACCAACTCTTTAAGTTTAGCAGGTATGCCCACAAAGTTGATCCTGATGGTGTTTCTACGAGCAGAAGCCATGACCTGCAACGAAGAACAAAGATAAATCCTTTGGTCCTTGAAATGGTTAGTGAAAATGTTATGCTTATGATGCATGATGATGTCATGATATTATGCTCAATCACAAACATGTGGCACACACAAACAAGTCACACAATGGTCCTAGGTTTAAAGGCTCGCATGAGGTTCAAAGGTAAGTACCCTCCCCTGAAGTTAGTTGGTTCATCCTGTCCTATAAAGTAACCAGGTTCTAAGGGATCTCAATATCATTGATCCTTCACAAGGGTGGTTGTTCAGAAGGCAACTTACTTGCCAACCAAAACCCTCCAAGTTTAAGATCTCAATGAGCGTAGTATCGAGTGTCAACCAACTTCAGTCTACACTAAAGCCGGTTACCTCACTACTTTCTAAAGGCCAAGATGGGATAACTAGGGTTCTAAAAGTTAGTTAGTGCATTGACAACATATGGCAGCCTCATATTATCCTCAACTTGACTTAAGGAACATAAGCACCAACCAAGAAGTCGCACTAACTATGGCCACCAGATCAACCATATCGGTATACGCCGTACAGTTTCCTTGGTCTATTGTCATTTACCTAAGGTACACTAGATCCGGGTTGGGATCTTTCACACATAAGAGCATCCCAACAAGATAATATAAAGCAAACAAGGTGTAAACACCCCAAATTTGCCCTCACCCATTCACACCATGGCTTGTGATCATCTCATATGCATAAACACAAACATATCATCTCATATCTCACTTTTGCTTCACTGCATAGTTTCTAAGGCATCTGCACCTAGGGTTTGTGATCTGAGCAACCTCAAAGCTTCTTGAGCCACTCCAAAGGCCACTAATCAACTCAAAGGGGTCCATGTGTGTTCTTATATCATATTTCATCTCCTCAAAGTCAAAATTGCAGAGGAATCACAAGAACTAGGGTTTGAGTGGATGCAGAGCCAGGATGAACTGCACAGTTGACTGAAAATTAGGGTTTTGGTTTCAGAGGCCATAACTCCAAATTTTTTGGTCATTCTTGTTTCCATTGCTCTTTATATGGTATAGGGAGTATGCATATCAATTTTCATGAAGAAATTCCATGGGGAAGTCATCTGATCAAGAGTTGACTTTTCAGACAAGTCAGTGCAAAATCAGGGCATCTGAGGCCCCCAATGACCCAACCAATGGGTGATCTTCATCATTTTGAGTGTATATGATCTTTATTTGATCATGGAAGAAGGTTGAAGTTCATAGAAATCAAGAATTTAGGGTTTTTGCAAATGTTGACTTTTTGGGCATAGTTGACTTTTCAAGAATGCTTCATTTTAGGTCATTTTTCAAGCCATGATTCATGATTCAAAAATGCTTCAAATGGAAAAACTTTGGTCATGAAAGTTGTAGATGTCATCTTTCCCTTTTCAAAAAGTACAAGAACGTGATCAAACTCTTCTTGGATCAAAAGTTATGGCAATGCAAAGTTGGCAAAAATCACTTATTTTCAAGATATGCACCAAGTGTGAAAATTGCAAAATCATGTGCTAAGTCAAATTGCAACTTCTAATTGGTATCAAACCAGCACATAAACATTCTCTAAGTCCTAAAGTTCAGATTGAACCAAAGGAATCACATGTTTGTATGGCCTTTGGAGCAAGATTTTTCACATGTGAACAAAGGAAGCCAAGTTGCAAAAACTCATGATCACTTCCATCCACTTGCTGCCTAGCCTGCTGACCACTCCTAGCCTTTCCCCCTCACCTTGCTGCGCAGCCCACACCTCTTGTACTTGGCTGAAACATGACCCATGCCTCTCTTACAAGAAGTTGACATTTTGGCAAAAGTAGCCACACCTATCACAGCAGGCCAAGTCACATCAACTGACCAATAGGCTTTGTTTATGTGGATCAAATGCTGGCCATAACACACTTCAAGCAAGGCTGAAGCTCTCCCATTCAACACATACACAAAAACACTCCATTTTGCATAAGCCTTCGAATTTCTCTCCACAGCCTGAAAACACTTCAACCATCTTCACCATTCAACTCACCTTGCTCCATAGACCACCCAGCACCAAGAACACAAGCCTGAAACAGCTTGAACATCTCACTGCCATTTCTCACTTCATTTTGCAGTTTCAATCGAATCTCCTTCCATAAACCACAAACACACAAACAAACACTCCAGACCTTCTCCATTCATCCTCAGGATCACAAACAACCATTCATCATGACCTGAAGCTCTCTATTTCACCATTGCCATTTCTGACCAAGCTTGAGCAGAAGCTTTCGAATCTCACTATCCAGCCAGCTCAAACTTCTTTTGAGCATTCAAACATCTTCTGGGGACCAAGTGGAGTGGATTGCACAAAGAGAAGTGGCCAGAAAGTCCTCAAACTGAAAGCTCCAAATCTCAGGTAGCTCGAAAATTATTTTTCCAGAAATCATTTTTCTTGTTACAAACTTGTTCTTTGTGTTGTCCTGGTCATGAATATGTCTTTGGTTTTTGAAATGGTGGTGAAATAAGCATTTAATTTGTCTCTGAAACTGGTTTGCCCTAAAACTTGTTCTGTTCGATTCATGGTTTTGAGGAAGAAGAAATTTGTTTGGACTTAGGGTTTTAGCTCAGGGGGTCATGGGGATCATTTTGGTGTGTTTAGTTTTCATTTTCGTTACGATTTGAGGGATTTGGGGAGTTTTCAGGTGAGAAGCTGGCCGAAGAAGACGACCGGAAGTCTTCTCCGGCCACCTGAGAGTCATTTGTGCCCTAATCACGTAATTAATGTTAGTTTGAATATGGGCCCTTAGATCTGGCTTCCCGCGCGCGTGTGTGTGGTCCAGATTGTGCCATTAATTCGTAATCAGCATTATTTATTTAATTAATTAAGATTAAGCTTGTTTGAATCTGAGCCATCAGATGGCGCGCCAAGTCAATGGTCCCCTCCCCAGATTGCATCTCAGCCTCTCATGCTGCATACTTCCATTTTTATTTAATTTTTATTTCATTTTCTTTCATTTAACTTGCATATTTATTTTAAAATAGCAAAAAAATACATAAAAATTATGAAACTTTTTCCTAAGAGTTTTATTAATTTTTATGACCCAAAAATATTTTTATTTTATTTTTTATCATCAAAAAAGTATTTTTAAATATTTAAAAGATTATTTTTAATTGATTAATGGGAATTAATTAATTAAAAATACTTTTAGGTATTTAAAAATTACAAAAAAATTCATGAAATGTTCTAAGACATTTAGAAACATTGTCCAACCTTCAAACCAAATTTCTTTTTTGATCTTGATGCATTTTAAGAATTTTTCATTGAATTAAATCAATTTTTATGCATTATTTTGATCATAAGTTCCAAAAATCATTTCTGCCTATTGGAGAAGGTTGAGACATTGATTCTTCTTGCATTGTGTTATGTTTAGCATGTAGTTTCTAGGGTAAAATGGCCATGATTTGATCTTGCATTTTCCAATTGTTTGGCATTTCTTTTGTTAAGAACCCTAAAAAACCCTAATAACTTGTAAAAAATCATAACTTGAGTTTGGTTGAGAGTTGAGAGTTCCCCTTTGGGCAGTGGTTCATTATAGGTTTAGGGTTTCTTTGGATGGCATTTTCCATTTTTTATCTTAGGGTTTGTTTCTGTTTTGGATTTTTGTTTGTTGTTTGATCCATGAACCCTAATTTGGGCTTTCTCTTGCATCCTTCTTGCATTTCCTTGCATAACATGACTTGTCTTTGCATTTTGTGCATTCTTGTGATTCATTTGACATCTTAAGACATATAGAAGGCATCTTTGATCATTGCATCTCATATTTGCCATGTCATTTGTCTTGTAAGATTCATAACTTTTCATGCTCATTCATGCTCCTTAGCTTGCATCATTTGCATTCATGACCTTGTATGAGCATCCCCATGCCTTGCCTCATGTTTGCAGCATCTCATAGCATCATTATCATCATCAACATGCTTCTGGTTTTGCTTAGAATCATACCATTTCATCTCATCTTGCATTGCATTGCATTTCTTTCTAACATTTCAGGTGGTAAGTAAACTTGAGAAGTGAATTTGCCTTCACTTCTCATAACTTTTCTTTTCATCTCTCTTGCATCCATTGCTGCATTTCTATTTGTGTTTGGGATTGAGCTTGCTCATTCTTCTTCCTCCCACTTTCTTTCTTCAAGTGACTTGACTTCTTGAATGAAGCAAGTCACTTTGCTTCTCTTGATCCTGTTCATCTGCTTCCTGGTGGCTCCTTTGAAGATTTTTCTTGCAAACCTCACAAACCTTAGGATCAACCGAGCATGACAATGAATTAGGGTTTTGATTAGTCTCCCCACTTAGTTTTCACCTTTGTGTCTCTTTTGAGTCTTCTCTTCTTACCTCATAATCAGGGACTAAACCCTAAAGGCTTTAAGGCTTTGTGATTAAGCTTATGCCTGCATCCTTCTCTTAGGATGGAGTGTATAACTTTAATCCTAAGTGTTAAACCCTTAATGTGTTTAAATTCTCTTAATCAATTCACTTAATAATCATCAAGACATCAAACTTGTAACTTGGGCCTTGCATTAGGGTTCTAATTCTTCCTTAATGGGTTAAGAAGGACTAACCCTAGTGTTAATGGACAAGTCCCCCTCAAGTTGTCTTACAAATCAATAAAACTCACTTCATCATCATACCATTAAATAAAATCCACTTAATCAAAGGCTTGTTTTGTCATGAGTTTAATCCCTAATCATGGATTAAGTTGAGGAGCTTTCCTCAGCTTAAACATTCTCATCTATCATCCTTCTTTTAGGATGGTGTAATGAGTCTGTTTAATCCTTGATTATGGCTTAACCTCATTACTCAACACTAAACAAAAACAACAAAAACATCTAAATAATCACAAGTAGGTTAATGATCTTAATCCTACATCAAAAGGTGATTAAGTGTGAGAATCTGACTTCACACTTAAGGTATTCTCATTACCCCTAATCAGAGGGAAGATGTGATGAGTTTACTAACCCATTGGCTTAGGCTTAAGCTCATTAACTTATGACAAACTTCCAAAAGCAATAAAAGACTGAAAACTCAAAAACAAACAATAATCGTCTCCTCCGGGATTCTTCTCTCATCACCTTCACTCATAAACGAGAACTTGCTTCTTCCGTCTAATGCAAGACAGTTTGCACCTGAGCCAGACAGGTCATACACTTGAGCATAGACAAGCAAGCAGTTCATCAAAGTCAATTTTACCTTTCAGTCTCTTTGGGTCGAACTACGGTGTTCTGACTTCCTCATTGCACGAGAGGATACGTAGGCATAACTTAACGGTTATCAAACAAAAGTCTCTGTATATTCCCCCTCCTTTCAGTTTCATTCTTTTAGCCTCATGATCATGAGCATCTTATTCTCATTCTTTCACTGACACTTTCATACTTCACATCACTTATACACTTTACACTGACACCTGTACATCTTCTCCAGCTATTGTATACACAGATTGCACTGACACTACCCCTTTAAAACACAAATCTTTTAAGCGTGGATCCCGTCGAGTACGACGGACAATCTGGGTGCTAATACCTTCCCAGGTTGTAACCAACCCCCTTTCTCAGTCTCTCTGGTTCGCAACCGTCTTATCCATCTTTTTCCAGGCCTATGCAGCATTGCCTTTCCTCCGGGATAAAAATGCCTAGCTGGCGACTCTATTCATTCTCCAGTGAGTTCACGGCTGTGTGTTCTCACTGTTCCTCTCGCCGACCGTTCGCGTCTGTACCTTTATCTGGGCCGGTCCCATTTTATCGGGAGCGACAGCTTGGCGACTCTGCTGGGGATATCATACTGCAACCAGGGCTTCTGGTTCTTTTTGTGGGTTCCTCCTAGCGCTTGATTGATTTGTGTTTACTGGGGTGTTATGTGCTTGTTTGTGTTTGTATACTTGTTTTATTTTTACTGATTTATGTACAGTTGATTTATTGCTTTCTTTATAGCTTTATATTTTTCATACTGTCATACTGTGCTGGTTGGATCTGTTTTGTTGCCTTGGTGGGTGGGGGTTCTACTGAGAGTTAAGGTCCTATACCTGGGACCTGAGTGACACCTAGGCTAGAGTGAATCATATTCTTTCCCATTCCATCTCGGTCTGGTGCGGGAATATGAAACACGGTTCAGATATGGGTTTCTTCTTGAGAACTCTGTGTTGCAGATTTCCTGCAATGCTAGGGCTATCTGGGAAGCCTGCTAAGTCTGGATGACCTTTAGTATTGACCTTCAGAAACTGAGGTGAATTAGAGGAGGAACTTTTATGGTTATTGTAAACACTGTACCTCCGGGTTAGAAGTGTTTACACTTCTCATAACTGATCCAAGTCTGAGGATCCTTGTTTTAGAGCACCACCTGTGAGGGGGTTGGGCTGTTTACAGGTTTGCAGGAACCCTTGACCTCAACATACCTTCATTACCAGTACAGTTGTTGATCCGGTCACTATGATCCTGAAGTTCTTGACCTCTGGTTTTCAGTTACTGTTTTGGGTTATTATGCAGATCTTGTGGTTACAGACACTTGATTCTTGGTTCAGTATCCCAGATTCCAGGCAGTTTCCAGCTGTGATCCCATGTCTTTGCATCTTTTGCATCATCATATTGCATATTGCATTTGCATCTGCATTGCATTTTTCTCCTCCAGAGAGCTCATCCTTCCTCTTTTGTCAATGACCAGCCAGTTGATTTCCCGGTACTCAGTTTGAATAAGTGTTAACTGTTGGAAGACGACAGAGTGTGTGAAGCTAGACTGAACAGTGTCAAGAGTTAAGAAGGGTCAGTTTGAAAGCCGTCAGTAGCTATGTCAGAGAACAACCGTCAGAAGTCCTGGGCTCCTCCTCGTCCAAATCTGCAATCTCGTGGTCGAAGACCTCAGAATCAACTTCAGAGCCTGCCTAGGCCTCGCAACAATCTAGAAAGAAGGATTGCTCCTCTTCATCCAGTCCCCATGGCATACAGTGAACTCCTGCCACATCTAGTTCAGAGCTCTGTGGTGGTTCCTAAGCCTCTCAAGCCGTTACCAGGGCCGTACCCTCCAGGGTACAATCCTCATGAGCAGTGCGGGTATCATGGTGGATCAATGGGGCATTCAACTGAAGATTGCAAAGCTTTTCAAGCCAGAGTACAACAATTGATCGACAAGGGCTACATCTCCTTTCCAGAAGGAAGTTTGGTTGTGCACGTCAACCTTTCACCTGATTGAGTTCAAGGACTTCAGAAGAAGCGTCTCCTGATTCAGTGGCTCGGACAAATTGTCATCAGAGTTGGTGATCACTGTATCCTTTTATCATTTGCATTGTAGTTTCTTTCCTGTTAGCAGCTACTTGTCTTTTAAGCAATGTTATTTTTGAATGGTAATGTTAATGTAGTGATCTTGCAT
Organism: Lathyrus aphaca; assembly: GCA_963966055.1. Taxonomy (NCBI): domain Eukaryota; kingdom Viridiplantae; phylum Streptophyta; class Magnoliopsida; order Fabales; family Fabaceae; genus Lathyrus; species Lathyrus aphaca. The sequence goes on from OZ014521.1 coordinate 149,285,354, forward strand.
TTTTGAATCAATTATGTCGCATTCGCTCATTTTCTCTTCCCTTGCATCAAAAACGAAAAATAAAAAATTGCATCCATATACCTCCCATTTATTTCACTGTTGTTTAGCAGGTTTGAGGGAGGATGATGACAACTGAATACCCATAATTGTTCAAGGTATGCTTTCAGGGCAGAACCTGCTGACGATGTACAGGCATTGCTTCGATTCCCAAACACCGGAGACATAAGGAAGATTGACCCTCGTCAACCCCTTTGAGCCTTGAAGTAGGAGTTTCTTTTCTAAAACGAAAAAACCCCACATTCAACCCGGGGTAGGGTAGTCATCAGTTAATTTGATCGAGTGTTCAAATTTCCAAAGGAGTGTGCATCCGAGGATCCATTACCTTTATTTATTACACCTCAAGAGGTCAAGGGACGTGAAACCACAATGGTTATCCCTCACCAACAAAGGAATGAGGCAGTCAACCCTCTCAAGCAAGTCATGACAGGCCAGTGTCACACGATTTGTTCAAACAAAATCAAAGAAAAAAAGAAATAAAGCCCGCTAAGTCGAAAATATGTGAAAACATATGACTTAGGCAAAAGTTAGGGCATCCCGCTGGACTTCGAAATCGAAAAAATTCAAAGAGATTCAGTCCAGGCAAAAGTTAGGGAGTAAAAAATGAAAGAGTATCTTCCATGAGAACAAAGTCGTGTGACCAGACACAAAGTCAGAATGGGTGACTGTTACTCCAAGAAACCTCATTGGTGTGTAAACCATCAACGTCATTGGTTCCTCAATCATTACAAAACCCTTGTGAGAAGCGAGCGCTTAAGTCGAATTAGCTGAACATAGGACCGGAGAACAACAAGGAGAATGGGTGGGCACAAATAAACTTTGAGCCATAAATCTTTCTTTCTAAAACCGTGAACCAAACCACGTTATAACCCTTGAAAGTCCTAATTGAATCAGGTTCAATTCTGAAAGCATACTACGACAAGGTTGCGTAAACTGACTCCTAACGATTTGCTAACTCAACACTACGTTTGGACTAATCATCCATTCGTCACACACTGTCACAGCATCAAAATAAATAAATTTTCAAAAACTTGCATGTGTACTGCATTAAAATTACCATTTGCAAATGAACAGTTTTAATTGCAAGTCAGTTTGTGATACCAGGGAAGTTCCTACAAAGAGCAATCGCGAGGAACTTGATCATTCAACAATGATGACCAGAATCAAGAGCATCTTTTTTAGCCTATGAATCAGGGGCATGTTATCCAGTGGTTTTGTTGACCAAGGAATCTGTCAGGGTAAAGAGAGTTCCCAAGCATCAGTTGATCGAGGAACGTCATTTAAAGCCAGTTGATCAGAACTGAATCTGCCAAACAGGGGCAGGACACCCGGAGTTTCCGTGGACTAAGGGTCAATTCTTCCAATGCTCAGTCAGAATGAGTCAAGTCGCTTACACGCTCATACCGGGGAAGGATACTTCCAGAGATCACTAGATGCAATTCTCCTCGAGCATCCAAGTCTGCTATTCCAGAAATTGGATAATCAGTGACAGTCTGTTCAGAGACTCACCCAACAGGGGCAAACTTTAGTTACACAGAGCAAGTGTATCAGTAATCTCAGAGTTCAAGACGAGTGTCGGGAAATCATGCTACCCACCGTCGCCTTTGTCACCCTTCTCAACCAGAAGCCTTGTCACCTATGACTTTTTCCCCATCCTCGGGAGTTCTTATAGCCTTTCATAATCATTGCATAAATCATTTGCATATGTTATTCATGTCGCTTCGCTCGAGCATATAGAGCATATGCATCCTATTTGCATTGAGCATAACCCCCGCAACATCAGATCTCACATCCAGGGCCTCGTAACCCCAACTTATCAACCTTTCAAAGTCCAGTTCTCGTCTGGCAAAACTTTTCAGAGTCCAGTTCTCGTCTGGCAAACCAATCCAAAGTCCAGTTCTCGTCTGGCAAAACTTTTCAGAGTCTAGTCCTTGTCTGGCAGACAAACCCAAAGTCCAGTTCTCGTCTGGCAAACCAACTTCAAATACCAGTTCTCGTCTGGTAGGCGAATCTTTTAACCAGTTCCCGTCTGGTCACCCTTTCATTTAGCCCGTTGAACTCCAGTTCCCGTCTGGTAGTCATTCTTTTTCAGAGTCAATTCTCGTTTGACAATGAACCCCAAGTAGTCAGTTCTCGTCTGACGACTTATTTCTTTGCCCATCAGTTCTTGTCTGTTGGCCTACCTTTAATAAACCGGTTCTCGTCTGGTAATTCACCTTCAAAAGTCCAATTGCTTGGCAACCAAAAATATATATCTATCAGCCAGGCCCTAGCGCCCAACCATCCTTGTTTCATATCTTTGGTTATGAGCATACGTCTGCATTGTACATCATTTGCATTGCATCTTCATACCGCATGGTTTCTGTTTTAGCTCTGATGTGGGGCAAGAATCGTTTCAAGACATAATCTGGGGCAGTTATCTCAAGACTTGTTGAATTTCTGCGAGAGTTTGAAGACACTGGGGCAATTCTGGATGCCAAGTCTTCTGTAAAATCCTCTGAAGACGATCTTTTTATGAATGATGCAGTATGGTATAATTGAGGAGTTAAAGGAATGATATTTCACTCAGGATGATCAGTAATGCTTTTGTTGAGCTCAGAAGTTTGAAGCACTGTGTTAATTCTCAGGGAATGTCTGGTATTTATTTTACCAGCAGGGCATTGGAAGTTTATTTCTTCCCCGAGCGTAAAGATCTTCTTTCAGCCGACAAGATGTCCTCATGAGGAGTTGGTTATTCGCATTCAGTCAAAGCCAATTTTCATTGGCATATCTTCCCAGCACAGTCGTCATACTATACTTGGGGGCATATTTTGACTTGTTTGATTCTCCAACAAAGTCTCTCCTCAGCAGAGCATTGCCAAATCTTTTCTCAACCATGAAGGTTGACATTCCCAGCAGTCAAAACACTCATCTTATATACCATACTCACTACTCATTGGTACACTTATACAGATACTCGTCCGTATCTTGTATACATCATCACTCATATCCCCACAGGTTCGACAGTAGTCCTTGTTCTTTGTTAACCAGTTGGTACTCGTCCGTATCATCATCTCAGAACATTGCGTCTAGTGTTTGTTTCTACATGATACTCGTCCGTATCATAGTCTTAGGGATGCTCGTCCGCATCTTTAATCCATACACCGTGTCAAACACTTATGTCTTCTTGGATATAGATACTCGTCTGTGTCTACTACTCCCCAGAAGAGTCCTTTCAGATGCAACACTCGTCCGTGTTCTTTGTTAACCCGTTGATACTCGTCCGTATCATCATCTCTGAACATGTGTCAGTTTGTTTCTACATGATACTCGTCCGTATCATAGTCTTAAGGATGCTCGTCCGCATCTTTAATCTATACACAATACCAAACACTTATACTTTTTGTTTCTTGGATGTAAACACTCGTCCGTGTTTACTGTATCCCCAGTAGATCACCAACAAATTTTCTTTTTATCTAACACTCGTCCTGTGTTATGATACCTTTGAGAGCAGACGTACCCTGCTGAGTGGTCGTCCTCCACTTCTTGATGGTCGTCCTCCATCATGCTCATCCGATGGCCGTCCCCATCGTCGATTTTTAGCAGCCGTCCCCTGCTAGGTGGTCGTCCTCCACCTTTTGATGATCGTCCTTCATCACTTTATCCAATGGCCGTCCCCATTGTTGATTTTGGTTATCTGACATTCGTCCTATGTCATGATAAACCTTGAGAGCAGCCGTACCCTGCTGAGTGGTCGTCCTCCACTTCTTGATGGTCGTCCTCCATCATGCTCGTCCGATGGCCGTCCCCATCGTTGACCTTTTCTATCCGATGGCCGTCCCCATCGTTGATATTTTCGGCAGCCGTACCCTGCCAGGTGGTCGTCCTCCACCTTTGATGGCCGTCCCCATCATAATTCCTTTATTCCCCAACAGAGCAGCCGTCCCCTGCTAGGTGATCGTCCTTCACCTTTGATGGCCGTACCCCATCATCTGTTTATTTCATTTATTCTTTAACCCGATGGCCGTCCCCGTCGTGGTCCCTTTTCTTTTAGCCCGATGGCCGTCCCCATCGTTGGTTGCTTTACTGTTTGAACTTGATGGCCGTCCCCGTCATGTTTCATGTTCTCCCCAGAGAATTTTACAACTTTATCTTGATGGCCGTCCCCATCATAATTTCTTTTCTTTCCCCAGCTAGTCGGTCGTCCCCGTCTTGGCTTTACCTTTTATCCCCAGCATGTCGGCCGTCCCCGTCATTGCTTTATTTTCCTCACCTTCCCCAGCATGTCGGCCGTCCCCGTCATTGCTTTATTTTCCTCACCTTTCCCAGCATGTCGGCCGTCCCCGTCATTGCTATTTACCCAGCAGTCGTCCTCTGCTCGACGGTCGTCCTCCGTCGCCCGCACTTTACAATACACTTTAATTTTCCTTTTACAATCTATATCCCTTTTCTTCTTCGTTTCTGTGAGTGCAAATTTTGGACTGTCTTTGGTATTCAACCACAAGTTATCTTGTTCGCCTGTTAAGCCGTTGCTTACATCCTGCACAGCTAACTCATGTTTGAATAGGGGCAGCTGTAAACACCCCAAATTTGCCCTCACCCATTCACACCATGGCTTGTGATCATCTCATATGCATAAACACAAACATATCATCTCATATCTCACTTTTGCTTCACTGCATAGTTTCTAAGGCATCTGCACCTAGGGTTTGTGATCTGAGCAACCTCAAAGCTTCTTGAGCCACTCCAAAGGCCACTAATCAACTCAAAGGGGTCCATGTGTGTTCTTATATCATATTTCATCTCCTCAAAGTCAAAATTGCAGAGGAATCACAAGAACTAGGGTTTGAGTGGATGCAGAGCCAGGATGAACTACACAGTTGACTGAAAATTAGGGTTTTGGTTTCAGAGGCCATAAATCCAAATTTTTTGGTCATTCTTGTTTCCATTGCTCTTTATATGGTATAGGGAGTATGCATATCAATTTTCATGAAGAAATTCCATGGGGAAGTCATCTGATCAAGAGTTGACTTTTCAGACAAGTCAGTGCAAAATCAGGGCATCTGAGGCCCCCAATGACCCAACCAATGGGTGATCTTCATCATTTTGAGTGTATATGATCTTTATTTGATCATGGAAGAAGGTTGAAGTTCATAGAAATCAAGAATTTAGGGTTTTTGCAAATGTTGACTTTTTGGGCATAGTTGACTTTTCAAGAATGCATCATTTTAGGTCATTTTTCAAGCCATGATTCATGATTCAAAAATGCTTCAAATGGAAAAACTTTGGTCATGAAAGTTGTAGATCTCATCTTTCCCTTTTCAAAAAGTACAAGAACATGATCAAACTCTTCTTGGATCAAAAGTTATGGCAATGCAAAGTTGGCAAAAATCACTTATTTTCAAGATATGCACCAAGTGTGAAAATTGCAAAATCATGTGCTAAGTCAAATTGCAACTTCTAATTGGTATCAAACCAGCACATAAACATTCTCTAAGTCCTAAAGTTCAGATTGAACCAAAGGAATCACATGTTTGTATGGCCTTTGGAGCAAGATTTTTCACATGTGAACAAAGGAAGCCAAGTTGCAAAAACTCATGATCACTTCCATCCACTTGCTGCCTAGCCTGCTGACCACTCCTAGCCTTTCCCCCTCACCTTGCTGCGCAGCCCACACCTCTTGTACTTGGCTGAAACATGACCCATGCCTCTCTTACAAGAAGTTGACATTTTGGCAAAAGTAGCCACACCTATCACAGCAGGCCAAGTCACATCAACTGACCAATAGGCTTTGTTTATGTGGATCAAATGCTGGCCATAACACACTTCAAGCAAGGCTGAAGCTCTCCCATTCAACACATACACAAAAACACTCCATTTTGCATAAGCCTTCGAATTTCTCTCCACAGCCTGAAAACACTTCAACCATCTTCACCATTCAACTCACCTTGCTCCATAGACCACCCAGCACCAAGAACACAAGCCTGAAACAGCCTGAACATCTCACTGCCATTTCTCACTTCATTTTGCAGTTTCAATCGAATCTCCTTCCATAAACCACAAACACACAAACAAACACTCCAGACCTTCTCCATTCATCCTCAGGATCACAAACAACCATTCATCATGACCTGAAGCTCTCTATTTCACCATTGCCATTTCTGACCAAGCTTGAGCAGAAGCTTTCGAATCTCACTATCCAGCCAGCTCAAACTTCTTTTGAGCATTCAAACATCTTCTGGGGACCAAGTGGAGTGGATTGCACAAAGAGAAGTGGCCAGAAAGTCCTCAAACTGAAAGCTCCAAATCTCAGGTAGCTCGAAAATTATTTTTCCAGAAATCATTTTTCTTGTTACAAACTTGTTCTTTGTGTTGTCCTGGTCATGAATATGTCTTTGGTTTTTGAAATGGTGGTGAAATAAGCATTTAATTTGTCTCTGAAACTGGTTTGCCCTAAAACTTGTTCTGTTCGATTCATGGTTTTGAGGAAGAAGAAATTTGTTTGGACTTAGGGTTTTAGCTCAGGGGGTCATGGGGATCATTTTGGTGTGTTTAGTTTTCATTTTCGTTACGATTTGAGGGATTTGGGGAGTTTTCAGGTGAGAAGCTGGCCGGAGAAGACGACCGGAAGTCTTCTCCGGCCACCTGAGAGTCATTTGTGCCCTAATCACGTAATTAATGTTAGTTTGAATATGGGCCCTTAGATCTGGCTTCCCGCGCGCGTGTGTGTGGTCCAGATTGTGCCATTAATTCGTAATCAGCATTATTTATTTAATTAATTAAGATTAAGCTTGTTTGAATCTGAGCCATCAGATGGCGCGCCAAGTCAATGGTCCCCTCCCCAGATTGCATCTCAGCCTCTCATGCTGCATACTTCCATTTTTATTTAATTTTTATTTCATTTTCTTTCATTTAACTTGCATATTTATTTTAAAATAGCAAAAAAATACATAAAAATTATGAAACTTTTTCCTAAGAGTTTTATTAATTTTTATGACCCAAAAATATTTTTATTTTATTTTTTATCATCAAAAAAGTATTTTTAAATATTTAAAAGATTATTTTTAATTGATTAATGGGAATTAATTAATTAAAAATACTTTTAGGTATTTAAAAATTACAAAAAAATTCATGAAATGTTCTAAGACATTTAGAAACATTGTCCAACCTTCAAACCAAATTTCTTTTTTGATCTTGATGCATTTTAAGAATTTTTCATTGAATTAAATCAATTTTTATGCATTATTTTGATCATAAGTTCCAAAAATCATTTCTGCCTATTGGAGAAGGTTGAGACATTGATTCTTCTTGCATTGTGTTATGTTTAGCATGTAGTTTCTAGGGTAAAATGGCCATGATTTGATCTTGCATTTTCCAATTGTTTGGCATTTCTTTTGTTAAGAACCCTAAAAAACCCTAATAACTTGTAAAAAATCATAACTTGAGTTTGGTTGAGAGTTGAGAGTTCCCCTTTGGGCAGTGGTTCATTATAGGTTTAGGGTTTCTTTGGATGGCATTTTCCATTTTTTATCTTAGGGTTTGTTTCTGTTTTGGATTTTTGTTTGTTGTTTGATCCATGAACCCTAATTTGGGCTTTCTCTTGCATCCTTCTTGCATTTCCTTGCATAACATGACTTGTCTTTGCATTTTGTGCATTATTGTGATTCATTTGACATCTTAAGACATATAGAAGGCATCTTTGATCATTGCATCTCATATTTGCCATGTCATTTGTCTTGTAAGATTCATAACTTTTCATGCTCATTCATGCTCCTTAGCTTGCATCATTTGCATTCATGACCTTGTATGAGCATCCCCATGCCTTGCCTCATGTTTGCAGCATCTCATAGCATCATTATCATCATCAACATGCTTCTGGTTTTGCTTAGAATCATACCATTTCATCTCATCTTGCATTGCATTGCATTTCTTTCTAACATTTCAGGTGGTAAGTAAACTTGAGAAGTGAATTTGCCTTCACTTCTCATAACTTTTCTTTTCATCTCTCTTGCATCCATTGCTGCATTTCTATTTGTGTTTGGGATTGAGCTTGCTCATTCTTCTTCCTCCCACTTTCTTTCTTCAAGTGACTTGACTTCTTGAATGAAGCAAGTCACTTTGCTTCTCTTGATCCTGTTCATCTGCTTCCTGGTGGCTCCTTTGAAGATTTTTCTTGCAAACCTCACAAACCTTAGGATCAACCGAGCATGACAATGAATTAGGGTTTTGATTAGTCTCCCCACTTAGTTTTCACCTTTGTGTCTCTTTTGAGTCTTCTCTTCTTACCTCATAATCAGGGACTAAACCCTAAAGGCTTTAAGGCTTTGTGATTAAGCTTATGCCTGCATCCTTCTCTTAGGATGGAGTGTATAACTTTAATCCTAAGTGTTAAACCCTTAATGTGTTTAAATTCTCTTAATCAATTCACTTAATAATCATCAAGACATCAAACTTGTAACTTGGGCCTTGCATTAGGGTTCTAATTCTTCCTTAATGGGTTAAGAAGGACTAACCCTAGTGTTAATGGACAAGTCCCCCTCAAGTTGTCTTACAAATCAATAAAACTCACTTCATCATCATACCATTAAATAAAATCCACTTAATCAAAGGCTTGTTTTGTCATGAGTTTAATCCCTAATCATGGATTAAGTTGAGGAGCTTTCCTCAGCTTAAACATTCTCATCTATCATCCTTCTTTTAGGATGGTGTAATGAGTCTGTTTAATCCTTGATTATGGCTTAACCTCATTACTCAACACTAAACAAAAACAACAAAAACATCTAAATAATCACAAGTAGGTTAATGATCTTAATCCTACATCAAAAGGTGATTAAGTGTGAGAATCTGACTTCACACTTAAGGTATTCTCATTACCCCTAATCAGAGGGAAGATGTGATGAGTTTACTAACCCATTGGCTTAGGCTTAAGCTCATTAACTTATGACAAACTTCCAAAAGCAATAAAAGACTGAAAACTCAAAAACAAACAATAATCGTCTCCTCCGGGATTCTTCTCTCATCACCTTCACTCATAAACGAGAACTTGCTTCTTCCGTCTAATGCAAGACAGTTTGCACCTGAGCCAGACAGGTCATACACTTGAGCATAGACAAGCAAGCAGTTCATCAAAGTCAATTTTACCTTTCAGTCTCTTTGGGTCGAACTACGGTGTTCTGACTTCCTCATTGCACGAGAGGATACGTAGGCATAACTTAACGGTTATCAAACAAAAGTCTCTGTATATTCCCCCTCCTTTCAGTTTCATTCTTTTAGCCTCATGATCATGAGCATCTTATTCTCATTCTTTCACTGACACTTTCATACTTCACATCACTTATACACTTTACACTGACACCTGTACATCTTCTCCAGCTATTGTATACACAGATTGCACTGACACTACCCCTTTAAAACACAAATCTTTTAAGCGTGGATCCCGTCGAGTACGACGGACAATCTGGGTGCTAATACCTTCCCAGGTTGTAACCAACCCCCTTTCTCAGTCTCTCTGGTTCGCAACCGTCTTATCCATCTTTTTCCAGGCCTATGCAGCATTGCCTTTCCTCCGGGATAAAAATGCCTAGCTGGCGACTCTATTCATTCTCCAGTGAGTTCACGGCTGTGTGTTCTCACTGTTCCTCTCGCCGACCGTTCGCGTCTGTACCTTTATCTGGGCCGGTCCCATTTTATCGGGAGCGACACAAGGCAAACAATTTAAAGTGATCTAATTCCTAAGGGTACCCCTCTTAAATTTAAATCCCCAGCAGAGTCGCCAGTTTTGTAACACGGTGGGAGAACTGACTTTAGTTATGTTGCGGATAGCAAGAGTCGCCACCGACTTTTATTTTATCCAAAGGAATGGCATAAAAGAACAGGAAAGACCTTTTAAAAGATTTTTGGGTCCGGGGGGTAGGTTATGTAAAGGGAAGGTGTTAGCATCCTTTACATCCATGGTTATCCATGGGCTCTTAGTTACTTAGCTCACTTTGAATTGTTTTTTGAAAATGTGAAGTGTGTGGATAAAAATTTTCATAAGAGTTTGATAATGATCCATGTACGGATGCGTAAAAAACTTGTGTTTGAAAATTGTTTGAAATTGTGAAGTATTTGAAATTTGTTTTGAAATAGTGAGCAAGTAACTATGAGGAACCTACCCTAAAGTTTAAGTCTTTCTGTTCTTTATCCTTTAAATGGTAAGACTATCCCTATTATTAAGGAATAGGTAGTCATTACCTTGGATGTGAGGGACAAGTGAGGGTCATCTGTTTATGTAGGCAACTGTAGGGTGTATTAAGCATTTTGGAGGGACTGTCATCATTATTCGAAAGGGACAAGATCTTTATGAAGGCAACCATTTTAGGGACTTGATCTTTGATTATGAAGGGACTAGATGACTTTACTTTTAAGGGACTTTTGCTTTATACACCCCACTTGACCTTTTACTTAGGCAACATTGAGAGGCAACCCTAGAAAGTGAGATGGCGATCAAAGATCGACTTACGTGTGTGAGTGTTTAATTTTAAACATTTATCTTGTAATTTAAATGACCTAAATTCAATTTTTGAATACAAATAGTTTTCACTCCCTATTTACTAACCATAGCATAAGAAATAAATAATTTAAAATTTACATCCAGAAACAATTACAACAATGATAAATAAACAATTTAAATAAATAAAGCAAAATATATAATAATAGTAAAAATTGGGTTAGTGAAATAATAATAATAATCATAATTTAAAATAAAGGGGATTAGTAAAAAATAATAATAATAACAATTTTAAATGGGGTTAGCAATAAACATGATTAGTAATAATAATAATAAGCAAAATATAATAATTAAAGATTAGATTTCAAATTAAAAAAAAAAAGAACAATTAAGTTATTATAATAAAAATTTGAATTATATACAAATTATAAAAATTAAATTCATCTTAAACATATTATGAAAATAAAATTATAATTATAAAATTATATTAACAATTTTAATTATTCCTAAGCATACATTAACAATTATTTAAATGCAAAAATTAAAAATATAAACAATTTAGATCATATTTACATATTATAAAAAAATAAATTAAGAATTTTAAATTTTAAACATATTTATGTACAAATTAAATTAAACACAAATAATAATATTAAATAAGAATAGAAAAAAAGAAATTAGGGTTTTTGAATTGTTTTAGAAAAAATAAATTAGGGTTTGTAAAATATTAGGGTTTTGTATACATTTTTTAGAATAATACAATAATTACATATATAATTTAATATTAATAATTTAAAAAAAAATAAATGAGTTTTTTTATAACATAAAAAAAAATGAGTTTAAAAATAATATGAATATATCATTTATTATTTGAATTTATTTTAGATAGAATATTAATTAAATTAAAAGAAATAAAGAAAAGAATGAGAAAATAAAAACCTGATGGGGCTGGGATTTGAACCCAGTCCCTTTAGCTTGCAGCCTCCAAGACCTGTCCTCCATCCACTGGGCCATGCGCGCGTTGGTAGTAAAAACAAGGGACTAATCCCTTTTGTCCTCAACCTGAAACAAATCATAGCAAAAATAAAAATAACACAAAAGGGCCTAGGGAGATTCGAACCCAGGTCCCTTACAATGCACACAAACATCCTTTCCATCCAGCCGGGAGGGCGCTTCTGGCAATGTAATGGCCACAATTGATTATATATTAAAACCAATGAATATCAGGAAAAATAACAAAAAGATGGTGAGACCAGGACTCGGACACAGGTCCTCAAGCAATACATGCGCACCTCCTTCCACTGGGACAAGCATCAGGCTTGTGAAATAAAATAGAAACTATATCATAATTTTTTAAAACAATTTTTTAAATTTGAATTTCGCGCCAGACCAGCTTCATCTTCAACCTTGGATTCGTAGGATTACCTGCGAATTTTGCTATGAAACTACCTGCGAATTTTCATGCACACAAAACCTGTGTTTTTCAAACCACACTCAAACAGCACAATTTTATCAAATTAAAAACATATTTGACTTCCTTGCAACCTGTACAATCCAATTATGTAAACCAAATTCATTTATATTGTGTAAATTGAAGAACCCTAATTTAGAGCTTTAAACCCTAAACATGGCATGTTCACGATTCGGCCATAACTCTTCACCAAACGATCCAGAATTCATCTATAGCTAATAACAAACATCAATATATCATCAAAATTCATTATCAATAAGTAAATATGATGATTCGAAAAAAAATGTATGAAGGACATGTATGATTCGGTTCATGCATTATGGAGTGTATTGGCTGCAAATAAGAGTTGAGATCCACTCAATGATGTCCAAGGATCACTGCTGTGTCTTTAGTTTACCTTCAAATGTCTTGTTTGATTGAAACCGAATTTGAGTTTGAGAGGTTTTTTTGGAAGATGCAACTTACACTTGGGAGGCAGAAAATTCGTGCTTGTCATTAGGTTTATGTTAAGTACTTATAGGATGATCAATTTAGGTCAAAAAGTTGGATAGTTGTGTAGAAGATTTGATCCAAAAAGATTCAAAAAGATGGCCTTTGAAAATCAAATTTTTTTGCATAAACACTTGCTATTTTGGTATGATTCTCATTACTCTTGTATCAATCAAGTCTAAATGTAATTTAAGACTTTCTAGAAACCAAATCAAATTTAATTTTCATTATTTTATATTTTATTTGAATTTAAAATGATTTATTAATATAAAAATCATAATAAATAAAAACAAAATGAATAAAATTATGAATAAATTAATTTAATTTCGTGCAAGATGTTTTGATGTGGATTGGGTCATTATTTGGCAAGCCCATTTGGAAAAAATTGGTTTTAGACCTCCATTTCCTTCATAAACCAACCCAAAATTTCCCAACTTTGCAAAGGAACATATCCTTCAATTTTAATGCTATGAGGGTGTTCTTGGACATTTTGGAAAGCTTAAAGAGTCCTCTAAACAACCCCACTGGTTTCATGTCCATATCATTTACCAATCTCAAGTTATGCCCTTTTGAAGTTGTTGACTTTTTGTTGACTTTCAAAAGGACCTATAATGTCTTAGCTCATACCTTCCAAATGAAGCATTTTTGGGCTTGGCTTGTGAGACACAAAGTTGTAGAGAATTCAATTTCCTTCAAAATGAGATTTTAGTGGAGACTTAGTGATGAAGTATGTAAAAGTTATGGCTGGTCAAAGTTCAGTTGACTTTTACTAAGGAAACCCTAATTTAGAAACTCCTGATTCTTGATGATCTGGAATCTCCTTGATGAATCATGATCAACCCTTGATCAAATGATGAATTTTACTTCATATACTTTATTTTGGCAAAAAATCATGAAGTTTGACTTTTGTTTGACCACAGTTGACCTCAGTTTGACTTTTTAACTGCTTTAACTGATTTTGACTTATCTGATCATCTGACTGAGCAAACTTTTGAGCAAAGTCTTGAAACTTGACATGGGGGTTCTTACACACATATAAGATGTTATGAAGCTCACTTGAAGTCTTGAAAGTCCATTTAGCCTGATTAAAGTCAAAACCCTAGTTTTGGATGCACTACTTAGGAGGTGCATTGTCTGAGGGAATTGTCAACTCTTCTGACCAATTGTGAACTTTGTGAACCTTGTGAACTATCATAAAATGTCTTGTGAACCTCATGGGAGGTATTGTGAACCTTGTGAACCTTGTGAACTTCATAAAGTGTCTTGTAGACTTCATGAACCTCATGAAAGGTCTTGTAAGCATTGTGAATCTTGTGAACCTTGTGAACCTCATAAAGTGACTTGTGGACTTCATGAACCTCATGAAAGGTCTTGTAAGCATTATGAATCTTGTGAACCTTGTGAACCTTCTTAGCACACAAGGTCTTGTATTGTGAGGGCAAATTTTGGGGTGCAACAGGCTTAGGCCTTACTTCCTCCCTATTCTATTCTTCTTTCTTCTCTTTCTCTTCTTCTTTCTTCTCTTCCTTTAGGATAACAAACCTCACTAACCTAGGATTTTCTATGCATGATAACAATTAGGATTCATTAGTTCCCCATTAGATTTTACCTTTGATATCCTTTTGGTGCTCTCTCTCTTCTCATCTTCAAACTTAACTTTAAGTCACTTTAATAAATGACGAGTCTTCTCATGTGACACGAGACTTTTCTATGAGATACTTGCACGCGTTCCGTTTCGGGGCGAGGTGTAGAATATCCCTCATGGTGGATAGGTCTTAGCATGAGATTACCTCACAAAGAAAAGCATAAAAAACAGTTCTTAACCAAAAATCACAAAATCACTTAATAAATGCCAGTAGGTCAGTGTGTCTGAGCCTTCACTTGTGGGACTAGATTTGGGGATTTCCTCCATAGATAGGTGTGCCTCTTGCGCATTCCATTTTGGGATGATGTGAGACGTACACATCCCATTGAGTAAGACTTAGGTACACTTACCTATGCAAACTTCAAAACAGAAAACTCATAAAAAACACAAACCAACAATAAGCGTCTTTCCTTCGGGAATTATTTTCTCATCTCCTTCGCTCCGTCCGCGAACTTGCTCCTACTTGTCACTTTGCAAGACGGTTACGCACTCGTCGTCCGAGCCTGCAACACCTGAGCATTGACATAGGCAGTTCAAGCCTTAAGACACAAGCAATCTTTTCCACCCCTAGTTAGGGGAACTACGGCGACTCTAATCCTCATTGTCTAGATGAGGTACGTAGGCAGCGGGGTAGGGCCCGTTCGAGCACAATCTTTATTTTCCCTATATTTTTTCTCTTTGTTTTCTTTCTCAGTTCCTTTCCCAATTCCAGTTCATTTTCTTTGCAGCAGCTTTTATTTCTTCACCCTTTGAAACAGTTTCTTTGCAAGCGTAGATCCCGTCGGGTACGGCGGACGATCTGAGTGCTAATACCTTCCCAGGTCGTAACCGACTCCCGAACTCAGTCTCTTTGGTTCGTAGGACCCGTGTCCTTCCTTTTCTTTTTTTCTGGTTTGTGCAGCATTACCATTCCCGTTCCTTCGGGATAAAAATGCCTGGCTGGTGACTCTACCTCTTTCCGCGCCACTTTTGCGTTTGTACCAGGATGGAAATCCAGAGAGCGGCATCGGCGATAACTTCAATCCATTTAGACACGTAGTCAACAACTACTAAGATGTATTGGTTTCCTAAAGATGGTGGGAACGGTCCCATAAAGTCTATACCCCATTCGTCGAAGAGTTCTACTTCTTGGATATTTCTTAGAGGTATTTCATTACGTCTTGAAATATTTCATGTACGTTGACATCTGTCACATTTGACAATGAAAGCATGGACATCATGCCACATAGTGGGCCAGAATAGGCCAGCTTAGAAAATCTGGGCGTAGGTCTTAGATGTGCTTGCATGTCAACCATAGGGTGCAGAGTGACAATGCTCAATTATATTATGTATTTCCTCTTCCGGAACACAACGGCGAAAAATGCCATCTTCACCTCTCTTGAAAAGTAATGGTTCGTCCCAATAGAAGTTTCTTACATCACTGTAGAACTTCTTCTTCTGGTGGTAATTTAGATCGGGGGGTATGATGTCAGCGGCCAGATAATTAACAAAGTCTGCATACCAAGGTACATTACTTATAGCTAAATATTTTTGAGAATGCTCATGTGGGTTTGGGTTATCATCTTCAATAGTTTTTAGTTAGGCTATCAATCTATCATAGGCAAAATCGTCATTTATGGGTACTGAGTCAGGTTTCAGGTATTCTAGCCTAGAAAGGTGATCAGCTACTACATTATTTGTGTCTTTCTTATCATGGATATCTAAATCAAACTCTTGCAGTAATAGAATCCATCGAAGTAACCTAGGTTTGACATCCTTTTTACTAGTAAGTAACGAATGGCAACATGGTTGGTGTAAACTATAATTTTGGCTCCTACTAGATAAGATCTAATTTTGTCTATGGAGAAAACTACAGCTAGAAGCTCTTTTTCGGTTGTTGCGTAGTTGAGCTGTGAAGCGTCTAGGGTTCTACTGGCATAATAAATTACGTGTAACTTTTTATCTTTTCTCTGACCTAGAACGGCTCCAACATCATAGTCACTAGCGTCACACATTATCTTAAATGGTTCTGACCAATCAGGGGGTTTAATTATAGGTGCTGAAATCAGAGATTGCTTCAATAGATTATACACTTCATTAAATTTTACATCGAAGATGAATTCAGCATCTTTCATTAAAAGACCAGTTAAGGGCTTTGTTATTTTGGAGAAGTCCTTGATAAAACGTCGGTAAAATCCGGCATGTCCAAGAAAACTTCTTATCTCCCTGATAGTCTTTGGCGGTTTTAGATTCTCTATGACTTCTATTTTAGCTTTGTCTACCTCTATACCTTTTTCGGAAACTATTGTCCTAAAACAATCCCTTCGGTGACCATGAAGTGACACTTTTCCCAATTTAGCACAAGGTTTACCTCCACACATCTTTCCAGGATTTTCTCAAGGTTGATAAGGCAATTTTCGAAATCAGATCCATAAACTGAGAAATTGTCCATAAATACTTCCATGATTCCATCTAGATAGTCTGCAAAGATAGACATCATGCAGCGCTGGAAAGTGGCAGGGGCATTATAGAGTCCAAAAGGCATTCTTCTGTAGGCAAAAGTTCCAACTGGGCATGTAAAGGTAGTTTTTTCTTGATCTTCGGGGTGAATAGGTATTTGGAAGAATCCTGAATATCCATCTAGGTAACAAAAGTAAGAGTGTCTGGCTAGGCGCTCCAACATTTGGTCTATGAATGGTAAAGGGAAATGATCCTTCCTAGTTTCTTTATTTAATTTTCTATAGTTTATGCACATACACCAACCTCCATTAGTTCTTTTTGCTACAGGTTCTCCCTTCTCGTTTTGCACGACTGTGATGCCTCCCTTTTTAGGTACTACATGCACATGACTCACCCATTTACTGTATGAGATCTGATATATTATACCTGCCTCTAGTAACTTAAGAACTTCAGTCTTAACTAATTCACTCATCATAGGATTTATTCTTCTTTGGTGTTCTCTGGAGGGTTTTGAATCTTCTTCAAGCAAAATCCAATGCATGCATACGGATGGGCTTATTCCTTTTAGATCTGAGATCTTATATCCTAAGGCTGAGGGGTACCTTCATAAAACATCTAACAATTGGTTTGTTTATTCTTGGTTTAAGGTAGCACTGACTATAACTGGACGGTCCATTTCTTCATCAAGAAATTCATATCTCAGGTTCTTAGGCAGTTCCTAAGTTTTACGGTTGGTTTCATAGGGCAAGGCATAGGATCTGGGGTAAGAGATAAACATTCGTGAAGGTTATCATCAATGTAGGGTTTTTTATAACTGTCATCTTCCCAAATAAGGGTTGATGGCAATTTTATTGATTCAGTTTCTTCTTCTTGTTCTAATTCCCTAATACATTCATCAGTGATATCTAAGGCGTAACAAGCATATCCTATTATAGGTGTCATAAGGAATTTCGAAAGTACAAATTCTATCTTCTCGTTGCCTACCTCGAAGGTTAGTTTCCCTTTTTTAACATCTATTATGGCTCTAGCAGTTGATAAGAATGGTCTAGCTAGGAGGATCGGTATGTCGTCATCTTCTTTAATGTCCATGACAACAAAATCAGTAGGTATACCAGCTGACCTATCCTAACAGGGACGTCTTCAAGTATGCCTATAGGGTATTTAACGGATCTATCGGCTAATTGAAGTGACATCTTAGTAGGTTGTAATTCTCCTAAGTTTAACCTTTCACAAACTGCTAAAGGCATTAAGCTCACACTAGCTCCTAAGTCTAGAAAAGCTTTTTCGATGACATGATTCCCCAAAATACAAGGAATGGAAAAATTTTCGGGATCTTTATCTTTCTTTGCTAACTTATTTTCGGAAATAGAATTACATTCCACGGGTTTCGGATCTTCAAGTCTACGTTTATTTGTAAGTATGTCTTTGAGAAACTTAGCATAAGAAGGTATTTGGGTGATGGCTTCTGTAAAGGGGATTTCTACGTGAAGTTTTTCTATAACCTTAACGAACTTTTAATACTGATTATTGATATGGGTTTGCTTTAGTCTTTGAGGGTATGGTATTGGTGGTTTGTATGGCGGTGGTGGTACATAGGTTTTGTTTTTAGGTTCTTCTCCTTTTTCTTGACTTCCCTGGTTTTCAGATTCCTCTGGTTCCTTCTCTTTATTTCTCTCAGAAGTTTCGGGCTCACTTAATCTAGGGTTAGAAGGTTCCTTATAAGCGGTTCCACTTCGTAGAGTAATGGAATTTTCTTTCCCTTTCGGGTTTTGTTGAGGTTGTCCAGGGAACTGTCCTCTAGTGTAGTCTGAGGGGCTTGGTTTAAAGCTACCTGAGAGATCTGGGTTTCAAGCATCTTGTTGTGAGTAATAATTTGGTCAATTTTGGTTCCTAAATGGGTAATTAGTTCGTTAACATGGACGTTTTGGTTCATGAACTCTTTGTTTTGTTGTGTTTGAGCAGTGATAAAATTTTCCACAATTTTCTCAAGGCTCGGTTTTGGTGGTACAGGTTGCATAGGTTGATTTGTTCTCGGGGCTTGGTAACCTTGTTATCTCGAAGGTGCGGTATTTTGGATAGGGTTATTATTTTTGTAGGAGAAGTTTGGGTGATTCCTCCATCCAGGGTTATATGTGTTTGAAAATGGGTTCCCTTGGGTGTAGTTCACTTGCTCAGGGATGGTCTCATTTAACAAATTGCATTCGGCGAATTGGTGTCCTTGCGTCCCACATATCTCACAATTCGACGAAACTGCAGCTACAGTATTCGGGGTTATACACATATGTTCGACTCTAAGGGCCAACGCGTCCATTTTAGCTTGCATCATATCTATAGAGCTTAGCTCATGTATTCCTCCTTGGGCTTCCTTCTTTTCCACTATTGCTCGTTCTACTCCCCATGATTGATGGTTTTGGGCCATATCTTCGATAAGGGCACTAGCTTCAGGGTAAGGTTTGTTCATCAGTGCGCCACCAGCGGCAGCGTTGATGGTCATCTTAGTGTTATAATGAAGTCCATTATAGAAGGTTTGAATGATTAGCCAATTCTCTAAGCCATGATGTGGGCATGCTCTTAATAGCTCTTTATATCTCTCCCAGGCTTCGAACAACGATTCTCCTTGGTTTTGGGTAAATATGGTTATTAGGTTTCGAAGAACAGAGGTCTTACTTGGGGGAAAATATCTAGCAAGGAAAACTCTTCTAAGGTCTTCCCAAGTTGTTATGGAATTGGGTGGACAGGAATCTAACCATGATAGAGTTTTATCTCTGAGGGAAAAAAGAAATAATCTTAAGCGGATTGCCCCAGGAGGAGCTCCGTTGGTTTTAAAGGTGTCTGCTAACTGGAGAAAGTTTTTTAAAAGTTGGTTTGGGTTCTCGGTAGCAAGACCTGTGAAGTCCTCGTTTGATGGTTGGGAGAATTCCTTAAGAGGTCTTCGGTTTTGATCTTCGGCCATAGCTCGCCTAATTCAATGGAAAAATAAACGTGCACGAGCGTAACATTCAGGTTCAGCTAGAGGGTCTACTAAGCTTCCGGCACTGCGAGTCTTTCGCATTGACTGGCAGGTAACAATCTTAGTCTAAACGGTATAACTACAGGGTATGAAATTTGACGAAATTGATCCCCGGCAACGGCGCCAAAAACTTGATGTGTGTTTTTCGCAAGTGTACGAACACGTCAGAGTAATATAAAAGATTGTCGAATCCACAGAGACCAAGTGTCAATCTATCGTACCTGTTGTTATGGTGTGTATCTAAGGCAATTGAATATAATGGTTTTAAAGAGTGCGCAATGGTAAATAGAATAATAATTTTAAACAATTAATAAAGACAGGCTCGAATGTAATTCACATAATCAATTGATAATCTGGTACTTGTTAATAGAACTACTTATGAGCAATGTTTTCCACTTTGAAAAGAACCAATTTAACAGGAACTGTCGCTTTCGCGTATTCAGAACCGAGTTGTACTCTCTAATCAACCCTTCCTATTGTCACGGATAAAAAGGTGCGTACTGCGTTAGAGTAGTAAACCTATTTTTAAGAAATATAGTATCTTAACTAAGTTGCAAAGTATTTTAACCTGGATTTCTTAGCAAAAAGAGGTTCTCACGAACCAGACTCTAAACTTCTTAACGCGTCCGAAAATGGTTTTAAAATCTCTTTTCTTTTTAATCCAAAAACTCCTAATGAACTAGACAAAGCGCTTTTGGTTGTTTTTGAAATAGTTAAAAACAATTAAACTTAAATTGAAAGTTAAAATAGCCCTCAAGTGTTTCTACGAACAGTTATACGAATTACCGGTTCAATTATGATTCTTACATTCTAACCTTTATGGATTTAGTTAGACATGGTAAAGTAAAAGTTCATTTTATTATTTTTCATAAAGTATTTAGTGCGAGTGCGGAAAGTAAATAAAAGTAGTGCGAGTGCGAGAAATAAACGAAAGTAAAGCGAGTGCGAGAAATAAAGGTATTTAAAGCGAGTGCGAGAAATAAAAGTAAAGTAAAGCGAGTGCGGAAATAAAATAAAGTAAAGCAATTCGGAAAGTAAATAAAATAAAGCGAATGCGGAAAAATAAAATATGAATTGGAATTAAAATGGCGGCAGGATTAACTTCCTCCCAGAGTGCTCTAAAGCTCGATCACACAGACGTATACAGACTCAATCACTTGATTGTAGTAACATCCCGATGTGAAGTGATTACTACTTTAAAACTGATATATGCCTAAGAGATTCTAAGTTTGGATGATTGAAAACGAAAATCTAAGGCCCAATTTATAGGAGAACAAATAGTAAGAAAAGACCAGGATGCCCCCTCCACTAAAAAGTGGAGGGAAATCACTTTTGCCTTGTGGCGCCTGCCACATGCCTATGGCGCCCGCCATGAGTGCATTTTGGTGGAGAGAGTGGGGATCATGGACTCTTGCAGTTGTGGAGTGGTCTTGGGATGTGGCCACGTCATGGCTGGCCCCATGGTGCCAGCCATGGTGGGTGACGTAAGTGTAAAAAGCTGAATTTCTTGATTTTTGTCCGTTTCAGCTCCTTTTTCGCTCCTTTTCTCGATTTAGGCCCCGATTACATAAAAAACCTGGAAATATAGAAAAACAAAGTAATAACATAACAAAATAGCAATAAAAACTAAGAATGCATGTGAAATCGGAGTCAGAAATACTGTGAAATTTAGTGTTATCAGAGAGTAGATTTACCTCAATTCAATATCCCAAAGACAATGTTCATTATGATGTTCAAAGTCTAGAAAGTAATGTATCTAATAATTATATGTTGGAATGTTCAGAACCTCGAAGAAGTAAAAGAATCTGAAAAGTGAAAAACTATGGACCAGACTTCTTTATGTTCCTTGTAGAAGGAAATAATGATTCCATAAATCGTTATGGACCAATTTGATATAACCTAGAAAAAGATCCAGAAACATTTGAAGAGGCAATAAAATCTCAAGATTCTGCCTTTTGGAAAGAAGCTATCCAAGAAGAAATATACTCAATTATGGGTAATAAAACCTGGAAGCTAGTAGATCTCCCGCCAGGATCAAAACCAATAGGATGTAAATGGATCTTTAAAAGGAAAATGAAAGTTGATGGTACCATTGAAAAATTCAAAGTTAGACTTGTCGCTAAAGGATTTACACAAAAAGAAGGAACTGATTATTTTGATACTTATGCACCTATTGCAAGAATTGCATCAATTAGAGTGATTTTGGCACTCACTTCCATCTATAAATTTGTCATTCATCAAATGGATGTTAAAACTACTTTCCTAAATGGAGAATTGGATGAACAGATGTATATGAAACAACCTGAAGGGTTCGTTATCAAAGGCCAAGAACATAAAGTGTGTAAATTAACTAAGTCTTTATATGGTTTAAAACAAGCACCCAAACAATGGCATAAAAAATTTGACCAAGTTATGTTGGCCAATGGATACAAAAATAAATGAATCTGACAAATGTATTTATAGTAACTTTAACAATGGAAAATGGGTTATGATTTGTTTATATGTGGATGATATGTTAATCTTTGGTACTGAATTAAAAGAGGTAGAAAAGACTAAAGCTTTCTTATCCAAATTTTTTGATATGAAAGACTTAGGTGAAGCAGATGTGATTTTAGGAATTAAAATCATAAGAGATGGTGAACATATTGGTTTATCCCAATCTCACTATATCGAAAAGGTGCTTAAGAAATTGGATCACTTCAGTTGCAAATCTGTTTCTACCCCATTTGATCAAAATGTTAATTTGCAACCACATAAAGGGTGTCCAGTGGCACAACTTGAATACTCAAAGGTAATCAGATGCTTGATGTACGCTATGACTTGTACCAGACCTGATATAACATATGTGGTTGGTAGGTTAAGTCGATATACAAGTAATCCAAGTAGAGACCATTGAGATGTTGTTAATAGAGCATTAAAATACTTAAAAAGGACGATTAACTATAGTTTAACATATAGTGGATATCCTTCGGTTTTGGAAGGATATACAGATGTCAGTTGGGTAACATATGTAGAAGACCATGCCTCTACTAGTGGATGGATCTTCAATCTTGGTGGAGGTGCAGTTTCTTGGGGTTCAAAGAAACAGACTTGCATTGTCGACTCTACCATGGCTGCATAATTTATTGCTTTGGCTGCAGGTAGTAAAGAGGCAGAATGGCTAAGAAACTTGTTGTATGAGATACCTATTTGCCCAAAGCCAATAACACCTGTGTCCATACATTGTGATAGTCAATCCACACTATCTAAAGCATATAGCTAAGTATATAATGGAAAATCTAGACATATTGGTATAATACATAGCTATGCGAAAGATTAATTTTAAATGGATAATCTCCATAGTGTACGTAAGAACTAATAATAATCTTGTAGATCCTTTGACGAAAGGTCTGGCAAAAGATATGGTGTTGAAAACATCATTGGGGATTGGTCTCAAGCCCATATCTAATTGATCACCAATAGTGGAAACTCAACTCACAGTTGATAAAATTCAAGTATTGAGTTCAATGATGAAAGTACATTATTAGAGTGATTGAAGTACTTAACAATAGAAACATCTCAAGGGACAAAAAGTACTTAGACCATAAAAGTAAAGTGATAGGATGAGATTATTCTCTTAATAGATATATAACATATGTTTGCTGGAATGCTTATTATGAGAGTCTTTCTGATATAATCTACCTATATGAGAATGAAGTAGGCCGCTTCATAGGGTTCAAGAGCTTGACTCTTAAATTCTCATGAAAAGGATACATGACATATGGCCTTATCAAATATGTCATTTACAATTCTTTTGATAGTATCGAGATTTCATGTGTAAGTTTTTGCACACTTGTTCTAATGGGTAATTAGTTCAAAGTTTGTCTACCAATGTCTATTCGGGATGAGTGAAAACACATAGCTTACTAAGATTTGGTTCAAATCGTAAGATACCAATATCTGAAACCGTGATATTTCCAGAATTATGAGATTTAGTTATTTTGAAAATGGTAAGGGATTGTGAGATAATTTCCAAAATAATAAATATTGAATGATTGTATTATTTAAAATAATGATATAAATAATATATTTATACTTTGTATCTAACATGGTTAGTAGTAATAATTATTACTGTAATGTATCATTGGACATTGGATTTAACGTGCTTATATATATGAATGATTTATTTAACAATAAATTAATTCAAAATGAAATGAAGTTTGTTGCCTTTTAATTAGGAACAAGTGCAACTTAACAATCGTATTAGTGCAGACGTTATGGAACCATTGCTAATTTTTAGGAAAACAACGTTACTGTTCGTAAGTTATAAACCAAAATAGTGCAATACAATTTTTCAAGAGATGCTTCTGTTCCCAAACAGATTAGAGCATCATTATAAATTGGATGTTTTTAACACCATAAAAGAGATATAACAAAATAGCCTCAAATTATTTTCTCAAACTAAATTATCTTTTTCTTCTCTAATGCATGAGAGCAAGTGAAAGAATTATTCTTCTGTAAAATATTATCAAAGATAAATTTAGAGAGATTGTGCAATTTTCTTTAAGGATTCCAAAATATCATTGTCGAAAATTCGTCGCTAAACCCTTTTGCATCCAACATAAAAAGATTGGTGGAAGCGAACGAATTGTTCCTTAAACTTAATTTGAAAACATACACTTTAGAATTTTAGAATTTTGTAAAAATTTTATTTTTCTATTTTCATAGCCATTCATTCACAGTTTTGCATAAGCCCCATAAAATAAAATACCTAACACCTGATCCATTGTCTATACAACCAAGTAAATACCACAACATAGTTTATTAAATCCACTTTAATTATTTATTTCAATTGAGTCCTTCAAGTTACTATAAGCGGCGAAAATAATGGTGACAATGAGAGAGAAAGAGAGAGGGGTATGGTATGGTATGCTATGCTATGTATGATAGGGTCATAGTTATTAGTTAGTGTTTATGAAGATGACAATACTTGTTCCGTTATAATGCAATCTAACAATAACAATAAGCGAGACACTCTCAAATCTTGTTTTGTTTTTGTAATTTGAAAAGAAAGATATCATATTATGTCCCTTGCTTTGTTATACATCACCCATCACATAGGTGTGCATGTCTTTCCTGTCATTTTCTAGAGAGACAGCCTATGACCCTGCAACTGTAACACATCAATCCCACACGTGTGACCAAGGCTTTTCTTTCTTTATTAATTAAATAAATAAATAAACACTGACACCAACTTGTTCAATTAAAATAGAATGCCAGTCTCTTTACCTCACTCAGTCTGCACACATAACTACTCTCTCTCTCTCTACCCTTTAGCTGTTTTAAGTTCTTGTTACTTCTCCTATGCAGTAAAACTGCTTTTTCCACTTTCTTCTTCTTCTTCTTACCTTTCACTATTTGTTTCCTCTTTGTCCAGTAAAACATTGCTCATCGCATTAATTATTCTCTTGTGCTATATAAGATGAATGCAGCAAGTGTTAAAGATAACACTAATGTCCTAACTCATTTTCCTCCTTTAATGGGAACTGTCTATGCAAATATGGATTCTCTATCACTTAACTATGCTGCTTCTTCTTCATCTCAAGACTGCTATGTCTCTAAGGAGGGTACTGTTACTAACTGGTCTTCACCACTTATGATGAGAGAATGTTATCTTACAAGAAACTTTGAAGAAAACAACAATAGTGATGATGGTGGGGAAAGTAATGGTTCTGATTCTGGTGATGGTGTTGAAGAAAACAGTGAAAAAATTGACCTTAATGAAGACCTGAACCCTAATGAAAATAATAGTGGACATTCCAAACTATGTGCAAGAGGTCATTGGAGACCTGCAGAAGATTCAAAGCTCAAAGAACTTGTTGCTCTTTATGGTCCTCAGAACTGGAACCTCATTGCTGAAAAGCTACAAGGAAGATCAGGTTTGTGAACTAAACTTTTTGTTGTGTCCTCTTTTTTTGGCTCATTTTCTTTTGTTGAGATTTTCTCTTTTTGTATTTGAAGGTAAGAGTTGTAGGCTAAGATGGTTCAACCAGTTAGATCCAAGAATAAACAGAAGAGCTTTTAGCGAAGAAGAGGAAGAAAGACTAATGCAAGCTCATAGGATTTATGGAAACAAATGGGCTATGATTGCAAGGCTTTTCCCTGGAAGAACTGATAATGCAGTTAAGAATCACTGGCATGTTATAATGGCTAGAAAGTACAGAGAACAATCAAGTGCTTATAGGAGACGAAAGCTGAATCAATCTGTTTACAAAAGAATAGAAGATAATACAAATAGCTTTGTCTCAAGAGATATAGATCCAGTTTCATCATCCTATTATGCTTTAAACTTCCCAAATGGCTATAATATGACTAGTTTTCCGTATGCATCTTTTCATGGTGGTGTTGACTGTGGCTTAAATGGTTCATCTCACATGAACGAGTATTTTAGCCCAATGAGTTTCTATCATAATCATCCCCAACATATGATGTCAATGCAACGGCAACAACAAAACAATAATATTTACGGTTTCTCATCAAATCCAACCACATTAGCAACAAGAGCACAGTTATTGATGAACAGTGAAGTTTCGCTATCATCAGTGGCAGGAGAAGACAGAAATGAAGTTCTGATGAGTAATCCCCCTCCATCAGATGCAATTCCATTTATTGATTTTCTTGGAGTAGGAGCCACATGATCAAAGTTATAACCCAATGAAAAAGCTGCAACTTTTTCTTCATTGAAGCTCCCCAATATAGGTGTGGTCCAATATTTCAAGGAAACAATAGAGGTATGCAGAAAGGATAGTTACTTCTGTTTGGTCACTGTATAATTTGCGTCACTTCTGTTCATATCATCACCTATATCTCTTCCCAGTTCCTCTCTTATTGACATGGGACCCCTATCCAAACTTTATTAATATTCATAAGAATAATATAATACAATTTTATTACTAGTATTACTATAAACTTTCTCTATTCTCAATATCTCAATATGGTCATGTATTATATATTTTGCAGGACACGTCTATTAAGCATTTTGTTCAGATATTTAATTATGTTTTTTTTATAAGCAAAGATTAGAGGGGTTGAAAGATCAATTCTAACCAAAAGCCCTTAAGAATCAAGAGATCTTTGACCATAGGTTCACGGTTTTGGTCTTGAGGCATGTAACATTATTAAATTGTTTGAAAAAGAGCATGGTTCTTTATTATGGTATCTAACTCTGAAAGATAAATCTTTAGAGTTTATATTTTTTATCAATGTGAAACTTTCGGCTATATCATTGTGAAACTTTCGTCTATGTCTTCGGTAAAAGACTTCAATAGTTATCTTACATAAGCGAGTATAAAATGAATGCGTTTCAAATTTAATGGTGGCAGTTTTTTAAATTTTATTTTTTATTTTTAATCTTGTAGCGGCGATTTAAACCAACACAATTTTTTTAAATTTAGATTTCAATCTTTTAGCCACGGTTTTAAACCGTTATAAATAATCACTGAAAACTTGTGACGATTTAAAACCACTGCTAAATGGTTAAATCTAAAAAAAACGTGAAATTTGTAGTCTCTTACGTGAGAGACCTATTAAGGTCTATCACTTGTTTGAATTTATCCACAATACTTTCCCTTAAGTGAAAGTTCTTTCATCCACATACATTTGTGGATAATACTTTCGAAACAAAAAAGTTAGTCCTTCACTCGAACTAAAGGCTTCTAATACTACTTTTGAAGCTATTCAGGAAGTCATCACGAGAGAGCATTATTCATTTTATGTCCTTCCTTTTTTAGAGGAACACACTTTTTGAAAAACATACTGCATACTCACCCAAAATCTTAAGATGAGATGTATGTGGATTCTCACACTTATAAATGTTTAAGTCTCCACATTTCAAACCAATGTGAGACTTTCCCACACTTCTAATTCTTTTTCAACTCAGTCTTGGTCTTGAGCATGCAATATTATTAAATTGTTTGAAAAAGAGCATTGTCCTTCATTGTGGTATCTGACTCGAAAGATAAATCTTTAGAGTCTCTAAAATTCTAACCAATGTATTACTTCCGCCTTAGTCTACGGTGAGAGATTTCAATAGGTATCTCACATAAGCGAACACAAAATGAACGTATTTTTTTGTTTCAAACATTTAGCAGCAGTTTTAAACAACCACTATTTTTTAGTTTTTTTAGATATCAACTTTTTAGCGACAGTTTTAAACCGTCACAAAATAATCACTAAATATTTGTGGCGGTTTAAAACCGTCGCTAAATGGTTGAAATTAAAAAAACACAAAATTAAGGTCTCTCACAGTAGACGACATCAGAACTTCCAATACATTATTTTTCAAAATTTCTAAGTTACTTGTTTGAGTATATCCACAATACTTTCGCTCAAGTGGAAACTCTTTCATCCATATACATTACCAATCACTTGTGGAGAGTACTTTTGATATAAGGAAATTAGTCCCTCACTCGATTTAGAGGCTTCTGATACCACTTTTGGAGCTATTCAAGGGGTCAATCCGAGGGAGCATTTTTTACTTTAGGACCTTCCTCTTTTAGAGTAACACACATTTGTGAGAGACACACCGCATACTCACCCAAAATATTAAGGTGATAGGTGTGTGAGTTCTCCCACTAATAAATGTTCAAGTCTTCACATTTATAACCAATGTGAGACTTCCCCACACTAATCGTACTTGAAATTCTTTTTCAAGACTCCCCTTCAACTGTGAGTCTATCCACAATTTACCCCTAAGTGAAAGCTCTTTCATCCACATACATTTGTACCATCATTGATATTTTTCAACGAGCCACCTCTTACCTAGTAGAGAATTTCGATACAAGCGAGTCGATTCTTTCACTCGAACCAAAGACTTAAATATCATTGTTGGGGATTTCGTGAGAGTTAGGAGCACCAATGAGACCAATCTTCCAGGACCACAAGAGAGGGAGACACCACATATCCACTCATTCATATGCGATGTGAGACTTTAACTACTCACACTTGCACCCAACATTTTCATCCACAAGTGTGAGTCTCCCACATCCTATAACAAGATCTAACACCCGATCCATCTCCTTTCCCCCACAAAGTTGAACCACATCTCTAATTCCACTGTCGGGGTTAATTTGATTTGGGGGTTCAATATGAGGGAACATTTCTCATTCTTGGAGATTTTTTATTATGAGCAATACATCTTGTGAGAGATACACCACATACTTATTCAAAACCTTAAGGTGATAGGTGTGTGAATTCTCTCATTTATAAATGCTCAAGTCTTCATATTTCTAACCAATATGAGATTTCCCCATACTTTGTTTCTTAAAGTTTTTAACTTACACCTGTTATTTTCAACATCAGATAGGTTGCTTAATGTCTATTTGAATGTGTGATGAAAGTGTGTTTGATTTTGTGATAAAAATAATTAGGGTGTCTTGTAAGTTGCTTAGTGTGTATTTTATTTTGTGGTGAAAATGTATTTGATTTTGTGGTGAAAATAATTATGGTGTGTTTTCTTACCGTGAATTTGATCTTGTAATGAAAATAATGGATTTTAAATGAATTGATTATGTAAAATTGATTTTAATAGATATTAAGTTAAAATTAAATTGATTTATGTTTGAATAAGTTTAAGTAAAGATGAATTTGATTTACGTAAAAAAAAAAATTGAATTATGTTTCTAAAATTAACCATTTAAAAATATAAATGAAACATACACATAATAATCAAACATTTGATGTTAAATTGATCAACTTAATAATGAATCATTTGATACTAAATATTTCATAATTTATCAAACATTCTCTAGGCTAATTATAACAACATGCTTCATTTTTAAGCATAAAAAAATGCATTATCAAATTATTCCCAGCAACGGGACATTATGAAAAACCTAGGTGTTGGTGCAATAATTGGTTTAGACTCATATTCGGGGATACCACAGATCTCGTGTTATTATGATTCTATGGTAAGCCTGCCATAGGAGGCTTCACCAGACTTCATTTCATAGTTTTGATTTTATGTCTTATACTACTTGTTATTTCTGTCCCAGAGAACAGAAAACATCTATTTTTTTATTGGTACGAAACAAAACTCATTTGGATGAAGATTTTCAATGTCACATCTTTGTAATTAATATAAAGATTCAATAGTCAAATTGTACAGACAGATTCAATGGTCAAATTGTTTATAAAATAAATGGATACTAAATATTAAATAAATAAATAAAACTGTGTAGCCAATTGAATTGACGAATTGGTCAAACAAATTCAAGCATTCGTCAATTCAATTGGCGAATTGGTAAAAAAAAATACACACATTCGTCAATTCCAATTGTTGAATGCATGAGAATGTGCATGACATTAGCGATACCAATTGGCGAATTGGTATCTAAAAAACATATATTCTCCAAATCACATGTTGACCATGTGTAAAAAATAGACCATGTGTAAAAAATAGGTTATTTTGGTATTTCTTTTTGAAAAATAGATTATTTTGGAATTTTTTTTATCCGGTTCTAAAAAAATTTCTAAGAAACAGTGTAGGAACATTTAAATATGTATTCTTTTTGTTATCCTACTTATTACATGTCTGCCTTTCATTTTAAGGTTTATTTCTCAAACAAAATGAAAACTAGATAGTTTTATAAAATGTGACATCTGTGAAACATCTTTTCAATTAGAGCAATATTTAGATAAGATTTCAGTTAGTTCATACCAATACAAATATTTATTATATGTCTAAACCCTAATTTTTTTTTAAAAACAACTACTTTTTTTTAAACACACTATAGATTAAACAAATGAAAATAGATTTAAATTTAAGATTTATTATGCATATTCAATAAATTTAGCAAAGATTATATCATAAAAATCATGTTGGGTTACTTTTTAAAAAATAGATTTTTTTTTATATTTAGAAATAATTTTTATAAAAATATTTCATAATAATATTTAAAAAATAATTAAATTTATTTATTTTATAAATTAAAAGACTATTTTAATATCCAGTGATATAAATATACATTATTAAATATTAAAATATATTAGAAATTACAAATATTTTCAAAAGTTTAAAAAATAATTTTTATAAAAGCCTTTTCAAATTAAATTTAAGTATTTTTTTTAAAATTTTAATATCTATAAATAATTATAATAAAAGGATAAATATCTAAAATAATATTTAAAAATTTATTAAAAAATTTTTTTGAAATTTTTTATTAAAATAAAAATATATATTTCTCCCGTCTCATAATAAATGTCTTATTTGAAGTCACCATAATAAATGTCTCATAATAACACTAGTATCATTTGCTAAAATATCTTGAATTAATGGAGTTAATAAATAAAAATATAGTAGTGGAAAAAAATAAATATATGTTGTATTGATTTTCTAAAAGAATATCTATTGAAACATAACAGACTCTATTTCAAAAAAAACTTGACATTTTCTTTTTCTATTTGGGTGGGGTTCAAGTAGCAAGTTTTTCTTTTGTGTTTGGGTGGGGTTCAAGTATACTACTGAACTCTGATACAGTGGCATTGTATAGTAGCTGAACATACAATTGCACAAGTTAAGGATGGGAAAAACTTCACAATATATTTATTTTTCTGGACAGCAAGTGATCATGTTTGTTGAAGGAAAAAGTCATAGAAATTTAATGTTGTGACCCTGCCAATACTTGTTCCGCCACCAACTATTTTTTATTTGTCAGATCAGTTAGGGTCAAGTGTTTTGACTGAAGAAATGCAATATGAATGATGGCCCAAAGCAAAGCCCATGTTGTTCAATCTTATTCGAAAAGAGTAGTTGGATCGCATCGAAGCCCAAACAGCTGGTTGATTCATGAGATTTTGTCCCACTCATTGCAATGCTTTTACTCTATTATCCTTACACATTTAAAAAACTATTTTCGCATTTCCTTTGTCATGTTTTGAAATTCTTTGCAAAAGTTCTGCGATTTACCGGACATTTCAAGCAACTAAGAATTTTTACAAAATATATTTTTATCGGTAATTTACCTTTTGTATCTTATTTTTCTGTTAAAAATATGTATTTTTATTGAATTTTTTGAAATGTCTTGCTAAAACTCATATTTCTCATCAGGATAAGAAATTTTAATTAGAGGGGGCAAAATATATACCATTATGAATATTTATATAAAAAATATATCAATATTAAAATAATAAATTATCGTATAAAAAAAAGTAAAATGTCAAAATTCTGTTATTTTATGTCTAAAAAAATAAAAATAAAAATACTTATATATATATATATATATATATATATATATATATATATATATATATATATATATATATATATATATATATATATATATATATATATATATATATATATATATATATATATATATATAAGTATTTATTTATTTTTATTTTTTTAGACATAAAATAACAGAGCCGAGAAAACAACTACAGAGAGCTCTCATGCAAGGGCTGATAGTGTTGAGGATTCGCATATCCGAGCAGGTAGCATTGTCTCAATCGATTCTCACAGAATGAGGTTGGCTAAGCAGTCACGTGCACCCTACACTCACTAGTGTAGAGGAGTTAGAACTGTTGGACAAGACAAAGATCTTGTTGATGAGTCTTATGATGTGGTTATTAACGATATCGAGACAACAACTCAGGAGATTAGGGTCAGGATGACAGACATGTGATGGTTGAGGCATATATAATTGATCATACTAAGACTGAAGTTTCATTTAATATAACACAAGTGATTGTTCCCGCTGATACGAAGGTGATTGCTCCAACTGATACAGAGGTGACTGCTCCACATAATAGAGAGGTGATTGCTCCAACTTCAAAGGATCCATATGTACACACGAATGAAGAGTTTTCTTGTGCGCCCACGCGTATGCCTGTGTGTATGCGCATCTGTGTGTGCGTGAATGACTGTGTGGGTGTGCTTGTGTGCACGCGTGTATGTGTAGGGTGTGTGTGGGGATGGTTAGGTGTGCGGATGTGTATGTGTGTGTGAGTGCGTGTGTGTTTTATTCTATGTTTTTATACCTATTTAAGGTATATTTCTATATTATTTTTCAAAGTCTAAGACTTCTTACCACTAAGCTAAGTGGGACAATATATTTCTTAAGGTTAATTTTATATAACATATAATTATTTACATATAATTAATGTTAATATTAAAAGAATACATAATTTATTAGTTTTCTGTCTCATTTTTTAACAATATATATATATATATATATATATATATATATAATATTTTCATGATATAATTATGATAAATTATTAAATTAGATCCAAACTCATATTCAATAGACCTCGTCTCGATTTTAAGCCAAAATATGGAATATGATCGAATTAGTTCAACTTAATAGGCCAAATCGAGTTAGCTAGCTTTGAGCTAACATATCTTACTTCTAACTAATATACCCTAACACACAAACATACCATTAAAGATGGATTAATAACCATAAGTGATCGGTCTTAGACAAAGAAGAAAGAGGTTTCATTCTTATTAATTGGTCACATGCAGACATGGAGACACAATACTTAATCGTCAATCAATTAGTTTTATGAAACAAAGTGTTATACGATGGTGTGGATTTAGAGAGGGTTGAATAAATCCCCTATTTAAGACTTGGTACTTTTTAAATTTGTTTTCAAATAGGTCGTGAAATCTCCCTGTACCACAATCGTCTAAAACAATCTGTTATTGGAGGATCGAGATGCGTGAAAACCAAACGGAATGGATAAGATGGTCAAATCAAAATAAACCAATCAATCACTTAGAATGCAAAAATATTTGACACTCCTATTTCCATTAATGTGATAAGAGGATAAAATAAATACAAATCAAATTTACTTGTGTGATGTGAATTTTGTCAGACACTTGGTGTGCACAACACACAAAGGCTAAACTTCAATTAATTTGATAGTGCAAAATTTTCTAACTGACAATCAAATAGATTGCCTCAAGTTTCCAAATAATATTGAAACACTACAATCAATTGAAGTTATACAACAAATCAATATCATACAATAGAAATTTATTCAAAATTAAGAGAGATAGAGAAAGAAAGAACACACCAAATTTGTTTAGACAATTCCCATTTCGTCCTCGCTTGGGTACGTCTACCCTTAAAACTAAAACTAGAATTGAGATATTTATTAACTATTGAAATGTTTGTACAAAGAAAAAATAGTAACCACAAACCAATCCTAATCATTGATGTAGATTTTATTCCCTTCTTCTCTCCTTGATTCGAGTTGAATCAAGTCCTTCAAACGATTTGAACAAACCTCTTATTGTATTTACCTTCTTGCAAGAACACAATGTTTTTCAAACCTCTAGCTCGACTGATTTTGATCGACACGCTTGAACCCAAACCTTTCTTCACAATCCTCAGATTACTGTTACTTGTTTAAACAAACCTTTGTTCTTCAAACCTTTCACACGGCTGAATCTATGAAACAAATATTTGTGCAAAAAACCCAAATCTACAAGATCTTGGAGGATAAAAACCTAAGATTTCATTCAAGAAAAACCCACAACAATATCAACCCAAATTTTATACATGATCCTAAGTTTGAACGTCATCACCATATGCAATGCAAAATGATCAACAAAATGATCATGTGTATTTGTTGATTCATTACTATAAAACACGTAAACAAAGACGCCATGTTCACCATCGTTCAACCCTACACCGTTGTGACATCTCTAAACTAAATCAATATTGTATTATATTTGTTTTTTGGTTAAAAATTATTTGTATATAACAACGGTTGATAATCCAACCTTAGTGATACCATCAAGCTTTCATGGGTTCGAACTTCAGCATCATCATATTTATTATTCCTTTTATGTTAAGGCGAGCCTTTCCTTTTATTTACTTTTAAATAAAAAACTTATAACTTATGACTACGGTTGATTAATCCACCGTTGTGATATATATATATATATATATATATATATATATATATATATATATATATATATATATATATATATATATATATATATTTTATATTTTTAATTATAAATATAACTTTGTCACTTTATTATGAAAGTAATATATCATAACAGTTGATGGTATTGACCATCATAGTAGATTTACAATATTTCATGTATCATAACTATAATGGTAAAAATCGTGAGTGTAAGCTATTGATTAACTTAACTCAAGGAAAACAGAGTCGCCACCGCGCTTTTATTTTATTCCAAAAGGAAAAGAAAGAAAGAGCGGATAAATTCTAAAAATGAATCTAAAAGCAAAAAACTAAAGAAACAAACAGAGAATGGGTAAGGGGGTTGGTTACAAAATGGGAAGGTGTTAGCACACAAAATGTTCGTGGTACTCCAGGGGATCCCTTTCAAATATTTATGCTTTTGGTTTGAAAATGGTTTGGTAAATGAGAGTTAGGAGATGTGGAAAAATTAATTTTTAATGCTTTTGTGTTTGGAGAAGTTTACCATCTCATGCCTACGTACCCGTAATGTGCAATATAAGATCAAAACCCCATAGTTCATGGTACAAGTTGTGAAAATTGGTTGATTTTAATAAGTAAAGACAATTTGTCATTTTCAAGTGGATAGCCTCACAAGTCTACCATGAGGATAGCATGGACTGATACATCATTATGGGGAGGGCGCCAACTCGGATAAAATCGACGAGTATGTCACTAAACCCCCACAAATGACAAGAGACTCAATTAAATCAAATTACAACCATGGAGATTGAGAGACTTGCATCCGACAAGAAAAAATGACTCATAGTCTAGACTTGCAAAGTAAACAAAAAAAGGTACACAAAGACACACAATAACTTGAATGAGTTTGATTCTTTTTATTTTTGAATTGAAGTCAAAATGATTAAGTTCATTGACATTTATTGAAAGAAAAGAAAAAGAAAAAAAGTCACTTGACAAAAGTCAAGGTTTGATTTATTAAAATGGTGAAGGTTTTTAAAACAAGAATCCTTTGAAAAAGAGAGAAGATTTTGAAAATTGAAGAAAGGGAGGAGATGAAGAGGTTATCCTAAAAATAAAATAAACGATATTAGAGAGGAAAGGTCTAACCAACTTGATGATACTTCCAAGTATAGGAAAAAGAGTTCCATCCTTATAAGCATAAACTAGCAAGTGGCCAAATAAAGGCTAAAGTATCAATTCCATGATGATCAGGAAATTATACCCTGTACCCCCACGTTTAGCCCGATATCCCTACAATTATTTTTAATTCCAATTTTGCCCTTTTAATATTTAAATAAAAACGTAAAAAATTTACCGCGAAGTCAGACTAAAAAAATAATATTTTTTAAATTTGGAAAATATGAATCGGATGTGCAGTGGGTAAGATTTCCGGTTAGTAAAATTAAGAACCGAAAGTAGGTGTGTTAATTTTTCCGGTTCATAAAAATAACAAACCGGAAGTAGCTATGCTGCGTTTTCCGGTTTGTTTTTTCTTAACCGGAAGTAGCTTGCATGGGTTTTCCGGTTCGTAATTTTTATTTATTTTTAATTTTTTAATTTTTTAATTTTCAATTTTTTGAGGAGACAAGGAACTGCCTTTGATGATATGCGCGAAGGATGACTCAAAAGTAGATACTACAGATATATTCTCTACTACACAAAAATTTCCTACAAGAGAAGAGGCGACTCGATGGATCAAGGAGGTTGGACTCAGAAATATGGTTACTATTATAATCACTCGCTCGAACACAAAGACAGGGAAGAGAGGAAGAAGTGACAAAGTTATATTTGGCTGCGATAGAGGTGGAAAGGACAAAGAACGAGAAAGCGAAACACAAAGTGCTTCCAAAAGATGTGAGTGTCCATTCAAAGTTAGATCAACACCTTCAAAGGATGGTTCTGGTTGGAAAATTGATGTAAAATGTGGCGTTCATAACCATGGTTTACCGGATAGATTTGAAGGTCATGCATTTGTTAGCCGGCTCACTGAAGATGACCAACAACATATTTTAGATTTGAAAAAATGTCGTGTTCCTCCAAGACATATTTTGTTGTCTTTGCAAGAGCGAGATCCAAACAATGTGACTCGAATCACCCAAATATATAAACATAAGAGTAAGATTGAGGAAAAAATTAGGGGAAGTAGAACAGAAATACAACATTTCTTAAGTTGATTGATGAATCGAATTATGTTTATTATAGTAGAAAAAAGATGAATAAGAAGTTGTGAAAGATATCTTCTGGGCTCATCCAGACTTTGTGAAATTGTTGAATATGTTCCCAATTTTGTTGATTATGGATAGTACGTATAAAACCAATAAGTATAGGCAACCTTTGTTTGAAATAGTTGGTGTCACATCAACCGAATTAATATTTGATGTTGCATTTGCCTATATGGAATCTGAGCAAACAGAGACTTTGTGTTGGGTACTGGATAAACTGAAACAGTTATTCACGAAACAAGGGTTATGGCACAAAGTAATTTTAACCGATAAAGATCTTGCTTTGATGAAAGAAATTGAAACTGTATTTCCAACTACAGTCAATATGCTTTGTCGATATCACATAACCAAGAATGTGAAAGCGAAATGCAAGGAGTATGTTGTGGACGATATGCGAGAACCGATAGAGAAATTTTTCTACGAAGTTATAGTGGCTAGTGATGAGGTTGAGTATCATCAAAGATTGAAGTTATTTGAGAATGCTTGTTTGTATTTTGGACCTTTTATTGATTACGTGAAAGACACATGGTTGACACCTCATAGACATAAATTTGTTGAAGCTTGGATCAATAAAGTAATGCATTTAGGCAATGTCACCACTAACAAGTAATGTGTTTGTTTTTTATGGGTTTAGACATAGTTGTTTTGTGGTAATAATAA
Source organism: Lathyrus aphaca (assembly GCA_963966055.1). Lineage (NCBI taxonomy): Eukaryota > Viridiplantae > Streptophyta > Magnoliopsida > Fabales > Fabaceae > Lathyrus > Lathyrus aphaca. The sequence goes on from OZ014521.1 coordinate 149,322,758, forward strand.
TGAAATTGGATTTTTAATTTTATTTTTAGTTGAATCTACGCATTAGAAGCTGAAACAAATGTTGGAGAACAGCTTAGGTGATCTGGTCAAATGTTGGGAGGCTATGAATGGTAACATCAAGGTTCAAGTGGGCAATATTAGAGCTTCGTTTTAGAAGATTTTTTACGAGGTTGAGCGTGTCCATAAAGGTCCATTTTACGTGAATTTGGTTAATTCAGTATCTAGAGCAGCTTTGCATCATATTGATGAAGAATGGCACAGGGTTGACATGGTGGGTACAAACACCAAAATGTGCAGATGCTTTCGTAGAACGGTTTATGGGTTACTTTGTGCCTGTGAGTTAGGAAAATACATATTGATAGGTAAACCAATACCTATAGATGTTATTCATATCCATTGGAGGAAACTAAGTATGAAGGTGAACAATAGGTGGACACAAAGGAAGAAGCAGAGTTGGATATGATGGCTGCAATTGAGGCACTCTGGAAACGGTTTCATTCGTTAGATGTTGCAGGTAAGAGAGCATTAAAAAGTAGGGTGTGTGAAATAGCTTACCCCAATACAACAAAGATGGTACCACCACCTGAGAAGATAAAGACCAAAGGAGGAATGAAGAGAAAAGGGAAAAAACCTGTTGGGTATGATGTTTACCGTGATCCTTCGTATCATGAGTATGTTGAACAATCACAAAACAATTCTCAGAAATCGTCCAAGAGGCCATGTTCACAGTTATCACAGATGTCAAAGAAAAAACCGTCTCACAGGTACATTGCACAATTTCCGACACATATCAGACCTTTTATTGACGACATTGTTGATGTTAAGGATGATAGAAATTGTGGGTTTAGAGCCATTGCATCAATGCATGGGTATGGTGAAGATGGTTGGTCAATGGTTCGTCGTGATCTGAATAATGAAATCAGAGGACCTAGAAATAATATTTATGCGAAATTATTTGGTGATCGCTTAGGAAAAGTAAGAGAATCTTTGTTGATATCATCTGTAGGTTCTCAGCCATATGATAAATGGATGACAATACCAGAAATGGGTTATGTCATAACAAATCGTTATAAAATCGTTCTTGTATCCTTAAGTTCTCTTAGTTTGACGTTCTTCCCTATGACGACTAAACATAATCCTAATGTCTCCATTTACTGCAATGGTTTTTTAAACTCAAATCATTGGGTTCAGGTAACATTATATGTATGCATTTTTATTACAGGTTAACATTATATGTATACATTTTTGTTACAGATAAACATTATATTTATTCATGTGTGTAACAGGTTAACATGAACGAAGGATTTCCTTTACCACCCGTCACAGTGGATTGGCTGGATAATCGCACACCAGATGCAACATCTTGGATAACAGGATTCTCTGGACGGTTACAACATTGACACAAGCTTACCACGATTCTCCCAAGCCATATTAAATTATAATATGGTTTCATTTTTTTCTATATATTTCTAAAGTACTATCCTTAATATGTTATTTTCTTTTTTATATGTTGGATGAACAATTATAAATAATATAATTTTGATTTCATCTGAATAATTATGAATCATACAAGTTATCTGAAGATAAAAAAAAGATTACTACAACAAAAATAACTACAATAAAAGATCACACATCGTCCTGAGGAGCCGGTCCACCCTGCGGAACTAGTCCACCCTGAGGAACCAGTCCACCCTACGCTAGACGTATTGCTCGAAAGATCTCAACAAACTCATCATCCTCCTCCTCAGCCTAGTGACGCTGCAAATAGCAACTAAGCTCATGTGAGATATGCCATAACCTCGGATCTGTCGGTCCACCATTAAAATCAGGAACTGGAACCTGTATGTCCTCTCCCCGAGCTGGTGGAGTCAAACGAGGATGAGATACTGTGTAGTACCAAGCCAGGTACTCTGCCACAGTATCATGTGGAACATCTGCAAAGCGCGCCTGCTAAATCACTTGCCTAACGCTTTGGTGGCAACTGACCCAGTCAACGACTATGTCCAGTGAATAAATGTCAGGGGGATGTGATGGTACGTATCGCTGGTATCCAAACTGTCGTAAGCATATGTCAGGTAAATAAAGGACAAATGTATCGTACCATCGCAGACCACCCTTGTACAAAGCGATATCATCAAAGGGATTGTACTGCCTGTGATCCTCGAATAGGCGCCATATCACATCACTGTGTGTCAATCCATCTAACTGAGCTCTGATCTTGTCAACCTTCGTCGAAGATTGCTTGTAGCACCACTTCATCGCCCTCGGAAGCCGAGCACCAGCACCACCAGACATCTTCGAGAAGCCCCTCTTCCCAATACTCGGGAAATACTCGTGAATCCAACACTGTAATCAAAATATTACCATTTAAACGTATTATAAATTACATAATATGAATATTATAAAGTCACTTGAAACAATAAAGTAAATTAAAATTAAAATTTTGTACCTGTAGAAGAGTGACATATCTACCAAGCTGCTTGCACGAATAAAATGAAGCATCTCCCAGGTATCTATAAAGTGTGACAAGTGCAGCAGCTCCCCAGCAGTATCTATCACATTTGTCCAGGTCCTCAAACAGGGGTAAATACTTTGCCTCTACAAGAGTAAAGGTTTTATCCGTAAGAATAATGCAGCCAAGTATCAATAGTAAATACACCCTGGCCGCACAATCAAATCCCTCCTCAGATCACAGATGAACAAAATGAGTCTTCAACCACTCAAGTCTATAATATGGACCTCTGTATGCACGGACTTCCTCGGCTGCATCCTCCAGCGAAATACCCATCAGACGAATAGCAAGACTGATGGCATCTGAGTTAGTAATGCCTTCTACCGGGATAAATAGCTCTCCTCTAATAGGTGTGTGAAGGAGGCAGGATACATCGTCCAGCGTGATGGTCATCTCGCCAAAGGGCATATGAAAAGACGAGGTCTCGGGATGCCATCTCTCGACAAATTCAGATAAGAGGTTCGTATCAATCCTGGATAAGCTGGTCCACTGAAGAGATGCTAGGCCTGACTGAGACATCCACTCCTGTATCTGAAGTGGGAGCATAGATGGAACCCGTCCTATAAGTTTGCTTCCATGTGCAGCAACCTTAAGCTCCTTCTTCGGTCGTCTCTCCTGAAAAAAATACATATTATATGCTATTATCAACTAAAGATTAAAATAAATTTTATTCATTACTGAAAGTTTATAGGTTCTCTTACCTCGCCATCCCACAAATGGCGTGCAAAATGATTCTGGTACCTCACCAGAAGTGAGGTATCAGAAGTTCCTCTGGGAAATGCTGGATGTGGAGGAACATGAGGCGCAACAGGATTAGCAGCATGTAGTGCGTCAAGTTCCTGCTTCCATCGAGAAATCGCCGATGAATATGCCCGTCACGTCCTCTGATTCGAGACACTGTAAAGAAAACAAAAAAAAATTATTAAAAAAAATTAAAAAAATAAAACACAACCGGAAGTAGCTCATTAGCTACTTTCGGTATGTAACGTACACAACCGGAAGTAGCAATAACCCTACTTCTGGAACTCAAAATAAAAAGAAAAACAGAACCGGAAGTAGCTTACTTAAGTTTTCCGGTTGACAAATAACTGAACCGGTAGTAGTAGCTGTGGGTTATCCGGAAATAACTTTTCACTGTGCGATTTTTTCTCCAAAATTTTGTCTGACGTGAAATGAGGTGTGTTGCACCCCAAAATTTTCCCTCCCACAATCCAGACAACCTCTCTCAAGACATCTAGATGATCATAAAGCTCTCAAGACTCCCAATTGATCAAGAAGTGTGGAAGTTTCCCCAGACAATGCCTCATCATAAGCAAAGTGTCCAAAACTAGGGTTTTGTGTGTCCTCAGGTTAAAATGATTTTTAAGGCCTCAAGTGAGATTCATAACATCTCACATATATTCAAGAACCCCCATGTCAAGTTTCAAAGCTTTCCCAAAGAGCTTGCCCAGTCAAATGATCAGATATGCAAAAATCAGTCAAAGTAGTTAAAAAGTCAAACTGAGGTCAATTGTGGTCAAATTAAAGTCAAACTTCAAGCTTTTTTGCCAACATCAAGTTTATGAAGTAAAATTCATCATTTGATCAAGGATTGATCATGATTCATCAAGGAAGTTTCAGATCATCAAGAATCAGGAGTTTCAAAATTAGGGTTTTCTTAAGAAAAGTCAACTGAACTTTGACCAGCCATAACTTTCACATGCTTCATCAAACATTTCCCATCCAAATCTCATTTTGAAGGAAATTGAATTCTATACAACTTTTTGTCTCACAAGTCAAGCCTAAAAATGCTTCATTTGGAAGGTATGAGCTAAAACATCACAGGTCATTTCAAAAGTCAACAAAAAGTCAACATCTTCCAAATGGCAAAATTTGAAAATGGTAAAAGATATGGATATGAGACCAAAGAGGTTTGCTATAGACTCTTTAAGCTTTCCAAAATGTCCAAGAACACCTTCATAGCCTTAAAATTGAGGGATTTATGCCTTGGCAAAGTTGAGAAATATTTAAGGGGTATATTGAGCAAATGAGGTCTTAAAACCAAATTTTTCCAAATGGGCCTATCATTTTGCAATCCAATCTTTACAATGACATCATACACGACCCAATGCTTATTTATTCATATTTTTATAATTTATTTTATATTTATTTGGATTTTATTCATTAAAATTCAATTTAAATATATATAAAATATGAAAAATCAAGTAAAACATGAAATCTTTGATTGAAAGTCATTTAAGTCATGTTTAAGAAGATTGGAAACCAAATAAAATCAGATTGGATCAAAATTGGAAAGGATTGATGATATTTTTGAAATATTTGAAGTTGAGAAATCTTCACACTCAAGTTACTTCATAAGCCCACAAATCCATAAACTTTTGACCTAAATCCATTCTCCTATAAGTCTACAACATAACCCAATGCACAAGGACACAAATTTCTGCCTCCAAGAACAAGAACAAAGTCAAAAAAATTTCAACAAAAAGTGACATTCGGTTTTGGAGTTAGAGAGGATTTTAGGTCATTCTAAAGGTTGCAATACATTCTCCAATGATCACTGAACATGTATCAATCATTTGCATCATCAAGAACACCCTCATACGACCTAACCGAATCACATTGTCTTTTTATTTTCAATTTTTCGATTCTCATTATATATGCATTGTCAATGAATTCTAACCTAATATTGTTAATCCTGATGTTGTTTAGATTGATTCTGCACGTTTTCTTGAAGTTTCGAAGCCGGGTGACATAATTGCCATTGTTAGGGTTTGATAGCTCGTTTTAGGGTTTTACGTGTGAAGCTATATAAATCCTTTAAAAGACCATGGCTAGACTATATATGTCCTAAGGATCACATTAACCAAATTAATTTGATGAAATTATAGGTCTGGCTATGAGATACGATTTTCGCAGGTTATGAATGTGAGAAAATTCGCAGGAAAATTCGTATATAAATTCGCAGGTGTTTTTGCAGGAATGAAGGTTGAAGATGACCTGAAGGCGCCAACTTCAGGATTCAAAAATATGTCTTTATTTTTATATTATTGTTTGTATATTAAGGTTTGAATGACGCGTTGGTTCAGGTGGTTGAAGCATGTGTTTGGTATTGAGATAAACGTGAGTTCGAATCCGGCTGTAGACCAGTTTTTTTGTTAAATTTCCATTTGTTTTGCAGGCATAATATATAATTGTCAATACTCATCAGATGTTCACAAAGCGTAACTGGCCTGGTGGAAGGGAGGCTGGACTAAGATTATGAAAGCTTAGGGCATGGGTTCGAATCCCAGCCCCAGGTATTTTGTTATTTTTTCAATCTTTTCTTGTTTGTTTATTCATATATATTTTTCAACTTATTTAATTTCTTTATAAAAAATAAAAATAGAACTTACTTAATATCCCACTATTATTTTATATAATTAATATGTATATAAATAAAAATATTTTCTTTATTATTTTACTTTTGTATATTATAATTTTCTCTAATAAAAAAAATATAAATGTAACATAAAACTTAATTTATTTTCACTAATCTTATTTTTCTAAACTCAATTGTCCTTAACCCTAAATAAATGTTAATTTTGCTTATATAATAATTTTTATTTTTTTATATATATTTTATAATATTGGTACAATAAAATTTTAACATATTTTTTATTTATTTATTACTACTATTACTAAATTAATTTCTAAAAATTATAATTAACCTAAATTATTTTCTTTTTAATAGCAATCCTTATTATTATCATTGTTTTATTATATTTATTATTATTATTATTATTATTATTATTATTATTGTTTATTTATTATGTCTATTATTATTGTTTTTTATCCGATTATTGTGTATCTGCCCATAAGCCTTGTAATAGTTTAGAATTTTCTTTTCGCTTCTTATTTTTTTTAACTACTTGGTTAGTAAATAAGGTGTGAAAACTTATTTGTATTTAAATAATTTAGATAATTAATTTAAAAAAGATAAATATTTAAAAATGTACACTCACACACGTAAGTCGATCTTTGATCGCCATCTTGCACTTCCTAGGATATTCCTCTTGGTTGGCTTTAAATGGTCAAGTCCCTCGAATATAGGGGTGTCTTAAGCAAAGTCCCTTCACTTATAAAATCACCAAGTCCCTACAGATTTAAAAGATCAAGTCCCTTCGAGGTTGCCTATGGAATAATGATCTCGTCCCTTCGAATAAATGATGATAGTCCCTACGAATTGCTAAAGACACCCCTTAAGTTCCCTTCATTGACCATACGATGACCCTACGCCCATCCCTTAAACAAATCCAAGGTAATGACTACCTATTCCTTAATAATAGGGATAACCTTACCCTTGAAAGAACATACAAGAACATGAAAGACTTAATCTAGGGTAGGTACCTCTTAGTTGCTTGTTCACATTTCAAAATACTTTTTACACCTCACTTTCTTAAACATTTTTCAAAACAAGGCTTCGTATACATCCATACGAGGATCATTACAAAGTACTTAGAAAAATTTCTAATCACACACTACACTCTTCAAAACACAATTTAAGTGAGCTAAGTAACTAAGAGCCCATGGATAACCATGGATATAAAGGGTGCTAACACCTTCCCTTTGTATAACCTACCCCCCGAACTCAAGTCTTTTAAAAATAGGTCTTTCCTGTTCTTTTATGTCCTTTCCACTTGTATAAAATAAAAGTCAGTGGCGACTCTTGCTATCCGCAACATGACTAAAAAGTCAGTTCTCCCACCGTGTTACAAGGTGAAAAAGTGAATTTTTTTGAATTATTTACTATTTATATGAGGGTAAAATCGTCCAAAAAATTTTGCCGTAGGGTTATCAGGCTAAACGTGGGGGTACAGGGTATAATTTCCTGATGATCAAAACAAATGGAAAGTTTCCTAGAATCTAAGTCTAAAACTCCAATTCCAATTCATAGGATAGTAACTATAGTCCAAGATTAGGATCATAAGTTTTTTAGAGGTTTAATCTTTTATTAATATTTTTGGTGTCCAAAGGACAAAAGAAAAGAAAAAGAACAAAGATAAAATGACATAAACATAAACATGATAATGGATGATAAATCATAATAAAGAGGAGAAGGGAGCAAGAAGAAAATTAAAGAGGATAGGGTGCAAGAAGAAAGTAAAATAGTAATATCGTAGTAGTAATAATAATAATATATACATAATAATGGTATGATAAACTTAATCATCCACAACCAAGAGAGTAACAAGGCACTTAGTGCCAAAATAAGAAGGTAACACTTATTCTGCTTAATATCTTACACTATAATGATTAACTGGTGCAATTAGACCCAAATTCGATAAAGACTTGAAATAAGATTAGGATACCCAAAGCAACTATGCATCAAGCTTCAAAAGTTGTGCATCTAATGCAAGTGATTAATCAACTTAGGGTGGCACGACCAATCAAGGTCCGATCCACGAAATTTCAAGTATCCAATTGGATTTTTATTCCGAGATAGGGACACGTTAGGTTTATGTTAAGCAATCGCCAAGTAATTTACAAAGTAATTACCCTACAAATGAGGCTTGTCAATATTATGTGTGTGTTGATGCATGCGAGATGAACGATATGTAAATCGACATCCTAATGCCATACCGCACAAAAAAAGAAGAAGATAAACACCAAAGTGAGTCACACTTATGATATTCTTTCATATTTAAGTTCAATCACTTATCTTGGTGGATTCAAGTGTGAAAATATATCACTAATTCAAAGCACCTAAAGTGAATTTAATAATTCACTTAAAGATTGATTTGAACTAATGAATATTATCTCATATAATCTACACCAAAAGTCAATTGAAATTAAAGAGAAATCAGTCTCAAAAATGTCTCTCAAGGTAAAAATAAGAAGAGAGGGGAAAAGGTAGGAAGAGAAGTCAAAACGGTCCCAAAACTAGGTTTGGATAATCAAAATTAGGCTTGAAATTCAAATTTGGAGAGAAATTCATTAAATAGTGGTGATTAATGAAGGTATATGGTGGGAAATGATCAAAGTGATGTAGGGGAATTAACATGATATGATCTAGAATATTACAAGTGAGATCAAGGACTGGTTAATCGATTAACACATTGGTAATCGATTAACCAAGCCAAAATTTGAATTTTCTTTTGACTGCATTGTTGTTGTTTCGGCTTGATTCTTTTGTGAGTCGAAGAAGGCATGGAAATAAACAAACGAACCTTGGAATTCCTTGTATAAATCAATTAAAACTTGAGGAATCCTTGATCAAATAAACTGACATGATTGCGGATCAACTTTGACTTTTTATTAGTGAAATTCATTCGAGCTGTGAGACTAATATTTTTGGTATTTTTAGCCTGTTATTCCCCTAGAAATATTAATAAAAGAAAAAATATATATTTTTGGATTTTAATTAAAGGTTAGTAAACATAAAAAAACAATAGGCACACAAAAGCAATGGTGATCCCCTGTGAGGCATAAACCTGCAACCAAAAAGGATAGAAGAACCAATGCGCGATCTTGTTTGTATGTAAAATGCAGATGAAAATATGGAAAATCTTAGGGTCAAAAATAAGGATGCTAAAGCTTCACCTATTTAAGTTTCTTCAATCCAGAGATATGAAGATGGACATCTTTATTTTGACAAGATGGAAGAGACTTAAATATAAAAAGCCCAATTTTTGCCCCTAAGAGGTCATAAAAAGATATGAAATGAAATGAATGCATAGAAATCTATGGGGAATAAAATGAAATAAGAAACAAAATAACTGCTAGGAAAGAAAGGAGAATAAAACTCTGATGGGGAAAAATGCCACACAATTGTTGGAGATCACAACAAGGCTCAGCTGAGGCAAAGACGTCCCAGAATGACACTGGACAAAGAGAATCACAACATCCAAGACTAGCATTGAATGAAGTGAGAAAAGTCTTGGAAAGTACATCAGAAGGATTCAAGAATGACATTGGTGACTTCATTGAGGACATCCGAGAATAGCATTGGATAAAAGGAAATAATCTAAAGTTACACCCGAACAAACTAGAAAATTATTGAGTGTCAGGGATTAAGTTCTAGAAGAACGTCAAAACGACAAACATATCTGGAAAAACATCAGAAGAAGGTAAAAGTTTTGGGATAACATCTGAATAAGGTATATCTAGAAAAAAATCAGATATACACATGAAAGTTCTAGGATAAAATCAGAACAAAAGTTCAATCATATCCGGAATAACATTAGATAGACACAAAAAGGTTCTAGAAAAACATCAAAATACCATATATCTGAAAAAACCTCAGATAAAGGTTCGACATATCTGGAACAATATCAGATATAGGTGAAATTTCCGGGTAAACATACTAACAAACAATAATATTCAGAATAACATTGAATAAAGGTTTAACATATCTGGAACAACATCAGATATAGCTTCAAAAAGGATTCTGGGAAAACATCAGAACAAAGGAAGAACATCCGGAAGAACATCAGATAAGAAGAGACAGACAAGTACATTAGTAGGTGCCAAGTAAGTTGGACTTTGATCACAAGGTAAGATGTTGAAAACAATAGGACCTCAAAAAATGCATATGAGGACTAAAACACCCTTGTATGCAAACGTATACGATAAGGGGGACTAATGTTCAATACTGTGAAACAATACATGATTTCAAGGAAAGTTAACATTCAATACTGTGAAAAAATACAAGATTTTAATGAAATCATTCATCATCAATATCCATTCTTCACTGTATTGTTGTCATTTTTGTCATCATCGTCACGATCCTTGTCACCGCCGAGAAGGAAGGAAGAGTACACCAACCAAATTGTCACCATTGGGAAGGAAGATAACAACAACACCGCCGTTGTTGTAAGGAAAGAAGGCAACACCAACACCAACACCAACATCGTTTACTTAGTAATCATGTTTAGGGTACGTAAAATATTTTCCCCATACATCTACAGTAAACTCATTTTCCATTGTCGTGGTTGTTGTTATGTTCTTGTTGTTCATGTTGTTGTTGTTGTTGTTTATGTTCTTGTTGTTGTAGTTTATGTTCTTGTTGTTGATGTTTATGTTCTTGTTGTTTATGTTGTTGTTGTTTTTTTAACATAAATGTTGACCTTGTCGAGTACTTCTGCGAATACAACTCAAATAATTGACACTCAATCAAAAATGTCACATAGAGGTGTCAAAATTATGCCCCAATTCAGATTAGTTCGCAACTCATAAGGTGTGAAAATTTCGATCGAGTTTGATTCGTTCTACAGAGTAGTGGATTATCCACATTACTCTACTAAGAGTTATGTTGTGTTCCTTGTATGTAGCAAAATGAGTATACTGATAGATGAATGGAGAGAAATGAATGATAATATCAAACACATCATATGGACAGACGTTACGGTATTATAGAGTTTCTAATTCATACTTTATAGTTTCTAATTCACTACCTATAGTTTCTAACATAGTTATATATTGATTTAAATATAGTTGAATTTTGAGATTACCGATAACTTAAAATTGAAACAAAAGTGGATATCTTATGTAGATGTTCGTTGGAGGGGATTTAAGTCACAACTCACGAATGACTACATTACGAGGCCTAATAGCGGTATTGACCGTCCATGGATTCCGTATAGTTTTATATTGAAGAAGGTGTGGCACAAGTTTGCGAAGAAACGTCGTTATGAGGAATTCAAGGTTAGTACTAGTCTTATGTAACCGATAATGTTATGCTAATGAGTTATATATACTAATCAAACACATTTTTCACTTTGTCAATAACAGGCTAAAAGCGAAGTAGGAGTTCAAAACAAGGCGAGAAACATGTACCCCTATAGATTGTCTCGTGGGGGTTACATGAAACTTGAGAAGAGAATCATGCTTGAAAAACAACAACAAATAGGAGATGGTGGCATCCCATATTCACCGTCAAGACATGAGAAATGGAAGAGGGATCGAGTAAGACCTGAGGGAGAGTACACCTCAGAGGCTTCATGAGTAGTTGATGAGAAAATTGTAAGTATATGTTTTGTTTTGCTTATGTTATTTAAATGTGTTTGCTTATGTAAGTTGCTCATGTTGTGTAGGATAATTTGGTTGTGGCGGCCCGTGAAGGCAAAAATTTTCCGGAAGCACGACATGACATATTAGTAGAAGTTATCGGAACAGCTGAGCATGGAGGTCGTGTTCGTGGTGTTGGAGAAGGTGTCGACTTGAAGTCATACTTTGGGTCTCAAAGAAAAAACACTGAAAACCCTTAATTGAATGCTCAATGACAAAAGATTAAGAATGTTGAGAAGCAATAGGAAGAACAAAGGGGTATGTTTGAAGAGGAGGGGGAAAAATGGAGGAATAAATGGAAAACTTACAAGAGTTATATCCGGTATGTGCTTTACATGAGATGTTAGTGTTTTATCGGAAATGTTTGATATATATTGTGCTTATTTTTGTTTTATGATCTAATTGAATGTTAGGATGTAGAGATTAAGTGAAAACCATGAACAAAGAACAAATGAAGATAACCATTATGTTGGTGGTAATGATCAAACTCCAAGTAGAAGTGTTGTAAATCATGCTTCAACAAAAGGAAGTATTTGTATAGCCTCCCCCCTGTAGATAACTACAATGGGATATTGGACCCTAGTTTAAATCAAATAACCATTTTATACTTGTCCACTACGGAAATAAATGTATCGCAAGCTCTCCCGCTAGAACATTGCCCGAAATTGGATGTAGTGTATTACTTTCCTGAAGATGTAAGTGATTTTCTCACAGGATTTAAGTGGATTGACATAGCGATTTTACAGTTTTTGTGCGTGTAAGTATATAGTTGATTATACATGTCATCATAGAACATTATCCTTTTTTTGTATTTTCTCCCTTAATTTATTCATTTTCTTTGACCATTTAGGTACATTCGTCGTGTTTGTATAGAGTTAAGCAAAACAAGTACTTATGGACTCTTGGATCCAACTTATCTTCAATGGGTGTTTAATAAAAATCATTCAAGAATACTTGCAGGAACGATTAAATGAGGGAGGAAAAGAATGTTATCTTGCACCATTCCTTTATTGGTAAGTATTGTTGTAATATATATATATATATATATATATATATATATATATATATATATATATATATATATTCTTATGGTCATTCAGTGGTCATTAGCAATTGATCATAATATCATTAAGGTTATATACAATGACTGTATTGTGTTCTTTGCATAACCCACTCCTCAAGAATATGAAAGAGATTATTCAAATGTAAGTGTCTATGTTTAATATCATTTTATTTGACATTGTAATTAGTTTATCATGTAATATGTTTAATTCATTTTCAATGTACAGTGTTATGGAGAAAGTTAATATGATGAGGAATGTTAGAAAAAATCCCACATAGATTAGACCTAAGGTAAGTGGCCCGATTACATATTTCTTTCATTTACATTCATGTATGGTTATATTCGTGTAATTATTGCTTAAATTTGTAGACAAGGCAACAATGAGGGACTTATGAGTGTGAGTATTATGTCATGAAACACATGTTAAACGTTGTCCTTGGCAACATTGTTGAATAATGGGATAAGGTATATATGTCATAAAATGTTTACATACATTAATACATAAGTTGACTATTGAATTATACTCATGCATGATATTCAATTTTTTTCTCTTTCTTATGTAGATGTTTAACGAGCAAACTCGATTCCCCATGGATGACTTTAAACATATTCATAAATGTCAGACTTATATCCATAATACGCTAAAGTGTACTCCTGCTGTTTGATTTATCAAAAACATTCCTTAGCATATTTTTTGATGTACATATTTTTTGATGTACAAAATATTGTGTTTTTGATGTACATGATATTGTTTTTGATGTACAAGATATCAACAACAATAATTTTGGCTTTTGATGCTTATATTGTATTTGATTTTAAACAATGTTAGCTGTTAGCTTTAGATGTGAATTATCTGATTAAGTTATAAGGATAAAATTTAGGAAGAATTGTGTTTGTTGCACATATTGTGTTTGATGTAAATAGAATTGTTTTATCAAGATAAAATATAGGAAGAATTTGAAAAGTAGAAAATTTTATATTTAAAACAGAGGTTGTTTTGACAGCGACTATAAAACCAAACCGTAGTTGTATGTTGAATGCTAACCAAAAAATATAAATAAAAAATATTGTTGCTAAGAATCAAACTAGTTTACCTTCAGTTATATCAAAATAGTTGTATAAAGTAACCGTTGTGAAATGATGCATGCTTTCTAGAATACAACAATGGTCCCAGGACCATCATTGTATGTACAAATATATAAAAAACACTCTACATAACAACGCACTTGCCCGAGTCATTATATGTCTTTCCCAGCCATTGTTATATGTCTTTTCCGTAGTATCGATTAATCCAAAGAAGATTTAGATGAAGAGCAAAGTTATGTAAATGTTTCACTTTTCTTTTTAAAGTGTGAAAAATGAGACCACAAACTATTTATATGATCCTTAGAAAAAAATTAAGACCATCAGACCCTAATTTTTGACCTAGGATTTTTCGCATATCATCTGCATTTGCATACAAACAAGATCACGCACTACTCGTTTATCCTTTTTCAGGTGCAGGTTTTTTCCTTGCAGAGGATCACCATGTTTAATCTCTGTTATTTGTTCATATTTTACTGACTTCTAACCCAAATACAAAAAAAAAATATGTTGCAGTTGTCGCTTCTTCTTCTCTGTGTTGCAGGATTTCAAAGACAGGGCTGTGATTTCAATTCAGAGGCGTTTGTTCAGTCACAATTCGATTCAGATGGATGTTTGACCTAATCTTGGTCAAACTATCAAAAGATTACTTCGACTGTAAGTTGTGTGTGCTAGTGGTCTGTTTCTCAGACTGGGCGTATTCAAAAGTTCAAACTGTGTTGTGTGCGAAGTTTGGTGTGAATCTTCAAGTTCACAAGTTTATCAGCAGTTCATCTGAGGATTTATTTTCTTCAGTATGGATTCGAATTATCTGGGCAATTTTCAGACGATCTCAGTGATTATGGCTTGAATTGCGAGTTTATACAGTGGATTTGTGAGGACTGTGTTCATTATCAGTGGCTTGTGCAAGAAAAATCAGGAGTTTGTGGTGGGCTTAAAATCATCGGTTCATATTCATTTATCTACCCGTATTCCATTTTCTACAATCATTTCCATTATCCATTTTACCCAATAACCATCTTTTTCCATTTTTCTTCGATTGTCCATTTTTCGATTAAACTATTTTTTTTATGACCATTACCATATTAATATTACTAAATCCATCTTTTATTATTTCTCATAATTACCATTTTTTTTATCATTTCCAACTATTTTTTTTAATCCTTTTCATTATCCATTTTTTTAGTAACTATTTCTTGTTCTATTATTCATTTCCAATTTTTTTTTTTAAACTTCATTTTCCATTTCATTTCTATAATTCATTTTTTTTATTCTCCATATATAAACAAATTACATAAACCATAATTTTTCTATAAAAAAAAAATATAACCCATTATCACAAGCCTTTTGCAAAGCCACACTCCTAAGCCTTTCCCAATTTTCCAAAGCCACAAAACGCCCTTCCTCATTAAACCCCTCACGTGCATATCAACTCCCAGCCAAAACGAATTGCCATCTCACAATATCACACTTTCCCAGCTATTTCACCGACAAGCCTTTAACTCTCAACAGACAGCAAGGCCCAACATTACTTTATCAACAACAATCCACACAAACTTTCTTCAACCCACTTTGGGCCCACCCCTTCAACATGTTTCTCAAGCCAAAACAACAATACAAGACCAAGCCTTTTGTCGCTCCCGATAAATGGGACCGGGCCCAAATAAAGGTACAGACGCGAACGGTCGGCGAGAGGGACAATGAGAACACACAGCCGTGAACTCACTGGAGATGAATAGAGTCGCCAGCTAGGCATTTTTATCCCGGAGGAAAGGCAATGCTGCATAGACCTAGAAAGGTATGGATAAGACGGTTGCGAACCAGAGAGACTGAGAAAGGGGGTTGGTTACAACCTGGGAAGGTATTAGCACCCAGATTGTCCGCCGTACTCGACGGGATCCACGCTTGAAAGATTTGTGTTTTAAAGGGGTAGTGTCAGTGCAATTTGTGTATAAAATAGCTGGAAAAGGATGTACAGGTGTCAGTGTAAAAGAAGTGGGGTGTATAATGATGTGTCAGTG
Organism: Lathyrus aphaca; assembly: GCA_963966055.1. NCBI lineage: Eukaryota > Viridiplantae > Streptophyta > Magnoliopsida > Fabales > Fabaceae > Lathyrus > Lathyrus aphaca. Next base: position 149,338,482 of record OZ014521.1, read on the forward strand.
TGAGAATAAGAGTGAAATGCTCATGATTATGAGGCTAAAGAATGAAGCTGGAAGGAGGGGGAATATACAGAGACTTTTGTTCGATAACTGTTAAGTTATGCCTACGTATCCTCTCGTGCAATGAGGAAGTCAGAACACCGTAGTTCGACCCAAAGAGACTGAAAAATGAATTGACTTGTGAACTGCTTACTTGCCTATGCTCAAGTGTATGACCTGTCTGGCTCAGGTGCAAACTGTCTTGCATTAGACGGAAGAAGCAAGTTCTCGTTTGTGAGTGAATGAGGTGAGAAAAGAATCCCGAAGGAGGCGATTATTGTTTGTTTTTGAGTTTTCAGTCTTTTATTGCTTTTGAAAGTTTGTCATAAGTTAATGAGCTTAAGTCTAAACCAATGGATTTAGTAAACTCATCACATCTTCCCTCTGATTAGGGGTAATGAGAATACCTTAAGTGTGAAGTCAGATTCTCACACTTAATCACCTTTGGTGTAGGATTAAGATCATTAACCTACTTGTGATTATTTAAATGTTTTTGATGTTTTTGTTTAGTGTTAAGTAATGAGGTTAAGCCATAATCAGGGATTAAACAGACTCATTACACCATCCTAATAGAAGGATAATAGATGAGAATGTTTAAGCTGAGGAAAGCTCCTCAACTTAATCAATGATTATGGATTAACTTCATGACAAAACAAAGCCTTTATTAAGTGGATTTTATTTAATGATATGATGATGAAGTGAATTTTATGATTTGTAAGACAACTTGAGGGGGACTTGTCCATTAACACTAGGGTTAGTCCTTCTTAACCAATTAAGGAAGAATTAGAACCCTAATGCAAGGCCCAAGTTACAAGTGTGATGTCTTGATGATTATTAAGTGAATTGATTAAGGAATTTAAACACATTAAGGGTTTAACACTTAGGATTAAAGTTATACACTCCATCCTAAGAGAAGGATGCAGGCATAAGCTTAATCACAAAGCCTTAAAGCCTTTAGGGTTTAGTCCCTGATTATGAGGTGAGAAGAGAAGACTCAAGAGAGACACAAAGGTAAAACTAAGAGGGGAGACTAATCAAAACCCTAATCATTGTCATGCTTGGTTGTTCCTAAGGTTTGTGAGGTTTTCAAGAGAAGTCTTCAATGGAACCACCAGGAAGCAGATGAAAGGATCAGGAGAAGCAAAGTAACTTGCTTCATTCAAGAAGTCAAGTCACTTGAAGAAAGAAAGTGGGAAGAAAAAGAATGAGCAAGCTCAAACCCAAACACATATAAAAATGCAGCATGGATGCAAGAGAGTGATGAGAAGAAAGTTATGAGAAGTGAAGGCAAATTCACTTCTCAAAGTCACTTACCACCTGAAAGGTTAGAAGAGAAATACAATGCAATGCAAAAATGGGATGGCATGACATGATGCAAACCAAAACCAGAAGCAAATACATGATGCTAATGATGCTATGAGATGCTACAAACATGAGGCAGCACATGGAAATGATCATACAAGCTCATGAATGCAAATGAAGCAAGTTAAGAAGCAAAGACATACATGAAAAGTTATGAAGTGCACATGACATACAACATGGAAAATACATGATGCAATGATCAAACATGCTTTCAATATGTCTTATGATGTCAAATGAATCAAATGGATGCTTGAAATGTCATGGCAAGTCATGTTATGCAAGAAGATGTAAGATGGATGCATATGAAAGCCCAAATTAGGGTTTATGATCAATGCAACAAACAAAAACCAAAACCAGAAGCAAACAACATTATAAAAAATTGAAAATGCACTCAAAGGACCCCTAAACCTATACTAACCCACTGCCCAAAGGAGAGGTCTCAACTCTTAACCAATTTCAAGTTATGGTTTTCTTAAGATTTCTAGGGTTTTAGGGTTCCTAAACAAGAAAATTACCAAACAAATGGAAAATGAAAGATCAAATCAAGGCCATTTAATCTCACAAACTACATGCTAAACACAATGCAATGCAAAAATAATCAATGTCCAACTCCTCATGGATAGGCAGAAATGATTTTTGGAACTTTGGATCAAATTAATGCATAAAAATGACTTTAAATCAATGAAGAATTCTCAAAATGCATCAAGATCAAAAAATAAATTTGGTTTGAAGGTTGGACAATGTTTCTAAATGTCTTAGAACATTTCATGAATTTTTTGGTGATTTTTAAATACCTAAAAGTATTTTTAATAAATTAATTTTCATTAATCAATTAAAAATAAACTTTTAAATATTTAAAAATACTTTTTTAATTCTAAAAATGAAAATAAAAATATTTTTGTGTTTTAAAAATTAATGAAACTCTTGACAAAAAGTTTCATAATTTTTAAAACATTTTTGCTATTTTAAATAAATTGTATAAAACAAATGAAATAATATGAAAATTAAATGAATTTTAAACTGAAAAAGTAAAAGTAATCAGATCCAACGTGTGAGATTCAAACTGGCAAGGGCGGGAGTTGACCACGCGCGTAAATGAACGGACCACATTCAAACTCAGCTAATTAATGATTAAACCCTAATCCCACCGTTAAACACTCTCAGGTGACCGGAACAGTGTTCCGGTCATCTTCCCCGTTCACCCCAAAAATCAATCTCTCTCTCCAGGCCATTTTAGGAGCTCTAACTCTCCAGAAATCATCTACTAACTACCCTAAACACGAATCCAGCACCAAATCATGTTTAAACTCAAACACAAACAAGAATCGAAGCAAAGAAATTTCTAGGTCAAACTTTCAGAACACCATAACATACTCATTTCTTGCTCATTTTCAAAAGTAAATAGATCCCAATGATCAATGCAACATACAAAACAAGATTTTAACAAGAAAATGGAGTTCTGGAAAAAAAGTTCATGGAGTCACCTGAGATTGAGCTTTTGATTCAAGAGCTTTCTGGATGGTTCTTTGGCTTAAACAGGTCCCAATGATCCCCCTTTGAAGCTTAGGACACTTGGTTGGAGTTTAAACAGCCTCTTGAGTGAGTTTGCAGAAGCTCAGGCCAAGGGAGTGTGAAAATCGTGTTTGTGATATGGGAGGTTTCAGGCCAAAACAATGGTTGGTTTCTGGTCAGTGAAGTGAGGTGAGTTGATATGTGGAATTGGTTTTTGTGTTTGAGGCTTGTGTAGAGAGATTCGAAGAGAAATGCAAGTGGGAGTGAGTTTGTGTATGCTGAGTTGTGTTGAGCTTCAGCCTTGCTTGATGTATGAAATGGCTAGCATTTTGTCCACATAAACATCTCTCATTGGTCAGATGATGTGACCTGCCCTTTATTGATTGGTATGGCCACTTTTGCAAATTGTCAACTTTTGTGTAAGAGAAAGCATGGGCAACTTCTAGGCTAGTACATGGGCTGTGTGATGCGCAGCAAGGTGAGGGGAGAGGGCTAGGGTGGTTCAGCATCCAAGGCAGCAAGTGGATGGAAGTGTGATGATGATTTTGCAACTTGATCACTTTTGGTTCTTATGAAACTATCTTGCCCTACAAGCCATAAAACATGAGGAAATCTTGGTCCAATCTGAACTTTAGGACTTACATGATGCTTGTGTAATGGTTTGATGTCAATTAGAAGTCACAAGAATGCTTGGTACATGAAATTGCAAGTTTCTCATTTGAGGCATAACTTGAAAATTAGTGATTTTTGCCAACTTTGACACACCATAACTTTTGATCCAAAATGAATTAGATCATGTTCTTGTACTTTTTGAAAAGGGAAAGATCTAATCTACAACTTTCATGACCAAAGTTTTTCCATTTGAAGCATTTTTGGATCAAAAAGCAAGGGTTGAAAAAGTTGCATAAATGACAAATTCCTTAAAAGTCAACCATGCCCTAAAAAGTCAACTTTGCAAAAACTTGTAATTCTTGAATTTTGTGAACTTCAACCTTCTTCCATGATCAAATAAAGATCAAATACACTCAAAATGATGAAGATCACCCCTTGGTTGGGTCATTGGGGGCCTCAGATGCCCTGATTTTGCACTGACTTGTCTGAAAAGTCAACTCTTGATCAGATGACTTCCCCATGGAATTTCTTCATGAAAATTGATATGCATACTCCCTATACCATATAGAGACCAATGGAAACAAGAATGACCAAAAAAATTGGAGTTATGGCCTCTGAAACCAAAACCCTAATTTTAGGTCAACTGTGCAGTCAAACCTGGCTCTGCCTCCATACCAATCCCAGTTCTTGTGATTCTTTGGCATTTTTGACTTTGAGAGGATGTAATATGATGCTTGGACACACATGGATCCCTTTGAAGTGATTGATGGCCTTTGGAGTGGCTCAAGGAGCTCTTAGATTGCTCAGATCACAAACCCTAGGTGCAGATGACTTAGAACCAATGCAATGGATCAAGAATGTGATATGAGATGATATGATTGTGTTTATGCATATGAAATGATCACAAGCCATGGTGAGGATGGGTGAGGGCAAATTTGGGGTGTTTACAGCTGCCCCTATTCAAACATGAGTTAGCTGTGCAGGATGTAAGCAACGGCTTAACAGGCAAACAAGATAACTTGTGGTTGAATACCAAAGACAGTCCAAAATTTGCACTCACAAAATGAAGAAGAAAAGGGATATAGATTGTAAAAGAAAATAAAGTATATTGTAAAGTGTGGGCGACGGAGGACGACCGTCGAGCAGAGGACGACTGCTGGGTAAATAGCAATGACGGGGACGGCCGACATGCTGGGAAAAGTGCGGAAAATAAAGCAATGACGGGGACGGCCGACATGCTGGGGATAAAAGAATTATGATGGGGACGGCCATCAAGATAAAGCTGTAAAATTCTCTGGAGATTAATGAAACATGACAGGGACGGCCATCAAGTTCATAAAGGTAAAGTAACCCACGATGGGGACGGCCACCGGGTTAGAAAGAAAAGGGACCACGACGGGGACGGCCATCGGGTTAAAGAATAAATGAAATAAACAGATGATGAGGGACGGTCATCAAAGGTGAAGGACGATCACCTAGCAGGGGACGGCTGCTCTGTTGGGTTGAGATGAGGGACGGTCATCTAAGGTGAAGGACGATCACCAAGAGGTGGAGGACGACCACCTAGCAGGGAATGGCTGCTAAAAATCAACGATGGGGACGGCCATCGGACGAGCATGATGGAGGACGACCATCAAGAGGTGGAGGACGACCACCTAGCAGGGGACGGCTGCTCTCAAGGTTTATCATGACATAGGACGAATGCCAGATAACCGAAAATCGACAATGGGGACGGCCATTGGATAAAACTGATGAAGGACGATCATCAAAAGGTGGAGGACGACCACCTAGCAGGGGACGGCTACTAAAAATCAACGATGGGGATGGCCATCGGATGAGCATGATGGAGGACGACCATCAAGAGGTGGAGGACGACCACCTAGCAGGGTACGGCTGCTCTCAGGGTTTATCGTGACACAGGACGAATGTCAGATAAAAAGAAAATTGCTTTGTTGGCGATCTCCTGGGGAGTAGTAAACACGGACGAGTGTTTACATCCAAGAAATAAAAGGGTAAGTGTTTAGATGTTTGTGTATAGATTAAAGATGCGGACGAGCATCCTTAAGACTACGATACGGACGAGTATCGGGTAGAAACAAATACTGACACGTGTTCAGAGAGGATGATACGGACGAGTATCAACTGGTTAACAGAGAACACGGACGAGTGTTGAATCTGAAGGGACTCTTCTGGGGAATGGTAGACACAGACGAGTGTCTATATTCGAGAAGACAAAAGTGTTTGACATAGTGTATGGATTAAAGATGCGGACGAGCATCCCTAAGACTATGATACAGACGAGTATCAGGTAGAAACAAACGCCTGACACATGTTCTGATATGATGGTACGGACGAGTACCGACTGGTTAACAAAGAACACGGACGAGTGTTGAATCTGAGGGGATATATAAGTGGTATATACAGGATACGAACGAGTATCTGTATAAGAGTGATTGGTATATAGACGAGTATTTAACTGCTGGGGAGAGCGACACGGACGAGTGTCAAAAGGAGAAGAGTGTAATATGAACAAGTATCTGATATACAAAGTGTAGGTGACTGCGCTGGGGACATGACACGGACGGGTGTCAAAGGATTGTATATGTAAGTATATGTGAGTGCAAAGAGGACGTCTTTGGCTTTCTGCTGGGTGTATGACACGGACGGGTGTCAGGAAGTATCTGTAATACGGGCGGTGTTATTTGCAAGGAGTGTTCAGGCGACTTTACTGGGGGGTGATGACACGGACGGGTGTCAAAATGAGTATATACTGGTGTTTGTGAATGTGAGGCAACTGACTTTGCTGGGGAATCTCCGCTGGGGATTCTGGGGGAAGTATTCTGTATATTGATGGGTTGTCATTATTCACAAGTGTTGATTCAAAACAATGGCTTATGAATATGCTATATGTTTGATTTTTGCCGTAATGCTCCGTGTCAAAACGGAATGCTACGCTTTGTGGGTGGTTATGATGTGAATGCCATGATTATGCAAGGATACCAAACCGGGATTCGGATCCCGTTGCTACGAAGATCTCTGGCCGATCTGCTTGAAATGGACATCCCAGCTGGGGATGAGATCATTGGCAGATCTGATGAGATGTATCTGCTTGGGGAAATGGGTCAATGAGAGACCTATTCCGATAAATGAGAGACCCAGCTGGGGGTTTGTAGAAGCTTTCTTCACTCTGTTGTGATCTTTCATGCGTTGCTCTTCTGGATAGAGGCTGGAACTCTGTGGGGAGATAGCTCCCTGACTTTTGTACTCGGCTGAGGGCGAGATGGCAACTCGGCTGGGGAGAAAGAGAGGAATCACTGAATGGCCTCTCTAGAAATTCTGTTGAGGTAGCTTCTTGACTCAGCCGAGGACATGGGCGCCTTCTGTGATGCCTAGAAACTCTGATGGGGATAAGTAATAAGTGGCAACTCAGCTGGGGAGAACACTTTGGGCGCTGAGTATTGATTTGTCAGCTTGCTGGGATAAAGCTTTCATGCCCCAAGTTACATTTTGGATGCCTGCAATCCTGCAAAGATATAGAAACGCACAAGATAATCCCGAGGTATCCCTTACTGGATTCCGTCATAGGAGTTAGGCACTTCTGAGAGTAAGTACATTTCCTGCAAGCATGTGACTTCATTTAAAGATAAACATCTGTATTTTATGCAATCAGTTTCTTTTAGACATCAGACATTTTTTGCAAATAAATGAAAATGTACAAGACGAAACATGACTGAAAATCTGATTTTATTAATTCATATGCCCTGAATTGGCGAGATACAGTCAAAGAAACAAATCCCCTGGAATGAGGAGATTGTTACAAATTGAGAGACAAAATGCTGGCAATGTTGATGACGCTTTAAGGAGCTTCCCCTTCCGCTATGACTCGTATGACTTTTGACGTTCTTCTCATCTTGCTTTCTGAAGAATGTTGATCCTGATTGAAGCTTGATCCTTTCGAAGCTTACCAAGTTGTAAATGATACAGACGAATTCAGAAGGCAGTTGTTCGCTTATTCCCTTGTTTTGCATGGATCGCCCTTTCGGGTTTTCAATCCATCGGGATACCCATTTTTTCCTGAGTTGTCCAATGCGGCTTTTCAACTCAGCGGGTGTACATTTTTGTTTATTTTCCCTTATTTTTGCCCGAGTCTTTTATTCTGTTTTTGACTCGCCGGGATGCCCTATTTTTGCCTGGACTTACATTCTGTTTTTGTGTCCAGCGGGTCATTTTTATGCGAAGTATTTTTTAACTGCATCTGAATTCATAGGGGATGGGAAATCTTCACCATCCATGGTGCTGAGCATCAGTGCTCCACCGGAAAAAACTTTCTTTACCACAAATGGTCCTTCATAATTTGGAGTCCATTTGCCCCTGTGGTCTGTATGAGGAGGGAGGATTCTTTTCAGCACAAGATCTCCCACTTGGTACTCTCGGTGCCTGACTTTCTGATCGAAGGCTTTCTTCATTCTTTTCTGATACAACTGCCCATGACAGATTGCAGCCAACCTCTTCTCTTCAATCAGACTCAGTTGTTCGAATCGGGATCGGACCCACTCTGCTTCGTTCAGCTTAACATCCATCAGTACCCGGAGAGAGGGTAATTCAACCTCGACAGGTAGGACTGCTTCCATACCATATACAAGTTGATACGGCGTTGCCCCAGTGGATGTTCTGATTGACGTGCGGTACCCATGCAAGGCAAACGGTAGCATTTCATGCCAGTCTTTGTAAGTGACTACCATCTTCTGCACAATCTTCTTGATATTCTTGTTTGCTGCCTCAACAGCGCCATTCATCTTTGGCCTGTAAGGAGAAGAATTGTGATGTTGGATCTTGAAGTCCCGACACAGTTCTGCCATCATTTTGTTGTTTAGATTGGAACCATTATCAGTAATGATTCGCTCGGGAACTCCATATCGACAGATGATATCTCTCTTCAGAAATCTTGCTACCACTTGTCTTGTAACATTGGCATAGGAGGCTGCTTCGACCCACTTGGTGAAATAATCGATGGCAACCAGGATGAATCTGTGGCCGTTTGAAGCAGTTGGTTCGATCTTACCAATCATGTCAATGCCCCACATAGCAAAAGGCCAAGGTGAAGACATCACATTCAGAGGATTGGGAGGCACATGCACCTTATCCGCGTAAATCTGGCATTTGTGGCATTTCCTGGCGTAGGCACAACAATCAGCATCCATTGTGATCCAGTAATAGCCTGATCTTAGCAACTTTTTAGCCATGGCATGCCCTCCTGCATGGGTACCAAAGGATCCTTCGTGCACTTCATGCATTAGCAAATCTGCTTCTGTCCTGTCGACGCATCTGAGGAGTACCATATCAAAGTTCCTCTTGTATAGAGAACCATCAGTGTTCAGAAAGAAACTACCAGCAAGCCTTCTCAATGTCTTCTTATCATTGGAAGATGCCCCAGGTGGGTATGCTTGATCCTCCAAGAAGCGCTTAATGTCATGGAACCAAGGCTTATTATCTTTAACAACATCTGCTGCGAACACATATGCTGGTCTGTCAAGTCTGGACACTAAAATCTGAGGTACAAAGTTGGCAGCTTGAACTTTGATCATGGATGAAATTGTGGCAAGAGCATCTGCAAACTGATTCTCGTCCCGAGGGATATACTCAAGCTTGACTGTTGTAAAGAAAGTCAACAACCTTCTTGTATAATCCCTATAAGGTATCAGATGATCCTGGTGGGTGTACCATTTGCCGTTGGTTTGATTGATTACCAGAGCTGAATCTCCGAATACGGTCAATGTCTTGATCCTGAGGTCAATGGCTTCCTCAAGACCCATAATGCAAGCTTCGTATTCAGCTTCATTGTTAGTGCAGTTGAAAGTGAGTTTTGCCGAGAAAGGCATGTGAATTCCTTTAGGTGTAATGAGTACTACACCAACACCACGACCGTTCATGTTAACAGCCCCATCAAACATCATAGTCCATTTTTCTTCCGGGTCAGGCCCTTCAGTGTGAACAGGCTCTTCATGATCTTTTGCTTTTATGAACATGATGTCTTCATCAGGGAAGTCAAATCTCATAGGCTGGTAATCATCAATGGGTTGCTCAGCAAGATATTCAGACAATACACTGCCCTTGATGGCTTTCTGAGAAGTGTACTGGATGTCATACTCTGTAAGGATCATTTGCCATCTTGCAACCCGTCCGGTAAGAGCTGGCTTCTCAAATATGTACTTAACTGGGTCCATCTTTGAGATCAACAAAGTAGTGTGGGTCAGCATATACTGTCTCAGTCGGCGAGCAGCCCACGCTAAAGCACAGCAAGTTTTCTCGAGCAGTGAATAACGTTGTTCACAGTCGGTAAACTTTTTGCTTAGGTAGTATATTGCATACTCTTTTCGACCAGACTCGTCATGCTGGCCCAGCACACACCCCATTGACTCTTCTAATACTGTCAAGTACATTATCAAAGGTCTTCCTTCAACTGGAGGCATAAGGATTGGAGGCTCTTGTAAGTATTCCTTGATCTTGTCAAAAGCCTTCTGGCAGTCTTCATTCCACCTGACCGTCTGTTCTTTTCTTAACAATTTGAACAAAGGCTCACAGGTCGCTGTAAGGTGAGATACGAACCGTGAAATGTAGTTCAATCGACCTAAGAACCCTCAAACTTCCTTCTCTGTCTTCGGTGCAGGCATTTCTTGAATGGCTTTGACTTTATCAGGGTCAACTTCAATCCCTTTCTCACTTACAATAAATCCCAGCAGCTTACCAGATCGCACCCCGAACGTGCACTTGTTGGGGTTCAACTTCAATTGGTATTTCCTCAGACGCTTGAACAATTTCAGCAGATTTACCAAGTGGTCTTCTTCAGTAAGGGACTTGGCAATCATATCATCCACATAACATTCAATTTCTTTATGGATCATGTCGTGGAATAATGTCACCATAGCCCGTTGATACGTCGCACCGGCATTCTTGAGCCCAAATGGCATTACCTTGTAGCAGAACGTGCCCCAGGGTGTGATGAAGGTTGTCTTCTCCATGTCCTCAGGTGACATTTTAATCTGATTGTATCCTGAAAATCCGTCCATGAAGGAGAATACCGAGAACTGAGCCGTATTATCCACCAATACATCAATGTGAGGTAAGGGGAAGTCATCTTTAGGGCTGGCTCTGTTCAGATCCCGGTAGTCAACACACATTCTTACTTTGCCATCCTTCTTGGGCACGGGTACTATGTTAGCAACCCACGGTGGATAGCTAGTCACAGCAAGGAACCCGGCGTCCCATTGCTTTTGTACCTCCTCCTTGATTTTCATAGCCATGTCCGGGCGAGTACGGCGTAGCTTCTGTTTGACCGGTGGGCATTCTTCTCTCAAAGGCAGCTTGTGCACGACAATGTCGGTGTCCAACCCTGGCATGTCTTGATAAGACCAAGCGAACACGTCTACATATTCTCGAAGCAGGTCAACCAGTTGTCTCTTCACTGAGTCTTGTAAGCAGGCCCCAATTTTAACTTCTTTCACGTCTTCATCTGTACCAAGATTGATCACTTCGACCTCCTCCTGGTGAGGGGTAATAACCTTTTCCTCTTGTCTCAACAACCTGGCTAGCTCTTCAGGAAGCTCATATTCTTCTTCAACCCCTTCATCAGCTTGATTGATTGGATTGTCAAAGTCATACGGAGTCATAGCCGTGCTGTTGTCGGTGCTGTCTGGAAGGCGCACTCTGCAAGGGTTCAGTTTGTTCATTTTAGTGATTTGATTTTAATCTTGTTTAGAAAAAGTGAAATGAAGTTGTCATTTTGAAAACACTGCCATTTATTTTTTGTACAAAAAGAAAAATGGAAAAACAGTGAACGGAAAAGAAAAAGACTCGTTTGCAAAAAGATGTCTGATATTTCATTGATTAATCTTGTTTGCACAAAAAGTACAGATGGCCCGATTACAAAATGAGTCTTGTCATCTTGGGCAAGATGCAAGACTTTGATGCATGCTATAAAATACAGGAAATAATAATTACTCTGCATGAGTAACTCTTATAATTTCCTGGGAAGACCAGTTCGAGATACTGCTCCCCGGGGTCTTTGGACGAATCCAGCTTTCCAGGTTGCGTTCTTCTTCCAGCTCGTCTTCCAAGTTGTTGACAGCATCAGGGGTGAGCATCCCCCCACTAATAAAGTTGGGCTCTTTTGCAGCCTCTGCTTGATCTTGTTGAGTTGGTTTGTAACCCAACCCAAATCTATCCTCTTTCTTCTCCACCGATAGTAGTTTGCCCCAGCCTTGGGCGCTTCCTTCCTCAACAACCTTCCGGGCTTGTTGGTATGATGTCATTGAAGTTCCAGGTACAACAGATGTTTCATTTATGTTCAAGGCTTCGAAACCTTGGCTCATCGTTTCATGGATCTCCCCATCCATCTCAATGTATTTATAAGTAGCCAGGTGGCTGACAAAAATATCCTCCTCTCCACAGATTGTAACGAATTGACCCTCCCACTCGAATTTTAACTTCTGGTGAAGGGTTGAGGTCACGGCGCCAGCGGCGTGAATCCATGGCCTACCCAATAGACAGCTGTAGGCGGGCTGTATATCCATCACGTAGAAGGTAGTTTTGAAAGTTTGCGGGCCAATCGTTATGGGCAACTCAATCTCTCCCAGAACCGATCTCTTAGAACCATCAAAGGCTCTCACCACCAGGTTGCTGGGTCTTAACGCCAATCCGTCATACTCTAGCTTCACAAGGGCTTTTTTAGGTAAGACATTGAGGGATGACCCTGTGTCTACCAGCACATGGGAAAGGACTGCACCTTTACATTCCATGGTTATGTGCAAGGCTTTGTTATGGTTGCGGCCTTCCGTAGTCAAATCAGTGTTGGTGAACCCTAGTCCATGACTAGCATTAACATTTCCAACTACAGCTTCCAGCTGATTGACAGTGATCTCTTCAGGCACGTAAGCTGCGTGCAAGACTTTGAGTAGTGCATTCCGATGGGCTTCGGAGCACATAAGCAATGATAGGATTGAAATCTTGGAAGGCGTCTGATGAAGCTGATCCACTAATTTATAATCACTCTTTTTGATGATTCGCATGAACTCATCAACCTCTTGGTCAAAGGGTGTTTTCAAGGCTTCTTTAACAGTCTGATCTTCCTGCACCAGGCTTTTTCTTTTTGCCTTGGCAGCAGCTTCTGCTTCGGCAGTGGGTCTTTGAATTTGTGGAGCGAAGAGACGTCCACTTCGAGTGAAGCCTCCGCCTCCTCCCACATTGTCTATTTGTGGTGCAGGGGTTGATGATTCAAAAGTGATTTTTTGTCCTTCACAGTACAGGTCAGAACCGTAATGCCACGGGATGGCATTACTGCTTTCATAAGGTACTGGTCCAGGCACCGTGATAGTGACTGGACTGATTGCAGCTGCGGAAGGAATTGTGATAGTCTGTGGATCGTAATATATCGTGACTGGTGCTCTGATGGGAGCAGCACTTTGTGAGTTGTAGGCGGAGTTGTTTTCAGGATCATAAAATATTGTGACAGTTGAGACATCTTCATGATTTGTTGCTGATGTTGTAGGAGACATTGTTGGAAGAATGGATGTTGTCGTCGTAGGAGTTTCAAAATGGAGTGGTGCTGGAGTTGTAGAAGGAACATTTGTTGATATCTGGTCAGTTGAAATGACAGATGAAGTACTTGTTGATGAAGCCGAAGAATTGTCAGGAACAATGGTTGTTGCAGTTGTAGGAGATACCGGAATTGTTGCTGATGAGATTGCTGGATTTGTAGGAAATGATGTGGTGATTTGAAGTTGGCCACTCTGAATGAGACCATCTATGCCATTCCTCAGGTTATCGCACCCATTTACTGAGATATTGCAGTAAGCACACCCCAACTCACACCCCGGGAACATTTGACATTCGAGGAGCTGAGCCTTAATTTCCACCAACGGTGTCCGGATCTGACCCACACGGGTTATTAAATAAGACGGCTTGTCTTCTTCAATAGCGTTAATTCTGGGACCCCCGTGGTTTGGCATGGGGTTCTTATTAACATTGGGTGGTGGTGCGAAGTTCAGAGCTTTTGAGTCTACCAGGTCTTGTACCTTCATGTGCAAGGCTCTGCACTTTTCTGTACTGTGGCCAGGTGCATTTGAATGAAAAGCACATCTGGCGTTGGAGTCATAATTCCTGGGTAGACTGTTGGGATCTGGAGGTGCCAGCGTCCTTAGCTCAACTAGGTTGAGTTTCAGGAGTTGTGGCAGCAATGTAGCATATGGCATAGGGATCGGATCGATCACCCTGTTAGCTTGAGATGGCCTCTGTTGGAATGGCCTTTGCTGGTTGTTGTTGTTGGTGTTGTTGTAGTTTCTTGGAGGATATTGAGCTTGCTGATGGTACTGAGGTTGTTGCTGATAGTTTTGCTGCGGAGGTTGATAAGCTGGTTGTGGATGAGCTGGAGCGGGAATGGTGACTGCTGCCACAGACCTGTGAACATATTGAGGTCTGCCCCTGTTGGTGTGGATGGCATTGGTCTCGCCAGTTCTTCTTGGGCCTGCAAAAGGCTTCCTTGTATTGCTGGACGAGCTGGCACCATTGTCAGAAATCTTGCCCATCTTTAACAGGCTCTCAATTCTTTCCCCAGCTATGACAACATCTGCAAAGCTAGTGGAAGAGAAAGCAGCCAGCCTGTCAATATATGTTCCCTGGAGGGTGTTCATAAACATATCTGCCATTTCCCTCTCTGACATAGGTGGCTGAACAGCAGCAGCCAATTGCCTCCATCTCTGGGCGTACTCTCGGAAACTTTCCCTTGACGACTGTGACATTCCCATTAGGAGGGTCCTGTTGGGTGCCATATCTAAGTTGTACTGATACTGTCTGATAAAGGCCTCTGCCAGGTCCTTCCAACACCTGATAGTTGCTCTTGTCAGATGAGAGTACCATTCTCTTGAAGCTCCCGTCAAGCTATCCTCAAAATAGAACATCCAGAGCTTCTCGTCCATGGTGTAGGCCTTCAACCTCCCCAGAAATGATTGCAAATGGGTCCGGGGGCATGAAGTCCTGTTGTATTTTTTAAAACAAGGAGGCTTGAACTTATGGGGAATCCTGACCCCGTCTACCAAGCCCATGTCCATGACATCGAAACCCAAAGAGTTTTGAGACTCTAAGGACCTCAATTTCTCAGCTATCTCATCCAGCCTTCTATCATAAGCTTCCTCCCCAGCACCCATTACTGTAAACTGATCCTCTTGGGGGTCTTCTTGCAGTACCCTGCCTGCAGTGGCAGTCCCTTGAACATTTGCAGGAATATTGACCTCCGGATGAAGGTGGGGGCCAAATACAGGGGGGTTAACATGAGGTTGGATCCTCTCATTGTTGCTGGTGCCGGCAGTCCCTATATGTGGATCTTCTTGATTTTGCCTTTCCACCATGGCCCTCAATCTTTCCTGGCTCTGAGCCATGTTGTTCATCACTTCCATAAACTGAGTCATCTGCGTTCTCATTTCCAATCTTTCGTTTGCCATTTGATTTCTAACCTCTGCAAGGTCCTGCTGTACCTGATCCATTTGTATGCCCGGAAGGTTGTTACGGGTTGGATAACGGTGCGGACGGTTGAGGGGAAATACCCGGCGTCGAGCAATAGTTCCTGAACATCACAACAGAGTTAGCAACAATAAAACAAAAGCCTGCAAAACAAAACAAAAGGTTAGCATGCAATGCAGTATGTTTATTTGTTTTCAAGGTATCCGGCTTGGCATTCAGTTTTGACCCTTCCAGACCCTTGAAGATGCTGTTGATGTTGCTTTCGAAGTAAACTCGGATGGAACAAACTAATACATATATTACAACAAGCAAGATGGTACATAGTTCGTTTACAAATACAAGCCCTCTGAGGGGTCAAAATATATTACAAGAAAATAAAAAGTACATGGAATGAAAGCAACAACAAGCAAATGGTCAAACACCAAGACCAAACTCATCTTCCCGAACTTCCTTGAGAAGTGCTTCGGTCACGGGATCAGCTGGACGCTCCGTGAGATTCCTGATGAGGAGATTCCGGGTGGTAACAGCTGCTGTTAGCTTCTTGTGTTGACTTTGGTCCTTTGACCTCTTCACTCCAGCTCTGATCTTCAGCTCTGATATCTCCCTCTGGGCTGCTGCCAGGGCTTCTTGTTGCTCTTTTGCACTAGCTTCTAGCTGCTCTATCTTGTCTTGGACCCTCTTATCCTCTAGAGTACGAGCTTCGGTGATCCTGACCCACCTAGCTTGACTCTCCTTCAGATACAAGTCTGTCCTGGCCTTCTGGAACTGGGCTTCCTTGCAAGCATTCTTCAGAATTTGTTCTCCAGCCCTAGACTTCTTGATATAATCCTCAGACTTCTCGATTTTAGCCAGATGCTCCATCTTCAACTTTTCCAACCTTTCAATATCCAACCTACCATCACTCTTCTCCCAGAGGGTCTTCTGTAAAGCCTGAGTCAACTTCTCATTTCTCTCTTTCAAGCTCTCAAACTCCTCTAAGCTGACAGTGGCAGGAGGTGGTGCTGAGGATGGTCCAGGCATATCCTCCATGGTAAAAGGCATTCCAGAGAATTGAGCCCTGGCACGGGACCACTCATAATATTGTGCTGATGCTACATTGTTGCACTTCCCCAAAATGGTTACTCCCTTAGTTTGAACATTGTCCCAGGCCCAGGCTGCCTGCCTAAAAATAGCCAAATTAATCTTGTTCTCACAATAGAGAGTCTCAACCAAGTCTTGTGCCTTAGGAGTGCGGACCAGTACATAGCCCAGTTGCCTTCTGAACAGCAGAGGATTGTAATTAATGCTACCCTTAACTCCTATCAGGGGCACATTGGGAAAATGCCCACAGCTGGTGATGATATCCCTGCCTTTGGTGCTTTGAGTGCACCACCTAATATCAGCTGAAGTTAGAGCAGTGAGTCTTCTAGCCCAGTTTCTCTGCTGATGAGGGTTCAAAAATGCATCTGTCTTGGGCAAATGCCTGAGAAGCCAAGTATGGAACAAAGGAGCACATCACCTCACTAATCTTCCCCTCTGCTTTTCATTCCTCTGGTGCACTGAATAGTAGAGATCCCCCAATAAAGTGGGCACTGGGTTCCTCAGGATGAAAAGATGGATTGCATTCTTGCTAATGAATCTGGGCTCATCTGCAAATAATATGATTCCATATATGCTCAGGGCCAATAAAGCACAGACTGCTTTCCACTCTCCTAAAGAAGCTTTCAGGGTAGCTTGAGAGATCAAGAAATCCAGATGGAAGCCAGGGATTCCAGCTTTAGAAGTCATATGCTGCTCAATCAGAACAGGTTCCAGATGCAAAGCCTTGGCTACTTCTCCATTACCAGGAAAGACCATCTCAAGGTTGAAAGGGATTCCACCCCTGATAGGCACACCAACCAATGATGAGTATTCTTCTAATAGAGGGCCCAGCTGAAAGTCCTGAAAAGTGAAACATCTCAGTGGGGGATCATAAAATTGAAGGCAAGTGTGGATCAGGCTTCTCTGTGAAGGGTCCAGATCCATAACCATATCAAGTATATCCCCATAGTATTCCCTGAACAATGGTATGTGATCTGGAGTGATCAGGGTCTGAATCCTCCTGATGTCAGCTATCTCTGGCTGGAAGAAGTGGTAGGTGATGTTACTCTTTTTAGGAGCCATGTTGTTGAGGATGAGTAGAGACAGGTGCTGATGATGATGCTGAAAGAATGGGCCACTGATTTGCTGGTGCAGGTGGCTGAAGTAGATAGCTGATAGCCAAAGCAGGTGCTGATGAAGATAGGTCAATACTGATGATGGGGTCAAAACCAAGCCAAAAATGAAAATGGATACCCTGAAACACAAATAAGCAAATGTCAATATGATGCAATGATTATGTATGCAAATGATATGCAAGGGTTTGTGACTGAGCTGGATCTGATCAAATGCCCTGATATAGGTCCAAGTATGTTCAAGAAATCCAGATGGAGGTCTATAAATCCAGTAACCAAGGTGGGGGGCTCAAATAAAGAGCCACATGTCCAGGGTTTTAGAATCACAAGAACTGTCCCAAAATGAAGTACTCTTAAACAAACAAAGTAATAGGGTATTCTGAGGCCAAGGTACCTGCAAACCTGTAAACAGCCCAACCCCCTCACAGGTGGTGTTCTAAAACAAGGATCCTCATACTTGGATCAGTTATGAGA
Source organism: Lathyrus aphaca (assembly GCA_963966055.1). Lineage (NCBI taxonomy): Eukaryota > Viridiplantae > Streptophyta > Magnoliopsida > Fabales > Fabaceae > Lathyrus > Lathyrus aphaca. The sequence goes on from OZ014521.1 coordinate 149,356,181, forward strand.
AGTGTAAACACTTCTAACCCGGAGGTACAGTGTTTACAATAACCATAAATGTTCCTCCTCTAATTCACCTCAGTTTCTGAAGGTCAATACTAAAAGGTCATCCAGACTTAGCAGGCTTCCCAGATAGCCCTAGTATTGCAGGAAATCTGCAACACAGAGTTCTCAAGAAGAAACCCATATCTGAACCGTGTTTCATATTCCCGCACCAGACCGAGATGGAATGGGAAAGAATATGAACCACTCTAGCCTAGGTGTCACTCAGGTCCCAGGTATAGGACCTTAACTCTCAATGGAACACCCACCCACCAAAGCAAAACCAGATCCAGCCAGACAGCATGACAGTATGATATATGTAAAGCAGTAAAGAAAGTAATAAAACAAACTGTACATAAAGCAAAAATAAAACATATACAAACACAAATAAGCACATAACACCCCAATAAACACAAATCAATCAAGCGCTAGGAGGAACCCACAAAAAGAACCAGAAGCCCTGGTTGCAGTATAAAAATCCCCAGCAGAGTCGCCAAGCTGTCGCTCCCGATAAATGGGACCGGGCCCAAATAAAGGTATAGACGCGAACGGTCGGCGAGAGGGACAATGAGAACACACAGCCGTGAACTCACTGGAGATGAATAGAGTCGCCAGCTAGGCATTTTTATCCCGGAGGAAAGGCAATGCTGCATAGACCTAGAAAGGTATGGATAAGACGGTTGCGAACCAGAGAGACTGAGAAAGGGGGTTGGTTACATCCTGGGAAGGTATTAGCACCCAGATTGTCCGCCGTACTCGACGGGATCCATGCTTGAAAGATTTGTGTTTTAAAGGGGTAGTGTCAGTGCAATTTGTGTATAAAATAGCTGGAAAAGGATGTACAGGTGTCAGTGTAAAAGAAGTGGGGTGTATAATGATGTGTCAGTGTGAGAATAAGAGTGAAATGCTCATGATTATGAGGCTAAAGAATGAAGCTGGAAGGAGGGGGAATATACAGAGACTTTTGTTCGATAACTGTTAAGTTATGCCTACGTATCCTCTCGTGCAATGAGGAAGTCAGAACACCGTAGTTCGACCCAAAGAGACTGAAAAATGAATTGACTTGTGAACTGCTTACTTGCCTATGCTCAAGTGTATGACCTGTCTGGCTCAGGTGCAAACTGTCTTGCATTAGACGGAAGAAGCAAGTTCTCGTTTGTGAGTGAATGAGGTGAGAAAAGAATCCCGAAGGAGGCGATTATTGTTTGTTTTTGAGTTTTCAGTCTTTTATTGCTTTTGAAAGTTTGTCATAAGTTAATGAGCTTAAGTCTAAACCAATGGATTTAGTAAACTCATCACATCTTCCCTCTGATTAGGGGTAATGAGAATACCTTAAGTGTGAAGTCAGATTCTCACACTTAATCACCTTTGGTGTAGGATTAAGATCATTAACCTACTTGTGATTATTTAAATGTTTTTGATGTTTTTGTTTAGTGTTAAGTAATGAGGTTAAGCCATAATCAGGGATTAAACAGACTCATTACACCATCCTAATAGAAGGATAATAGATGAGAATGTTTAAGCTGAGGAAAGCTCCTCAACTTAATCAATGATTAGGGATTAACTTCATGACAAAACAAAGCCTTTATTAAGTGGATTTTATTTAATGATATGATGATGAAGTGAATTTTATGATTTGTAAGACAACTTGAGGGGGACTTGTCCATTAACACTAGGGTTAGTCCTTCTTAACCAATTAAGGAAGAATTAGAACCCTAATGCAAGGCCCAAGTTACAAGTGTGATGTCTTGATGATTATTAAGTGAATTGATTAAGGAATTTAAACACATTAAGGGTTTAACACTTAGGATTAAAGTTATACACTCCATCCTAAGAGAAGGATGCAGGCATAAGCTTAATCACAAAGCCTTAAAGCCTTTAGGGTTTAGTCCCTGATTATGAGGTGAGAAGAGAAGACTCAAGAGAGACACAAAGGTAAAACTAAGAGGGGAGACTAATCAAAACCCTAATCATTGTCATGCTTGGTTGTTCCTAAGGTTTGTGAGGTTTTCAAGAGAAGTCTTCAATGGAACCACCAGGAAGCAGATGAAAGGATCAGGAGAAGCAAAGTAACTTGCTTCATTCAAGAAGTCAAGTCACTTGAAGAAAGAAAGTGGGAAGAAAAAGAATGAGCAAGCTCAAACCCAAACACATATAAAAATGCAGCATGGATGCAAGAGAGTGATGAGAAGAAAGTTATGAGAAGTGAAGGCAAATTCACTTCTCAAAGTCACTTACCACCTGAAAGGTTAGAAGAGAAATACAATGCAATGCAAAAATGGGATGGCATGACATGATGCAAACCAAAACCAGAAGCAAATACATGATGCTAATGATGCTATGATATGCTACAAACATGAGGCAGCACATGTAAATGATCATACAAGCTCATGAATGCAAATGAAGCAAGTTAAGAAGCAAAGACATACATGAAAAGTTATGAAGTGCACATGACATACAACATGGAAAATACATGATGCAATGATCAAACATGCTTTCAATATGTCTTATGATGTCAAATGAATCAAATGGATGCTTGAAATGTCATGGCAAGTCATGTTATGCAAGAAGATGTAAGATGGATGCATATGAAAGCCCAAATTAGGGTTTATGATCAATGCAACAAACAAAAACCAAAACCAGAAGCAAACAACATTATAAAAAATTGAAAATGCACTCAAAGGATCCCTAAACCTATACTAACCCACTGCCCAAAGGAGAGGTCTCAACTCTTAACCAATTTCAAGTTATGGTTTTCTTAAGATTTCTAGGGTTTTAGGGTTCCTAAACAAGAAAATTACCAAACAAATGGAAAATGAAAGATCAAATCAAGGCCATTTAATCTCACAAACTACATGCTAAACACAATGCAATGCAAAAATAATCAATGTCCAACTCCTCATGGATAGGCAGAAATGATTTTTGGAACTTTGGATCAAATTAATGCATAAAAATGACTTTAAATCAATGAAGAATTCTCAAAATGCATCAAGATCAAAAAATAAATTTGGTTTGAAGGTTGGACAATGTTTCTAAATGTCTTAGAACATTTTATGAATTTTTTGGTGATTTTTAAATACCTAAAAGTATTTTTAATAAATTAATTTTCATTAATCAATTAAAAATAAACTTTTAAATATTTAAAAATAATTTTTTAATGCTAAAAATGAAAATAAAAATATTTTTGTGTTTTAAAAATTAATGAAACTCTTGACAAAAAGTTTCATAATTTTTAAAACATTTATGCTATTTTAAATAAATTGTATAAAACAAATGAAATAATATGAAAATTAAATGAATTTTAAACTGAAAAAGTAAAAGTAATCAGATCCAACGTGTGAGATTCAAACTGACAAGGGCGGGAGTTGACCACGCGCGTAAATGAACGGACCACATTCAAACTCAGCTAATTAATGATTAAACCCTAATCCCACCGTTAAACACTCTCAGGTGACCGGAACAGTGTTCCGGTCATCTTCCCCGTTCACCCCAAAAATCAATCTCTCTCTCCAGGCCATTTTAGGAGCTCTAACTCTCCAGAAATCATCTACTAACTACCCTAAACACGAATCCAGCACCAAATCATGTTTAAACTCAAACACAAACAAGAATCGAAGCAAAGAAATTTCTAGGTCAAACTTTCAGAACACCATAACATACTCATTTCTTGCTCATTTTCAAAAGTAAATAGATCCCAATGATCAGTGCAACATACAAAACAAGATTTTAACAAGAAAATGGAGTTCTGGAAAAAAAGTTCATGGAGTCACCTGAGATTGAGCTTTTGATTCAAGAGCTTTCTGGATGGTTCTTTGGCTTAAACAGGTCCCAATGATCCCCCTTTGAAGCTTAGGACACTTGGTTGGAGTTTAAACAGCCTCTTGAGTGAGTTTGCAGAAGCTCAGGCCAAGGGAGTGTGAAAATCGTGTTTGTGATATGGGAGGGTTCAGGCCAAAACAATGGTTGGTTTCTGGTCAGTGAAGTGAGGTGAGTTGATATGTGGAATTGGTTTTTGTGTTTGAGGCTTGTGTAGAGAGATTCGAAGAGAAATGCAAGTGGGAGTGAGTTTGTGTATGCTGAGTTGTGTTGAGCTTCAGCCTTGCTTGATGTATGAAATGGCTAGCATTTTGTCCACATAAACATCTCTCATTGGTCAGATGATGTGACCTGCCCTTTATTGATTGGTATGGCCACTTTTGCAAATTGTCAACTTTTGTGTAAGAGAAAGCATGGGCAACTTCTAGGCTAGTACATGGGCTGTGTGATGCGCAGCAAGGTGAGGGGAGAGGGCTAGGGTGGTTCAGCATCCAAGGCAGCAAGTGGATGGAAGTGTGATGATGATTTTGCAACTTGATCACTTTTGGTTCTTATGAAACTATCTTGCCCTACAAGCCATAAAACATGAGGAAATCTTGGTCCAATCTGAACTTTAGGACTTACATGATGCTTGTGTAATGGTTTGATGTCAATTAGAAGTCACAAGAATGCTTGGTACATGAAATTGCAAGTTTCTCATTTGAGGCATAACTTGAAAATTAGTGATTTTTGCCAACTTTGACACACCATAACTTTTGATCCAAAATGAATTAGATCATGTTCTTGTACTTTTTGAAAAGGGAAAGATCTAATCTACAACTTTCATGACCAAAGTTTTTCCATTTGAAGCATTTTTGGATCAAAAAGCAAGGGTTGAAAAAGTTGCATAAATGACAAATTCCTTAAAAGTCAACCATGCCCTAAAAAGTCAACTTTGCAAAAACTTGTAATTCTTGAATTTTGTGAACTTCAACCTTCTTCCATGATCAAATAAAGATCAAATACACTCAAAATGATGAAGATCACCCCTTGGTTGGGTCATTGGGGGCCTCAGATGCCCTGATTTTGCACTGACTTGTCTGAAAAGTCAACTCTTGATCAGATGACTTCCCCATGGAATTTCTTCATGAAAATTGATATGCATACTCTCTATACCATATAGAGACCAATGGAAACAAGAATGACCAAAAAAATTGGAGTTATGGCCTCTGAAACCAAAACCCTAATTTTAGGTCAACTGTGCAGTCAAACCTGGCTCTGCCTCCATACCAATCCCAGTTCTTGTGATTCTTTGGCATTTTTGAATTTGAGAGGATGTAATATGATGCTTGGACACACATGGATCCCTTTGAAGTGATTGATGGCCTTTGGAGTGGCTCAAGGAGCTCTTAGATTGCTCAGATCACAAACCCTAGGTGCAGATGACTTAGAACCAATGCAATGGATCAAGAATGTGATATGAGATGATATGATTGTGTTTATGCATATGAAATGATCACAAGCCATGGTGAGGATGGGTGAGGGCAAATTTGGGGTGTTTACACCTTTCCGTACGCCCACACATCAACTCAGCCAACTCTCAAGCACTTTTCATAAGCCTAGTCACAGCATCAGCGTATTCTCACATTTCAAGCCAATATCACCAGCCGTATCATAAGCCTAGTCACAACATCAGCGTATTCTCACATTTCAAGCCAATATCACCAGCCGTATCGCATTAGCCTTCCCCGCGTGACTTCTATTCAAAGCAACTCTCTGCAACACTTACCCCACACTCCATCCGCAAGAAGCAACATGCTTCAGCCAACTCAACAAAGCCGAAGCCTCAGCTTTTGCACGCGCATTCACCCAGACGCACGAGCCAAAGCATTCCAAGCTGCCAAACATAACTTCACGCCGCATCACAAACAGTTTCAAATCCACATGACGCTAGCTTCGCACACAGCAAAAACAAGCTGCGGCACAACCCTCAACCGAAATAAGCCGTAAACACCTGAACACGCGTCATGTACACTCTCCAAACTCCAAGACCTCACTTCAATTCACGCCGTACGCCGCATAAGCTTCAAGGCTTCAACTTCCGCACGTGTTCTTGATGCTTCACGAGCAAATCACCTGCATAACTTAAAGTCAAAACGCACGGCCAAATCAATCAAAATGCAAGCAAGAAAAATCAGAATTTGAAAATAGAAGCACAACGAAACACGCTTATGCCATGACCTTCCAAAACGCGGAAATCATTCCAAAACGGCATCGCAAAAGCACCTTGATTCCTCTATAAAACAGAACCCCTCCATCATTTGAAGATTAAGCTTGAATTAGCCGGAAAAGTTCTGGAAAAATTTCCCCAAAAATCCCTCATCCTCAAGCTTCATATCACATCAATCCGAAAATCCTTCTTCCACCTTCAAATCTCCATCAATCCCTTTCTCAAAACCTAAAACAAAAGACCAAATCCATGAAGAAGAAGAAGTTGAAATTGAAAGAGGAAATCGCTGCGGATTGAGGGAAAGAAGAGAATCAAGAATCGCGAAAAAGAGAAGAAGAGAGTTGCGCTTTTTAGCTTGATTTTGTGAAGGTGAGAGAGTTGTTTGGCCGTGTGGATATCTCTCCCCTGTTTCTCTTTGCTGTACAAAGAAGAAGAAGAGGATTTGTCATTTCTTTTTTTTTAATTATTTCTGATTATTTTATGAAAATATTTTTGTATGTTGTTGTTAGGGCTTTGTAAGGCCCATTTTCTTTCTCCACCTCTCAATCCAGCGCATATCCTCCTCCCCTCTCCAATTTTTTTTATATTTTTGTTAGTTTATTTCCTTTGCTTTGTTTTTTATTATTAGTTTAGTTTGAGAAAGTGTTTTAGAAAACATTTTAGAAAATAAAGCGTTTTAGAAAATAAAGTGTTTTAGAAAAGAAATTTAGAAAAGAAGTTTTAGAAATTTTTTTATAAATATTTCTATTTCTTTTTCATGGATTTATTCTTTGAGATCCATTTTTCTTCATCTTTCTTTTATTTTTGGGTCGATGACAATCTCCGATTCGGGATTGTTGATTTCCGATTAGTTTAATCTTCATTATTTCAAATCTATGGATGAATGATCATTTGGATCATTCTCCATACTTTGAGATCGTGATAGGTTGCTTTTCGATGAAATTCAACGAGAATCTCGATTAAGATTAGACCTTCCTCTTTTCTTTTAGTGTGGCATGTTTTCGGAGAACGATCCATAATATCGTTTCTCTAACATGTATTAACACGAATATTTTCCACTTTAATTAGTGGTGGCCGGCCTCATTTGTAGGGTAATTACTCCGTAAATTACTCGGCGATTGCTTAACATAGACCTACAGTTGTCCCGATTCGGAATGCGATCCACTTGGATCCGGTTGCCTCGACTTTATTTTTCTTTTCGTGGTTGTGCTTGATTAAGTTCATCATACCACTTATATTGTAAATATTAATATTGTGAATATACTAACATTTAAATTTAATCACTCGCACCTTATCCTTTTATTTTAATCTCTTGCTCCCTTATCTCTTTATTATGCTTTACCATATAATATCATATATCATTTGTTTATATTCATATTGCTTATTGTATATATTATTGTTGCTTGTTATTTCTCCTTTGTCCATTTGGACACCAAAACACTAATAACGGATTAAACATCTAAAAAATGGGTGACTATTATTGCGGACTATGGTTACTATCCCTTGCTTCGGAGATTCGGACTTAGATTCTAGGATCATCCCTTTGCTCATTTGTTATGGATTGAAGACTTTGGCTCCGGTTGAGTTACTTGTTTATGAAGATGGAAATCCAATTGTCTCAAAGATGCTTGCCATATGGTTTGATCGTTTCTTCCTTTATCTTTTATTTTCAAGTACTAGGGTAGTCTCTTCATCTCTTCCCATCTTTTTCAATTTTCAAATCTTCTTCCTCTTTTCAAAACTTTCTTTGTTTTCAAACTTCAAACATTTTCTCAATCAAACCTTGACTTCGGTCATGTGCTTTTACCTTTTCATTTCATTTCCTTAAATAAATGCTAAACCACATAAGCATATCGAAACTTTCTTTCTCAAAAAACTTTAAAACATTCAAAACTCATTCAATTGATTTTGTGCCCTCGTGCACGTTTCCTTTTAACCATTTTTTATGTTTAGATATGATTCATCCTTTCTAGCGGAATTATTCGCTAAAGGATGACGACTTATCTTTACATTTTAAAATCAATTCAACTCATTTGCCTTTTCACAATTTGTACCACGAACTACGGGGTTTTGATCTCGCATTGCACTTTGTGGGTACGTAGGCATGAGACGTTCGTCTCTTCAAACACCAAAATTTTAAAAACATTCTTCTTCTCATCTCTTCAATCTTTTTTTTCAAGCAAACCAATTTCAGACTAAAATGCAGTAAACATTTCAAAGGGTTCCCGTGGAGTACCACGGACAAGTCGGGTGCTTAAAACCTTCCCGATTTGTAACCAATCCCCGTACCCATTCTCTGTTTGATTCTTTTAGCTTTTTAGCTTTTAAGATTCATTAAGGTTTTGTTCGTTCTTTTTCCTTTTTCCTTTTGGAAATAAATAAAAGTGCGGTGGCGACTCTGTGTATATCGAGTTAAGTTAATCAATAACTTACACTCATGATTTTACCGCTACACATAACAAAATTTTAATGAAAATGCATTGCAAAAATTTATGATACAAACAGCGATGAGTCGACTCATCTCAACAGGTGACTCAACTTCTTGAGACCCGCAGCCAACCATTTCCAAAATGAGCATCCATGAGTCGACTTAAGAGAGATGATGAGTTGAATCTTAATTTATCTCATAAAAGAGTCAACCTATCTCAACAGGTGACTCGACCCGTTGAGACCCGTGGAAGACAAAGTCAAATGCAAGCTTTGATGATTCGACCTATTTGCAGGAATGAGTCGAATCATGCAGTGTAAATAGCCCAAAGTGAGTTTTTGAGTGCATTTTGGCTAACATGATACATTTTCTTAATGAGCCAATGCATAAACCATGGTTCAAATACATAATGTCATATAGGATAGACTACTATATGAAAGGACAAATTAAGTAGACACATTTAGGCATGTTAATGATGAATACATTTAAAAATACGGTGACACCGTCCAAATCACATATTATGCTCTACCTAAGGTTTGACATCATTAAAACAAAACAAGACACCTTTGCCCTCACATATTCCCCCTTTTTTATGATGGCAAACTGTTGAATAAACATTCATATATAACGTACTATGATAGGCACCCCCTGAGTTTGTGCATCACTTTTGAAGCAAAATTCTGCTATCATATGAGTTGTCCTAAGTTGGTCTATTTCTCCCCCTTTTACAACATCAAAAAAAGAAAATGGATATGGTCAAAAGAAATCAAGGAAATAGTCAGAGGTCCATAATAACATATGTTGCAATAGAGGAAGATTAACAAGCATACACATATTATGTTTCCAATGAATAAATATAACACATAAATAACTAAGCAACTTAGACAGTGAAATTGATTGCATAACATAGTCATATATGTTTGTCAAAGAAGCAAGACAAATAACATAAAAGAAGATAACATGCAAACATTAAAATAAGATGCACTACATGATTGAGATACTATATGAACTAAGCTACTAAGGCATTCTCTCCCTTTGCGAATCATTCCTTCTCCTATAAATGGCCGAATGACGTTCCCGTTCATACATATTGGTAAATTCGATGAAGTTGCAATTAAGAGTGTCGAAAGATCCAGTGAGTGATTGATGAGTAACACCTATAACATTAATCCTTTCCAAAGTGTTAAAGGTAAAAACATCAAAGTTATTACCTTGTGTCTGGATTTGCCCTTGCAAATCTGAGTACCTATCCGCTTTAAGAGAAACAAACGACGCAAAATTGTTATTTTTCTCTTGAATTTGCGGTTGCAGGCCCGTATACCTTTCCTCTTGAACCTTATAAAAATTATGTTGTTGAATATGCATATTTTTCAGCTTGATTGTAGGGAGGAGACAGAGGTGTAAAGGATATTTGATTGCTTGTCAATCCGGTATACTGCCACTCACCCCAACCTTGGTTTTCATAATATACATATTCTTGTGCAGCAACATTAAAACATTCTCCATGATCATCATCCTCTTCCATAAGATGAGTGTTGTCATCTTCTTGAACATTCTCATCATTATCATCATCACCATCAACATCTTCATCGCCATTATCATCCTCATCATCATCCAAATTCTGAGCTCTAGGTGTGGAAGCGATTGTCCGAACCCGGTATATTTGCGTGTCACGATCCCAAGTATACCCCATAAAACTAAGAGACTTTTGAAAAAATTCTTGATTTTCCAGAATAGGAGTGTATTAAATTCCCTCAACAGTTACACCATCTTGATTAAGAAAGCTTTGAATGAGTGAAGGATAACAAAGAGCGAGCTTCCGACGAGTTTCTCTTAGAGCAAATATCCTGCTTGCAATATAATACAACCATTTCAATTTAACCTTATTGTTAAGCACATAAATCAAATGAACTTCTACCATATCAACCCGAGAATAGCCACCTTTCTTAGGTCAAATTACATGAGACATTATTTAATGCAACACCCTTTCAATAGACTTTAATTTTCAATTGGTGACATTTTTGGGAAATAAGTCACTTTCAACAATATTATGTGCAAAGGGCCTCTTTAGCATAGCGTTTAGTGCTGACTTGAACTCAAAACCCTCAACAGTGATGGAATCAGTGATTTTAATATTATTCGGATGGGATTATGGAGAAATACCAAACAACGATTTCTACATAGCATTATTAACCTTATACACCATATTACCAATGCTAAACTGAAACCTAAAATCTTTAAAACTACCAATAATACCAGTATAGAGCAATCTCACTAAATCTTCATTATATTTGGTGTGACAAACTAAGAAAGGGTTAATTTCCTAAACATCTAAGCGTTCTATAACTCTTGGAATATGCATGTGAGTCATCGCGATTCTAGAGTAGATGTATTGCTTGATGATTTTCCTGGACTTGAATTTCTTCTAAAAAATCGGTTGGAGATCAGGAGACATAAGAGATAAAGCAGTTACCGACATATTTGAACGAGAAGAGGATCCTCTAAGAGTTCTTCTTCCGGTTGTTCTCATGGAAGCCATTGATGAGTTGAACTTGAAGAAATTTGGGAAGAAGGAGTTTTAGGGTTTTGTGTGGATGGAGATAAAGAGAAGAGAAAAACTTAGTGGGGTTGGAGAATGCAAACGAGTAAATGATATTGGAAAAATGAAAACCTAGAGATTACACCAGAAAAATATGTTGATTCCCAACGCAGAAAAATTTGGACTTTTCGGCGATGAGTCGACTCATACAGAGTTATGTGTCGACTCATGAATGTGAAATTCATAGAAAGTGCATATGGGCCGGCGATGAGTCGACTCATCATTCAACCTGGTGGGACCTGGGGCTAGTATAAATTCAAAAATGCCTAAATTTCAATTTTTTACTTAAAAGGTCCAAAATGCATGACTAAGTGCAAAAAAACACCATGTGCTAATGCATGATGATTAATAGGATGAATGCACGATTAAATAAAAATACCAATGCCAATACACACATATTTCAAACATATCATATGGATTAAGCTTAAACCAAAATACAAGATAAGCAACAAGACTAATATTTTTGTTGAACAAGTTCATAAAAGTGAACAAATGGTCAAGACTAATAGATAGAAACAATATTACCTCCAACAAAGTTGAATGACGATGCCCTCACATAACTTATAATTAATATTGATGATAATCATGGTATAAACAAACAATAATATAGAGCAAGTAACATAAAATTACAAGTGATTAGAGATATCAAGAACTCCAAGTTCCCTAAGAATGTGAAAGAAAGGCTCTATAGCGAGTGATTTTTTAAATATGTATGCAAGTTGTTTTTTTCTATCAACATGCTCAAATACTACATCACCTTTCTCTACATGTTCCCTAAGGAAATGATGACGTATTTCGATATGCTTAGTGCGAGATTATAGTATTGGATTCTTGGTTAGATAAATAGCATTTGTATTGTCACATAAAATTGGAATATGCTCAAGATTAGCATTGAAGTCAAGTAATTATTGTTTGAGCCACAAAATTTGAGCACAACAACTATCGACTGCAATGTATTCCTCCTCGGTTGTTGACAAAGCAACAAAAACTTCCTTTTTCTATGCCAACTCACTAAGGAATTTGAAAATAAATGAAAAGTGTCACTAGTGCTTTTCCTATCCGATTTTTAACCGGCAAAATAGGAATCAGAATACCCAACCAAGGAACAATCACTTCCCTTGGAAATCCAAATTCCATACTTAGGAGTACCGTAAAGATATCTAACTATACGCTTAACATATTCTAAATGAGATTCCTTGGGACATGATTGATATCTAGCATACATACATACACTAAACATGAAATCTGGACAAGATGCGGTAAGATAGAGGAGGGAACTGATCAAACATCTATACCTTTTTATATCAACCTTCTTACCGTTATCATCTCGATCCAAGCTTACCACCGTAGGCATTGAAGTGTCAATAGATTTAGAGTTAGCCATATCAAAGCGCTTGAGTAGCTCATTAATACTTTGTTTGGCTTATAAATGTTCCATCTTCAAGTTGTTTGATTTTAAGTCCGAGGAAGAAGTTTATTTCCCCCATCATACTCATCTCAAACTCTCCTTGTATCAATTTTGAAAATCCCTTGACCATATTTATGTTAGTAGATCCAAAAATGATATCATCTACATAAACTTGAACCAAAATAGAGTGTTTTACTTGACGCTTAATAAAAAGGGTAGTATCAACCTTACCTCTTGAGAATCCTTGATTGAGTAAAAAATTTCTAAGACGCTCATACCAAGCCCTAAGGGCCTGTTTGAGACCGTACAAAACATGTTTAAACTTGTAAACGTAGTTAGGATTTTCATGATTCTCAAAACTGGGAGGTTAGGATACATAAACCTCTTTATTAATGTATCCATTTAGAAAATCACTCTTGACATCCATTTGATATAATTTAAAATTTTATGAACAAGAAAAGGAAAGAAAAAGGCGTATATCCTCGAGTCAATGCCCTTCTCTTGGTTATACCTTTGAGCAATAAGGCGTGCCTTGTTGCGGGTTATAATTTTGTTTCCTTCCAACTTGTTCCTAAACACCCATTTAATGTTGATTACTCGATGACCTCGCAGAAGAGGGACAAGGTCATAAACCTCATATTTCTTGAACTGATTAAGTTGCTCTTGAATTGTTAAAAACCAATGTTCATCGAGTAATGCGTCTTTGGAGTTTTTAGAATCAATTTGCAAGATAAAAGAAAAATGATAACAAAAGTTACTTATCCTTGATCATGTAGTGACTCCTTTTGATATATCTCTTAAAATATTGTTGATGGGATGATCCTTAGAATACTTCCATTCCAAAGGGAGATCATCTTTATTAGTTGAATGATCCCCTTCTCGCTATTTAGATCCTTGATCCAAATCCTCCTCAACTTTTTATGGATTAGGTTCATCACTCTTTTCTTCCTAATCTTTAATTATATTTTACGAAGGAACACCTGCACCATCATTACAAATACCTTCTCTGACATTTTTCGGATAAGATTCATCAAAGGAAACACGCACAGATTCTTCAACGATATGTAACCTCTTGTTGTATACTCTATATGCTTTACTTGATTGAGAGTATCCAAGAAAGATACCTTCATCAGATTTTGAGTCAAATTTACCAAGATTTTCTTTGCCATTATTCAACATAAAACATTTACAACCAAAAACATAGAGATGTGAAACATTGGGCTTCCTACCCTTTAAAATTTTGCAAGGTGTTTTATTTAGAATAGGACGGATAAGCATTATATTCAAAACATAATAAGTCATACTTATGGAGTCCTCCCAAAGTATTTAGGAAGACCATTATCATTGATCATAGTTCGTCCAAGCTCCTATAAAATATAGTTTTTGTGTTCCATAACACCATTTTATTGTGGTGTCCAAGGAGCAAAAAACTTATGATCAATTCCATGTTTGTCACAAAACTCCTCAAAGAGGTGGTTTTCAAATTCACCTCCGTGTTCGCTTCAGATTGTAACAACGCTAGTGTTTAATTTGTTTTGAGATAACTTGGAAAACTTTTCAAAAGCGGAAAAAGTGTCACTTTTACTAGCTAAGAAAATAGTCCAACAAAATCTCGAGTAGTCGTCTAAAATCACAAAACCATAATAATTTCCACCTAGGCTTTTATTTCTAGATGGCCCAAATAAATTCATATGGAGATGTTCAAGGGGTCTCGAGGTAAAAATAATGTTTTTAGATTTAAACAAGATCCTTGTTTGCTTCCCCATTTGGAAAGCATCACATAAGTGATCTTTTGAAAATTTGATTTTGGGTAGACCAACTACTAAATCTTTTGAAACTATTTTATTAAGAAAGTCAAAGTAAACATGCGCTAATCGCCTATGCCAAAGCCAATAGTCTCCACTCATAGAGACAAGACATTTAGCTCTATTCAAATATACTTAATTCAAGTCAAGGACGTATACATTATTAACCCTAAAGCCCTTAAACACATCACCCTTTTTATAATTATGTTCAATTATGCAACAATCTTTTGAAAATGAAACTTTATATCCTTTGTCGCACAATTGGATAATGCTAATTAGATTGTGTCTAAGACCTTCAACTAATAGGACATCAGAGATAATAATAGATGAGGGATTACCTACATTACATTTTCCGAGTATAGCTCCCTTGTTGTTCTCACAATAGGTTACAAAACCATTCTTCTTAGCCACAAAGTCAAAGAATAAGGAATGTCACCCATCATATATCTTGAGCATCCACTATTGAGAAACCATTTTCTCTTTGTTGCCTCAAGACACTCCACCTACAAATTAATATGGAAGAGGCCTTAAGCGATCTAAAGTGGATTTGTGCTATGAAGGAGGAGCTGGAATCCATTGAGAAGAACAATATTGGGGAGTTAGTTGATCTACCAAACGGAAAGAAGCCAATTGGGGTAAAGTGGATGTTCGAAGTACAGGTAAATCCCAAGGGTGATATAATCAAGCATAAGGATCGATTGGTGGCTAAGGGATTTTTGCAAAGAGAAGGCATATAGTTTGATGAGGTATTTGCACCGGTTCTAGGATTAAAACCATTAGGCTTGTTGTTCGTATTGCAAATAACCATAATTGGCCTATCAACCAAATAGATGTCCAGTTTGAGTTTATGAATTGATCACTTGAAGAGGAGGTATATGTAGGACAACCCCCTGGGTTTTTTTTGTGAACGACCAAGATTTGAAGTTTTAAAAGTTGAAGAAAGCACTATATGGTTTTAGGCAAGCTCCAAGAGCTTGGAATAAAAAAATTTATGGTTTCCTAAAGGATGTGGGCTTCAAGAAATGTGTATTCAAGCATGAAATGTATGTGAATATGAATACGAGTGAAGAAGTAATTATCCTTTGTCTATATGTAGACGATTTATTGATCACGAGCAACAACGAAAAATGCATTTCAAAGTTCAATATTGAACTTAAGGAAGACTTTGAGATGACCGACCTTGGTCTCATGGTATACTTCCTTGGTATTGAGTTCCACAAGTCCAAAATGGGACTTCTCATACACCAAAGAAGATATGCTTTTAAGATATGAAAAAGTTTGAAATGGAGCATTGCAATGCTGTCATTTCTCCAACTGAACCAAGGCTGCACAAGTCTAAAAATGAGGATGAGCAAGATGTTGATCCAACTCAATATAGGAGGTTGATCGAATCCTTGTGTTAATTGTGCAATACGTGACCGGACTTGGCGTTTAATGTTGGTATTGTGAGTAGATTCATGGGGAGATCAAAGGTGACTCACTTGGAAGAAGTGAAAAGGATCTTGCGTTATGTCAAAGGTTCTGTTGGTTGCGGAATTCTCTTTCCCGCAGCATATACGGGTAGAAAATGCAATTTGCTCGGTTTTACCGAGTCCAATTGGTGCAGAGAGATAAATATGATCGAAAGTATATAGCTGGATACATCTTTATGTTCGGTGCGACACCAATCTCATGGTGTTCGAAGAAGGAACCAATAGTTTCACTCTAATCTTGTGAGATCGAGTACATTGCCACTTCGTTATATGTGTGCCAAGTCGTTTTGCTTATGAATCTATTGGAGGAGCTAGGCAGTAGTGAATGTGAGGCTGTCACACTCTTAGTTGACAATTTTTCCGTGATTAATTATGCTAAGAACCCAATTGCACATGGGAAGAGCAAGCACATTGAGATGAAGTTTCACTATTTGAAGGAACTTATTGATGAAGGAAGGTTCTAGTTGAGATATTGCAGAAGTGGGGATCAAGTAGCTGATTTGTTGACTAAAGGAGTCACAAATCATGTGTTCAAGAGGTTGAAGATGAACCTGAGCATGATAAACTTGCATCACTTGAATTAATGTGGTGTGTTGAAGTTTTTCAAGTAATTCAAGTGCTATAATCAGTTACAACAAGGTCTCAGGTTCATTCCAATAAAAGAAAAGCTGAGTTTCATAGGTGTAACCAGTTACCATTGAAGCTGATTTAATTTCAATATTAATTCAGTGTCAGGAGTAACCGGTAAACCACTTTGGTGTAACCGGTTACATGCGCAATTTTTTGTATTTTCGATTATTTTATTTGGTCATTTCAATTCCCAATTATATTATATCATCTCATATATATAAGTGTTTAGGATGCACACTCATCCAAATTAATAGAATCATTAGATCTCTCTCCATCCCTCCCTGTGGATTGTTGTTCCAACGCTACTATGATAAAGACACTCATTAATAAGGAACATTTATTTGAGTTATAAGTTTTTCACTCACTTGTGTGAGATCACTTAATTTAACCTAGGCCATAAAGCTATTTCCGTCTTGGATGGGAAATAGAATGTGTCAAAGAATTGACTATCCAATAAAAAGGCTTGTGACATATATGAACCAAAAATTGAATAAATTTAGATTAATTGATTCATAAAAAAATAAAATAATAAGATAGCAAACTCAATAAATGAACTTTTATTTTATGTTATGTTGTCTTACACTAATGACATAAAATTCAAACTTAAAGAACAATACATTTACTCATCTTTTAGAGTCACTGAAACTCTGTTCCATCAACTTGACAAACTCGTGGTGATCAATTAATTCATCTCCATTTTGATCAACAGCATTAATCATTTTCTGACATTCCACAAAGTCTCTCTGAAATCCCAAACAACACAACACCCTTTGCAACTCAACAGCCTCTATGAACCCATCTTTGTTTTCATCAAACACATTGAAAGCTTCTTCCACCTCTTCCAAACTAACCCCATTTTCAAACATATTACTAATTTCTTCCTCATCACCAAATTCCTCTATACTACCAAATCCCAGCTTTTCCATCACATGAATCATTTCTTCTTTGCTCAGTCTCACACCACTATGAATGCTGTTATTCAAGTCCTGCTTCACTGCATGTTCTGCAGCAATAGAGTAAGAATAACTTGCAAGAGTGATGATGCAACATTTCATAAAATGGGAAACATATTTCCATAAAATTGAGAGGAAACATTTAATTCTAATATCACATAGGAGGACTCTAGGAAACAAAAATGATCGGAACATTTTTATGTTACAAAGTATTTGGTCTATTGATAATGAGTAAGAGTATGGTCTAAGTTTATAGTTGAGTATTGATGTTTGGGGTTCTTGGGTATATATATACTATATATATATACTAATAAATAAAAGTGACCCTTCATTAGCTTCAACTAGAAGCGTCAACGCTTAACGTTTATTAGGTGTTAAAGTTGTTACTCCACTTACGAAAACATTGCTGTTATGTTTCCAGGAAACAAATGCTTTAGGATTCCATTTGTTTTAAGATTCCAGGAAATAATGATTAAAGATAAACATGTTTTAAATGAAATTTATATAAGATTCACCTAATTTGATGGAATCTGTAATTGTATTGACAAGAATAAAATTTTATGTTTGGATCTCAATAGTATATATGTGACACCTTATATATATATATATATATATATATATATATATATATATATATATATATATATATATATATATATATATATATATATATATATATATATATATATATATATATATATATATATATATATATATATTCACTTGTTTAATCTAGTTCGGGATTCGGGATCAGTTCTAATATCAAGTGGTTCTTTTATAATACAAATAATACATCTCATTATTTAATTCTCCCAATTTTTATAATTTTAAAAAAATTTACTTTCGAAACATCAATAAAAACAAAAAAAGATTTAACAGAGATGCACTGACACTACAAAATAGTTGTACGCTATCATTCAATAGAATATCAACAATCTACTATATCATTAAAAAAATTTGAAATACAAGCGTGATGTTGCAGAATACATGATTGTGATTGGTTAACAGTTAAATAATAATTTACACAGTCGTGTATCACCACTTTTCTCAAACAAAAAATCTAATAGTTTAATAGAAGGTGTTCCATGTATACTTGTATCACTGTAGAACTTAACCAAACACCTTCTAACCACACCTGCGAGAAGTGTTTCGATACAAGTAAGTTGGTCCCTTCACTCGAAACCAGGCTCTGATACAACTGTTGGGACGATTCGAGGGGGTCAACGAGGGAGCATTTTAACTTGGAACACACCTTTGTGAGAGAAACACACCACATATCCACATAAAACCTTAAGGTAATAGGCGTGGGTTCTCTCACTCATATAGTGTTCAATTTTCCCTTTTATAATCAATGTGAGATTTATTCCTCACACTTGATTCTCAACACTCCCCCTCAAGTGTGAGTATATACACAATGCTCCCCCTCAAGTGGAAACTCTATCTTCCATATACACTTGTATCACCGTTGAACTCAACGAAACACCTTCTACCCACACATGCGGGAAGTGCTTCGTTACAAGTAAGTCGGTCCATTCACTCGAAGCCAAAGGCTCATGATACCACTTTTATTTGACATACCACATATCCACCTAAAATCCTTAAGGTTTTAGGTGGATATGTGGTGTGTGTCTTTCACAAAGGTGTGTCCCAAGTAGAAATGATCCCTCGTTGACCCTCTCGAATCGTCCAACAGTGGTATCATAGCCTAGTTTAGAGTGAAGGACCGACTTACTTGTATTGAAACACTTCCCGCATGTGTGGGTAGAAGGTGTTCTGTTGAGTTCAACAGTGATACAAATATATGCGGAATAGAGAACTTCCACTCGAGGGGGAGCATTATGTATAAACTCACACTTGAAAGGGAGTGTTGAGAATCAAGTGTAAGGAAGAAGTCTCACATTGATTAGAAAAGGGATGATTGAACACTATATAAGTGAGAGAACCCACACACCTATCACCTTAAGGTTTTAGGTGGATATGTGGTGTGTCTCTCTCACAAAGGTGTGTTCCAAGTTAAAATGCTCCCTCGTTGACCCCCTTGAATCGCCCCAACAGTTGTATCAGAGCCTAGTTTCGAGTGAAGGGACCAACTTACTTGTATCGAACCACTTCCCGCAGGTGTGGTTAGAAGGTGTTTAGTTAAGTTCTACAGTGATACAAGTATACATGGAAGAGAGAGCTTCCACTTGAGGGGGAGAATTGTGTATAGACTCGGACTTGGGGGGGGGGGGGGGGGTGTTAGGAATCAAGTGTGAGGAACAAGTCCCACATTGATTAGAAAAGGAAAGATTGAACACTATATAAGTGAGAGAATCCACGCACCTATTACCTTAAGGTTTTAGGTGGATATGTGGTGTGTCTTTCATAAATGTGTGTCCCAAATAGAAATGCTCCCTCCTTGACCCTCGAATCAACCCCAATAGTGTTCAATATTCCATTTTATAATCAATGTGTGACTTCTTCCTCACACTTGATTCTCAACACTCCCCCTCAAGTGTGAGTCTATACACAATTCTCCCCCTCAAGTGGAATCTCTCTCTCTTCCATATACACTTGTGTCACCTTTGAACTCAATGTAACACCTTCTACCCACACCTATTGGAAGTGTTTCGATACAAGTAATTTGGTCCCTTCACTCGAAACCAAAGGCTCATGATACCACTGCGGGAGTTGATTTGAGGAGGTCAACAAGAGAGCATTTCTACTCGGGACACACCTTTGTTAGAGAGACACACACCATATATCCACCTAAAACCTGTATATGTGGTGTGTCTCTCACAAAGATGTGTCCCAAGTAAAAAATGCTCTCTTTTTGACCCCCTTGAATCAACCCTAACAGTGGTATCAAAAGCCTTTGGTTCGAGTGAAGGGACCGACTTACTTGTATTGAAACACTTCCTGCAAGTGTGGGCAGAAGGTGTTCCGTTGAGTTCAACAGTGATGCAAGTATATATGGAATAGAGAACTAACACTCTAGGGGGAGCATTATGTATAAAATCACACTTGAGGGAGAGTGTTGAGAATCAAATGTGAGGAAAAAGTCCCACATTTATTAGAAAATGGAAAATGAACACTATATAAGTGATAGAACCCACACACCTATTACCTTAAGGTTTTAGATGGATATGTGGTGTGTCTCTCACAAAGGTTTGTTCCAAGTAGAAATTCTCCCTCGTTGACCCCCTAGAATCAACCCCAACAGTGGTATCATGAGACTTTGGTTTCGAGTGAAGTGACCGACTTACTTGTATTGAAACATTCTCGCATGTGTGGGTAGAAGGTGTTCTGTTGAGTTCAACGGTGATAAAAGTGTATATGGAAGAGAGAGCGTCCGCTTGAGGGGGAACATTGTGTATAGACTCATACTTGAGGGGGAGTGTTGAGAATCAAGTGTGAGTAAGAAGTCCCACATTGATTATAAAAGGGGAGATTGAACACTATATAAGTGAGAGAACCCACACACCTAATAGGTGTGTGGGTTCTCTCACTTATATAGTGTTCAATCTCCTCTTTTATAATCAATATGGGACTTCTTCCTCACACTTGATTCTCAAAAAGATTTATTGAAAATTAGATATACTAAATTTATGTCCTTCTCTCAAAAAACCTGATAGTATTTCTTGTTGCCCTACGCATAATGAATGCATTTGAGATGGATGGTTATCTAGCAAATTTTTATACAATTATTCAGCACTGACATGCTATGTTTTATTTAAACTTTTGAATGTTTTTGGACACATCAAGATATTATTGTGGTTACCATTGACTTTGATATAAGAAATAGGCAGATAGGCATGATAGATAACCATATTTTTGATTGTGAGATGGGAGGAAATTACAAGAACAAAGGAAAGTCAGAAGTTACTTGTAGCAGAAGAGTCAAATGTCCCTTTAGGTTGAGATTTGGGTCAAATGGTTGTAATTAAAACATAAAGGTTAAATGTGGTACTCACAACCATGCTCTAGCCGAGGATTTAGACGGTCTTGACATACTAGGGCATATAAACCCCAAAGAAGAGAGTTTGTGAACGAAATGGTAGGGTACCACATGGCGCTAAGGTTCATAATGGGTACATTGAAAGATATACATGTTGATAACCGGACAAGTTTGGTTTTGGTGTATAAGGAAAGATTGACATATTCAACAAAAATCTTCAATTAAGGTCGTCCCCTTAATCCTTTTGGATTAATAATAATAAAAAATTGCCAATTAAGTTCGTCATTGTAATCCTCTCGGATTATTATACTAAAAAATTATGGTTTAAAATTTTATATTTATTTTTCATCAAAAGAGTACATTTATTTTATTACTCAAACCTCCGACTCATCAAATATTTCTCAAGGAAACTCAAAACATCCCAATACCTCTCAGCTCTAAAAAATGATTCTAGAGTACCAAAAAGGTACTCTAAAGTATCAAAAGTGCTATACGGGTAAACATTTTACAAGTGATAACTCTACTAAGCATATAAGGGCGGACATATGACTTAAGTTACTCAAAAGTGACCCTAAGAGTACCAAAAGATCACTGACGTCGAAAATTAGTCAAACACATCAACAGAGTAATATCATTTATATTTTACTCATCACCCATCAAAAGGGTGATAATTTTTATCTTTAACTCAACATAGTTCTCAAGGTGAACTCTAAAATAATTTTCACAACTCTAAAACAACCATAAACAACTCTGAAGTCTTTTAAAGTGCTTAATGTCAACTCTTACATAATTGATTAAGACACAAAAATAACCCTAAGAGCTGATGGTCTCACTTAAGTAATAATATGAGTAAAACAACTTTAATGTAACAAATATAGAAAAGGTAACAAAAGGGTAATTCAAAAATTATCGAAACCATTGTCGAGTCCACTATATGACTTTTCTGATTTTTCCTACTTTTTATACTTTTCTGACTTTTTCAAATTTTTCGATTTTATCAACTTTTTCATGAAAATGTCCCATTTATATATATATATATATATATATATATATATATATATATATATATATATATATATATATATATATATATATATATATATATATATATATATATATATATATATATATATATATATATATACTTTTACTGAATATGGGAAGTTATATTGTTGGAAAATAAGTTACGGTTCTAGAAAAAAATAGGGAAAACCCAAAAGGTTCTATAGACAAAAAAATTGGGAAAACCAAACGACCCAAAAAGAGTCGCTCGAAATATTAGACGAAATTTCAACTCTAAAGTATAATCACCGCAACATATCCACAAATTCATAGCAATAACATCATAATCAACAACAAGCTTTGTAAGCATACAAACAACAACACTATATAGACCATAAGGAATTCATTCCAAATCGACTTTGGGTCTCAGAGCAACTCATACAAACAAATAGATTCGTCTATCACACTAATAATGTTTTGCCCAAACCTTATTTGGCCAAAATGAAATAGACCGTAAAAAATAAGGGGAAAACTACATTACTCCAAGGCGCTAACGGGAGGGTAAGGAACCCTCACCATCCTGCCAACCTAATTCACCCATCAATAAGACAATTCCCCCTTACTTACCTTAGAATTGTAGAGTTTATGGGTTAAGCTCATGTTTCTCTTTCCTATAGTTCTCCTTAGGGTTTCCTAGTTACATCTCTGTTTTTCCCAAATTTCACGTATCAACCTTTCTCTCAATCCCAAATTTCTTTTTAAATAACCTAATTAGGTTTTGGCAAGTCTCTACTTTCCCCTCAATATTTGATTATTACACCTTAACCCTCCAATTTTATAAGAACTCAAATTTCTCCACTACTCTTAGTTTTTCTTTAATTATTATTTAAATTAAATAAATATTTAATTTATATAAATATTTAATTCAAATAAATATTTAATTTAAATAAATATTTAATCAAAATTCCATAATTTTTTACTCTTTCAACTTATTACAAAATACTTAAATTTATCAATTTTTTCTAATAACCTGAATAATTCTATTTGGATTATATGAGATGGATCAGGAATGTACTTTTGAAGCTGAGATACATGAAAACATCAAGCAGGTTTGAAAGAGACGATTACAATATTTCCAATTTGTTGGAAAATCTAATATGGACCGATGAAATAAGGAGCAAACGTCTTAGACTTCAAATTCCTTTCAACACCAATCACAAAAGTGACTCTAAAAAACACATGATCACCCTCTCGAAATTCAAGATCCATCTTCTACTTATTGTGGTAACTCTTTTGCCTACTCTTAGATGCCTTCATCTTCCCTTGGATCATCTTCACTTTTTATGTAATTTATTGTAAAATCTCTAATCCAAGTATAACACGCTCTCTAGACTCATATCATTACATATGAGTCCTACACCTCCTTCTATACAAAGCTTCAAATGGATTCATTCCAATACTAGAACGGTAGTTGTTATTATACGTAAACTCGATTAATGGTTAAAAACTGTCCAAGCACTTCCTTGCTCTAAGATGAAATCCCTTAATAGGTCCTCCAATGACTAGATAGTCTACTCAGTCTAACCATCAACCTGTGTATGATAAACAAAACTCAACTTTAGCTTAGTGCCCAAAGCCTCATGTAAACTCTCCCAAAACATGGATGTGAATCTCGAATCTTTGTCTGACACAATACTCAATGGAATACCATGAAGCTCCACATTCATAGCAATGTAAATCTCAGCCAGCTTCTCCAATGGAAAACTTATCTTAATCAAAATGAAGTGCACCAATTTAGTCAATCTATCCATGATCACCCAACCCTCATTAAATCCTCTAGAAGTATTTGGAAACCCAGTCCCAAAGTCTATCAATATACTATCCCACTTCCATTCGGGAATATCCAAGGGATACATCAGTCCAAACAGTTTCTAATGCTCAATCTTCTACTTCTGGCAAGTAAAACATGAATATACAAATTGTTCAATGTCCCTCTTCATTCTTGGTCACCAAAACATTTTCTTGAAGTCTTGGTACAACTTAGTGGCCCTAGGATTAATACTCAAAATGATTCGGTGACTCTCCTCCAAAATGGTTTTCTTAAGGTTCGGGACATCAGGTATACAAAATTTATTCTGAAACATTAAGATCCCATTCTCGTCAACTATAAATTTTTTACCTTGATTAACTAATGACAGACGATCAACCAAGTCTACATCAAATTTTTTTACTTTCTCCGATATCATCAAGAAAGCCATTAGTCAGCTTCAACATGCCCAATATCACACTATCCGCAATCATATCGCACACCAAACGCAAGTCTCTGAATTTCTCGATAAAATCTAACAACCTAACCATTAACATCGCCATGTATAAGGACTTTTGACTCAAAGAATATGATACAACATTATCTTTATTGTGATGGTAGTTCAAACCAAAGTCGTAGTCCTTTAAAAACTCTAACCATCTCCTTTGTCTCATATTCAACTCCTTCTGATCAAATAGATATTTCAAACTCTTATGATCACTAAATATTTTGAATCTAAAACTGTACAAATAGTGTATTCATAAATTCAGCACGAATACCACAACTTCCAAGTCTAAATTGTGAGTAAGGTTGTTCCTCTCATGAATCTTCAACTACCACGAAGCATAAGCTACCACCTACCGATTCTGCATAAGCACACTGCCTAAGCCCATCTTGGATGCATCACAATATATCATAAAAGGTTCCCTTGGGTCTGGTAATATCAATATTGGCATTATTGTCAACTTCTTTTTCAGTTCCCTGAAATTCTTTTCTCACTACATATCCCACACAAAGTCTTAACCCTTTCGGGTCAACTGAGTCAAAGGTATAACTAACTTAAAAAAAACATGTGGAAAACCATGCTCTATGAAGCATGTGACCACTATATGTTTTGTCATTCCACAATGCATACAACTCTATTATAGTCCCCTTGATGAAGATTAAACACTTTCCATTCGTTGCAGTGATTATCTTTGCCAAAATGAAGGTTTTGAGAGTTGATATGAAGTGTAGTGGGTGCAGGCTATGTAGAATCCACTACAATAGTATACGCCATTTCACGTTCTTGTTAAATGACAAGAGAGAGGGCTTTATCAATGTTAGGAAAAGGGTTCATCATCATGATCTGTGATTTAGAATGTGCAAATTGTTCGTTTAATCGTTTTAAAGAAACGATTACATAATCTTGTTCGCGATAGGTTTTAGCTGAATCAACAACACCACAAGTAAAGGCAAATGAACATGTGCAACAAGGAATAAGGATTTAATTTCCTATTTCATCCCAATATACCTTCAATTGAGTGAAATATTCAGAAACATCAAAGAGTACCTTGGTGAAAGAGATAAAGATCTTTTTGAATATCGGAAATGCGGAAAATGTCACTCGGTGAAAACCTAATTCAAAGATTCTTCCAAAATTTTGTTGCAGTGTCAATTCATAATACAAATTCCGCGAGTAAATCAAATCGATCTCTGAATCCCAAAAAACACCATAATATACAACAAATTCATTTAGCATAGAGTGGATCAGAAGCGTGAGGTTTAGGAAACAAACCATCAACGAACTTATCTTAGTTCTTTGAAATTATGGCAATGTGCATCGAATGCGACCACGAGATAATTCTTGTTGTTTAGAGGCAGAGCAACAATAATAAAAACAAGGCTCTCGTTCGGATGCAGATAGTAAGGGCTTGCAGAGTTTGAGGTGAAATCACCATAGCTATGGTATTCCATGATTCAATCGAGAGAGAAAAAAAGAGATTAGAAAACTCGAAGAAGATGAAGAATTTTCAAACAAATGAACAAAAGAAAGTGGTCACCAGAGCTCATTAAACTATGATACCAAGTTGATATTGAGATTGTAACAAAATTAAAAGGGTTAATAGGTATTTACATCCCTGTAATGTTAGCGAATTTTGCTTTTCCCCCCTCTCTGTCTTTTGGCAACAGTTTTTTCAAAAAAATCGTTGTCAAAACCTGCATTAGGCAACGATAGAGGGATAAACCGAAACACGCTCATATTGTAGACGGGTAAATATCTATTAACCCAAATTAAAAAGAAGAAACTTTCTCCGTTAATGAAAAAGACTTTTACACATGTTATGTACCATGTTTAATAAAACTCTAGCTAATTCTATAATTAACTGTATAACCTCTTAACCAACTTTATAACTAACAGCTATACTAGTTAACTTGATAAACCTCTTTATTTATAATCACAATGAGTTTTTATACAATACATGAGACTAAAAAAAACTGTCTTAGAAATACCCTTTAACAAGAGTATTAGTTAAAGAATTTGTTAGAAGAAACTGTCTTAGAAATAGATATTATTATTACAAGTTACAACGAATACACCATTACTTGAATTAAAAGAAACTCTGTTCCATCAACCTGACAAACTCATGGTGATCAATTAATTCATCTCCATTTTGATCAACAGCATTAATCATTTTCTGACATTCCACAAAGTCTCTCTGAAATCCCAAACAACACAACACCCTTTGCAACTCAACAGCCTCTATGAACCCATCTTTGTTTTCATCAAACACATTGAAAGCTTCTTCCACCTCTTCCAAACTAACCCCATTTTCAAACATATTACTAATTTCTTGCTCATCATCAAATTCCTCTATACTACCAAATCCCAGCTTTTCCATCACATGAACGATTTCTTCTTTGCTCAGTGTCACACTCACACCACTTTGAATGTTGTTATTCAAGTCGTGCTTCACTGCATGTTCTTCTGCATTAGAGTAAATATAAAAACTTGCAAGAGTGATGATGCAACATTTCATATAGTGGTTAACATAGTTCCATAAAATTGAGAGGAAACATTTAATTCTAATATCACATAGGAGAAATCTAGGAAACAAAGATGATTTGAACATTTTAAATAGAGAGTAATTATATGTCCTAAGTTTATAGTTGTGTATTGACGTTTGGGGTCCTTAGGTATATATACACTATATAAATGGATGACTAAAAGAGACCCTTGTTTAGCTTCACCTAGAAGCGTCAACGGATAACATTCCCTAGATGTTAAGGATGTTACCCACTTACGAAAACATTGCTACTATGTTTCCAGGAAACAGGTGCTTTAACTTTCCATAAAAATTTCACAAAATAATTTCAATTCATTCAGGGACATCTCAAGAAAAAGTGCTTCACAAAATAATCCAACGGTAAGTCACGTCTTATTCACATGCAGAGTTATTAACCATCTATCCTATTTGAAGGATGACGTGTGTCACTTTTGAGTAAGGTTCATTTTCCTTCTCCAAATCAAATATTCCAACTTTGAAACCAAACCCCTTGCATATGACGCACCAGACAATGGCAGTTTCCAAAGCCACTTGTTATATTGTTCAATAGCAAGCGATTCAGTAAGGTTGTCAAAATCGAGATCTTAAATAAGATCGAAAGAGAATATCAAGATCGTAAACTATAAAATCGTAGTTAAGATCGGAAGATCCTACTCAAATATTTTATAATATTGAGAGGGGGATTATAAGATCGTAAAACATAAGATCGCAACAAAAATCGTAAGATCCTACTTAAATGAAAAAATAATAGTATATATTTGAAGTATTTTTACATAATATATGTTAGTAGGCAAGTCTATTCGTGGGAAAATGATTTTTTTTCTTCATATTCTTTAGATATGTATGATTGAGTTTTTATACTTTATTACTACCACACGAAACATTTGTTCTACATTAAGGAAATATTTGATAAATTACTAGGATTATCATAAGTCAATCAATTAAAACAAACCATATAAGTGAGATGTTTATTCTCAAAACCCTAAATCTAAAACTTCATAATTTCAAAAGGCACGCGTTTGATATCTTGTAATGATAGTTGCCGAAAAATGGTTAATCATAATCGAAATTGGCAAAGATCCTAAAAAATCAATGATTTCACGATTTTTTCCCACAATTTGGCTACCACATAGGATCCTACTTAAGATTCGGATCGTTGGGAGTGAATGAGATCGTAAAATCTTAAGATTTTAAGATCTAGATCGAGATCTTGATAACTATACTTGTAACCACTAAAGAGTCCGAGAATCATTTATTTCCTCCTCCTTGATGAATTGTGAATCAAGTCCCGACGACGACTCCTTTCGTTCCTCTACCGTCATGCCTTGTCTAACCTAGGGCAGATCCAAGAGTATTTTAACCTTCTTCATTCACCAGAACTTCTCCACAATTTCATCTCGACGAGCCTTTCTTCAGACCTAAGTGACCATATATTGTGACTGGATGTGATGCACCTCCCAGTTTTTAGCTCCTGTAAACTAATCTTGGCCAATAAGAAGCTAATGGGTTGTTGAACATTATGTACTAGATGGTTCAATAAAAAAATTCCTATACCTTCGTAGGAAAATTTACTCGAATCGAAGAAATTTTGTACAATGTCGTTCCGAAGAACAATAACATATTGGAGGCTGGCTCGAATAAAACCACCAAGTCAAGAAAGTATTCAAGAGAAGTCCAAAAAGTACCAGGCCACTGACGGCACAAACATGATGCTCCTTCCCTAGATCCTGAAGGAAGAAAAGTCACTCACATTCCTTCTAAGGTCTACCGGCCAAGGAAAAAAAGAAGGAAGGAATGAAGAAGAAGCCACTATCAGATCACATAATAAGAACCCTATATTTGTTCACATATTAGACGCCCAAATCCCAAAATATATAGAGAAGCCTCCTAAGCTCTAAAGTTACAACGGAAATGGAGATTCGGACGAACATGTCGAGCATGTAGTCGATCAATTGGACTATTACCGTGCCAATGAAGACGTGAAGCAAAAACTCTTTGCATTGACCCTAACTGTGTCTGCCCAAGTCTGGTTTGCGTCCCTCTCAGATGAAAGCATGGACTCTTGGCCTGACCTATGCAAAGCTTTAACTCCTCACTTCATTGTTATAGATGGAAAAATGGATCTCGCATGTCAGGGAAAACTAAGGTTTTTTGCCTACACCCTTTAATATACCCATCCCACCATGTTTTTTAGGAGGCTTTTTCGACATGGGCATTAAGATAAATTTGTGCAATTTTTAGGCATTAAAGGTGCATTGCCTACGAAGTTGCTCCACCTCTCTCATTTTTTTTTGCGGGGTGGGCCAAAGTTTTAGGCCCACGCCCTCAACGACACATCCTCTTCTGCCCTATTTTTTGTGGGCTTTTTCAGGGTGAGCATAAATGGGGCTGACATGCCCATTTTCCACCCCTATTCACCTATAGGAAAAGGAAATTAACCACCATGGTCGTCCTCAGTAGAGATACACAAGGCAAAAAAGAGACCCTGAACGAATAAAGTGACCACTCTACAAAGGTAGACGTGATGGTGTATATATCTGTAGGTGTATATGTTGTATTTAACAGTGCTAGAAACTTATGATTTCAGAATATTTTCTAGAAGAAATTCTGATAAAAACATTGGAGCAATATATTCCTTAATGATATGTTTTTTTACTTCTTCACCTTAATGTAAATTGTGACATATTGTAATATTTTAGCCTGTTCCAATTATGAATATTTCTGGTTTACAATCATTTTAGCTAGTTTGTTTGTATTCGTAAGAGTCAATACAAGCAAAGATTTGGCACCTATAGTTTTAAAATAAAGATTCATTTTAGATTTACAGAAAAATAAGTCTACAAATAGTTCCTCAAAAATCAAAATTATCAAGTTGAATCATAGTTCTTACTAGAAATATAATATATGAAAGTGATGAATTATACTGTGTTCTGTCTAAAACACACTAGCTCGAGATTATATTAATAATTTAATATATAGCTTGATTTTGTTTTCTTAAATTTTGCAGCACTAGCCAAAAAAAAAAAAAAATATATATATATATATATATATATATATATATATATATATATATATATATATATATATATATATATATATATATATATATATATATATATATATATATATATATATATATATATATATATATATATAAGTTATCGCTAATTTTGTGTTCAAATATATAGAATTTTTGGCTCTGCAGTTTATAAAATGAATTATACCTAAGCTATGACAGTAATGAAATTTTCCTATTAAAGGTGATTTTTTCATGTGAAGGAAAATACTCGCATCTTCCATAATTTTTCTTAAATCTTAAACATATGCCTCAATTTACTTCTTTTTAGTATTAACTATGTATATAATTGTTATTTATATGACATTTTTATAGAATAATTTACAATATATATGAACTTTTTCCTATGCGGACGTAGGGATCTTCTATAAATGGCTTGCTTCGACACTAACTACTGAGTCAAAAGTGTCGGCTCTCAAACAACTACAAACAAATTATATTGGCACTACAACAAAAAAGATCTTAGACAGCGCTTTTTTTAGCCTTAGACAGCGCTTTAAAGCGTTGTCTAAACCTCCGCTGCTAAAGGTTTAGACAGCGCTTTTTTAAATCTTAAAAGCGCTGTCTAAGCCCCCCCTAGACAGCGCTTTGGCCAAAAGCGCTTTATAAGTCCCTCTTATTTTAAATTTTTTAGGTATACCTTAGACAGCGCTTTTGAAAAGCGCTGTCTAAGCCCCCCCCTAGACAGCGCTTTCTAAGCCCTCCTATTTTAATTTTTTTAGGTATACCTTAGACAGCGCTTTTCAAAAGCGCTGTCTAAGCCCCCCCCCCTTAGACAGCGTTTTTGCCAAAAGCGCTTTCTAAGCCCCCCCTTAGACAGCGCTTTTTCCAAAAGCGCTGTCTAAGGTATACGAAAATTTTTGCAACTTTTTGTTTTAAACCACATTTTTTCCAGGTTTATAAACCAGAATTTCTACCTGATTTCAACCAAATTTTGGCAGACAATTATCACATTTTATATATGTCATTTCAAACCATTTTGGCCTTTTTTTTACCAATTTTTGGCTAACAAATATATATATACAATGTTTTAAAAACCGGACCGGTCATCAAACCGGTGAGGCAACTGGGTCACTGGTTTATCGGTCGAACCACTGGGTCATTGGTCGAACCGCATGATCAAACCGGATCAAACCGGAGAACTCGGTTGAATAAACATAACATTATAATAGGTATAAAACCGGTTGAACCGGATGATTCAGTCTCTAAAAAATATAAATATCACTTAAATTTTTAAAAAATATCATATCAAATATTTACTAGTTCATAATTTAAATTTAAATTTTAAACAGAGTCTAATTGAAAAATATCACAGTATTACACATAGCAAAATAATACAAAATAACAAAATGTACTTGCAAACAAGGTCTAATTTTGTATCATAATCTAATTGAATAGTTTTTAACAAAATAACTATGTCTACTAAATTTAGTTCCAAGGAGGGAAAACTATTTCAATGTTGGGATCCGCTTCTTCAATATCAAAACCATCAACAAAATCAACTGGATTCGCATCACCTTCACCATCAATGATATTATTACTTTGATCGTTTCCTCCAGAATTAAGTTGTGCATCACCCTCAATATCAACCTCATCCAAATTTAATTGATCTATAACAAAAATCAATTTAGATAGTTATGCAATTGACATATAGTAAACAAAATTGTAATTCACAATAATTAATGTCATACCAAGATCGTTTGAAACAGGATGAATTGTCATACTAGAAAGATCTTTGCGTAGTGCTTCAACTTCCTCAATAGTTAAGAATGGCGGTGAATCCTCCAACACCCAATTAGAATGATCACCAAGTATTTCAAAATTGATAGGATCATAATTTTGTTTCTTGTTTCTATCAATCATTAGAATAAAAATTAATTAAACATTCTAA
Organism: Lathyrus aphaca; assembly: GCA_963966055.1. Taxonomy (NCBI): domain Eukaryota; kingdom Viridiplantae; phylum Streptophyta; class Magnoliopsida; order Fabales; family Fabaceae; genus Lathyrus; species Lathyrus aphaca. The sequence goes on from OZ014521.1 coordinate 149,388,294, forward strand.
TCATTATTTCTCAATTCACTAGAAATAAATAATTTCACTAATATCACTATTTTATTACTAAATCATATAATATTTTACTTAGGATTTGACTTGTACATTGCTAGTTCTAACAGCATGTCACTATTTTATAAATAATATAACATTGTTGTAACATTGCTAGTTACTAAATAATAAAACATTACTAGTTCTAACAACATGTCACTATTTCTAATTATTAAATATAATAAGTACAATACCTGTTCTGTAGCCGTAAATTATAACGAACAAAGACGAGATCATTAAGCTTTTGATGCTCCAACCAATTTCTTTTTTTTGAATGAATATGCTCAAACACACTCCAATTTCGTTCACAACCAGATGCACTGCAAGTTTGGCTCAAAATTCGAATAGCAAGTTTTTGCAAATTGGGCGCTTCAGTTCCATAAGTTTCCCACCATTGATCTAGAATAATGCATGTGAACAAATTAGAAAATAATTTTTAATACATATTGACATTGTACTAAAATCAAATGCAAAATGTTATCATCTAAATTTACCTGGCAAAACTTCATCTCGGTTTTCTACGGCAGTTGTCCTTCCAAAACTTCCTTCACAATTTTTGAATGAACTCATCTCAGCAGTTAATTTAGTTCGCAAGTCCTTACTATCATAAGCATACTTTTCAATGACATCCAAAAGACCTTGGGTGGTGGACTTGTTTTTTTCATATTCTGGATTGAATCTACAAGATGGATTTAACCAATAACCAGCAGCATGGAGATTTTTGCGAAGTTGTGCATCCCAACGGTTATCCAAGATCTTCAAATAAGGCTCTACTTTAAGATTATTTCTTCTAAACCTCTTCTCAATCTCCTCTCTTGCTTTATACATAGCTCGATAGAGATACCCCATAGCCGGTTTATCTTCACTATCAACAATACGTAATACACGTACAAGAGGTTCTGTAATTTTCACTATGTCAGCACATTTAGACCAAAAGCTTGAGTCTAAGACTTGTTCCACAAATTGCTTCGCCTTGACATCTTTGGAATAAGTTGTGGTTGTCCACTCTTTAGATGTTACCATGGCTCTCAGTGCATCTTTATGAGATAAAATACTTTGCAATGCAATGAAATTAGTAGCAAAGCGAGTTGGAGCAGGACGAAGTATTTCTCTTCCACCTGTATTTTGTCTCATCAAATACAATGCAAAACAATGATTATATATGTATTTGGTAATATTTGAAGCATGTGACACTGCCACACTTACTTCCTCTAACTTCCCCATGTCTTGCAACATCAAATTAATACAGTGTGCTGCACAAGGAGACCAATACAACTTAGGAAACTCCTTTTCCAACAACTTTCCAGCAGCAACATAATTTGCAGCATTATTTGTAACAATCTGAACAACATTTTCTGGACCAACATACAACACAACTTCCTTGAAAAGCTTAAACAATGTGTCTGCAGTTTTGGAAGCACCGGAGGCATCAACAGACTTTATGAAAACAGTTCCTTTGGGACAATAAACTAAAAAGTTGATAACCGTTCTCCTACAACGATCAGTCCACCCATCTGCCATAAGAGTACAACCTGTATCCTTCCAAATAGAACGATATCGTTCTATCTGTATCTTCACATCATCAACCCACTTATTTAACAAATTACCACGAAGAGCATGCATAGTAGGAACTTTATATCCAGCACCCATGCAACAAAGAGCGTCAATTGCAGGTTGAAAATAAGGTGAATTTGCAGCATTGAAAGGAATAGATGCATCAATAAACCACTTTGAAATAGCAAGATCACACTTTTCTACCACTTCTTTACTTTGCATCACACTTTTTAAAGTAGGTTGAGCTCCCGGAGTTGTTCTGGGTAAAAAATAAGTACCAATGCGAGCGTTGTTCTTTTTACTTTTAGAGGCACCAATTCGTGGGTTCATTTGTACTTGCAATTCACCTCCCTCCTCAGTAAATGACTCGCTTTCTGATAAATCTAAAAAATTTCTTTTCTTGCTCCGCTCATTAATATCTTGTTTCATCTGAAAACGAATTTCAGCCGACACTGACTTACAAATTTCAACATTTCCTACTACTCCAGCCAAATGTTGCTTTACCCTATGAATTCCACCTCCACCAAAGGATTTGTGACAGTAGATACAAACAAGACATTTTCCATCAGGACTTTTAGTACAATGTGCCCAAGCTATATCAGTTTTTCCTCTAACATTAGTTTGAACTAAACTATGAGCTGAAGAGGCTTCTTGTGATGTTGGTTACGATGATGGTGTTTCAGAAGATGCCATTTTCCTGTCAAATAAACAATAGCAAATGTTTTAAAAAAATACCACTAAATATTTATTATACAGGCATCAACCATAGTTGTAATTAATCTAGTGTTTGTGCATTTCAGAGAAGTAATGGTTTTGTGGCTAGATTCTTCTCTACTGAAGCAGAGAATCCACTACAGGGTTCAATACTTACTTCATCTCCATTTTTGCAAACAAACAATTCAGGTATACACTCTTTATGGATTTGTTTGTAGTTTCTCTGTTTAACACCTACTTCACCTCAATTTTTCCAAATTCTTGTGTCTGCAAGACACACTTTGAACATGTTTCAGACACTCTTAACTGTGTCCAAAAAATGTATATATCTTTGGTGCAGATACGTCTTTGACACACCAAGAGAATGAGCTTACACCAGTTATTGGTCACTAATAATCCTAGATTAAATATTTCCATTTTGAGACAAATATCTAAATGATGTCTATTATTATTTTTCTGTGAGACTCATAACCGTTGAATTAACTAATTGTTATTAAAGACATGGTTCATCTTCCAGTCTTAGTATTGTAGATATAAAGATTTGTATTGTAATTGGCAGGTCATTCCATAGTTTTTGTATTCTTTTATGTGAGGATCATTATCATTACTCTAATTTCCTTTTCTACCACATACGCACATATATATAATACATTGAGAAACAAACAATATTATTATTAATTAATGTTTTGCATCATTATACATTAAAGAGAAACAAACAATATTAATCAATGTTCCAAGGTTGAATAATGTTAGAACAGCAAGAAACTCAATGCGGCATAACACAGAGGAGTATTACACTAACCCATTTATCTTGACCTAACCCTAATTTAATCTTGAACAATTTAATCTTCAATAATTTCAATAGAGAAAAATTAAATGGAAACAGAGGAGTATTGAACTTGGAAAGTGGAAACGATACCGGAATCGGAATGGTGAGTTGTTGGTATGTTGCGGCGGAGAGGACGAATTTGAAGTTGGTGGTGCGGAGAAGAGAACGACGGTGGTGTGGCGAGGAGAAAGAAGGTGACACGATGGTGGGGACGAAACAGCCGGTGGAGGAGGCGAAACGGCCGGTGGTGGGGATGAAACGGCGGGTGGTGGTTTGCTACTTTGCTTTCTTTGTTTTGGAGGAGGAAGACAGAAACAATTTCTTAAGATTTTGGAAGGATAACTCATAACAATTTTTTTTTAAAAATTAAAATTGGATTTAAATTTAAAAAAAAAAGCAGTGAACCACCGGTTTAATCAGAACCGCCGGTTTTCCGGTTTTCCCCGGTCCAACCCGGTTTTCACCATTTTCCCCCGGTTTGACGACAAGGCCGATCTAGCTATTGAACCAGACCGGATGCTGGTCCGGTTCCCGGTTCAACCGGTCCGACCGGCCGGTCCGGTCCGGTTTTAACAACACTGTATATATATACCAATTCAAACCAATTTTGCCTTAAATGTATCAAAATATATACAAATTTATGTACACATTTACAAGTCATTACATATACTACAAATGTACAATATAATTACACAAATTTATGAACAAACATTGAGCTCTATCATGAATTGACACCACTCCTCTTTGATTTCGTCCACTTGATCCTTTGTATAAAATGCACACTTGATTCATCAAAGTACTACATAATAATATAACATAGTTTGAATTAATTTCAACTATTTAATTATATGAGATATGTGTAAATATAAAAATAACTCATAAGTTAGAAATACATACATCGGTGGGAATCTCTAATCGGCCCAAAACAAGAGTATCTCGCATAAACCTCAACATGAAATACCCGCAATGTATTTGATTACGTTGTTGAGGACACTACATATGAAAAAAAAATATGGATTATAAATCCTAAGTTTTATCAAGTGTCATCACTAATATAATAAAAAATGTGATAATTAAAAATATACCGCCACTTTAATCCATGTAATGGAGTTGGCGCCCCTCCTTGAGGTTTGGATATCTCGTTGGGCCCGAAAAGCTTGTAGGATGCTAATAAAATAAAAATGAAGCAATTAGAACAATTCACATAAACTAAGAAAATTTTTGAACATTCTCACTTACGTGTCAATTAGGACCTTCATATCCGGGTATGTTGTCCAATCATTTCCTAACGAGTCAAGATAATACACAATTTCTCGGATAGGATTGATTGCGAGCAACAACCAATGTCCACTGTAATGATTAGGCAAATGTTAGATGGTAACTTGGAAAATAATTATAATAGATGAATTTAGAATGAAATTCTAACCCGGTATTAAACGGTATAAAAAACAACTTCTCTGCATCTTTATTGTCCATGAGGATCCGAAGAACGTACTCCGTCACGGTATCCGGTCTACTTAAGATTAAACCTAAGTTGACGGTCGCGGGTGCTAAGAATCCGAATGACACGTCCAAACCATTGGGGCGCATCAATTTGTCATACAAAAACCTAATATAAAAACATCATTAACATTACACACCTCTTGTGAAACATAAAGTAAACCGGATTAACATAAAGTAAACATCATTAACATAAGTTGTTTAATTAATAAAACAAAGTAGACCGGATTTACCTAACATATGTATTGACAACGGTGACGCCGATTTCTTCACGACCAAAAACTTGCATGAAGTCCTCATTACCAATCATTTGGTCGTAATCAAAGCCGAAAATCCCTACCTCCATATGTACAGTCTGAAAACCTCCGGTCGGTATATCGGTCATCTCTAGAAATGTCCTGAGGCACGACCTATACTTGGTGGTAGGTTTTTTCCTAGCTACGGTCTTCTTAGCACCAGCACTTTTTACCCGTGCGGAGGCGTTGCTAACCTCCTTTTTTTGTTGTGCGGAGGCATTGCTAACCTCATTTTCTTGAAGCTACATGTCATATAAATAGTTAGATCAAATTAAGAATGTAACAACTTCCATGAATATATGTCATATAATTGTATATTACCTCTTTTCTTGAAACCGTGGACTCGGTATGCCGCGGAATCGCATTATCTTTTGATTTGGATTTTGTGGGAGTCTATTTAACATAACCAAGGAAAATATGTACGTAAAATTTTAAGCATAAATTTTAAACTTTGAATATACACATTAAAGTTAACATAAGTTTTAAGCATACCTCATATCCTACGCATATAAGGTTTGTCGGCCATGCAACAAACGAACCTACTGCTTCGTGCACCGTTGTTGCATCCGAATCATCGCTAGGATATGGTAATGCTGCATTCGGCTCAACTGCAATATCAACTGATACCTTCAAACATCCAGCAGGGAGCTCTCTAGTGTGGAGTAATACTCCGCTAACGTTATGCACTTTTCCCTTGCCAACCATCCGATAGTATGGTGACGACAAATACAGCTGACAATGGGAAATGCCCTAAAACCAATAATAACAAGAAATCGTTAATGTGTATATATGTCAAATACATAATTTAAGCAAATAGTTCAATTTAATACAATTATATGTAATTACCTCTGGAATGTTCGGCTGAAAGGTACAGTTGATACTGTCTTTGTCCGAAGCATCTCTGTATAATGTTGAGGCGCTAGCCTCTCTTTCTCTCCTCAATGCATCAAGCTCAGCTTGCATGGCTTCCAATCTTGCATGAAGCTCCCGATTACTAGGAGCCTTTCCTTTTTTAATACTCAGGGAGGTCGGAGTGACTCCAAATCCCTTACCCCTCACCCGACCAGAATACTCAGGGACATCTAATGCCCGACTAAGTATGCTCCTAGTATCATCGGGAGATAAAGACTGAGATAGCTCCTCCTGAAAAATCAGATGAATACCGTATACTTGTCAAATATTTGTGTATAAAAATGTTATTCAATTAATGAAAAAATGTTATACTTACACATTTCTGGTATACGTGTAAAACTTCTTCTTGAGGAACTCCAGATTTGCCCACACGGGCTTCCTTCCACAAAACATGTGCAGGAAGAGATGTTTCTGAACTTTCCTCCTTCTGCAGCTACATATTAAGTCATACAATTTGATCAGATAAAACTAATATATGATGAACAAATTTGTTATCGCAATTTATAAATACTTACCATGGATTGTTCTAAGCGTCCATATCCGACACGTCCTTTTCGGTACGGATATGCGGGACTTGATGCTCTTTCCCGATTTGTGGCACTTATTCTTTGAAAAACCGGGTCTTGTCTTTTGGATTTGAAAGCTCCCCATTCTTCAGCTGATATCAAACTTTCATATTTTTTAGGAAGCTCCGCATCCACATAATTACCATCCGCATCCCTAAGGAACTTGGATGATAAAAATGTTCGAAACCCTCTTAGAAGCTTTCCGGCCAATTTCATACAAAAACCTCTTCTTTCTTCTTCGATGTTAAAACATCGCTAAGAAAAACATACAGATTGATAGTTAGTATCGGTAATTGAAAAAACATAATTGATACCGTATAATTAAGGGCCAAATGATTGTACCTTTATCTCACTCCAAATTTTTTCTTTGGACTCATTCAGCTCTTTGTTTCTCCAATCATCACATGTAATGGGAATTTCATTTCTTACTAGTGCACCGATAAAACTAGTTAAGGTATGCCCATTAGGATCTATAAGTTGTCCCTGGTTGCTCCAATAGACATCTAGTATGATGCCTCGAGATCTTCCTTGGACCACCCTTCTCATTACTGTGATGCCTCTTCGAATTTCTTCTTCCGCGGATACTTTTTTACTAACTTCCTCATGTTGGTCATCAGCCATGTCTAACCTGTAATAAACCAAGGAAACCATCAAATATCAAATATAACTTATAATCAAAGCAATTGAAAACAAAAAAATAAAGAAATCATGCATTATCAGATATAACTTATAATCAAAGCAATTGAAAATAAAAATATAAAGAAACCATGCATTATCAGATATAACTTATAATCAAAGCAATTGAAAACAAAAAAATAAAGAAATCATGCATTATCAGATATAACTTATAATCAAAGTAATTGAAAACAAAAATATAACGAAAGTCAACTGAACTTTGACCAGGCATAACTTTCACATACTTCATCACCAAGTCTCCATCCAAAGCTCATTTTAAAGGAAATTGAATTCTCTACAACTTTGATGTTGAAAGTTAAGCCCAAAAATGCTTCATTTGAAAGATGTGATCTAAGACATTATAGGTCATTTCAAAAGTCAACAAAAAGTCAACAACTTCAAAAGGGCATAACTTGAGATTGGTAAATAATATGAACCTGAAACCAATGGGGTTGTTTAGAGGACTCTTAAAGCTTTCCAAAAAGTCCAAGAACACCCTCATACCTTTAAAATTGAGGGAGATGTGCCTTTGCAAAGTTGGGAAATTTTGTGATGGTTTATGTTGAAAATGGAGGCTTAAAAGTATTTCTTTCCAAATGGGCTGCCCAAGTCATGACCCAACCCATACAATAATAACATGCACGAAATTTCCATGATATTTTCATATTTTTTATTTTATTTAATTAATTTATTATGATTTATTACATTTAAAATCATTTTAAATTAAAATAAAATATTAAACATGAAGATATATTTTTGTGATTGAATCTAGAAAGTCTTAAAGGGTGATTGGAGTCAAAGAGGAATGAAATCATGTGAATTATCCCAAAATAGCAAGCACTCATGATCAAATATTTGAAATTTACACTATGATCTTTTTGAATATTTTTTGGATCAAATTTTCACATAACCCATCCATGTTTCTGACCTAAATCAATCACACATATATACTAAACACAAACCTAACACTCATTCACGATTTCCACAGCCCAAGAGTAAGTTCACCATTGTTCAAAAACCTCTCCACAAGTCACATTCGGAATTTTGGATTTAAGGCATTTGAAGGTAAAACAAGCACATAGCAAGCTTCCTGGGACTTCTCTGATCATGAACCATCCATCATATGCATCCATACCATGCTCTAATGCCTTACCCGAATCAAACTTGGCCATGGATTTCAATTTTTTGATTCTGTTTGTTTATGCATTATTAACAAATTTTGTTTGTGTTTTTGTGTTTATAGTGATCCAAGGAACAATTCTGGACAAATCAATTGGATTTCCCTTGCTTAGAACCGATTCGGCCATGTTAGGGTTCATGACCTCCAATTAGGGTTTATCATTTGAATGCATATAAATAAATTATGAAAACATAGAACTGTTGTGTGAATCGTGAGAATCATAAATCACTAACCAATTTCATGAATCAATGTGGTTTTGGTTGAGTTTCGTTTTCGCAGGTTTTGTTAGGGTTTCAATTTCGCAGGAAAATTCGTGGAGGATTTCGCAGCAAATTTTGAAGGTCTTGAGGTTGAAGATGAAGCTTCCCGCGCCCTGGAAATTCAAAAATTTGTTTAAAATATTTTATGAATTATTATTAGTTTACTTATCACAAGCGTGCCTGTGGTCTGGTGGTAAGGCTGGAACGTATATGCTATAAAGGCCTTGGTTTGATTCTTGGCCATGGCATTGTTTTATTTTATTTTTGCAGGAATAAAAGACAACATAATATATAATATGTTATTGCCGTTCCATGACCAGAAGGGCTCTCCCAGCCAGGCGGTCAAGCATGCGCATGAATGTCCCTAAGATCCTGGGTTCAACTCCCACCCCAGGCCTTTTGTGTTCTTATTTTTTTTGGATTTTTGCAAGGCAAGGCATAAAACAAACTTGATTCATTCTTCTACTACCTGCGCTGGGTTAGCCTAGTGGTATGCTTTGTGGCTTGCAAGTTGGGTGTCCTGGGTTCAAACCCACCCCAGGTAAGTTCTCTTTTTACCATTTTCTTCTATTTTTATTTCTTTGATTAATTAGCTTAATTGTTTCTTAATATTAATAAAAAAGGAATAAATTGTATACATATGTATGTTTAAAATAACCTTCATTTTTTTTCTAAAATCCAAACTTCTATTTTTCTCAACTTAAAATATTTTCTTTGTTATATGATTAAATTATAAGATATTTGTTTATAATTTGTATAAACCCTAAAAGCTATTTTCAAAAATAAAGCCTAATCCTATTTTTTCTAAATAGTTTTATTCCTTAATTGTTAATATAATTGTATTGTAAATTTATTTATTCTCATATTGTAAATATAATTATAAATTATTTTTCTCATATCAAATATAATTATGTTTCATGCTATTAAAAATTTAATTTTGTAAATAAAAATAATTGCTTGATCATATCTCTTTTTAATATAATTGTTCATATGAAAATTCAGTAATTTCTTATAATTTTGAAAAAAAATTTGTTTATTGTTACTAACTAAATTATTATGTATTATTATATTATATTTTTATTTTGTTTATTCTAATTATTCTTATTCTTATTTACTAACCATATTATTATTATTATATTTTTATACTTCTAACCTTGTTTATTATTTCTAATTATTCTTATTGTTATTTTCACTAACTTTATATTTCTACTAACCTTATTTAATTTTTCTTATTATTTACTAACCCCAATATTTTATTATTAATTATTTGCTTATTATATTTATTTTGATTATATTTTGCTATTTATTTTATTTTGTTGTAATTGCTTCCTTGGTGTAATTTTGCAAATATTTTAATTATTTAATTATTGTTATGGTTAGTAGTTAGGGAGTGTAACAACATGTATGCAATATTAAAATAAATTTAGATAATTTTTAATAGAAGATAATTAAAATAAACATGTCACACACGTAAGTCGATTTTAATCGCCGTCTCACTTCCTAAGGTTACCCCTCAAGTTGCCTACGAATAATGGTCAAGTGGGGTGTATAAAGCAAGTCCCTCAAACAAAAAATCATCAAAGTCCCTTATGGTTGCCTTTACGAATCGAGTCCCTTTCGAAAAATGATGATAGTCCCTCCAGTTTGCTTATTACACCCCACAATGGCCTTCAAAATCAAATTGTCCCTCACATGTCCCTTAATATCCAAAGTAAGGACTACCTACTCCTTAATAGTAGGGATAGTCTTACCAAGGAAAGGATAAAGAATAAGAAAGGCCTTAAACATTAGGGTAGGTTACTCCTAGGTGCTTGCTCACTTCAAAACTTTTTTCACACTTAAACAAATTTCAAATAAATTTTCAAACAAGTTTTTTACACATCCATACATGGGTTATTACTAAACTATTCTGAAGATTTTTTCTATTCACACACTACACTTTCAAAAACAATTTAAAGTGAGCTTAAGTACCTACGAGCCCATGGATAACCATGGATGTAAAGGGTGCTAACACCTTCCCTTTACATAACCTACCCCCCGGACCCAAAATATTCTCTAAGGTCTTTCCTGTTCTTTTATAACCTTTCCTTATGGATAAAATAAAAGTCGGTGGCGACTCTTGCTATCCGCAACATAACTTAAAGTCAGTTCTCCCACCGTGTTACAGAACTGGCGACTCTGCTGGGGATCTATTTAAGAGGGGTACCCTTAGGAATTAAGATCACTTTGAATTGTTTGCCTTGTTTGTTTTATATTACTTGTTGGGGTGCTCTTATGTGTGAAAGGTCCTAACCCGGATCTAGTGTACCTTAGGTAAATGGCAATAGACCAAGGAAACTGTACGACGTATATCGATACGGTTGATCTGGTGGCCATAGTTAGTGTGACTTCTTGGTTGGTGCTTATGTTCCTTAAGTCAAGTTGAGGATAATATGAGGCTGCCATATGTTGTCAATGCACTAACTAACTTTTAGAACCCTAGTTAACTCATCTTGGCCTTTAGAAAGTAGTGAGGTAACCAGCTTTGGTGCAGACTGAAGTTGGTTGACACTCGATACTACGCTCCTTGAGATCTTAAACTTGGAGGGTTTTGGTTGGCAAGTAAGTTGCCTTCTGATCAACCACCCTTGTGAAGGATCAATGATATTGAGATCCCTTAGAACATGGTTACTTTTGTAGGACAGGATGAACCATCTAACTTCAGGGGAGGGTACTTACCTTTGAACCTCATGCAAGCCTTTAAACCTAGGGCTATGGCGTGACTTGTTTGTGTGTGCCACATGTTTGTGATTGAGCATAACATCATGACATCATCATGCATCATGAGCATATCATTTTCCCTAACCATTTCAAGGACCAAAGGATTTATCTTTGTTCTTTGTTGTAGGTCATGGCTTCTGCTCGTAGGAACACCATCAGGATCAACTTCGTAGGGATACCTCCCAAGCTTAAAGAGTTGGTTTCTAAAGTGTCTGATCACTCCCGATTCAACAAGAGACATGGTCACCTATTGGATCTGGTCACTTCAGGGTTCAATGAAGACATGATGAGTGTCTTGTTCCAGTTCTTTGACCCTAAACACCACTGCTTTACATTCCCTGACTACCAGCTGGTTCCAACCATGGAGGAGTTCTCTAAACTTCTGGGCATACCTGTTCTTGATCAAAGACCCTTCACAGGCTTGGAGAAGGAACTTAAACCAGAGGTTATTGCTGCAGCTTTACATCTGAAGAAATCTGACATTGTTCTAGAGACGAGAAGCGGAGTCAAGGGTATTCTTGCCAAGGTGCTAATGGATAAGGCTCAAATGTTCTTGAAGGCCATGAGCTATGATGCTTTTGAGGAGGTCTTAGCCTTACTGATATATGGCTTAGTATTGTTCCCCAATCCAGATCAGTTCATAGATGTTCATGCCATCAACATTTTCCTGAGTCACAATCCAGTGCCTACATTGCTTGGAGACATCCTACATTCTCTTCACACCCGTACTACAAGGGCAAGAGGAACATTGATGTGTTGCATACCTTTACTTTCTAGGTGGTTTATTTCTCACCTTCCTCGCTCAGTAATGAAGAATGAGCAAGGGTTCAGATGGTCCAAAAGGATCATGTCACTTTCTCACTCAGACATTCATTGGTGCTCCAGATCTATGGAGAATGTCACCATCATTGACCGTTGTGGGGAGTTTCCTAATGTGCCACTTCTAGGCATAAGAGGAGGCATCACCTACAACCCTTCTCTAGCTTTACGACAGTTTGGTTACGCCCGAAGTGATGGTCCACATGATATGTTGATTCAGGGCATTGTGTTTGATTACGACAACGATCTTCAAGGTTACCGTCAGAGATTCATACGAGCTTGGGGAAAGGTAAACAGGATTGACAGCAAGACACTGGAGCCTAAGTACACTATTCCTATGGAGGCTTATCTCAGATGGGTGCGATCTCGTGCTCAGACACTCATGATGCCATATCCTGCCGTCCTACCAGTTACCATGGAACCTGTTGCTGAAGGAGACACAGCTTATACCATCCTTCACCCAGACATGCCTACTGATAAGGAAGACTTGCAGAGATCATGGATCCAACTGAAGGAGCAAAGGGATACTTTCGAGGCTCATTACAAAGCAAGCCAAGCAAGAATCCTAGAGCTAACAAAGCAACTTCATGAGGAACGAAACCTCAATTCATACCTCAACATAAAGAGGAAACGTCCATGGGAGACTTAAAACCCCATCTTTTGTACTTATTTTATTTCATTTCATTGATGTAAGCCTAAAAGGCAAAACAAGTTATTACTAATAAAAAAGTTACTTTCTTGTTTGTCTAAGCAAATTTAAATCCTGCGGTCCTTGAAAACATTGCATATGCATTACCATATCATTTCATTGCATCACAGGTTTATAATTGTGCACAGGTTTCTCATCTTCTTGCTGTTTATTTCAGCAATGGCTCTTGAACAATCAGTTAAGGATCTTCAGGCACAGAATGCACAGTTCCAAGAGCTGATCCTGAACCTATCCAAGGGGCAGGATGAATTGAAGACACTACTGGCCAAGAAGACTAAGAAGGCTAGAAGGTCTGCTGGGTTGATCAACATGGGAAGAAGGTTCAAAGGTCTTGCCAAGACCAAGGAACCAACTGAAGACTATGAATCTGAGGAATCTGAGAAAGAGAGAGGCAGTCTCCACAACACTATGGGGGACTCTGATTCTGAGGCTAATTACTATCATGAGCCTAATGAAGACAAATTTAAGAGGCTGGTGGATAGGATGGATGCTATGGAATTACAGAAATCATCTGGGCTGGATTTTGAGGATTTGAGTCTGATATCTGGGGTTGTGATACCCATTGGTTTCAAAGTTCCTACCTTTGTGGTTTATGATGGGGTCTCTTGTCCCAAGCTGCACTTGAGGTCTTATGTCAGAAGGATTCAACCTCACACTGCTGACAAGAAGTTGTGGATCCACTTTTTTCAAGAGAGCTTATCTGGAGCTCAGCTGGAGTGGTATTATCAGTTGGAGAGTGTTAACATCAGAGATTGGAATGATCTTGCTGAAGCTTTCTATAAGCAGTACCAGTATAATGCTGACTTAGCTCCCACTCGCATGCAGCTTCAGAGCATGTCTATGGGTGCCAAAGAAAGTTTTAAGGAGTATGCTCAGAAATGGAGAGACTTGGCTGGAAGAGTTCAACCCCCTTTGACTGACAGGGAATTGGTTGATATGTTCATGTGTACGCTGAATGGTCCGTTTTACAGTCATCTCATTGGAAGCTCATCATCTGGCTTCACTGAGTTGATCATGACAGGAGAGCGGGTAGAGAATGGTGTCAAGAATGGTAAGATCCAAGTGGGTACTTCTTCATCAGGTACTGCAAAGAAGCCTCCCACTGGGAAGAAAGAATCCAATGCTGTTTATGGTCAATCTGATCGTAACAGAAGGCATCAGTCTGTTAGTGCAGTTCATATTTCAAATCCAACTCCTGCAACAACAGAGCAGCCTCAAGGCAATCAACAGAGGGCTAGAAGACAGTTCACGAAGATCAACATGTCAATGGCTCAGGCATTGCAACACTTGTTGAAGGCTGAACTTATTACCCTGAGGGAGGCTCCTCAGAATCCCAATGTTACCTCTCCCAAGTACAATCCCAATGCACGATGTGCATATCATTCAAACTGTCCAGGACATGATACCAATAACTGCTGGGTCTTGAAGAACAAAATTCAAGATATGATTGATGCTGGAGAAATTGAGTTTGATCCACCAAATGTGATTACAGCACCACTGCCAAATCACGAGAAGACCGTCAATGCCATTGATGATGAAGATCTGCATGTCTATTCAGTTATGGAGTTGAGCACACCATTGTCTGTTATCAAAAAGAGGTTAGTACAAGCTGGGATCTTTCCAGGTTGTCGTGAAGATTGTTTGTATTGTACCTATAAGCCGGATAGTTGCTTCATTTTGAGAGATGGAATTCAACGTCTCATGGATAAGTATACTATAGTGTTTGAAAGAAGACCAGCATCTGTAGAAGATATGGTGGATCATCTGACTCGGGGTAAGAAGATTGAAGAGGTTGACATGGTTGACAAAGTACCGGTAAAAATCACTCGTCAGGGCCCAATCAAGATTACTGCTGAAGGTCCTGTGAAAGTTGTTGCTGAAGCCAGAGTGGCTCCTCTGATCATTACCACTCCTGGTCCTATTCCTTATACATCTGACAAAGCTGTGCCTTGGCACTATGGGTCTGATGTTTACATCCATGGTGTTAAGCAGGAGCCTTTACCTGATGTGCCTGCTGACATTGATAATATTGTTGGATCTAGCAAGATCACTCGTAGTGGAAGAGTCTTCTCTCCTCCAGTTGCTTCTAAGAGTGCAGTTACTCCTGCTGCTACTACCACCACTGATGCTCGGGGCAAAGGTCCTGTTATTGAGCCTGTATCTACTGATGTGCCAGCTGCTGATGATCTCTCTAAGCAGATGGAAGAAGTATTGAAAATCATTCGCAAGAGTGATTATGACATTGTTGATCAATTGGGGCATACTCCCTCAAAGATTTCTATGTTGTCCTTGTTGCTGTGTTCTGAAGCTCATGCCAAGTCCTTGATCAGGTTTCTGAAGTCTGCTCATGTGCCCAGTGCGATTTCTGTTGACCAATTTGAGAATTGTGTTGCTCACCTGACCTATGACAATGGGTTAGGATTTTCTGATGCTGATTTGACCCCTGCCAAGAGGGATCATAACAGGGCCTTGCATATTTCAATTGAATGCAGGGGCACTACCCTGTCACATGTGCTGATAGACAATGGTTCCTCTTTGAATGTGTTGCCCAAGGAAGTCCTGAATAAGCTGAGTCCTGAAGATGCTGTGCTGAAACCCAGTAATATTGTGGTGAAGGCTTTTGATGGTTCTAGAAGAGTAGTACATGGGGAAATTGATCTTCCAATCCAAGTTGGTTCCCAGGTGTTTACTGCTACATTTTTTGTGATGGATATTCGCCCTTCGTACTCTTGTCTGCTTGGTCGTCCTTGGATCCATGGGGCAGGTGCTGTAACCTCTACATTGCACCAAAAGTTGAGATATCCGGTGGATGGAAAGGTTGTTACTGTCTATGGAGAAGAAGAATACTTTGTCAGCCATGTCAATACCTTCAAGTATCTGGAAATGGAAGGTGAATACATTGAGACTCCGTGTCAGTCATTTGAAGTGGTTCCCTGGGTTATTAATGATTATGTAGCTCCTCCTGCTGTGAAGAAGGTTCCTGTGGTCATCAGAAAATCTCCAACAATGGCAATGGCCTCCCTCAATGATGCCAGAGCTGTGGTGGATGAAGGTGGTTGTACTATTTGGGGTCAGCTTCCTGATATTCCGTACAAGTCTGACAAGTTTGGTCTGGGTTTTACTGCAGAGTCCCAGAAGGCTGTTCGTCGTGCTCGTGCCGCCCGTGTCACTAATCAAGGGGTTGTGAAGGACCAGATTAATGTTGTGGGAGATCAAGATGAAGAATACAACTTGGATGCATGGATTTTTCCTACTGTGGGTGCTGGACTCAATAATTGGAAAGCTGAAGATGTTATCCCTATCTCCTTTAGTCAGGAGTAAATACTATTACTGTGTTGTTGCTTTTAAGTTTGTAATTTCTTGAACAATAAAACTTTCAAGCCATGTGCCTTACCCGGGGCACAATGATGTGCTTGTTACGGGCTGTCATTTCATTTGCATACTTCATTCAATAAAATCAGTGGACGTTTCGTTTTAGTAAATATTGTGTTTCTTGTCTTTCTTTTTCTTTTATTTTTGCTTTATCAGCTATGTGTTCTTACACACACCCACATCACTAAATGCAGATCCTCATCCACTCTGGATCCTGTTGATAACAGTTCTACTATTGCCAATTACAATTTCGAGAATCCGATCTATCAAACTGAAGACGGAAATGAGGACGATTGTGAAATACCTGTAGAGCTGGCTAGGTTGTTACAACAAGAAGAGAAAGCTATACAGCCACATGAAGAGCCAGTCGAAGTTGTGAATCTGGGAACTGAAGAAGACAGAAAAGAGGTCAAGGTAGGGGCTGATTTAGAGGACAGTGTCAAGAGCAGGTTGATTCAGATGTTACGCGACTATGTGGAGATCTTTGCTTGGTCTTATGAAGATATGCCAGGGTTGGATACAGACATTGTGGTTCACCGGTTACCAGTGAAAGAAGATTGTCGTCCAAAGAAGCAGAAGGTTCGTCGTATGCGTCCTGAAATGTCAGAAAAGATCAAAGCAGAGGTAATGAAACAGTTCAATGCAGGGTTCTTGGCAGTAACTTCTTATCCTCAGTGGGTTGCAAATGTGGTACCAGTTCCTAAGAAAGATGGTAAGGTACGTATGTGTGTAGACTATAGAGATTTGAACAAGGCTAGCCCCAAAGATGACTTTCCACTTCCTCATATTGACATTCTGGTAGACAACACTGCTCAGCATAAGGTATTCTCTTTTATGGATGGTTTCTCTGGTTACAATCAAATCAAGATGGCACCTGAAGATATGGAGAAGACAACATTTGTGACACAGTGGGGCACCTTTTGCTATAAGGTGATGCCATTTGGTTTGAAGAATGCAGGGGCAACATATCAGCGTGCTATGGTGGCTTTGTTTCATGATATGATTCATCATGAGATAGAGGTATATGTGGATGATATGATAGCCAGATCTCAGAATGAAGAGCAACATCTTGATCATCTGCACAAGTTGTTTGAGAGGTTGAAGAAATACAAGTTGAGATTGAATCCAAACAAGTGTACTTTTGGAGTTAGATCTGGAAAGCTCCTGGGTTTCATTGTCAGTGGAAAAGGTATTGAAGTGGATCCTGCAAAAGTGAAAGCTATACGAGAGATGCCAGCTCCCCGTACTGAGAAGGAGGTTAGAGGTTTCTTGGGACGGTTGAATTACATTGCAAGATTTATTTCCCAGTTAACTACCATCTGTGAGCCAATCTTCAAGTTGTTGAAGAAGGATCAGGTGATGGAATGGAATGATGAGTGCCAGACTGCCTTTAATGAGATTAAGAGATATCTGCTAGAGCCACCAATTTTGATGCCACCAGTTGATGGAAGACCCTTGATTATGTACTTAACAGTGTTAGACAACTCAATGGGGTGTGTGTTGGGGCAACATGACGAGTCTGGTCGAAAAGAGCAGGCAATATACTACCTTAGCAAAAAGTTTACCGACTGTGAAACAAGATACTCACTGCTCGAGAAAACTTGCTGTGCTTTGGCATGGGCTGCTCGCCGACTAAGACAGTATATGTTGACCCATACTACCTTATTGATTTCGAAGATGGATCCAATCAAGTACATATTTGAGAAACCTGCTCTCTCCGGAAGAATTGCAAGATGGCAAATGATCTTGACAGAATATGATATACAGTATACTACTCAGAAGGCCATTAAGGGAAGTGTTGTTGCTGATCATTTGGCTCATCAAGCAGTAGATGATTACCAGTCAATGAATTTTGAGTTCCCTGATGAAGACATTATGACTGTTACCAAAGAACCTGGACAATATGACGGACCTGAACAAGGATCCCGATGGACTATGGTTTTTGATGGTGCCTCTAATGCACATGGTAATGGTGTTGGTGTTGTAATTAGTTCCCCTGAAGGTTGTCATACCCCGATTACTGCCAGACTTTGTTTCTATTGTACTAATAACATGGCTGAGTATGAGGCATGTATCATGGGTATTAAAGTTGCTATTGATATGAAGATTCAGTTCCTTGATGTGTATGGAGATTCAGCCTTGGTAGTGAGTCAGATTAAAGGAGATTGGGATACCAAGCGTGATAATCTCATTCCTTACAGAGAACATGTGTTGTCTTTGATCCCACATTTCAAAGAGATTACCTTTGGACATATTCCACGAAGAGAGAATCAGTTGGCAGATGCATTGGCCACCATGGCATCTATGTTTGAGATCAGTTGGGATGATGAAGCTCCCAAGATTACCATTGATAGATTTGAGAAGCCTGCATACTGCAACGAGATTGATACAGAAGGGGCAGAGGATAAGCCTTGGTTCTATGAAGTGAAAAGATATCTTGAAGCTCAGGAGTTTCCTGAAGGGGCATCTGTCAAAGATAGGAAGTTTCTGAGGAAGTTCTCTGCTAAGTTCTTTTTGAGTAATGGGATTCTGTACAAGCGCAATCATGATTCAACTATGCTTCGTTGTGTGGATAAGAAGGAAGCAACTGAGATTATGGAAGAAATGCACGATGGGACCTTTGGCACTCATTCTAGTGGTCATACCATGGCAAAGAAGATTTTGAGAGCAGGTTACTATTGGTCTACCATGGAAGCTGATTGCTATCAACACTCCAGAACATGTCACAAGTGTCAAATTTATGCTGATAAAGTTCATGTACCTCCATCACCATTGAATGTGTTGACTGCTCCTTGGCCCTTTGCCATGTGGGGCATTGATATGATTGGTGAGATCAAACCTACTGCTTCTAATGGGCATCGTTTCATCCTGGTGGCTATTGATTATTTTACGAAATGGGTAGAGGCAGCTTCATATGCATCTGTGACTAAGAATGTTGTGGCCCGATTCATTAAGAATAATCTCATATGTAGGTATGGCATCCCTGAAAGGATTATTACTGACAATGGCTCTAATCTGAACAATACTATGATTACTGATCTCTGCACGCAGTTTAAGATTAAGCATCACAACTCTTCTCCGTATCGTCCAAAGATGAATGGGGCAGTTGAAGCTGCTAATAAGAACATTAAGAAGATTGTACAGAAGATGACAGTTACTTACAAGGATTGGCATGAGATGTTACCATTTGCTCTTCATGGTTATCGTACTACAATACGTACTTCAACAGGGGCAACCCCATTCTCCTTAGTCTATGGTATGGAAGCAGTTCTGCCCGTTGAAGTTCAGATCCCCTCCTTGAGAATTATGAAGGATGCAGGCTTGGATGAAGATGAGTGGATTCAGACTCGACTAGACCAGATAAATTTGATTGATGAGAAGAGGTTAGCAGCAGTTTGTCATGGCCAGATGTACCAGAAGCGAATGATCAAGGCTTTTAACAAGAAGGTTAAGCCAAAGGTATATCAGGCTGGTGACTTGGTAATCAAGCGTATCATCTTACCACAGGGTGATCCTAGGGGCAAGTGGACTCCAACATATGAAGGTCCATTTGTAGTCAAGACAGTGTTCTCAGGAGGTGCCATGATACTGACTACAATGGATGGTGAGGACTTCCCACAGCCTGTAAACGCAGACATAGTTAAAAAATACTACGCATAAAAAGAGACCCGCTAGGTTGACAGGCCTAGGCAAAAATAAGGGCATCCCGGCAAACCAAAAGGGTTTGGGCAAAAATTAGGGATATATATAAAAAGATGTACACCCGGCAAGTCGAAAACCTGAAAAGGCGGCTTGGGCAAAAAAGGGTATCCCGGTGGATTGAAAACCTGAAAGGGCAATCCAGGCAAAAGTTAGGGATTAAAGCGTATGACTATGTCTCGTTTAGATCACCCATGAAACTGCAACCAGTTGTACTACTTATTCAAGCTCGAACAGATAAAGCTCAATCCAATCGTTTCCGTCTCAACAGCAAGAAGATGAGATACTTGAGTGGCAATAGTAGAATTGAAACTCAATAGGATTGTTTCCCACATAGCTGATTCTTTTTGTAAAACTTTATGGCAAAATCCTCTTACTAGGGTTTATGTCTCCTTGTACAAACTTACCCGTGTATGGGTCACTTTTTGATATAAATAAATTCCATCTTTTGAATCCAGATTTACTTTTACCCTATTTACATAAGCGGAACGTCCATTGGTTGTGTTCGAATGTATGTATGCTTTTGAATATGATTGATGTTTACCAGAAATGCATGTATGCTTTTAATATGATTGATGTTTACCAGAAATGCATGAAAATGCGGTAATAGTATTTACTAAGGACGAACGAGGGAAGGAATCCAACGAAGCTTCGCCGGTTCACCTTTACAGGACAGTTACAAACCCTCAGTAGGACGAATCCATCTTCATAAAGTCTTATTTCCCCTGGAATTTATATCCATCTCTTTTATCCTCATACGGATATTCGGGAAATTACTTTCCAATAAGAGTACGACGAACGAAGACGGGATATTATGTCTACCTTACTATCAAACAAAGACGAAGGTTATATATACCTTACCATCCCCAAACAACGGGAGGTTATATATACCTTACCATCCCCAAACAACGGGAGGTTATCCATACCATGTTATCCCCAGCAGACAGAGGGTTATATATTCTCCAGCAACGAATCGGGATTTATTTTCCCTGGCCAGCAGTTGATGTACGAAGATATCCAGACGCTTCCGGCAGTATCATATCATACATACATCATTTACATCATACCATAGCATACATATCCATAGACATATAATACATTACCTAAGTGCATCATATCATACATGCATACATAAAGCATAAACTAATGTTATTATTCGAATGCTACCTTGTTTTCAGGTTAATTATCCAACAAACAAACTCATGATCTTTGGGACTGCTTTATTGTCACCTCAGGGTTACTTTATCCTCCTGATGAGCTTCTTTGGGACTGCTTTATTGTCACCTCAGGGTTACTTTATCCTCCTGATAATTTCTCATGACTTCAAGACTGCTTTAGAGCTATCCATTGCTCTATCCTCCTGAAATCATATTATTTCTTCAAGACTGCTTTAGAGCTATTGATTGCTCTATCCTCCTGAAGACGTATCACATCATTACTTCAAGACTGCTTTAGAGCTATTGATTGCTCTATCCTCCTGAAGGCATATCATATTATTATTTCAAGACTGCTTTAGAGTTGTCATTATTGATGGCTCTATCCTCCTGAAATCATTACTTCAAGACTGCTTTAGAGCTATTGATTGCTCTATCCTCCTGAAGACATATCACATTATTATTTCAAGACTGCTTTAGAGCTATGGATTGCTCTATCCTCCTGGAATCATATTATTATTTCAAGACTGCTTTAGAGTTGTCATTATTGATGGCTCTATCCTCCTGAAATCATTACTTCAAGACTGCTTTAGAGCTATTGATTGCTCTATCCTCCTGAAGACATATCACATTATTATTTCAAGACTGCTTTAGAGTTATCATTATTGATTGCTCTATCCTCCTGAAGACATATCACATTATTATTTCAAGACTGCTTTAGAGCTATTGATTGCTCTATCCTCCTGAAATCATATTATTTCTTCAAGACTGCTTTAGGGTTGTCATTATTGACTGCTCTATCCTCATGAAGACATGTTGTTACATCAGTATTACTCCAGACTCCTGACAGCTCTCATTATACTGCTGAAGAACTTTCCCCTAGTGGCATCTTTAAGCCCACTCAATCATGTTCAACCAACCATCAATATCACTCTATACACTGGAGAGTGCAAATTTTTGGGCTTTTGTGTTCAATCCCCTTCAACCTTCCAGGTTACGACTGGCAAATATACCAATCTAACCCCTCAGGTTTCAGAAAATTGAACAGGGGCAGCTGTTGCACCCCAAAATTTGCCCTCACAATACAAGACTTTGTGTTCTAAGAAGATTCACAAGGTTCACAAGTTTCTCAACACTTGCATAACCTTTCATGAGGTTCATGAAGTCTACAAGTTACTTCTTGAATGTTCACAAGGTTCACAAGTTCCACAATACTTTCAATACCTTTCATGAAGTTCATGAAGTCTACAAGTCACTTCTTGAAGGTTCACAAGGTTCACAAGTTTCTCTACATTTTCAACACCTTTCATGAGATTCATGAAGTCTACAAGTCACTTCTTGAAGGTTCACAAGGTTCACAAGTTTCACAATGGTTACAAAGCTTTCCTGAGGTTTATGAGGTCTACAAAGCCACTTCATGAGGTTCACAAGGTTCACAAGCTTCACAATACCTCCCATGAGGTTCACAAGACAGTTTATGAAGATTCACAAGGTTCACAAAGTTCACAATTGGTCAAAGAAGTTGACAATTCCCTCAGACAATGCACCTCCTAAGCAGTGCATCCAAAACTAGGGTTTTGACTTTAATCAGGCTAAGTGGACTTCCAATACCTCAAGTGAGTTTCATAACATCTTATATGTGTGTAAGAACCCCCATGTCAAGTTTCAAGACTTTTCTCAAAAGTTTGCTCAGTCAGATGATCAGATAAGTCAAAATCAGTCAATGTAGTTAAAAAGTCAAACTGAGGTCAACTGTGGTCAAACCAAAGTCAAACTTCATGATTTTTTGCCAACATCAATTATATGAAGTAAAATTCATCATTTGATCAAGGGTTGATCATGATTCATCAAGGAGATTCCAGATCATCAATAATCAGGAGTTTCTAAATTAGGGTTTCCTCAGTAAAAGTCAACTGAAATTTGACCAGGCATAACTTTCACATACTTAATCACCAAGTCTCCATCCAAAGCTCATTTTAAAGGAAATTGAATTCTCTACAACTTTGATGTTGAAAGTTAAGCCCAAAAATGCTTCATTTGAAAGATGTGATCTAAGACATTATAGGTCATTTCAAAAGTCAACAAAAAGTCAACAACTTCAAAAGGGCATAACTTGAGATTGGTAAATAATATGAACCTGAAACCAATGGGGTTGTTTAGAGGACTCTTCAAGCTTTCCAAAAAGTCCAAGAACACCCTCATACCTTTAAAATTGAGGGAGATGTGCCTTTGCAAAGTTGGGAAATTTTGTGATGGTTTATGTTGAAAATGGAGGCTTAAAAGTATTTCTTTCCAAATGGGCTGCCCAAGTCATGACCCAACCCATACAATAATAACATGCACGAAATTTCCATGATATTTTCATATTTTTTATTTTATTTAATTAATTTATTATGATTTATTACATTTAAAATCATTTTAAATTAAAATAAAATATTAAACATGAAGATATATTTTTGTGATTGAATCTAGAAAGTCTTAAAGGGTGATTGGAGTCAAAGAGGAATGAAATCATGTGAATTATCCCAAAATAGCAAGCACTCATGATCAAATATTTGAAATTTACACTATGATCTTTTTGAATATTTTTTGGATCAAATTTTCACATAACCCATCCATGTTTCTGACCTAAATCAATCACACATATATACTAAACACAAACCTAACACTCTTTCACGATTTCCACAGCCCAAGAGTAAGTTCACCATTGTTCAAAAACCTCTCCACAAGTCACATTCGGAATTTTGGATTTAAGGCATTTGAAGGTAAAACAAGCACATAGCAAGCTTCCTGGGACTTCTCTGATCATGAACCATCCATCATATGCATCCATACCATGCTCTAATGCCTTACCCGAATCAAACTTGGCCATGGATTTCAATTTTTTGATTCTGTTTGTTTATGCATTATTAACAAATTTTGTTTGTGTTTTTGTGTTTATAGTGATCCAAGGAACAATTCTGGACAAATCAATTGGATTTCCCTTGCTTAGAACCGATTCGGCCATGTTAGGGTTCATGACCTCCAATTAGGGTTTATCATTTGAATGCATATAAATAAATTATGAAAACATAGAACTGTTGTGTGAATCGTGAGAATCATAAATCACTAACCAATTTCATGAATCAATGTGGTTTTGGTTGAGTTTCGTTTTCGCAGGTTTTGTTAGGGTTTCAATTTCACAGGAAAATTCGTGGAGGATTTCGCAGCAAATTTTGAAGGTCTTGAGGTTGAAGATGAAGCTTCCCGCGCCCTGGAAATTCAAAAATTTGTTTAAAATATTTTATGAATTATTATTAGTTTACTTATCACAAGCGTGCCTGTGGTCTGGTGGTAAGGCTGGAACGTATATGCTATAAAGGCCTTGGTTCGATTCTTGGCCATGGCATTGTTTTATTTTATTTTTGCAGGAATAAAAGACAACATAATATATAATATGTTATTGCCGTTCCATGACCAGAAGGGCTCTCCCAGCCAGGCGGTCAAGCATGCGCATGAATGTCCCTAAGATCCTGGGTTCAACTCCCACCCCAGGCCTTTTGTGTTCTTATTTTTTTTGGATTTTTGCAAGGCAAGGCATAAAACAAACTTGATTCATTCTTCTACTACCTGCGCTGGGTTAGCCTAGTGGTATGCTTTGTGGCTTGCAAGTTGGGTGTCCTGGGTTCAAACCCACCCCAGGTAAGTTCTCTTTTTACCATTTTCTTCTATTTTTATTTCTTTGATTAATTAGCTTAATTGTTTCTTAATATTAATAAAAAAGGAATAAATTGTATACGTATGTATGTTTAAAATAACCTTCATTTTTTTTCTAAAATCCAAACTTCTATTTTTCTCAACTTAAAATATTTTCTTTGTTATATGATTAAATTATAAGATATTTGTTTATAATTTGTATAAACCCTAAAAGCTATTTTCAAAAATAAAGCCTAATCCTATTTTTTCTAAATAGTTTTATTCCTTAATTGTTAATATAATTGTATTGTAAATTTATTTATTCTCATATTGTAAATATAATTATAAATTATTTTTCTCATATCAAATATAATTATGTTTCATGCTATTAAAAATTTAATTTTGTAAATAAAAATAATTGCTTGATCATATCTCTTTTTAATATAATTGTTCATATGAAAATTCAGTAATTTCTTATAATTTTGAAAAAAATTTGTTTATT
Organism: Lathyrus aphaca; assembly: GCA_963966055.1. Classification (NCBI taxonomy): domain Eukaryota; kingdom Viridiplantae; phylum Streptophyta; class Magnoliopsida; order Fabales; family Fabaceae; genus Lathyrus; species Lathyrus aphaca. Next base: position 149,413,512 of record OZ014521.1, read on the forward strand.
GTTACTAACTAAATTATTATGTATTATTATATTATATTTTTATTTTGTTTATTCTAATTATTCTTATTCTTATTTACTAACCATATTATTATTATTATATTTTTATACTTCTAACCTTGTTTATTATTTCTAATTATTCTTATTGTTATTTTCACTAACTTTATATTTCTACTAACCTTATTTAATTTTTCTTATTATTTACTAACCCCAATATTTTATTATTAATTATTTGCTTATTATATTTATTTTGATTATATTTTGCTATTTATTTTATTTTGTTGTAATTGCTTCCTTGGTGTAATTTTGCAAATATTTTAATTATTTAATTATTGTTATGGTTAGTAGTTAGGGAGTGTAACAACATGTATGCAATATTAAAATAAATTTAGATAATTTTTAATAGAAGATAATTAAAATAAACATGTCACACACGTAAGTCGATTTTAATCGCCGTCTCACTTCCTAAGGTTACCCCTCAAGTTGCCTACGAATAATGGTCAAGTGGGGTGTATAAAGCAAGTCCCTCAAACAAAAAATCATCAAAGTCCCTTATGGTTGCCTTTACGAATCGAGTCCCTTTCGAAAAATGATGATAGTCCCTCCAGTTTGCTTATTACACCCCACAATGGCCTTCAAAATCAAATTGTCCCTCACATGTCCCTTAATATCCAAAGTAAGGACTACCTACTCCTTAATAGTAGGGATAGTCTTACCAAGGAAAGGATAAAGAATAAGAAAGGCCTTAAACATTAGGGTAGGTTACTCCTAGGTGCTTGCTCACTTCAAAACTTTTTTCACACTTAAACAAATTTCAAATAAATTTTCAAACAAGTTTTTTACACATCCATACATGGGTTATTACTAAACTATTCTGAAGATTTTTTCTATTCACACACTACACTTTCAAAAACAATTTAAAGTGAGCTTAAGTACCTAAGAGCCCATGGATAACCATGGATGTAAAGGGTGCTAACACCTTCCCTTTACATAACCTACCCCCCGGACCCAAAATATTCTCTAAGGTCTTTCCTGTTCTTTTATAACCTTTCCTTATGGATAAAATAAAAGTCGGTGGCGACTCTTGCTATCCGCAACATAACTTAAAGTCAGTTCTCCCACCGTGTTACAAGTACGCACATCTTTCACCTTATCAAAAACTTGTTCACCTGACAATGCGGGTGGAGCTCTACGATGTTCGGTGTCTCCATTGAATGCTTTTCTCCACCCACGGTAGTGATGTTTAGAATGTAAGAATCTACGATGACCGAGAAACACATTCTTCTGGCAAAGTTCCAATCGAATCGTATCGGTTCCGTCTTCACAAACAGGACACGCACGTTGACCTTTAATGCTATACCCAGATAGATTCCCGTATGCTGGAAAATCATTAATTGTGCCAAACAACATCGCCCTCAAATTGAAACTTTCTTTCCTATATCCATCATAAACCTCCACACCGTTCTCCCACAAAATCTTTAAATCTTTGATCAGAGGTGTCAAGTATACGTCTATGTCATTCCCTGGTTGTTTAGGCCCAGAGATAAACATAGATAACATCATGTACTTACGCTTCATACATAGCCACGGAGGTAGGTTATAAATCATAAGAATCACAGGCCATGTGGTATGTGAGATACTTTGAAGACCATGTGGGTTCATTCCATCAGTAGATAATGCCAATCAAAGGTTTCTTGCTTTTGATCCAAACTCAGGATAATCATTATCAATCTTCGACCACTGTGGTGAATCAGCCGGATGCCGATACTTTCCATCAATAATTCTTTCATCTGCATGCCAAGTAAGATGTCTTGCATCGGTTTCACTACGAAACATGCGCCTAAATCTCGGAATTATCGGAAAATACCATAAGACTTTTGCGGGAGATAATCTTTTCTTATATCGAGACAAACCGCATTTAGGGCACTCAGTTAACGTTGCATATTCTTTACGAAACAAAATGCAATCGTTAGGACAAGCATGTATCTTATCATAGCTCATGCCAATAGAGCACAACATTTTTTTTGCCTCATAGATTCGATTAGGAAGAACATTATCATCCGGTAGCATTTCTCTCATAAGGGCCAACAACTCTATGAAACTTTTATCCGACCATCCATTGCCCGCCTTTAAGTTGTACAACTTTAATACCGCAGAAAGTCTTGAGAATTTAGTGCAACCTTTGTACAACGGTTTCTCTGCATCGCTTACCATCCTCTCAAACATTTCAGGACAATCATGAAGATCTTCTTCCAGTGCTTCTACAATCTCTTCAACTCGATCACAATCATATGTTTCCGTGTCTTTGTCGTATGAAGCATAGGTTGTATTACTTTTTCCACTCGATTCACATTCTCGTTAATTTTCTCACCATGAAATATCCAACACTGATAACTTTGATCAATTCCATGCCTCAGCAAATGCGATTTCAATCCATGTGCGTCAATCTTACCAATATAACAACAACGCAAGCAAGGACAATGCATTCGTCTGGGGTTTTCAGCGTGTTGAACAGCATACTTAACGAATTCCGCAACCCCACTCTCGTACTCTTTGGTCATTCGATCGGCACAGATCCATGTTTTATCCATGGTTTTCCTACTTATTAAAGTAAACAATCAATCCAGACGAAAATACATAACTAAGGTAGTATCTTTGAATATCCTAACAATTTTAAAGTTCAATTCATTTTAAACTTCAATAACGTATACATAACCAATGTTAATATAAACTTCAATAACGTATCCGATACGCCAATATACCAACTTTAATTACCTCATCACTTTCATTTTTTATATTACAAGAATCAAACTTTTTCTATTACAATATACCTATAACTATACCTATAACTGTATTAGAGTTCGTTCAATCATTTTATGGGAGAAATCTTGTTGCTTTAGAATGAAAGTGAGATGAACAACACTTTCACAGTTAAAAAGAAAAAAAACTACCTATTCAGTCTTCAAGTAAAATCACTAAGGAAACATGAAGTTTGAACAATATTGAACATCTCAACAAAGTTAAACCAAAAAACATCAAGTTATAATTATTAGTCATCACACAATCTTTTTGATTGCTTTCCAACATTATATCACCATTTAATCTCAAAATACTGATATTTCCCTAAATAACAGAGCATGAAAAATCAGAACTGAAACCGAAGAAATGAAAAAATGAAGAACATACCGCAATGAACGATTCTTCAAACACTTTCAGAAATGAAAGATTCTTCAAACACTTGCAATGCCTGAAACCGAATGAATGAAAAAATGAATAAATGACGAACTGAAACCGAACTGAAATCAGAAATGAAAAAATGAAGAAATGAAGAACATACCGCAGTAGAAACGAACGATTCTTCAAACACTTTCAATGACTGAAACCGAAGGATGACAATGTATTCAAGTTCGCTGTTAGGGTTCGCTGGAGGGGTTTGTTCGCAGGAGGGAAAACAAAAAGAACAGAGAACGAAAATAGAAGTCTGAAATTTAATTTTAATTAGACCTTAGACAGCGCTTTTGTGGAAAGCGCTTTCTAAGATATGCCTTAGACAGCGCTTTCCAAAAGCGCTTTCTAAACCCCCCCCCCCCCCTTTAGACAACGCTTTTGGTTTTAATTTTTTTTTTAATTGAAAGACTTTAAACAGCGCTTTCTCTAAAGCGCTGACTAAGGTCTATATTTAAAAGCGCTTTCAAAAAGCGCTGTCTAAGGGGGGGTCTTAGACAGCGCTTTTAGAAAGCGCTGTCTAAGACCCCCCCTTACACAGCGCTTTCATTATTTTTTTAGAACATTTTTCGTGTTTTATTTTAATTTTAACCTTAGACAGCGCTTTCTTTTAAAAGCGCTGTCTAAGATGCGCTGTTAAAAAACATTTTTGGCGTAGTGTGGTAACATTTAAATCATAAAAGTTATAATTGTATTTATTTTAATATGTTTCTTTTACAACCTTGCATTACGCATTATATTTGAGATGTAAATATATATCATAAAATAATACCAAATGTATGTGACTATAAAGATGGTTATTGACTTATGTACATATTTTGTTTATGCTTTGATCCTTCGCTGCCTAAATTTTTCATTAACTTTAATTCCATTCAAATAAATTATTTAAAATATAAAATGCTTTTACTCATGAAATAAAATTATAACACATGACACTATCAGTTAGATTCAGGTGAAAAAATAACATAAATCTTCCTCTCATTGTCCATTTGAATTGTTGTTTGTGTAATGAAATTATGACATGGGACACTACCAGTCATATAAAATCTAAACAAACAATAAAAATACATCTTTAAAATTAATTAACTAATAACACGCAGCAACGCGTGCGCCCATGCAGACGCACGGGTCATCTACTAGTGAGTACAAAATAGTGGATCAACTACATCAAACACCCTCAAAGATCTCTAATCTCTCGTTGTTGTTAAACTTATAGCCATGTCGAGAAGAATTTTGAAAGTTTTAAACCAAACTCATATCACTCAAGACATCATGTTATACCAATTCGATGAGGTAGTCGCCAATATCACCTCCTGCAAAAATCTAAGCTTCAACAACGACGAGTTGCCAACTGAGAGGAGGGACCAAAATAAGGCTTTGCATATATCACTGAAGTGTCTGGAAAATGTCCTCACAAGAGTTTTAGTTTATAAGGGATCCTTAATGAATGTTATGCCCAAATTAACTCTTGCTAAATTGTCGTTTGATGGGACATATATGAAGCCTAATTCTTTGGTAGTAAAGGTGTTTGATGGTTCAAGAAGGACATTCATTGGCGAGGTGGACTTACCTATACAAATTGTCCTCATATCTTTGAAATCACTTTCCAAGCAATGTATATCATTCACGTGTACTATTGTCTGCTAGGGAGACCTTGGATTCATCCACTTGATGTTGTTACGTCCACCCTACACCAGAAATTGAAATTTGTTACAAAAAAAATTGGTAAATATTTCCGATGAAGAGGATATGCTTGTAAGCCATTTGTCGTCCTTCCAATACATCTAAGCAACTGAATAAGCCTTGGAAACCTCTTTGCAAGCTTTAGAGATTTCCAATGTTATTGTCATGGGTGAGAGGGACTCCGCAAATAAGCGAAACATGCCAATCACTTCTTGAAAAGTGCAAAGCATACGGTAGAAATGGGAAGCTCCAAAGATTGAACGTGGTTATTGAATTTTCTTAAGAAAAGGGAAAGATATGGGTTAGGATATAAATCGTCCATAAGGAAGAAAGGAGACACAGTTCTGAATGCTGAAAAGAGACCCATCTGTAGCATTCAATAAACTTTCTACGGTGCGGGATTTATCTACGATGATCAAGTAATCGCTATTGAAGATACCACAGCTGAAGAGGATGTACCCTGCTTGGTGTACCTTTCCACTCCAAACGTAGCCCTCGACAACTGGAAGACTGTTGGAATTCCTGATACTTTCCATTATCAAAGTTATTTGTTGTATTTTTAAATCCTTTTGCTTGGCCTTAGACTTGATGATAGCTTGTATAGAACCCCTTTTATTTTCAGATGTTTAATTATTATTAATGAAAAAGCATTTTGTTGCCTCATTCATCTTTACCTTTCACTTTTGTTTCTTTACTGTTTTAAGAAAATGGATTTTTCTTTCATTACACTTTTTGTTTTTGTTTTTACTTTTTTCTAAAATGTCATCATCAAACCATGCAGTCCATAAACAAATCCATTGAAAATGACGCTGTTATAATCCCACATAACCTTGAACTCCCTATTAACTACGCCAAAGAGGATTGTGAGGACGATTGCGAACATTCTGAGGAACAGATAAAGTTGTTAGATATTGGGGGAAAAAACCAAGTCCCACATTGTCTAAATAAATAACTCACAAAGGGTTTAAATAGAGTGACACTCCCCACCTTACCAACCGGTTTTGTAGGGTGAGTTAGATCAAACTCTAAATTCTAACATGGTATCAAGAGCCTAACGATTCGGGCCACCCACCAATTTAATATGCGGACCAAGCCAAAGATGTGTTGGGCGCAAGGGGGTGTATTGGGAAAAAAAAACCTAGTCCCACATTGGCTAAATAAATAACTCACAAAGGGTTTAAATAGAGTGACACTCCCCACCTTATCAACCGGTTTTGTAGGGTGAGTTAGGTCAAACTCTAATTCTAACATTAAATAACAAGTCTAAAGTGATACAAACACATCAATATCTAGTGGAAGTAATCAATGGGGAATGAGCATAACAAAAAGGAGGTCAAGATTGGAGTATCTTTAAAAGAAAGCGAACGATAAAAGTTCTCTTTGATTTAAAGACCAAACTTTTTATCTCTTGAGACACCATATTTTATGAACATATATTTTCATACATCGAATACAACCACTCCCTATACCATAATTCCTTTACCTATTATACGTCCTCCCAGTCCCCATCCTAATGTTAATCATGAACCTCCTTATATTACTCCCACATGCAAATCCAACCAAACCTTAAAACCTTTAACATACCTAGAAGACTATCATTACTCTTTTCTTTAAAGTAAATCTCCTTCCAACATCAGCAATTAAGGTAATATCAAATTCCTTATATGACTGTCATAGAAAGTTTAATCTTAAATTATGCACTATACAAGAACTCGCCACTTATTCTCAAGCCTTAAGGACCCTAATTGGCAACAAGCCATTACTAATGAGATTGATTCCCTTAAAGCTACAAAAACTTGGGATCTTGTACCTCTCCCACCTAACAAAAAATCCATTGACGGTAAATGGGTATTCAAAATAATTTTTTAGCCAATGGAACTATAGAGAGGTATAAAGCTTGTTTAGCAGCTAAAGGTTTCAATCAATTCGAAGGGATTGAGTATCTGCAAACTTTAAGCTTTATTATTTAGATGACTAATATACACCTTAGGTTATCATTGGTCGCCTCTAACGGCTGACACCTTCAACAACTTAATATCAACACTACTTTCTTTCATGGTAACTTATATGAGAATGTTTATATGAAACTCCCTCCGGGTCTAAAAGTCCCTAAAAGCAATAACATATTTTGTAAATTTAATCGATCCATATACGACTTGAAAGAAGCTAGTCGGAAATGGAATCAGAAACTCACTAATACTTTAGTCAATCTCAGAAACTCACTAATATTCTTTATTAACTAAGAAATATGATAAATGGTTTACTGTTATGCTAGTATATGTTGGTGATTTACTTATTGCATGTAACCACATGGACATTATCGTTAACATCAAGCATGTTCTAGACACTAAGTTTAGCATAAAAGACTTAGGGAACATCAAATATATCCTAGGATTTGAAGTAGCTCGATCTTCAAAAGGGATAGCTATTTGCCAACGAAAATAGAGTTTGGACATCCTATAAGAAGTTGATTTGCTTGGCGTTAAGCCAACACCTACGACCATGGATCCTAATCACAAACTCCAATCTGACACCAAAACTCTTCTCTCTAATCCTACTATTTTCAGAAGTCTAATTGGTAATTATTATATTTGACTTACACAAGACCTTGTATCAGTTTTTCAGTTTGAAACTTCCAAATCCCACTAATATCCATCTTGAAGTTGTGTTTCGGATCCTAAGTTACATAAAGGTTGCTCTATCTCAAGGCTTGCTCTTCAAAACTGAATAATCTCATAAATTGACCGGATTCAATGACTCTGATTGGGATTCTTGTCCCAACACCAGACGATGAACAACAATATTTTGCTTTTATTTCAACAGCTCCCTCAACCGCTCCCTCATCTGTTTGAAAAGAAAAAGGCAACACATTGTTTCAAGATCATCCTCGAAAGTTGAATACAACACTCTCTCGTTAACACTACATATGAGGCCCAATGGCTTTTTTACCTTATTCATGACCTCGAAGTTCCTCGCAAAAACCTTATCAGCATATACTGCGACAAGAAATCCATACACATTGCCAACAACCCCGTCTTCCATGAAAGAATGAAACACATTTAAATGGAATTCCATGTTATTCGTGATAAGATTCAAGGCAATGTTATTCATCTCTTTCCATTTTTGACAGGATAACAAGTTGTAGTTTTGTTCACAAAATCCTTGCACAATGGTATATTCTGTTGGAAAATTAATATAAATTGAATGGATTGAGGCTAGAATCGTGAACAAAATCACTTTCTATAAAAGTATTTCAAGTACTCTAAAAAATATCTCAGAGTTGGAATGCAGGAATATCCAGGATAATTCAGCCTTTTATCGAGTCTGCGCAAGACCGACGAAAACTCGAATGTAGCGAAGAGTGTCTAGAATTTTGTGTGAAGAGGAAATGTTTTTCTGTTGTAATTTCATGAATTCCGGAATTGAGTATTTATAAACCATGTATGTGTTGTTTCACAAGGTTGAAACCCTTGATGAAACCACATATTTTAACCAAAAGTTGTATTATTTCCAAGCATTGCATGTGTTCATTCCAAAGCAACACTTCACGAAGCGTTGCTTCTCTTCGAATTCAATAATTAATCTTTACTTGAATATTTTCTTTTCATTTGGAACACACTCATTATTATTAATTTATAATAATTTACAACAATTCCCCATTTGTTCTAATAATGACAAGACCAATTTCAGAAAAAGAGAAACATAGAATGTTAATACAGTTAAGTATCTTTCAATTTGAACTTAACCTTAGCAAGAATAACGTAAAGTCTAATCGGAATGTTAGTTAGAAATGCTTTGAACCGTTATCCTTTATGATTAAACCAATATTATCTTATACACACTCTTTAGTGGTTCTTCGCCTACATCTTTTACCTAGCACTATTTAAGGCCATGTGTTTTTCTTGTTTTCGTGAGAGAAACTCCAACTCTCAATTTGAGATGGCACCATCTCAAAATTCACATAGGTGAAATTCGTATTGTATCCTTTTCCATGAGACACATACCCTCAGTATTGAACTTCATTAAGAGTTTAAATAAAACTCAACCCTCGTTTTAAATGTCAACATTATCACGAAATGTTCGACAAACATCCAAATCAATGACTTGTTGTTACCCATTGAATCTTGAGGTTAATGTTCTACTAACGTAAGATTGGGTTGTCGCTGTTATCAAAACTCTTACTCAAGGAGTTTCAACCTCATGCCTCTCGAGGTTGTTTTTACTAAGCTTCTGGCTAGTGGCTTAGTAAATGGATCAAGAAAATTATAGCTCGATCGTATATATGTGAATGATTACATCCTTAATCAATTTTCTCACAAAAAAATGTCTAAGTCCTACTTGTCTAGACTTTCTGTTACACACTTTGTATGTTTTAGTTAAAGTGGTTTGACTACTGCAATGTATCAACACCTTTGAAACATTTTCATTGGCCAATGGAACTTCCAACAAAAGATCCATCAACCATTAAACTTCTTCATTATTGAAAGTAAGAGCATCGAACTCTAAACCAATGGTTTAGAGAGCGATCCACATTTATTTCATGCTCTTCCAAGAAAATTCACCCCCGACTAGTGTAAATGTCCACCTAAATGCAAATTTATGATATTCCACACTCAGTATTCAACTCGCATCGGTATATCCTTCTAATATGGTAGGAAATCTACCATAATGGAGATTGAGAGTTTCTTTTTTCATAAGATAGCTGAAAAAACATAATGATGGCCTTATGGCTCTCACCATTTGGATTGCTAGTAAAATCTACTCATTTTACTAGTTGTAATTGTTGTCAGATCTAGTACATTGCATACACTTGCATACTCCAATTGGGAAATAACTCTTTCATCATTATTTTGAAGTTTGACACTAGAGTCAAATAGAGTGGTCACTTTCTTAAATCTTATTTTGAAGTTTATCAAGTACTTTTCTCAACATAGTGTGTTTGACTAAGTTCATAACCCCCACTATTTTGCTTTCCTTTGATCCCCAAAAGTGTGCCAACTAGTCCAAGATCATTCGTCTTGAATGTAAAGCTTAGAAACCTCTTCGTTTCTAAAATATTATTCATCTCATTGCTAATGACCAATCATATAATTAACATAGAGACAAATTAATATCACAATATTCTCACACTACTTTATGAACAGATACTTGTAACAAAAATTAGACGAATAAATGTTTTTGATAATCATACATGATGATGCAAAAAGGTTTTAGATGAAGTGAGAGATGAAAGCATGAGCAATTTAAAGTAGTATAGTATGAATTTCAATGAGCACCTTAGTTATGTTTACTTGTTTCAAATTTTTACTTGAATTTCCATGTTTAACCTTCTTGTTCAACTTCATCATTGATGTGTATTTTGATTATTTTCTTCTTTAATAATTTTTGTCTTCATCAAAACTAAAAAAGATATACTATGTATTCTTTACAATCTCCCCCTTTTGATGATGACAAACTCTTTGATTTTGTGTTTTGATAATGATTGAAATATCTCCCCTAAGTTGTATGTTTCCCCCTTAATTGGTAAATCTTTTGTTCATTATCAAGAAGCACATAATCTTTTGGTTGTTCCATGTAAATCTCTTAATCAAGATCTTTATTTTGTAATGTCATTTTGAAATCCATTTCAGGAACTATACGTTCATGCAAGAAAACTAATGCAAACGAAACTCTGATTTTCGTTGTGCTTGCTACTAGTGCATATGTATCAAATGATAAACACTTTTTTTTATAATAAAAAAAACCCTTTGGCCATTAATTTAGACTTGTAGGTGATTAGTGTACCATCATTATGATACTTCCTTCTAAACACCCACTTGCATCCAATAAGTCTTGATCCTTTAGATAGATCATGAAATTCCCAAGTGTGGTTTGACATTATTGAATTCATTTTTTCTTGGATAGCAGCATTCCAAGAGAAGTCCCTTTAAGTTACTTCTTCATTGTAAATCTTAGGAGCATTTTCCACTTGAAGAATAATAGGAATTTTACGAACAAATTTTTTACTATTTCCTTCCATTAGATAAAAGAAATAACAAATTATTAATTTTGTTCGGTCCTAGATCCTTAGTTTTTCAGACTCTCTTACTTATTCTAAGTTCAGGTTGTTTTTCAACAATCCATGAAGAATCTTTCTCACGAGATTCTTCATTAGTGACAGACTTTTGGTTTGCGTTTTAACAATCTATGAAGAATTTATGAAGAATGTATAAAGAATCTTCCTCGCGAGATTCTTCATTCCAAAACAACACTTCACGAAGTGTTGCTTCTCTTCAAATTTAAAAATTAATTTTCACTTGAATATATTTTTTTTATCATTTTGGAACATACTCATTATTATTAATTTTTAATAATTTACAACATATTCCACAATCTTTCTTCTAAATTAGGACTATATGACATATACTCCAATTTAAGAGGGTGTCAAATATAATTAGGTTGTGTTAAGTACTGATTTTTCCAAAATGATAGGAATCAGTTTTTATTTTTATGTAAAAGCCCAGTGTGTATATAAGACACATATAGGTTTATGAGATATTTTATTCAGAATATTCAAAATATTTTGTTCCTTTTTAATGGTATTGTCACATTATTGGTGTCCAATGGACATCGATTAACACCTCTATAATCAGATTTAACAAGCCTTCCAATAAAGGAATTAGAATGTGACTTTAATGCTGTTAATGTTATGGTTATGGTGCTGATTAGAGATAATGAAGAGAAAAAAAAATGAATCACAATAGGAAAAGTTATAGTGCAGATTAGGGAAATTTGGATTAAGTTAGAATTTGAAACTTAAATTTTACTGATTAGTAAGTGTTATGGTACAGATTATGGAAGTTTTGATTTAAGAATTTGTTAAAATAATTTTTCAAAAAAAAAAAAAAATTTGTTCAAAGAAAAGGGGTTTTGATTGGATGAAAATTTATTTAAGGAATTATTAAGAATCGTTAAAAAGGAATTTTATGGGATAAAACATGTTCTTGATTTTGGGAATTTGGTTCTATTAGTTTTAGTGTTTATTTTTCTTTCATTTTTTTTTTGTAATCTTTTAAATTTTAATTTGGATTTTATATTATGTTTATTTCTTATATGATATTAATGTATTAATAATGTGTAATTTTTTTTTAATACAATTGGATTTCTCCAAGTCATAAAATCATGTGCCACATTATTAAAATATCACACATCTTTAAATTTTATTTTTTAAATTATGACAAATATTTTTATAAAATGATACGTCATATTTTATTGTTGAGAGTAGGACTCTTTTCAGTACGGTCCGATCCGGATATTTACTATTCCGAGAATCGGATCGAAATACTAATCGGGTAATTTAGAACTGGACCAAAACAGTAATGAGTAATTTTTTTGGATCGAAATCGGACCGATACTTTGAGTATCCGATAAAAGTATCCAATATAGTATCCATTTTCGGTACCGAATAAAAAAATTATCTATCTCGGATCGAATAACATTTCGATAGGTTGTTAGAACAACATAAACAACAAAACCAGAATTGAATTGAAAGTGAAGGTGTAAAATGGTGAAAATGGAATTTGGGGAAGAAGAAGATGAATTGAGAGAGAAAGAGAATTAGAGTAGAGAGATTAATTTGGATGAATATAGAAATTGGCATTAATTGGAATTGGAATTACAATAAAGTTTTTATAATGGATACAATTGAGAGAACAAAAAATACAAAATCTACAACTAAAAGTGCATTGCTGTTAATGCTGTTATTTTTCAGTTTTTGACAGTGGTAACCGGTTACTCACCGAGGGGTAACCGGTTACTGCTGTTGCAGACTGAAAAATACAGCAGTTTTACAGCACTTTCAACACACCACCTCACTTTAGTTGATCCAAGTCCAGCATGTTCAAGCTCTTCACCAGTCTCTTGAACACCTCATTTGCCACACCCTTCGTCAACAAATCCGCAACTTGGTCCTCGCTTCGGCAATAGCTCAATCTAAGCTTTCCGTCACCGACTAATTCTCTCAAGTAATGAAACTGCATCTCAATGTGCTTGCTCCTTCCGTGTGCAATCGGATTCTTCGCAAGATTAATCGCGGAAACATTATCCACAAACAGTGTGGTAACATCATCACCACATCCCAATTCCTTCATTAGATTCATAAGCCACATAGCTTGGCACGCACTCAACGAAGCCGCAATGTACTCGGCCTCACAAGAAGAGAGTGCTACAACCGGTTCCTTCTTGGAGCACCAAGAGATTGGTGTATTACCGAACATAAAGATGTAACCCGCCGTTGATTTTCGATCATCTTTATCTCCGCACCAATTGGAATCGGTGTAGCCTAGTAAAGTACATTTGCGTCCCATATCCGATGCGGGAAATAGAATTCCGCAACCAAGAGTACCTTTCACGTATCTAAGGATTCTCTTAACCGCTGCCAAGTGTGACACCTTAGGTCTCTCCATGAATCTACTCGCAATACCGACACTAAAAGCCAAATCCGATCGCGTATTGCACAAGTACCTCAACGATCCAATCAAACTCCGGTAAAGTGTTGGATCTACATCATCCTCATCCTCACTTTTGGACAGCTGTAATCTTGCTTCACAAGGTGTACTAGAAGCGTTGCAATGCTCCATTTCACACTTTTTCAAGATATCAAGTGCATACCTCCTTTGATGCATAAGCAGCCCCGCTTTTGACTTGTGGAACTCTATGCCAAGGAAGTAACTCATCACACCAAGATCCGTCATCTCAAACTCACTCATGAGCTCCCCTTTGAACCTTGAAATACACTTGTCATTGCTGCCCGTAATCAAGAGATCATCAACATACAAGCAAAGTATGATAACACCATCAATCGTATCCGATCTCACATAAACACCATGTTCGGATACACATCGTTTGAAACCGATGTCAACAAGAAAACCGTCTATGCGTTTGTTCCAAGCTCTTGGAGCTTGTTTCAAACCATACAACGCCTTATGTAGCTTGTAATACTTCCTCTCTTGATTTTTAATCACGAAACCGGGTGGCTGCCCCACATAAACTTCCTCATCAAGAGGACCATTCAAAAACGCAGATTTCACATCCATTTGGTAGATCACCCAATTGTTGCTATGTGCAATCCCAACAACCAAACGAATAGTCTCTAGTCTAGCCACCGGTGCGAATACCTCCTCGTAGTCTATACCTTCACGTTGCAAGAACCCTTTAGCCACTAATCGAGCTTTATGCTTGATCACTTCACCCTTAGGATTTGCTTTGACTTTATAGACCCAACGCACACCTATCGGTTTCTTTCCAAGCGGTAAATCGACCAACTCCCAAGTACCATTCTTCTCAATAGATTCCAGCTCCTCCTTCATTGCACATATCCATTTATTATCACTTAAGGCTTCCTCCTCATTTACCGGTTCAGATTCGGCCATAAGTGCGAAATGAACAAAATCACCATCGTTATTCACTTCGGTATCTAGGAACCTTTCATAGTCTCGGAGTCTTTGAGGCATAGCTCTTTGCCTCACAGGTCTACCCTCATTAACAACATTGTTTTCAGCTGCTGTAGGTGTAGGTACAGCGGAATCGGACGCCTCCGGATCAGACAATTCAAAAATCTGCTGTTGCTGTTTTTTCTGCAGTAACCGGTTACTCTCTGGTGGGTAACCGGTTACTGCTGTTGCTGCAGGATTTTTTATTTCGTCAAACTGCACGTCCCGGCTTATCACGATCTTCCGATTCTTCTCATCAAACAGCTTGTATCCCCCAGTAGAATGATATCCAACAAGTATCAACTTTTCACCTTTATCATCCAACTTCTTTCTAAGTTGATTCGGTATGTGACGATACGCAATCGATCCAAAAACGCGCAAATGAACCACACTAGGTTTGAAACCACTCCAAACCTCTTCGGGTGTGATATTCTGCAGCTTCTTAGTAGGACACCTATTCAACAAGTAGGTAGTCGTAGATACGGCCTCACCCCACAATTCCTTAGGTAACTTCTTCCCACAAAGCATGCTACGCACCATGTTCATTATTGTACGATTTTTCCTCTCGGCAGCCCCGTTTTGTTGAGGCGTATATGGAGGCACCACCTCACGCACAATACCCTCAAGATCACAGAAATTCCCAAACTCATTAGAGGTATACTCACCTCCACCATCCGTTTTGAGAACTTTGAGTTTTCGGCCGCTTTGACGCTCCACCAAGGATTTGAAACTCTTGAACACTCCAAACACCTCATCCTTTCTCTTGATAAGATAAGTCCAAAGTTTCCTACTAAAATCGTCAATGAACGTAACAAAATATCGATTGCCGCCATAGGTCTCTACTTGCATCGGTCCACAAACATCGGAATACACCACCTCAAGTAGGCCTTTGGCTCTCCGACCCGCATCCTTGCTAAACACATTCTTGTGTTGCTTGGATGTCACACATTCTTCACACAATTCTGTCGGAACACTAATAAGTGGCAGCCCCGTTACCATACCACTTTGTTGCAACATCTTAAGATCCCTAAAGTTAAGGTGACCAAGACGGTAATGCCATAACCACTCCTCTCTACTTACCGCGGTAGCCAAACAACGATGCTCCATAACCCTTAACTCAACTTTAAAGGTTCTATTGGCAGCCATCGACGCTTTTAGAATCAACACACCTTTTGAATCTAAAACACGCATCATCTTGTTTTCCATCCGAATTAAGTACCCTCTTTCAAGCAATTGGCCAATACTTAAAAGATTGCACCTAATTCCCGGTATGTACAAGACATCTTTGATCCTTGAAAAACCTCCATTCTTCCTTCCGATCAAAACGTCTCCTACCCCTTCCGCGCTTAAAGTAGTGTCGTCGGCAAACTTGACTTTACTCTTTGTCGCTTGATTGATTTGCACAAACCAATCCTTTCGACCCGTCATGTGTGTTGAACAACCGGAATCCAAGTACCATTCATCTTTACCTTGAACTCCATCACGTACGGTAACTAATGCATTTCGATCCGAGCACATTTTTTTACCACTTTCCGAAACGGTACAGCTGCTGTCCCGCGAACTGTCATGACAGTAGCTGCTGTCCGGAACATCCACAATGCCATAATTCTCCTCCGTGATCATCACTAGAACCGTGTCTTCATCCTCCACCTCTTCTCTAGCAACCTTGGCTTCATCATCGCGAGTCTTGTTCAATTTAGCATAACATTTAGATTGAACATGTCCAAGCTTTTTGCACCTAAAGCATTGAACTTTACTCCAATCCTTTTTGAAACCACTACTACAATCACTCTCCTTGGAGCTGCTCTCACCCTTTTCATACATCGAATTCTTCGAATTTTGAGAATTGTTTGCACCAAAATTCTGAAAATTTGGCTTACCTCTAGCTACAAATTTTCCTTTCGACCTCTTGCTCCTCTCATTCAAACGTGCTTGCAAAGCGATCTCCGCTTTCGCTTCGACACATCTCTCATCCATCCTTTGCTCATGCGCCTCCAACGAACTTTGCAACTCATCCTTGCTCATAGTCGTTAGATCCTTTGATTCTTCAATGGCAACCACAATGTTATCGAACCGCGATGTTAACGAACGCAACACCTTCGATACAACATTCTGCTCTACGATCGTTTCGCCACAAGACTTGATTTGATTGACTAACCGAGTAATGCGCGTAATGTAGTCGTTGATCGTTTCTTTGTCCTCCATTTTCGTTAACTCAAATTGACGCTTGTAAGTTTGTAACCTTACCACCTTCGCTTTCGCGGCACCGACATATGCTTTCTCCAAGATTTCCCACGCTTGCTTCGCGGATTCACAATCACCAACCTTCTCGAAGTTGTCGTTATCAACACAAGAGTGAATCAAGAATAGGGCTTTGTAATCCCTCTTCTTTTCTTCTTTGTGTGTAGCCCTAATCGTATCGGTAGCTTGTTCCCCCAATGGTGTGACTCCATTGATGACAATCTCAAGCACTTCTTGATAACCAAATAGAACCTTCATTTGTTTCGCCCATTTGTCGTAATTTTTCGAATCAAGAATTGGAAGATTTGTGGGAATTCGATCATTGGAAACGGTAGCCATTGTTGCAGCGGAATCGGATCAATAACCGGAGCTCTTGATGCCAAATGTTAGAACAACATAAACAACAAAACCAGAATTGAATTGAAAGTGAAGGTGTAAAATGGTGAAAATGGAATTTGGGGAAGAAGAAGATGAATTGAGAGAGAAAGAGAATTAGAGTAGAGAGATTAATTTGGATGAATATAGAAATTGGCATTAATTGGAATTGGAATTACAATAAAGTTTTTATAATGGATACAATTGAGAGAACAAAAAATACAAAATCTACAACTAAAAGTGCATTGCTGTTAATGCTGTTATTTTTCAATTTTTGACAGTGGTAACCGGTTACTCACCGAGGGGTAACCGGTTACTGTTGTTGCAGACTGAAAAATACAGCAGTTTTACAGCACTTTCAACATAGGTCTAATGGTCTGGTTCCAATGAACCGATTCTCGAATTGATTTTCAGTTCCAATGGTTCGGAAACAGTTCTAGTTGAGAGACCGATTGACACATCATAGTTTTTTTTAACAAAAATTAAATGGGAGTCAAAATTATTTAAAAATAAAAATAGAAGGATTGATCATGTAAATAGATTAAAATGGCGAACCACAACTATAATTTAGTCAATAATTTATAAATGATATTATCAAATTAACTTAATTCAATAAAAGTTATAATATTTATTTAATATAATGAGAGAAAAAAAAGTGCTCTTGTAAAATTATCATGTCACAATTAAATTATTCATATGGGTGTGTGTTTCAAGTTATAAAATAGCATTTTTTTAAATCCTATTTTTAGGATTATTATTTTCAGTTTGTAAGTGTTTGGATAAAACAAAATTTTTTAGGAATATTTTTAATATTTATTTAATTTAAAAATTATAAAAATAAAAATAAAAATAAAAATAAATGTGAGTAGTAGTGGGAAATTGCAATTAATTACATTTTTTTCGGTTTTCACCACCAGTTTAATCTGATTCGGGTCATTTCTGACATCAAGTGATTTCAACTCCCTTCTAATCGCAGATACGGGAAATCGAACTGTGATCCTTCCTATTAAGTTCAGTGTCAATGATGAGAATATTGAATTCCCAACATTTAAGTAGGAGAATAATTATGGCAAAATTTAGGTGTAAAAATATTCCTTGGAATAAATGACACCACATAATAATTTTTAAAAACTTGAAACTAACATGAGATTGATACATTTCTACATTGTCTTTGAGGCATGTCATGAGATTGATACAAATATTCCATGCGAACATTTCTGCATTGCCTTTGAGGCATGTTATGAGTTGTTCCTTTATCGCTGGTGGTAGTCTGGTGCCTATCTTCACAACTCTATCGGGAGTGGCGCCCAAAGGAATAAGTTTGAACTCGCCGTCGGGGACCGGACGAACTGGGTGAGTGAATGTCTGCCCGTTGACGGGGGCCCGTGCTCCAGTGTCTTCTTCGCCAAGGCGGATGTCGAGCTCGACGGAGTTGACCTGCGAGGGAGGAGGATGCTCTTCGACTCTAGGTTTCTTGTTATCCTTGGAGGTGTTGATGATGGCTTGTCCTTTGATCGCCGCATCGTAGCATCTTCGGGAAGCTTCGATGTCGACGTGAATTGTGACTATGTGGTCTAGCTTGGTGTAGTATTTCATTTTCAAGTGGACGGTAGATGGGACTGCTGTCAATTCAGCCAATGTGGGTCGGCCAAGGATACAGTTGTAGAGCGAAGGGAACTCGATCACCAGGAACTGGACTTTGACCTCTCTAGTGGTCTCTTTCTCCCCGAATATAATGAGGAGCTCCACGTATCCCCATGGTCTTGTGGTGGCCCCGTTGAACCCTTGGAGGTCGGACCCGACGTACAGGGACATGTTTGTTTTGTCCATCTTGAGAGTCTTGAATAAGTGGACGTACATAATATCCACCGAGCTGCCCTGATCGACCAAGATGCGTCGTACGTCGAAGCGTGCCATTTTGGCCCTTATCAATAGAGGGATGCTCGAGTTAGGCGACTCACCCGGTAGTTCCTCTAGAAAAAAAGATATCGGGTTGGAACTTCCCCGAGATTTTGTTAAGGTTGTCAATTGATCGAGCGCGGTCAACAGGAGTTCGTCGAACTTCCGCTTCATAGAAATGACGACGTTCTCGTTGTGTACTCCTCCTCCAGGGATGACCAAGGCCGCGGGAAAATTCCCCCACGAGCTGTGTGCAGCAAGTCTCCCTCCCGTGTTAACGTCGGGGAGGTGGAAATCTTCAAGTCATGATATGTACATTGCTACTTGGAAGGGAGAGCTGTCGTCCGGAGAGTCTTCGCGATTTCTTTTCGCGGACTGTTCCTCATGTCAGGAACATCATTCTGCCCTGTTTGAACTCAGAGTTGATGCACTCGGGGAGGATGCGCTCGCGGGGAGCGGTCAACAACGTATATTCGGAGAATCTCCCCGCTGGTCCTCTTCCTTCACGGACCTCGCGAGGCTTATCGTCTCTCCTCTTTTCCACAGTGTAGCGGAGGGCGGTGTAGTCTTCATGTTTGGAGCTTCTGGAATCGTCATGACCACGGTTGCTCTGAACACTGTGAGCGACATGTTTCTCCTTGTATCTGATGTAAGCTTGAGCTTTGTGGAGAAGTTCGTTGAGGGTGCGGGGAAGTTTTATCCCAACCGCTTTGCTGAATTCGCTTCCGGGGAGGAGCCCCTTTTCGAGGAGATACTTTTTCATGTAATCGGTTGTATCTACCTCGACGGCCTCTTGGTTAAATTGCTCGATGTACGAGCGTAATGTTTCGTTCTTCCCTTGTACAATGGCTTCAAGGGTCGCTTCAGTCTTGGGGTGGCGTCAGAAGGCTGTGAAGTTCCTCGTGAACGTCGACCTCATGCTCCTCCAAGATGTGATAGATTCGGGGGCCAGGCTTTTGTACCACGCCATGACTCCTTTCTCCAGGGTTGTTGAGAATAACGTGCACTTGGCGTTCCCATTTATTTCGTTGTGGTAGTCGAGTATGGCATTGATGTTGTTGACGTGATCGTCGGGGTCAGTCGTCCCATCGTAAGTCACCAGGTTCGAAGGTTTTTCCATGCCCGAAGGGAGTGGTGCCTCCATGATAGCTCGGGAAAGGGGGAAACGGGGGTCATCTTCATCACTTCTCAACAGGGAGTAATCCTCGTTCCTAGGACTCTGATCATGTCGAGGGGAAGTCCTTGGTTGGCCTTTCTCTCACTCGGGGCGCCTCATGGACTTATTCTTCTTTGGTTCAGGGGAATGTTACCCTCGGCGGGGAGGTGAGCGTCCCCGCTTCTTGGTCACTTCTGACTGGCGTTTCTCGGGTTAAGGCCCACATCCCTGTCGGGGAAGGTCAGTCTGACGCTCGGTCTCTAGTGTTATTATCCTCTCGTGCTATTCAGAGAGCATGAAATTGATCTGGTTCAACGTGTGCACCATGGCTATCATGGTAGGGTCCCCCTCGACTGGTACCGGAATGGGTTGAAATTGAACTGCTGGCTAAGGTTGAGGGACACCATTGTCCTCAGGTTCTGGCGACGGGGTGGAAAGTTGCCCGTCACGCGCATCCGATTCGTGAGTGACGATCATGTTGTCCTCTGTGGTGTAGTCAACAAGGCCAAGGTTGTCACCGTGTTCGCCGGCCATGCTGGAAGGATGAAAAGTAAAGTGAAGCTTTGATCTTCTGTCGTGGAAGATAGGGAGAGTTGATTCCCATAGACGGCGCCACTGATCTTACTTGATCAGAAGGGCCTTCCCAACATTGAGCAACGAATTTGGTGGTTGATTGAGAGAATGTGGGGGATGTACCTGTAAGGCACTTCGATGCTTAAGTGAGTATGGGTACAGTAGAATAAAAGTAGTAGTTCAGAATACCTGACCCTTTAATGAGATAAGGTATTTATAGTGTGCCCCCAGCGATGGGCCAAGGTTCTTTCTTGGGCTAGATCAGTCAGGCCCAAGGAAGAACTACCAAGGAACGCGTAGGAGCGTGTAATACCTAACATGTGGTTTTGTCCCTGGTCCAACTGCCCATGTATTCTAGGAGATAATAGTGGACAGTTGGGTGACGTGTCATATGTGGGGGAGACGTGGTCTCCCCTACTGCCAACTAGTGGGTCGTGTGTGTGCCTGGCGATGTGAATCATTTGCCCATCGGGTTGGGCCTCAACCCGACTGATTGGGCATCTGCCCAATGCAGACTTAGAGGTCCAGTTAGAAACAGAGATTAAGGAAATATGAATTTATATATCATGTGTATGTATACAGCAAACTAACTTAGGACATATATGTGTGAGACTGTTGTTGATTTAGTCTTTAATTCTATTAATAAGTGTCCTAGTTAATAGGATGATTATGTTAGTATTTGATTCTGTTTTGCTTTGGTGGACCTATTCTTAAGCAAATATTCACGTCCTTTAGATTGTGGTAAACGTGACCTGAATTTTAGCACTTTCTGTTTCTTGTCATGGCTATTTAAAAGCCTTAGTTTCACTTGATTTAATAACCAATTATTATTCAGAATTGAGAGTGTTCTATACCATTTATTCTTAACAATTGGTATCAGAGCTCCGAAAGGGGCCTGATAGTGTGAGTAAACACAAAGAGATCAAGATGTCAACCTCAGAAAAGTTCGTGCAGCCGTTCATTCCCAAGTTTGATGGCCATTATGATTTCTGGTCAATGACAATGGAGAATTTCCTCAGGAGCAAGGAGATGTGGAACTTGGTGGACGAGGGAATTCCAACATCGGCAATCGGAAACGCACCAGCAAGTGAGGCACAAAGAAAGAGTGTGGAGGAAGCTAAACTCAACGACTTGAAGGTGAAAAATTTCCTGTTTCAAGCTATTAACAGAGAAATATTAGGAACAATTCTCGACAAGGGAACATCGAAGGCGATTTGGGATTCAATGAAACAAAAGTATCAAGGGTCCACGAAGGTGAAAAGAGCACATCTTCAAGAGTTGAGGAAGGAATTTGAGTTACTAGCCATGGAAGAAGGAGAGAAAGTAGACAGCTTCTTGTGGCGGACTCTAACCGTGGTCAGTAAAATGAAGACAAATGGTGAGGCGATGGAACAAAGCACAGTGGTTGGTAAGATACTTAGATCATTGACCCCCAAATTTAACTATGTCGTTTGTTCAATAGAGGAGTCAAATGATTTAAGTGTCTTGAGCATTGATGACTTGCATGGAAGTCTGCTTGTTCATGAACAAAGAATGCAGCCACACCAGGAAGAGGAACAAATGCTGAAAGTGACCTATGAGGAGAGATCAGGCAGAGGAAGAGGTAGAAGCATGAATAGAGGAGGACGAGGTAGAGGACGAGGCAAACATGCTTTCAACAAGGCTACGGTTGAATGCTTCAAATGTCTTAAATTATGGCACTTCCAATATGAGTGTCCTGATTGGGAGAAAAGGGCCAATTATGTAGAGTTTAATGAGGAGGAGGAACTTCTATTGATGTCTTATGTTGAGAACAACAATTCAAATAGAGAGGCAGTATAGTTTCTTGATTCTGGTTGTTCTAACCATATGACAGGGAACAAGCAATGGTTTGTGGAACTAGATGAGCAATTCAGCCATTCAGTAAAACTTGGAAACAATCTCAGAATGCCAGTGAAAGGGAAGGGCAACATCAGACTTGAAGTAGAAGGTGCAACTCAGGTAATATCAGGAGTGTATTATGTTCCTGAATTGAAAAACAATTTGTTGAGTATTGGCCAGTTGCAAGAGAAAGGTTTGGCTATCTTGATACAAAATGGAGAATGTCGAGTCTATCATCCCAAAATGGGGCTAATCATGCACACACATATGACATCTAATAGGATGTTTATAGTATTGGTTAATGGTGTATTGCATACATCATCTACATGTCTAAGTGTGAGAAGTGATGATATTGGTGAGTTTTGGCATAAGAGATATGGTTACTTAAGCATCACAAGTCTGAATTTGTTACAGCAAAAGGAACTTGTCCGTGGACTTCCCAAGTTTCAGGTGCCAACCAATGTGTGTACAAGCTGCATGAAAGGGAAACAACATCGGGAGATCATTCCAAAGAAAAGCAAGTGGAGAGCAACACAAAAGATGCAACTTATACACTCAGACATCTGCGGACCGATCACTCCAGAGTCATACGGCAACAAAAGGTATTTGTTAACCTTTATTGATGACTTTAGCCGAAAACTTTGGGTTTATTTTTTGAATGAGAAGAGTGAAGCTTTCACAACATTCAAAAGCTTTAAAAATGTTGTGGAGAAGGAGTTTGATCTATCTATTTGTAGATTAAGAACAGATAGAGGAGGGGAGTTCACCTTCAAGGAGTTCATAGAGTTTTGTAGACTTGAAGGCATTAAGAGGCAATTGACTACATCCTACACCCCTCAACAAAACGGGGTTGCCGAGCGTAAAAATCGTATTATTCTTAACATGATGTGATGTTTGCTAGAAGAGAAGAAGATGCCTACTTCGTTCTGGCCAGAAGCTGTGAAATGGACGTGCTACATCCTTAACCGAAGTCCAACCTCTGCTGTGAAGAATAAGACACCAGAAGAATGTTGGAGTGGAATCAAGCCCGATGTTGATCATTTTCGAGTGTTCGGATGCGTAGGAAATGTGCATGTACCAAATGCAAAGAGGTTGAAGTTGGATGCTAGAAGTCAAAAGTGTGTGATGTTAGGGTATAGTGAAGAGTCCAAAGGATACAAAATGGTCAATCCGATAACAAAGAAGGTGATAATTAGTAGAGATATTGTGTTTGAGGAAGAGAAAAGTCGGGATTGGAGAAGGACAAAAGAAGAAGCAAAAAATGACATCCTTGATTGGGGAGAAGTTGATGAAGACACATATGCCTCTAGTGATGAAGAAAGTAAAGGTGAAAACTCACAAGAAGAAGGAAAATCTGATCACAGTGATATCTCCAGTGATGCTACAACACCTACACTTCCTGAAAGAAGAGTCGCTCGAGCTCCAGCGTATCTTCAAGATTATACAAGCGGAGAAGGACTCTCAAAAGAAGAAGAAGAAGAGGTACAAAATTTAGCTTTGTTTATAACCTCTGATGATCCTATTTATTATGAAGAAGCAGTGAAAATAAAAAGATGGAGGGATGCAATGGATATGGAGATCGGTGCCATTGTAAAGAATGAAACCTGGGAGCTTGTTGATGCACCAAAGGAAGTCAAAGTAATTGGAGTAAGGTGGATCTATAAAACCAAGTTGAATGAGAATGGTGAGATATATAAGTGTAAAGCTCGGCTTGTGGCTAAGGGATATGCGCAAGAGAAAGGAGTAGACTATAATGAAGTTTTTGCTCCAGTTGCTAGATGGGACACAATTCGTACGGTGATAGCCTTGGCAGCAAGAAATGGATGGACACTCTTTCAACTCGATGTCAAAAGCGCCTTTCTTCATGGTGAGCTGAATGAAGATGTTTACATTGCACAACCTCCAGGTTATGTGGTCAATGGGGAAGAGAAGAAAGTCTACAAACTAAAGAAAGCGCTCTATGGTCTAAAGCATGCACCAAGAGCGTGGTTTAGCAGAATTGAAGGTTACTTCATTAATGAGGGGTTTGAGAGAAGCGATTATGAGCACACTTTGTTCATCAAAAGAGAAGAGAAGAACAAGATCCTAATTGTAAGTCTCTATGTTGATGATCACATATTTACTAGCAATAATTCAATTATGGTGAATGAGTTCAAAGAATATATGAAAAGGGAGTTTGAGATGACTGATCTTGATAAGATGAAGTATTTCTTGGGAGTTGAAATACGGCAGAGCTCTAATGGCATTCACATTGGTCAAAGGAAGTATGTTGAAGAAGTTCTGAAAAGGTTTGGGTTGGAGAGTTGCAATGGAGTTAAGAATCCCATGGCTCCAGGAAGTAATAGACTGACAAAACAAGAAGATGGAAAGAAGGTAGATGCAACATTATTCAAGCAAATGGTGGGAAGCTTGATGTACATGACAGCCACAAGACCTGACTTGGCTTATAGTGTGTGTCTGATAAGTCGTTTCATGGCCAATCCTATGGAATCTCATATGATGGCGGCCAAGAGAATTCTCAGATACATTAGAGCTACTACTGAGCTTGGTGTATTCTACAAAAGGGGATGTGAAGATGAGATGCTAGCCTATACAGACAGTGACTATGCAGGGGACTTGGATGATCGAAAAAGTACTTCAGGTTATGTTTTCATGCTAAGTGGAGGAGCAGTGGCTTGGTCATCAAAGAAGTAGCCAGTGGTGACACTTTCAACCACCGAAACGGAGTACGTGGCAACCGCTTCTTGTGCATGTCAGTGCATTTGGTTGAAACAGATACTGAAGCAGATTGGAGGTACTCAAAGTAAAAGTGTCAAGGTTCTGTGCGATAACTCTTCTACGATAAAACTTGCAAAAAAATCCAGTTTTCCACGGCAGGAGTAAGCACATTGATGTGCGGTTCCATTTCTTAAGGAATCTCACAAAAGATGAAGTGATTGATATGAAGCATTGTGGTACAAGTGAGCAGTTAGCTGACATTATGACTAAGCCTATGAGGTTGGAGTTGTTTGAAAGATTCAGAGAAGCACTTGGAGTGAAGACAGCTGAGGAGGTAAACTGAAATGCCTCTGGCATGTTCAGTTTAGGGTAGCAATTGTTAGACTGTTGTTGATTTAGTCTTTAATTCTATTAATAAATGTCCTAGTTAATAGGATGATTATGTTAGTATTTGATTCAGTTTTGCTCTGGTGGACCTATTCTTAAGCAAATATTCACGTCCTTTAGATTGTGGTAAACGTGACCTGAATTTTAACACTTTCTGTTTCTTGTCATGGCTATTTAAGAGCCTTAGTTTCACTTGATTTAATAACCAATTATTATTCAGAATTGAGAGTGTTCTATACCATTTATTCTTAACAATATGTTTAAATCTATTCCGCAAAAGATTGAACGAAAACGGAACAGAGTAGATCTAATATATTTTATGGATATAGATCTAAAATCTTACATTATCTTACATAAAAATGAAGGCGGGGTAGAACGGACATGTAGATACTAAATATTTTACATCTGAAATTATAAAATTAAATTTGCATCATAAAATAAATAGAATACGACAGAACAAACTTATTAAAGAGTACAAAGCTAAAATTTTAATCCATCTTTAAAAAATTGTTTTGTCATCCTTACGCACACGGTAATAGAGGATTGTACATCCTTACTATATTTCTGACCCTTGTTTGTGTCGCACAAAAAAGGTCCCAGAATTTTTCTTTTAAAAGGGTCTTTTGCCAGAAGGGAAATTGTCCCAGAAGCTCCCACGAAATTAGGCAACGACCATTGCCCTGCCGATAAGGTTGTCCACAAATTTAGGCAAGACTTCAAGCCATTGACCCTTTGTGTTTAAATTTACATACTTTATCATTGTTTATGAAACGTGTATAATGCTCGGTATTTAATAAACAAAACTCATTTCAAGTTTACTTTATTGTTCTCAACTCAAATATGCTTTACTCTATTGTCTTCCAATAAATATTTGTAAATATATTATCTCAATATAAGTTACTATTTCAATTTTGTATATTATTTAATATAATATTAGTTATATTTTTAATTGTTACCTTAATTAGTATTAGTTTTCATCCAAAAACATTTAGAGAGGATAAAAGACTATTTAACTTTTAATCAGAAATTTTAGATTTGAATTTTACTATAGAAATATAACAATATTAAATCATATTTTAAAAATTATTGTCAAAGTTAATTAGTCCATGTTATTTCACTCATAAAATCCTTTTTTCATACCAAAATTAATAATATTGTTTTTCTAATATGTCCAGCAAGTTTCTACTACGCAAGAGATTTTGTCCGTGCGCCAGCCACATTTCCAAGAATGGGTATTATGCATATCTTCACATATCCTTTATCTATCATCTTTAGAACTAGTTGATAACACATAAGTAAGTGTTTAGATCATTTGTGTGATCTAGTCTCTCTACCTTGTATGATGGCACTAGTGTTATCAACATAAATTTCAATGCGAGTCAAAATTTTAGAAACTATGTCAAGTTCACTAATAAAATTCTTGATTCAAACATCTTCTTTTCCTAAATTTGAGGTAACAATATAATTGGTCTCAATTGTAGGATGAACAATTGTATCATACTTTGAATATTTCCAACTCACAACACCACCATTTAGCCAAAACACATAAATTTAAATTCCTTTTTATCTTTCTGAAAGCTAGAAACGATGCATTATATATATATATATATATATATATATATATATATATATATATATATATATATATATATATATATATATATATATATATATATATATATATATATATATATATATATATATATATAAAAGTTAAAATCAATTTACTCCAAAAATAAGTCTTTTTAATTTATTCCAATAATCGTAGTATTTAAATTATATTCAATCAATGGTATAAATTAACATTTATACTTATAACCACTGGATTGAATCTAATTTAAAGGCTACGATTATAGAGTAAGTTAAAAAAAACTTACTCTTTGAAGTAAGTTGATCATCTCTCTCTCTCTCTCTCTCTCTCTCTCTCTCTATATATATATATATATATATATATATATATATATATATATATATATATATATATATATATATATATATATATATATATATATAATGAGTTCAAGTACTTTAGGATATTCTTGAAAGCAACCTAATGAGTATTATTACGATCAGATTGGTATCAACTCGTTTCACTTAAGCATACGAGATATTTGGTAGAGTACGTTGTAGTTCCTATTGGATTAGCTACATCTTGCAAAACAATAACATGGAAACACATTTAAGTTGTATGTAGGTGTAGGAGGGACACATGTTGGACGTGATGTCACAACATGAGGTATGACATCTGGGCCTTGCGCAATAGGTCAATACTTCTACGTTTTGAAAGAGTTGTTGGTCAAAGATATGATCTGATTCTATTGCTAATTGGATTAACAATATGATTAATTGATTTGTAAGACAACTTGACCAAGATTGATTCATATTTAAATGAAAATTTTAATTTTAATTTTAATTTTAATTGAAAAAAAATCATATTTTGTTGGAGATATTTATGGAACAGATAATTTTCAATAGATTATACATTAATTATTGTTGAAATTAAAGCTATTATCCAATGAGAAAAACCCAAAGTTATTATGCTATATAAGGAGTTCAAAACCTACATTGGAAGCCAATCAATACGTTGAAGATTTTATAGTGCTAGGATTTATTTTAAGCCCTTGCTATTGTTGTATGTACACCACTAAGTTTTAGTAACTTGACATAGTTGGTTTGTCTAGAGTTCAGTGGTAGTATTCAACATTTATTATTGAGTTGTAATCTTCAATCACGGGTTGTGTGATTGAGAAGAAAGTGAGTAGGTTCTCATATTTAGGGGGCCTTAAATAGAAATTCATTGGCTAGTGTTAGGAAGAAGCATTGAACAACATATGGTTTATTGTTGCTTTTAGACTAATTGTACTAAACTAATAATGGTGAATTTCCTTTATGGGATTGTGGACTCAACCTCCATGATGTAAGTGTAGTTTCACCGAACCAGGTAAACAAATATCATGTTATTTACTGCTTTCTGCCCCATCGTCTAGAACTTGCTAGTATGGTGTTTCTGCTTTAACTTGTCGAACCGGCTATTTAGGACATCATATTTGACATTTATCCCCTAAGGAACAAAATTTCAATTGGCATCAGAGCATGCACCCTATCCTGTTGGATGAGCTTCAGGGAAGATAAATTTTGCTCAAATGAAGACAATCAAAGATAGATGGTCAGTCATCAAGCCACTTGTATTGAATGACACTAATTCTGATTATTGGAAGGTTATGATGGTGGTCTTTGTCAAATCCATGAGAAACAAAGCATGGAAAGATGTGATAAAAAGATGAAAACATCTAGTGATCACTTTTGAAGATGGAACTAAAACCTTAAAACCAGAAGCTGAATGGACTGATGTTGAATATGAGGAAGCTCTTGAAAATTCTGAGGCTTTGAATGATATCTTCAATTGTGTGGACAAGAATATATTCAGATTAATCAATACACATTCTCACCATAGTTTGGTGGAGAATCGAACTCATGACATAACAATATTTCACCACGATTAATAATCTTAATCATGGTGAAATGCGGCGCCCACCTAATTTCTCACCACAATCATTAGTCCATAGTGAAAAATAATGCACTTTCTATCACATCTTTCATTACCACGGATCACCAACTGTGATAAAATCTATTTTCCAAACATGGCGAAAGATACCTTTATAATTACATAATACTCATTTAATATATATATATATATATATATATATATATATATATATATATATATATATATATATATATATATATATATATATATATATATATATATATATATTATTTTGGTTTCTTTTTAATTAAAAATATTTTTATTTTCATTTTATTTGATTAATCATGATTCCATGCTTAGGCCTAAAGTTAACTTATATTACATATAATCTTTTCAAAATACCCTGAAGAGAACAAATTAATAATGATTTTTCCACAAGATTCTGACCCATATGATTTTTTTCTAATAAATAACCCATGTGAAGGTTTAGGTATACATATATACTAATATTTTGATACCAAGTTTACCACAATTTAAAGAAAGCCAAAAAAATTAGGATATGCTGCAAATCTAGAGATCACACATAAAAATAGTTCATTACTTATAAAAGCACAAAAATGCATAGCAAAGGTTTGCCAAAAAGGTGCAAGTGCCAGGTACAAGAGACAGAAAGCCATTAGACTAAGTAATTGCATCACATGAACTGGTCCCTCTCAATAAAAACATGTCCTAAAAAATTTGTGGCCTTAGGTTTATTATATTTAGATATGAAAAATGTGTGGCCTTCTACCCTTGATAGAAACTATGAAATATCCCATGACTCTTATTTGAGAGACACTTGTAGACCAATTGAACTTGACAATTACCTATTTATTTTTTAATATAAAATAGAAGATAAAAGTCGCTTTAATAAGATAAACAATTGGTTAGTGCTGGCATGGTGAACTAAAAGAAAAGAGGAAAAGCTAAGAAGAATAAATAAAATAAGAAAAAGATAAAGTTGGATAGCTTTATTTTGTCTTTCTAATTTTGGATTCTATTCAATGTGTTTGGACTTTTGTGACACTTGTTTATTCGAGTTTATCCGCATAAAGTTACCAATGGGCCAAAATTCTTTTAGACTATTTGATTATTAGATAATCAATTTATAACTTATATTTGATTGTACTAATAAAAATCTTAGTATGTATTTATTTTGAATCTTTCGAAAAAGTCAAAAAAATATTAACTAATTAAAGAGACTAGGTCAACATAACAAGGGTAAAGATAAAAACTCAACACAAATCATCTTACAAATAACAAAATTCATCGACTAAATTAAATAAAATACATCAATCAATATGGTTCTAAAATAATTTAGTGGATTGAATCACATGTAATTTAAGAACCACCATCAAACCGTAGTTTTGTTTTGATCTAAAAATATTTCCTTCTTATCAAATATTTGTCAACAGATAATGTAGAGACACTTGCGAATTCTCCTTCTATCAAAGATAAGATCACAAAAAATAAAGAATTTGCCACAAGAGACCAATATTTTATTTATAATAAAATCTAACATACTAAACTAATAGATTTTTTAACAATTACTCATTACAAGCTAACTTATGGTACAAGTTAATTTAAACAATTGTACATAACAAATATTCTCAAT
Organism: Lathyrus aphaca; assembly: GCA_963966055.1. Classification (NCBI taxonomy): domain Eukaryota; kingdom Viridiplantae; phylum Streptophyta; class Magnoliopsida; order Fabales; family Fabaceae; genus Lathyrus; species Lathyrus aphaca. Next base: position 149,444,237 of record OZ014521.1, read on the forward strand.
TCGACATGCTAATAAACCTAGAATTTCTGACAACGTGTGAACGGCCTTCGACTGCATGTTAAACCTCTGTCGTACTATCGAACCAAGAAGTTACCTTCGATCATACTAGAGTCGACATATCCTTACAACCTGCATAGTTAGAGTCGACATATCCTTCGATTGTTATTTTACTATCTTTTCCCATGGCTCCACCATAAATTAGGACTTTTTTAGAGAGCATTTATGTACCTTAGAATCCACATCATTGCTTACCAATGAGCCTTTCCAGGATTCGCCATGTACCTACTTACAAGACTTATTGCATATGTTATGTCTGGTCTAGTACAAACCATGACATACATCAAAGAACCGACTATATTAACTTATGAAATGCTATTCATATAAGTTTTTTTGACATCAGTATTGGGACACTAATCTATACTTAGCTTGAATCGAGGGTTTGTAGGAGTCACAACAGGCTTTGAATTCGACATACCAATTTTTTTTAGAATCTTTCATAGGTATGCCTCTTGAGATAAGAATAATTCTGACTGCTTTCTATCTCTTCGGATGTCAATCCTACGAATCCTGGATGCAACTACCATATCCTTCATGTTGAACTCCTTATTAAGTTCAACCTTCATCCTCATTACATCTTCGATATTATTTCTTGCTATTAGAATATCATATACATAAAGAAACAAAATAATAAATGAATTACCATGTCAAAATCTGACGTAAACACAATGGTCAAACTGACTTATAATGAAACTTATGTGTGCCATGTACTTGTTGAATCTCCTATTCCACTATTGAGAAGATAGTTTCAGTCCATATAAAGATCTCTTCAGCTTGCACACATAATATCCCTTTCCTTTTTCGACATTCCCTTCAAGTTTCCTCATCAGGATTGTTTCATCTAGATCACCATACAAGAACGGAGTCTTCACATCCATTTGTTCCAGTTCATGGTCAAATTGTGCCACCGGGGAAAGAAAAATTCGAATGGACTTGTGCTTCACAACAAGAGAAAACATATCAGTGAAGTTGAAACTTTCTTTTTGAGTGAAACCCCTTGCGACCAATCTTGCCTTGTATCTCTTCGATACCATTCCTTCAATTTCTTCCTTAACTTTGAAAATCCATTTACAACTGACTAACCTGACTCCAATAGGTTTCTTGATCAGTTCCCATGAGTTGTTATCATAAAAGAGATTTTATCTTATCATTTATGGCATTCAGCCATTCAGACTTATTTCGACTCCTCATAACTTCTTTATAGCATATAGGTTCTTTGTCTAGAACCTAACTTGCAGAGATTAATGAATAAGCTATAAGATCTACATACCCAAGTCTATGAGGTGGCTTGATGACTCTCCTCGATCTATCTGTTTCAAGTAGGTAGCCATCGACAATTTCCTCAGTCTCTTCAGCATCTTGCACTTCTTCTTCGACTTCATCTGGGATACACAATTCAACATCAACATTCTCCACCTCAATAGTAATCTCTCCCTATTCCGTATCTTCATCAACATCATTAGTTTCTTAAGGCCATCTCAGCTTCATTGAAAACTACATCTCAATTGGTGATACACCTTATGTGACCTGGCTCTAGGCATAATAACCTATAAACTTTAACTTCTTCAGGGTATCCCGTAAACATGCATTTTAGAGCTCTAGGTTTGACCTTGTTTTGCCTAATGTGAGCATATTCAATGCAGCCAAATACTCTTAATTTGTTGAGATCTGATGGATGTTCCGACCAAACTTCTTCAAGTGTCTTCATATCTAACACAGTCGAAGGACATATGTTTATCAAATATGTTTTCGAAACAGCCTCAGCCTAAAACACCTTCTTTAACTCAGCACTAGTCAACATGCATCTAACTCTTTCTAAAATAGTTTGATTAAAACTTTCATCCAAACCATTATGTTTTGGAGTACCTGCAATAATTTTCTGTCTTGCAGTACCAGAGGCTGCACAAAAACTATCAAACGTCTCATTGCAAAGTTCAAGGCCATTGTTGGTTCTCAACCTCTTGACCTTTTTGTTAGTCTGATTTTCGACCAGAGTCTTCCGACTTTTGAAATTCCATAAGTTTCATCCTTAGTCTTTTGGATGAATACCCATAACTTTCTGGAATAATCATCAACTATGGATAGAAAATACCTTGCACCTGAATGTGAAGGACACCTCGCAGGCCCCCAAAGATCAACATGGATGTAATCAAGGGATCCATGTGCTCTTTATTTTCCTCTATTGAACTTCACTCTGCAAGATTTTTCAAGTACACAAGGCTCACAAAATTTCAGCTTTTCGAATTTGTCTCCACCAAGCAAATTTTGTTTCCCCAATTCGACCAGACCCTTTTCATTGACATGTCCCAATCTCATTGGTCAAATTTTTGTCTCCGGAAAAGGTTTCATGGATGCAGCATTTGTTGAATCACTCACAAATTCAGCCTCAAGGGTATACAAGCCTTGTTTCTTCACGCCTCTCAAGACTTCCTTCGACCCCTTCAAGAATCTTAGGATACTTTTATCTCCTTTGAAAACATATCCTTTCTTGTCGAATTCGCCAAGAGAAATCAGATTTCTCTTCATGTCAGGTACATACCTGACTTCAATCAACAACCTTATTGACTCATCATGGAGCATGAATCTCACAAATCCAATACCTACAATCTTGCAAGCTTTATTATTTCCAAACAATACAGATCCACCATCTTGATCACTTAGTTCCTCAAATAAATCTTTATTTGGAGTCATGTTCCAAGTGCAATTTGAATCCATAATCCACTATTTTCTTGAGTCGTCGATTGAAACCACAAGAACATCAGATGTGTCAAAATCATCTTGAACAATGGCTGCATTGCCATTATCCTTACCTCTAGGATCTTTCAGGCATTCAGGACACACCTTTCTTGTTTGACCTTCCTTCTTATAATGATAACATTGAATACAAGATGCTTCGCCACCATAATACTTATGACGAATTTTACATTTCTTCTTGTCGAACTTACCATCCTTCTTCAAGAACTTCCTTTTAACGGACAAACCTTCACAAACAGATGATGGTTTGTGGTCCTTTCATTCGTTCAAATCCTTATAGTACAAGGAATATTGAACATCTTCAAAGGTCAATTACTCTTTTCCATACAAGAGAGTTCTTTGAAGTGAGCATGTGTTCTGGGTAAAATGTACAACAACAACAACAGTGCTTGATCTTCATCGTCGATCTTCACTTAAAAATTTTCAAGATCATGAATTTGTTTGTTGAACATATCCAACTGGCCAGCCAACATTGTGTCTTCACTCGTCTTGAATGAATACAGAGCTTTCTTCAAGTAGAGTCGATTCACCGACGATTTGGTCATGTACAAGCTTTCAAGTTTCAACCATAACCCTGATATCATCGTCTCCTTTGATACCTGCCAGAGAACCTTATCACCAAGCCTCAACAATATTGCGACATGGGCTTTATCTATCATGGCCTTCTTTTCAGTTGTTGTTAACTCAGTGTTCATGGATGTCTCTCCCTTCAACGCTTCCAAACAACCCTGCTGAACTAGTAGGGCTTTCATCTTCAAGTGCCACTTATCGAAATAGTTCACTCCGATGAACTTTTCAATCTCATACTTTGTTGAAGGCATCTTTCTCCATGCTCACTTCACCAATATGTTATGAAATCTAATACCTTGGAAATAAAGTATAAATTGTTTCTTAATGATAAAAAAAAACACAAGATTAGGGTTAACTTGAAAAAACCAGAAGAACAACAAGAATTGGTTATAACTATTATTATTTACTTTCTATTTGAATCATATTACAAGTACTCAAGAATAACAAATAACCCTCTCACCCTAATTAAGATTTGCCACACTTATGATGAGAGACTAGTATGTTATTTATAATAAAACCTAACATACTAAACTAATGAGCTTTTTAACAATTACCCATTACAAGCTAACTTAGGGTACAAGCTAAATTAAATAATTGGACATACCAAACAGGTCATATTCGACATGCTAACAAACCTATAATTCCCGACAATAGCATGTGAACGCCCTTCGACAACATGCTAAACCTCTGTCAAATTGTCGAACCAAGAAGCTACCATTGATCATACTAGAGTTTGATCCAAAATCTCATAGATACATTCGGGGGGAAAATTCACTAACAAAGAACAATAATTTAGGAGGAAATTATCCTCCCATGCAAACAAACGATGTCTCCACCTATAACAACCATTGTTTACCTCTCACTCATCTGCAAATATTAGCTATGATATCCTTTTTATTTAGAGAAATCCCATATAAGCGATTGAATTTGATTCAAACAACAAGTCTTTGTAATTAGATGCAAATAATATTAAATTCATATGAAAATAATATTGTATTGAACGTTTGAATTTAAAAATGTTACGTTGTGAACACGATTTGGGTAAGCAGCTACCGTTTCTATTTCTTATATCAATAATAATGTAATGAAGAGTAAAAATTATAAATTCATTGTGAATCAAAACATATATGGAATGTTTTAGGTTATTGGATGATAAATTAAACACACATTTGTTTAACGAAAGATACATTATGTATTAGAGAAAAAAGTAATTAATAATTATTCATAAAAATAAGAGTCGTGGTATTTAAACATCTAAGTATTGACACTATATTCCAACATTGTATAAAAGAGGACACATGGAAAGGAAGTCCAAACCAAGTGCAACAACATTAGGTGGACGCATATCGGGTCGTCTGATTGTGATTGGGACTTGGTCGCCCCGTTCAGTTTAGGATTAGAACCTCATTTATTACCAACACACAACTAGTGAAGTATCTTAGGGATATGGTTTCCTCCACAATCTGAGGAATAATTGGTATTTCCTATTTTTACGCCTTCACCGAGAAAATAGGAGAAAATTGTTTCTCTCCTCTTAATATGGCTCAAAGGAACCCCATAAATACTTTAACCCTAAGGCTTGGAGGATTCATTCCAATATTCTATAAAACCATACAATACATTTTAATAGTCTCTTACTATTTTCTTGTGGATTGTCTCTCTTTATACTCTATTATATATTTTGTCAGCATAAATGGCGCCTATAATGGGACCTTAGTAAAACTGACCTAGACCACATTTTTACTTATTATCTCGTCTCATAAATCTCATTCTTCAACATGGTGAATCGATGATGCACAACCACAATTAATATTTTTGGTCTCGACAATCAAGAAATCTTAGTAGAGATGCATGCTAACATGGAAAAGGTATGTTGTTCCAATCAAACCCTAGAGACAAACGTCCTAACCCTCTAGAAGTAACACTAGGAAGATTCCAAATAGAAGATGGGGTATATGAATCCTAGCCTCTCTTATATGATATTTAGGGAGCTCAAGTACCAGGGAACTTCAAAATTCTATCATTGGTAAAGTTCGATAAAGTAAAAAAGACCCCAAGAGCATATCGCTGCCATCAACACTTAGATGGAGATCATTGGTGCATCTGATTCTTTGAAGTGAAAATTCATGTCCAAGATTTTCAATGTGGAAACTTTGAGGTGTTTCATGAATCTCTTTTGTCGCTCATTTACCATTTACCAAGTTCTATCTAGATAGTTGGTCCACAAATTTACGACGATTAAACACCATAAGCTATCTACCTCCAGTTTATTCAATGCCAGCTAGGGATATGCCAAATTACTAATGGAATATCTCACTCGTTTCAATGAGATGATCATAAAGTTCATTCACCCAAACCAATAGATATTCGTGGGAGCATTCTAAAAGAGTTTGAGGGTCAGTCATTTTAACGAGTTACTCGCTCAAAAGTTTGTCGTCTCCATGAATGAAATCATGTCTCGCATCAAATGTTACATTAAGGACGAGGATAACAACACCGAAAATAAAGCCAGAGACGTGACAAAGTATGCCTATGATGTATCTGAATCATTACAACAATCAGACAAAATTTAACATACCTTGTCTTTCAGGGATAAATAGAGCAATTTTCAAACGAAGTGGGACGCCTGTATCTAACTTCACACCTCTAAACATATATTAAGAGTAGATTTGGTGTGAGCTACTCCACTCACATATATGTCATCTCCACCAGATCCAAAAGAGATACAATAAATTTATAATTGTTGATTTGACAAAAAAATATATGACATCATATATATAACCGTATAAAAATACAGTATCAAAAACCTAAAAAGTGTTTCTATAACATTTCTCTAAATAAATTACATTGCAATACAAATATCATAAAAAGAAAAAATTCGGTGACAGATTTTTTAAGTCGTAGACAAACATCATAAATGTAGATAAATTATGTTTTAAATCTAATCAATAATATATAATATAAGAAAATAAATAGTTGTGGTTAAGTCTCCAATGGCCTTTGCTAATCATCCGCCATGTATGCATTTGAGGGATAATTAAGGTCTAAAACTAACTAAATCCAACTTATTTATCACTAAGTTTGATTATAAATGGTCTGGTTGGAAGAAAATACAGTAAACAAACATGTTTTTCCCGTTTTTGGTTTGTGTTGTAACCATGGTGTGATGTTGCCTTTGTGAAATTTGTCCCTCGCCAACAAAAGTATCACGTATGGTAACAAAATACACCTTTTGTTGTTTTTGACCTTCCCCCAATGTTGCAACAGGTTTTATGTACTATAGCAGAGAAAGTTCACCTTTTCCATATATGGTTGCATGTCCTCATCATATTTCTTCCTTCACAAAAATGTTTCTGTTGGTTTTATGTTATTCCAAGACAAACATTTTCTCTCAACAAGAAAGCTTACATTGTAACTCATAACTTATTTTGAAAATGTCCAGACCGTTTGCCATGGTGAAGGATCTGACTGATAGCAAGGAAGATGTTAAGGTGCATCATAAATGGATTGTGGTCTCGAAATCAAAGGAGCACTTTGAGATGATATGTGTTGATAATCAGGTATGACTTATCACAACCTTGCTTCCACTATTTTCCCATCAATATTTCGGTTTAATCATAGTTTAAGTTATGTTATTCTTTGGATTGTTTGTTCTTTGGTGGTCGGAAAATGTTCTTGGTTCCTAAATTGTTGATAAGTTTATGACATTTTAGTTTGTTTTGATAACGACTATGTTTTTCTCATTCCAGGGAACTGATATTCATGTGAAAGTACCTACCATGTATAAATAAACGTTTTATCCAACTTTATATGTTGACAACACGTATACAATTACCAAATTTTCAACTTATGTTAAATGACCTATTATTCAAGCCTTTTGATCACAAATATTACATTGTATTCATTGGTGGTACATCTGTGGTTGATATTAACAAGCATATCATTGCACTTAAGAAACTTAATTTTACCCCGTTTGCTGATATCATATGTGGAAAGTGGAAAAAGGATGTATTACTTGGTATGTTTCTTAACGTATGTTTTCTCCATATTATTTCCTAGTCTTCTATTTCATGTTATTATATATTGTGTTATGTGTTTGAATATGTGTCTCTCAGACGTTATTGATATGGTTACTGACATTAGATATACACAACTTCAAAGTGGAAACAAATAACAGTAGATTAATTTGGTTCTTAAGGATTTATGGTATATGCTTAGTTTCCTCTTACAAATGTTTAATTTCGTCATTCCTTTTGTTTGTTTATTCTGACTATCTTATTCTGATATTCATCAAGTAACAACACCTTCCATTGCACACTTTGGGAAGGTTATGCTTTGCAGTTAAACGAATATTTCAAAACAAGGAAAAACACATCATTGACTAAGTATGCTCCTAGTATCATCTGGAGATAAAGACTGAGATAATGCCTCCTGAAAATCAGATGAATATCGAATATTTGTCAATAAAGTTTTGATTTAATTAAAGAAATAATGTTCTACTTACACATTTCTCATATACCTGTAGAATATCTTCTTTAGCAACTCCAGACTTGCCCACACAGGCTTCCGTCCACAAAACATGTGCATGAAAAGATGTTTCAGAACTTTTCTCCTTTTGCAACTACACATTAAGTCAAATAATATGATCAAATATAACTCATGATGAACAAATATATTATTGCAATTTATAGATACTTACGATAGATTCTTCTAAGCGTCCATATCCGACACGTCCTTTTATGTATGGATACGTTGGACTAGATGCTCTTTCCCGATTTGTTTCACTTATTCTTTTAAATTCTGGGGTTTTTCGTTTGGATTTAAACGTGTCCCATTCTTCTTGTGAAATCAAACTTTCATATTTCTTTGGAAGCTCCGCATCAACATGATTACCATCCTCATCCCTAAGATACTTGGATGATAAAAATATTCTAAACCATCTTAGTAGTTTTTCGGCCAATTTAAGACAAAAATCTCTTATATCATCTTCGATGTTGAAACACCTCTAAGAAAAACATACTGTTGCACCCCAAAATTTGCCCTCCCCAAGACAAGACATTGTGTATTAAGAGGTTCACAAGACATCTCATGAGGCTCACAAGGTTCACAAGGTTCACAATTAGTCAGAAAGTTTGGCAATTCCCTCAGACAATGCATCCTCCTAAGCAAGGCATCCTAAACTAGGGTTTTGACTTCCATCAGGCTAAATGGACTTCCAAGGCTTCAAATTAGCTTCATAGCATCCTATATGTGTTCAAGAATCCCCATGTCAAGTTTCAAGACTTTCCCAAAAGATTTGCTCAGTCAGATGATCAGATAGGTTAAAATCAGTCAAGGCAGTCAAAAAGTCAAACTGAGGTCAACTGTGGTCAAACCAAAGTAAAACTTCATGATTTTTTTGCCAACATCAAGTATATTAAGTAAAATTCATCATTTAATCAAGGGTTAATCATGATTCATCAAGGAGATTTCAGATCATAAAGAATCAGGAGTTTCTAAATTAGGGTTTTCACAGGAAAAGTCAACTGAACTTTGACCAGCCATAACTTTCACATGCTTCATCAAAAATTTTCCATCCAAAGCTCATTTTGAAGTAAATTGAATCCTCTACAACTTTGTGTCTCACAAGCCAAGCCCAAAAATGCTTAATTTGGAAGGTATGGGCTAAGACATTATAGGTCCTTTTAAAAGTCAACAAAAAGTCAACATCTTCCAAAGAGCATAACTTGAGAATGGTAAAAGATATGGACATGATACCAAAGGGGTTGGTTATAGGACTCTCTAAGCTTTCTAAAATGTCCAAGAACACCTTCATAGCATTAAAATTGAAGGATTTGTGCCCTTGCAAAGTTGGGAAATTTTTGGGAAGTTTATGAAGCAAATGAGGCCTTAAAACCAATTTTTGCTAAATGAGCCCACCAAATTGCCATCCAATCTTTATAATATCATCAAGCACGACCCAACCCATGCCTTTTATGATTTTTTATATTTTATTTAGTATTTATTTGAATTTTATTCATTAAAATACAAATTAAATTAAAATCATATATGAAAATCATATATTTGGATGAGATTATGATTCTAGAAGGTCATAAACATCAATTATAGATGATTGATCTGATCCAAATTCGTGCTAGCTTGATTTGGCAAGGTTGGATGTGATCTTTTTCAATATTTGAAAGATAGAAACTTCATGATCAGGCAATCATTGAAAAGCCCATAAATCCATAACTTTTTGACCTAATTTTCATCTCTACATATACTTGAAGACATCCCAATCACAAGGACACGATTTTGCTGCCTCAAGAACACTAAACAAGTTTCAAAATTTTCAACAAAAGACAAGATTCAGTTTTGGATTTAGAGGGACTCTCAAGACAAAATAAAGGTTGCAAATCATTCCTTGAAGATCACTGAATGTTTCTGGATCATAAAACCATCCATCCGTGCACTAAATCATGCTAATCGAATCACTCTTATTCATGTTTTACATTTTTTTCGATTTCATACTCTCATGCGTTATTAACTGATTTTGCTTGTTGATTCGTGTTTGTTTTGAAGCATAGAAGCTTTCTGGATAAACCAATTGAAGTTTCATGACCTAAATTGCATTCCACCATTGTTAGGGTTTGAACGGCCAACTTAGGGTTTTGTGATTTAGACAATATAAATAAATTCTAGCAACATAGGAAGATTGTATGATTCATAAGGATCACATTGCACTAATCAATTTGAATAAATTTTACTGTTTACTTGCTGTTTGAGTTTCGTAGGTCAAGAACATGGAAGAACACGCAAGAAAATTCGCAGGAAAAGTTGTATGAAAATGCGCAGGAAATTTGGTGAAGAAGATGAAGTTTGGCGCTGAAATCAGAATTCAAATATTTGTTTTAAAATATATTGTTTTGTTGTTGATTTAATTTCAAGCGCGTGCAGTTAGCTCAGTTGGTTTGTGTGTTTGTTTGTAAACGAATGGTCCTGGGTTCAAACCTCCCTCGGGCCATTTTGTTTTGTTTTATTTTTGGTGTTTTTACAGGTTAATAATAAAACAATTGTTGCCCCAAACCCTATCACATGCGCGCGTTTGGCCTGGTGGTAGCAGTGTGAGTCCAAGGGAGGCAGGACCTAGGGCGTGGGTTCAATCCCTGCCCCAGGTAAGTCTTTTTATTCATTTTCTCATTATTTTGTTTTATAATTAATTTTAATTATATTTCTTATAAGAAAATTCTATTTAAATAATAATATGTAAATATATATAACTTCATATTTTCTAAAAATCCCTAATTTATTTTCTAAACTTTAATTTAGTTTATATTTAATTTGAAATTTGTTTATATTATTATTGTATATATTTTTTTTAAAATAATCTAATTCGTTAATTATTAAAATATTCAAACCCTAATTTTATTTTCCTAAATTTCTAACCCTAATTTCTCACCTTAATTATTTTATTTAACTTTAAATATTAAACTTAATAAATTTTTCTAATATATAACTAAATAATTAATCATGTTTTTTTTTTAAATTATTATTATAATTGTTTATTATTATTAGTACCTTATTTTCTTTTTAAATTCTTCAAAATTATTTGTTTAACTTAAAAATGTTCTTTTAAATTCTACAATATTTTTGTATATTTGTGCTAACCTCTATTCTCTTATGATTATCTTATTAATAACCATTTTAATTATATTTTATTTATTATATATTTATTATTAATTATTTCTATTATAATGTAATTGCGAAAGCCTTGTAATAGTCGTAGTTTATTATTGTTCTATTGTTTATAAATATTCCTGCCATGGTTAGTAACTATAGGGAGTGATAACCTGTTGGTGATTTAAAATTAATTTAGAATGACTTATTTAATAAGATAAATATATGAATATGAACACTCACACACGTAAGTCGATCTTTGATCGCCATCCTACACTTTCTAAGGTTACTCCTCATGTTGCCTAATTATAAGGTCAAGTAAGGTGTCTTAAAGCAAAGTCCCTTTTCATAAAATATCATCAAGTCCCTTTTAAGATTATAATATCAAGTCCTTTCGATGTTGCCTACGGCAAATGATCTTGTCCCTTCGAATAAAATATGATAAGTCCCTTCATATTGCTAAGACACCTTACAGTTGCCTAAACACAGATGTCCCTTCACATGTCCCTTATCACATCCAAGGTAATGACTACCTATTCCTTAATAATAGGGCTAGTCTTACTATTGAAAGAACATATAAGAACAATAAAGATTTAACATAGGGTAGGTTCCTCTTAAGTACTTGCTCACTTCTTCAAAATACTTCATTACACTTCACATTTCAAACAAATTTTCAAAACAAAGTCTTTATATACATCCATACAAGGATCATTATAAAGTACTTAGAAAATTTTTAATCACACACTACACCTTTCTCAAAACAATTTAAAGTGAGCTAAGTAACTAAGAGCCCATGGATAACCATGGATATAAAGGGTGCTAACACCTTCCCTTTGTATAACCTACCCCCCGAACTCAAAATCTTTTTTAAGGTCTTTCCTGTTCTTTTATGCCCTTTACTTTTGGATAAAATAAAAGTCGGTGGCGACTCTTGCTATCCGCAACATGACTAAAAGTCAGTTCTCCCACCGTGTTACAGAACTGGCGACTCTGCTGGGGATTTAATAAAAGAGGGGTACCCTTAGAAATTAAATCACTTTAAACTTGTTTGCTTTGTTTGCTTTACTTTACTTGATGGGTGCTCTTATGTGTGAAAGATCCTAACCTGGATCTAGTGTACCTTAGGTAAATGGCAATAGACTAAGGAAACTGTACGGCGTATACCGATATGGTTGATCTGGTGGCCATAGTTAGTGTGACTTCTTGGTTGGTGCTTATGTTCCTTAAGAAAGTTGAGGATAATATGAGGATGCCATATGTTGTCAATACACTAACTGACTTTTAGAACCCTAGTTATCCCATCTTGGCCTTTAGAAAAGTAGTGAGATAACCGGCTTTGGTGAAGACTGAAGTTGGTTGATACTCGATACTACGCTCATTGAGATTCTAAACTTGGAAGGTTTTGGTTGGCAAGTAAGTTGCCTACTGAACAACCACCCTTGTGAAGGATCAATGATATTGAGATCCCTTAGAACCTGGTTACTTTTGTAGGATAGGATGAACCAACTAAACTTCAGGGGAGGGTACTTACCTCTAAACCTCATGCAGGCCTTCAAACCTAGGGCTATTGTGTGACTTGTTTGTGTGTGCCACATGTTTGTGATTGAGCATAACATCATAGCATCATCATGCATCATAAGCATAACATTTTCACTAACCATTTCAAGGACCAAAGGATTTATCTTTGTTCTTTGTTGCAGGTCATGGCTTCTGCTCGTAGGAATACTATCCGGATCAACTTTGTAGGAATACCTCCTAAGCTTAAGGAGCTGGTTTCTCAAGTTGATGAAAACTCCCAGTTCATCAAGAGACATGGTCATCTACTGGATCTAGTCACTTCAGGGTTCAATGAAGACATGATGAGTGTCCTGTTTCAGTTCTTTGACCCTAAACATCATTGTTTCACATTCCCCGACTATCAGCTGGTTCCTACAATGGAAGAGTTCTCCAAGCTTCTGGGTATACCTATCCTTAATCAGAAACCCTTCACAGGCTTGGAAAAAGAGCCTAAACCTGAAGTCATTGCTGCAGCCCTACATCTGAAGAAATCAGACATTGTCCTAGAAACAAGGAGTAGAGTTAAGGGTATTCTTGCTAAGGTATTGATGGAGAAAGCTCAAGTGTTCCTGAAGGCTATGAGTTATGATGCTTTTGAGGAAATCTTAGCCCTATTGATTTATGGCTTAGTGTTGTTCCCCAATCCAGACCAGTTCATAGACATACACGCCATCAACATATTTCTGACTCATAATCCAGTGCCTACATTACTTGGAGACATCTTACACTCTCTTCATACTCGTACTACAAAGGCACGAGGAACTCTGATGTGTTGCATACCTCTATTGTCTAAGTGGTTTATTTCTCACCTTCCCCGATCAGTGATGAAGAATGAACAAGGTTTCAGGTGGTCTAAAAGAATCATGTCACTCTCTCATTCAGATATTCATTGGTGCTCTAGATCTATGGAGAATGTTACTATCATTGACCGTTGTGGGGAGTTCCCTAATGTGCCACTCCTTGGCATAAGAGGGGGCATTACCTACAATCCTTCCTTAGCTCTACGTCAGTTTGGTTACGCTCGGAGTGATGGTCCTCATGATATGCTTATTCAGGGTATTGTGTTTGACTACGACAACGATCTTTAAGGTTACCGTCAAAGGTTCATACGAGCATGGGGTAAAGTGAACAAGGTTGACAACAAGACTCTGGAACCAAAGTACACTATTCCTATGGAAGCTTATCTCAGATGGGTGCGATCTCGTGCTCAGACTCTTATGATGCCATATCCTGCTATCCTGCCAGTTACTATGGAGCCTATTGCTGAAGGAGATACTCCTTATATCATTCTCCATCCAGACATGCCCATTGACATGGAAGATTTACAAAGGTCCTGGATCCAGTTGAAGGAGCAAAGAGATACTTTTGAGACTCATTACAAAGCAAGTCAAGAAAGAATCCTGGAGCTAACAAAACAACTTCACGAGGAGCGGGATCTCAACTCATATCTCAACATAAAGAGGAAACGTCCATGGGAGACTTAAAACCCCATTTTTAATATTCATTTTGTTTTTATTGTAAGCCCAAGGGGCAAACAAGTTTATTACTAATAAAAGTTTACCTTTTTGATTGTTTAAACAAATTTAAATTCTGCGGTCCTTGAAAACATTGCATACGCATTTACATACCATATCACTGCATCACATGTTTCTTATATACAGGTATCTTATCTTCTCGCTGTTTATTTCAGCAGAAATGGCTCTTGAACAGACTGTCAAAGATCTCCAGGCTCAGAATGCACAATTCCAAGAGTTGATTCTGAACTTGTCCAAGGGACAAGATGAGTTGAAGACACTGCTGGCTAAGAAGAATAAGAAGGCTAGAAGATCAGGAGGCTTTATTAATCTAGGAAGAAGATTCAAAGGTCCTGTCAAGACCAAGGAACAGGTTGATGATTCTGAGTCTGAAAATTCTGAGAAAGAGGGAGGCAGTCTCCATGATACTGTGGGAGATTCTGATTCTGAGGCAAACTATTATCATGATCCTGCTGGTGAAGATAAGTACAAGATGCTGGTAGACAGGATGAATGCCATGGAGTTACAAAATCTTCTGGGCTTGATTTTGAAGATCTGAGCTTAATATCTGGAGTGGTTATACCTATTGGTTTCAAGGTTCCTGCTTTTGTGGTGTATGATGGTGTCTCATGTCCCAAGTTGCATCTAAGGTCCTATGTCCGGAGGATTCAACCACATACTGCTAACAAGAAATTGTGGATTCATTTCTTCCAAGAGAGCTTGTCTGGAGCTCAATTGGAATGGTACTATCAATTGGAGAGTGTTAATATTCATGATTGGAATGATCTTGCTGAAGCCTTCTATAGGCAATACCAATACAATGTTGATTTAGCACCTACTCGCATGCAGCTCCAAAGCATGTCAATGGGTGCTAAGGAGAATTTCAAGGAGTATGCCCATAAATGGAGAGACCTGGCTGGCAGAGTTCAACCTCCTTTGACTGACAGGGAGCTGGTGGATATGTTTATGAGTACGCTGAATGGTCCTTTCTATAGTCACCTCATTGGAAGCTCATCATCTGGTTTCACCGAGCTGATAATGACTGGAGAACGTGTGGAGAGTGGTATAAGAAGTGGTAAGATACAGGTAGTTGCCTCTTCATCAAGCACTGCTAAGAAGCCCCCTAGTGGAAAGAAGGAGTCTAATGTTGTGTATGGTCAACCTAGTCGTAACAGAAGTCACCAATCTGTGGGAGCAGTTCACATTTCTAATCCTACTCCTGCAGCACCAGAGCTACCACAGAACAATCAACAAAAGCCTAGAAGACAATTCACCAAGATCAACATGTCACTAGCCCAAGCCTTGCAACATATGTTGAAAGGGGAACTCATTACTTTGAAGGACCCTCCTCAGAATCCTAATACTTCCTCTCCTCGGTACAATCCTAATGCACGATGTGCCTATCATTCTAATTGTCCGGGACATGTTACCAACAACTATTGGATATTGAAAAACAAGATTCAAGATATGATTAAAGCTGGAGAGATTGAATTTGACCCTCCTGGGACTCCAAATGTGATTACTGCTCCCATGCCAAATCATGAGAAGACTGTTAATGCTGTTGATGAAGTTTCATATGTTTCCTCAGTAGCAGATGTGACCACTCCCTTATCCATTATCAAGAAGAAACTGGTACAGGCTGGATTCTTTCCAGGTTGTAATGAAGATTGTTTTTATTGTGCCTACAAACCTGATAGTTGCTGGAAGTTGAAAGATGGTATTCAACGCCTCATGGACAATTACACTATATTGTTTGAGAGGACACCTTCTGTGGAAAATATGGTTGAACATCTAAATCAAGGTACGAAGGTTGAAGATGTGGACATGGTTGATAAAGTGCCAGTGAAGATTACCTCCAAAGGCCCTGTCAAGATCTCTTCCAAGGGTCCTATCATAATTACTGCTGAAGGCCTTGTGAAGACTGTTGCTGAAGTTAGAGTGCCTCCCATGATTATTACCACTCCTGGCCCTATTCCGTATACGTCTGATAAAGCTATACCTGGAATTACGGTTCCGATGTTTATATCCATGGTGTTAAGTAGGAACCTTTAGCTGATACTACTGATGATAACCTTGATGTTGATAATATTGCTGGATCTAGTAAGATCACCAGAAGTGGAAGAATTTTCTCTCCTCCGGCTACCTCAAAAAATACAGTTACTCCATCTACTACCTCCACTTCTGAGCCAAGTGCTGATGCTCGGGGAAAAGGTCCTGTGGTTGAACTTGTACAAGCTGAGACACCGACTGCTGAGAATCTTTCTAAACAGATGGAAGAAGTGTTGAAGATCATTCGCAAGAGTGATTATGATATTGTTGACCAGTTGGGGCATACTCCCTCCAAAATTTCCATGTTGTCTTTGTTGCTGTGTTCTGAGGCTCATGCTAAAGCCTTGATCAAGTTCTTGAAGACTGCTCATGTACCAAATGAGATTTCTGTGGATCAATTTGAAAATTGTGTTGCACATCTGACTTATGATAATGGGTTAGGCTTTTCTGATGCTGACTTGACTCCTGCCAAGAGAAACCATAACAGAGCTTTACATATCTCCATTGAATGTAGGGGCACTACCTTGTCCCATGTGTTGATAGACAATGGTTCTTCACTGAATGTACTTCCCAAAGAGGTTCTGAACAAGCTCAATCCTGAAGATACTGTGTTAAGACCAAGTAATATAGTGGTAAGGGCCTTTGATGGTTCAAGAAGAGTGGTGCATGGAGAAATAGATCTCCTAATCAAAGTAGGCTCTCAAGTCTTCAATTCTACCTTCTATGTAATGGATATTCGTCCTGCGTACTCCTGTTTGCTTGGGCGCCCCTGGATCCACAGGACAGGTGCTGTGACCTCCACTCTACATTAGAAGTTGAGATATCCAGTGAAGGGAAAGATCGTCACTGTTTATGGGGAGGAGGAATATATGATCAGTCATGTGAATACATTTAAGTATGTTGAAGTGGAAGGTGAATATGTTGAGACTCCTTGCCAGACATTTGAAGTAGTTCCTTGGGTTGTTCCTGCTACTGAAGCTCCTCCTGTTGTTAAAAGAGTTCCTGTGGTTACCAGAGTACCTCCTACGATGGCTTCCCTCAAAGACGCTAGAGCTGTGGTTGAAGAAGGTGGTTGTACTATTTGGGGTCAGCTTCCTGACATTCCTTACAAGTCTGACAAGTTTGGTTTGGGTTTCACTGTAGAGTCCCAGAAGGCTGTTCGTCGTACTCGTGCTGTTCGTATCACCAATCAAGGGATCATGAAAGATCAAATCAATGTTGCGGGTGATTGTAATGAAGACTACAACCTGGATGACTGGATTTTCCCTACTGTGGGTGATGGGCTCGAAGACTGAAGACGTTATTCCTATCTCCTTTAGTCAGGAGTAAATACTATTACTGTGTTGTTATTTTTAAGTTTGTAATTTTTGAACAATTAAACTTTTAAGCCTTGTGTCTTACCCGGGGCACAATGGTATGCTTGTTACGGGATGTCATTTCATTTGCATACTTCATTCAATAAAAATCAATGAATGTTTCGTTTTCGTAAATATCGTGCTCTTTGTTTTTTTTTCTTTTATTTTATTTCCATCAGCTATGTGTTCTTACACACACCCACATCACTAAAATGCAGATCCTCATCCACTCTGGATCCTGTTCATGAATAGGTTGTATGTTCTTTCACAATGTTTTCATCATTTCCTTTCCATAATTGATGACGTATACTGACTCTTTTCATGACTCTTCTCAATCTCTAACAACGCAATCAAATAATTGGTCACAAGCATCTGGCAGTTCGCAACTAACACCATTTGAAAAATTTATGTATAAGTTTGTTGTTCTTCAACTTGAAAAGATTATATAGCTTAAAGACGTAATGTTGTTAAGATTATATATATTCTTCTGTTATTCCCTATGGAATTTGTAATCCTCAATATATAACCATATTTATTTTCTACTTATAATGCAGATCACTCAGTGTGTGACTGTTGCAACTACCGACATCCTTAAGACATCCCAAGGGTGTTGGTTTTATCGCGCATGTCATGAATGTCCACGTGTCACAAAAGGACTTAATCCTCCATATATCTGTGGTGGTGGGCATAACACTAAAACTGAAATTTTCAAGTACTCCATAAAATTTTTGGTTGAGAAGTGCTATACATATATTGCATCTTTGTATGCATTATTGTACATCATTTATCTTCGTTTTTTAACTTATTTCAGTTATTCAATATTGCCACATAGGTATAAGATTCTGCTTGAGGTGGTTAGCAATTGATGTCGTTCTACATTTGTTTTGTGGGACCGTGAGTGTTCACATCTTTTGGATGTTTCAACCGATCATATGCGCGCAAATATGTTTACGGTACCATTACTTTATAAATTCATCACGATAACATGAATTATATATGTTGTGGCTATACACTAATACCTTAAATGCGCTTCTCATTAGGCCGACATCACCGACCCACTTGAATATCCTTTGGCACTTGATGCATTGGTGGGTTTGAAAATGGCATTCAATGTGAAATGGCAACCAGAGTGGAAAAATGCTTATGTTATTTCCATATATCGTGAAGATGCTATCGTGAAACAACTCGAATCATTTCACCAAAACATGTATTCACTATTTTAGCATTTATTTGTATCGAATCCTGTTTGACTAACATTATTTCCTCCCTTTGTTGCTGACAAGATTATGTCGAATACTCTCGTCAAACACGACATGCTGCAGGTTTGCATACATTTTATTACTATTGATTCCATTATTTTGACCGTCGTTCCAGGAGATTTCCGTTTAAAAGCCTTTTTTTTTAATCAAGCATTCTTTTTTTGTAGAACATTGAGAGTTGTGATGATGCACAACCTGATCAAGACTGGGAATTAGTAGTTGTAACCATCTCTTTCTACTTCTTACAATTTTATTACACTTTAATTATGTTGGGTTATACAGATTATACTAACTTCAATGATGTATGCAAATCATTTTGTTAGGAAATTGATGTCACTTCCACCCTAAGTACTGATCCCGTGACACCAACAACCGCAACAAAAAGGGTAGCTTCACCCCCAATAGAACCATTTATGCTATTAGATGAATTGGAAGATGCCAATCATTCCTCAACCAAACTAAATAAAATCATCAAGTTGGAGAAGTAGATGCATTTCAACATTGGGGATTGTATTTACACCAAGATTTCTCATGGACTATGTTTTTTTATTATGTTTTTGGCATTAGATATTCCTGTAAGGATGATTTCCATTATGTTTTGGTCAACGATCGCACCGTACTCCATCATTTTGTAAAGTATAACTTATATGCAAATACAATGCAATCCATCGACTTGGAAATGTATGGTGATGATTAAATATTTAGTAAATACAATGTTCCAAGAGACTTGTTTCAACATTTTATATTCATGATCTCATTGTTCTTGATCACTTTCATATGGAAAGTATAACTATGCTAACTGTCATTATATCTGCACTTCAAACATTTTCTTTGGCTTCTTTTTCAAGGGTGAGTTCATACCAGAATACACCACTAAAACATGAGTCTCAACCAATTAAATATATTTGTTGCACTTTTGCTTTTTCAACAAACGTTTTCAGTTGTTTCGTTGTTTCATGGCCGACACATGAAACAAATACTGCATGTGTTTACATCTTTCAGGATTTTATTTTTGTTTCATATTCATGTTAAAGTTTTTCCTGGTGTATACATATATCACAACTTTTAGCTGAACTCATGTTTCATTTCTTTCTTCACCTCCACGTCCAAAACATATGTGAAGCACCTATATGGTTTTCCTAATGTCCTTTATTTTTCCATCATACTACCAGTTGGATGTTAACCACTTTTTTCATATTCCATGGTACCACCTTTTTAATTTTTTGTTCAATAAAATAAGAGTAAGTACTCACCCCAACCAATGTGAACCCCACAAAATAATGCATTTATATTGTTTTCTCAAAAGCATGGCCCAAACATTTATTGAGCTCGATTACCACGCTTAATTTATAAAGCATGTTACTTTTTGTACATACACCTACTTCTCTTTCCTTTTGATTTCCTATTTTTTAAATAATACAATAGACATCCACATCCATCATCATATATCAATATTACTTTTGCCTTCACCTTATTAAAAACACTACATCACATAGCCTCCACACTACAAAATAGTTTTTGTTAACAATTAGAGCTGCACATCTTTATACAACTTAACTCAAGATTAAAACATTTGAATCTTTTCTACTACATCAATAACTTGATGAACACTGCAATGCCTTGCATAGAAACAGGTTCTTAAATTTCTTCCTCAACTCCAACAATAGTGAATGCACTTTTACCATTATTTTTTACTCTACAATTAACTGTATTACCATGATCATTACAACTTACATTAAGTATGATTGATACATACAACCAAGAGTAACTTGAATATGTAACTTATTTGATCTATCTTCAAGTGGATTCATTGAATGTTCACAAATCTGGAACGGCTGCTGCCAATGTCAGATGAAAAAGAAAACTTAGTATGATGCAGAAAAAAATGCATAATACCAACAAAGAAAGTCTTATGCTTGTTGGAACTTCAACTGCATTGAACACTTCGACATCAACATGTCGGACACAAAAAATTACACCACTGTTTGCAGATGTAACAAATACACTACATACACATTCCTCCAATCGTCATCAATTAAACAAACAAACTTCCAAAAGGCCAAGAATACCAGTTCCTTTGAGAATTAACCTTATCAATAACTTCAACACCGTGACACATCCTCAGACAACTGCTTTGATAGAGCCATAGTTTCATTGTATACCTCCACCACCCCTCATTACAATTAACACACAAATACATTTTTTTTCTCTAATAATAGAAGCAATGCCGACTCAGACACAGACATCTCAGAAAATTCGGGTGGCGAAGATGCTTTTTGGACGCCTCTGGAGATGAAGACGCCAATCACTATGCCCCTTTGAGTGATCCTGACACTCAAGGTTCATTCCAATTGACACCACATTAATTTACTCAATCATTTTTTCAAAGACTTCCTCATTGGCATTTTGTATTCATCATTCTATGAACTAACTAATCATGTTTATAACATTAATTATTTCACTTTGTTTCAGTATATTACGACATTGGGGATCAATTATGGGAGTGCCAACATTATTGTGCCGCCATGTGGTATCAGGAGCGCATGGAAAAGTCAAGACACTCCAATGTTCCAAAGCTCAGACTATGTTGCAAAGGAGGAAAATTTGTTCTTCCTTTTCTTAAACCTCCTCCACTTGAGTTGCACAAACTTCTGTTTGATCGTGATTGCCAAATTGCTAAGAATTTTCAGTCCAACATTCGCACCTATAACACAATGTTTTCATTCACTTCTCCAGGCATGAAATTTGATACATCCATCCACGACACTGATAACGAATTTGAAAACAGAATGGGATGTTTTAGGTAAATTTGTACTTCCTTTTTTGTATACATGACTCACAACTAAATAAATCATTTATCAATAAGTCTTATTAATTTTTTGCCTATTACAGTGAGAATAAAAATATTGATACCCCCATAGTAGTAACTCTGAAACTCATGCTTGATGAAAATAATCCACATGCCAAATCTTTTCGTATGGAAAGATATATGTTGAATAATAACATTTATCAGGATTTAAAAATAAAGCTTATCTCCGACAGATCGTCTGACGGCCGCGTCTATAACTGTCCCACTGTGTCGGAGGTAGTGGCTCTAATAGTAGATGATAGATTCAACATCAAAGAGATACATAATAGTTCATCACAAAGGCGGTAAGCTGCAACGAATTGACGAATTCCACCTGACATACTTTGCGTATCAATACCCGTTGATTTTCCCATATGGTGAGAATGGATATAAATATAACATAATGCACAAATTTTTACACCAACAGGTTGTCACCAAACATAATCATCTAATGATCAAGGATTGGTTATGCTATCGGTTGCATGAAAGGAATCAAAAGGCTAAACACTTTTGCATAACAGGAGATTGTTCCAGCATCTTTTGGTCGATGGATATGCAATGATGGAAACCGAACGGCTGAACTGGCTTAGAAAAAATCAATCAAAACTCAGAGTCGGAAAGTATAAACAAATTAACGACTCTCACCAGGGAACTGAACAAAGTCAACAAAGCAAAACGGGTCGAAGGTTCGTGTTTCCATCTTCGTATGTGGGGGGGAGTTACATGGATCAACTGTACTTTAACAGAATTACCATTTCAAGTTCATTCGACTTTCCTGATCTGTTTAATACATTTACATGCAACCCTTCTTGGTCTGAGATAACGCGGCATCTCTCCAAGGATAATCTCAAGGCACACGACATGCCTGAAATTGTTTCCAAGGTTTTCAAAATTAAGTTTGATGAACTTATGAAAGACCTAACAAAGTGTCATGTTCTTGGCAAAGTTGTCGCATGTGAGCCATTTATTCCTCCATGTTATGCTGTACTATTTTCTTAAATGATTGATTTACTTTTGTTTCTATTGTTTTGTAGACATCTATACTATTGAATTCCAGAAGAGGGGACTTCCACACACATACACATTCTACTATTTTTACATCCACGAAGTAAGTACCCCAACCCGCCTGACATTGACAAAATAATTTCAGCAGAAATTCCAGATCCCATCCGCTTTCCAAAATTGTATGAATTAGTTAAGTGACACATGATGCATGGACCGTGCGGCCTGGCTAGGTTGAGTTCACCATGCATGAAGAATAACAGATGCACCAAGTTTTTCCCAAAAAAATTCAACAAAGAAACAATAATTGATAGCGAAGGCTATCCGGTTTATAAGCGAAGTTTGGATACAAAACTATTCTAAAATCAGGACTTCTGTTGGACAATAGGCATGTTGTACCCTACAACACACGCTTGCTTCTCAAATATGAAGCCCACATAAACATTGAGGGGTGTAATCAAAGTACTTCCATTAAGTACCTTTTCAAATACATCCACAAGGGATATGATCAGATCACTGCTGCCGTTGTACCAAACTCAAATTCAGGCTCTGCATCGGATAACATCATTAATTAAATCAAAGAATATTTGGACTACCAGTATGATTCCTTGAGTGAGGCTTGCTAGAGGTTATTTTCTTACAAGATTCATGGACAAAATTCTGCGGTCGAGCGGATGCTCTACCATTTAATAGGTGAAGAACATTTATACTATACTGATTTTACAACCATGGAGAATGTATTAGAAAAAGGAAAGTGTTACGTAATCCATGTTCACTTCTTGGTTGATTGCAAATACAACATATGAAAAATCAAGAAATTTAACTTATGCTTAGTTTGTTAGCAAGTATGTTTACGTAAAAAATAAGAGATCTTGGAAGCCCCGTCAAAAAGGTTTTACCATAGGTCGGTTAATATGGGTACTGCCAACCACAAGAGAATTGTTTTATCCTAGGATGATGCGAACGATTATAAAGGGACCAAAAACATATGAAGACATCCATAAGGTAAGAGGTGTGAAATTTGATTCTTTTCGGTATGCATGTTTTGTAATGGGTTTCCTCGAGGATGGCCGGGAATATATTGGTGCAATTAAGGATGTAAGTCAATGGGGATCCGTATATTACCTACGGAAGTTATTTGTTGTTATGCTTCTATCTGGAACTATAAACAGACATTCACATGTTTGGAATGAGACATGGTCCTTATTATGTGACAATATTCTACACAAACACAAACAAATTGCTAATAACGAAGGTTAGACTAATTCTTTTATCCACAAAGATACCATGTTTTTGTAAATTCACTACTTTCTACTGTTGTGCATTATTACTCAAGTTGTTTCTCTTTTGTGTAACTATATAAACAAAGTTGGAACTGCAAGAGAATGATTTAAAAAATCTGACTTTGATTGAAATTGAGTCATCACTACAAGCAAACCGCAAGAGTCTTTCAGAATTCAAACCAATGCCGACAATGGATGGTTATGTCCTCCAGCAATTGGGTAACATGCTTATATATGAAAAGAGAAGTTACAACATTGCACTTATGAAATCTGAGTTCCACACTCTATTCAATGCACTTACAAGTATGTACTATGTATTATAACTTCTTAATCTTATGTATCACTATATAAAAAATATTTTTAATGGTTCATTGTTGTTCTTTAACAGATAAGCAGTGTGTTATCTTCGACAAAATAACATCAGTAGTAACAAATTAGAAGGGATGTGTATTTTTCCTTCATGGCTTCGGAGGAACCGGCAAAACGTACATGTGGAAGACACTTGCGACTTTCGTGAGATTGAAACATGAAATTGTTTTGACAGTTTCAATAAGAGGAAATGCATCTCTCCTTTTTCCTGGTGGTAGAACAACGCATTCAAAGTTTAAAATACCGGTCCCGACCTTGGAGAATTCAACGTGCAAAATTTATTACGGTGATGCACACGGAGAACTGCTTCGATAAACAAAGTTGATAATATGGGATGAGGCTCCAATGGCTACGAAGTTAACTTTTGAGGCTCTTGAAAAAAATTTAAAGGATGTCGTAAGTAAGCATGGTAATTCTGATGTCATTTTTGGAGGTAAGGTGGTTGTGTTTGGGGGTGATTTCAGACAAATTTTACCAATCGTTCCAAGAGGTACTCAATCTGACATTGTAAACTCTACAATTAACGCAACTTTTATATGGCATTATTGTGAGGTCTTAACTTTAACCCGTAATATGCGCTTAAACAATGGTAAAAATAACCAAGAAATACTTGAAATTGAAGAATTTTCGAATTAGCTTTTGAGATTGGGTGAGGGTACGTTGTCAAAACCTAATGATGTATATGCTGATATTGAGATTCCTCAGGAAATTCTTATTTTAGATTTTCAGGACCCTATTCAAGCAATTGTTGAGAGCATGTATCCATCATTGTTGGAAAATTATACATCCTACAAGTACTTGAAATCCAGGGCCATTTTGGCATCAACTCCTGAGGTGGTTGACAAAATAAATAACCATATTTTAGAATTCATGCCAGGTCTGCATTTCTTTCCTTTATAATTCTGATGCCCCACATTGTTTCTCCAAAGCCATGACGACATCCTAACTTTTAATAGATTGAACTCTACTCTTTTTTTAACAATTCTCAAGTGAAACCAAGGATTTTTATAGCTCCAACACTATCGACCGATCGAAAATACACGAAAATACTATTATGCAGATCCTTACACTGAAGTTCCTCAGCACCCTACAGACATCGGGGTTGCCCAACAACCATATTAGATTAAAGATTAGGACATCAATAATGCTAATGCCAAATATCAATCAGGCATAAGGTTTATGCAACGACACAAGGCTAATTGTTACTCGAATGGCTAACCACGTTATCGAGGCTGAAGTAATGGGAGGGAAGGACCATGGTAATATCATTTACATACCAAGGATGGATCTGTCTCCATCACAATCACCTTGGCCTTTCAAGTTAAGCAGAAGACAATTCCAAATTATTGTATTATATTCTATGATGATAAATAAGTCTCAAGGTCAATCTTTGGACTGGGTTGGACTCTATATTCCGAAAGATCTTTTCAGTCATGGATAACTATACGTTGCGATTTCTAGGGTAACAAGCAAAAAAGGAATCAAAATACTTATACACAAAGATGACAATAATCCTAAGGCATCAACTACCAACGTCATCTACAAAGAAGTATTTAGTAATGTATAACTGGATCTTAACTTTCTCTTTTTGTCCTAACTTATCCATTTATAATTCAGAATTTTTAGTGAAGACAAACTATATGTCTTTCTTCCTTTTTCTGATTTCCAGTGCTTTAATTATTTCATTTTGGTACTGCCCACATGCCTAAACAGTGGTGACTGTATTATCCCCTATACATGTTATATTCCATGGAACATGTTTTTGTATTATCATCTTTACTTGTCATCATACAAGGAAGATGTTTTTTTACAACACTGTTGATATTTATCCAACCGCTATTCCATTTCATTATAACACATATATTGATGCACAATTATTCAATCTTTTTGAAACCTTTTTATCTGTTTTTTAGAAGGCTTTGATTACAATGTTATATACTAACACTTAAACCGTTGCATATCACTAAAATTGTACTTATCACCAGCGTAACTCATCGCCACAATTTATATTTCCATCCGCGTTTCGTTGTATACGACTTCACTTTCCAAAAGTATTATTCTACCGCAGTTATCCTTCGCGTCTGTTTGCACATTAGCTTTATTCATTGATTAATTCTGAACATTATATATACACTACTGAGCTAATTTTACAACCATTTTTTCACTACCAACACTAATATATGCACGTCACTAAACATCATTGACATTAACACAATTACATAAATATTTCAACCAAAATATTGTTTCATATTTTTAACCATCACTGATATCAACTCATACATGTCCATACTAAACTTAAATAAACATAACTATTGGTAACACACAATTCATATTAAGGGCTACATACATGCCCCACAAAATTAAACAAAACACAGTTGAACCTCCACTCAAATCCCTTTTTGCCTTCACCTATGGCCAACCTGTTGCACTCTTTTTCTCGACCATCACGTGAACCCTGTTGGTAGGTGCTTTAATTCTGAAGCGAAGCTTTTCCCCTCTTGACAGTCTTTTGTGCTTCATAAAATCATACCACACGCGACCCATAAACTTTTCCATCTTCATTATCTTACCATTGCGCCTGGCATATTTCACCTTCACCCAATTATGACAGCTATCAATGGAGTCCACAAGCGCAATAAACTGTTGGTTCAATCCCTAATAGTTCATGCAAACTTCCTTTGGGAAGTGTTGCATAATTTGAAACAATTATATTAAAAATATGTATGTATGTATGTGTGTATATATATATATATATATATATATATATATATATATATATATATATATATATATATATATATATTATATATTTATATCAACCCAATGAATAAACTATAGTTTATAGTTCAGATCTTGCATACCATCACATTCCTTGAGCATTTGTAACTGAAGCTAACTTCCTTTTCCCATTCATACTCTTCGTCGGACTATTCGTCTTCTGGTTCCTGTAGTCCATCATCAGGGGTGTCAACGGTATCTCCTATGATTCTGTCATCATCCTCTGCCTTCACAATGACCTCTTCCATTTCAATCTCACCACCTTGCACTTTGTCAGAATTTTCCTTTGCTTTGCCACCTTCGTTCCTATTCTTAAGTAATTGGTAACTGTTAAAATGTTAATGCAACTATGGTTACCGCAGTGCATACCTACACCAAATTATTCCCTTTTTCGTTTCCTTTGTACTACAATTACACATTTCATGATTATTTATATATTTTCTTAAACTACAATTTAACAACAAGCATACATACCCTTTTTGGTCTGATTCAATATGATTGTGCACTGCTACATCGGGTGGTTGTGTTACTCCCATGACTTGAACTATATTGGCCGCAAATGTTACCTTCTTATTTTTGGTCCCTTCATCAATGTTAGCAGCTCCAATCAAGGTCTCTCCTTTCAGCTGAAAATCTTCCTATCAAGCTCCTCCTTCATTTTTATGTATGTCCTCAAATTTCTAAATGTTGAAACAATTTATTAGTCTTTGTTTTCATAAGTCTGAAGTACAAACAACAAGTCATATACCTACTTCATTTGTTTAAAATCGTTTAATATTTTATTACATTTTTCTGAGTTTTTTCCATCAACATTACAATGTGTAGCACACTTTGTTACATCTTACTAACTACTTAATCTAACTAATAACATGCATCATTGTTATTGACTATATCTACACTGTCAACAAAATCCTTAATGTAACATATGTCTCATATTTTATATGTATTCAAGACATACATCATGATATATAATTTCATCTCTAAAACAACAGTTCATGTACCTTGCTTGTCTCTCCTTGATTTCTTTCCTCCTCTTCGCTTCTTCAACAGACTTCTCAGAAACTGCCTCCTCCCTGTTGAACACAATCAAAATCAGTATTCTTTAAAATTCATATTCAACCTATGACAAAGTTCATTTTTTCCTGACCAATTTATATGTAATTCTTAAACACGTGCATGCATGTATCACAACAAAACCCTACCTCACGGAACATTTTCCATGTTTTGCTTCCTTCTCTGGTTCTTCGTTTTTCAGATCAACAATCTTTATACGTCTTTGCTCAACCTTGCTTCCTTTCACTTCATCTATCAGCAATTGAATTTTTCGGTCAATCTCTTCTTTCGATGAAGACCCAACATCGAAAGACCTACCATTATGCCGTTTCAGTTACACTTTTATGAAAAATACGAAACAACCGCATTAAACATACCATCTTCATTAAAACCCTTACCTTTTTCTGCAGTTCTTTCCTTTCAAACGTTCCTTGTTGATGTTGCCTTTCGATTTTGACGTTTCCAAGTTTTTCATCCTCCACCTTACCTTTTATCGTATAACACACTTCCAACTACTTATACCAATTCCCCAATAAAGCTTTTTATTCTGTTTTTTACATTTTCATTATTTTTGTTGTGGACATTTATATAATTTTATAATTATATCTTATGAATTTATGTTGGGAAAATTTAATGTAACTTTTTTATATATTCACTGTTTAATACTTTGGAAAGAATATCAGTTTAATCGTAATAAATTATAACAATTTATCTATTAATTTTTTAATGTTACTTATTTTGTATATTAATACTTTTTTCTAAGTCTTATATTAAAATGGCAAAATGTGGGCCAAATGGCTTTCACTGTACTTCCCATGACCCCATTTTGATAGACCCGGGCCCATTGCTACTGTTCACTTTTTACATGTACTTCATTTATAGAAACCAAGTAATACATATTTTTTCGTTTGTATCACTGTGTTGCCCTACTAATCCTTTTTCATCGATGGAAGGTATTGTTCATCTCCAACAAAAAATACCCAGTTCCATCAGCACCAAAGCTCAAAACAGGTCAATTTTCATTTCCTTTCTTCGTACCTTCTTTTTCCATGTTTTGTTCCTTTCGGCTATGAAGTTTTTTACACTTGTGTTTTGTTATATACCTCTCAATGTTTTTAACTTTGACCTTTTTTTGTAACTAGCTCTTAAGCAACAATGTTTCCACCATTGTCCTTCAGGGTTTTAGATCGGTTAAACTAAGTACAAACACTCTACAATAAAACATTTTGCTGCATTCTTCCAACCGAATGTATGAGTGTTAAAGATTTGCACGATTTGCATATGTTGATTCTGAAAACCCAACCTTCGTTCATTTTTTTCTGCAGTTCGCGAGTTGCCGAAAGACAGAGCACGCGTCGCAGTGTGTTTAACAAGGTTCTGCAATTGGATGAAAGGAAAAACAAGGAGGTTCGCAAAGGGAAACAGACCGTGACGTCGGCCGAAGACTTTAACATTAGAATTCCACTACCACAGTCTTCAAACACCCCTGTTGTGACTATGAAAAGGTATTCCAAACTTCACATTTTCTTTAACATACCATGCTTTTTGTTTTTCTCATTTGTACTGCATTTATGTTTCACAACAGCTAACTGTTTTCTCATTCTGTTTTTACCATAAACAACCAACAATCTATCTACATCCAACTGAAGTGTCAACCATATTTTACCTCACCATACACCACATGATACATCTCCATTTTCACTCATGCAACAAATCATTGACGTCGACGCTGATCCCAGACGTAACCAAGTTCCCACCACCAACATCAGATTAACCCTGTCAAATTTTCGATTGCATTATCTGTCGTTTCAACTTTTGTCTTACTCCTTCTAAATTACTACATTGTTTTATCTCATCATTTTATTCTTTTTTCCTTACATTATTTTATTTTGTATTTTTCTTTTATCAATTTTCCTTTTTTCCAACATTTCTTACTAGAATTAATTTTTTCTATTTTTTTACTCAATATGTATTTCAAACGACTACCCGTGCATCGTACGGATCTACCCACTAGTTGTACCTTATATTACATTTTTTGATGTGTACCAAATTTTAGATCACTTTGGACCACTGTTCTTTTCTAATTTATTTAGTATATTGCAAGTTGAGTCTTGTTTGATTCTCTTTGTCCTTTAAAACATGCCTTCTCTCAAATGAAAAGCACATAATAAGTTTGATATAATCTTTATATTAACTCTAATTAATCTTCACAAAACTAAAATCTTTAGTGGTCCAAGTGTCCTACCCTCCTCCAACTTGGTTTAATATATGTCCATGAAATAGAAGGCAGGGCAAGTTGTTTTGTTTATTCTTGATGATTTTCTCTTATTATCTCCAACTGAAAAGTAGGAAAGAAAGTGAAGTTATAGTAATATAACACCATGAATGGGGGTATCCCACTAACTAAAGGTTGGCATATTAAAACATCAAGACCTAACTTTTTTGTTGCTGTGTCTACAAAGACAGAAAATGACCTTGATAGTTATACTCATGTAAAAAAGAATATTTCATGTTATCTTAATTAAAGGATCAAAAGTATATCCATCAATTTTCCATTTTCTCTATTTACAAATCTGTCAACAGTTTATTGGCCCTTCTTTTTCCTCTTAAATACCAAATATCTAATATAGTAGGTGAAAGGAATTGATATATTTTCTTTTCAATTTTTCAAGTGAATAAAGTATTTTCTTATTTCTCACCATGAGTCTTTGCTTTCTACTAGAAACCTTTTGGGAATCAACTTATTTTGATTTTGTATTGAGTTTCTTAACCCTTAATTTTATTTTTGGTCTAGTTGTTTAGTTATTAAACTCATGTACCTTGAAGAAATTCTAAATTTAAACTCAAGATTCCTTAAAATTAATTTCTTTGCAACTACTATTGAATTTCGTAAATTTTTTGAGATTCTGTATAACTGCAGTTTAACTATGAAAAAATAAATAGAAGTCTTATTTGTTATGTAAATATATTTATTCATAGTTTATAGGTGACAATTGTCCACTTTGCACGCTCTTAAAAATCATCTAGATTAAGTTATATTTACAAGATATTACTTGTATTCAGGGCAAGTATTTTATTAAAATTTGAGTTTGACCTAACTCATTCTTTAACCATAAAAATTAACTGTACAATATTTTATGAGACTATTTAATTATGGTTTAATCGTGACAAATACTAGGTCATATACGATAGTCCATCTTGCACGCCATCCAAAGACGGCCCAAATAGAATTGTATAGGCGTGCGTGTGTTCAACTACTCCCTTGATACATACATATAATACCATACTCTCTTGATTTTATTTCTTCATATGTATGTGAATCTTGCACATGACCAAAGAACACACTCAGGAACATGATGAAACAAACAAGCTATAGACAGATAATGGTGGACATAATGCACATGCAAGTTGATTCGATGAAATTGATGTATATTATAAAGTACTATTTTTGCAAAAAAAATATAATTTTCCATTTTGAATAATGGAACAGAGAAATTGAAAAAATATATCACATAAATAACATAATCCATTTGAGACTAACATTATTGTAGTAGAGAATCTCCCAAAAAGAGGCAACAAAACAATAGGCTTTCCAATGAAGGCTTAACAAATTTATTCTAAACAATTGGATTTTAGCCTAAGAATCTCCTTTCTTTTCTCTTTTCTATTTGTTTTCCTTGTCTCTCATATATATAGATAGATAGATATGTACACCTTATCTAAATCTGCAGCAGAAACACCTGTTCAGTTACACAGGCTCAAGATAGCAGCTACTGAGGCTAAAGTGCTAAAGTACAACACTGTTGGTAAACTATACTTCCTTTTGAGAATAATAAAAGTTGAGACCTTGTCAGCAGAATCAGGTTGAACTGGTATATCTGATGAATTTCAATGCAATTGACAGTTAGGTTCCTTCATGGAAGGTACGAGACCGCGATAAAGCTGCAGGGTTGGCATACATCAGCGGCGAAGCTTCAGCCGAGTGATTATTGTCTTTTCCCTTGGATTGAAATGCATTGAACATGCTTCCTCCATTGAGAGAATTGGTTTTGTCATTACTGATCCCAAGCTTTGACCATAAGGAACTCTTTGCAGCTTCGTTTGGATCGTCGAATCTAAGTGTTTTCGGAATCAACACGCTGCTTTCGGTACAATTTTGTTCTTTATCAGGCTTTTCTTTCGGCGAGTTTGCTGAGGGAATGATGTTTCCGTCTCTCGAGTGTTTTCCCAAAGTAGGTGAATATTGGGGAG
Source organism: Lathyrus aphaca (assembly GCA_963966055.1). Classification (NCBI taxonomy): domain Eukaryota; kingdom Viridiplantae; phylum Streptophyta; class Magnoliopsida; order Fabales; family Fabaceae; genus Lathyrus; species Lathyrus aphaca. The sequence continues at coordinate 149,476,592 of OZ014521.1, forward strand.
AGTCACTTTGGTTAACAGAAGGACTATTTGGTGAGATGCATGGCATATTCCATGGAGGCGGCACACAACCCCAATAGGCCGGGGGCGGATAGAATGCCAATGGATAGTTTGGTGGACAAAACGTCGGAGGAATTCCAGAATTCCATGGATAAGGCAAAAGGGGACTTGGAATATATTGCAACTGAGGAGGGAAACCTTCTGCTCTTTTATCCATTGATCCGTTTGTTTCGGTTTGACCTTTCCTCTCGGATGAAGTTGAAGTTGTAACAGAAACTCCAATCGAGTGATCATCTTCCGCGCTATAGGAAACAAAACTATTTGGTCCAGTTGCATGATGAAAACCATTAGGTACACAATTTGGTGTCCTCTCGCCAATTTTCAATACAGAAGTCATCGTGTTACAAAGAGGCGAATCTGAATCGAAGGCCAATACAGAACCATGTAATCCATTAGGGGAATTAAGCTTAACTCCTTCTGGAATCATCAGGTGTCTATAATGCGCGGTAGGCGAGGTCTTGTTCTTGCGGCGACCAGCACCAACCGGAACATTTCTCATTGTTCCTCCAGCAGTCCAGTATCTTTGACATTTCTTGCAAAAATGACGCGGCTGGTTAACATTGTAATTGTTGAAGTAACAGAACTTGGTGTCCATGCTATTGCATCGCGGACATGGGATTATTTTGTCGGGTTTCTTCAGGGTTTTATCTTCAGAAACACTAGTCTCACTTTGTTCTCCATTTGTAGAAGCTTTCGGTAATGAATTCTCGGTTTCGGCTGAGGGAGTCTTTGGAGAATTCTCAAGCCTGACCGAAGAATCTGCCAGAGATTTTAAATCCTCCCCGGTTTGTAGCAAGGCATCATCATCTTGTGCCGTGGTGAGTTCTTTCCTCGACGGTTCCTAAAACAATGGACATGATTAAGATGAGAAACACTAATTTACTAAACACAACAATTTACAAATGACTGAACTCATAAACTCTATATAAGTATAAACAAAAAACATAAGTGTTATCATTCAAACACCGGTTTGATCGAAAAACCAATCCATAGTATTTATTAAAATTTGAATTGGGTCTAACTCAATCTTATCAAACCAACTTCTAAGAACCATGTTGAGACAATCTCGCCCCTACTTATGAACATATGTTCAGACAATCGCTTATCTACCGCGAGACTCTTAACCAAATTTGTAAATATTATAGCAATAATATGTACTAAGAACAATTTTAACAAATAATTCTTCTATGATGAAGTAACTATGTCACAAAATTTTTGAACAATTGTTATTTTGATACAGAATAAGTACTTGAATATGGACAAAAAGTGTCTAACCAAATTAGTTAAGCTACAATTAAAGCCCATAGGATGAAAAGCAACTTGGTAAGAATTTAGAGAAACATTAAATCCAAAACAACAAAAACTTCAACGCAACGAAACATCCATAGAACTTCTATGATGTTACAAAATAAGAAAAAAATGCAAAAAAAGAGGACTTTTATTTTTTTATTGAACTTGTTAATAAAGCAAAATCATTGACTTAAAAACTAGAAAAAAAAAAAATGATATAATTGATAAAACCAAAGGAAGATAAACCACATAATATATTCATTATTATATGCTCAAAATTATATTCTAGAATAGATTCGATCCAATTGCTCTGATAGTAACCACAGAATGAATTTCTGCCACAAGTTAATTAAAAGATTCAAAAACTTAAAAAAAAAAAAAAACTAAGGAAAAAAAAAACTCATGGTAGCCATTGAGGATTGCTTCAAGCTTAATTTCTAAATTCAATTTACAGAAAAATAAAAAATTTGAACCAACCCATTAACAATCAAGAGCTTTAGAAAAATGGGTTGTGATTAGATTTTAAAAAAAAACATAATTTTTTTTCTTTCAATTTTCATCACAGAAACTGAATCAGAAATACATACCTCAGTTTCTTGTTGTATTGCAGAGATGAATTCTGGTGGAGAAGAAGAAGGAGAGGAAGATGAAGAGTCATTAGAGATGATGAGTGGAAGAGGAATTGTCCTTCCAAATAGCTTTATCGCAGGGTCTTTAACCTCTGACATTTCTGTATGATGATCTAAAAAAACTGTACTATCTTAGAAAAAAAATGAGGGAAAAATGAATATATAGAAGTGTTGTTGTTTATTTTCAGTAACTTTAATTTGATCTGTTTTGTTTTTCAGTTAATTGTTATGAAAAAATGGGATATTATATAGTGAATGATGGATCAAAGAGAGAGAGAAAGAGAAGGAGGGAAGATAGAAATTTTGTTGTGTGAAGTGGTTTTGTTTGAGTTTGAAGGTTTTATTTATTGTTGTTTTATTAAGTAAGGTTGGTAAGAGAAAATATGGTGCCACTTCAGCAAAAGGGAGAAAATTGTGAGCCACAAGTTGTTGTGGCCTATGAGATCTTGGAATGCAGTTGGATTCCCTCACATCGTTTGTAAAGATAGTGCTATTCTGTCACATCCCTTTTTCCTCCCTGTCAGCACTTTCAATTTTTTTTGCCTTTTTGCATATTACTCTTTTCAACTCTTTCTTTCAATCCTATACTAGTGGTCAAGTTTGCTTCTAAGTCTTAGCTTCTCTATTTGACTCAGAAACTTTTTTCTCTTCTCTCTTTTTCTTGATTTTATTGCATACACCTTAATCATAATCTTTGAACAATAGCAATTGATCAATGTAAGAAAAGAAAAAGTTGAGTATAGGTGAATATGAGTCGAGTTGAATTAGATTTAATTGAAACTCAGGTCAATAAAAAACAAATGTATCGAGTCTATTGAAAAATATATTTATTTGTATTTTAAGTTCATTTGTATAAATTTGTCTAAATTAAAATTAGATGGGTCTGGTTCCTAGAAAATATGAAACAATTTTGGTGTTAATTTTTTTTTTTTTTTTGTCTTAAATAAGTTTTTTCTCCTTTCACATTTCAAATATGCTTTTTTTTCTTTTAAATATTCCAAATCATATATTCTACTAGAACAATAAAAAGTCAAAGAATATTTCTTGAGTGTGAATTGCTAAAGTCAACGAATATTTCTTGAGTGTGGAATATCTTTAGCAAGACACTTTGTTCAATTCCAGTGACGCGTAAAAGGTGAAGTATTATACAGTGAATTATAAGATTTTACTTAACATATTTCTTGAGTGTGGAATGTCTTTAGCAAGAAACTTTGTTCAATTCCAGTGACGCGTAAAAGGCGAAGTATTATATAGTAAATTATAAGATTTTACTTAACCATGTTGAATTCAATGTGATTAAAAAGATTATAAAGGTAAAGACAATGAATATCAATTTATATGATAAATTAGAATAAAGAATTGTTCAACTAATTGATTAAAAAGTTTTTTTAGAAATGCAACAGGAGAAGAGTTTTCCACCTAAAAAATTTAACTTTTGAATGAATCAACTTATTGTTGTGAGATTTTGGATCAAACTTTGTATGATCGAAGGTAGTTTCTTGGTTCGACAATTCGACAGGGGTTTAACATGTAGTTGAAGGTCGGTCGTTCACACGTTGTTGTCGAATTAGTGAATGTTGTAGTCGAAGTAGGGTCAAATATGCAGTTGTCGGAAATGTTAGGTTTGTTAGCATGTTAAATTGAGTTTGTTTGTTATGTCAAATTGTTTAAGTTAGCTTGTAATAGGTAATTGTTAAAAAGTCCATTAGTTTATTATGTTAGGTTTTATTATAAATAACATACTAGTCTTTCATCATAAGTATGGAAAATCGTAATTAGGATGATAGTGTTATTTGTTATTCTTGAGTACTTGTAATCTGATTCAAAGAGAAAGTAAAGAATAATAATTATAATCAATCTTTATTCTTCTTCTTCTTTGACCATCTTTTATACCCTTGTGTGTTTCTTGATCATAAAGAAATAGTTTATACTTTGTTTCCAAGGTATCGAATTTCACAACAAATTGGTGCGATGAGTGTGGAGGAAGATGCCTTCAACAAAGTATGAGATTGAAAAGTTCACTGGAGTGAACGATTTCGGCATGTGGCATTTGAAGATAAAAGTCATATTGGTTCAACATGCTTGTTTGGAAGTGATAAAATGGATTCTAACTAATTTATGGTGGAGCATTGGGTGAAGATAGTAAAGCAGCAATCGAAGGATATGTTGAATTTGATTATGCAGGTTATGTGGATTCAAGAAAATCTATTTCTGGATATGTGTTCATTATGTTTGACACAACAATCAGTTAGAAAGCAACACTTCAGAAGGTTGTTGCCTTATCAATTATTGAAGCATAATATATCACTCTAACTAAAGCTGTGAAAGAAGCATTATGGTTTGAAGATTTTGCAAATGAGGTTAAACTTCAAGGTCGACTTATCACTGTTAAATGTGATATTTAAAGTGAAATACACCTGTTGAAGAATTCAACTTATCATTAGTGAACCAAGCACATCAATGTGAGATTACATTTCGTCAGAGGGGTAATCGAGCGTAGAGAAGTCCAAGTGCTATAAGTTTCGACATATCATAATGTTGTTGATATGATCACCAAGACATTGTCCAGTTGCAAGGTTTTACATTGTATGTAGTTGATAAAGCTGCATGAAGAAAGGTAGTTTGTTCCTTTATATTATATAGTCTGTTTCAAGGTGGAGATATGTGAGATTTTGGATCAAACTCTAGTATGATCAAAGTTAGTTTCTTGGTTCGACAGAGGTTTAGCATGCAACCAAAGGTCATTCACATGTTGTTGTCGAAGTAGGGCCAAACCTGCAATTGTTGGAAATGCTAGGTTGTTAGCATGTCGATTTAGGCCTGTTTGTTATGTCCAATTGTTAAAGTTAGCATGTACCCTGAGTTAGTTTGCAATGGATAATTGTTGAAAAGTCCATTAGATTAGTATGTTAGGTTTTATTATAAATAATATAGTAGTCTCTCATCATAAGTGTGGAAAATCCTAATTAGGGTTAGAGGGTTATTTGTTATTCTTGAGTACTTGTAATTTGATTCAAAGAGAATGTAAAGAATATCATCTATAATCAATCATTGTGTTCTTCTCTTACCATCTTTTCTACCCTTGTGTATTTCTTGATCATAAATAAACAGATTATACTTTGTTTCTAAGATATCAAATTTTATAACAAGTGTCTTTAAAGATAGATACTAGTCTCACTAAAAAATCTTTTAATATGATTTTTTAGTTAATGTTGAGACTCATTGATTTGAATAAAATATTGAAAATATTATAATAAAAGTTCTTGTTAAATATAATTTAATATTGATAGAAATATTTTACATGTTTCTGTAATTAGAATTTATTTGACTTACTCGTTGTATATAATTACTTTGAAGTGTTCTTATGAAAAATATTTTTGAATTCATATGGAAGTTAAAAATTATTCTCAAATATTAGAAAAATTATATGTTCACGAGTAAATGATTCCTAACAATCTACTATAAATAGGTTCTAAAATGATACTTATGAGAAACATTAAGTCGAACATCTACACTTAAGATAACTCATTCTTGCAAAAACGAGGGAAATTGATGTAACCATGAATAAAGTTGTTCTTTAAACATAACTACAAGATTTGAGAAATGAAAGACTTCTCATGATCTATTCTTTACAAATTGGTAAAAGAGGATCTATATGGATATCAAATACTTCATATTATTAGGTATATTGAGAATACAATAGTAAACTTATTAAACTAATCTAGAATCTATAGGATAACTATAGATATGTAATTGAAAATGTAATTTCAACTATCTTTTAACCACCAACTTACTTCATGGAAAGGTTGGTATGCGCAGTCGCTTGATAATTAACAGTTTATAATAGTCCACCATGAATTGAAGCTTAATAAATATTTGTTGTGCCTAACTTGGATGCTAAAAGGGTAAAGTATTTTTGCAATAATATTTTGGTCTAAACAAGTTTGCAAGCCATTCATGAGGGGAAAATTGGAAGAAGTTACATAATTCATGCTTTAAATTTGTCGGAAGTGGTTATCAATTTCAAGGCGTTTAGTCCTCTTGAAGAATACTTTATTAGTTGCAATGTGAATTGCACTATGATTTTAGTAGTACAAAGATAGTGTTCAAATATATTAAATGTGTAAATTACGAAGCAAATAAAAATTTCATTGAAGCTCACAAGAGGCATCAACAAAGGTTATCAATCAAATTATTAGTATTCAGCGAAGGTTTTTGTGGTTCGAAATAGCAGATAAGAAGGGATTAACTCTCATTAGTTGGAATACCTGTTGTAAACCGAAGGAGTTTGGAGGTTTGAATATTAGGCATATTGGCTACTTTAATCTAGCATTCTTATCCAAATGGTGTTGGCGTGTGCTTTCGAATTACAAAGCGGTTTGGCGTGATCTATTGGAGGCTATGTATGACATTTTATCTTTGAGTTTACTAAGTCTTTCGTATGGTTGGAGGTGTCGGGAATTCTCGTTTTGGTGGCGAGATATTGCTTATGTGGCATGTTCTGATGTTGTACGGAGTTTTATTAAGGTTGTTGGTTTTCATTTGGGCGATGGGACAAGGATTCCCTTTTGGTATGTGCCATAGTGCTCTTCAGTACCCCTGTCTGTTGGTTTTCTAGAGTTGTACCTAGCAGTTGTCTCCAAATCTGCAGTTGTTGCAGATTATGTTGTTTGGAATAATTCAACTTCCTTATGGAATTTCTCTGCTACTGATTTTGGTGTTGGTATGCTGGACTGTTCGGACTTGTTAGGCTTACTGCTAGAGCTTCCGGTTTATAATTTGCAACAACGTCGGGTAGATGGTTTTTCGTGGGGTTTGGACGTGAGGGAATACTTCTTTGTCAAGGCTTGTTATCACCGGTTATGTAATGGTGCGATGGAGAGTTTTGATGATCTTGATTTGAAATTATCTTTGGATTTGACTTGGGATTCCTTTGTTCCCCTCAAGGTGAAATGTTTTGGTTATAGATTATTTCTTGGTGAGTTGTCGTCGCGTGCCACTCTTCTTAGTAGGGGGATCATTGTCAACGAGCATGAAACAATTTGTGTGTTTTACTTTCAGTCAGTTGAATATTCTGATCATGTTTTTTTCTTGTACCATAAGGTTACTGTTATTTGGGATAAGTTGGCTTATTGGTTGGGTATTACTCCTATTTTGACTAACATCTCCTATTTTCACCTTCGGGATTGGATTGTTTCTTTTAATAATAGAGGCCATAAGAAAGGTGCGATTTTAATTTGGTTAGTAACTTGTTGGTGTATATGGTGGTGTAGAAATCAAATTATGTTTAACGACACATTTTTTGAGTCGGATACCATATTTGATAGGATTGTTTTCTTTTCTTGGTCATGGATACCAAAGAGGTGTAAACAAAGTTCAAGATGTTCTTTTTTCGATTTGATCAATCATCTTACTGATTTTCTGATTGTATAGTTTTAATAGGGATTGTTCTGCTTGCTTGTTGGCTTTTGTTTATCGGGTTGGAGTACTCGTAGTATTTCTGTTAATATATTGTTTTGATTATAAAAAAGGCCTTAAATTACGATCCAAAAGATGATTGAGACACATTTGTTTCTTTTTTTCTCCATAAAATGAAGAATATACCTAGAGAAAAAAAGAGAGACTAAAGACAAGTTTTGAAAATCTAAACATCTAACTCAATTAGTATAAGAGAAATCCAAAAATGTATGTGTGAAATCTTGTAAAAATACCAATCCATGACTAGGAAAATTCTAAAAGTGATGCATGACTCGATGATTACTTCTCAACAAGTATATCAATAATGTCAGAGTAATAAAAAAGATTGAATCCACATGGACTACTATTTAACAAAACTATATTGTGTAATGCGTATAAAAGACTAAATCGAGGGGGGGGGGGGGTTCGAGTTTTTATTGCAAAGAAAATAATGTGTTCTGACAATAATATTATGAAAGTGATCAGGTTGTGTGTAGAATCCCCTATTTCTTTATTATTGATGTTCGATGTATTACAAGAATGATATTGTCACTACAATTCTACAACGAATTAACAAAACCGATATACTTAATCCCTTGGTGCATAACTCACTAATCTATACTCATAGTTTCCTAAACCTAGTCGACCATCGTAAACGAGATTAGACAATGCAATAAAACGTTAATTCCTATGTCACTACTCAAAGTCTCCTATCCATATTCAACCAGCGTAAGCACAACAATTGTCTTAGGTCCAACACATAGACTAATAGTCGTATTCCCTATGCGTCCAAAATTAGATTAAAAAGTATCTCACATAAAAAACATTAAAAACAATGTGTAATTGAATAGAATTATAAATCAAATTAATCGTGTAGTAGCAAATCAAACATATGTCCCAACAATATCAAAATAGGTTCGTCAAACACAACCTAACCTAAAGAAAATTAGCTACTCATAGTGCAAATTACAATACAAAAATCAAATAAGAAGGTTGTATAAGAAATACCTTGAAGAATTGACCTTTAATGACTTCAAAGGCTCTCCAAATATGTCCTCTGGTGCTGTAAACTCTCCCTTCACGTGTAAAAATTCAGAACCCTTGAAAAAAAATCAACTTTCCCCTTTAAAGCCTTCATAATAGATTAGAGCACGTTAGAAAAAGCCCAGAAAAGGATCTTCGCATGCGGGATAACCTGCATCGCGCGCACGATGCAACCTTTACTTCCCTATCGCATGTGCGATGTTGCACGATGTTGCGCGTGATTATTCCATTAGTTGCACATTTTTGCTTCATTTTTCACCTGATTTTCACCAAGTCCCTATTTCTTCACACTTCAATTTTTCCTCTTTCTTTGGTTTTAGTCTCCAGTTTTACTTCTTTTAACTTGTTTTGATATGTTTTTTCGACCGAAATCATGCAATGGCAGAGTGTCATTACTCGACAATACACATTAACATAATTAACAATGAGATTTAAGATAAATTGACTTAATTTTAAATAATGAAAGTTATATCAGAACGCATGGTAAAAAGTTATAGAATATCCATTGAGTCGAATGTAGGAAGAATATCATCATATAATTTTTTGTTATCATGATATAGCTAAACAAAAGGATCAAATAATACATTCTCTAGTTTGGAAGCTAGTAATCAAGAATCAACTAGAAAATCAATGTAATTTTCTTTGTTGGCAAAATAATATATACTTTAAGAAAAAAAGAAATATTTATTTGTTTCTAGGTCCTTGATTTAAAAATAATTGTTGTCTTGATGACTTTGAACTCATGGAGATAATTCCTAGATAGAATAACATCATTTACATATGTAAGGAATGATGTGAATTTGGATTTTATTAGTCTAACAAACGAGTGCATCACATACATATTATTTTGCCAACAATATTGTTTCAAGGAAAATACCAAAATTAAAATTGACGAGAATACTAACTATGATTCATGAAAAAGAGAGAAAAAAAAAAAAAAACTTACATAGGAAAATAACATCAATGAAAAAAGGAGTCTTGGTGAATGGGTTGAGTTTCCTAAACATACTTCTTTCCTCATACATGGTGTAGTATTAAATATAAAAGATAATGCTTAGAATTAAAAGATATTATTGCTCACGAATTTTACATTCAAAGAGAAAAAAATTCTTAAAAATCGATTTTTTTTTTTAAATTTATAAAATAGATGTTTTTCTTTTTATCATCAGTATATGGTCCACTGGACTGTCTAATCAGATCTGAAAATCAATTCTAATATTAAGTGGTTTCAGTTTTCTTCTGATCGATATGTGACTCTCCTAACTAAATTTAGCGTCAAATACCGTTGAATCAACTAACTATTGATATAAAATAGATGTTACTAATAATATATTTCACCAATTGAGAGCTTCACATGGTCAAAGGTTGATGAAGAAAAATTATGGCATCAATGAATTTAATGGTGTGAAAATAGAGTCAATGTGAATCAGTCTTAAACATAGAATACTAAAATATAAATCTAAACCTAATTAGAGTTATTAATACTAAATAAAATTTAGGATCATTTTAGGTTCTAAATAAAAATCAAACTGGTCAAAGATCTCTTCAGTATATCCTAATTTCTCTTTTCCTGCTTCAATAATGCCTTATGACTAAATCATGTAAATTTCCTCAACATGTTCTTCATTCTAAAGTTACCTTGTGCAATCAAAAACATAAAAATCCAAATATAATCCAAATATATAGAGGACTCAATTAGCCACGAAAAAAAATATATATATATATATATATATATATATATATATATATATATATATATATATATATATATATATATATATATATATATATATATATATATATATATATATATATATATATATATATATATATATATATATATATTAGGCACTTTATGTATAAGAAAACTATTTTCATATCATATGTACTTACATTTATTAGGTATGACTAGTCTTAGTTTTAAACACAAATTCCTCTTGATCCTTAACAATTCTTAATCCCACTTCACCCTTATATTTAAGTAAAACTTTGAGTGATAGTTGAGTGTATGATCATTAATTTAACATAAGGTATCATGATTCGAACCAAGATCCAAAATCATTTTGTGATTAAGTAAAACTTCCTTCTTATTTGAATTAAGAATCAAAATCCTATTGTGTTTCAAATCAAGCTTTCTTCTGATTTGAATCAAAGGCCAAAATCTTATTGTAATTTGAATCAAACTTTATTTTTATTCGGATTAGCTTTCTAGAACTAAGAAAAACAAAAAATTTCACAACATGAACCCGTCTCTGATCCATTAAAATCATTCGCGAAATAAAAGAGAGGAGAAAAAGAAGTTCAAGCTTTTGGGTCCAACCTTGAATGTGTTAGAGGAAGCAAGTTTCATAGTAATCATCATCTTCTTATTAAAAGAGGTATGTTTTATTTAAGTATTGCTCTTATTTAGGATTAGTGAGGATTGAATTTGATGTATTTTTTTTTAAGTGTTAATTAGTATTATAATCATTGATTTATATTTTATATGATGATGATGGAGATAAAAATTGCATGCAAGATAGGGAAGCTCATCCTCCACGGTTTCCCTTTTTACTCCAAATGGTTGAAGGATGATGATGAAGAAGAAAGAAGAATAAATATGATTTTTTCTAAAATCTTCCTTATATATGGTTTCTTCCAAAGCCTTCCTTAATATGATTCTAGAAAAAGAAAAAAAAAACATATTGTCTTTCGTTAAAAAAATGTGAAGTCTCTATTACAACTTTCATCTTAAACCAAAATTCAAAAATATCTTTGCATCCTAATAGTAACTTAGTGACTTAATTACCTATCCTAAACTCCAATAAATTTTGATTTATCTTGAGGTGACATGTTATATCATGAAATTACTAAAATTCTCTTCCTTAATGACAGGAAGTTACATAATCTTCAAGACATCTTTGGTTTTTAACTAAAACCATAATTTTTAGAAAGATAAGCAACTAGTATAAAAATTAAAGAACAATTTATTTAAGAGTAATTAGACTTGGCATACAAATTCCATTATCTAAGTCATCCTCAAATAATTTTTTTCAGTTAGTTTTAAAAAATCACATAGTTTGAGAATAGCAATCACTTTTCAATTTTAGAGCTCACATTATAGCTTAGAAAGAATAACCAATTGTGAATTGATCTTGTGATGTTTGACGTTGAATTTGGTAGGGAGGATTACGATTTGATCCTCCGTAATTACGATCAAAAGAAGATTGAAATCACTTGATATAAGAACTGATCCCTGAACCATATTAAACTTGAAAAACCAAAAAAATAAAATAAAATTCATATCAATTTTATTTTTATTAAAATTTATAAGTATAACTTTTACTTTACAAAAACACACATAAAAGAATATTTTAAGCATAAATTTCTTTCAATCCTAAGCTCATAAGGAATATTTAGCACATATTTGTTAAACACTTTATCAAGAAATTAAACAATACTCTTTAAGGAATCTCCTTAAAAAAAATAAAAAAATGTATAATGACTTGTCATAAACCTCACATGTTAATAAGTTTAAAGGATCTTAATGCATATGAAAAAGTGTACTAATCTTTCGAAAAATATATCCAACCAAGTCTAGATAAATCAGCTATAAAGATGATAAAATACCTATCTTTATCTATGAAAGTAAAATACTATTATTTGAAACCAATATTCTTTTGATAATGGAGAATAAGTTCTTTAATTAGTCTTTTTATATGTCCTAGAAATGTTCCCCAAATATATAGTATATCATATATAGTTGCATTGCCTTTTCAAGAAACTTTTTTAAAAAAGATATACATTTAAGTTTAAGTTATGTTTGGATTGATGAAATAATATTAAATATAATTCAATAACTTAATATGTTAATCATTATTTGGATCCTCATTAAAAGGTTGTAATAGAATGGAACTCAATGGAATGAACTCCATCACATTCCATTACTTCTACATATTTCTTTATAATTTAAATTTCAAATAAAATAAAATATAGTATTAATTATTGTTGTTTAGTCATTTTTTTATCACTTTTTATTCACTAGTTGATTGTTTGTATTCCGATTCAAACGTTGTTGTCTTGTGCTTTTATTTTTTATTTCAGGAATTTGTATTTATATTTTATTCTTTTCTTTACCTCTTTGTTGCATAATTAATTACATGTAGTTCTTGCAATATTGCTTAAACTTTGATATTTCTTTTTTTTTAATGAGTTGATACTATGATATTGTATGTTGTGTTATATTTATCTAATTTTCTTTAGATTAATTTATAGTAAAAATGAAATTATAATTTAATATGTGCAAGCAAATGGAATGAAATGTTATTTAAATAATAATATTTCTTAAATAATGGTAAAATATGAAATTAAATAGTTGTAAATCATACCTTTTGTCCATTTTTCGAAAATATGGAAAATTTGATTTCTTTATGTCACATTATTAAAACAATAAAATAGAACACATGTTTCATTCCGGTCCATCATTATTACAAAACGCGCAAACAACAACGTCAAATTTACAACGAATTCTTATATATTGTTGTAATACGTTAAATTTTTTGCAGATGAATTTATTTTTAATCATTTAACGACGGTTATCTTAAAAATCGTAATAATAAGAGATGTGTAACAAGCTTCGATTTCCAGTAACTATATTGTTTTCCATTTTAAATATATATTTTAAACGATGAGATGCATGCAATTCGGAAAACAATGGTGTCTTTAAGTTGATTTTTAAGAACAGTTTAATTTTCATATTATATAGTTTTTTTTTATCAATTTTAATATTTGTATTTCTTTAATTAGGTGTATGGTAAAACAAACAATATACATTTGTATATAATAAATTAAACGTACGTTCTACAACGGTTGAAACTCATAACCGTTGTGATATTCAGTATATATTACAAGAGTTGTTATATCTAACCGTTGTAATATATTGCGCGCTTTCCAAAATACAACAACGGTCTCATGTTCGTGATAATAAATAACATATTTACAACAATACCCTATATAACAACGCCTTGATTTACGTAATTATATTTAGTTTTCGACGGTTGTTAAATGTGTTTTTCGTAGTAGTTATTATATTATGTTTCACACTTATATTGCACCATTTGTTATAAAATATCCAAATAAAGTCATATGCTTGTTAGAGTTTTGTTAATATAGTATTTTTTATATTAGGAATTGGGATTTTTGAATTTTTTAAAATTAGAAATAGCAAACATAGAAATAATTTTGGGATTATTATTATTGAATTTGTTTTGCTTGTTGTTGATTTTTTTTTTTTTTTTTTTTGCCTTTTTACTTGATTTGAATAGTTCTTGCAATGTATCATGCATTTGAGATAAATTTCTTTGATTATGTTCAAATCGATAATTCATTTGAAATTTCTAAAAATATGTGCTGCATTTGAAGAAACTCATTGTTGTGTTCATAAATTATATGGAAAATGAAAATGTATTGCCATTAAAGTATGTATTTTATTTGAAGTTCGTTCATAATATATATATATATATATATATATATATAATGAGAATATAATTAATTTGAAGTTTGCACTATATTTGTTGTTCTTTATTTATATGCATAATGAGAATTGCAATTAGCAGAAGTAATCTCATATTCTACTCATATGCATAATGTGTTAGAGCATAAATTTTACATTCATATGCATAATGACTAATGATAATTGTTATAGTATTTTCATTTTTCATTCATATGCATAATGAGTTTTGAGTCAAAACTTTTGACTTTTGAGTATAAATTTGATGGTTTCTGCCCAATTTTATCCTTATTGCTGGTATACCAAAAATTGTAATTAATTAATCAATTCCCTTGATTGTATTATTAAGTCATATTTATATATTTTTGTTTTAAATATTAAATTATATTTATATATTTTTGTTTTACATTGGTCTACTACCAAATTTTGTTCTTGCCATTATTAATTTGTGGTCATTGCTAGTCTACAATCATGTTTATTAACTAGTGCTTGTGGTTATTACCATTATATTTTCTGACTACAACATTATTAATGTGGTGGAATACATGTTTAAGTATTTTGTTTAGGTGTGATGAAGTATAAATTAAATGATCTTTGACTGATTTTTAAGTAGTATAAATTCATGGGTTCATTTGTAATAGATGAATTCATTATTAATATTTCTTGAGAAAAATGGTAATCTAGGAAGGAATCCGGTTGCAATATATTTATAATATATGGATTCATTATTTGGAATAAATATATATATACTCTCATCAAATGTTGGAGGTTCATATTTCTTTAGAAGAAATATTGAAGTTGTGATATCCAAACCATTTGAAAGAATTTGTGATTTGTATCCAAAGGTGGTTGACAACTTTCGTTGATTGCATATTTCATCTATTAAAGCATGGATTGAATTTTTCATGATGAATAAATAGAATCTGGAAATCAATGTAACTTTGGTTTGCTAACAGGAAAAAAGTAAGGCAAGTTGGGTTGGAAAATGCTTTTAAAAACTCAAAATTATTTATCCATTAATTCAACTGAGATATTGTTAATACCATTGTTCTGAAATTGAATTGTTCAATCACACCAAGAAATTTGATGTGTGAGAATAAAGGGCAATTACAACTAAAATAAATGACCTTCAACAAAAACAACTTTCTATGGAATAAGACATCAACTTAATTTTGGAGAAAAAAATAAAATACAAGAAACAAAATAACTTGTTTACAAAATACAATCAAACAATCTACTATAGGATAGAAAATAACTATATCTTATTCACTATACTTCCAAAAATAGTTACAAAAGATTAAAAATGAGTTACAAATAAATAATCACTCCTCAATCTCTTCAACTCTCTATGTATGAATCACACAAGTCTATGGTGTTTAGAAGTATTACTCAATCCCTTTTAAATATCTCCAAGGATTTTCTAAATTCCAAGAACATGTAAGTATAAAGTGTGCAACATAAGAAAGGGGGAGGGGTGAATTAGATTTGAAGAATTTTTTTGTTATTCTAGTGATGTTATGGGTCTTCAGAAGTAATAATCTCGGAAGTCATAGATTCGAAAGTTGTAGAAACAGAAGTTGATCATGAGTCTGAATCTCTTCAAGAAGTGGCAAATTTAGAGGATGCCCAAGTTGATCTAGAACTGAATGCTCGACCCAAGAAGACTTTCAAATATAAAGGCTCACATCCATAAGATTTAATCATTGGAAACAAGGATGATTCCTTGAGAACTAGACCAACTTTCAAAAATGATAATTACATGTTAGGTTTCATTTCCTTGATTGAGCCAACTTCTGTGGATGAGACTTTATCAGATGATGGATGGATTGTGGCCATGCAGGAAGAACCGAACTAGTTCCAAAGAAATTATGTGTGAGATCTGGTTCCAAAACCAAGTCAGAGGAACATCATTGGAACAAAGTGGGTATTCAGAAACAAGTTGAATGAACATGGATAAGTGGTAAGGAATAAGACTTGACTAGTAGCTCAAGGCTACAGTCAACAAGAACATATATATTTCTCTGAAACCTTTGTCCATGTGGTAAGGTTAGAAGCAGTCATACTTCTTCTTTCTTATGTTGTCAATCATAATATTATTCTTTATCAAATGGATGCTAAAAGTGCTTTTCTGAATGAAGTCACTTCTAAAGAAGTTTATGCCAAATAACCCCATGGGTTTGACGACTCAGTCCACCCAGATTTTGTGTTTAAACTCAAGAAATCAATCTATGGACTCAAATAAACTCCTAGAGCTTGGCATGAGAGATTGCACTATAACCTGTTGGAAAAGGGTTTTGAAAAGGGTCAGGTTGACATTACATTATTAGGGAAAACTTTGAATAAAGAAATCTTTATCATTCAGATTTATGTTGATAATATTATATTTGGTTCCACTAATGCATCTTTGTGCAAAGAATTCTCTAAGACTATGAAGGTTGTGTTTGACATGAGCATGATGGGATAGTCAAAATTCTTTTTGGGAATCCAAATCAATCAAGGAAAGGATGGAACTTATGTTCATCAATCCAATTATACAAAGGAGCTATTTAAGAAGTTTAATCTTGAAGATTGCAAGATTATGGCAACTTCTATGCATCCTACCTATAGCCTGAACAAAAAGGAAAGTAACTCAAAAGTTGATCAAAAGTTGTTCAAAGGTATGATTGAGTCTTTGCTTTTATCTTACAACATCTAAGCTTGATATTTTTTTAATGTGTGCTTGTATGAAAGATTTCAATCAGATCCTAGAGAAACTCATTTAACTGATGTTAAGAGGATCTTTAGGTATCTAAAAGGAACTACAAATTTGAGACTTCTTTATAAGAAATATATAGATTATAAGCTGAATAGATTTTGTGATTCTGACTATGTTGGGGATATAATTGAGAGAAAGTCGACTAGTGGTAACTGTCAATTAATAGGTGAAAACCTAATATCCTAGGCTAGCAAGAGACATGCAACTATTTCTCTCTCTCTCTCTCTCTCTCTCTCTCTCTCTCTCTCTATATATATATATATATATATATATATATATATATATATATATATATATATATATATATATATATATATATATATATATATATATATATATATATATATATATATATATACACACATCTATGTTGCTAAGTGTTGCACATAGCTACTATGGATGAAGTATCAGTTAGAGGATTATCTGATTTGTGGTAACAATATCCCTATCTTATATGATGATACTACTATTATCTGTCTAACAAATAATCCACTTCAACACTCCATAACTAAGCATATTGAGATTAAACATCACTTCATAAGAGACTATGTTCAAAAGGGTGTTATAGATATTAAGTTCATTGATACTGACCATCAATGGGCTGATATATTTTCAAAACCCTTAGCTATTAAAAGGTTTGATTTCATCAATAAGAATATGAACATGGTCTATGTCGAAGAATAATTCTTGTGTTTAGTCAGAGTATCAAAATCCAATGTTGCTTTTAACGCCCCGAATTTTATTTAATTATTTTATTCGCGTGTTGTTGTGTTTAGAATAATAGATTATCAAATATAATTGTGATTGAGAATTATATTATGGTGGATAATCATATTATTATGTGATAAATAAAAATAGTGGAATAAAATATGAGGTAAGGACAAGATGGTCAATTGGTAAAAGTAGTAAGGGTAAAAGTGGAAGATCATAAATTGGGTCTTAGGGGTTATGTTGGAAATAAGGAAAAACAACATATCTGTTAGAAAGAACGTGAAAACAATCGTGGAAATTGTGAAAGGGAGAAGAAGAGGAAAATGTCCGATCGTGAAGAAGAGTTCGCGAAGAAGAGGATTCTCGACAAAACCTAAGGTAAGAGTTGGATTCTTCCATCTTAAGGGTTTTATAACGGGAATTGGGTAGGTTGAGGATTAGGGATTGAGGTTGTGGTGGATTGAGGAGGAATTATGTTGGATTATGAGTTGTTGATTGTTGTTAGTTGATAATTGTATAAATTAGATAGTGAAATTGATGAATATTATGATTTCTGATTGTTGTTGGTGCTGGGTATGTTGTGATTCATAGCAGGTTTGAGTGCTGAGCACAGAAGTGCAATTTGCAAAATCGCAGAGCTCACTTAGCGAGCTGGAGCTTGCTTAGCGAGCAGAGTCAGTGAGTTCGTTGCTTAGCGAGTAGTGAACCTCGCTTAGCGAGCCCTATAGCGCAAAAAAATAATTTTAAATTCCGAAAAATTACTGAAAAATTATTTAATTACTTAGTAATGTCTAGGAATTGATGGGGTGTATCTGGAGGTAGTGAAAGAGGAGTTATACACTTAATTATAGGGATAATTAGTGTAATTTGAATTTAAACATAATTGATATGTTCGTTGATGTTGTGGTTGTGATGAGTATTTGTTGTGATGTTGTTTTTCATATGCTTGTTAATGATATATGAGTATGTGATATGTTGTGGTGTATGTTGTGTTGCGTTGTCGTGGTATGAGTTAACTTATGTGATTATATGTTAAGGATGCATGATAATCGTGATAGTAATGACTAGTAGTATATTGATCAATGTTGTGATAAGTGGTGGTTGTTGTTGATGTTGTATGATGTATTCATTATGAGTATACATGTATGTCATTAATGTTGCATAACATGTTGCATAGTTGAATAACATACTAAGGTGGGGTATGTTCATTGTTGTGATGTTGGTGCGGACATAAAATAGGGATCGTATGTGGCCATGAAATAGGGGGCGAGAGTGTGATCATAAAATAGGGATCATACTAGACCATGAAAGAGGGGTCGAGAGTTCCGACGGGAACTGGATCTTGAAATAGAGATCAGATATGGTACCGCATGCATAGAGTCAAGTAGAGTCTCATTGCATGATTGTTGTTTTTGTATATGATATTGTGATAGTATATGATGTTGTTGTGTATGTGCTATTATGGTATGTGATGTTGTTGAGGGGTGTGATAGTTGTTGTTGAGAAGTGGTGCATTGTTTTCTAATACTTGCTTAAATTCTTATTATATTACTCTTTGTGATGTAAGTATCTCACCCCTTATGTTTGAATGTTACCCTTACGTTGGTAACATGCAGGTGAGCAGGATAAGTCGAGTGGTGGTCACTGAAGTCAATGTACTTCACGTCTTTAGGGTGTCGGCTTTGATACGTCACTTTGGGAGTCGGGGCGACATTGCTTTTATTTGTTATTTCTTTTAGAAATTTTTTTCTTGTAATCGAAGTTGATTAATGTTGATTTAAAAATAATTCCGCTGCATGACAGATATTTGTTTTTGAAAACGTATCATTGAGTCATTTATGGTGTTTTGTAGTTGATTGTGGCACTCAAATAGTTTTAATGAAAATTTACTCTGATAATTACAAATAATTGTGTGGGGAAATTTGATGTTACATTGCTCAATAGGAGCTCTAAACAGAGGCTAGGAAACTGTCTTTGATAAAAAGTGGCTTCTAATAAATTATCAAACTCTTAGACATTGGATGTGGATTATTTTGTTCATAATGCAGTGACATGTTTGATAGTTATCTTGCATAGTATATGTTGGGTAATTAATGTTGGGTAGTGATGTGAAACTTATTATTTTTTATGGATCTTCCCATATGTAATCACGTCATGCTCATTTATCTATTTATTTGTTTTTATTGTTTGTTTTCTAAAGATAACATTTGAGAGGTTCTAAAGCAAATATTGTTGTCTTGAATCCTTATGTCAAATCATTTTCTTTAGAAGCAACTGTTTGTGTGTTTTGTTTGTTCATTTTAATAAAAAGTCTCTTTTGTGCATCTTTTATCTTGCTTCTTTTATCTTAAGGATTGATTCATAAGCATAAACATAGTTGAAGGAGTTAAAAGGTTTTTAATGATTACTAAAGAGAAAAATAAAATTTATTCATGAGGGAGGTTACAAGATCATCCCTAAAACACTATTACACGGGTTTTTAGTCTTGATCTTCTTGATCTTCTATTCCCTTGTAAGTCTCCAGGAACTCCTTGTAATCTTCAACCAACTCTTCATCTTCATCCTATGTTGGAAGCTTATTACTCTCAGCAACTCCACCGGATGTACCTTTATCTGTGGTTTTCTGAGTCGTTGCAAGTTCTTTAGCCTCCATCTTTTGTTTCTTTCTCTTATCTCAAACATCCTTTCTTAGTGAGTAGATGATTTATTTTGAAAAATACTTCTTCTCTACTTTGAATGGTCTCATCTTTCTGCCCATTCTTGTGATTCTTTTTAAGTTATGTATTATATTGTTGTGCTCTACATTTGCTTTTATAGAGTTTGGATATAATCTCCTATATCTTGAAGAGTGTATTCTTTGAGTCTTGTGTATATGAATTTACTATTTCCTGGAATCTATGTAGTTAGAATTTATTTTTGACCACCTTGAAAATTGTCATTTGTATGCATGTCTGTCATTTGTATCTGCATTTATTATCTTTTTGTTGATGACAAAAAAGGGAGAACATGGAAATATTTAAGAAGAGGTTAAAAGTATTTTTTAATGCTTTTAATTTACCTGAACCCCAAATTATTCATTATTCAGGTTAAATACTTTCTATTGAACATATTATTATTTTTTAATGAGAAATTTAATTAACTTAGATAAGACTTTAGGGGAGCTTATAAACCTCTACTTAAGAACTATCAGACCAAAGGAAGAGCTTACAAACCTCAACCTAATGCTTATCAAACTCAGGGGGGGCTTACAAACCACAACCTGATGTTAAAATATGTTAATTAAGTTCTAATATTCAGTTAACATAGATAAGGAATTAATGGGAGCTTATAAACTTCACCTTAATGGACTATCAGACTTAGGGGAAGCTTATAAACCTCACCTTAAAGGAATGTCTAATTTAGGGGGGCTTAAAAGCCTTAGACTCTAATGTTAGGTTGTGTTAATTAAATTGTTAACCATTATTCTTAAACACATTTGTTTATCATCATAAAATAGGGAGATTGTTGGAACAAAATTTTCTTATGCCTTAAAAGGTTTTGATGATAACGAAGTATTGAAAGAACAATTGGGTTTTCTAACATATGTACAAGTGTGCGGGATCATAAACTAAAGAATTTTTCATTAATCTTGTTGAAAGCATAAGTGAAGAAGCAATACTCGGATTCTGGCTGGTTAGAATCTGTATATGTTCATCAGACTATAGAGGAATCAAACTATGGACTCATGACCTAGCTTCTGATGACAACTCAATTTCTAAAGATGTGGAGAGCAGTTGATCCATACACTGCACCAAAGTAGACTCGTATTATCAGAGCCCATATTTCTAGACAAAGTCAACTAGGGTTTGATTTTTCAAGGCTCAAATATGGCGATGTAACCTCTTAATTATGTACTACCTTTTTGTAGATACCTAGTTACTCAAAAGGTGCTTTGGAAATATTTTATATTCAATGGAAAAAGCTTATAACCAGATGCAAGTCTCCAACATCTCTCTTGGCATACTTCTTCACTAAGTTGGTTGTTGTTCAAACCCAAACAACTTTTTTCTGTTTTTATAAAAGGAAAATGAAGACTCAAAGGAAGGTTACAACATCACAACATATAGAAAGATCTTAGAATAACTCTAAGCTGTTATTGTAACTCTTATAACATAAGATCTTAAGTTTTTTATCTGATATTTAACTTATAAATCATATAAAGGTTGAAAACCTCTGTGATTGTTGCACAACTATTATACTTTTGATTGTGTATCAAAGTATAATAGTTATCTTGTCTAATAAACATGTTGTTTAAAATAGAATAAGTCTCTTGCAATAGTGCTTGAGCAAGGAAGTCTTAAATCGATGGTTTAAAAAGGAAGTCTCATTAAGGGTTGATTGAGCAAGGAAGTTTAAAACTGAGGGTTTAAGCAGGAAGTGTCATTCAGGGTTGATTGAGCAAGGAAGTCTTAAACTGAGGGTTTAAGCATGAATTCTCATTCAGGGTTGAATGAGCAAGAAAGCCTTAAACTGAGGGTTTCAGTAGGACATTTATTTCAAGGTTGATTGAGCAAGGAAGTCTTGAACTAGAGGGTTTAAGCAGGAAGTCTTAAGCAATGGCTTAAGCATTTGTAATCAGTTTGTTTATATCGAAAAGCTCTTGTTGAGATAAGGGGACTGAACTAATCTTAGTTGAGGAGAGGAACCAAGATAACTTTTGTGTGTTAATTGAATTTACTTATGAAATTTATTTTCCACTACTATTATATATTGTGTCAATAGACTCTGAACTTAGTTCAAACTCTAAACATAGTTCATACCACAAACCTCTGAGTTCAAAAGCAGAACAATTTTTTAATCACACAATTCAAACCCAATTCTTGTGTTTTTTTATCACCTTAAGTTACATGGAGAGCCTTAAGATAAAGAGATTATGCATCATAGGCGCAATCACCAAGAAGTTAAAATAAAGAATAAAGACGCCAAAAGAATCTTGTAAGGGCATTAAGGCCTCCCCTCCAATTGTTGAAGAGAATGAATATTAAATATCTAAGAGGAATATCCCCTGGAGGTAGTTGTATTCCTGATGTTAACTTAGTTTCCCTTATTTTTATTTCGACACTTTAATGATTATTTATATGCGAGTATTAAATCTCTGCCGATTGTAAAGACAAATTTATTCTATAGGGTGAACTCTTTTCCATCCATTCTCTTTGTGGGGTGAGGTTTTTAATAAGGCTCCTCATTGTATTGTATTAGAAGAATTTGTGTTTGTTGTTTATTATTTTCTTGCAGGAACTTCACAAGTCATAAATGATCGCCTATTGAGGCGATCAAATTGTTGGATCTCTATCTGAGATCCTTGTTGTAACACCATAAACCCAAATTGTTGGATCTCAAATTTCTGGAAAATTGAGGATCTTGAAAGGTGGCTCTGATCTTTTTTATGGACGAGTGGGGTGGACCTGCATGGTTATCTCTCCAATGCCCTAGTAAGTTCAAGATTCAAGATGAGTATAATGAAAATTAGACATTAGACATTATACCTTGTTCTTAGCATGTTAACTTATTTGATAATTTGGGTCAAGTGAAATGGATTTGAGATGGATAAGGCCTTGGTCTACTGGAAATTTGGCCGGTTAAAAAAATTTATCAATATTCATATATAAGATTAAAAAGGAAAATTGTAAATAGGAGAGTTTAGAAGATAAAAAAGAAAGATATGGGAGAAAAGATTAGAGAAAAAGATAAGAGATTTACCTTGCAAAGAAGATGGAGATGAGAAGAAGGCGAGACTACTAAGAGAGATTAGAAGGCGGAAACATAAACCCTAATATGAGAAAATTATTTTTGTAAGTGACTGGGTTTGGGTTACGGCTTTGAAAAGAGAAGTAATATTTCAGTCAATAGGATTTCTTTTCCGCTTTTAATTTTATTGACTAAAATATTACCAATGGTAAGGCTAAGGTATAATAATGGTTTGAGTTAGGATTGGATGTGGATTAAGTGAATAAGTTGTATCATAATGAAATTTGATTTGGTTCAATTTGGTTTTAAAAATACAAACTGCAAACCAAATCGATCTACGCGGTTCTACTACAAAATAGCCCAAACACATATGAACCAAACACAATTCATTCTCTATAGTGAAATGTGTATCTCTTTGATAATGTTCACATATTGTTCTTGTATTAAATTGTAGATGATTATCATGAGATCATTAGCACCTTGGAGTCCCATTGAGGTTTGTAAGTTGTAGAGGTTGAGTGACAACATCCAAAGGATTGGAACAACGATGGAGGAGGAGGTTATTATTGTGGATGAAGTGAAATTTGGTCTTGAAAGGACATACGTTAAAGAGTCTCCTAACTGATCAATTAAAAATTAGAACCTGGTGTGAAACTGTTTATTAGGATCAGAGCTTGTACATTTTGTCGCTAAAGCGGTTCTTCCGTAGTAAGAGTGAGAACCAACATTGTGGTATCTTGAAGCATTTGAATTGTCAATCGAACGTGAGGCACATGAACTGTGTTACGATGAGTTATAAATCAAGTTCTTTTTATGTTACCATTGTAAACGATGGAAATGAATGATATCAAATAGATTAACAATAACCCAAGTTGATAACATAAATATTTACGGTGCTTGAAGCAATTATCAGAAATTGCTTACAGTGGCGCTATTGTGTATATATGATAAAAATGATAGAGAACTCGTAAGACTTAAAAGACAACTCCTACAAACATTACCAATATTACGTGCTAGAAAAGAAATGATGACAGGTTGAAGATGGCCATCATGAAAGGTCTTCCAATACAATGGTCGAAGTCTCCAATGATATGAGAAAAAATAGGTACCCACAATATCATCACTTTAGCACTCAAGTCAACCAAAGATAAAGATAGGACTTACAAGTGTGAAATGAATGAATACTTAGACATGGTTGAAAATCACGCATATAAGGGAGTAACATAAGCGTTTGAATCAATGTGATATACAAAAGGTCGTTAAATCAACATGAGATGAAAATTAAACGTATAACAAATCATTGAAAAAGTCATTCCTTTACCATTTGACATACAATTTAAAAAAAAAAGATACTAAAGGAGAGAGGGGAGACCTGATAACCGGTCATATAAATATATATATATATATATATATATATATATATATATATATATATATATATATATATATATATATATATATACACACACACACACATATATGTTCATTCCATTTGAATCTGATGTATATATTAATATCTTTTTTAATGGATGAAAATGAGAAAAGTTATAAATCTGATCTATATAGTTATATCATTTTGAATCCATTCCATTTGAGAAAATAAAGTGAACTTGAAAGTTGTTAGAATATTCGAAGATACTACCTTAGTTATGTATTTTCGTTTGGATTTAACTGGGTTATTGTCGTTTGGAGAAACATTGGTTATGTATACGTTATTGAAGTTGATATTGATTTTTTACCTTAATAAGTAGGAAAACCATGGATAAAACATGGATCTGTTCTGATCGAATGACCAAAGAGTACGAGAATGGGGTTGCGGAATTCGTTAAGTTTGTTGTTCAACACGCTGAAAACCCCAGACGAATGCATTGTCCTTGCTTGCGTTGTTGTTATATTGGTAAGGTTGACGCAGATGGATTGAAATCGCATTTACTGAGGCATGGAATTGATCAAAGTTATAAGTGTTGGAAATTTCATGGTGAGAAAATTAACAAGAATGTTGAACCGAGTGGGAAAAGTAATACGACCTATGCTTCAGACGACAAAGACACGGAAACATACGATTGTGATCGAGTTGAAGAGATTGTAGAAGCACTTGAAGAAGATCTTCATGATTGTCCTGAAATGTTTGAGAGGTTGGTAAGAGATGCAGATAAACCATTGTATAAAGGTTGCACTAAATTCTCAAGACTGTCTGTGGTATTAAAGTTGTACAACTTAAAGGCGGACAATGGATGGTCGGATAAAAGTTTCACAGAGTTGTAGGCCCTTATGAGAGAAATGCTACCGGAGGATAATGTTCTTCCTAATCGAACCTATGAGGCAAAAAAAATGTTGTGCTCTATTGGCATGAGCTATGATAAGATACATGCTTGTTTTAACGATTGAGTTTTGTTTCGTAACGAATATGCATCGTTAACTGAGTGCCCTAAATGTGGTTTGTCTCGATATAAGAAAAGATTGTCTCCAACAAAAGTCTTATGGTATTTTCCTATAATTCCGAGATTTAGGCGCATGTTTCATACTGAAACTGATGCAAGACACCTGACTTGACATGCAGATGAAAGAATTATTGATGGAAAGTATCGGCATCCGGCTGATTCACCACAGTGGTCGAAGATTGTTAATGATTATCCTGACTTTGGAGAAGAAGCAAGAAACCTTCGCTTGGCATTATCTACTGATGGAATGAACCCGCATAGACTTCAAAGTATCTCACATACCACATGGCCTGTGATTCTTATGATTTATAACCTGCCTCCATGCCTATGTATGAAGCGTAAGTACATGATGTTATCTATGTTAATCTTTGGGCCTAAACAACCAGGGAATGACATAGACGTATACTTAACACCTTTGATCGAAGATTTAAAGATTTTGTGGGAAAACGGTGTGGAGGTTTATGATGGATATAGGAAAGAAAGTTTCAATTTGAGGGCGATGTTGTTTGGCACAATTAATGATTTTCCAGCATACGGGAATTTATCTGGGTATAGCATTAAAGGTCAATGTGTGTGTCCTATTTGTGAAGACAAAACCAATATGATTCGATTGGAACTTTGTCAGAAGAATGTGTTTCTCGGTCATCGTAGATTCTTACATTCTAAACATCAAAACCGTGGGTGGAGAAAAGCATTCAAGGGAGACACCGAACAACGTAAAGCTCCACCCGCATTGTCACTTCATATTCTAACAAAATTCAATATCAATTTGTGAGGCAAAAAAATAGCAACCAAAATAAATGATCTACAACAATAATAATCCGTACATGATTAATATAACAGAATAAAGCAAGAACAAAATGAAGGTTTGTTTACCCAGTTCGATCAAACGATCTACTCTAGGGGAGAGAAAAACTCTCTAATTCACTATACTCAGAAAGTTGTTACATGATATTACAAATGAGTTATAAGAAAATAGCCTTCTCCTTCAGGTTCCCAAGAACATCTCTAAAGGCACCCAAGAACAATCCAGTTTTTTACCCAAGTGTTTCCCAACCTCTCCAACTCTCAATATATGTGTAGATGTTTAGAATTGGCAGAATTTTTGACCAACAAGAAGTGTTGAACTTAGTTCAGGATGTCACATCAGATGTTGTCACATTATCAAACAGAGTATAAGTAAATGAACTTAATTCAGGATGTCACACCAGATGTTGTGACATTGTAGATGTTGATGAAGTAAGTTCAGTTTACAGGATGTCACACCAGATGTTGTGACATTGTATCAGTTAATGAAGTAAGTTCAGTTTTCAGGATGTCACACCAGATGTCGTGACATCTCAAACCTGCTACCAGAATTAATTAATGATTAACAGAACTGAGTAAATTAAAGGAAGTTATCTGGAATTAATTATGGATGGATGAAACAGAAGAAGGCGCATATGTAGGGATGTTAATTATATGAATTCAGTATAATCAGAAGAACTGACTCACCTAGAATCAAGGAAGTAACAAACCCTAATTCAAGGTGATGGCAGCATGCGTATCAGGATTGGATAACCTACAGAAAACCCAAAATCCAAACACCTATTTAAGCAACAGAAACTCTCAGAATAGAGTACGAAATTAAGAAGACTAAATAGGGTGGTTGTGTTTTAATAGCAGGTTGTTTTATGTGTACCACTTTATGAGCTTTTAA
Source organism: Lathyrus aphaca (assembly GCA_963966055.1). Classification (NCBI taxonomy): domain Eukaryota; kingdom Viridiplantae; phylum Streptophyta; class Magnoliopsida; order Fabales; family Fabaceae; genus Lathyrus; species Lathyrus aphaca. Next base: position 149,503,890 of record OZ014521.1, read on the forward strand.
GCAAAAGTGTATTTGTGTCTTGATTGAAACTGTGAAGTAAGATCAAGCTGTTTTGTTTGAAGTATGACTTCAATTTTATTAAACTTGTAAACATATCACTGTGTGATTGAGGGGGAGTGAGTTGGTACTCATATCTAAGTTGCGTCTTAGGTAGAAATTGCCTTGGGTAGATATTGAGTGAAAGATTAAACTGAGTGGTTTGAGTCTAGAATTAATATTACTTATATTGGATTTCCTTCCTGGCTTGGTAGCCCCCAGATGTAAGTGTGGTTATACACTGAACTGGGTTAACAATTTCCTGTGTTGTTTAATTTTCCTGCACTTTAAGTTTTGTTCAAGTCTTCAAGTGTTTAAACATCTCATTCGACATCTCGTACCTGATCACAGAATTTCAATTGGCATCAGAGCAGGCACCCTGTCTGTTTAACTGGGTGAGATCTAGGGACTGCAAATTCTGGAAACAGGGACAGAGATGTAGGATCTGTAAATAGACCACCTATATTGGATGGATCTAATTATGACTACTGGAAGCCAAGAATGGTAGCATTCTTAAGATCACTTGACAATAGGGCCTGGAAAGCAGTCAACAAAGGATGGGAGCACCCTGTCCAAGACAACAAAGATGGAGCAAAAGTGTTGAAACCTGAAGAAGAATGGAGTAAGGAGGAAGAAGATTCAGCACTTGGCAATTCCAATGCCTTAAATGCTTTATTCAATGGAATTGATAGGAACATCTTCAGACTTGTGCATCATTGTGAGCTGGCCAAAGATGTTTGGGACACTCTCAAAATAACTCATGAAGGAACATCAAAGGTGAAGATGTCAAGACTTCAACTTCTCACCACCAAGTTTGAAAACTTGAGAATGAAGGAAGATGAGACAATTCATGAGTTCTACATGAACATCTTAGAAATAGCCAATACTTCTGGTGCTTTGGGAGAAAAGATGACTGATGAAAAGCTTGTAAGAAAGATTCTCAGATCTTTGCCAAAAAGATTTGACATGAAGGTCCCAGCAATAGAAGAAGCTCAAGACATATGCACAATGAAGGTTGAAGAGCTCATTGGTTCCCTTCAAACATTTGAGATGGGAATGAATGACACAATTGTAAAGAAGAACAAAAGCATAGCCTTGGTGTCAAATACTGATAAAGAAGAAGAAGATAATGAAGCAGAACCTGAAGAAAATTTATCAGAAACTATTGCTATGCTTGGAAGACAATTCAAAAAGATTCTCAGAAAGATAGATGACAAGTCCAGACCAAGTGGAAGATACTCAAACTCTTCTGAGAATAAAAGACCTTATGATGCTAATAGAAGGTCAAATTATGATGAAAAGACCAATCAAGAAAAAGGGATTAAATGTCATGGATGTGAAGGATATGGACACATCAGAAATGAATGCCCTACCTATTTAAAAAGGCAGAAGAAAGGTTTCTCTGTAACCTGGTCTGATGAAGACTCAGGATGTGATTCAGAAGAAGAATTAGCAAAGCATATCACTGCTCTAGCTGGATTATGTGAATCTGAAAGTGGATCCAGTGATGAGGAGCTTACTTTTGAAGAGCTTGAACAATCATACAGAGAACTGGTTAAAAGGAGCACTGAAATATGCATGGAGAGCATAAAGCAGAAGAAGTAGATTGTGGCACTAAAGGATGAAAAAAACAGTGATTTAGAGATCATTGACACTTTGAAAAGTGAAGTAAGCCTTCTCAACTCCAAGTTGGAGCATATGTCCAAATCTGTTAGAATGTTGAACAGTAGCTCAAACACACTGGATGTTATTCTCAACAACAATAAGCATTCAGGGGATAGAACTGGACTGGGATTTAACAAAGTTCATAAGGTTAAGGCTAGCACCAGCAAAACTACTTCAAATTCCATAAAGTCAAACAAGATGTCCCAACAGATGCTTCAACATCATGAAAAGAACACAAAGTCAAACATAATGTTCCAACAGATGTCTCAACATCATGAAAAGAACATAATGAAGAAGAAGTATCAAAGATGGAGATGTCATCATTGTGGAAGGTTTGGACACATCAAACCTCGTTGCTACAAGTTGCATGGATATCCAAATCAGATGTATCAACAACCCCCTAAGCAGAAGATAGAAGTTACCAAGAAAGTGATGCATAGACATCAACATCAAAGATATCAGCAACCCCCTAAGCAGAAGACAGAGGTCATCAAGAAAATATGGGTACCTAAAGCTAGTCTTCATGTTGATCAAAGCTACATGCCCAAGAACAAGTTCAACAAACAACCTTGGAGCTCTACAAATGGACACTACACAGGGCAGAGGCATCAAAGGAAACCTCAATACAAATGGTCAAAGAATGGTGTTGCATATATAGCTCATACATCTCTAAGAGTATCAGCTAAAGAAGACTGGTACTTTGACAGTGGATGTTCAAGGCACATGACTGGATTGAAGAATTTTCTAGTAGACTTAAAGTCATATTCATCCAGATATGTAACCTTTGGAGATGGAGCTAAAGGAGAAATCAAGGGAGTTGGGACCTTGGACTCTCCAGATGTACCAAGACTAGATGATGTGCTGCTGGTAAAAGGACTGACTGCTAACTTGATCAGCATAAGTCAATTATGTGATCAAGGTTACAGTGTAAACTTTACCAAAACTGAATGCATAGTGTCTAATAAAGAACAGAAGGTTGTCATGAGAGGAGCCAGATCTAAAGACAACTGTTATATGTGGGAACCTCAAGATTTCAGTCTCACTTCAACTTGCTCTTTAGCCAAAGAAGAAGAAGTGAAACTATGGCATCAAAGACTGGGTCATCTTCATTTCAGAGGTATAAAGAAAATCATATCTATGGAAGCTGTGAGAGGTATTCCTAAACTGAAGATTGATGATGGCAAAATATGTGGTGAATGTCAAATAGGCAAGCAAACCAAGATGTCCCATCCAAAGCTCCAACATCTGACAACTTCCAAAGTTTTGGAATTATTGCATATGGATCTTATGGGACCTATGCAGGTTGAGAGCCTTGGTGGTAAGAAGTATGCCTATGTGGTGGTTGATGACTTTTCAAGGTATACATGGATAAATTTTATCAAAGAAAAGTCTGATGTATTTGATGTATTCAAAGATTTGTGCCAAAGAATACAAAGAGAAAAAGCAAGTTGTGCGGTCAGAATAAGAAGTGACCATGGAAAGGAGTTTGAGAATAAAAAATTCTCAGATTTCTGTTCTTCAGAAGGAATCAATCATGAATACTCTTCACCTATCACTCCTCAACAGAATGGGATTGTTGAGAGGAAGAACAGAACTATCCAAGAATCAGCAAGAGTTATGATCCATGCTAAAAAGTTACCATTGTACTTCTGGGCTGAAGCTATGAACACAGCTTGTTACATTCATAATAGAGTCACTCTAAGGAAAGGAACCTTATCCACAATCTATGAATTCTGGAAGGGCAGAAAACCCACAGTTAAGTACTTCCATGTGTTTGGAAGTAATTGTTATATTCTGGCTGATAGGGAGCAATGAAGAAAAATGGATCCTAAAAGTGATGAAGGGATTTTCCTTGGATACTCTATAAACATCAGAGCGTATAGAGTATTTAACTCTAGAACCAAGGTTATCATGGAGTCCATAAATGTGATAATTGATGATGCCCCTGCAGATGTTACAGAAGATGTTGGAACATCTGCTGACAGTCAAACTGAAGCTGAAGAAAAGAGTGATCATTCTAACCTCACTCAAACTGATGCAAGGACAGAACAATCCAGCAAACCTCCCTCCATAAGAATCTAGAAGGATCATCCCAAAGATTTGATAATTGGGGATCCCAACAGAGGTGTAAGCACTAGATCAAGAGAGGTGATTTCAGGTTCTTGTTTTGTCTCAAAAAAAGAACCTAAAAACATCAAGGAAGCTCTTACTGATGAGTACTGGATTTGTGCTATGCAAGAAGAATTAGGTAAATTCACAAGGAATGAAGTGTGGGATCTTGTTCCTAGACCTGATGACATAAATGTGATTGGCACTAAATGGGTGTATAAGAACAAGTCAAATGAGCAGGGAGTTGTTACAAAGAACAAAGCTAGACTTGTAGCTCAAGGATACACACAAATTGAGGGAGTAGACTTTGATGAAACCTTTGCACCAGTAGCAAGGCTTGAATCAATCAGACTACTTTTAGGAATTGCTTGTATCCTGAAGTTCAAGCTATTTCAAATGGATGTGAAAAGTGCCTTTCTAAATGGATATCTTAATGAAGAGGTATATGTAGAACAGCCTAAGGGATTTGTTGATCCAAGCTGTCCAAACCTTGTGTACAAACTAAGGAAGGCTCTTTATGGACTGGAGCAAGCCCCAAGAGCATGGTATGAAAGGCTGACTACTTTTCTTATCAAGCAAGGGTACAAGAAAGGTGGAATAGACAAAACCTTGTTTGTGAAGGATGATGAAGGAAATGTCATGATTGCTCAAATATATGTAGATGACATTGTTTTTGGTGGGATGTCAGACAGGATGGTTAAACATTTTGTCACTCAAATGGAATCTGAATTTGAGATGAGCCTAGTAGGAGAATTAAACTACTTTCTTGGATTGCAAATAAAGCAAATGGAGGACTCCATGTTCATTTCCCTAAGCAAGTATGCTAAGAACATTGTCAAAAAATTTGGAATGGACAATGCTACTCATAAAAGAACTCCTGCCCCCACACACTTAAAGCTGACAAAAGATGACAAGGGTGAGAATGTAGACCAAAGCCTATACAGAAGTATGATTGGAAGCTTATTATATCTGACTGCTAGCAGACCAGACATAGCCTTTGCAGTAGGTGAATGTGCAAGATATCAAGCTGATCCAAAAGTTAGCCATCTAAACCAGGTCAAGAGAATTCTGAAATATGTCAATGGTACTTGTGACTATGGCATAATGTACTTTCATGGATGCAAACCAATTCTCACTGGCTTCTGTGATGCTGACTGGGCTGGAAGTGCTAATGATAGAAAGAGCACATCAGGAGGATGCTTCTTTCTAGGAAACAATTTGATTTCTTGGTTCAGTAAGAAACAAAATTGTGTTTCCTTATCCACTGCTGAAGCTGAATATATTGCAGCTGGTAGCAGTTGTTCACAGTTGGTTTGGATGAAGCAAATGCTCACAGAGTACAATGTCCCACAAGATGTCATGACATTGTACTGTGACAATTTAAGTGCCATCAACATATCAAAGAATCCTATCCAACACAGCAGGACCAAGCACATTGATATCAGGCATCATTTCATCAAAGATCTTGTGGAAGAGAAAGTGATTTCATTGGAACATGTAGCCACAGATCTGCAATTGGCTGATATATTCACTAAAGCTTTGGATGCTACCCAATTTGAAAACCTAAGGGGTAAATTGGGGATCTGCTTATGTGAAATATAGCAGTTATGGAGAAGTGCCAACATGTCATATGACATCATGTGGCATGATCACCAGATGGCAACACTAGTCTGGTCAAGAACTTTGTATATTCCACTCCTTAAAATTCTCCAAGTAACGGCTCTTATAAAAATACCAGCTTGCTCTCAGCTATTCATCTTCTCATCATTCTCTCGAAACAAATTGCATGCTATAACTGACTTTCAGAGCTCATCAAACTCAATCAATCTTAACCTTTTCCTCTAACACTTTCGAAAATGTATCAACATCAAAACCCTAACCTCTCTGATGAAATCCTCAACCAAGAGGATGTGGTGCATGCAACCCCCATTTCTGTGGTACCTATGGATTCAACTCCCATGGACGAAATCAGAGGAAGTGTTCCTCTTGCTCAAAAGCCTAGAACTCCAACAGTGAGAAAAGCAAAGGAACCTGTATTCAGCAAAGCCAAAGGAATGCCTTCATCCTCAAACACCACTCCCAAAGCCTCTGAATATGTGTATGATTCTATTAAGGAACTTGTGAACAGGATTCTGTCTGAGCAAAGGGTTGTGAGTGGTATATCTATTCCCCTGAACACCATGCCAGCTCCACAAGAAGAACAACCAAAACAGGCTGAAGAGGACACTCCTGTCCAACAGGATGTTCCAATAGATGTTGAAACATCTGAGGAACAACACAAAGCATCCACTGATGTTGATGATGAAACATCTGAGGACCAGCATAAGGCCTCCATTGATGATCAAGCCTCTGTTGATCCACCTGCTGAAGAAGAGACTACTCAACCTCCTCCTGTTTTTGACATAGAGCATGATTCTGACACAGAAATCATTGCCTCTGTGAACCCTAGCATAGCCAAAAGGCTCAGAACTAGGAAGGAAAAGAAAATTGCAGGACATGCAACTCCTGAGAAGAAGCAGCCTACACCAAAGAAGGACAAAGCTAAAGTTGCTTTTGGTCCTACCAAACAATGGAGCAAGGTGAATACACAAAAGAGGAAAGCTGTCACTCCTCCAGATTCAGATGTTGAAGAGGATGTCCCAACATCCCCACCAAAGAAGAAACCAGCACCTTCAAGGTCCTCCTCTGCTGTTCCAGAAGCTCCTCTGGACAACATTTCATTCCATCATATGTCAAGTGTGAGCAGATGGAAATTTGTCTACCAAAGAAGGGTAGCACTTGAAAGAGAGCTGAGCAGCAATGCACTTGAGTGCACTGAGGTAATTGATCGCATCTCTTCTGCTGGCTTATTCAAAACAGTGTCAAACTTCTCTCCTTGCTATGAGCTGCTAGTCAAGGAATTTATTGTCAACCTTCAAGAGGATTGTGCTGATGGTAAGTCAACTGACTTCAGAAAGGTGTATGTAAGAGGGAGATGTGTGGAATTCTCTCCTAGGGTTATCAACCACTATCTAGGAAGAGAATCTGATGGACATAATGAGCTGGGAAAGACAGATAACCAGGTGTGCAAGGTCATCACTGCTAATCAAGTCAAAGTTTGGCCAGTCAAGGGGAAACTTTCTGTTAGCTTGCTGACAAGGAAGTATGCAATGCTGCATAGGATTGGCACTGCAAACTGGGTCCCTACCAACCATACCTCCTCAATAGCAACTGGATTAGGCAGGTTCATATATGCTGTGGGCACCCAAACAAAGCTGGATTTTGGGGCTTATATTTTTGATTAGACATTGAAGCATGCTGGAACATCTGCAACAAAGCTGCCTATTGCCTTCCCTTCTTTGTTGTGTGGAATAATCCTTAGCCAGTATCCAGGTATCCTCACTAAGAAGGATTCAATCTACAAAAGAGAGAGTCCCCTGGCTTTCCACTACAAGTTGTTCTTAAGTCATCATGCAGCTGATGTTGAAGCTCCCTCTGGGACATCTGCTGGAGCTTCAAAGACAAAGTCTCCAATCTCCAAGGCTGCTTTGATTGTTGAGCTGAAGAACACATGCAAAGAACTGGATGCCAGGAAGCAGAAGCTTGAGGAGATTATCCAAAGGCTGGAAATTGAAGAGAGTGCTCAGAAGGCTGCTGCTTTTGATGAGGAAACTGAAGAAGAGGAAGACACTGAATATGTAGATTCTGAGTGAAAAATGTATGTGAGGAATATGTAATGTCTTCTTCAACATTGTATTTTGAATTAGTAATTTTGTAATTCTCTCTGTCAATGTAAAATTTGGCCCCAATTTATGTCTAACAAGGGGGAGAAGAGAACTCAACAACAACAATGTATGCTGCAACTTACTGATTAATGAAAAATGACTTATGTTTGCTTCTGAACTAAAGCTGTGTTTTTAATGAAAAATTTCTATTGAAACAAGTCAGAACACTTATAGGTTTGAGGGGGAGTAAACTCACACATGACTCAACAGAAAAGAACTGTTGTACTCTGATAAAAGAAACTCTGCTGCACTCTGATAAACAGAAGATTATGTTAGCCAAAAATTAGCCAAAGGGGGAGTTTGTAGATGTTTAGAATTGGCAGAATTTTTGACCAACAAGAAGTGTTGAACTTAGTTCAGGATGTCACATAAGATGTTGTGACATTATCAAACAGAGTATAAGTAAATGAACTTAATTCAGGATGTCACACCAGATGTTGTGACATTGTAGATGTTAATGAAGTAAGTTCAGTTTACAGGATGTCACACCAGATGTTGTGACATTGTATCAGTTAATGAAGTAAGTTCAGTTTTCAGGATGTCACACCAGATGTCGTGACATCTCAAACCTGCTACCAGAATTAATTAATGATTAACAGAACTGAGTAAATTAAGGGAAGTTATCTGGAATTAATTATGGATGGATGAAACAGAAGAAGGCGCATCTGTAGGGATGTTAATTATATGAATTCAGTATAATCAGAAGAACTGACTCACCTAGAATCAAGGAAGTAACAAACCCTAATTCAAGGTGATGGCAGCATGCGTATCAGGATTGGATAACCTACAGAAAGCCCAAAATCCAAACACCTATTTAAGCAACAGAAACTCTCAGAATAGAGTACGAAATTAAGAAGACTAAATAGGGTGGTTGTGTTTTAATAGCAGGTTGTTTTATGTGTACCACTTTATGAGCTTTTAAGCAAAAGTGTATTTGTGTCTTGATTGAAACTGTGAAGTAAGATCAAGCTGTTTTGTTTGAAGTATGACTTCAATTTTATTAAACTTGTAAACATATCACTGTGTGATTGAGGGGGAGTGAGTTGGTACTCATATCTAAGTTGTGTCTTAGGTAGAAATTGCCTTGGGTAGATATTAAGTGAAAGATTAAACTGAGTGGTTTAAGTCTAGAATTAATATTACTTATATTGGATTTCCTTCCTGGCTTGGTAGCCCCCAGATGTAAGTGTGGTTATACACTGAACTGGGTTAACAATTTCCTGTGTTGTTTAATTTTCCTGCACTTTAAGTTTTGTTCAAGTCTTCAAGTGTTTAAACATCTCATTCGACATCTCGTACCTGATCACAAAATTTCAATATGAATCACTCAAACCCAAGGTGTAATCCAAGGTTTTCTTTGTACTGAAACCTAAAACCTTTAAACCCTTAATATCCCTTGTTGGTGTAAACCCTAAGATTGTCCCACACAAAACATATAATAGATATATATTTATAATAGAAAATACCCAACAAACAAAGCTCAAAACCACAATAACCCGAAAATGCCAAATGAGAAACTGTCAAAAAGCCCGAAAACCTGAAATCACTATTCACTGCACGGATGTTACTATTGATCCGCACAGACATCACTACTCATCTGTATAGATATCACTATTCATTTGTACGACCACTATTCATCAGCCTGATTTTTTTCCTTTCTTTTTGGCTTTTTGTCTGATTTTCGTTGTAAATGTAATCTCCAAATATGTTTTCATTCTCTTCATCAACAAAGGTTTTAACGCATATTTACATCAATCTCCACCTTGACTTTAAACTATTTTGATACTAATTTAACAATCAACAACATTGCTGCTCTCTACCAAGTTGAAACTTTAATCAATAACTTTGATCAAATTCAATCAACCTTTGAATCTTGATCTCACAACTTGCATCCACTTGTTTCCAATTACCTTTTCCTGCTTAGGTAATTTAACAAGCACTACAAAAAAAATGACATTTAACAGCGCACCTTAGACAACGCTTAAATGAAAAAGCGCAACTATAAGTGAAAAAATTATAAAACACGAAAACTGTTCACACAAATATTTTAAAAAGCACTGTCTAAGGTGCCCTTTAGACAACGCTTTCTAAAAGCGCTTTTAAAGGTATATCTTAGACAACGCTTTTGAGAAAGCTCTGTCTAAGGTCTTAAAATTTAAAATATAATACAAAATCAAAAGCGCTCTCTAAGGTTCCCTTTAGACAATGCTTTCTATAAGCGCTTTTAAAGGTATATCTTAGAGAGCGTTTTCTCAAAAGCGCTGTCTAAGGTCTTAAAAAAAATCAAAAGCGTTGTCTAAGGTCAACCTTAGACAGCGCTTTTCAAAAGCGCTTTATAAGGTCGCCCTTAGACAACGCTTTCCTCAAAAGCTTTCTCTAAGGTCTAATTAAATTAAAATATTAGACTTAGTTTCTATTTTCGTTCTTTCTGTACTTTCATTTTCCCTCCTGCGACGAAACGCGAAACCTAAACCTTGAATCCTCCATAAACCTTGACAGCGCTTCCTTTCTCGGTTTTGAACATTGAAGAATCAGTTTCGAACATTGAGGAATCAGTTTCGAACATTGAAGAAGTGTTTTCGATCTCATAGGAGCCTCTGGTTTTCTGTTTGAATCAAGATTCCATCAACTTCGGGTTTGAGACTTCTCAACTTGTTTTGCTTCAGTTTTATTAATTTACATGCTTATTTTACTTGATTTAAGCTTAATAGAAGCCAATGCTTGGTTCTGGCTAGACCTTTAGAGGTAGAAATATGTTCTTTTTGGAGTGAAATAGGAAATCTCTTTTAATTGAATCTATTAGCATTGATTATGGATCTTATATGGATGTGGTTAAACATTGATCATGATTAGAGGATGGTTAGAATCATGGTTAAAGGATTTAGTTAACAAAAATAAAAAATCAAAGTGAGTTGGCATGAGTGAGTTTTGGTGTGCTTGAGCATGCATGGAGTTATGGTGGACTTCCTTTGGTGTGTCTTAGATGTATTGAAGCTGATTGGTGATTAAAACCAGGTGGTTAAGTTTGATTTTCAAAAAATGACATATGTAGAAAATATGAGTCATGGCATGAAAATGTAAGGCGATGCTTGGTTAAATGAGGCAAAACATGATGCGTGGTGTATGATATGCATATGAACATGATTTTGATCTCTTTGAAAAGATAAAGTTTGATACAACATTATTTATGTTTGGATTTTTGTCATTTGAGGTCTTGAAGTAGATGAAAATTTGACATGAAGTTTGGAACAACTTTTTGACAACTTTTTGATTGAATCATCCAGTGATCATAACTTTTGATCCTTATATCCCATGAACTTGTTCTTTATATGGTTGAAAATTTTGGATTTACATTGGTTATGTATATGTTATTGAAGTTGATATTGAATGCTTACCTTAATAAGTAGGAAAACCATGGATAAAACATGGATTTGTACCGATCGATTGTCCAAAGAGTACGAGAATGGGGTTGCGGAATTCGTTAAGTTTGTTGTTCAACACGTTAAAAACTCCAGACCTATGAAATTTCCTTGCTTGTGTTGTTGTTATATTAGTAAGGTTGACGCAGATGGATTGAAATCGCATTTACCGAGGGATGGAATTGATCGAAGTTATCAGTGTTGGAAATTTCATGGTGAGAAAATTAACGAGAATGTTGAACCGAGTGGGAAAAGTAATATGACCTATGCTTCAGACGACAAAGACACGAAAACATATGTTTGTGATCGAGTTGAAGAGATTGTAGAAGCACTTAAAGAAGATCTTCATGATTGTCCTGAAATGTTTAAGAGGTTGGTAAGCGATGCAAAGAAACCGTTATATAAAGGTTGCACTAAATTCTCAAGACTGTCTGCGGTATTAAAGTTGTACAACTTAAAGGCGGGCAATGGATGGTCGGATAAAAGTTTCACAGAGTTGTTGGCCCTTATGAGAGAAATGCTACCAGAGGATAATGTTCTTCCTAATCGAACCTATGAGGCAAAAAAAATGTTGTGCTATATTGGCATGAGCTATGATAAGATACATGCTTGTCTTAACGATTGAGTTTTGTTTCGTAACGAATATGCATCGTTAACTGAGTGCCCTAAATGTGGGTTGTCTCGATATAAGAAAAGATTGTCTCCAACAAAATTCTTATGGTATTTTCCTATAATTCCGAGATTTAGGCGCATGTTTCGAGTGAAATCGATGCAAGACACCTGACTTGACATGCAGATGAAAGAATTATTGATGGAAAGTATCGGCATCCGGCTGATTCACTACAGTGGTCGAAGATTGTTAATGATTATCCTGACTTTGGAGAAGAAGCAAGAAACCTTCGCTTGGCATTATCTACTGATGGAATGAACCCGTATGGACTTCAAAGTATCTCACATACCACATGGCCTGTGATTCTTATGATTTATAACCAACCTCCATGGCTATGTATGAAGCGTAGTACATGATGTTATCTATGTTAATCTTTGGGCCTAAACAACCAGGGAATGACATAGACGTATACTTGACACCTTTGATCGCAGATTTAAAGATTTTGTGGGAGAACGGTGTGGAGGTTTATGATGGATATAGGAAAGAAAGTTTCAATTTGAGGGTGATGTTGTTTGGCACAATTAATGATTTTCCAGCATATGAGAATTTATCTGGGTATAGCATTAAAGTTCAACGTGCGTGTCCTGTTTGTGAAGACGGAACCGATACAATTCGATTGGAACTTTGTCAGAAGAATGTGTTTCTCGGTCATCGTAGATTCTTACATTCTAAACATCATTACCGTGGGTGGAGAAAAGCATTCAATGGAGACACTGAACAACGTAAAGCTCCACCCGCATTGTCAGGTGACCAAGTTTTTGAAAAGGTGAAAGATGTGCGTACTGAGTTTGGCAAGCCTGTTGCACATAAGGTTGTCAAAGGTGGGTGGAAGAAGAGGTTGATATTCTTTGAATTTCCATATTGGAAGTCTTTGTACGTGAGACATTTTCTCGATGTTATGCATATTGAAAAAAATGTATTTGAAAGTGTTATCGGTACGTTACTCAATATAAAAGGAAAGTCTAAGGATGGCCTTAAAGCAAGGGAGGACATGTTAAAAATGGGAATGAGAACTAAATTAGCACCCGTGAAGAAAGGAAGACGAACATATCTACCACATGTTGCGTTTACTTTATCTAGAAAGGAGAAAAAAATTGTGTAAGTTTTTGAGTGAAGTTAAGGTTCCAGAAGGATACTCATCAGATATTAAAAGACGTGTGTCTATGAAAGACCTCAAGTTGAAGAGTTTGAAGACACATGATTTCCATGTTATAATGGAACATTTTCTACCAATAGGTATATGTTCTATTTTTCTAGGAAAAAGTAAGAAGTGCCATAACTAAATTGTGTTTTTTCTTTAGGTCAATCTGTAGTAAGGTGATCGATCCCGAGATCTTACCAACACTACAAAAAGAGATTGTAATTACCTTGTGTGAGCTTGAAATGTATTTCCTCCCTCTTTTTTTGACATAATGGTTCATCTAGTTGTTCATCTTGTGAAAGAGACACAATTATGTAGACCAGCTTATATGAGATGGATGTACCCTGCTGAACGGTATATGAAAATATTAAAAGGGTACATGAAATCCCGAAGTCGACCAGAGGGTTGTGTCGCTCCCACCTGATGACACAGAGCCAAGAGGGGTACAGACGCGAACGGTCGGCGAAAGGGGAAGGAGTGAATAGAGTCGCCAGCTAGGCATTTTTATCCCGAAGGAAAGGTAATGCTGCATAAACCTAAGAAAAGATGGATAAGACGGTTGCGAACCAGAGAAACTGAAAAAGGGGGTTGGTTACAACCTGGGAAGGTATTAGCACCCAGATTGTCCGCCGTACTCGACGGGATCCACGCTTAAAAGATTTGTGTTTTAAAGGGGTAGTGTCAGTGCAATTTGTGTATCAAGTCTGGAAAGAATGCAAGTGTCAGTGTAAAAGAAATGTGAAGTGTATAAGAGAAGTGTCAGTGTAAGAACAGGAGTGAAATGCTCAAGACTATGAGGCTTAAAGAATAATGCTGGAAGAGGGGGGAATATACAGAGACTTTTGTTCGATAACTGTTAAGTTATGCCTACGTATCCTCTCGTGCAATGAGGAAGTCAGAACACCGTAGTTCGACCCAAAGAGACTGAAAGATAAATTGACTTGTGAACTGCCTGCTTGCCTATGCTCAAGTGTATGACCTGTCTGGCTCAGGTGCAAACTGTCTTGCATTAGACGGAAGAAGCACGTTCTCGTTTGTGAGTGAATGAGATGAGAAAAGAATCCCGGAGGAGACGATTATTGTTTGTTTTTGATGTTTTCAGTCTTGTTATTGCTTTTTGGTGTTTGTCATAAGTTAATGAGCTTAAGCCTTAACCAAGGGTTAGTAAACTCATCTCATCCTCCCTCTGATTATGGGTAATGAGAATACCTTAAGTATGAGGTAAACACCTCACACTTAATTACCCTGATGCAGGATTAAGATCATTAACCTACTTGTATTTATTTAGATGTTTTTTGGGAGTTTTTGTTTAGTGTTAAGTAATGAGATTAAGCCATAATCAAGGATTTAATGGACCTATTACACCATCCTAATAGAAGGATAATAGATAGGAACATTTAAGCTGAGGAAGGCTCCTCAACTTAATCCATGATTAGGGATTAACCTCATGACAAAACAAAGCCTTTATTAGATGGATTTTAGTTAATGGTAAGATGAAGAAATGGATTTTATGATGTGTAAGACAACTTGAGGAGGACTTGTCCATTAACACTAGGGTTAGTCCTTCTTAACCAATTAAGGAAGAATTAGAACCCTAATGCAAGGCCCAAGTTACAAGCTTGATGTCTTAGTGATTATTAGATGAATTAATTAAAGGATTTAAACACATTAAGGGTTTAACACTTAGGATTAAAGTTATACACTCCATCCTAATAGAAGGATGCAGGCATAAGCTTAATCACAAAGCCTTAAAACCTTTAGGGTTTAGTCCTTGATTATGAGATGAGAGGAGAAGACTCAAAGAAGACACAAAGGTAAAAGCTAAACGGAGGACTAATCAAACCCTAATTGTTATCATGCTTGGTTGTTCCTAGGGTTTATGAAGCTTGCAAGAGACCTTCAAGAGAGAGGCCACCAGGAAAGAAACAGATGAAAGGAGGAAGAAACAAAGAGAAGCAAAACAACTTGCTTCACTTAAGAAGACAAGTTGCTTGAAGAAAGAAAGTGGGAAAGAGCATGAATGAGCAAGCTCACTAAAATACAAAGATAAAATGCAGCAATGATGCATAAGAGAGATGAAGAGAGATTATGAGAAGTGAAGGCAAATTCACTTCTCAAAACAACTTACCACCTGAAAAGTTAGCAAAAGAAATGAAATGCAATGCAAATGAGATGAAATTTCATGATGCAAAACCAAAGCCAGAAGCATAAACATGATATTAATGATGCTAAGAGAAGATACAAACACAAGGCAAGACATGAGAATGATCACACAAGGATATGGATGCAGATGAAGCATGCTTGAACCATAAAGACTCATGAATGTTTATGAAATGGAATGGACATATAACATGGCAAATGAAAGATTTAATGATCAAACATGATTCTACTATGTCTTAAGATGTATTATGAATCATGTGGATGCACAAGGTGTCATGGCAAGTTCTTAAATGCAAGCAAGTGAGAGATGGATGCAAAGGAAGGCACAAATTAGGGTTTACATACAACACACAATGCAAAAATTCAAAACCAGAAGCAAATGATGTGATAAAAAATTGAAAATGCAATCAAAGATACCCTAACCCTACACAAGTTCACTGCTCAAAGGAGGGGATCTAACTCTTAACCTAGTGAAAGTTATGATTTTCTCAAGTTGGCTAGGGTTTTAAGGTACCTCATCATGAAAAATGCAAAACAAATTGAAAATGGAAGATCAATTCAAACCAAATTTATCCTATAAACTACATGCCATGAAGGATGCAATTCAAGAAGAACCATCATCAAACTCTCAATGGTTAGGCTGAATGGATTTTTCCAAGTTTGAACAAAAATATTGCCTTAAAATGAATTTAATTCCAATGAAATTTGTCAAAATAGGTCAAGAACCAAAAAGAAATTTGTTTTGAGGGTTTGATAATGTTTCTAAATGTTTTGAAATGCAATGTGATTTTTTTTTTAAATACCTAAATGCATTTTTAATTAATTAATTTTCATTAACTAATTAAAAATAAACATTTAAATGATTTAAAAATAATTTTTAATGCAAAAAATAAAAATAAAAATATTTTTGGGTTCTAAAAATTAATGAAATGCTTGACAAAAATTTTCAGAATTTTTAAATTTTTTTTACTATTTTAAATAATTCGTGGAAGTTAATTATAAAACAAATGAAATAAAATGAATTTAAAAAGAAAAAAGAGAAAGTCAAACAGATCAAAGGCTGTGGTTCAAACTCAGGGACGCGGGAATTGACCTGGCGCGCAAAAGAACGGCCAGAATTCAAACTTCCTTAATTATGTCATTAGCCCTAATCATGTGCCCTAATGACTCTCAGATAACCGGAACAGTGTTCCGGTCATCTTCTCCGGCCAACTATTTTCCCAATCTCACTCAATACGCATCAAAACCTCACAAAACTCTCCAGAATCAACCCTCAAACATCACTGAAACTAAACCCCCCAACAAAAATCATTTATTTTCCATGAATCAAGAGAATCAGATCAAAATGTATTTCACGGGCAAAATTTTAGACAATCAGTACATGCTTATTTCTTTACCATTTTCAAAACCAAACACATCCAGATGATCAGTGCAACTCATAGAATCATTTTATAACAAGAAATTAAAGTTCTGGAAAAAATGTTCTTGAGCTTACCTGAACTGGAGCCTTTGCCTCAGGTGCTTTCTGGCTGCTTCTTGGGTCCAAACAAGCTCCAATGATCCTCCCTGGAAGTTTGTGATGCTTAGCTGGAGTTTATATGGTCTCTAGAGAGAGTTTGCAGAAGCTCAGGTCAATGGAGGAGGGAAATCGTGTTTTTGATGTGGGAGGTTTCAGGCCAAAGCAATGGTTGGGAAATGATCAGAGGATCATGGTGAGTGATTCTATGGAGTTTGTTTTGAGGTTTGTGGCTTGTGCTTTTAGATTCGAAGAAAAATGCACAAAGGGGGATTTTTTGTGAATTCTGACTTGTGGGAGAGATTAGGCTGTGTTGTTGTGTGAAATGGCTTGCTTGAGGTCCACATAACATGTTCTGATTGGGCAGAGAGTTGTTGTGGAGCAGTGTTATTGGTATGGCTCAAGTTGCAAAAAGTCAAGCAAGTTGTACTTGGAGGTATGGGAAAGTGGCAGGCTGGTTTAGGGGCATAGCTTGGTTCAGCTGAGATCATGGAATGCTTGTGGATCAGATTTTGTGAACTGAGGCAAGTGGATGAGAGGCTATGGAGCTTTTTGCAAATTTGGGGAAGTTTGGCCCTTTTGGAAATTCTTGAAGCATAAGTCATGAAAATGAACAATTCCTTGGTGCATTCTGATTTTTAGGTTATGGTTTATGTTTGTGTAATGCATAGAAGTCCATTTGAAGTCACATTTTGCCTTGGCATGAGGTTTTGCAACTTTGCCTCTTTGGTACAAAACATGAAATTATGTGATTTTGCCCAACTTTGACAAGCCATAACTTTTGATCCAAAATGAATTAGAATGAGTTCTTGTACTTTTTGAAAATGGTAGGATCCATTCCACAACTTTCATGACCAAAGTTTTCTCATTTGAAGCATTTTTGAATCAAAAAGAGGAGGTTGAAAAACTTTCCCAAAATGGCAAGTTTGCATTATAAGTCACTTTCCCAAAAAGACAACTTTGCAAATGGCTTGAAATTCTTCAATTTTGTGAACTTATAACATCTTCTATGACCAAATAAAGATCATAAACATTCAAAGTGATGGAGAATCCCCTTTGGTTGGGTCATTGGGGGCCTTAGATGCCCTGATTTTGCACTGACTTGCTCAAGAAGTCAACTCTTGATCAGATGCCTTCCCCATGGAATTTCTTCATGAAAATTGATATGCATGATCCTTATAACATATAGAGACCAATAGAAACAAGAATGACCAAAATTTTTGGAGTTATGGCCTCTGAAACCAAAACCCTAATTTTAGGTCATCTGTGTTGTTAAACCTGGCTCTGCTTCCATGCCTTTTTCAGTTCTTGTGATTTTTTGACTTCTTTGATCTTGTGAGGGTATAATATGATGCTTGAACATACATGGACCCCTTTGAAGTGATTGAAGACCTTTGGAGTGGCTCAAATGGCTCAGGGATGGCTCAGATCACAAACCCTAGATGCAGATGACTTAGAAACAATGCAGTGAAGCAAAAGTGCAATATGAGATGCTATGATTGAACTTATGCACATGAAAAGATTACAAGCCATGGTGAAATGGGTGAGGGAAAATTTGGGGTGTTTACAACTGCCCCTATTCAAACATGAGTTAGCTGTGCAGGATGTAAGCAACGACTTAACAGGAAAACAAGATAACTTGTGGTTGAATACCAAAGACAGTCCAAAATTTGCACTCACTGAATGAAGAAGAAAAGGGATATAGATTGTGAAAGAAAATAAAGTATGAATATAAAGTGCGGGCGACGGAGGACGACCGTCGAGCAGAGGACGACTGTCGGGGATAAAGCAATGACGGGGACGACCGACATGCTGGGGAAGATGCGGGAAATAAAGCAATGACGGGGACGGGCGGCAAGCTGGGGATATAAGAGATTATGCTGGGGACGACCACCAGGTAAAGCTATAAGACTCTCTGGGGATTATAGGTAAATGATAGGGACGACCATCAAGCTCAAGGCATAAATGAAATAAATGATGAGGTACGGTCATCAGAAGTGAAGGACGATCACCTGGCCGGGGACGGCTGCTCTGTTGGGGATAAGATGAGGGACGATCATCTAAGGTGAAGGACGATCACTTGGCAGGGTACGGCTGCCGCAAGTATCACGACATAGGACGAACGCCGGATAAAATGGTCGACGATGGGGACGGCCATCAGATAAGCATGATGAAGGACGATCATCAAGAGGTGAAGGACGATCACCTAGCAGGGTACGGGTGCTCTGAGGGTTTATCATGACATAGGACGAATGTCAGATAACAAGATCAACGATGGGGATGGCCATCGGATAAAATGATGAAGAATGATCATCAAGAGGTGAAGGACGATCACCTAGCAGGGGACGGCTGCTAAAAAAAATATCATGACATAGGACGAATGTCGGATAGGAAGGGGTTCTAAATGAATAGAGACTCCACTGGGGGTGATGAAGGGCGATCATCAAAAAGGTGAAGGACGATCACCTGGCAGGGTACGGCTGCCGACGGATATCATGACATAGGATTAATTTTAGATAGACAGGAAATAGATCAACAATATTTGTTGGGGTTCTTCTGGGGAAGGGTAGACACATACGAGTGTCTATATCCAAGAAGACATAAGTGTTTGACACGGTGTATAGATTAAAGATGCGGACGGGCATCCTTAAGACTATGATACAGACGAGTATCAGTAGAAACAAACGCTTGACGCATGTTCAGAGATGATGATACGGACGAGTACCAACTGGTTAACAAAGAACACGGACGAGTGTCGGATCTGAGGGGATTTAAGTGGTATATACGAGATACGGACGAGTATTTGTATGAGTAAAGAGTATGAGTAACAAGTATGAGTAAGACACCGACGAGTGTTTAACTTGCTGGGGAGATGTGCGACACGGACGTATGTCGGAAAAAGTGTATTATAAACAAGTATACGGTTCCCAAAGTGTTTGGGCAACTATGCTGGGGAAGGTGACACGGAAGAGTGTCAAGGAATTGTGTATATATGTATCTGTATAATGAGTGCAAAGGGGACGCTTTGGCCTTCTACTGGGGATATGACACGGACGAGTGTCAAGAAGTGTCTGTACTGTATAGGCATCTGTTTGTTCGGGCAATTTACTAGGGAATGATGACACGGACGAGTGCCAGAAGGAGCGTGTATCTGTATTTGTGAGGGAAATGCTTTGGCTCTCTGGTGAGGAATTAGGGAATGTTCTGTATATTGTTGATGGATTGTCAGTATTTTACAAGTGTTTGATTCAGATCATGGCTTATGATTATGCAATATGTTTGATTTTTGTCGTAATGCTCCGTATTAGACGGAATGCTACGCTCTGTGGGAAAATGTGATACGAATTCTATGGTTACGCAAAGATACCGATCCGGGATTCGGATCCCGATGCTGCGAAGATCTCTGGCTGATCTGCTTGAAGTGGATGTCCCAGCTGGGGGTGAGATCATTGGTAGATCTGACATATACGACTCTACATGGGGAAATAGATCAATGATAGACCTATCTCGGTAATGAGGGACCCAACTAGGGTTTGTAGGAGCTTTCGTCACTCTGTTGTGAGATCTTCAGGCGTTGCTCTTCCAAATAGAGGCTGAAACTCTATGGGGAGATAGTTCCCTGGTTGGCACTTGGCTGGGGAAGAAGAAAGATCACTGGAAGATATTTCTAGAGGTTTCTGTGGGGATCCTGCTGAGGATGATACTTGGCAACTCAGCTGGGGAGAAAGCTCCTCCGGTGCTAATTGGAAGATGGACTGAGTAGATAATGATTTGACAGCTTGCTGGGGAGTTGTTTTCCGTGCCCCATGTCGCGCTTTGAACACATGCAATCCTGCATGACAAAGAAACGTACAAGTATCCCGAGGTATCCCTTACTGGATTCCATCATAGGAGTTTAGACACTCCCGGGAGTAAGTATATTTCCTGTAAGCACGTGTTTTTAGAAGGGAAACATCTGTATTTATACAATCAATATTTCAAGGACATCGGACATTTTGCAAATGAAAATAAAATGTATGAGACGAAACATGACTGAAAATCTGATTTTATTAATTCGAGTGCCCTGAATTGGCAAGATACAGTCAAAGAAACGGATCCCCTGAAATGAGGAAATCATTACAAATTGAGAAACTAAAAGGTGTTGGCAATGTTGGCGACGCTTCGAGGAGCTTCCCATTTACTATGACTCGTATGACTTTTTGACGTTCTTCTCACTTTGCTTTCTGAAGAAGGTTGATTCTGAACGAAGCTTGAACCTTTCAGAGCTTACCATGTTGTAAGTGATACAAATGAATTCAGAATGCAGTTGTTCGCTTATTCCCTTATTCTGCGTAGATCACCTTTTCAGGTTTTCAATCCACCGGGATACCCATTTTTGCCTGAGTTGTCCAATGCGGCTTTTTAACTCAGCGGGTGTACACATTTTTTTATATTTATTTTCCCTTATTTTTGCCCGAGTCTTTTATTCTGTTTTTGACTCGCCGGGATGCCCTATTTTTGCCTGGACTTACATTTTGTTTTTATGTCCAGCGGGTCATTTTATGCGAAGTATTTTTTAACTGCATCTGAATTCACAGGGGACATGAAGTCTTCACCATCCATATTGCTGAGCATCAGTGCTCCACCAGAAAAAACTTTCTTTACTACGAATGGCCCTTCATAGTTCGGAGTCCACTTGCCCCTGTGGTCTGTATGAGGAGGGAGGAGTCTTTTCAGCACAAGATCTCCTACTTGGTACTCTCGGAGCCTGACTTTCTGATCGAAGGCTCTCTTCATTCTTTTCTGATATAACTTCCCGTGACAGATTGCAGCCAATCTCTTCTCTTCAATCGGACTCATTTGTTCGTATCGGGACCGGACCCATTCTGCTTCGTTCAGCTTAACATCCATCAGTACCCGCAGGGAGGGTAATTCAACTTCAATAGGTAGGACTTCCTCCATACCATACACAAGCTGATACGGTGTTGCCCCAGTGGATGTTCTGATTGACGTACGGTACCCATGCAAGGCAAATGGTAGCATTTCATGCCAGTCTTTGTAGGTGACCACCATCTTCTATACAATTTTCTTGATATTCTTGTTAGCTGCCTCAATAACGCCATTCATCTTTGGCCTGTAAGGAGAAGAATTGTGGTGTTGGATCTTGAAGTCCCGGCATAGTTCTGCCATCATTTTGTTATTCAAGTTGGAAACATTATCAGTAATGATTCGTTCGGGAACTCCATACCGACAGATGATGTCTCTCTTCAGAAATCGGGCTACCACTTGCCTTGTAACATTTGCATAGGAAGTTGCTTCAACCCATTTGGTAAAATAGTCAATGGCCACCAGGATGAATCTGTGGCCATTCGAAGCAGTTGGTTCAATCTTGCCAATCATATCAATGCCCCACATGGCAAAGGGCCAGGGTGAAGACATCACATTCAGAGGATTGGGAGGCACATGCACTTTATCCGCATAAATCTGGCATTTATGGCATTTTCTGGCATAGGCACAACAGTCTGCATCCATTGTGATCCAGTAATAGCCTGATCTCAACAACTTTTTAGCCATAGCATGCCCTCCTGCATGGGTACCAAAGGATCCTTCGTGCACTTCGTGTATTAACAAGTATGCTTCTGTCTTATCAACACATCTGAGAAATACCATATCAAAGTTTCTCTTATACAGGGAACCATCAGTATTCAGGAAGAAACTACCAGCAAGCCTTCTTAATGTCTTCTTGTCATTGGAAGATGCCCCAGGTGGGTATGTTTGATCCTCCAAGAAACATTTGATATCATGGAACCAAGGCTTATCATCTTTGATAACATCTGCTGCATATACATATGCTGGTCTGTCAAGTCTGGATACTGAGATCCGAGGCACAAAGTTGGCAGCCTGAACTTTGATCATGGATGAAATGGTAGCCAGAGCATCTGCAAACTGATTTTCATCTCGAGGGATATACTCAAGCTTGACTGTTGTGAAGAAAGTCAATAACCTCCTTGTATAATCCCGGTAAGGTATCAGATGATCTTGGTGGATGTACCATTTTCCGTTGGTTTGATTGATTACCAGAGCTGAATCTCCAAATAAAGTTAAAGTCTTGATCCTGAGGTCAATGGCTTTCTCAATACCCATAATGCAAGCTTCGTATTCAGCTTCGTTGTTAGTGCAGTTGAAGGTGAGCTTTGCCGAGAAAGGCATGTGAACTCCTTTAGGTGTAATGAGTACTGCACCAACACCACGACCATTCATATTAACAGCCCCGTCGAACATCATAGTCCATTCTTCTTCCGGGTCAGGCCCTTCAGTGTGAATAGGCTCTTCATGATCTTTTTCTTTTATGAACATGATGTCTTCATCAGGGAAGTCAAATCTCATAGGTTGGTAATCATCAATGGGCTGCTCGGCAAGATATTCAGACAATACACTGCCCTTGATGGCCTTCTGAGATGTGTACTGAATGTCATATTCTGTGAGGATCATTTGCCATCTTGCAACCCGTCCGGTAAGTGTTGGCTTCTCAAAAATGTACTTAACTGGATCCATATTTGAGATCAATAAAGTAGTGTGGGTCAACATATACTGCCTCAGTCGGTGAGAAGCCAACGCTAAAGCACAGCAAGTTTTCTCGAGCAATGAATAACGTTGTTCACAGTCGGTAAACTTTTTGCTTAGGTAGTAAATTGCATACTCTTTTCGACCAGACTCGTCATGCTGGCCCATCACACACCCCATTGACTCTTCTAATACTGTCAAGTACATTATTAGAGGTCTTCCTTCAACTGGAGGCATAAGGATTGGAGGCTCTTGTAAGTATTCCTTGATTTTGTCAAAAGCCCTCTGGCAGTCTTCGTTCCACCTGACTGTTTGTTCTTTTCTTAACAGTTTGAACAAGGGTTCACAGGTCGCAGTAAGGTGAGATATGAACCTTGAAATGTAGTTCAATCTACCTAGAAACCCTCGAACTTCTTTTTCTGTCTTCGGTGCAGGCATTTCTTGAATGGCTTTGACTTTGTCAGGGTCAACTTCAATCCCTTTCTCACTTACGATAAATCCCAGTAGCTTACCAGATCGCACCCCGAATGTGCATTTGTTGGGGTTTAGCTTCAGTTGGTACTTCCTCAGACGCTTGAATAACTTCAACAGATTCACCAGGTGATCTTCTTCTATGAGGGACTTGGCAATCATGTCATCCACATAACATTCAATTTCTTTATGGATCATGTCGGGGAATAATGTTACCATAGCCCGTTGATACGTTGCACCAGCATTCTTCAGTCCGAATGTCATTACCTTGTAACAGAACGTGCCCCAGGGTGTGATGAAAGTTGTCTTCTCCATGTCTTCAGGTGACATCTTGATCTGATTATATCCTGAAAATCCGTCCATGAAGGAGAACACCGAGAACTGAGTCGTATTGTCGACCAATACATCAATGTGAGGTAATGGGAAGTCATCTTTCGGGCTGGCTCTGTTCAGATCCCGGTAGTCCACACACATCCTCACCTTGCCGTCCTTCTTTGGCACAGGTACAATATTAGCAACCCACGGCGGATAGCTAGTCACATCAAGGAAACCGGCGTCCCATTGCTTCTGTACCTCTTCTTTAATCTTCATTGCCATATCTGGGCGAGTACGACGTAGTTTCTGTTTTACTGGCGGGCAGTCTTCTTTCAAAGGCAGCTTGTGCATGACAATATCGGTGTCCAACCCTGGCATATCCTGATAAGACCAAGCGAAAACATCCACATACTCCCGAAGCATATCAACTAGTTGTTCTTTCACTGAGTCTTGTAGGCCGGCCCCGATCTTAACCTCTTTCATGTCCTCTTCCGTACCAAGATTAACCGTTTCAACCTCCTCCTGATGAGGAGTGATAACCTTCTCCTCTTGCCTTAACAACCTGGCTAGCTCTTCAGGTAGCTCATAATCTTCTTCAACCCCTTCATCGGCTTGATTGATTGGATTGTCAAAGTCATACGAGGTCATAGCAGTGTTGTTGTCGGTGCAGTCTGAAAGGCACTCTCTGCAAGGGTTTAGATTGGTTCATTTTAGTGATCGATTTTATCTTATTTAGAAAAAGTGAAGTGAAGTTATCATTTTGAAAAACATTGCCATTTTATTTTTTGTACAAAAAGAAAAATGAAAAACAGTGAGCGGAAAAGAAAAAAGACTCATTTGCAAAAGATGTCTGATATTCATTGATTAATCCATTTGCACAAAATTACAAGATGGCCCGATTACAAAATGAGTCTTGACATCTTGGGCAAGATGCAAGACTTGATGCATGCTTAAAAATACAGGAAATAATAATTACTCTGCAGGAGTAACCCTTATAATTTCCTGGGAAGACCAGTTAAGGACTTGGCTCCCCGGGATCCTTGGACGTATCCAGCCCTCCAGGTTGCGGTCGCTTTCCTCCTCGTCTTCCAAGTTGTTCACTGCATCTGGGGTGAGCATTCCCCCGCTGACAAAATTGGGCTCTTTCGCAGCCTCTGATTGATCTTGTTGAGTTGGTCTGTAACCCAACCCAAATCTGTCTTCTTTCTTCTCCACAGGCAACAGCTTGCCCCAGCCTTGGGCAGTACCCTCTTCAACAACCTTCCGGGCTTACTGATAGGATGTTATGGAGGTTCCCAGCACAGCAGATGCTTCATTAATGTTCAGGGCCTCAAACCCCTGGCTCATAGTTTCATGGATTTCTCCATCCATTTCAATGTACTTATACGTAGCCAGATGGCTAACAAAGATGTCTTCCTCCCCACAGATAGTGATGATCTGGCCTTCCCACTCGAATTTCAGCTTCTGGTGAAGGGTAGACCTAACAGCGCCAGCGGCATGGATCCAGGGTCTACCCAACAAACAGTTGTAGGCCGGCTGGATGTCCATCACATAGAAGGTAGTTTTGAAGGTTTGCGGGCCAATCATCACAGGCAAATCAATCTCTCCAAGCACTGATCTCTTAGAGCCATCAAATGCTCTCACCACCAAATTACTCGGACGCAATGCCAAGCCATCATACTCCAGCTTCACTAAGGCTTTCTTTGGTAGGACATTGAGTGAGGACCCAGTGTCCACCAGTACATGAGATAACACAGCACCCTTGCATTCCAAGGTGATATGTAAAGCCTTGTTGTGGTTACGTCCCTCTGTTGTTAAGTCAACATTGGTGAAGCCCAGTCCATGACTGGTATTGACATTCGCTACCACAGTTTCTAGCTGATTAACAGTGATCTCCTCTGGCACGTATGTCGCGTGCAGGACTTTTAATAATGCGTTCCTGTGAGCTTCAAAACACATCGACAGTGATAATATGGAGATTTTTGAGGGAGTTTGGTAAAGCTGATCCACCACCTTGTAATCACTTCTCTTTATGATTCTCATGAACTCGTCTACATCTTGTTCAAAGGATGACTTCTGAGTTTCTTTGGCAGTTGGCTCTTCAAGCACCACACTCTTTCCTTTTGCTTTGGCAGCAGCTTCTGCTTCAGCATTAGGCCTTTGTGTTTGTGAGGCAAAAAGGCGTCCGCTTCTGGTGAAGCCTCCGCCTCCCCCAACATTATCAATTTGTGGAGAAGAGGTTGAAGAGTCCAAAGTGATTTTCTCCCCGTTGCAGTAGAGATCAGATCCATAATGCCAAGGTATGACATTACTGCTTTCATAGGGAACCGGTCCAGGCACCGTGATAGTAACTAGACTGACTGCTGTAGATGAGGGTACTGTAATGGTGTGCGGATCGTAGTAAATTGTGACTGGTGACCTGGCATGAGGTGTCACTGCTTGTTGTTGGAAATTGTTATTTGGAGGAACATTTGATGGGTCGTAGTAGATTGTAACTGCTGAGACGTCTTCATTGATTTTTGTTGGCGTTGTAGAAGATTCTGCTGATAAAAAGGATGCTGATGTTGTAGAAGAAATGGTTGTTGACATTTGATTTGTTAAAGTGATGGACGGAGCCATTGCTGATGATATTGATGAATCGGTAGGAATGATTGTTGCTGCTGTTGTAGAATAATCAGGAATTGTTGTCAAAGGAATTGCTGGATTTGTAGGTGCCGTTGTTGAGATCTGAAGGATACCATCCTTGATAAGACCATCTATGCCGCTTCTCAAATTATCACATCCATTGACTGCGATGTTGCAGTACCCACAACCGAGCTCACACCCGGGGAACACCTGACACTCTAGAAGCTGAGCTTTAATTTCGACTAGAGGTGTTCGAATTTGTGCAACACTGGTGATCAAAGTAGATGGTTTGTCTTCCTCAATGGCATTAATCCTTGGCCCACCATGATTAGGCATAGGATTTCTGTTGACATTCGGAGGCGGTGCGAAGTTAAGGGCTTTAGAATCCACCAGATCTTGAACTTTCATTTGCAAAGCCCTGCATTTCTCAGTATTGTGGCCAGGTGCATTGGAGTGGAAAGCACATCTGGCGTTGACATCATAATTCTTTGGGAGATTGGAGGGATCTGGTGGTGCTAATGTCGTTAACTCAACCAAGTTAAGCTTCAGGAGTTGTGGCAATAAGGCAGCATAAGGCATAGGGATAGGGTCAATCACCCTGTTTTCCTGTGATGGTCTTTGTTGGAAGGGTCGTTGTTGTTGATTGTTATTGTTGTTGTTGTAGGTTCTTTGTGGCGGATACTGAACTTGCTGTTGATAATGTGCTTGTTGTGGTTGTTGATATGCTGATTGTTGAGGAATCGGAGCTGGAATAGTGACAGCTGCTACTGATCTGTGGACATACTGAGGTCTGCCCCTGGTGGCATGAATGACATTTGTCTCACCGGTTCTTCTAGGTCCCACAAAAGGCTTCCTAGAATTATTGGACGAACTTGCACCATTATCAGAAATTTTGCCCATTTTTAGCAGACTTTCAATTCTTTCACGGGCTATAACTACGTCTGCGAAGCTAGTGGAAGAAAAGGCAGCCAATCTATCAATGTATGTTCCTTGCAGAGTATTCATGAACATGTCGGGCATTTCTCTTTCCGACATGGGAGGTTGGACAGCAGCAACAAGCTGTCTCCACCTTTGGGCATATTCCCTGAAGCTTTCCCTGGAGGATTGAGACATTCCCATCAAAAGGGTCCTGTTAGGAGCCATGTCCAGATTGTATTGGTATTGTCTGATGAAAGCCTCAGCTAGGTCCTTCCAGCATCTGATAGTAGTTCTGGTCAAGTGTGAATACCACTCTCTTGAAGCCCCAGTCAAACTGTCTTCAAAATAAAACATCCATAGTTTTTCATCCAGGGTATATGCTTTAAGTCTCCCCAGAAAAGACTGCAGGTGAGTCCATGGACAGGAGGTTCCATTGTATTTCTCGAAGCACGGAGGTTTGAACTTGTGGGGAATTCTTACCCCATCCACTAACCCCATATCCATTACATCGAAGCCCAAGGAGTTTTGAGACTCCAGAGATCTCAACTTCTCAGCAATTTCATCAAACCTCCTATCATAGACTTCATCCCCAACTCCCATGACAATGAATTTCTCCTCTTGGGGGTCTTCTTGTAAGATCCTCCCCCAGTAGTATTTCCTTGCACATTACCCGGGATGTTGACTTCCGGATCTAGGTGAGGTCCAAATACAGGTGGATTAACATGAGGCTGGCCCCTCTCATTGTTACTCGTTCCTCCAGTGCCAGGATGAGGTTCCTCGGGAGTTTGTCTTTCTACCAATGCCCTTAACCTTTCTTGGGTCTGAGCCAGACCAGTCATCACAGTCATGAATTGGGCCATTTGGTTTCTCATCTCCACTCTTTCATTAGCCATCTGGGTTCTGACCTCGGTCAGGTCTTGCTGTACTTGCTCCATTAGAATACCCGGAAGGTTGTTGCGAGTAGGATACCGGTGTGCACGGTTAACAGGGAACACTCTTCTGCGAGCAATATTTCCTGAAGTCAAAGCAAAGTTAGAAACAAACAAATGACAAAAACCTACAAAACAAAACAAAAGTTAGTATGCAATGCAGTATGCTTATTTATTTTCCAAGGTATCCGGCTTGGCTCTTGGTTTTGACCTTTCCAGACCTCGAGGAAGATGCTTTGATGTTGTTTGAGAAAAGAAACCCAATGAAAACAAACTAACAAATATATTACAAATGGTGAATCATACATAGTTTGTTTTTTTACAACACATGCCCTTGAAGGGTCAAAATACAGCAAAAAGAAAAGTACATCAAAAGAAAACAACAACAATCAAAAGGTCAGACATCTAGTCCAAACTCATCCTCCTTAACCTCCTTCAAAAGTGCCTCAGTCACTGGACCAGCTGGGTGCTCTGTAATAGTCCTGATGAGGAGGTTCCGGGTAGCAATGGCAGAGGTCAGCTTCTTGTGCCTATCCTGATCCTTTGATCTCTTCAGCCCAGCCCTAAGCTTCAACTCTGAAATCTCCTTCTGGGCTTCCAGCAAAGCTTCCTGCTGTTTCTTTTCATTGGCCTCTAACTGCTCAATCCTGGCCTGAGTTCTCTGGTCTTCTTGTGTCCGGGCTTCGGTGATCCTGACCCACCTAGCCTGACTCTCTTGCAGATAGAGCTCAGTCCTAGCCTTCTGAAGTTTGGCCTCTTTACAGGCATTCTTCAATATTTGTTCCCCAGCTCTTGATTTCTTGATGTAGTCCTCTGCTTTCTCAATCTTGGCCAGATGCTCCACCCTAAGCTTTTCCAACCTCTCAATGTCCAGACGACCATCACTCCTCTCCCAGAGGGTCTTCTTCAAAGCTTGAGACAAATTCTCATTCCTCTCCTTCAATTTCTCAAACTCCTCCAGGCTGACAGTTGCTGTAGGCTGTACTGTAGAGGGTCCAGGTGTGTCCTCCAAGGTGAAGGGCATTCCAGTAATCTGAGCTCTAGCATGGGACCACTCATAGTACTGAGCTGAAGCAACATTATTACACTTTCCAAGAATAGCCACCCCCTTTGTCTGGATGTTGTCCCAAGCCCAGGATGCTTGTCTGACAACAGCTAGGTTAGGCTTTATTTCACAATACAGGGTCTCAGCTAAATCTTACACTCTAGGAGGGTGAACCAAAGCATAGCCCAACTGCCTTTTAAACAGCAAAGGATTGTAGTTGATGCAACCTTTTACTCCTATCAGAGGTACATTTGGGTATTGCCCACAACTGGTAATGATGTCCTTGCCTTTGGTGCTCTGGGTGCACCATCTGATGTACTCTGAAGTCAAAGCAATGAGCCTCTTAGCCCAATTCTTTTGTTGGTGAGGATTCAAGATGGCATCTGTCTTAGGTAGGTGTTTGAGCAGCCAAGTGTGAAATAAAGGAGCACAACATCTCACCAACTTCCCTCTCTGTTTCTCATTCCTCTGATGAATGGAATAATAGAAATCTCCCAGCAATGTAGGTACTGGGTTCCTCATAAGGAAAAGATGAATGGCATTCTTGCTGATAAATTTAGGCTCATCTGCAAATAGTATAACCCCATATATGCCGAGGGCTAACAATGCACAAACTGCCCTCCATTCTCCTAAAGAGGCCTTCAGGATGGCCTGAGAAATCAAGAAATCCAAGTGTAAACCAGGGATCCCAGCCTTTGTTGTCATGTTTTGCTCAATCAAAGCAAGCTCTAGGTACAGTGCTTTTGCTACCTCTCCATTGCTGGGAGAAGTCATTTCTGGGTTGAAGGGGACACCACCCCTGACAGGTACTCCAATCAATGATGAAAACTCCTCCAACAGAGGTCCTAGCTGAAAGTTTTGGAAAGTGAAGCATCTCAAAGGAGGGTCATAAAACTGTAGGCAGGTGTGGATCATACTCCTCTGAGAAGGGTCTAGGTCCATAACCATATCCAGGATGTCTCCATAATGCTCTCTGAATAAAGGGATATGGTCTGGGGTGATAAGTGACTGGACCTGTCTGATCCCAGTCAACACAGGCTCAAAGAAATGGTAAGATATGTTGCTCTTCCTGGGTGTAGCCATGAATGCTGCTGAAGATGATGAAGATAGTTGCTGATGAAGATCAATACTGATACTGGAGATGAGCCACTGATAAGCTGGTGTTGGTGATGATGAAGATAGCTGAAGTAGATCACTGATGAAGCAGAGGTCTATGCAGAAGAAGGGGTCAAAACCAAGCCAGATATAATGTGGATACCCTGAAAAACAAATAAACAAATGTTAAATGATGCAATGATGATGTATGCAAATGATATGCAAGGGTTTGTGATCAAGCTGGATCTGATTATCTGTCTTGATATATAAGGCCCATGTATGTTCAAGAATTCCAGATGGAGGTTCAGAAATCCAGTTACCAAGGTGGGGGACTCAAATAAAGAGCCACATATCCAGGGTTAAATCACAAGAACTGTCCAAAGTGAGGTATTCTTAATCAAAATAAGTAACAGGGTATGATGTGGTCAAAGGTACCTGCAACCCTGTAAACAGCCCAACCCCCTCACAGGTAGTGTTCTAAAACAAGGATCCTCAGACTTGGATCAGTTATGAGAAGTGTAAACACTTCTAACCCGAAGGTACAGTGTTTACCATAACCATAAAAGATCCTCCTCTAATTCACCTCAGCTTCTGAAGTTCATAATAAAGGTCATCCAGACTTAGCAGGCTTCCCAGATAGCCCTAGCACTACAGGAAATCTGTAGCACAGAGTTCTCAAGAAGAAACCCATATCTGAACCGTGTTTCATATTCCCGCACCATACCGAAATGGAATGGGAAAGAACATGAACCACTCTAGCCTAGGTGTCACTCAGGTCCCAGGTATAGGACCTTAAACTCTCAGTAGAACCCCACCCACTAAGACAGAAGAACAAATCCAGCAATGATAATGACAGTATGAAAACATGAAAAACTATAAAGAAAGCAATAAATAAAGTTGTACATAAAGCAATAAATAAAGCAACTATATAAACACAATTAGCACATAACACCCCAGTAAACACAAATCAAACAAGCTCTAGGAGGAACCCACAAAAAGAACCAGAAGCCCTGGTTACAGTATAAGGCTCCCCAGCAGAGTCGCCAAGCTGTCGCTCCCACCTGATGACACAGGGCCAAGAGGGGTACAGACGCGAACGGTCGGCGAAAGGGGGAGGAGTGAATAGAGTCGCCAGCTAGGCATTTTTATCCCGAAGGAAAGGTAATGCTGCATAAACCTAAGAAAAGATGGATAAGACGGTTGCGTACCAGAGAAACTGAGAAAAGGGGTTGGTTACAACCTGGGAAGGTATTAGCACCCAGATTGTCCGCCGTACTCGACGGGATCCACGCTTAAAAGATTTGTGTTTTAAAGGGGTAGTGTCAGTGCAATTTGTGTATCAAATCTGGAAAGAATGCAAGTGTCAGTGTAAAAGAAATGTGAAGTGTATAAGAGAAGTGTCAGTGTAAGAACAGGAGTGAAATGCTCAAGACTATGAGGCTTAAAGAATAATGCTGGAAGAGGGGGGAATATACAAAGACTTTTGTTCGATAATTGTTAAGTTATGCCTATGTATCTTCTCGTGCAATGAGGAAGTCAGAACACCGTAGTTCGACCCAAAGAGACTGAAAGATAAATTGACATGTGAACTGCCTGCTTGCCTATGCTCAAGTGTATGACCTGTCTGGCTCAGGTGCAAACTGTATTGCATTAGACGGAAGAAGCAAGTTCTCGTTTGTGAGTGAATGAGATGAGAAAAGAATCCCGGAGGAGACGATTATTGTTTATTTTTGATGTTTTCAGTCTTGTTATTGCTTTTTGGTGTTTGTCATAAGTTAATGAGCTTAAGCCTAAACCAAGGGTTAGTAAACTCATCGCATCCTCCCTCTGATTATGGGTAATGAGAATACCTTAAGTATGAGGTAAACACATCACACTTAATTACCCTGATGCAGGATTAAGATCATTAACCTACTTGTATTTATTTAGATGTTTTTTGGGAGTTTTTGTTTAGTGTTAAGTAATGAGATTAAGCCATAATCAAGGATTTAATGGACCTATTACACCATCCTAATAGAAGGATAATAGATAGGAACATTTAAGCTGAGGAAGGCTCCTCAACTTAATCCATGATTAGGGATTAACCTCATGACAAAACAAAGCCTTTATTAGATGGATTTTAGTTAATGGTAAGATGAAGAAATGGATTTTATGATGTGTAAGACAACTTGAGTAGGACTTGTCCATTAACACTAGGGGTAGTCCTTCTTAACCAATTAAGGAAGAATTAGAACCCTAATGCAAGGCCCAAGTTACAAGCTTGATGTCTTAGTGAATATTAGATGAATTGATTAAAGGATTTAAACACATTAAGGTTTTAACACTTAGGATTAAAGTTATACACTTCATCCTAATAGAAGGATGCAGGCATAAGCTTAATCACAAAGCCTTAAAACCTTTAGGGTTTAGTCCTTGATTATGAGAGGAGAGGAGAAGACTCAAAGAAGACACAAAGGTAAAAGCTAAATGGGGGACTAATCAAACCCTAATTGTTATCATGCTTGGTTGTTCCTAGAGTTTATGAAGCTTGCAAGAGACCTTCAAGAGAGAGGCCACCAGGAAAGAAACAGATGAAAGGAGGAAGAAACAAAGAGAAGCAAAACAACTTGCTTCACTTAAGAAGACAAGTTGCTTGAAGAAAGAAAGTGGGAAAGAGCATGAATGAGCAAGCTCACTCAAATACAAAGATAAAATGCAGCAATGATGCATAAGAGAGATGAAGAGAGATTATGAGAAGTGAAGGCAAATTCACTTCTCAAAACAACTTACCACCTGAAAAGTTAGCAAAAGAAATGAAATGCAATGCAAATGAGATGAAATTTCATGATGCAAAACCAAAGCCAGAAGCATAAACATGATATTAATGATTCTAAGAGAAGATACAAACACAAGGCAAGACATGAGAATGATCACACAAGGATATGGATGCATATGAAGCATGCTTGAACTATAAAGACTCATGAATGTTTATGAAATGGAATGGACATATAACATGGCAAATGAAAGATGCAATGATCAAACATGATTCTACTATGTCTTAAGATGTATTATGAATCATGTGGATGCACAAGGTGTCATGGCAAGTTCTTAAATGCAAGCAAGTGAGAGATGGATGCAAAGGAAGACACAAATTAGGGTTTACATACAACACACAATGCAAAAATTCAAAACCAGAAGCAAATGATGTGATAAAAAATTGAAAATGCAATCAAAGATACCCTAACCCTACACAAGTTCACTGCTCAAAGGAGGGGATCTAACTCTTAACCTAGTGAAAGTTATGATTTTCTCAAGTTGGCTAGGGTTTTAAGGTACCTCATCATGAAAAATGCAAAACAAATTGAAAATGGAAGATCAATTCAAACCAAATTTATCCTATAAACTACATGCCATGAAGGATGCAATTCAAGTAGAACCATCATCAAACTCTCAATGGTTAGGCTGAATGGATTTTTCCAAGTTTGAACAAAAATATTGCCTTAAAATGAATTTAATTCCAATGAAATTTGTCAAAATAGGTCAAGAACCAAAAAGAAATTTGTTTTGAGGGTTTGATAATGTTTCTAAATGTTTTGAAATGCAATGTGATTTTTTTTTAAATACCTAAATGCATTTTTAATTAATTAATTTTCATTAACTAATTAAAAATAAACATTTAAATGATTTAAAAATAATTTTTTATGCAAAAAATAAAAATATTTTTGGGTTCTAAAAATTAATGAAATGCTTGACAAAAATTTTCAGAATTTTTAAATGTTTTTTACTATTTTAAATAATTCGTGGAAGTTAATTATAAAACAAATGAAATAAAATGAATTTTAAAAGAAAAAAGAGAAAGTCAAACAGATCAAAGGCTGTGGTTCAAACTCAGGGACGCGGGAATTGACCTGGCGCGCAAACGAACGGCCAGAATTCAAACTTCCTTAATTATGTCATTAGCCTAATCCTGTGCCCTAATGACTCTCAGATGACCGAAACAGTGTTCCGGTCATCTTCTCCGGCCAACCATTTTCCCAATCTCACTCAATACGCATCAAAACCTCACAAAACTCTCCAGAATCAACCCTCAAACATTACTGAAACTAAACCCCCCAACAAAAATCATTTATTTTCCATGAATCAAGAGAATCAGATCAAAATGTATTTCACGGGCAAAATTTCAGACAATTAGTACATGCTTATTTCTTTACCATTTTCAAAACCAAACACATCTAGATGATCAGTGCAACTCATAGAATCATTTTATAACAAGAAATTAAAGTTCTGGAAAAAATGTTCTTGAGCTTACCTGAACTGGAGCTTTTGCCTCAGGTGCTTTCTGGCTGCTTCTTGGGTCCAAACAAGCTCCAATGATCCTCCCTGGAAGTTTGTGATGCTTAGCTGAAGTTTATATGGTCTCTAGAGAGAGTTTGCAGAAGCTCAGGTCAATGGAGGAGGGAAATCGTGTTTTTGATGTGGGAGGTTTCAGGCCAAAGCAATGGTTGGGAAATGATCAGAGGATCATGGTGAGTGATTCTATGGAGTTTGTTTTGAGGTTTGTGGCTTGTGCTTTTAGATTCGAAGAAAAATGCACAAAGGGGAATTTTTTGTGAATGCTGACTTGTGGGAGAGATTAGGCTGTGTTGTTGTGTGAAATGGCTTGCTTGAGGTCCACATAACATGTTCTGATTGGGCAGAGAGTTGTTGTGGAGCAGTGTGATTGGTATGGCTCAAGTTGCAAAAAGTCAAGCAAGTTGTACTTGGAGGTATGGGCAAGTGGCAGGATGGTTTAGGGGCATGGCTTGGTTCAGCTGAGATCATGGAATGCTTGTGGATCAGATTTTGTGAACTGAGGCAAGTGGATGAGAGGCTATGGAGCTTTTTGCAAATTTGGGGAAGTTTGGCCCTTTTGGAAATTCTTGAAGCATAAGTCATGAAAATGAACAATTCCTTGGTGCATTCTGATTTTTAGGTTATGGTTTATGTTTGTGTAATGCATAGAAGTCCATTTGAAGTCACATTTTGCCTTGGCATGAGGTTTTGCAACTTTGCCTCTTTGGTACAAAACATGAAATTATGTGATTTTGCCCAACTTTGACAAGCCATAACTTTTGATCCAAAATGAATTAGAATGAGTTCTTGTACTTTTTGAAAATGGGAAGATCCATTCTACAACTTTCATGACCAAAGTTTTCTCATTTGAATCATTTTTGAATCAAAAAGAGGAGGTTGAAAAACTTTCCCAAAATGGCAAGTTTGCATTATAAGTCACTTTCCCAAAAAGGCAACTTTGCAAATGGCTTGAAATTGTTCAATTTTGTGAACTTATAACATCTTCTATGACCAAATAAAGATCATACCCCTTTGGTTGGGTCATTGAGGGCCTTAGATGCCCTGATTTTGCACTGACTTGCTCAAGAAGTCAACTCTTGATCAGATGCCTTCCCCATGGAATTTCTTCATGAAAATTGATATGCATGATCCTTATAACATATAGAGACCAATAGAAACAAGAATGACCAAAAATTTTGGAGTTATGGCCTCTGAAACCAAAACCCTAATTTTTGGTCATCTATGCAGTTAAACCTGGCTCTGCTTCCATGCCTTTTTCAGTTCTTGTGATTTTTTGACTTCTTTGATCTTGTGAGGGTATAATATGATGCTTGAACATACATGGACCCCTTTGAAGTGATTGAAGACCTTTGGAGTGGCTCAAATGGCTCAGGGATGGCTCAGATCACAAACCCTAGATGCAGATGACTTAGAAACAATGCAGTGAAGCAAAAGTGCAATATGAGATGCTATGATTGAACTTATGCACATGAAAAGATTACAAGCCATGGTGAAATGGGTGAGGGAAAATTTGGGGTGTTTACAGGTTGTATTGTTGAACGATACATTGTTGAAGAAACTGTTGAGTTTTGTACTTAATATTTGTCCAATGTTCAATCGACTGGACTCCCCAAAGCTCATATTTTCGGGAAAAAAAGGAAGGTAAAATATTAATTGGAAATAAAATTGTGACAATATCAAGGGATGAACGGGATCAAGTACATTTGTATGTTCTGCACAATGATAATGAGGTTGAGCCATATGTTGAAATGCACAAGGAAGTACTCCGAAGGTTAAATCCGAACAAAAATGAAAATTGGATAGTACGAGAGCACAATCAAAGTTTCATATAATGGTTAAAGGATCATATTTATTCGAAGCACTCTTCAGATCCTACTTCGGTAATAAAAAGGTTGAGATGTTTGGCATATGGTCCAAGTTTGCATGTGTTTTCTCATAGCGTATACGCAATTAATGGATACACATTTTATACCAAAGAACAAGATGATAAGAGTACTATGCAAAATAGTGGTGTCACTGTGCTAGCTGAAGCAATGCATATATCAAGTATGAAGGACTTAAACCCCAAATATTAAAATTTGTCATATTTTAGAGTTATTGAGCACATTTGGGTGTTTGATTACGAGAAGTTTCAGATTCCTATCTTTGGTTGCAAGTGGGTAAATAGTAGTGGCATACGAATGGATAAGTCTAGATTTTCGCAAGTTGATCTTACTAGGGTGGGTTACAAATATGAACCTTTTATTCTAGCATCTCAAGCTAAACAAGTGTTCTATGTGAATGACCCGACGAGAACAAAATGGTTTATAGTGCTTTTCTCTAACAAAGTGGTTGATGATAGCGGTGTAGATCAATGTGATATTGATGTTGAGAATGAGTCATGCATTAGACGAAATGAGTTGCATAGAAATCAAGATGAGGATCTTATAGCGGATGAGTCATATATCAAAAATGATCATAACAAGGGAATTTGGATCAATTCATCCGACCGCATTGCTAAGAAATAAGTAATTAATATTCCAACAAAGAAATGAAAGAGATGTTAGTGAAAGAGGTCAATTATATTTTATATCCTTGGTTTCTTTATTTTTCATTTTCAATTGCTTTCATTCTAATTTTTATTTGATATCCTTGGTTTCTTTATTTTTCATTTTCAATTGCTTTCATTATAATTTATATTTGATATCCTTGGTTTCTTTATTTTTCATTTTCAATTGCTTTCATTATAACTTATATTTGATATCCCTGGTTTCTTTATTACAGGTTAGATATGGCCACTAATGATGATCACCCACATGATGATCATTCTACGCATGAAAGAGGTAGTAAAAAAGTATCTACGGAAGAAGAGGTTAGAAGAGACATAATGGTGATGAGGAGAGTGATCCATGGTAGAGATCGAGGCATCATTCTAGATGTGAATTAGAGCCCACTTGGGCAGCTTATAGAACCTAACGGTCATACCTTGACTAGTTTCATTGGTACACTATTAAGGAATGAGATTCCCATTACTTGTGATGATTGGAGAAACAAAGAGTTGAATGAATCCAAACAAACAATTGGGACTGAGATAAAGGTACAATAACGCACATTATGTTCTTTAAATTACTTGCATTGCTTCCAATTTCTGTAAGTTTTTCTTAGAGGTGTTTCAACATCGAAGACGATAGAAGATATTTTTTCTGAAATTGGCCGAAAAGCTACTAAGAGGATTTAGAACATTTTTATCATCCAAGTATATTAGGGATGCAGATGGTAATCATGTTGATGCGGAGCTTCCAAAGAAATATGAAAGTTTGATTTCACAATAAGAATGGGAAGCGTTCAAATCCAAACGAAAGGACCCAACATTTAAAAGAATAAGTGACATAAATCAGGAAAGAACATCAAGTCCCGCGTATCCATACAGAAAAGGACGTGTCAGATATGGACGCTTAGAACAATCTATGGTAAGTATCTATAAATTGCAATAATATATTTGGTCATCATATATGAGTTTTATTTGATCATATTTTATGACTTAATGTGTAGTTGCAGAAGGAGAAAAGTTATGAAACATCTCTTCCTGCACATGTTTTGTGGAAGGAAGCCCATGTGGGCAAATCTGGAGTTGCTAAAGAAGATGTTCTACAAGTGTATGAGAAATGTGTAAGTATAAAATTATTTCATTAATTAAATACAAAATTTAATTACAAATATTTGACAAGTATTTGATTTTTATCCGACTTCCAGGAGGCGCTATCTCAGTCAGCTTTATCTCCAGATGATACTAGGAGCATACTTAGTCGAGCATTAAATGTCCGTGAGTATTCGGGTCTGGTGAGGGGTAAGGGATTTGGGGTAACTCCGACCTCCTTGAGTATTAAAAAAGGAAAGGCTCCTAGTAATCGGGAGCTTAATGTAAAATTGGAAGCAATGCAAGCTAAGCTTGATGCATTAAGGAAAGAAAAAGAGGTTAGCGCTTCAACATGTTTTAAAGATGGTTTGGACAAAGATAGTATCAACTGTAACTTTCAACTGAACATTCCAGAGGTAATTATATATATATTTGTATTAAATTGAACTATTAACTTAAATTATGTAATTGACATATATACACATTATTAACAATTTCATTTATTATTGGTTTTAGGGCATTTCCCATTGTCAGCTATATTTATCGTCACCATATTATCGGATGGTTGGCAAGGGAAAAGTGCATAACAATAGCGGAGAATTACTTCATACTAGAGAGCTCCCTACTGGATGTTTGAAAGTCTCGGTTGAAATTGCAGTTGAGCCGAATGCATTATTACCATATCCTGACGATGTTTTGGATGCAACAACGGTGGAACAAGCATTAGGTTCGTTTGTTGCATGGCCGACAAGCCTCATTAGCGTAAGATATGAGGTATGTCTAAAACAATTATGAACCTTTGTTAACCTTAATGTGTAGATTTAAAGTTTTTAGGCGCATTTTACGTACATATTTTACTTGGTTATGTTAATTAGACTCCAACAAGATCCAAATCAAAAGATAAGGCTATTCTGCGACATACCGAGTCTGTGGTTTCAAAAAAACAGGTACATTATAATTATATGACATTTATGCATGGAATATGTTAAATTCTTAATTTTATACTTCATATAACTATTTATATGATATGTAGCTTCATGATAAGGAGGTTAGTAATGTCTCCACACAACAACAAAAAGTTGGTGCTAAGAAGACCGCGGCTAGGAAAAAACCTACCTCCAAGTATAGGTCGTGCCTTCGGACATTTCTAGAGTTGACAGATATTCCGACCGGAGGTGTTCGTTTTATACATATGGAGGAAGGTATTTTTGAATTTTCATACGAACAATCAGTTGGTAATGAAAAATTTATGCAAGTTTTTGATCGTGAAGAAATAGGTGTCAGTGTTGTCAATACATGCGTGAGGTATATCCGGTCTACTTTGTTATATTAATTGAACAACTTATTTACTTTATGTTTCAAATGAATAGTCTAATGTTAATGATGTTTTTATTTAAGGTTTTTGTATGAAAAAGTGATGCGCCCAAGTGGATTGGACGAAAAATTTGGATTCTTAAGCCCCGCGTCCGTCAACTTAGATTTAATATTAAGTAGACTAGATGACGTGATGGTGTACGTTCTTAACCTCTTCATGGCCAACAAAAATACAAAAAAGTTATTCTTTATACCGTTTAATACCGGGTTAGATTTTCATTCTAAATTCATCTATTATAATTATTTTGTATTTTGACGTCGTGTAGAAAATTTACATCTAACATTTGTTTAATCATACAGTGGACATTGGTTGTTGCTCGCAATCAATCCTATCAGAGAAATTGTATATTATCTTGACTCGTTAGGAAATGATTGGACAACATACCCGGATATGAAGAACACGATTGACATGTAAGTGAGATTGTTCAAAATATTCTTGTGTGTGTATTTATTAATTTATGTGAATTGTTCTAATTATTCATTTATATTTTATTAGCATCATACAAGCTTTTCGAGCCCAAAGAGATGTCCAAGCATCAAAGAGGAGAGTCAACAACATTACATGGATAAAAGTGGCAGTATATTATTAATTATCGCATTTTTTATTATATTAGTGATGATACTTGATAAAACTTAGGATTTATCCATATTTTCTTTTCATCTGTAGTGTCCTCAGAACCGTAATCAAATAGATTGCAGATATTTAATATTGAGGTTTATGAGAGATAGTCTTTCTTTGG
Organism: Lathyrus aphaca; assembly: GCA_963966055.1. Classification (NCBI taxonomy): domain Eukaryota; kingdom Viridiplantae; phylum Streptophyta; class Magnoliopsida; order Fabales; family Fabaceae; genus Lathyrus; species Lathyrus aphaca. Next base: position 149,544,373 of record OZ014521.1, read on the forward strand.
GCCAATTAGAGATTTCATCTGATGTATGTATTTCTAACTTATGAATTATTTTAATATTTAACACATATTTCTCATATAATTAAATAGTTGAAACTAAATCAAACTATGTTATATTATTACGTAGTACTTTGATGAATTCAAGTGTGCATATTATTCAAAAGATCAATTGGAAGAAATTAAAGAGGAATGACGTCAATACATTATAGAGCTCGGTGTTTTATCAGGTATAATATTGTACTCTTACTTTAATTGATGAGAATTTAAATGTGTAACTTTGTAACTATAATATTGTATTCTTTTAATTGAATTACAATCTTTGTGTTGTTTCAGGACCTATGTAGATTTGAAGCAATGCTTTGGTTGGATGCAAAAGTAGTATAAGTAATGATTTGTAATATATTTGAATTGGTACATTTGTAGCAAAAGTAGTATAAGTAATATGTACATTTGTAAGTATATATGTTTGAATTGCCAATCCATTTGGATATATGATTTTGGTGCATAAATTGGTACATTTAAATAGGGCAAATTGGATTGTTTTGAATATCCAAATTGTGATATTTTTCTATAAAAAAATTGGTTCAAAAACATGTCAAAATTCTGGTTGAAAAACCTGGTATAAATTGTGGTTTAAAAAAAATATATAAAAATTTTCGTATACCTTAGATAGCGCTTTAAACAAAAAGCGCTGTCTAAGGTGGGGCTTAGAAAGCGCTTTAACTAAAAGCGATGTCTAAGGTGGGGCTTAGACAGTGCTTTTCCAAAAGCGTTGTCTAAGGTATACCTAAAAAAGTTAAAAAAGGTGGGGCTTAGACAGTGCTTTGCTTAAAGCGTTGTCTAAGGTATACCTAAAAATGTCCAAAAAGGCGTTGTCTAATTGTGGGTCTTAGACAACGCTTTTACCAGAAGCGATGTCTAAGGTATAACTTAAAATGTCAAAAAGCACTGTCTAATGGTACCATAGACAACACTTTTCATTAAATATATCACCCTTTAGACAGTGCTTTTAAGATTTAAAAGAGCGTTGTCTAAACCTTTAGCAGCGCAGGTTTAGACAGCGCTTTAAAGCGCTGTCTAAGGCAAAAAAAAATGCTGTCTAAGGTCTTGTTTGGCATAGTGAAGCCTACAAGTATGATTTTTCAACCTGAAGGTTTTTATTCTTTTATTTTGCAGTCCTTCAGCCACATTAAAAACATAATATCCAAGGGTAGCATAATCGTCCCTTTGAGATGTTACAATAACCTTCCTTACCTTATCATGAGTCAAATGATAATCAAAGATCTCTGTAACTGTTCCCTCAGTACTACTAGCATCCATAGTAGGAAACTCCACCTTAAACTAAGTTTTTTCCGTTGTTGGTTTTACCAGGTTTCTCCCTTGGTTTTTATTATTCTTCTTCTGAAGAAATTATATACCAACCAAGTAAGTTGTTTTAACCTTAGATCTTCCCCAAAAACTCAATAACAACTCAGAGGTAACATGCATTTTTATCCCTTGATTTCTGCAAAATTCATTGTACTCCTCTGAAACTTTCTCAATGCATTCATAACGCCTTAAACCCAAATCATATAGCTCTTCCTTGTCATGAAAGTCTCCACTAGTTAACGATGAATGAATAACAACATTTGAACCTTCTAAAATATATAGACCATATATTTTAGACCCTTTAGCAATAATTAATTCATAATGCAAAATCTTCAACACTCCACTTTCAACTCTAGTACAATAGCCTAGATCATCAAACATACTTATAGATAAGAAATTTCACTTGAGTTCTGGAACATACCTCACATTGTGAATAATAAGTTCACGCTCATTAAACATTATAAACATGACCGTACCAATACCATGAACCTTGCATGTCTTATTATTACCAAAGCGAACTACTCCACCTTGCATCATCTTCAAAGTTTCAAAGTATTCTATTCTTGGACACATGTGATAAGAAAAACCTGAGTCAATGACCCAACTATCTCCAATTTCCAAACTCGATATTATTAGTGCTTCGACATACTCATAGCTTTCCTCACCCAAGGAAACTACAACTTGAACAGAATCTTCATTGACCTTTCTTTTAGGACAATCCCTTTTAAAGTGACTGATTTTCTGACAATTAAAATATTTTACCTTTGACTTGTCAGACCTCTTTGATTAGGACATCCATTTACGCTCACCTCCTCCTCTTGAGAAATTTAAGCCTTCACTACTATCTTCAATCTTCAAATCTTTCGACTTTGAAAATTCTTTGAATTTCACCACCGTCTGGACTTTATCCAAAGTAATAGTACCTTCCTTACCATAAAGAAGGGCGTTCTTAAAGTGCTCAAAAGATTTGGGTAATGAATTCAACAGGAGCAAATCCTTTTCCTCATCATCAATCTTCACTTTAATATTCTCAAGATCATCAATAATCTTGTGAAATTATGTAAGTTGCTTAACTATGTATTTGTTCTCCACCATTCAGGATCAATAGAGTTGTTGTTTCAGATGCAACCTATCAGCCAAAGACTTTTTCATATACAATGATTCAAGTTTTTCCCATATAGCAACCACAGTTTTCTCCCGGGCGACTTCTCTTAGAACTTTATCCCCAAGGCACAAGATAATGACACTTTTGGCCTTATCCCTGTAGGCATCAACGTTTCACTCTTCAAAGCATTGATACATTTCTCGTGAATTAAAATGGCTTGCATCTTAATTTTCCACAACCCGAAGTCATTATTATCGGAAAATTTCTCGATATGCCATCTACTAACCAAGATGCTCACTTTGCTCCACGCTCACTGCACCGTTTGTTGTGAATCTTGTTGTGAATTAAAACAAATTCAATATCAATTTTTGGGGTAAAGAACAACAGCAACCAAAATAAATGGTCTACAATAATAATAATCCATACACAAATAATATAACAGAATAAGGCAAAAACAAAATGAAGGTTTGTTTACCTAATTCGATCAAACGATCTATTCTGGGGGAGAGAGCAACTCTCCAATTCACTATACTCAGAAAGTTGTTACAAGAGATTACATATGAGTTATAAGAAAATAACATTCGCCTTCAGGTTCCCAAGAACAACTCTGAAGGCACCCAAGAGCAACCTTATTTTCTACCCAATTATTTTCAAACCTCTTTAACTCTCAATATATGAATCACACAAACCCAGACTGTTATCCAAGGTTTTCTTCGTGCTGAAACCTAATACCTTTAAACCTCTGCTCTCTCTTTGTTGGTGTAAATCATAAGATTATCACACACAAAACATATAAGAGATGATATTTATAATAGCAAATACCCAACAAACAAAGTCCAAAACCACAATAGCCCGAAACATGTCAAACGAGAAACTGTCGAAAAGCTCGAAAACCTGAAATCACTGTTCACCGTACGAACATAACTATTCATCTGTACGTACGTGATTGTTCATCCGTACGGACACTATTCATCCGACCGACTTTCTTTCTTTCTTTTTGGCTTTTCGTCTGACTTTCTAAAAAAAATTATTTTCGCAGTAAATGCAATCTTCAAAATATATATATATATATATATATATATATATATATATATATATATATATATATATATATATATATATATATATATATATATATATATATATATATATATATATATATATATATATATATATATATATATATATATATATATATATATATATATATATATATATATATAATTGATGGTAGTTTTTCAATGCAGCTGGTAGTTTTTCAATGCAGCTTGAAATCATGAAGACTAACTATAACATATTAAATGTTAAAATATTAATAAGAAACATGTATTTGTCATGTTTAATCCACTGCATTGCATTGTGAGATATAAGGTGTGCGTAATGAATATACAATTCTTAGAGCTAATCTGACCTAATATTAATAAGAATAAAAATGGCTCAACGAGCTAACAAAAAATGTCCCAAATCTTTCACAATTAAAACATAATATAATGTTGACTAAAAAAACCCCTAATATAATATTCGTTTACATGGTTAAAATAAGTACAAATAACAACTTTAAGATATAATATTTATATACTAACTATTATTTAAAATAATCTTTAAAATGCAACAATAGACTCACTATTGCCTTCCTAATATATATTTTTCAAAAACAACATATTTCAGGTCAAAGAAGTCAATGAATAAAGAAACTGAAGTTATTGTTTGCCATAACAAAGAACATATATTTCAAAAACATAGTACTAGTGATGATTTATTTAATAAGTTAGTCTAACATAACAAAGAAAAACAAGCTGTTATAGGACATGACTTCCAATACAAATTGTCACTTCTCTATAACTTTGAACTTAAATATTCTGGCCGACAAGTGATGATAATGGAGAGAAGGTCATTTTCCAATTTGTTGGAAGTATGTACTAGTGGTGGGACTAAAGGGTTACGGGTTAGAGTTGGAAATGTGTCTGGGAGAAAAATAATTGGCTTCTAGATAAGTTAATTATCCAACTGGTTTTCTTATTATTATTGGACTTCCCAGATTTCTTATGCAAATCAGTAATGTTGGGTTGGGCTTTCTTTTCCTTCTATACACTGGGCTGGATCATTATGTTATGAGCAAGTCTATCCCCAGGGTTTGAGTATAATATAAAATTATAAGAGCATTTTTTAATGCACCCTATATCTTATTAGTACACCACTAGAAAATACTTAATACTTCTAGATTACAGAGATGCGTCTTCGTACGTACCTTGAAACATTAAATGATTCGGAGATACATCTCTGTAATATTTTAAAACTCATACATCATGCATTAACTTTAAAAAACACTTGACACACATATTATATCAGAGATGCATCTTTATTTATTTTACGAAGATGAATCTTCGTAACATAGCATAACAATATATGTTATGTTTTTTTATTCAGATGAAGATTTCTAAACTTAATGTGCCATGTTATGTGATGAGATTTAAACCATACAATCAATATGAAAAAAAAAAAGACGTATACAAATTCAGATGGTCCAAAAATATCATATATAAATAAAGTCGAAATACACGATAAAGTAGCATGAGGTGAAAATAAAATACAATCATAATGAATCCAAAGTACAACTACAGTATACTAATGCAATATTGCGTATGTCAGATTACATCTCCTCTTACTCCTCGGCCTCCACTACCCCCGTCATCTGGAGTTGTCAAAGTACAGTCTTGAAGAGCTATCTCCTGCTTACTCAAGATTTTATCAGATATTTTATTTTATTGAGTAATGTGATCTCTCTCCAATGATTCAACTTCGTTTTGAGAAATTTTCATCTTTTCTTTAAGAATATCACATTCCATTTTCAAAGTTTTCATATGTATTACTTTATTTTGACAACGACACCGAGTTATTGAACAAAAGAAATTAAATCAGAACGAGATAGGTTAAAAAATACCTCGTCTTCTCCATCAAAGTATGAATTAGAGGTTGATTCATATTCTGTGTCTGATGATGTGAAAGCCATAAGAGCTTGATTAGCTTCTCTCACTTGTTGATTCCCTTCTTAAATGGAAGGCAATGATTCAAAGATATTATTAGTTGTAGACTTACCAATGATTTTAACATATTTAGAGTGAGGTAGAGACTCAATAAGAATACCCCTTACTCTGTGGTGTTTTCTGTAAAGTTTCTTTTGAACTAGTGTAAGAGTTTTTTAACATTTCACCATCCCAACATAGTAAACAGTCATGTCAACACCATTCTCAAGTATGTCCATAACTCATCATCAAGGCCAATGATGTAAGTATACATTTTGCTTTTCCACAACTCAAACTGAGTGGAATCACCACTGAATAAGGGAGGTTTAGCATAATAATGACTTTTCTCATTAGCACTATAGTCATAAGAAACATCAACATGAGACATTATAGAGCAAGTATTTTTATCATGATTGATCATATACCAATGTTAACTATTAACGCATAAACCGTACTCTGATGTCAACTAAAGGTGAGAAAAATACATAAGAATGAGGTTAAATTGTGTATTTCAAAACTCGTTTCACTTCTAAAATTGAATCTTCAGATTTTGAACTTCGTTCAGAGTCTGATATCAGAATGTGTAATAGCAGCAAAAATAAAATTTTCAGAAGTAAATGCTAGAAACACGCAAAGATTATCCTAGTTCCTCTCCTCAACTGAGAGTATTCCAGTCCCCTTAACTCAACAAGAGTTTTTCACTATAACCAAACTGATTACAAATGCTCAACCACACTTGCAAAAGAATTCAATTCTCAATCAACCTAGAAAGAGACTTCTGCTCAAGCAACCTTGCAAAAGACTTTCCGCTCAATCAACCTAAAAAGATACTTCCTTTGCTCAAATACACAGATAAGAGACTTCAACGCTCAAGCACGCAAGCAAGACATTTTCACTACTTTAAACAAGATAACTTAGTAGTAAATGTAACTATTATACTTTAGTACACAATCAAAAGTATAAAAACTATGCAACAATTACAGACTTTCAACCTATCTAAGATTTCTAAGATAACTTACATAAGAAATATTAAGATCTTATGTTATAACAATTACAATAACAGTTTAGAGTTATGTCAAGATATTTCAATGTGTTGTGATGTTGTAACCTTCCTTTTTTAGTCTTCAGCTTCCTTTTATAGAGGTAGAAAAAGAGTCATTGGAGGTTTGAACAACAACAAACTTAGTGAACAAAGATACCAAGAGATACATTGGAAAGTTGTATCCAGTCAGAGGTATTTTCCACTTAATAAAAGCAATATCCACAACATCTTTTGAATAACTAGGTATCTACCAAAAGGTAGAACAAACTGAAGAGGTCACATCACCATCCTTGAGTCTTGTAAAACCAAACCCTAGATGAATTTGTCCAGAAATTTGTCGCTTTGACAAGACTGGTCAACTTTGGTGCAAAGTACGGATCATACGCTCAGTAAACCTCCAGGGTCTGATCGGTCACTAGAGGCTGAAACAACATACCAGAGTTTGAGCTTTCAAATGCTAATGAATATGTTCAGATTCACATTATCCAGAATCTGAGTAGTATTGCTTCTTTACTTGTGCTTTCAACAAGACTAATTCATGATGAATTTGTAATACCCCGTAATTTATTTAACGTTAAGAATAATATTATTTGATAATAATAAGGTTTCAGGTTACTCTAAAAGATTTTAACGGAAATAATTAGAGTAATCAGCGGGAATTTATTTTATTAATTGATATTTGCTGACTCAGAGGTTCTATAAAATTATGGATTAAGAGACATTTTTGGATACTCTCTATTTGGACCCGTTGATAGGAAAATATGTTTTTCCTTTTAAGACCTAAGTCTTCTTTTGTTTTATTTTTTCAAAAAATTAGAAATATAGAAAGAAGAAGAAGAGAGAAAGGGAGAGAAAGAAGAGGAAGAGAAAGTCTTGAAGAAGAAGAAGAAGAGAGTTATTGATTTTGTAGCTTCCACCATCCATTCATCACTCAATCTTCTCCAGTTTTCTTACTAGAGGTGGGTTCATAGTAAGAAACTTTTGCTTTTAGTTTTGGTTGGATTTTTAGAGCTTATGAGTTTTAGGTTTTTTTTAATGGAAAATCTTAGAATCGGTAGATTAAACGGTTAGGAATCGATGAAAATGCTTGGATATGTTGTCTTTAGGTATAGGAACATAGTTATGGCTTGTTTGGTGATGTTTAGAATTGTTTTGGTAAGCTATGATGTCATAAAAACGTGTTATTGTTGGATTCTGGATTCAGTTAACCGGTTAACCCAGGGCGTTAATCGGTTAACGCTGTTGTGTTTTAGCTTCTGGATTTTGTTTCTGTTTCGGTTAACCGGTTAACCCCAGGCGTTAACTGGTTAACGTTGTAGCCTTGGGAAAATTGTTTTATTCCAAACTTTGAAAATTCATAACTTTTTACTCGATTATTCGATTTAAGTGTTCTTTATACCATTTGAAAGCTAAAATTATGTACTATCACATGATGCCGAAAAATATTATTTTTACCCGACTTTTGCCTGACTTTTCAAATAAACCGTAAAAATGTTAAGTTTGGGAATTAGTGAGCTAAAGGTAATAAAAATGTAAAACTTGTGAGGTAGCTAGGTTACCCTAGGTTGTTACGAATTGATTTAGAGACATGACAATGCTTAGACATCGACATCCGATATAGTACCCCCGTGTTAAGTAGTTGTGAGCGGATGGAGGTTTTGTTCCCAACGCGTTAAAAATCCTAATTTAATTATGTTTAGCTCGTATCGAGGTCCCATGAGGCGGGACGGCCGGGGAGACATAATTAATCAGTGGATTTGAATCCTTTAATGGATGACTATGACCCGTGCTCGTCCTGGTGTGGCTGAGCGAGGAAAGTATCCATTAGGATAAGTAACGAATGACCCGTGTCGAGATCTCCGTGTGTGGGATGGCCGGGGAAAGTTACTTTGTGGAAAGGTACCATGACCCGTGTTATAGTTCCCTTGTGTGGCTGGGCGGGGAAAGTACCTTAGATAGATAATGAGTGACCCGTGTTGTAGTGCCTTTATGTGGCTTGGCGGGGAAAGTTATCTATACGTTGAGGATCGAGTGATTCGTACTCGTCTACTATGGTATGGCTGGGCGGGGAAAGATGCCTCTAAGCACCTTGTATGTGCTCCATTTTGTTTTACTTTGATGTCTCTAGTTTTATGTAAACTCGAAGTCTAGGTTTCCCCCGACTTGAGTAGTGTCTAGTTCGAACCTTTTAGAGCCGAGAGAACTTTAAGATAGGGAACTTACTGAGATGTTTTATCTCACCCCATGTTGATGTTGTTATTTCAGGTGCTTCAGGTTCCGCAAAGGGTAAAGATAAGGCGACTTGATTATCTTTACTTGTTTGATGGCTTTTCTTCCATTGTGGACTTTTGAGATCTTCAGATCTAGTTCTTAACTTTTTTATTTTGTGAACATCTTGTATCATTTATAGCCTTTTGTATTAGTACCTTATGTTGTAGTGACTATATTTATACTTTGTATTACTAAGAACTTATTGTATTTCAGTACCAAACTTAATTTTTATATATGAAAAATATGCTTTGATGTATGTCTTTTATATATGGGTATTACAGTTGGTATCAGAGCAGGTCGTATCCTAGACCTAGCCTTGGAATATTATAAGTGTTTCTTTCCGTTCATATATGTAATCCTGTTGTAGAACTAAATATTATGTTTATGGTATTGAGCCTGATCAACTTAATCTTGTTTTGATGACATTTAGGAATATGGCTGGTAGGCATGTAACTCGTGGTCGACCTAGTGTCATTCCTCCTGTTAATGATCAGCCGGGTGGTGAAGGGAATGCTCATATGTTCCAATTTATGCAACAGATGCAACAACATCAACATCAGTTTATGGAGGAGATGGTGCACCAAATGAATGGGGGCCTTCATCCGCATGTGGTTGTCCCTGAAACTGAAGGTGGGACTTTCCGTGATTTCTTTCGCATGAATCCTCAAGAATTTCATGGTGGTTTGGATCCGGTTAAGGCTCACTAATGGATAACTGGAATGGAGAGAAGCTTTCAGGTCGTGCTATATAGTGATGAGAACAAAGTGACTTTTGCGTCACATTTGTTAAAAGGTCTTGCAGCAAGATGATGGGAGAGTGATTCTAATCTTATGATTGTACAAGGAATTCTGAAAGTGTGGAATCAGTTTAAAACAACTTTCATGGAGAAGTACTTTCCCAGTTCTTTAAGGACCCAAAAGGAATTTGAGTTTCAGCAGCTTAGACATGGAAGCATGATTGTGTCCAGTTATGCCGAGAAGTTTGAAGACATGGCAGCTTATTCTAGGTAAGCTATGTATGCTCCAGATAAGAGGTGGAAGATTGATCAGTTATTTTTTGGACTAAGGGCCTAGATTTCACATAGTGTCTCTTATAGGGATTTCACTACTTATTTCGAGATATTGAGACAATGCTATGTAGCTGAGCATAGTTTGATGAAAGTGCAAGCGGAAGCAAGTGCTGGAAGAGTTGTTCAAAGTGACCGTGGAAGGACTGATAAACCTTTTAGGCCAAGGCCTCAACCCTTCAAAGGGAAGAAAGTTCAAAGTGTTGGACCTAACACTCCACCCACGTGTAGGTTGTGTAGCAAGCGCCATTTTGGTAAGTGTCACGGTGGAGGATTAAGGTGTAACAATTGTGATGGAGTGGGCCATATGTCAATGGATTATACCAAGCCAAGCAATTAAGTTCAAGCGAGGGTTTATACTATGGATGCTAGAAAGACCGAGGCTGACAACTCTCTTATTGTGAGTACATGTCTTGTTAATGATCATCCTTGTCTTGTTTTATTTGATTGTGGAGCGACACACTCTTTTGTGTCTATTAGTTGTGCGAAGCGACTTAAGTTGCGAGTTTTTTCATTGTCTTCTCCGATATTGGTTACTACCACTATGGACGAAACCGTTGAGACACCTCTTAGGTGTGAGAATTGTACTTTGTCCGTGGATGGTAGAGTTTTTCAAATTGATCTTATTTGGATTCCCCTTAAGAAAGTTGATGTTATCTTGGGAATGGATTGGTTGTCTGTTAATTCTGTGTTTATTGGGTGTGAAGAGAAGCTGATCCTTATTCCATCCGTTGAAGCGCCTCCAAAAGATGTGTTGACAACCATCTTGGAAGGTACGGTTGGAATGTCAAACTTTCTATTTGAACAAGAGAAGTTTGTTTTGCTTGTCCTTACTAAATAGGAGAGTAATGGTCAACAAGTTTTGAATATTCCAATAGTATGTGAATTTCATGATTTCTTTCCCGAGGATGTCACTTCCTTACCTCCGATGAAGGAAGTTGAATTCTCAGTTGACCTGATATCGGGAATGACTCTTATATCCATTTCCCTTATCAGATGGCACCGCTCGAGTTAAGAGAATTGAATGATCAGTTAGAGGATTTGATGGCGAAGCATTTTGTAAGACCAATTGTTTCACCGTGGGGAGCTCCTATTTTGTTGGTAAAGAAGAAGGACGGTGGTATACGGTTGTGTATTGATTACCGTAAGCTGAACAAGGTTACTATCAAGAATAAACATCCTTTACCTAGGATAGACGACCTTCTAGATCAATTGAAAGGAGCCTGTGTGTTCTCGAAGATTGATCTAAGGTTAGGCTACCATCAAATTCGTGTGAAGAGTTCCGATGTTCCGAAGACAACGTTTAAAACCCGTTATGGTCATTATGAATTCCTAGTAATGCCTTTCAGTGTGATGAATGCTCCAGCTGTTTTTATGGATTACATGAATTGGATATTTTAAGCTTATTTGGATCAGTTTGTTGTGATCTTTATCGATGATATTCTTATTTATTCTCGTACTTCACAAGAGCACGGAGAACATTTAAGGATTGTTCTGTCGGTACTGCAAGAGAAGCAACTTTTTACCAAGTTTAGAAAGTGTGAGTTCTGGATGTCGGAAGTCAAGTTTCTTGGACATGTTATATCTCAGGGAGGTGTAGAAGTAGATCCGTCAAAGATTGAAGCAATGATCAATTGGGAGAGACCGAAGAATGTTCCAGAAGTGAGAGGTTTCTTAGGATTGGAAGGTTACTACAAAAGGTTCATTAAATGTTTTTCTCAGTTGGAATTACCATTGACTAAGCTTACTAGAAAGGACTTTGCTTACTAATGAGATTCTAGTTGTGAGCAAAGTTTCGTGTGTTTGAAAGAGAAATTGACAACTACTCTAGTTTTGATCATTCCCGATCCTAACAAATCTTACAAAGTATTTTGGGATGCTTCTAAGATGGGATTAGGAGGTGTTCTTATGCAAGAAGGTCAAGTTGTAGCTTATGCTTCTAGACAGTTGAAAGTTCATGAGAAGAATTATCCAACTCATGATTTGGAACTGGCGGCCGTGGTGTTTACTTTGAAAGTGTGGCAGCACAATTTGTTTGGTGTGCAATTTGAGATGTTCAGTGATCATAAGAGTTTGAAGTATCTCTTTGATCATAAGGAATTGAATATGAGACAAAGAAGGTGGATGGAGTATTTGAAAAATTATGACCTTGAATTGAAGTATCATCCGGGAAAAGCAAATAAAGTGGCGAATGCTTTAAGTAGGAAAGTGATTCATAGTGCCGAGTTAATGATGTTGGAATATGCACTGTTGGAGAAGTTTCAAGACCTTAACCTTCAGTTTGTTTGGACTCTGAATGGTGTGATTATGGGAAATTTGAATATCTATTCTATCTTGAGGAATGAAATTTAACAAGCACAAGTTCTAGGTGAGAAGTTGCAAGAGATGTTACTCCAACCGGGTTTTGTAAGAGCGTTGGATGGGATTATCCTATTCAACTAAAGGATTTTCATTTTGAATGATGATGTGTTAAAGAGAAAGATTTTAGAGGAAGCCCATAAAGGTTATTTTACGATACATCTGGGTTCTTCGAAGATGTATCAAGACTTGAAGAAAGAGTATTGGTGGTCCGATATGAAAAAGGATATTGTGGTATTTATGTCTGAATGTGCGGTGTGTCAACAAGTGAAGATTGAGCATCAAAGACCATGTAGTTTATTACAACCTTTGGACATACCAATTTGGAAGTGGGATAGTATTTCAATGGATTTTGAAATGGGTTTATCAAGTACTCAAGGTGGTTATGATTCTGTTTGGGTGATTGTGGATCGACTAACAAAATATGCGCATTTCTTAACCGTTAAGACTACGTACGAGGCAAGTCATCTTGTGAGGTTGTTTATTACTGAGATTGTGAGGTTGCATGGTGTTCCGTCTAGCATTGTGTCTGATAGAGATCCAAAGTTTACTTCGAGGTTTTGGAAAGTGTTCCAACAGGCTATGGGCACGGATTTACCTTTGAGCACTTCTAATCATCCTCAAACGGATGGTCAGACGGAACATATAATTCAAACAATGGAAGATATGTTAAGGGCATGTGTGTTGGAAAGTAAAGGAAATTGGAAGGAACTTTTACCCTTGATTGAGTTCTCTTACAATAACAGTTACCATGCGAGCATCGAAATGGCTTTGTATGAGGCTTTGTATGGAAGGAAGTGTAGAACACCGTTGTGTTGGTCGGTAGTGGGTGAAGATAGGATTTTGGGACCCAAAGTTATTCAAGAGACTACGAAAAAGATTCAGATGATTCAAGAAAAGATTAAGCAAGCCCAATATCTTCAGAAGAGTTATGATGACAATCGAAAGAGACCTTTTGGAATTTTATGAAGGTGATCATGTGTACTTGAAAGTCACTCCGAGATTGAGATTGAAAGGACAGTTTAAGTCGCACAAGTTAAGTCTGAGATACGTAGGACTGTATCAGATCTTAAAAAGGATTGGTGAAGTTGTTTACAGATTGGCCTTACCACCCTCTCTATCTGAAATGCATGATGTTTTTCATGTATCTTAACTTCGTAGGTTCGTTCCTGATCCTCTTCAGCCTTTTCTGCCGGATTCTATCGAGATAGAAGAGGATTTGACTTTTGAACCCCAACCGAGCCGTATTGTTGGAAGAGAAACCAAGGTGCTAAGGAACAAAGAAAATCCACTTGTTAAGGTACAATAGGATGTGACGCATCCGGGAGATGCTACGTGGGAGGTAGAATCAAAGATGTGGGGACCGTATCCTCACCTGTTTAGGTAATCCTTTAAATTCGAGGAAGAATTTATAATTAAGGGGGGAGGATGTAATACCCCGTAATTTATTTAACGCTCTAAATAATATTATTTGATAATAATAAGGTTTCAGATTACTCTAAGAGATTTTAACGAAAATAATTAGAGTAATCGGCGGGATTTTATTTTATTAACTGATATTTGCTGACTCAGAGGTTCTATAAAATTATGGATTAAGAGACATTTTTGGATACTCTTTATTTGGACCCGTTGGTAGGAAAATATGTTTTTCCTTTTAAGACATAAGTCTTCTTTTCTTTTGTTTTTCAAAAAAATAGAAATATAGAAAGAAGAAGAAGAAGAGAGAAAGGGAGAGAAAGAAAAAGAAGAGAAAGTCTTGAAGAAGATGAAGAGAGCTCTTGATCTTGTAGCTTCCACCATCCATTCATCACTCAATCTTCTTCAATCTTCTTCAATCTTCTTGCTAGAGGCGGGTTCATAGCTAGAAACTTTGCTTTTAGTTTTGGTTGGATTTTTAGAGCTTATGAGTTTTAGAGTTTTTTTATGGAAAAATCTTAGAATCGATAGAATAAACGGTTAGAAATCAATGAAAATGCTTAGATATGTTGTCTTTAGGTATAGGAACATAGTTATGGCTTGTTTGGGATGTTTGGTGATGTTTAGAATTGTTTTGGTAAACTCTGCTGTCATAAAAACGTGTTATTGCTGGATTTTGGTTCGGTTAACCGGTTAACCCAGGGCGTTAACCGGTTAACGCTGTTGTGTATTAGCTTCTGGATTTTGTTTCTGGTTTGGTTAACCAGTTAACCTCAGGCATTAACCGTTTAACATTGTAGCCTTGGGAATTTTGTTTTTATTCCAAACTTTGAAAATTCATAGCTTTTTACTCGGTTATCCGATTTAAGTGTTCCTTATATTGTTTGAAAGTTAAAATTATGTACTATCACATGATACCGAAAAATATTATTTTTACCCGACTTTTTCCCGACTTTTCGAATAAACCGTAAAAATGTTAATTTAGGGAATTAGTGAGCTAAAGGTAATAAAAAGGTAAAACTTGTGAGATAGCTAGGTTACCCTAGGTTGTTACAAATTGATTTAGAGACATGACAATGCTTAGACACCGATACCCGATTTAGTATCCCCGTGTTAAATAGTTGTGAGTGGATGGAGGTTTTGTTCCCATCGCGTTAAAAATCTTAATTTAATTATGTTTAGCTCATATCGAGGTCTCATGAGGTGGGAGGGCCAGGGAGACATAATTAATCTGTAGATCCGAATCCCTTAATGGATGACCGTGACCCGTGCTCGTCCTGGTGTGACTGGGCGGGGAAAGTATCCATTAGGATACGTAACGAGTGACCCGTGTCGAGATCTTCATGTGTGGGATGGCCGGGGAAAGTTACTTTGTGGCAAGGTACCGTGACCCGTGTTGTAGTGCCCTTGTATGGCTGGGCAGGGAAAGTACCTTAGATAGATAATGAGTGAACCGTGTTGTAGTGCCCTTGTGTGGCTGGGCGGGGAAAGTTATCTATACGTTGAGGATCGAGTGATCCATACTCGTCTACTATGGAATGGCTGGGCGGGTAAAGATGCCTCTAAGTACCTTGTGTGTGCTCCGTTTTGTTTTACTTTGATGTCTCTAGTTTTATGTAAACTCGAAGTCTAGGTTTCCCCCGACTTGAGTAGTGTCTAGTTCAAACCTTTTAGATCCGAGAGAACTCTAAGATAGGGAACTCACTGAGATATTTTATCTCACCCCATTTTGATGTTGTTATTTCAGGTGCTTCAGGTTCCGCAAAGGGTAAAGATAAGGCGACTTGATTATCTTTGCTTGTTTGATGGTTTTTCTTCCGCTGTGTACTTTTGAGATCTTCAGATCTAGTTCTTAGACTTTTTATTTTGTGAACATCTTGTATCATTTATAGCCTTTTGTATTAGTACCTTATGTTGTAGTGGCTATATTTATACAATGTGTTACTAAGAACTTGTTTTATTTCAGTACCAAACTTTATTTTTATATATGAAAAATATGCTTTGATGTATATCTTTTATAAATGGGTATTACAGAATTCTTAGCTTATGATATCCTGGACATTTGAACATCTGTTAGTATACCCATTTGTTCTTTAAATACTTGGTTATCATTAAAGCCCAAGGAGTATGAACAATCTTGTTCCAACAATATCCTCAGCTTTCGAACCAAATACGAAACTAGATAAGCATGAAGAAGAGGACAAGGTTGATGTCACGTTGTTCAAACCAATTGTAGGATCTCTGAGGTATGTGTGCTATAGCATATCTGATATAGGTTTCTCAGTCGGATTGGTATGCAGATACATGGATGAACACAAGGTGTCACACATGAAGGTTGCAAGAATAATCCTGAGATATTTAAAAGAATCAATAAACTGCTGAAAATTGTTTCACTACTACCAAACGTGCAAACAACAACGCCATGTTTATAATGGATTCATATGCAGCGTTCTAATAGGTTAACATTTTTGCACCAAGTGAGTATCTGGATTTATAAATGATAATTTAATGACAGTTGTCTTGAAACACCGTAGTAATAAAGGATGTGTAACAAGCTTTGATTCCCAACAACTATATTTGTTTCCATTTTTTAGAGTACATTAAGCGTGTGTCACTTAAGTCCATTATTTAAATAATATATTGTAAATGATTTTACACTCTAGAAGAGTTACGAGACTTTACCCTCAAAACCTCAAATTCATCTTTTTTCAATTTTAAGAGAAAGATAAGAGTATATATAATATAAAACTTCATTAAAACTCAAGAAACAAGAGTACATTGATGATATCATTACATATATTTTTTAATGTCTGAGCTCATAGCAGCAAATGCATCTTCATAATTTAGGACTCTCTCCTTACTGCCCTCGTCAGAATCATAATAAAAACACCTATTATGCTCCTTTTTCTTTTTTTTCTTTTCTTCTTCTTCTTTTTGGTCTTCCTCACCCCTAACGTATCTCTGGCAGACAACGATCCATATGGTTGGACCTCCTCATTTGACTGCTGATGATATTGTTCAATGTTGACCTCGTTGATGATATTTTTGTTAGCATTCTCATTTGTAGATCTCATTGTTATAAATAATATTATGAGAGATGTAAAACTGTCTCTTTATAGATGAGGTTGAAGATGAAAAATTTGATAATTTAATGATTACAATGATGATAACTTGTAATATTTGATATACTCGAATGATATTTTTAAAAAACGGAGAAAATTTTCAATCATCATTATACTTGGGAAGAACGTTTCTCTATTCCGGAAAAAGCAAAGGTTGTAATATTACAACGATTGCTTATAATAGTAGTGAATAAATAATTATGTAAAATGGAAATAATAGTATTGTCATAATTTGAACCTTGTACCACTAACTCTATCACCATGGTTTATGATATCAACCGTGATTAAATCATTTTCCAAAAAATAAAAATCTTAACAAAATGTTGACAGACCTTTCATCACGGGTATTTAAAAAAATTGTGATCATAGGTAGCGCCTGGTCATGGGTTCAAGTCTCAACACCAATATTTTTGGTTTTTTACTTATTTTTCAGCACCAATGTTATAGGTGGCTCACTTATTGAGTTTATTCACTGCTCTTAAACAAATTTTGGCCGTCCATTTAGGTATTATCAACGGCCAAGACACTACTATTAGTGATCCACGTGAAACCTAAAAATTAGATGAACTACATCTTTTATCTCCAAACATAATCTTTCATTTACGATACTCTATTTTTCCACTAAACCAAATTTCATAACAAATTTCAAAACTCCGTCATCTCTTCTATAACTTGAATGAGATAAGGAAAGTATGAATTCGAGTTAGCAATACTAGTTGTTGGTGTTCTTTTTTAATTGTTGTTTTTGTTGTTGTTGTTGTTGTACTTTTTTATTATTGTTGTTCTTGTTGTTCTTGTTGTTATTATTGTTATTGTTGTTGTTGTTGTTCTTGTTCTTTTTTCCCATTGTTCTTGTTGTTGTGGTTCTTATTGTTGTTCTTGTTGTTGTTCTTGTTGTTCTTATTGTTATTGTTGTTGTTGTTGTTGTTCTTATTGTTGTTCTTGTTGTTGTTCTTGATGTTCTTATTGTTCTTGATGTTGTTCTTGCTCTAATGTTGCAATTTTTTTATTTTATTAAAAGACATACAACAACGGTTATATAAAATAATCGTGAGAATATGTAGTTTTAATGCTGTATTTTTTTTAAATTTTATTAAAAGACATACAACAACATGTATTTAAAATAATTGTGATTATATCTAGCGCGCTTTCGAGTTTTCTCTCACGGGTACTAAACTGTGATTGTCGCGGTCGACCTAAAAAATTCGAGTCACCATCATGTTTTTAAAAAAAATAAGTGATAAACCTTAATCCTAAAATAAGAGAAAACTAGGTAAATAGTCGGTTAAGAGGGAGGAAGGTGTTAGACACCTCTCACCTCTATTGTACTCAATAGGATTCTCTTTAGGTTTCTAAGGGTATGTTTTGTTTGTTCTAATGTCTTAATAAAAATCTAAATAAATCCAACTTTTTATGATTTCAAAACCCTAATTCTATCCCTAATTTTACTCGCTAGGGTTTTACAATCCTATGCCTACGTACCTTAAATTAGAAGGATTAGAGCTCCATAGTTCGTATATCCTCTAACTCTAATCATATTCCTAATCCCAATCCTAATTTATTATTTATGCTCTCGGATGTTTGAGCTTTATCCCATGATATATCCCTTAAAAGCAATTTCTTAAATCCCAAGTAAGACCCCTTAAAGTATCCATTGTAAATCCCCTAAAATATCCATCATGAAACCCCTTTTATATCTCTTATATGAAACCCTTGTTCATATCATAAATCAATCCCTGAAATCAATAATATCCTTAAAATCCATAAATAACTTTACAAAAAAATAACAATTGAAACCCCATTATGAATTCAAAAACCCTAATCCAAAAATCAATCCCCGTAATTTTTAAATCCCAAAAACTTAAACCAATTCCCAAAAAACTTTAATCAAACCCTAAATGAAAATTTAATCCCCAAAACAAATAAAATTTAAATCCCAAAATATTTATCTAAATCCCCAAAATTTATCTAAATCCCCAAAATAATAATAAAATAATACCCCAACTATTTCAATGAAATCCCAAAAATTGATAATAAATTAAATCCCAAAATAATTTCCAACAATATTTAATAATAAAATTAAATCCCTAACTTTTAAAATCCAAAATAAAGCACTTTTAATCCCAAAATATTTAATTAAACTCTAATCCCAAAATAAATGCAAATTAAAAAAATAGAACTTCCTATCCAAAAATATATTCCCCAAGAAAAACCCAATTTCAAACCCAAGATGATATTAAAATTTAATTTGGATAAACCCTAAAAAATATAAATTCCATTTCAAAGTAAATTATAAAACAATATTATAACAAATTTAATTACCCAAAATATTTGATCCCAGGAACATCCAAAATTAAATAAAATCCTATTAATTAAAAAAAATATTTTCTATTTTAAAATAATAAAATAAAACCCATCAAATAATTAATTTTATTTTAAAACCCTAAATAACACCCTAGAAAATAAAATTATAGTTTTTTAAAATCCCTAATTGTATTTCCCCATATTAATAAACCCTAATCCCCTAATTAATTCCTTAATCACCCACTAATAATTAAATTAAGGAATTAATTTAATTTAATTAATTAAGACCCATAGGGGATACATTTTATGTTGAATTAGTAATTTGACTTACAAGGTGGGGTTCACTTAGTACTTAGGGTGCAAGGCCAATTAAACCAGAAACCCAAACCTGTAAGGAGCTTAAGCGACTGAGATTACAAGTCAAACAAATCCCACCATGAGAACACGCACACCAGACTCCATGGTTGACTGGATAGTCAACCAATCTAAGAAGAATGTGAATGCCACTTGGCGTTGATCCAGACCGTTAAGGAGGGAATATAAAACCCTTTTCCTTCAGAAGCCCTTCCCATTTCAATTTTCCTTTCTCTCTCTAATACTCTTCATTCTCTCACTTCGCTCTCCTCTTCTCTCAACCCTCTTTTGAACTCTCTTCCCGGACCACCCCATCTTGCCTTCTCTAACCCCCACGGCATACCCTAAATTTTAACCAGACTTGTTTTTCCAGTATTTTCTTTTATCTGACGCATTTTCATCGCCAATATCGAAAGATAATCGAAAGTCAATCATCTTTATATTTTTAGGTTAAACATCTCATAAATCTTGATTTTTCTATTCAATTCTACCATTTCAATATCATTTTTTGAAATTTTATTCTTGATTTTAGAATTTATTTAGAATGTTTGTCTCGTTTTGTAAATTAATTATTTTTTATTTTTAATTTCTAGTTAAAATTTTATATTAAATTATTTAGAGTTAGTTTTAATTTTAATTTATTTTTAGTTCAATTTTAATTTAGGTTAATTTAATCTAGTTTTATTTTATTTTTTTAATTATTTTATTTTCTATTAGTTTAATTAATTAGTATAATAGTCTTTTGTTTAAATATTTATAATGTAATTAATTTAGTTTTTCAATTAGTTTAATTTTTTAATTTAGTTTAGTATATAACTAGTTTATATTTAAATATAATATAATTTTAATTTAATTTAAATTTAGTTCAATTTTAAGTTTAGTTTAACCTTAATATTAGTTTAATTTTTATTAGTTTATATTTTTAGTTACTTTAATTTTTAATTAGGTTTTAATTAGATTTTATTTAATCAGTTTAGTTTATTTAATTTGATAATTTAAATTAATATGCCACACAATCCACTCCAAGACAACTTTGCTACCACGTGTGAGACAACAACGACTCCTCTACAACATGTATCGCACCTGCTGCACATATAGCCGCATACCAAATTTAACCAATGTAGTCAAACAAAAACCTGCATAAAATAAAGGCTTTTTGGACAAACCAAAAACAAAACAAAACATTGAAATTTAAAAGGAGGGAATAAGAAGAGAATTGAAAACAGATAAGCGAGAATAGCAAAGGACAACGGGAATGAAAGAGAAAAACCCAAAAAAAAAAAACGTTTCATACAACAGGGACTGCATTTTTTTCTTCTGATACTCCAAACCATAAAACACCTATTGTTCCTCCCTATAACCCGACAACGCTTCCATTACCCTCAACTTCAGAAAACTTCACTCACCACCTTTGTGAATAACAACAAGTGTCATTTTTTAAACCACATCTTAGACTTTCTCCATGTAAACCAACCTCACACTCAGCGCCTCCTAAACAACCACCTTGTAACCATTATGCACCGAAACACACATACAACAACCAAAACTCCTTACAATCTTCCTCCACCTTATCCATTCAATAACACCACAACGACTCAAAACTGTTACACAACCCAATTTCCATCATTTGAGTTTCTCCTTTAGGAACTTTGTGTCTCACAACTGTGATTTGCAATCTTCACACCCTTACTAACCACTAACAAACACTCACATCACAAACTCAGCATATTCATACCTTGCAACCACCATTACTTAGCACGATGAAACTGTCACCAACGAACAAATTGTTGCAGATTTAAAAAAGCACGGTGACATCACCAAACACAGACCATCATCAACAACACAGAATATAACAACACAACCACCAAACTGTGAGCAAGAGTTTTGGAATAGAAGACTGAGCATGCCACACACCACTGAGAGAGGACAAGCAGATCGAGAACATGACAAAGGGTAATACGTGGACGGAACAACAGAGACAGAGAGATATCAAATAGAGAGGCAGAAAGATCGATCGAGGGATTTGGGAGTAGATAGACAATTTGAAGGCTCTATTTTCTATCGTTCACGATGAGAAAAGGATGAATGAGAGGTTTGAAAGCCCTTTTGCAGAATAATTTATTTTTCTATTCATTTCCTTGAGTGGGTCGGACCTTGGCACATGTGACTTGTTTTAATTTTGTTTTCTTTTCTCTTTTACATCATCAAGACTATTTTGCATTGAGCTATTTATTTTTGGACTTGATTAAATTTCCCAATCTCCGTTGTTTACATGCATAGTGTAACTAAACCTTTTTTTTTTCTTTTCTTTTCACCCTAGTGTAAATAAACCTTTTTTTATATTTTCTTTTCACCCTTAGAAATAAAAACGCTAGGTCCCAATTAACAAACAAACAATAATAAAAACACAAATATAACAAGATCTTCAGGTAGAGTACTACAAATACTTTGGATGTTAGTACCTTTCCTAGGTATAACCAACTCCCGTATCTTAGATCTCTCACTTGCTTAACTTTTAGTCTTACCTTTAGCTTTGCATGCATATTTTGGGTTATTCGATCTTTTTCCCTTCCCTTGGATAAATTAAAGTTCGGTGGTGACATTAGTTTTGCGAGTCAAGTTAATTGATAACTTGATATCTAATTCTCACCGCAACTGAAATGGCGACTTTACTGGTGAAACATTTTTGTAAGAGGGTTAAAAATATCTTGTATATATTTATGTTATTGCTATTTTTATTGTTTGTTTGTATTTATTTGGGATCGTTTGTTGGGTGTTCCATGTGGTGTGAGGTAAGTCCTAACCCAGACTTGAGTGTACATAAATAAGATAAGACGACGGTATAGCCAAGTAGGCTTATAGGGAGTTGAATCCCGAACAAGCTGAATTGAGAATCCACCACTCAGTGGAGGCCTCCTCGAGGTAGTATTGTTGATCGAGTTAATCGTGAAAATATTGCTATTTTTGACCTGAGAGCCAGCGAACCTGGGGACCTAGAACACATTACCCCCACTTGGCCTTATTAGGATGTAGAGCAATGACTATAAGGCTGTAAATCTGAAATAGTTGATACATGATGCTACACTTGGATGAGATTCTCTTGAGAGTATTATTGATTATCAAGTGAATTGGGAAGTTGATAATATCCGAAAGATGGGTTAGTGATTCTGGAAACCTTGTTAGAACTCATTGTACAGGTACAAATAAAACCCTAGTACATACCCTTTAGGATAGTTAGACCCATGGCTCCATGCACATGACGTCGAACCTTTGAACCATATGTGTTTTTTATTGTGTGCATCCATCCATTCATACATCATAAGAATCATTGCAAACATTTTCAAGGAAAACAACTTAGAGTATCGCAAACATAGACAAGAAAAATGTCTCTATATTAAATGTTGTAAATAAAAGTCGTGATACCCGTGTGACGATGTTTCCCATGTTTGCAATAATCAGGTTGATTTTATGTTATATTTCCTTGAAAACAAAAAGAAAGCATTGCATTCATCATTTGCATACATGCATTTCCTTAAACCAAAAGCTCATTCGTCCTTCTTTCCTTCTACCAATTAGCTGATTTCCTGGCATTTGTATCAAGCTCGAAGTAGTCACTGAAGAACAATGGATAGAACAGAGAATGTTGATTCCATGTCAGGCTTTACTATGATGACTAACCCGATCTAAAATTTTCCTCCTGACAACAATGCTCAATAAGTGGATTATACTTGATCTCAAAATGTCCACCATGTGACAAAGGAGAAAGATCCTAAAGTTGTGAAAATCGAGGAAGGTGTTCATGATCTCAAGGAACAATTAAAAATGATGAAAGAACTCAATGTATATGGTATTATGGCTCAAGACTTGTGTCTGGTTTCAGGCGTTGTTATTCCCCCCAATTTTCAAAATGCATATCTTTGAAACATACAAAGGTGTTAGTTGTCCAAGGTACCATTTGACGATGTTCTGTCGAAAGATGGTCGCCTACATCAACAATGATAAGCTGATTATCCACTGTTTTCAAGAAAGTTTACATGGGGGATCCTTGATATGGTATATAAAGTTAGAAATGAGACTTATTCAGTCTTGGGAAGACCCAACTGATGCTTTTGTGAAACAATATGATTTCAATTTGGACATGGCTCCAGACAGTGATCAATTGATAATTATGAGTCATAAGGACAACGAATCTTTCAGATAATATGCACAACTGTGGAAAGAATTGGAAGCCCAAGTTCATCCATCACTCTTAGGTAAAGAACTAGCCAAAATGTTTCTAAGAACACTGTCAGACTCTTATTATGAAAGGATGGTAGGCGTTGTGCCTTTAGAGCTCTCTAAAATTGTGGAAGTCGGAGTAAACATCGAGGATGCTTTCAAAAGTGGAAGAATCCAAGGTGGTTTGGATGACCAAGTTAGTGGAAGTGAATCTGTTGTTAGTTCCCAAGAGGAAAATGAAATCAATGTAGTCATGGCAGATGTTAAGTATTCTCATGGTATACTAGTAGAATCTCATGGTCCTTCATCTTCCCAAATGTCATCATTTCCAGTGCTTTTTTATCCTTATGGGAAAACAACAATGATTAGAGCTCCATACCATAAGCATTGGATTTATCCTCTTCTAAATCAGCAAGCCCAGGGCCAAAGATTTCAAAATCAGCATCAAAGCCAACATAAGCCTCGCAACAATTTGGAAAGAAGGAATGCTCCTCTTCATCCAATTCTTGTGTCATACAATCAACTCTTTCTATATCTGATTCAAAGCTCGTTGGTGGTTCCTAAGTCTCTTAAGCCATTACCAAAGCCATACCCTCCTGAGTATGATCTCGATGTTGTGGATATCATGTTGGATCAATAGGGCATTCAACTGAAGACTGCAAACCCTTTCAAGCCAAAGTACAATAGTTGATCGACAAAGAGTACAAATCTTTTCCAGAAGGAAAATTGGTTGTGCACGTCAACTTCTCGCCTGATTGAGTCTGAAGAATTCAAGGGAGTGTATCTCGATGCTAGTGTTTCAAACAAGAAGGCATCATCAGAGATGGCTAACATTGGGAAATTTTACCATTTGCATTGTAGTTTATTTCCTGTTATTTACTACTTATTTTTTAAACATTGTTATTTTGAATGTTAATATTAATGAAGTGATCATGCACTTTCTGAATCAATTATGTCGCATTCTCTCATTTTTCTTCACTTGCATCGGGAAAAAAATATGCATCTATATTTCTCCCACTTTCACTTTATCAAACTGTTGTTTAGCAAATATTTGATGAAGGATGAGGAAAACTGAATACACATAACTCCTGACAGTATGCTTTCAAATAAAACCTTGTTGATGATGTACATGCATTGTTTCAAATCCCCAAACACTAGAAAGATAATGAGTTAATCCCTACTTAAACCACTCCGATCCTAGAAGTAAGAGTTTCTTTCAGATTCAAACCCTCACGTTTAACCTGTGGCAGGGTAGTGTTCAGTTAATCTGGCTACACATTCAAATTACAAGATGAATCATCTCGTTTGGGGATCCACCACAACCAATGACTTGGCAGTCACAACTTGCACCAATAAAAAAAGAAAAAAATCTCGCTAATTCTAACATATAAAGAGGAGACTTAGGCAAATGTTAGTACAATCCTAGTGAACTAAATTTCAAGAAAGCAGTCCATGCAAAATTAGGGACCAAATAGTGAAAGTCAGTCAAGGGAGGTCCTCAAATCGTCAACATCAAGCAAAACAAGATTTAGTGACCACTATACCCAAGTCAAAGGGTCACTGATATCCATGGATAAAAAGTAAGGTGATTTCCACTTCAAGCGAGCCTTGAGCCATTATCTTCATCCTTACACCGTCAAATCACTTTTGGAAGACAAATGTGTATCAAATTAACTGAATGTAGGATTGGAGTTCATCACGAAGAAGGGGTGGGTACAAATCAAATTTGAACCTTATATCCTTTTTTTCTAACCGTGAACCAAACCACGTTACAACCCTCAAAATACCTAATTGAAGTAAGGTTTCTTCTGAAAGTATATTGTTACAAGGTTGTATAAATTGACTCCTAGAGATTTGTTAAACTTCGTCTCACTATATCTTTCACACTAGCTAAATTAGTACCACATTTGGACTAGTGGCCCATTCGTCACACACTATAACATCAAATAATGTTTTTTCTGAATCTACATGAGTATCTCATTATAATTACCATTCGTAAATGAACAAATTTAATTGTAAGTCAGTATGTGACAACAGGGAAATTCCTACAAAGAGTAGTCAGAGCAGAACCTGATCATTTGGTGGTTAACCAGAATCAAGAGTGATCCTATGGATTAGAGGCATTTGTCATCCATTAATTGTGTTGATATAAGCAAGTCTCCAAAATAGGAACTGTTAGCCATGCGCTGGGGGACTCTCTATATAAACCTTCTCACTTGAGAGGGTGATTCGTGTGTCGCGCACGGATCAAAAACGAGTAATTTTTGAAAACGTAGTTACGGTAACGACAACTCGAGTATCATCTCATAAGGATTCTTGTATTATTATTAACCAACCTATTGGAATAATGGGGGTTTAGATTTTGATTTGAAGAAAAAACAATTAAAATAAAAAGTGATTACCAAATAAGCTAAAACGGCTAATCCTACTGATTTGGGTTCCAACTTATCATTGGTTATTATAATTTCAACCTCCTAAGTGGATTATCTATTCCTATTTGATTATAAAATTCATTGACAAACGCAACTGGTTTTATGTGATGTATGTTCCTATTATCTGAATTAAGCAAACAGATTTAAGCTCTCGTGAATTAAGCAAACACGGTTTAATCAAACACGATAACGAATTAAGCAAACGCTATAGTGACTACGGTCAAGGATCATACAACAATCAAATTAAATCAACACTAATATATAATAATCGAATTAAGCAAACAATGATCACATATCATAATATTGAAAGGAATAGAATTTGGATTGAAAATTATTATAACCTCAAAGTATGATGGAACCTATAATCAGCAAGATTTTGCCTTGGAATTAGTTCTCCATTCCGGTTCTTTCAAGCGTAAGAAAAATAAAATAAAATAGTGAAAAAGAGTGTATATTGAACATTTGCGGCTGCTAGGTTAAATAGAAAAACCTAAAAAACTCGTTTACAACCCATCTGGGTCAAATACATAACGCAGACCCAATTCTAAATGACCCGAAACTAAATAAAACTAATGCAGCAGCTTCAAACAAAATTCTGGAAAATATGACTCCGAATCTGACTTCGACTCCAACACAAAAGTTGTAGCTCTCTCTTAGCTTTCCATCGACTGGTAGAATGCGTCAATCAGATTCCTGGAACTCCGGTTATGATCATTTCCGTAAAAACTGTTAAAGCTGAAAATTAAGTACGAAAATTAAATTAAGCCAAAAATAAAGTAAAATAGAAAAAAAATTAAAATATAAAAATAAAAAAAGAAAACCAAAGAAATACTTAAGTGAAAACATGATAGAATGTGCATTAATATGCACTGATCAAATTCCCCTACACTTGAACTTTTGCACTCCGAGCAAAAATAAACTCAAGACTCAAGAAACACAACATCATTCAGATACTTATTCTAGGCTACAAACTCTTCTTCGATTAAGATAACATCGATAGGTACTAATCTTACACACTAAGGATATCGTAAGAACACAAATCCGCAATTGTGTGGTCATAAGCCTCTATCATATACAAACCATTTTGAATCATGTTATTATGCCTAAGCCTAACTTACTCATCCTCCCTTTTGCTCTCTTTCATTCTAGTGCAATCACATTAAGCCCGTTATCTATTCATACGCATGGTAAATAAGCCTGTTAGTGATCATGATCCATACTTGACAATATTTTAAAGTTACTTTAGTAACAACAAATTATTATTATTATTATTATTTTCTTAAGGTTTCACATCCGTTAGGCTAAATGACCGGGTGAGGGTCACCTAACTTAAAAGGAGGATTCCTATTTGTAATACCTCAAAATTTGCCCTCTCATTTCCTCAACATTTTGCATAGCATTTTGCATTCATGAATTCATAAAATAACCAAAAACATTGCATCAAACATTGCATAGCTGAGGCATGGGTATGTGATCAATGATCGGAGCAACTGAAGGCTATAAAGAGGCTACCGAAGGGCCACAAAGCTTCTCAACCTTGTGAAAAGGGTTCACAATATCCCACAAGTATTCACTTGAAGCCATAAGTCATGGAAAGTTTTGGTTTGATTGAAGGAGGCAAGCAGTGCAATATTTCCTGAGGGAAAAGAGCCGAATTAGGGTTTCATTTCTACGGGGCTTCCGCGTGAAGTTTTGATTCAAGAAGGATTCCTTTGACTTATATATGATGTCAAGTACCTGAGTTTCAAATCTCGTCCACAAATTCATTTTGGAAGGGGTTCGACTGGCCGGACAACGAAAAATCAAGGAATCGGAGAAAAGGCAACCGAGCTAGGTGAAAAGGGTCGACTCCTGACTTTTAAGACCAAGATCATGAAATTAGGGTTATAATGATCCTATGGTTCAAACTTGATCAAGAAATGATGGAGGAATCATAGAAAAATCAAAAGAAAAATCATTTGAAAGGTAGTTAGTTTCACCATTTCCCTCCACCTTTCCTTCCACTTTCTTTCCACATGTCCTTTCATTCTTTCCATCTCATTTTTCCACTTCAATTCCACTCCATTTCCATTGGAAACTTCCACCACCTTCCACCATCTTCTAGAGTGTTCCAAGGAATATTCCAAGGAATATTCCCTTTTCCAACCCTAACCCTAACTAACTTCCAAACCTAATTTTGGATCCCAAACCTAATTTTTTGGCCCCAAACCCAAACCTAGCTCCTAGCCTAGTCTTTATTTAAGCCATTTTCATCCAAACCAAAAGGGTTGAACACCATTTTCCAATTTTCACTCTTTGATAAGCACTTTTTCTCTCTCACTTTCCCTCTCCCTCTCACCAAAGCTTTTCAAATAACCTCTTCAAGTTTCACATTGAAACTTGAAGATCTTAAAGCTTAAGCCCTCAACCTTCTTTGATTGTGGATTATAGAAGAAGAAGCTACTGAATTTTGTGAGGATTATCGACTTATCGGAAGCACACGAAGATTCAAGCTCAAGAACGCATTTATTTTGCGATTTCTCGGTTTTCGGTTTTCTCTTTGATCCAAGCTCCGATTCTTGCAACAATCACCGAAGCACTCCTCCGCTTCGTAGGTTGGTGATCCTAACCACTTCTTCTTTAAGTTATTCTATTCATCTCGCCACTTTTGGCATTCTTTAAGTGCTTTTCTCTTTGTTTAAAATCAATTCTGTTTCGATTATGTTTGCTTGTGATTTGTGATTTTGGTTGAATTTGGATTTAAGGTGTTAATAGCTATAGGTGTTAGCATGTGTAAATAAGCTCAAATTGAGTAGAAATTAGTGGTAGCATGTTCCTAGGAATGTTAGGGATCATTAGAAGTGATTTTGTGGCCAAAAGTATTTTTTTCTCAATTTTTTTTACCTTCTGGTTCAGTGTTAACCGGTTAACGGGTGCGTATTGGCCACAAAACAAGGCAGATTTAGGTTCGTTAACCGGTTAACCAATTGGTTAACCGGTTAACGCTGTTAATTTTTTTTTTATTTTTTGCTTATTTGATGGCTTAGTCCTAAGTTCTAGTGCCTTTAGGTTTCATACATGTTTAGGTAGTGATTTTAGGGAATTTTTGAGTCCATTGTCAGTAGCTAGTTCCCCATTTCGAGTCGTTTCGACACGATTCCGTGCATGTTGCGTTTTGTGCATTTTTGTGTTTCTTTGTGCATGCCTTGATTTATTGTATTTTGTTGCTATATCATACTTCATTAGGTATGTAATAATCACTTTGCATTCTGGTTTTCATATGTTTGCATTGCATTAAATCATTGTTGCATTTCATGATTGATGTATGTTGCATTTTGCATAATCATATGTAGGTGCATTTGGTGGCATTTCGTTGCATACTTGATCACATCATCCATATCAATTCAATTCTGGATTTTGCATTGAGTTTAGTGTGTTTGTTGAATCATCATAGTGTATGTTCATAATCAATAATCACCATGTTCATATGCCATGTTCATATGCATGTTCATGTACTATTTTGTGCATTTATTTGTTGCATAAGCCATGTGGTGCATGCTTACATAATCATTCAATAATGTTCATGTTCTTGCATTAGTATATCTTGATTTAAGTTCAAATACATGTTCATGATGAGATTAGTGATTTTTGCATTGAGTTTGTGCTTTAAAAGTGAAAATAATCAATTCCGGATTTTGCATTTCATAGCTATTTTTTGCATAAGTGCTGTAAAATGTGTGCTATTTGTTGTGTGTACATGCTATATTTGACTTTTTACACCTACTTTTTCATGCTGCATGCTGGCTGTAAAAAGCTGAGTTGTATTATGCATTGTTTTCATAGCTGTTTGGGTATTAGGGGGCTGTAATAGGTGTTGTATTTTGGTTTTAGCATTTTTCTAGTTCCTTTAGAATTAATATTGAGTCTAGTTTGAGTCCTAGAGTCTTTGGGATTTAATTAAGGTGTGTTTGCTTCTTTCATTTTTAATAAAAATGCACATTAATCATTTGTTTTGTAGTGGGGAAGATTGAGGTAAGCTTACTTCACTTTATCCTTTATTTTTTATGCATTTCTTTCATGTATTTTAATTCATTTTTCCTTTCATATTTGTGTTTGGTAGGATTCCCCATTGTTAGGATCAACTTATCTTTCTTAGGAAGTAAGTTGCATCTTTTTTCTTCTTTCTTTTTATTTTGATCTTTAGGATTAGAAAACCTCACTAACCCTTAGGATCTCCCTTTTGTGAATAATAAATAACTTAGGGTTGGTCTTAGCCCCCCTTAGTTTTTTTTGTCCTTTTTCCAACTTGAGTCATTCTTTCTCACCTCATGAAGAAAATAATAAAATACCTAATAAAGGTTGAACGTTCTTGTACGACACGAGACTTTGTTGCGGAGTGCTTATACGCGTCCTGTTTCGGGGCGAGGTGTAGGTACTTCCCGCGATGGATAGGTCTTAGTATGAGAATGTTCACAAACAAATTCAAAACATTTCTCATAAAAGACAAAAACAAATAATAAGCGACTTTCCTGCGGGAATTCTCTTCTCATCTCATTCACTCTGAACGCGAACTTGCGACGACTTGTCCCATTTGCAAGACGGTAAACGCGCTTGTGCCAGACGAGCCTGCAACACCTGAGCATAGACATACGCAGTTCCAACTGTAAAAAACACAAACAAATAGTTCCCGCCTTAGTTAGGCGAACTACGTCGACTCTGATCCTCATTATCCTGATGAGGTACGTAGGCAGTGGGGTAGGGCCCGTTCGAGCACATTCTTTATTTTCCATACATTTCCCTCTTTTTTTCCATTCTCTTTTCTTATTCCTTTCTAATTTCTTATTCCAGTTCCAGTATCAGTTTTATTCAGCAGCACTCGTATTTTCTCACCCTTTGAAACAAAACAAACAAGCGTGGATCCTGTCGGTACGGCGGACGATCTGGGGTGCTAATACCTTCCCAGGTCGTAACCGACTCCCGAACCCAGATCTTTGGTTCGCAGGAACTTGTCCTTTCCTTCTTCCTCAGGTTTGTGCAACATTACCTTTCTTATTCTTTCGGGATAAAAATGTCTGGCTGGCGACTCTACCCTTTCCGCGCCACTTTCGCGTTTGTACTAGGATGAAAATCCCGGGAGCGACACTATTCAGATTTCTTTTTAAGCGCAAGATCATTCACTTATTTGCATCAGCTTAATTACTTAGTGTGTGATTTCTAGATGGTGCTGACTGCTTGATAAACTACTTAAGAGATATTAAGAGATGAGAACTCAAGGCTATGGCATAACAAGTATTCAAAAAAAAATTCTATATTCAGGAGATTTAAGGTGTTAAAACGATACCGATCTTGTGAACTTTTCCCAAGTCTCCACAACTAACCTCAAAACAATCTATAGCCTAAAACTTTCGGAAAAAATTCCTAGTGTTTTAAAAACAAAACAAACAAAAACAAAACAAAAACAAAGAAAATAAATTATTACCTCCCCCACACTTAAAACAAGCATTGTCCTCAATGAAAGGACATAAATATAAAATAAGAGGGAGAGAAAGGAAAGAACACACCCGAGTAGTCAAGGTGGATATGTGATCACATAAGCCGCATTTCCTAAAGAGAGCTCTTCTACAGTCTCTTCTTCCAAAGTGAAGATCTCATAGAGTAGCTTTAGGTAGTATCTATTAATATTGAAGTTCTTATTAGTGCATTTTCCTTTTATTCCAGGATCAAAGAAGAATCTTTGATAAGTAAAAGTGTTGAATGTGAACATGATAGTGATCTCCTTTTCAACAAATTTAAGAATCAAAGGATTAAGGGGATGCCTCGCTACTTTTGTTCCATCTTCAATTGAGATCCTATGCATACTCATGGATGGGCTAATATCACAAGTGTCAACCAAATTTCATCCAATTACCTTCTTATGTTCCTGCAATGATTTCTCTTCCTGCATAAATTCAAATAAATTATTAGGAAGTGACTTCAGCTCTAAAGAGGGTAATTTTTCAGTGGATGATTTGTTCCGAGAAGCCGGGGTGTCGAGAGCTTCATTGACACAGACAACTTCATTTTCAACCTCATTTGCAGTAAGAATATCAACTTGCAAGGCAACCTCAATTTCAGCACAAACAGAGTAAATTTTAGTGTCAGTACAAACATCACAAGAGTAAACATCATTAAAATCAGACAATGATGGAAAATCAGCTGCAAACAAATTAATACAAGTATCATCGACAGTTTCAGAAGGCAACTCTATTTGAAAAATAGAATTTTCTTCCGAAGGTTGTTGGTTTGATCCTTGAGCTTGCTGCGTGGCATTTATCGAATTGGTAAGTTGATCAAGTTGTATTTGCAAAGTCTGAAAATTAGAATCTATTTGTTGTTGATACTTGATATTATTTTTAGCCATTTGGTTTACAAGATCCTCTAGTGAAGGTTCAGAAGGTGCATAGCACCCTACTTCTAATTCTTTTAGATGCTTATTCGGATCCTCATCTACAAAACCATTAAAACTTGGCAAAAAGTGTGTTAAACCAAATTTCAATTTGAAAGGTGCATCAACAACATCAGGATATTCAATATATAAAGAATTATAATTCACAAGTGCAACCAATTCTCTTAGAGTTCTTTGATCAACCATGATATGATTATAAATTTCAACACATAATCAAATAAAATCACTGCAGATTTAAAAAGAATGGGAAAAACGAAAAGTGATTAAAATAAAATCTATAAAATATAAAAAAAAAACGATAAAAATCTAATTAAATCAAATAAAGCTCGCATAAAAAATTTCAGACTTTTTTGAAAATATGAAAAGAGAAAATAAATCAAATAAAATAGAAAAACTCAAATTTTGCGATTTTGAGGGTCGAAATCTTTTAGAATTCTATTCTAAAAGAGTATTGTTCTTCAATTTATTTCTGATTTTCTGGAAACAATTCGGAGAAAATCGAAACAGTAGCTTCCAACTTACCTGAAAGGTTGGAAAACTTATCACTATACTGCAACCGGTATTGCAACCCTGAAAATCAACAAACACAACAAAAAAAGAAAAGAAAAAAAACTAGCAAGAAAATTATACCTATGACTATAAAAACAGTTAATAACAACAAGAATCTCCGGCAACGACGCCAATTTGATCCGTGTGTCGCGTACGGATCAAAAACGAGTAATTTTTGAAAACGTAGTTAAGGTAACGACAACTCGAGTATCATCTCACAAGGATTCTTATATTATTATTAACCAACCGATTGGAATAATAGGGGTTTAGATTTTGATTTGAAGAAAAAGCAATTAAAATAAAAAGGGATTACCAAATAAGCTAAAACGGCTAATCCTACTGATTTGGGTTCCAACTTATCATTGGTTATTATAATTTCAACCTCCTAAGCGGATTATCTATTCCTATTTGATTATAAAATTCATTGACAAGCGCAACTGGTTTTATGTGATGTATGTTCCTATTATCCGAATTAAGCAAACGGATTTAAGCTCTCGTGAATTAAGCAAACACGGTTTAATCAAACACGATAACGAATTAAGCAAACGCTATAGTGACTACGGTCAAGGATCATACAACAATCAAATTAAATCAACACTAATATATGATAATCGAATTAAGCAAACAATGATCACATATCATAATATTGAAATGAACAGAATTTGGATTGAAAATTATTATAACCTCAAAGTATGATGGAACCTGTAATTCAACGGGATTTTGCCTTGGAATTAGTTCTCCATTCCGGTTCTTTCAAGCGTAAGAAAAATAAAATAAAATCGTGAAAAAGAGTGTATATTGAACATTTGTGGCTGCTAGGTTAAATATAAAAACCTAAAAAATTCGTTTACAACCCAACTGGGTCAAATACATAACCCAGGCCCAATTCTAAATGACCCGAAACTAAATAAAACTAATGCAGCAACTTCAAACAAAATTCTGGAAAATATGACTCCGAATATGACTTCGACTCCAACACAAAAGTTGTATCTCTCTCTTAGCATTCCATCGACTGGTAGAATGCCTCAATCAGATTCCTGGAACTCCGATTATGATCATTTCCGTAAAAACTGTTAAAGCTGAAAATTAAGTACGAAAATTAAATTAAGCCAAAAATAAAGTAAAATAGAAAAACAAATTAAAATATAAAAATAAACAAAGAAAACCAAAGAAATACTTAAGTGCAAACATGGTAGAATGTGCATTAAAATGCACTGATCAGTGGGCAAGGTATCAAATATCCAGTCCCTGAAAACTTTTATTTGTACTTGCTCATTCTCTTGCCCGTTCTGACTTTGGCATCGGAGTACCTTGCAGGTACACCCCCTTCCCGTTTTCCTCCATGACCGAGAAAAGACTTCAAGATCCATGTCCTCCTCAGCAGCCGTTGTAGATTCTGATCATTGTTACAAGCAATGGCGCCGTCTATGGGAACTAGTGTTTCCCTGTTTTCTCATCTTCAGATCATTAAAATAAAAACATCACTATTTAATATCTCTCAATGGCTCACCAAGACAACTGTGTCAATGCTTAAGTCCTCTCCAACATCCCCGTCAAGCAACGGGAGAGCGATGGAACCAACCCTCCCCTAGGGGAGCTTGATCATTTCCAGGACGGGCGTACTGCCTCCCTGTCACTAGAACCATCCATGCAGCCTAACATCATACTCGGTGATCTCCCCCTGATTCTTATCCCTAAGGGGATGAATCAGACACTCGCGGCGTTGGTCGAAATGATCATCAACATAAACCTTCTCCTCTTATGTTAGGGTGAAAGACTATAAGTTCTGGAGGAAGCAAGATGTACCAGATCACCTTTTCCCGCGAGGAGCCCCCGTCGATCACGTAGAAGGTTGCCTGGGCGGAAAAGGGATCACCACCACCCAGAGGCATCTGGGTCCATTAAGAAAAGGACTCGTTCGTCTCCTCGACGAAACAAGTCCCCGGGAGCTCGAAATACTAGAAGAACTCTCCAACCAGGAGCACGACCATTGTAATACCCCGTATTTAATTAAACACCCTGGATAATATTAATTAGGATAAATTAGTATTATCTGACTCAGAGATATTTCTGGATATTCTAAAATTGGACACATTAGTATACTAACTATCGTATATTGGTATAATATACATTGTTTGGTTTTTAAGAGAAAAGGAAACAAGTTATGTATTATAAAAGGAAAAGAAAGGAAAGAAAGTTGGTAAGAGAAAGAAAAGATAAAGAAGAAAAAAGAAGAGAAAGAAAGAGAGAAGAGAAGAAGAGGAAGAAAAACCCTAAGGAGGAAATGCTTGGATCATCACCATTTCTCCACCAAATCTTCATCTTCACCAACCTCCTCTTCATTGGCAAGGTGGGTTCTTAGTTAGAAACATTTCTTTGAGTTTTGGTTGAATTTGTGAGTTTTAGGGTTTTGTAGAAAATCTAAGAATTTATAGATTAACGGTTAAAAACTCGATTAAATGGAAGTATAATGTCTAATATATGTTCATATACATGTTTGGTGATCGATTCTTTTGTATTGGTGATGTTTGGGTCGAGTTTGGTGTGGAAATGTAGTTTCCCGTAAGCCTGAGAAATTCTTGAATCGCAGAGCTCACTCAACGAGCAGGAGCTCGCTCAGCGAGAAATGCTGGAAGTTCCTCGCTCAGCGAGACCTGGGAGTTCTGTTTTGCATTTTAAAATCGTAACTTGTGATTCGGGTATCCTTTTAAGTGCTCCGCATATCGATTCGAAAATGAGAATATTTATTAATTAATGATACTAAGAGATATTACGTTTACCTGACTTTTATCCGGCTTTTCCGATTAACCGTAATTATGTTAGTTAGGGAATTTTGGAAGGTATGCCTAATCATGAGGATTGATTGAGAGTAGATACATGAGATCAATGTGAGAATTGTTTAGTGGAGATAACTAGACTAAAATGTTAGGATTATATGTTTACGAACTATAATTTAAAAGTATCAAGAATGGAGAAAGAGTGAGGAAATATTGCCATAAACAAGTAGTGTGGCCTAGTAGTTCAACTAGGATTGTTGGGTGGTATAACTTGTGGGATGCTTAGTTTTACCTAGGTTGTTGTGAATCGTTAGCGTGCTATACACTAGGCCTCCGTAATAGTCTTGTGTAAGTCTTGAGGTGGGTTATCTTTAGTCCCACGGGAAGCATCCGTAAAGATTTGAGTTGTGTATATTACGAGACCCTCTGTATTAGTATCGTGTAAGTCTTGAGGTGGGTAGATCTTGGTCCCATGGGAAGCATCCGAAAAGGCTAGAAGTGTATATTATACGGTATCCTCCATAAATTCTTGTATAAGTCTCATTGTGGTTACTTTGTGTTTCGCAAGAGCATCCGTAAATATTGAGGTACCGGTTGTATAGATGCGTGTGTTTTTGGTTGAGGCGTGTATGTCACGAATCCTCTGTAAGGTCTCGAGTAAGCCTTGAGGTGGGTTACTTTTAGTCCCACGTGAAGTATCCGTAACGACTTGAGGTAAGTGCTACCCTGATTAGACTATGATCTTGAGTAAGTGTTGAGGTGAGTTACTTTTAGTCCCACGTGAAGCATCCAAAAAGGTTGAGGTTAGTGTTATATCAAATCCTTCGTAATAGTCCTGAGTAAGTCTTGAGGTGGGTTATCTTTAGTCCCACGGGAAGCATCCGTAAAGGCTTGAGGTAGATTTTTCACTTGTTTATGGGTGTGAACATTGTGTAGACCGTTGTTCCATCTCGTATTGGATCCTTTTGAGAAGTGACCAATGGCTTGAGTTAGGTTTGATAGAACCTTGTAGAGCCGAGAGAAATCTAAGATAGAGAACCCACTGAGATGTTGTTATCTCACCCCACTATTGTTGTTGCTTTTCAGGCTCCTTTTGCAGGTTTGATTTACAAGTGGAGTTATGATCGAGATGTTTCAAGTGAAGCATAGTTTTAGTCTTCCGCTGTGTACTTCTATATCTTTGTACAATAATGGATATTATATTGTTCTTAGCTTTTATTCTTTTAGTATGATTTCCATGTCTTATGCCATAATTTGTATAGTTTTAGAGTTTGGACAAGAATGTGAATCATACTAGTATGTATTTATGATGGTGTCAATACCAAAAATTAACACTGTATGATATTATTCTAGATATATATTATATGGGTGTTACAGTTGGTATCAGAGCAGGTCGTATCCTCGACCTAGCCTTGAAACATCATAAGTAAATCTTTCTTGCCTCTTAAGTGTGTCTGGCCGACATGATTCTTAATATCACACTATGTAGTAATGGGTCTGATCAGCCTAGTTCTATGTATGTGGTAGGTAGGATCATGGTTGTGCGACCATGAGGATTCTGTAGTGTTGTTGTAACTTGTGTTGTGAGAGTAGGCTCAAGCCAAGGGTTAGCAGAAGGAGCATTGGTCGGCTCAGTTGGAATCTTCTTAAGAATTTTTACTTCCTGTAATATGGGGTCCAGAGAAGTGTGTGGGTTGAAGAATCCTTTGGAATGGATAGGATCCAAAGGGTAAAGGTATCTACGGGATAAATGGTCAGCGTATCAGGGAATGAGTAATGTCGCTGGTGGATCAGTAATAGTCACTGGTTTAATCAAGAGCGTTGAGAAGCCTCATTCTGCGAAGAGAGAGAGAGTGCTTGTGGAATGTGTGGCGTAAGTTCAGGTGTGAGTAATTCTTGTAAGTGTTTCAATTCTAAGGACGCGGTGGCATCGTGGATGAGCGAGAGCACCTCAAGGAATGTATTCGGATAATACCTCCCAGATGGATTGAAGTCACCAGTTAAGAATGTTCATTTTCTTTTGGGAACCAAAAGTTATGGTGAAACGTGAAGAAAAGCACAAGGATGTGACCACATGTTTCAAGTGAGACATGTACACCCCGGACAAAGGATAGAAAAAGCTCTATTTAGCAATATAAGGTATATGAGGTATGGACTTAATGAAGTTGTGTTAAATGTTAGAGTAAACACTTTGGACTTCGAAGAAGTTCTAGTATGATGGCTTGTGTTTGAGTGAGATAAGATTACCGTAGAACATGAAGTTAACACGGTATGGAGACGACATTGATCACGCGATATGAGAAGGCATTAGATGGTTTATGCTCATCTGAAGCGAGTGTGTTCTTCTTGCTGTGCTACATGTCCAAATGGAGCTCTACGATCAGTGTTACCTCCATGGACACCACTAGTATCACCAAGGACAGGATTGTCAACGAATGAGATTGAATAAGTATAAGGCAAGCCTACAAATTCAGAGACTTGGTTTGGACAGTCGTTAATTCGGTATTATATGAATTTTTAGAAGAAGTGAACGTCCTGAACATTTGTTGGTCTACGATGATGGTGGATGGAAGGAATTTCTAGGGATATTGTTAACTTGGTTAAGAAATAAGTTGTGGAGGTCGAGTTAAATGGTCATGACATTGCACTAGACTTTTGCTCATGTATCAGATGAATTTGTAATCTGGTTTTCAGCAACCTATTGCTTGGATTGATGAGGACAAGTCCTTTAACCGTAATGCGTCCACTGTTTTCTTTCAGTTTGGTAGGTTGGAATCATTTGTTGGTGATGGTTGTAACTTTTGGTTGCGATTGGAATGAGTTGAGGGGTTTAGGTAACAATGAAGATTGGAAGTTGCTTCTGTGTTGAGTAATCGGTTACTCTCCTGTTGGTGACTGATTATCGTTGCTAAGTTTTGAGAATTTTATTTTTTTTGTAGGATGGATACCCTCGGGCTTGGGGTGTCGATTGAATCGTTCTTGATATCGATGGAAGCTGTGGAAATATTCTATGAAACGATTAGTAACGGGTAAGGGAACCCCAAATTATATGTAAGTGGAGGTATCAAAGTTTGTTAGAGGAGTACATTACCTCAGTTTTGAAGTGTAAGGAATAATCAAAGTAATTGGGATTATCTCTTGTGGGGTTGAGAAGGTTGTTGTTGTTTTATTTCTCACCAAGGAATTAAAGAGAGAGGACGGAGTTATATACTAGAGATGAGGCATTCATTGTTTTGTTTTCTTCCCGTTAAGAGTTATGTGTTGGATTCGTTCATGGACAAACTAAGTGTTAGCTTGCGACTAAACCCTTTTTGATAATGTAATTGTGAGAGTGGAAATCGAGCCATTCCGTTGTGTATCTGTGTTGTGACCGTGACAGAATGGTAGTTCTACTTCTTCGCTGATTGGAGTAGTAATCTGCGTGTTGTGCCCATTTATGCTATCTCGAGTTGTGAACGGCGAGCGTTTGTGCTCATGTCTCAACATCGAGAGTGAGAATCATCTTGCAAGATGGTGTGGACTGAATTAGTAACTTTGAGTCGGATTTTTCGTTAATAAGAAGAACAAGTTCAGTTGTGTTTGATTGTTTAACCTCAGATAGGTAACCCATTAACACCTGACTTTTGTTGAGAACCTTAAAGAATCATACCTTTCTAAACTGTAAGTCCGTTTTAGTTTCTGTTTCAAGCATCAATGGACAAAGTGTTGAACTTTCCCTTGAGCCTGTTTGGTAAACAGTAAATGATCTGGATAATTGGTGTCGTCGTTACGACTATTGAAGATTTTAAGTTGCGAGATTATGATAGTAGCATGAAGTGTCGATCTCTCCGGAATTGTTTTGGTATTTGGATTATTATGGGGATAAGAGAAGAGCGGTTGGTCAGTTTTGTATCGTTAATTATTAACATCAAGCCAAGGAAACCGAAAAGGTGATACCAATTGTGTGCAGTTGAGCCGTACCTAGAGATAAGGATGTTTAAGTCATCTTCTGAGTAAGAGTGAGAAATGAATGTTCCGAGGTCATGCGTGCAAATTGGACCGTTTAAGGAACGAAACCCCGAGAGAAATGGATTGAACGGGAAGTTATTTATGGTCTTCAAAAGCAAGCGTTATGGAAACCCACAAGTGTACCGAGGATGATTTGAGTTTGGTATTAATGACTCACTGGTTATTGTAAGTCTATGGCATTACTGCGTTGTTACTGATAGAGACCTTGTGTCAACAAAAGTCTTGAGTGAATGAGGTTTTATAAAAAGAATTGTTATGAAACATAGTAGCCATGGTCATATTGGTTAAGCCTAATTGTAAATTTTTTTTCGAGTTTAGATTGGGATTAGAATTGTATCGGTTATGATTGCAGCAGTACAACCCCGGTATCTAAGTCATTGGAGAGTGTGGACCGATGTCATGGACTTGTAGTTGACAAGTGAATTGTTCTATCGTTGCATGTTGCAAGTTATTATCCAATTGGTTGGTGAGAGCTCTGATGGATAAGTATTTTTCTCCGCAGGCTGTCAGCTTCTTAGCATGGGTTGAGAATTCGTGTTATCTCCGTTGTTAGGCTTTGAAAGCATATTGGAAGGAGACAGATGAAAGAATTCAGTTAGATTGTTGAGGATCAAAAGATAATTTTATTTCTAAGTGGGTCGTCTATGGCGGGATACCAAAAGAATGAAATGTCCGATATAAATGGTTACAGTTGTGATGTAAGACCAAGTGGAATTGATAAAGGAAGTCGTTTGCCAACTTTTGTTATAGCGTTAGTGATTAGAGGATCTTAATAAGATGCTTTTGTTAAGAAATTGTACAAGGAAGGGATCTCACCAAGATGCCTTGTGGAACCTTGTCGAGGTTAACCGGAGTATTTTGTCTCGTGTTGAGAATCAATGGAAGGTTTTAACGTGGCATGTTTCTTCGACGGAAGGATGGGACTAGGTGATTAAGTATAAATCAACAAATAGATTGTGAAGGTAGTAAGTTGGAAATTAACCCGATGTTGGAAACAACCGTGTGAACATGGACGCGAATTTTGATTCGTTGCGAAACGAGGACTTTGAGCCGCAAAGTCAGACTGGAATTTGAGTATGTCAGGATAAATATGAATCTAAGATAGTGTTGTAAACTATCGTGAGGATGAGTAAAGGAAATTCGAGGGCGAATTTAAATTTAAGAGGGAGAATGTAATACCCCGTATTTAATTAAACACCCTGGATAATATTAATTAGGATAAATTAGTATTATCTGACTCAAAGATATTTCTGGATATTCTCAAATTGGACCCATTAGTATACTAACTATCGTATATTGGTATAATATACATTGTTTGGTTTTTAAGAGAAAGAGAAACAAGTTATGTATTATAAAAGGAAAATAAAGGAAAGAAAGTTGGTAAGAGAAAGAAAAGAGAAAGAAGGAAAAAGAAGAGAAAGAAAGAGAGAAGAGAAGAAGAGGAAGAAAAACCCTAAGGAGGAAATGCTTGGATTATCACCATTTCTCCACCAAATCTTCATCTTCACCAACCTCCTCTTCATTGGCAAGGTGTGTTCTTAGTTAGAAACCTTTTCTTTGAGTTTTGGTTGAATTTGTGAGTTTTAGGGTTTTGTAGAAAATCTAAGAATTGATAGATTAACGGTTAAAAACTCGATTAAATGGAAGTATAATGTCTAATATATGTTCATATACATGTTTGGTGATCGATTCTTCTGTATTGGTGATGTTTGGGTCGAGTTTGAAATGGAAATGTAGTTTCCCGTAAGCCTGAGAAATTCTGGAATCGCAGAGCTCGCTCAACGAGCAGGAGCTCGCTCAACGAGAAATGCAGGAAGTTCCTCGCTCAGCAAGACCTGGGAGTTCAGTTTTGTGTCTTTAAATTGTAACTTGTGATCCGAGAATCCTTTTTTAGTGCTCCACATATTGATTCGAAGCTGGGAATATTTACCAATTAATGATACTAAGAGATATTACGTTTACCCGACTTTTATCCGATTTTTCCGATTAACCGAAATTATGTTAGTTAGTGAATTTTGGAAGGTATGCCTAATCATGAGGATTGATTGAGAGTAGATACATGAGATCACTGTGAGAATTGTTTAATTGAGATAACTAGACTAAAATGTTAGGATTATATGTTTACAAACTATAATTTAAAAGTATCAAGAATGGAGAAAGAGTGAGGAAATCTTGCCATAAACAAGTAGTGTGTCCTAGTAGTGCAACTAGGATTGTTGGGTGGTATAACTTGTGGGATGCCTAGTTTTACCTAGGTTGTTTTGAACCATTAGCGTGTTATACACTAGGCCTCCGTAATAGTCTTGTGTAAGTCTTGAGGTTGGTTATCTTTAGTCCCACGGGAAACATTCGTAAAGATTTGAGGTGTGTATATTACGAGACCCTCCGTATTAGTCTCGTGTAAGTCTTGAGGTGGGTAGAACTTGGTCCCACGGGAAGCATCCGAAAAGGCTAGAGGTGTGTATTATACGATGTCCTCCATAAAGTCTTGTATAAGTCTCATTGTGGTTACTTTGTGTTTCGCAAGAGCATCCATAAAGATTGAGGTACCGGTTGTATAGATGCATGTATTTTTGGTTGAGGTGTGTATGTCATGAATCCTTCGTAAGGTCTCGAGTAAGACTTTGGGTGGGTTACTTTTAGTCCCACGTGAAGCATCCGTAACGACTTGAGGTAAGTGCTACCCTGATTAGACTATGATCTTGAGTAAGTCTTGAGGTGGGTTACTTTTAGTCCCACGTGAAGCATCCGAAAAGGTTGAGGTTAGTGTTATATCAAATCCTCCGTAATAGTCCTGAGTAAGTCTTAAGGTGGGTTATCTTAGTCCCACGGGAAGCATCCGTAAAGGCTTGAGGTAGATGTTTCACTTGTTTAGGGGTGTGAACGTTGTGTGGACCGTTGTTCCATCTCGTACCGGATCCTTTTGAGAAGTGACCAAGGGCTTGGGTTAGTTTTGATAGAACCTTGTAGAGCCGAGAGAACTCTAATATAGAGAACCCACTGAGATGTTGTTATCTCACCCCACTATTGTTGTTGCTTTTCAGGTTCCTTTTGCAAGTTTGATTTACAAGTGGAGTTATGCTCGAGATGTTTCAAGTGAAGCATAGTTTTAGTCTTCCGCTGTGTACTTCTGTATCTTTTTACAATAATGGATATTGTATTGTTCTTAGCTTTTATTCTTTTAGTATGATTTCCATGTCTTGTGCCATAATTTGTATAGTTTTAGAGTTTGGACAAGAATGTGAATCATACTAGTAGGTATTTATGATGGTGTCAATACCAAAACTTAACACTGTATGATATTATTCTAGATATATTTTATATGGGTGTTACAACCGTTTCCAGAGGGTGTAAGAAATCGCTCAAGATATCCACCTCCTCGCCAACATCGGGACGACCGTTCACGCTCTGCTTCGCATAGCTCTAGTGACGAGGATGAACCCCGTGGCCCCTCTACGAAGAGATCATGTCTACTAGGCTCCCAAAAGGGCTCAAGAAGCCCCCCCTGGGGACCTACGACAAAACAAAGGACCTAGACTAGCACATTGAGAACATGGACGCCCTATTTCATTACAGGGGCATCCGAGGAGCAATTAAGTGTCGTCTCTTCTCTACGAAGCTAAGGAAAGGAGCTGTGACCTGGTACAAAAGCCTTCCTCACGAGTTCATCAAGTCATGGAGGCAACTCGGGAGAACATTCTCTCGACACTTCACCGCTTCACGATGTCCCCAAAAAACTGAAGCCTCCTTGGAAGAAATCATCCAAGGCAAAGAGGAACCCCTGCGCACCTACATTAAGAGGTTCAACAAAGAAGTCATTCAGGTCTCAACCACGAATGATATGAAGTATTACCTTCTTGAGCGAGGACTCCGTCCCCACAGCGACTTCAGGAGAGTTGTGGGCATCAAGACATCCACTACGCTTGACGCCTTCCTCCTCAAGGCACAAACATACATTCAATATGAGGTGAAAGAGGCAGCCAGTTCTTCCTAGGAAACGTGGCATAACGAGGATGCTAAACCATCTAAGCATGACGACCCCTCGACATCCCGTCGGGGATGAGAAAATGGAAAGGAAGATGGCTCGCGTGAACCGTGGGAGCATAAAAGCCCAATCGTGAGATTTCACGATTACATGCCCCTCACAACGACCAGGGAGAAGATCCTCTCTGAGTGTGCCAACTCCGAGTTCTGCCAAGCTGGTGTTAGATTCCCTAAACAGCTCACGGACAAGACAAAATACTGTCGGTTTCATAATTCCCATAAGCATAACACCGAGGAATTCATCCACTTGAAGAATGCCATTGAAATCCTCATTCAAGATGGTCATTTAAAACAATTCACTAAGAATAAGGAGGCTCCTCGGCAGGAGGTACAAGAAGCCCGAAAATCCGAAGAAATTATTCCACTGGTTGCAGAGGCCAATCTTCAGATCGCTCTCAGCATCATACGACCGGAAGACTTCTACATCCCCAAGTCGTACAATGGTCCTGCGTACTTCACCGCCTATAGCTTGTGGGAGTCTTTCCTGTCTGCAATGGTTATCTTAGGGGGAGGTCCCAACAAAGTTACAGTGGAATCAGTAAAGTGACACATTGATCAACTGATCAGCACCAGTTC
The DNA here is from genome assembly GCA_963966055.1 of Lathyrus aphaca. NCBI lineage: Eukaryota > Viridiplantae > Streptophyta > Magnoliopsida > Fabales > Fabaceae > Lathyrus > Lathyrus aphaca. The sequence goes on from OZ014521.1 coordinate 149,588,827, forward strand.
TAACCAAGGCTCAACTCTTGACCCTCCCCGTGGAGGATCTGCTCCTATCTCTTTCTATAAAGAAGACCTCCTCAGCGAGGGCACCTAACGTCAACATTCATCTGCTCGTGTGCGTGAAGATGGCCAACTTTGACGTCCGGAGGATCCTAGTCGACTAGGGAAGCTCCGTTGACATCATGTATTCCCAACTGTTCGCAACCTTCCAACTCAACGAGACACATATGACACCCTATGCGGGCTCAGATCTCCAAGGATTCAACGGGACTGTCTCTAGGCCTTGGGGTTACGTCGATTTGATTATAACTTTTGGAGTGGGGGAAACCGCCAGGTCCATTAAAGTACAATTCCTCGTGGTCGAGTGCCCGTCCCCATATCAATACATCTTGGGACGACCTATTCTAGCCGAGATCATTGTCGTACCTTCCACAATGCACCTAAATATGAAATATTATACTTCTTCGAGACAGGTGGCTGATAACACTAAATTTCACCGTATTTCTGACTCCGATTTCGCATGAATTCTTAGTTTTTATTGCTATTTTGTTATGTTATTACTTTGTTTTTCTTTATTTTCTGTTTTTCTATGTAATCAGGGCCTAAATCGAGAAAAGGAGCAAAAAAGGAGCTGAAACAGACAAAAATCAAGTTTTTCAGCTTTTTGCCCTTATGGCATCCACCATGGCTGGCGCCACGGGGTCAGCCATGACGTGGACACGTCTCAAGACCACTCCACAACTGCCAAGAGCCCACGATCCCCACTTTCTCCACCAATTTACACCCATGGCGGGCGCCATAGGCCTGTGGCGGGCGCTATAGGCCTGTGGCGGGCGCCACAAGGCAAAAACCTTTCCCTCCACTTTTTAGTGGAGGGGGGCATCCTAGTCTTTTCCCATTTAATGTTTGCCTATATATAGGACTTTAGAATTTCGTTTTTAGCATCCAAACTTAGAATATCTTAGGCATATATCAGTTTTAAAGTAGTAATCACTTCACATCGGGGTGTTACTACAATCGAGTGTTTGAGTCTGTATACGTCTGTGTGATCGAGTTTTGGAGCACTCTGGGAGGAAGTTAATCCTGCCGCCATTTTAATTCCAGTTCGTATTTTATTTTTCTGCACTCACTTTATTTTATTTACTTCCCGCATCGCCTTACTTTATTTATTATCCGCACTCGCACTTTACTTAATTTTATTTTCGCACTCGCTTTAAATACTTTTATTTCCGCACTCGCTTTACATACTTTTATTTCTCGCACTCGCTTTAGTTTCTTTATTACCCGCACTCGCACTTCTTTTATTTATTTATCCGCACTCGCACTAATTACTTTTATGAAAAATAATAAAAAGAACTTTTACTTTACCATGTCTAACTAAATCCATAAAGGTTAGAATGTAAGGATCGTAATTGACCCAGTAATCCGTATAACTGTTCGTAGAAACACTTAAGGGCTACTTTAACTTTCAATTTAAGTTTAATTGTTTTTAACTATTTCAAAAACAGCCAAAAGCGCTTTGTCTAGTTCATTTGGAGTTTTTAGATTAAAAAGAAAAGAGATTTTAAAACAATTTTCGGACGCGTTAAGAAGTTTAGAGTCTGGTTCGTGAGAACCTCTTTTTGCTAAGAAATCCAGGTTAAAATACTTTTCAACTTAGTTAAGATACTATATTTCTTAAAAATAGGTTTACTACTCTAACGCAGTACGCACCTTTTTATCTGTGACAATAGGAGGGGTTGATTAGAGAGTACAACTCGGTTCTGAATACGCGAAAGCGACAGTTCCTATTAAATTGGTTCTTTTCAAAGTGGAAAACATTGCTCATAAGTAGTTCTATTAACAAGTACCGGATTATCAATTGATTATGTGAATTACATTCGAGCATGTCTTTATTAATTGTTTAAAATTATTATTCTATTTACCATTGCACACTCTTTAAAACCATTATATTCAGTTGCCTTAGATACACACCATAACAACAGGTACGATAGATTGACACTTGGTCTCTGTGGATTCGACAATCTTTTATATTACTCTGACGTGTTCGTACACAAACACACATCAGTGGCCACCCTCCACGGGGACATAGAAGTTGCTCGCCGATGCTACGAAGCTGCATCCAAAGGACTCAACACCATCACTGCCAAGCCAAAGCAAGCCAAGGTCAAGCTCCTCTGCAGCTCTGAGGAACCAAAGTCACTTCCTCGAGTAGATTCCATCGAACTTGACAACAGGTTCACCGATGAAGAAGAACAAGCACATATGGTCACAAAGCTTTCTTCATCTGCTCGCCTCATGCCCAACGGAGACTTCGAGCTAGTTGCTTTGGGGGATCCCGTAAAAGGGGTGAAGATCGAAGTGGACCTCCCAGACCTTGCAAGGAAATAACTAAAAGCATGCCTCAGGGAGAATGTTGATTTGTTAGCATGGATTTCAGCTGAGATGTCAGACTTGGACCAAGAAACAGTATGCCATCACCTGGCCATAGACCCTTCAATTCGTGCAGTCGCACATCGGAGGAGAAAGCAATCCCAAGAAAAGGTAGAGGCCGTTGAGCTGGTCGTAAAAGACCTCCTAGAGGCATATTTTGTAACAGAGGCCAGGTATACCACCTAGCTCTCAAATGTTGTATTAGTAAAAAAAATTAATGGAAAATGGCGCATATACATTGACTACACCAATCTCAATCGAACTTTCCCAAAGGATGCTTACCATTTTCTTAACATTGATAAGCTGGTCGATAACTCTGCAGGTTTTAAATTTTTGTCGTTCCTCGATTCCTATTTTGGGTACAATTAAATAGACATGGCCGTGAGCGACAAGAAATACATCACTTTCATGAGCGAATCGGGCAACTATTACTACAACGTAATGCCAATCAGCTTGAAAAACGCGGGTGCTACCTACCAGCGAATGATGAATAAAGTCTTTCAAGCATAAATCAGGAACATGCTCGAATTTTACACTAACGACATGATTGTTAAATCCCACGAGGAAACCGATCATGCTCTCCACTTAAAGAAAATTTCCGATCAAGCACGCAAGTGTAAAATGCGATTCAACCCTGAAAAGTGCACGTTTAGGGTACGAGCAGGAAAGTTCCTTAGTTTTTATCTAACCTAAAGAGGAATAGAGGCTAACCCCGACAAGTTTCGGGCTTTCACTAAATCGCCCATGCCAAAATCCAAAAAATTCATCCAATCGCTAAATAGGGTGCTCACGTTGTTATCCCGCTTTGTGGCAAAAATCCTCCCATCATGCACTACCCTTCTTCAAGCTCCTCCGCAAGGAGGTCGCTTTTGAATGGACAGAAGAGTGCGAGAAAGCCCTGACACACCTCAAAAAGGCTCTGTCAGAACCCCTAGTTCTCTCCCGACCAGAGACATGAGAAACCTTATTTCTATATTTGGCCGTTGCTAACGAAGTCGTAAGCTCCGCCCTAATACGGGAAACACCCGAGGGACAAAAACCAATCTATTTTACGAGCAAAGACCTACAAGGGCCCAAGATTAGGTATCAACAGATTTGAAGAGTTTCCCTAACACTCCTCTATGCAGCAAGAAGACTTAAGCACTACTTCTTGGTGCATACGATTATAGTACGTACAGACCAACTATCATACCCTAAATTTTGACCGTTCGTTTTTTTTTTTTTTGGATCATTTTTTCTCTTCTGGCGCATTTTTATCGAATTATTTGATAGTCAGTCATTTTTTCATTATAATCAATTAATCATCAATCATGCAGTTCTATTTATTTTACTTTTAATGTCATATTTTATTCTTGATGTTTTTAGAATTACTTATTTCGCTTTAAGAATAGGAGTTTAGATTATATTAGATATTTTAGAATTAGTTTTAATTTAAATTTTATTTTGGTTCAATTCTAATGTAGAATTTTTTTTATATAAGTTAATTTAGATTTTAGTTTAATTTCAATTTCAATTTATTTAGTTTAACTTCAATTTATTTAATTCAATATAATTTATTTTTTGATAATCATTTTCAATTTTTTTTCTTTTTTTTTATTATTATTATTATTAGTTTTATTATTATTATTATTTATTTTTATTATTACTACTTTTCTTTTTTTTTCTTCATATTCAAAAAAAGAAAAATAGCAAGTGGGGTCCACTACAATGTAGTACAAACACTTCACATGGATTGCCAACTTGGAATTATCAATGGCCAAGAATCATTCTCATAAAATCACATGGATTGCCAACTTGGACTTATCAATGACCAAGAATCATTCTCACACTTCACATGGATTGCCAACTTGTATTTATCAATGACCAAAAATTATGCTCATAAAGTCACATGGATTGCCACATCAACACTCCTACCTCATTCACACTATAAATAAGATCTATCTTTCTCTCATTTGAGACTAACAAGATCACCCTTATATTCTCAAAATCTAGCACATTCATAACATATTTTTCAAAGTCAAAATTCTTTTTTTTACTTACACAATACCCATAAACATTCACCATCTTCACCACAACAACAACCTCCATCAAAACACATTCACTTTCTTCTACACAACAAGCTCAACATTTGCTAGCCTTGAAGTTTGTGAGTATCATTCATCATTTTCTTTTTATGTTTTAGTTTGTTATATATTTAAATTATTAAAAAAAATTCCTTATTAGTTTAAGTTATTAGATTGACTTAGTTTCTTCCTTTCAAAATATAGTTTTGTTTAATTTATTTATTAATGTTAGAAGTAAAGTATATATGTGATTAACACTTAAAAATATAAAAAATATTATTGTGTAGTAAGTTATTTAAATTTAGTTTTTAAGTTTAGTCGTAATTTTGTTTAGTTGTTGATAAACTAAAAATTCAAAAAGATGTGTCTTTGCTTTTCAATTCCGTTTTGATTTTTATTTGGGCCGATGATATGACAAAGCCACAATAAATCGTTTCCGATTAATCGTGACCGATATGAGGCCATCTTGTTTATTTTATTTTATTTATCCTAATTTCACAATTTATCTCATTTTTTTATTTTCTTTATTTATTTCATTTATTTCACGTACTCTTTTATCATATTAATTTCTAACGGTCTCAATCAATTCAGACACTGCACACACGCTTTCTCTTGGGCAAATTACAACGAGACCCTTTATTTCATCGCATTCTCGTGTAAAATTATTATTGTATCCCTCTCCCGTTTTTGTACGTAATTTATTTCATCCGCCTTTATTTTACCGGTTTCGTTTTCACTAGGAATACCTTTAGGAATTAGGAATCAAATCCACTTCATTCAATCAATTCATACGCCTACATTTTTCCACACACGTAAGTCGGTCACTATGTGATCGCCGTCTGCACGACTTATTGCATATCTTAATTAACTTAGCAAGGAATAGAGCTCCGGAGTCTAGCATTCTGCACGTTCTGAAACGAACCACACCTGGGCTAGCCCCACGCGTAGTGATTCGTTTACTTCTCTGTTATTAAAATTACGTTAAATCCAAAAACGTCTAAAAACAAATTATCCAACCTATTTTATAAATTTAATACGAAAATAGGGCTTCGGAGTCTAGCACTCCGCACGTTGTGGAATGGACCGCTACTGGGCTAGCCCTATTCAACGTGGTCCATTCGCCTTCCGTATTTCGAAATATCTAATCACGCAATTTAACTCGTGAAAGAATAGAGCTCCGGAGTCTAGCATTCCGCACGTTCTAGAATGAATCGCTCCTGGGCTAGCCCCACGCGACGTAGTTCATTCGCTCTTTCATACTTAAAACAACTTAAAACTCACCAACCAATTCAAATCACTTTCATAATTAATCAGCGAAAGCCGGAACTCCGGAGTCTAGCACTCCGCACGTTCTAGAATGCAATCACTCTTGGGCTAGCCCCACGCGACATGGTTCATTCGCCCTTTATAATAATAATAATTTAAAACTTTAAACAAACATATTAACAATCATTTAGAAGACAAAAACTTAAGATCAAACATTTAATCGCATAATTAAGCTAAGAGGTTCCCGTTGAGTACAACGGACGTGAGGGGTGCTAATACCTTTGCCTTGCGTAACCGACTCCCGAACTTAGAATTTGGTTTCGTAAATCATTTCTTATCCTTTATTAGGTTGTATCTATATCTCCCTTTTCTCTCGTAGAATAAATAGAATTAGGTGGCGACTCTGTTGTTTGTTTTAGGATCGTATTTTTCGAGGTACGACACCAACCCATCAGGAAGCTCCTCGGTCGACTCGACATGGCCGAAAGAATGCTCAAGTGGTCTTTGGAGTTATCAGAATTCAACATTTGATATGAAGGCAGAATAATCCTCAAAGCATAAGCCTTGGATGATTTCATGGCTGAAATGACCACCCCGAAAAGCCAGATATGTGCGTCCAGGAAATGGACCATTTTCGTGGACGGAGCGTCGAGCTCATTAGGAAGAGGAGGAGGGATTATCCTAGAAAAAGAGGATGGAATCCTAATAGAATTATTCCTCACACTTTCTTTTCCCACTTCCAACAACCAAGTAAAGTTCGAAGCTTTCCACGCAGGTATAAGACACGCCAACAACCTTGGAGCCGAGGAGATAACCATTTGTACAGACTTTCAACTCGTGGCTTTGCAAGTCAAAGGAGAATACTAAGCCAAAAACAACAATTTGTCAGAATACTTGGCCCTGGTCAAGGAGAAGATTGCAAAGTTCACATCTGTAGAAGTCAAACATGTTCCCCGTGAACACAACGTGCGAGCAAATGTTCTATCAAAACTCGCAAGCACGAAAAAGAAAGGCGGGAACAAATCTATCATTTAAGAGATACTTCCTCACCCCAACATTGAAAAATTATCCTCAATGATAGACATAAATGTCATCGGCGATGCCAACTATTGGATGACCCCGGTCTACAAATGTTTAACTAGTGATGAGTTTCCTGACGACCCAAAGGAAGCTAGTATAGTCAAACGACGAGCTTGCTTGTACGTATTGGTCGAAGGAAAACTCTATAGGTGGGGATTCTCAAATCCCCTCCTCAAGTGCGTCAAAGAGGAATTGATTTTGCATATCCTGCGTGAAATCCATGAAGGCATCAACGCCCAACATTTAGGCGGGAAATCTCTAGCAAGGAAAGCTCTTCAGGCAGGATATTAGTGGCTAACAATGCAGATCGATGCCAAAGAACACGTGAAAAAATGCGATAAATTCCAACGACATGGGAACATGCACTTGGCACCTCCAAGCGAGCTTAAGACGATGTCCTCCTCGTGGCCAGTCGCATGGTAGGGCCTGGATATCCTTGGTCCTTTTGTCGTCAGTTTGAACCAGAATAAATATATAAGAGTCGGAGTAGACTACTTCACAAAATGGATAGAAGTTGAGCCTCTAGCCAAGACCACAACCCTCAACATATAGTGTTTCTTCAAACGTAACATCCTCGCTCATTTCGGAGTACCTCAGTCCATTGTTACTGACAATGGCACCCAATTCACAAATGAAAACTTTGAATAATTCGTCGCCAATGTTGGGACCAAACAACACTTCGCGTCAGTCGAGCACCCGCAAACCAATGGGAAGGCCGAAGCTACAAACAAGGTCATCCTCCAGGGACTCAAGTGAAGATTAGATGAAATCAAGAAACAATGGGTATAGGAATTACACAGTGTTTTGTGGGCGTACCGAACCACACCCCATTCTACAACCGGGGAAATCCCTTTTCAATTAACGTATGGAAAAGAGGTCGTTAACCCCATAGAAATGCATATATCATCGAGGCGGAAAGAAGCCCCGATTGATGAGGATACCAATTCGAAAACTCTACGCGAAGAGCTCGATTTGGTCGAGGAAGTTCGATTAGGAGCGGCACTACGTGAGGCATCACTTAAGCAAAAAATTACCATCAGATATGACTCTAAATTCATAAAATGGGTGTTCGAGATTGACAACCTTGTCCTCGGGAGAAACCACAAAGACTCCAGAGAAGGAAAGCTAGTCGCAAACTGGGAAGGCCCATACCGTGTCCGAGAAAAAACAGAGAACGAGGCCTATTACTTAGAAAATCTAAATGGGGAAGAACTTGCTTGTCCTTGAAAAACTGAGAAACTTAAACAATACTACATTTAAGGCGTCTGTCAGTATGCTCGGATTCAAACGACGAAGCTTCAATATCGACCTAACATGCATACCTAGGTACAAGTATTGCATACCAAACTTATCTTAATTCATTACCGTAGAAACCCATCTACTGATACGTGAAACCCATCTCACTTTCTCATAGTTGCACTTACCACAACGGTATCAGATTGCACCCAACAACTCCTTCATGTTGCACTCCCGCGACTTTACCATTCACGAAAGGTCCCCCATTTCTATGCGATGATCAACCAACTTTCTTTGGCTTTCTATTCTCATTGGAAAGCTTTCAAGCTTCATCCAACCTAAATGTTTTTGAATCTATATCAACAACTATGTCTACCTTAATGTATCCTACTGATATAGAGGGTGACTTACAACAGAAGAAAGCAAATGTTTCAAACCTTAAACCTTATTTTCTACTTTTACAAAGTATTACAAGGATTAGTTCTTTTGCCCTAGGTCTAAGGACTTATATTTATAATTTTATGCTTATCCATGGGCCTTCCTTATTTGTCTTCAAATTCGTCGATGCACTGCTAATTTGTTGGAGAGAATCTTGGAGAAGATTTAAACCATATTTAAATCTTCTTTTATAATAGTTCGGGATGTCAACTCTTCAGGCTGAGACATCTCATTTGACATCTTCTGGCAGAATTCTCAACAACACGCTCCCAGATTTCTTCATTTTTATCAGTACTTTGTTTTACCAAAATTTAGTCAAACCTCCAGATCTTTCAGAATCTATGGCGATCTGGTGGCAGGTGACCTCAGGGTCAAGTCCGAGCATATCTATGGCGCTCCAGGAGAACATTTCAGTGTTTTCTCTGAGGCAAGCCTTTAGCTACTCCCCCTGCTAGTTTCGGTAGTCTAGTGACGATCTTCATGCCTTTGTCGGGGTCGTTGCTGAGGAGGATGAGTTCGAAGTCTCCATCCAGGAAGAGGCGCACGGGTTGAGGTGGTCATCAGTTGTCGGTGGGGGCCAGGTGGGCCTTCTCACCTAGGTCGTCTTCGTTGATGCATGAGTTAAGATAGGTTTCATTGACGCGAGGCAGCGACTTCTTCTCTTCAAGTCGGGCCTTCTTATTCTTGTTGGTTTCATGTTGATCATCATATGCCCTTTGGTGGTGGCATCAAAGAATCTTCTGGCCGTTTGAATATCTCCATGCAATGTGACTACGCGATCCAATTTGGTGTAGTACTTCATATTCAGGTGTACCGCGTGGAGGGCACAACAGACAACTTGGCTAGTGTCGGTCGTCCTATGATGCATTGGTATAGAGATGGTCATTCTAATGGACTTTGACTTCCCTGGACGTTTCATTCTCCCCGAAGGTGACAATGAGCTCCACATATCCCCAAGGTATTGTTGTGGCTCCATTGAAACCCTAGAGGTCGGGCCCTACATATGGTGATAGGTTTCTCTCGTCGAGTTTCAGCCTCTTGAATAAGTGGATGTACATAATGTCGACGGAGCTGCTCTGGTCGACCAGAATTCGGTGAACATCGAAATTTTCCATTTTTTCTCTTACTAGTAAGGGGATGCTAGAGTTGGGAGATCCCCCGAGCAGCTCTTCGAGGTAGAACAAGATGGGGTTGGATCTTCCCCGAGCTTTAGTTAAGGTCGCCAACTAGTAAGGAGTGGCGTGCATGATTTCATCAATTTTTCTTTTCATTGAGACTATGACATTTTCGTTGTTCAATCCACCACTGGAAATGACCATGGATATTAGGAAGTTTTCCCAAGGGTTGTGTGTCACCAAGTAGGAAAGCTATGTAATTCCCTCGGAGACGTGGAAGTCCTCTGGTCGAGACACACATAATGGTGACCTGAAAGGGAGTGCTATCGGGCGGAGTGTCTTCTTGGTCCTTTTTTGTGACGTGGTCGTCCTGTCAGGGAGGCTCGCTTCTCTTGGTGTATTGCTTGAGGTGTCTTTCCTTGATTAGTATTCCAATTGTGTCCTTTAGGTAGATGCAGTCTTCCGTGACGTGACCATGACTCCCGTGGAAACGAAAATACTTGGACGTGTCGTTATTGGGCTTATGTTTCATTTCTTTGGGGTGTGAAGACATGGCTTCTCAAACGATTTTGATGACGACAACAATGCTTTGACAACGTATCATGCAAGCTCAAAAGTAATTAGATCAAATACATTGAATATTGAACAAAATTGCACATTATATCAAGTCTTAAAGTATTATCATAAAATTGATCAAAGGTATTATCAATTACTTCATAGTAAATACGCATACAAGTATTCTAACTAATCTTCATTCATGCCAGGATTCATAAAAATATTGGTTGCATTAAAACCTTTTTTACTATTTTGTTTCTGCAAGTATTTTTCAAAACAAACTTCATGTAACCGGTTAATAGGTAGGTAGTAACCGATTACTCTTCACAAATTTTGAAAAATAAATAAAGACGCTACGTTAAGTAACCGGTTAATGCATATACGTTAACCAGTCACCACTGTGTTCGGTAACGAAATTTGGTAACTTTTCATGAAAATATTTTTTGTTTCTTTGTTTGGAACCATGTCATCCCTTCATATTTTAAACTTGTTTGGAGAGGTGTTTTATGCACTATATAAGCAATATTTTTTCCAGATTTTCAAGTCACCTCCTACAATTTTCATAATCATTTTTCACTCAATTCTTCTTACTTTCGAAATCTTCTAAAAGTGCTCATATTATAAACTTTCATTGATTGAAACTTTGCTTTAAACTTTTGAAATTATCATTTTAGTTTCATATCATATTTGAGAGCACTTGTATACATATTGTGAGTGATAATCATTCAAGGGAGAAGATCAATTATTCAATTGATATACATTGAAGATCCAAATTTATAATAATATCAAAATATTCAGAATTTCTTGTTACTTAAGTCATAACTTATTTATCAGGATTATTGATAATAAGTTTGTGAGATTATTTCTTGTTATTAGGGGTGTAGATGCAAGAGGTTCATTTGTGAGAAATTGAGTCTCGGTTGGACTTTAAATATTGTAACTCCAAGAGGATTGTTCTTGGTGTGTTAGAGTTGTATAGAAAGATATAAGGTTGTGTTTTCTAGGAATCTAACATTATAGTGGAAATCTCTTTCATGTTGAAAGGGGATTGAAGTACTCTTGGACCGTGAGGGGAACCAGTATACATCGTCGTGTCATTTACTTTCCACATTTTATCGCATTCATCACTTAGAATTCTTAAGAAAGTAAAACATCGAAAATCGGTAAAAATTCAAGAAAACTTTATAAAGCCTAATTCACCCCTCCCTCTTAGGCATACCTCTGAGTTACAATTGGAATCAGAGAAAGTTATAGGTAACGTGTTCCTAAAGATCCATAATGGCTTCCATAATCCCGATTTTCAAAGAAGGTGGTAGCAGTAACAAACCTCCACTTTTCTCTAGTGAATATTTCAATTTTCGAAAAATGAGAATGAATGCTCACTTGGAAGCACAAGGAGAGGGAATATGGGAATCTTTTGAAAATGGTCCACATGTTCCTGTTACGGTGATCAATGGTGAATGCTCCGACAAAACAAAATGTGCGCTCAATGAAGATGATAAGAAAAGATTGTTAAATGACAAGAAAGCCATTAATATTCTTCAAAGTGCGTTAAGTAAAGACAAGTTTTTCCGGATTTCACAATGTAAATCGGTAAAGGAAATATGGGATACTTTGGTGGAAACTCATGAAGGAACCGTTGAAGTGAAAATATCAAGATTGAATACTTTAAGTCAAGAATAAAAAATGTTTATAATGCAACCCGAAGAATCCATTGTTGCATTACAAAATAGATTTGTTCACTTGACTAACCAACTAATTGCTCCCGAGAATACTTTCACAAATGACGATCTAAATCTTAAGGTGTTAATATCTTTGACTCAAGAATAACAACCAAAGGTAACGACAATTTCGGAAAAGAAAAGTTTATCAACCATGACGTCCACGTCACTTTTTGGAAAACTCTAAGAACATGAACTTGAACTTGGAAGGCTTGAATAACATAAACATCAAGAAAAGAAATCAAAAGGAATCACTTTAAAGGTAGAATCAAAATATGATCAAAATGATGGTGCAATGGACGAAGACGAAAACTTTATGCTTCTAGTAAAAAGGATTGGTAATTTTTTTTTGGCAAGAATGACAAAAACCTTCAACTATTCAAAGAGAAAGAAACACTTCAAGAAAAGGGAGACATCCACGTCAAATCAAGATGTTACTTTCTATGAATGTGGAAAACAAGGTCACATCAAACCAGATTGTCCAAAACTTCCAAAGAAAACAAGTTTCAAAGGCAAGAAAGAATTCAAGAACAAAAAGGCTTACATTGAATGGGAGGACAACGAGATTAGTCCATCATCGGAATCGGAGAGCGTTGAAAGCGAAAACTTAGCATTAATGGCTTCTCACCACTCCGAAGATGAAAGCAATGAGGCTAATAATTTATTCTTTATTTATGATGACAATACTCAAGGTGAAATTAATGAACTTCTAAGTGAATGCAAATTTTATATTAAACTATTGCTTTTCAAAAGAAACAAATAACATCCTTGGAAGATAAAATTGTTAATATGGAAAAAGATGATAAGGATGTAAAAGAAAAAAATTATACTTGAAGAAAGACAAATTTTTGTTTGCAAAAAGTGTGAGTCACTCTCTTTTCAAATTGTACAATTGAAACGAGTCCTTGAAAGATATGAGAAAGGACAAGTTAGATTAGAAATGGTACTTACCCAACAAAGATACTCAAATGACAAAAGTGGACTTGGATATTCTAAATTTTCTAAACCAAGATCCAATAAAACAATTTTTGTAAAGGCAAATGACCAAACAATTAAAGAGAAAGTGAACTAGCCTAAATAAGTTCATCGCCATCCTAAGAAAAAGAAGTTTGCTAAGAAAAAGTCTTATGTTCCTAGGTACAAAAGCAATTTTGACTGGTTGAGGGCATGAACCATTGTCGCCAATGTCGAGTCCGCGTTGGCGGGTATAGGAATGGGCTTAAAGAAATCGAGGACCACATATTGATGGACACCACCGTTAGCCACAGGTTTAGAAGTGGGGTGGTGATTCGCCCATCTCTGGAGTCAGCTTCGTGGATGACATGGAGATTGTCATCCTCGCCGACGCGGAAGTTGACGAGAGTTGCGTCGTGGTTGTCGCCGTGTTCGCTAGTTATGATGGTTGGTTGATGGAAGTTAATGCTTTGGTCTTTTGTTCAAGGGAGAAAGACGAGGGCGAAGAGGTTTCCCAGAGACGACACCACTGATCTAACCTGATCAGAATTGACCTTCAATGGCTAGCACAACTCCGGTGATTGAAGAGGATGAAGGTGTACCTGCAAGGTACTCCGATGCCAAAGTAAGAATAAGAACGGATGGAAAGCAAGTACAAAAAGTAAGAGTAGGAAATGTTCAGAATATCTGACCCTCTAGTGAAATGGAGTATTTATAATATGCCCACAGCTCTCGGCCAAGGTTCCCATTGAGAGATGGATTTTCAAGCCCACAATGATAACTGCCAGGATCTGCGAAGAAGCAGGGAAAGACCTAGCACGTGGTCTTCATCCCGGTCCAACTGTCCCTTAATTCTAGGAGTGATAAAAAAATATTTTGTGGGGTGGTTGGTTGCGCGTTACTGATGAGCGTGAGGGAAACGTCCCCCAACAGTCATATATATTTGGACCTCATTGGGCCCTTCATAATGTTGGTTTGGGTTGTGTCCGACGGTAGGACAACCCATGGTCCAGTCAGGACTGGATCGTTCCCGACGGTAGGGTAGTCCAAGTCCCAGTCCAGAAATATATATATATATATATATATATATATATATATATATATATATATATATATATATATATATATATATATATATATATATATATATATATATATATATATATATATATATATATATATATATATATATATATATATATTATCAATCTAATATAATTATTTTTCATTCTTTTCTCGTCTAAGTGCTTCAGCACTAATAATTTCAAAATCAATCACTAAACTTCTTACACAAATAGTAAAACAATAATGATTTGAAACTTAAATTCTACTATAAAGCGTTAATGATTGTTTAACATTAGATATCACTAACGTTTCTTGTAAGTTTTCTTTCTTCCATATCTTTTAACGACTTTCATTTAATCAAAGTTCATTTTAAAGGGATTTTTTATCCATAGATTAATAACGATTATTTTTTATATATTCAACTTATATAACAAGACAATAGGTTAAACTAATATTACAATCCTTATGTTGATGAAATATTTATAATTACAATGAAAGAAACATCGTTTGTCAAATTTATTGCAAATACATCAACAAACATTATAATACAAATGACTCTAATGCTTATATTATTTTATCATGTATCAAATGCATTTACCTGGGATTGTCTATGGTTTAAAGCTCATAAACTTACAATTGAAAACCGTTTAATGGATGATAATCCAGAATATGATATGAAAAAAGATAACCTGGTTGTTGAATGCTACGGAAGTTTTCGAGTATATTACGTTCTAGATCCAATTTTAACTTTTACATATTGTGATTATATTTTGGGAAGAGTGGAACTTTGTGAAGTTTATGTAATTGGTCATTTTGATTGGAACCCTAGATGGGAACCTACTGCTGATAAAAGTCTTGAATGTTTAAAAGGTTCTGAATGCAAATGGCAAATACGCAGAGATAATCCTTATGTTTATGAACCAAGTCGTAATGCATTTGTAAAAAAAGAGTATTCAAAGCGATAAAAAATGTGATGATAAATTTTAATATAACTAAAGTTTCATTTTGAATAAAGTTGAAGAATAATTTGCATTAATTTAAATATCTCATACAAACTTGGTACTATATATCTCCGTCTCACACTATTGTATTTTAATCATGTTATTTTTTAAATCCGATATTTGATTCAAAAATTGACTAATTCAAAAGATTTATTTATTGGTTTCAAGTATTAAACTATAATTGTTTTGGTTTAAATTCAGAAATTATTTTTAATAATATTGACATTATTGACAACTATTCTAAATAAATTTTGAATCATTTCTTTCAAATTACCAAGTCAACGGAAACTCACACCCTCTTGCACAAAATAAAATAATAATATAATAATGATTATTTTCTTTTTAAGAAAATAAAATAATGATTTAAGACTTGAATTCTAGTGTAAACTTTTAATGATTATTTAACATTAGATATAATTAATGTTCATCATAAGTTTTTTTTCTTTCTCATATCTTCTAACGACTTTCATTTAATCAAAGTTCCTTTTAATAAGTTATTTTTATCTATAGATTAATAACGACTTTTATTTCTATCTATTTAACAACACAACAAGAAAATTGATTTTCCGTGACTTTCAAAAATTGTCACTAGAAATCAATAATCTGTAGGTATATGTCTCTACGACTTTAAGTGACGCTCACCTTTGGCTCAACTTTAAGGGGGTGTGGTGTGACATCAAATTGAATGTCACAATAACTTTTAGCTATAGCTAAACTTTTACCTACAATTACAATCACTGTCACTATATGTTGTTGAAGGAGCGAAAAACACAAGGAAGGGGGGGGGGGGAATTGGGTTTTCAAAAACAATGATAATAAAAGACACTTTGATTTATCCTGGTTCGTTTGAACTCAAACTACATCCAGTTCATCCGCCAATGTGAGTTGTCTCTCTCAATGAGGTCTTAATCCATTATTCAAAACTTGAATACAACCACTAAGACCTATAGTCAAAGTCTTCTTGAGTCTACTAACTACACTAGTCACTCAAGGAATTTTACAAAAGTATTATTTACGCGCAGAAGAAGAAGCTTCAATTTCTTCAAATGATCTCCTTTTATAAGCGTTTGATGGAGAGATTCGTTGAGAACATCCGGTGTCATTTTTGGAAGATTGTAAATTGTCATAATGTCCTTCCAAAAATAAAAGATATTGTTCTCATCCATTATTCTTGATTCTCTCTTATTGCCCTTTATTATGAGAATCAGAATGTACTTAATTTACATCAGAGTATGTTTGAATTTTTGCAGCTATAAAAACGTAGTTGATGAGAATTTCTTTCTCCCATCAGATCTTCTATGAGTGATGCACTTAGCTTTGTATGCCATTAGAATATGCTGAGCAACTTAGAGATAGTCTTCTCATAAGAACTTCTATCCTGCACATAGAGGATAATTTTAGTGCTATAATTTGTTCTTATAAAATATTGTTATCGTCAAAACTCTATCAGGGAAGTATAATCAAAATCTTGTTCTAACAATTGTTCTGGTTTTATATATACTAAAAGTTATACCTACAATTTTATAGGTGTCACTAAAACTTATATAAAATAAGTACTAAAAATTATACCTACGATTTTATAGGTGTCACTAAAACTTATATAAATATAAATTTCTATTTTATAAATATAATTTTTATTTCAAACTATAATGATTACTGTTCACACTAATGCATGACTATATATCTCACAGATTTTATAGTTGGTCCACTAATGCATTTTTCAGAAAATGGTCCACCTTAAACAGACTGACATATGTTCTATAGGAGAAAACTATACTATTATTAATTAGTTTTCGGGCCTTTTGGAAGACATAACATGTCTCAGAAAGTCACATAACATAGAAAGGAAAAGTCATCATAACCATTATTATTATAAGAAACTACACTTCAAACAAGGGGAAACATAGCCTAGTATCTCCTATATGCCAACTCCTTTATAACATCAGTAAGACCCTTTTCATGAATGTAATGTCAGAGACAGTGCCTTAAAGTTCTAACAATGGAGAACATAGGATGGCTATCAAAGAATGCCTTTACTTCCTTTGCCTTCTCAAGGGAAGCAAACTGCACCAACAGAAAGTAGATAAATTTCCACATCAACATGTTAGTAGTAAAACTAAAACAAACTGGCGTATACAACCAGCATGAATTTTTTTTTACAATCTTAACAAACATGACACGTATGCAAACCGACATGAATAAAATTAAAGCCATTGGTGAAATAGATAAGTGTAATATAAAAACAAACTCAAATTAAAGCCATTGACTCTTTAACTCTTAAGCATATGATATGTGATAGGTCAATACAAACGCCTAAGCACCCTAGAGACAATAGAACAATAATAAACAAATATGCTCTTAAAAGTAATTCATCATTAACATGCAATGAAACTGAACCCAACATGACCATTTTCGATTTTTCCATTATAAATGACTATAATTCTCTCTCTAATTTCTATATTAACAATTGTAGTAGCTTCTAGCATTAAGAAAAATCCATGATTAAAAACAGAGTACTTATTGACTAACATTCTAACTTAACATCAAAATATATACCATATCATACACTTAGAAATGACATAATAAACATCTTAACAATGCCGAAAATATAACGCATAAAAAAACTGCACACCTATGTATACAAGTTTGTAATTCAGGAACTCCAGAATGAAATTTTTTATGTAAAAGTTTAAGAAGCTGACCACCACGGATATCGACGCGCTCAATCTCTAGGATGAGCTCATACAAAGGTGGAAAAAGGGTAAAAAAAACTACAAAAACACAACAAAACAAAACAAAAACAAAGTCAGAGTCAAACTAAACATTAAAAAGTAAGGGAAGAAAGGAAAAAAAAAGAGTAAATCATTGTCACCTTTCTTCACAATTACCAAGTTCAAAACATAGAGGTGAAGGCTGACAATGCATCCACAAACAGACTTCCTTCTACGCTCTCCATTACGCCTTTCGTGTCCACAAGAACAAGGAGCACCTAAAATATAAAGTAATAAAACATAAGCAGAGAAGACATATAAAACAACACTGAACAAAGAACTAGAAAAAAGAGCATAATGTTTATTCCCTAGTGTAATCTAACCACTGCAAAGCAAACATAACTATTTTTTTTTCTTTAGGTGCACCTTGCACTAATTTAATTACACTTTAGATTATGGAATTCAACCTATAGTTGTTTCATATTATATTACAATTACATGTTCATTTTTCTAATAGCCAATACAATCATTGAGTAGTAAAGTTTTTTTATTCTTATTGATTGTTTGGACTTCTTAACAATTTTCCTTCAACATAGTATTAAATTACCATACAACGACAACAAAAAACTATTTGAAAATTCACAAGCAGTACCTTTGTAGATCAGTAAAACCACAACAGAAACTAGTACATATCTCAACTTTTTCAGTAAATTTTCATAATGCTTCAAAACAAAGTTATAGATGATATATTGGGGAGTTGATAAGAAAATTGATAATAATAACAATTCTAGAACAGTTCATCAAGATTCTCCACAACTTACGCTAACCACTTCATTCAAATGTGTGCTCTCTAGCTTTTATTGGAAAGTGTTGATATACTACTATACAAATTTGAAATATCAAGACATCCAACTCCCAAGTCCCACCAGTTCACGATCTGAAGTAGAGCCTTGGTTAGCTAGCTTTTGAATGCTGGAAGAAAATTCTACAGCCTAAAGTAGATTGATAAATGTCAATGGCAGATCACTTAAAGACAATCATAAATAATAATGAAAAGGTTTGAACATTTAAAATACTACCAGGCTCCAGACAGGAAAAAAAATATGAAGCAATGTGCACAAACTATTTATAATAAACTCATAACTTAAGTAAAAGATGTAAGAAACCTTTTGAACCAACCTATCAAGACACACATTAGTCATGTGTCCGCAATTTCCATATTAAATATTGCTTTCCAGTCCATATCAGTTATTCAACCCATTTATCATGACTAAGAAATTTAGATTCATACCTTATCTGTGAGGATTCCACAAAGCATTTATCATGACTAATAAACCTTTCAACGATATCTAGAAAGTTTTAAGATTTGAAGCTTTGTCAATCAAAAGCAAAATCTCAATACAATTACTCAACTAATCTATCCTCAACGGTGTGATTCAGGTCAAAGACATGAAACTATATTGTATATGAAAATTCCATTAAAGCCAAAAATGACAAAAATATAATCATTTGGCAATTGATTATCAATCAACCTGGCAAACACCAAAACATGTTCCCCGAAACATGTCCGATTTAGAGAAGAAGAAGACAATTATATACCGAAAGAACTTGGAAAGATTCAACAACTTTTATACAATGCATAACACCAAGACACATAACAAAAATAAATTTCTTCAAGAATCAAGAATATAACCAAAATAATAGTGGCAATAACAGTAGTTCTTTAAAAATATACTATAGCAAAATTCCCTCAAATCATCGAGTGTGAATCATGACTGAAACAATTTTTGGTCATACTTTACTTACTTCCCGGACAAACTCCCTATTCCTCTAGGAAACATAGGGTTAGGAACAAAAAAATCCACTCAAACTCAATACATTTCCACACAATTAACTTATACTTAATCAAAAATTCAAAAAAGTACGTACATTAGCAATCTCGAACTAGTAATTCTTGCAGAACCTACAAATCGACACAAGGACTTGAATGATAATGCATGACTCCTGTCAAATATGTTCAAAAATTCAAGCATCCAACGACAAGAAGAACCAATGCATGTTAAAAAATGCAATAATCCAAAGGGATGATGATATAAAGATAGAAGTGTTGAGATGTGTGACAAATAAAGAACTAAAAAGTTGAAAGATGCCTTTTTCTTAAAAGTATTCAATCAAACACAAAACTTGCATATGAATTAAGAAAAGTTAAACACTTTCAACCAACCCAGGATTTGAAAAACAATAAAAAAAATATAACTACATCTTCAACTGATAGTAGTAGGTGGCAATATTATAGGAAAATGGGATAAACATTGGATTTACACACAACCTTAAGATAAGGAAAAAAACCGGTTTCGTAAATTGTAAACTATGTTGTGTTGTGTTGATTACAAATCAGATCCAATCTAAGATTACATAACATGTACACAAACAAACACAAAAATATATGTACAAACAAACAAATAACTTAACATTGTTTAATGTAAAATTCATGTAATAATTTTTATTGTTGAAAAAATAGTAAACCAAAGTCCAAAGTATTAATTTTAATGTAAAACACGTATACTAATTATGAATTTTGTTCAAATTGCTACCATTTCACAACCTTTTCAGTTGTCATAGTATTAATATCTTTTACATTGACAGATATAACCAAAGTCCAAAGTAACTAAATCAAAGATTTTACTTAGAATTAGGGTTTTGCAGGGTGAGAAAATGGTACTTGATACTTGATATAGCTTTATTGACTGACGTAAGAGTTTTATGCAGAACAAGATCAAAAGCAACAAAGGAATAAGCAAGTAAGAATGAAAGAAAAAGCTACCAGCAACGGTGCACACGAAGGAGAGCGATGATGTGATGTGAATCAGACGGTTGATATTTGGAGACGCGAGTGTGGTGGTTTTGCTTGAAGTTGGAGGCACGGTTGTAGTAGTTTTCTAGCGAGTTTCTAAGATAAATTACTAGATCTGACAAAACAAAACAAAACCATTCCTAATCTACGCCAATCAGATCTAATCGTGTAAAGTGCAGATGAAAAAGAAAATTCTATGGCAAAGGAGAACATACCTGAAGAAGAATGAATGAATGGCGGTGAAAAGGTGGTCGGAGTTGCGGCAGCAATCGGTGGCGTTGATAAATCTATCGATAAAATTTTAGAAGATGTTAGGTTTACACTGATTCAATTGATGAAACTTTCAGAAGATGATGTTAGGGTTGATGCCAATTCGATTTGATCGAAAAACACACAAAAATTGTTATCTGAATTATCGTCAATTTTTTTTTGTTAATTTGCTAAATTGATTTTTATTAAATTTATGATATACCATATTGATTGAGTTAATAATATAATTAAAGTAATATAAAGTATTGAATACAAATCAAAAGAAATTTAATTTGTTTTTATAGTTTGTTTTTTACAGTGAAAATGATAATTTTATATTTTAATTTTAAAATATTATTTATTTGGAATAATTTTTAAAAAAATATTTTTACTATATATTTGTCGGTAAAAGTAATATAGGTGTAGGTAAAAGTAATATTTAGTGACAAAATTCAAACTGTAGATAAAAGTAATATATATGTAGGTAAAAGTAATATTTAGTGACAAAATTCAAACCATCACTAGAAATGGGCGTCACAGTAGGTCAATTTTCTTGTAGTGCTAAAATTACAATCCTTATATTTATAAAATATTTATAACTATAATCCTTATTATGAACAACAACAATGAAAGAAACATCACTTCCCTAATTTATTGCAAACATTTCCACATGTGGAATATTGGAACAAACCTTTGTATGAATAGCATGTCATCGAAGTCTGCTCACATGTTATTATTTAATTGGGCCTTGTGTTATGGATCCAATTTTTTAAGTTAGATTGTACCCTAAGTTAGCTTGTAATGGATAATTGTTAAAAAGACCATTAGGTTAGTATGTTAGTTTTATTATAAATAGCATACTAGTCTCTCATATTTTGCATAAGGGAAAATAGGAAGATAAAACCCTAATTCAAAAGTGAGAGAGGTTATTTGTTATTCTTGTATATTTGTAATCTTGTTTCAAGAGAAAGGAAAGAATAACAATTTATAACCAATCCTTGTTATCTTTGGTTACCCTAAACCTTAACCCTTATGAGTTTCTTAACTAATCAAGGAACTAATTATACTTTGTTTCTAAGGTATCTGATCCACAACAAGTTGGTGCGCTGAGCATGAAGAAGATGCCTTCAACAAAGTATGAGATTGAAAAGTTCACCAGTGTGAACGATTTCGGTCTGTGGCGCTTGAAGATGAAAGCCTTACTTGTTTAGTAGGGTTGTTTGGAAGCATTGAAGAGAAAGATGGCCATGAATGTTGCATTGACGTCAGCTGAAAAGACAACCATGATTGAGAAAGCACACAGTGCAATTTTGTTGAGCCTTGGTGATAATGTTCTTCGACAGGTATCAAAGGAGACGACGGTGTCAGGGTTATGGTTGAAACTTAAAGGTTTGTACATGACCAAATCGTTGGTAAATCGACTCTACCTAAAGCAAGCCTTATATTTATTCAAGATGAGTGAAGACAAAGTGTTGGATGAGCAGTTGGATATGTTAAACAAGCTGATTCTTGATCTTGAAAATATTGATGTGAAGATCGATGATGAAGATCAAGTGATGTTGTTGTTATGTGCTTTGCCCAGAACACATGCTCACTTCAAAGAAACCCTCTTGTATGGAAGAGAGACCCTGGCCTTTGAAGATGTTCAATATGCCTTGTACTATAAGGACTTGAATGAACGAAATGAGCATAAGCCTTCGATGGTTGGTGAAAGTTTGGCCATTAAGGCGAAATTCTTGCGAAAGGATGTTAAGTTCAACAAGAAGAAGGGAATAAGTCAGCAGAAATCTTATAGTGGTGAAGCATTTGTTGTTCGATGTTATCATTGTAAGAAGGAGAGTCACATTCAAAAGGTGTGCCCTGAACTCATGAAAGATCATGGAGGCAATGATAATGGCAATGCTTCCATTGTTCAAGATGATTTCGACTCAAGAAAAAAGTGGATTATGGATTCAGGTTGCACTTGGAACATGACTCCAAATAAAGACTTGTTCGAGGAATTATGTGATCAAGATGGTGGATAAGTGCTGCTGAGAAACAACAAAGCTTGCAAAATTGCAGGTATTTGATCTATGAGATTCAAGCTCCATGATGAGTCTATAAGACTATTGACTGAAGTTAGGTATGTACCTGACTTGAAGAGAAATTTGATTTCTCTTGGTGAATTCGACAAGAAGGGATGTGTCTTTCAAGGAGAGAAAAGTATCGTAAGAGTTATGAATGGGTCGAAGGAAGTCTTGAGAGGCATGAAGAAACAAGGCTAATATACCCTTGAGGCTGAAATTGTAAGTGGTTCGATAAATGTTGCATCCACGAAACTGTTGTCGAAGAAAAAATTATGGCACATGAGATTGGGCCATGTCAGCGAGAGAGGCCTGGTCGAACTAGGGAAACAAAACCTTCTAGGTGGTGACAAAGTCGAGAAGTTGGAGTTTGTGAACCTTGTGTATTTGGTAAATCCTGTAGGGTGAAGTTTAACAAAGGTAAACAAAGAACACATGGATCCCTTGATTACATCCATGCTAATCTTTGGGGGTCTGCAAGGAATCGTTCACATTCAGGTGCAAGTTATTTTCTATCCATAATTGATGACTATTCCAGAAAGTTATGGGTATTCATTCAGAAGATCAAGGATGAAACTTTTGAGAATTTCAAGAGTTTGAAGGTTCTAGTCGAAACTCAAACTGGCATAAAGGTCAAGAGGTTGAGAACTTATAATGGCCTTGAATTCTATAATGAATCTTTCGGCAGTTACTGTGTCGAGTCTGGGATTTCAAGGCATAAGACTGTAGCAGGAACTTCTCAGCAAAATGTTCTAGCTGAGAGATTTAATCGAACAATCATCGAAAGGGTTATATGCATGTTAGTTAGTGTTGGATTGAAGAAGGTTTTTTGGGACGAGGCTGTTTTGACAACAACATATTTGATAAACAAATGTCCTTTGACTACATTAGATATAAAGACACCTGAAGAAGTTTGGTCGGGATATCCACCAGATCTCAACAAATTGAGAGTATTTGGTTGTGTAGCTTATGCTCACATTAGGCAAGACAATGTCGAACCTAAAGCTCTAAAATGCATGTTCATGGGATACCCTGAAAGATTCAAAGCTTATAGGATATGGTGCCTAGAGACAGGTCACAGGAGGTGTATCACCAGTCAAGATGTAGTTTTCAATGAAGCTGAGATGACTTTCAAGAAAACTGATGATGTTGTCAAAGAGCTGGAATAGGGAGACATTCCTGTTGAGGTGGAGCATAGTGATGCTGAATTGCATGACCTAGATAAAGTCGAAGAAGAAACATAAACTGCTTTCGAAGATGAAGAGACTGATAATGACTACCTACTGGCAAGAGACAGGTCGAGAAGAGTCATCAAGCCACCTCAGAGACTTGGGTATGCAGATCTTATAGCTTATGCCTTAATCTCCGTAAGTTAGGTTCTAGATGAAGAACCTAGAGACTATAAGGAAGTTATGATGAGTTGAAATAAGACTGAATGGCTGAAGGCCATGGATAGATGAAATCTCTTAATGATAACAATACTTGGGAATTGATCAAGCAACCTGCTGGAGCCAGGTTAGTCAGCTGTAAATGGATTTTCAAAGTTAAGGAAGGAATCGAAGGAGTGGCGTCGAAGAGATACAAGGAAAGGTGGTTGCAAGGGGGTTCACTCAGAAATAAGGTGTCAACTTCAATGATGTGTTCTCTCCTGTTGTGAAGCAAAGGTCCATTCGAATGTTTCTTGCCATGGTGGCACAGTTCGACCTTGAACTAGAACAGATGGAAGTGAAGATTGCGTTCTTGTTTGGTGATCTTGATGAAACGTTCCTGATGAGGCAACCTGAAGGGTATGTCGAAGAGGGGAAAGAAGAGTATGTGTGCAAACTGAAGAGATATTTATATGGACTGAAACAATCTCCTCGACAGTGGAATATGAGATTCAACAAGTTCTTGGCACATATAAGTTTCATCAGAAGTCAGTTCAACCATTGTGTTTACTTAAGATTTCAACCTGGTAATTCATTTGTTATTTTGTTGCTTTATGTGGATGATATTCTAATAGCAAGCAACATTGTCGAAGATGTAATGAGGGTGAAGGCTGAACTTAATAAGGAGTTCGATATGAAGGATCTGGGAGTTGCGTTCAGGATTCTTGGGATTAACATCCTAAGAGATAGATAGAAGACGAAATTATGCTTATCTCAAGAGGCATACTTGAATAAGGTTCTTGATAAGTTTGGTATGTCGAATTCAAACCCTATTGTGACTCTAACAAACCCTCAATTCAAGCTAAGTATAGATCAGTGTCCCAATACTGATGTCGAAATAACTTATATGAATAGCACTCCATATGTTAATATAGTAGGTTCTTTGATGTATGATATGATCTATATTATACCTGACATATCATATGTAGTAAGTCTTTAAGAAGGTACATGTCAAATTCTGGAAAGGCTCACTGGCAAGCATTGAAGTGTATTATAAGGTACATAAATGGGTCTCTGAGCATAGTCCTAATTTATGGTGGAGCCTTGGGTGAAAATAGTAAAGCAACAATCGAAGGATATGTTGACTCTGATTATGTAAGTTGTATGGATTCTAAAAAACCTATTTCCGAATATGTTTTCACTGTGTTTGGCATAATAATTAGTTGGAAAGAAACACTTTAGAAGGTTGTTGCCATATCAACCACTGAAGCGGAATATATCGCCCTAACTGAAGCTGTAAAGGAAGCATTGTGGCTTGAAGGTTTTGCAAAGGAGCTTAAACTTCAAGGTAGAAGTATCATTGTTAAATTTGATAGTCAAAGTGTAATACACCCGTTGAAGAACTCAACCTATCATGAGCGAACCAAGCACATTAATGTGAGGTTGCATTTCGTTAGAGCGGTAATCGAGCGTGGAGAAGTCCAAGTGCTGAAGGTTTCGACAGATCATAATGCTACTAATATGATCACCAAGATGTTTCCCAGTTGCAAGTTTTTCCACTATATGTAGTTGATAAAGTTGCATGAAGAAAGCTAGTTTGTTTCTTATAGGTATATTGTGTGTTCCAAGGTGGAGATTTGTGGAATATTTGAACAAACCCTTGTACGAATAGCATTCAGTCGAAGTCTGCTCACATGTTATTCAATTGGAACTACTACTTATTGTGGTGGATTATTTGGAAGATTTTTTTTTTTGTGTGATGCTGCAATAGAAGGTTTAAATTGGAGTTGTGGGTGGAAATCTAATTATGATCGTAAATGTCTTGAATGTACAAAAGAGTCTTAATGTAGGTGGCACCCACATTTTTATTCTAGGTACTTATTTTCAGTTTTATGTAATTTTAAAATGTCAACAAAAGTAAGGAGATCAATTGTATTGAAATTACTCCTAAGATATCCTTATACATTTAGATTGTGAGTCTTATGTTACTCGTGGTTGTGTTTATTATTTTAACTTTCAAACCCTCTTTTGGAAACTCTAGTGGTTTGTTAATGCTTTAGATTCAGAATTCCTTCTCTTCTAGTTTTAGTTTTAACGGAGAAGGTTTTGTTGGTGTGTGTGGTTCTTGGAAGAATTATTTGATTTATGTGGTTAACGTTTATTATTCTTTTTTTCTTGCTAAGAATAGATGTTTATAAAGGGGAATTAGAGGCTTGTAAGAGGAGGTTTTCAGTTGGGGAATGGATTTTGGGGGGTGATTTTAATGTGGTGAGATTTGAGTCGGAGTGGAAAGGTTGTGGGCATTGGGTGGATATGAGGGAAATGAATGATTTTAATGCTTTCATTGAGAAGATGGAGTTGTGTGATCCCTCTCCTATTGGTAGAAATTTAACTTGGTTTAGTTTGGATGGAAGAGTCATGATTCGTTTGGATAGATTTTTACTCACATAGGATTTGATGGAAGAGTGGAAAGTGGAAGGGCATATGGTGGGGTGTAGAGATATCTCCGATCATTATCCTATTTGGTTCAAATATGGTTTTCTTAATTAGGGACCGAAACCGTTTAAATTTTTAAATTGTTGGACTAAGTACGAAGGTTTCGTGGTTTTTGCGGAGACTTCTTAGAAGAATGCTAACGTTAGGGGAAAGACGTTATTTTCTTTTAAAGAGAAATTGAAGTTTTTGAGAGGTTGTTTATGGGTATGGAATGTTGAGGTTTTTGGATTCTTGAACCTTGAGGTAGAGTCGGCTATTAAGGAGTTGAATGATTTAGATCTTTTGTCATTGCAAGTGGGTTCAGTGATTGGAGAGGATCTAGTGGCTAAAAGGGTTTTGGCATCTTCTAGAGTGTGGAACTCTTTGCGTTACAAGGAGAGTGTTCTTTGTCAAAAAGCAAGGTGCTCGTGGCTAGCGAAAGGTGATGTGAATTCCAATTTTTTTCCATAAATCTATTGAATTTCGCCTTAGAAGAAACTCTTTATTGGGTTTGAATACTTCAATTGGATGGATCGATTGGGTGGATTTGGTGAAGGAGGAAATTAGATCTCACATTGAGAAGAGGTTTATGGAAAATTTGGCTTCTCTTCCTCATTTAGATGGGATTTCTTTTAATCTTCTTTCGATTGAGGATTCCACTTTCTTGGAGACTCTATTCTCTGAGGAGGAAGTTAAGGAGATCATTTGGAGTTGTGATGGTCATAAGAGTCCGGGTCTGAATGGTTTTTCTATGAATTTTTACAAAGTGTGTTGGGCTTTCTTGAAATTGGAGGTTTTGGAGTTTGTTAATGAGTTTCACTCCTTTGTTGTTTTGCCTAAAGCGATCACCGCTTCAGTCTTGGCCTTGATTCCAAAAATTGACAATAATATCTCTTTATATGATTATAGACCTATTTGTCTCATTGGTAGCATGTATAGGATTTTGGCTAAATTACTTGCTAATAAATTAAGGTTAGTGGTGGGCAAACTTGTTTCGGATTTCCAATCCGCTTTTCATTCCCAATAGGAACATGTTGAATGGTGTGATTGTTGTGAATGAGTTATTGGATTATGATAAGAGATTTAAGAAGACTTGTATGGTGGTGAAGGTTGGTTTTGAGAAGGCATATGATTGTGTGTCTTGGGATTTTCTTAGATATTTGTTGCGATGAATGGGGTTTGGTGATAAGTGGAGAAATTGGATTGAAGCTTTGGATTTCAATAGCTCTATATCTATTCTAGTTAATGGTAGTCCGACCCGGGATTTTTCAGTTTCTAGAGGCTTACGACAGTGGGATCCGCTCTCACCTTTTCTTTTTTTGTTGGTAGCGGAGAGTTTGGCGAGGATGGTTAGGGAGGTTTACTACTTGAGAGAGTTTAAGGGTTTTCACTTGAATGAGCAGTCTCACTTTGAGATTCTCCAATTTGCGGATGACACTATTTTTATTGGTGAAGATTCTTAGAATAATCTTTGGGTGTGGAAGGCTATTCTTCATGGTTTTGAACTTGTTTCCAGTTTTCAGGTTAATTTGAATAAGAGTAAACTTATTGGTGTTAATTTGTCTTCGGATTTTACTCAAGAGGTTTCCTCTTTCCTTAGTTGTGAAATTGGCTCCTCTTCTTTCTTGTTTCTTGGTATTCTGGTTGGAATTAATCCTAGGAGATGTAATGTTTGGCGGCCTATTGTTTAAAAGCTTAGAAGAAAACTTGGAGTATAGCATAATATGCATCTCTCGTTTTGGTGGAAGGTTGGTTCTTTTGAATTCGGTCTTATCAAATTTACTGATTTTCTTCTTCTCTTTATACAAGGCTCCTAAAGCAACAATTAAGGAGATTACCATGCTTCGTAGATCTTTTTTTAGGGGGGTAAAGATAAGAAGAAGGTGAACTTGATTATTTGGGATAATGTTTGTCGTTCTAAGAAGGATGGTGGGCTTGGTGTGAAACATTATCGGAAATTCAATCTTGCTTTCCTTAGCAAATGGAAGTGGCGAATTTTGAATGATGAGAACTCTTTATGGACTAACCTTCTTTCTTAAAGGTAAGGTGATATCAAAAGGGCCATGCTTAATCCTCCATTTTTCAACTCAAGGAGAAAAGTATCTCTTTGGTGGAGGGATCTTTGCACAATTGGTTGTGAGAACTCGTGTGATTATTCATCTTGGTTCTCTTTGTTGATTTCTTTTAAGTTAGGCTCAGATCTTTTTTTTTGGAATTTTGGAACGATTGTTGGTTTGGTTCTACTTCCTTTAGTTCTACTTTTATGTATCTTTATCTTTTGGTGGATGATTGTCATATTAAAGTGGCAGATATGAGAGTTTGGTTTGGCAATCGTTGGAGTTAATAGGACCCTTTTAGTGCCATTTTTGTTGATCACACAGAGGCTTTTCAACATGTTATTTTTCTTCAATTTTTGGCCCAAGTGCATCCCCTTTGGCTTTTGGTCGACAAAATGGTGTGGTGGACGAATCCGTATGGTTTTTTTGGTTTCTAGTGCGTATGATATACTTTTTCTTTGTGATGCTTAAAGGCCGGATTTCAATTAAGGTATGTCCATGGCTTTATCTCGTTTGTGTAAAGCTAAAGTTCCTATTAGAATTTTAGTTTTTGGTTGGAGATTGATTTGGAATAGGCTTCCTACGAAGTCGGAATTAGCTAAGCGTGGAATTTTGACGTGTCCTCACTACTTGGTTTGTCCATTATGCTTTGGGGTAGAAGAGGATTTGGATCATTTCTTCCTTGGTTGTCCAATTTCAAAATTGTAATGGTGTAATGTTTGTAGTTGGCTTTGAGTAAATGATTTTTCTTCGGCTTCCTCCATTTTAGAATGTCTCCTCTTGTTGGACAAATCTTGCAAGTCTTTGGATATTTTGAATTTGGGTTAGTTTTTTGGTTTGGTAACTTGTTGGGTTATTTGGAGTTGTATGAATGATATTCTTTTTAATGGTCTTATTCAATCAAATTTTGATAGAGTGGGGTTAATTAAAAAGCCTTCGTGGGAGTGGTATCTTGTTTTTCTTTTTTCAAATTGTCACTAGTGTTTCTTGGTTGGATTGGTGTAATGACCCAAGCCTATGTGTTTGTAATTCCGGATAGGTAGGTTGGTTTGTTTTGTTGTGTTGGAGGTTTGTCCCTCTTTTCTTTGTTTGTATCTTTGGGTTAAGCACCCCTAGCGATTCTTTCTAATCCAAGTTTGCTTATAAAAAAAGTTGTGTCTCTCACAATAAATTATGTTGCACGTCTCCTACAAATGATTTTTTTTTTTAAAATGACTTTTCCAAACATAAAATAGATATTTGACTAAGAGTTAATGAATGTTAATTTAAATCAATTAGTTTGTGACTTGGATCAATAAATTATGGCCGACATGATTTAAATCATGCAATACTTTGAGTTGAATCATGAATTTTTTCTTTTCCCACAAGTTGGTTCCAGAAACGTGATTTGAACCATGAAAATTCTTTATTCGAATCACGAGCAAGATTGTAAACTTAGAATTTTGTTCAGGAAATGTGATTTGAATTACATACATACTTGATTTGAATCATTTTTTTTGTTTCAAATCATAGGACACTTTGGTTCGAATCATGGGCGAAAATTTGCTTTTGAAATTATTTTGAAAACTTGATTCAAATCACATGACTCAGATCACATAACAAAATTCTAAGTTTTTCATTCACTTGATTTTATTTATTCTTTCACGATTTTAAGTTTTTCATTCATTTGATTTTATTTATTCACTCACCAGATTCACTTCAATCATAAGTCTCTAACTCTAATCAAATGGTCATTTTTACACTAATTTATATCTTGTATATAGTAAATTTATAAATTATTTTTCTCTCTATTTTCTACATAATATTTAATAACCTTTTTGTTCATCATTCACATTCTAAAAACTCTCTAAGAGAAAGCTTGAAGAAAACCTTTGTTTGAGTGTTAATCTCTTGAGTAAGGAAAGTTGTTATGTGTGAGATTTTCAGAGAACTTCATCTTTTACGCCAAATACTAAACACCTTTGATGAGCATGAGTATTACTTAACTCTATGAGAAAGTGTGAGTTATTGTTGGGAGGTGATTCATTAGAGATACTAATGATTTTGTAATATTTTTCACGATAGAAAAAGAAACAGAATAAGTCTTCTCTAAATAGGATTTGGATTATGTGAGTATCATTTGTAAAACAAGGACATTGTAATATTTTCCTAATGGAAGATAACAATAAATTTTTGATGGTTTACTATGTGAGGACAAGGCACCAAACCAGTATGAAATCTAGCGTACAATATCACTAACCTTTTTTCTTTACTTTCCACTTAGATCTTGCATGATAGATTTATCATTTTCTTAGTTTGTATGTTGTTAGATTTTTTTTAAAATATAAATTTATTATTAAAGTGTGAAGGTGTGAGAAAAACACAAGAAATGGGGGGGTTTGAATTGGTGTTTTCACTCTTGTTAACTTTTTCGTCTTTTATCGTTATTTGTGTCAGAAGCATAATTAAATAAAGTAAAGCATAAACAAGAGAAGAAGACACACGATATATCCTGGTTCACTTGAAAATCTCAAGCTAATTCAGTCCATCCCTCAAGGTGATTTGCCTTAGCCAATGACTTAATCCACTATAACCAAACTGATTACAAGGAACAACACTACCTGTGACTAATTACACAACCAACTGATGTGACTTACAACATTGCTCAACCAGCTGATGCAACTTCCTTGTGCGACTACCTATGGTGACTAACTGCACAACAACCATGTGACTTCCCTACGCGGCTACTTGCTATGACTAACTGCACAACAACTGTTACGACTTCAAGGCACCAAGACACCAAGTCCCGAGCAGCACCAAGACACATAGTCCTGAGCCTCCTAAATATTCTAACCATCCCTCGGTCCTTTTGGGAATACAAACATTCAATTTGTAAGGGTAACATTTACATATGTATGCTTATTACACAAGCTTGAGTAAACACAGTTAAGAATATTGATCAGAAGATCATCCTATACACACTAAGAATATTGCATTTTATTGTAGCTCAAATAGTGTGTAGTTTTCTTCTTCATCTTCAAGTAGCTTCTTCGCGAACAACAGCCAAAGCTCTTGAATTGCTTGAAGTCTTGTTCTTCTAAGCTTTCACCAACTTGATTGACATTATAGCATACAAGAACTTCATCATCTTGATTCACATAACAAGAACATTTTAGATAGCAACCCTTGTTCTCTTAATTCAAATATCACATCAGAACACAACCTTTAGTTGTGGATTTGTAATTCAATTTCCATGATCATCTTCTTTTTGACATCTGCAACTTTACAAGCTTCTTGCAGCATATACAATTAAGCACATTTATGAATCAACAACTTCTACATAAGCAGTTCGTTGCATAACCATTAATCCATTAACCAATATCATCTTTGAGTTGGATTTACATTTGAGTGTTATATGGCCTTCATTGTTGTTACCCTCATGGTTGTTCGCTTGGTTGTTTCCAACCACAATGTTGTCAAATGGTCATCGACCATAGTCATGTTTCTTCACGTGATCAATTCCTTATATAGCCATAAATAGAGTCGTTGGAGAGCAACTGGCTACTAAAGGAATGTCATTACACAAGGATGGAAATCGTACAACCATGTTTGTCCTTTTCCACAAATTAAGGTTAGTGGAGAGGTAGTGAGATAAATCATTTTGTAATATGTATTATCGTTGTTAACGGTAACATTCTCTTCTGATCTTTAGGGGCTTCAGAATCTCAAGTCTTCAATGTCTTCAGAATCTTATCTTCAAAACTTCTGCCCTTGTCTTTGAAACCCTTAGTCTTCAGAACTTCAAGTCTTCAGAACTTTGTTCACTCAGAACCATGTCTTTAGAGTCTCAACACTTCATCCTTAAAACCTCAATCTTCAAAAATCTTAAGTATTCAAAGCCTTCAGCACATCGTTCAGCCAGAAACTTAAGTCTTTAGAGTTCTTCGGCACTTGGTCATCAAAAGATGGTAACTTCAAAAGCTTTGCTAGCTTCAAAATCAGAACCACGCACATAACAGTATCACGAGCGCATTGCAACAACAACATAAGGCATATCTGAATCTTTCTGATTATGATCAAATACAGAAGCATCCTTGCTTCTTTAGCACGCTTTTGACTTGTGTTACACATAGTAACTCGCATATGGTCTTTAACGATCATCTGAATTCTGTTTGTTAGATCTGATTACTTCATAAACATGATATGCACAATAACAAAAATTAGAACATAAAATTGTTCTTCCACAAATACTCCATTGTTATCATCAAAACATAGAGATAAGATGCATAACCAACTCATGTTCTTAAAATCTCTCCCTTTTTGATGATGACAAAACCATGTATTTTGATAGAACAATTTATACAAGCAACAACTCCCCCAGAATTTCTTAATCCTAAAATTTCATTTATGCTTGTTCGGAGTCTCCCTCTGATTCCAAGACTCATAAAATAAATTTTTGAGTTTTCAGAACATAAAATAGAGAAGGACTACTTCCTTATGGTGAATCATTAGAGTCTTACTAGAACACCTGGTCTTCATCTCAGAACCTAGTTTCTATCAGAACTTGATGGTTGATCAAAGCTTGCTTCTTAATCTGATTGGATATAGCATCTGATGAACGGTCAAAGCTTGATTCTAAGTCCTATAAGATATATCATCGCTTGTATATTAGAACTTTTTTTCCTTGATTCTTCAGATAGTCTTCGACTTCTAATTAGCTCATATCTTTTGAATAACATCTTTGAATTTGAGAGATTATCTTGACAACTTTCACAAAGATTTCTGCTTCTAACTCTTAATGTTCTGAATTTCATATTCTCAAACAGTTTACAACTTCTGAACACTATGGTACCAAAATCCAGATAACTTTAACTTCAGAAAGTTCATAACTTCTAAACAATATTGGATCTATCTGATTTGAATACATATGTTCACGAAGTGTATAACTTAAAGTATAAGATCTATCAGTATTTGTCTTTAAGATCTTCTTCTTAGAAACATAGTTCTTTTCATTTCACTTGTCTTAGAACTCTTAGTGAACTTTTTCAAAGTTACTTAACATTAAACAATCGTTAGCAATAAATTCATTTTATCAATTTAAATTGTGTTTGAATTTTGATTCTAAAAATAAATATTATCAAAATTATCTTAATTTTCTCCCCCTTTTTGACATCATAAAAAAGGTTATATCGATTTAAGAATTTGCATAATAATAAGATAAATACAAGTTTAAGAATTCTTTAAAAAATTCCATTCAAGATAAAAAGGAAAATATTTCATTGATTGAATAGTAAAGATACACCGGTCAAGAAAACAAAACAAAAACAAAAACTTAAAGAGACTTAATCGACAAATAGGACAAAGACAAACGCGACCAAAACCAACCAAAACACCATCACCATGGATCAATCTTCAAAATATTCAACCATGTCCACTCTATCACATCTCTCCTCAACCAATGCATTTGTTGGTCCTACCCTTCTTACCAACTCTATAAAACCCTCTTTGGAGAATAACTCAGACAGTACCCTTCCATAAGGAATATAGGACTGGATTTGTCTTCTTGATACTTTAATAGAGTGTTTCAAATTATTGAAGATGGTTTGTGATAATTTAATCATGAAATGATGCATCAAGAGATAGAGAAAAGTTTTGTCATCATGTGACATACAACTTATGGCGAATGCTTGTGGACAAAGGTTGGTTAGAGAAAACTGAAACCACACTTTGGTAGTAAAGAGGAGTGTGGTGGTATTTATTGGTTCATAGATGGGAAATGAATTATCATGAAGAACGATAAGACTTTCCACAAGACTCAGATTCAACTGATAGTCCTCAATAGTGATTCACGAGGGGACACAATTTATGGCATCATCTATAGAGGAGAGTGTGATCACAAAGGGAAGCCCGTAGATTTTTTACCATATGGTGTTACCTTCATCTCCAATTTTGGAATACTTCCATATCTCTTTTACTAGATTGGGAAAAATGGGTCCATTCAGAATGGCATAATACCCAAACTACGATTGATGTTGCATACTCCTCACAATATTTAATCTGTCATCTTTGAGTCTTGCTAGATTTGGTCGTTTTTCAAAAATGACCTCTAGAATGGATTCATTAATCAGAAAAGTTTTGGAAGACATCTTGATACACAGATAAAAGATTTACTTACTAAGGAATTAACTTGATGGATTGAGGATCAAGAAGTGTGGAGGGAAGGTTACGCTATTTATAGAAGGGTGATAGTGGAAGGAAATAAATGAGAATAAAGACTCGATAAATTTGAAACAATTTTTTTTTATTTCTAAGATAAGTTATGAGTGCCTAGATTAGGGCAAGGGACATACCTAACTTAGAATATGAAAGGAGTAAGTAGTCTTTACTGGGAGGGAATATCAATGTATCACAAATAAGGATACTAATGAATGTAAGATCATGTGTGATAAAAGATAACTGGCATACAATAAATGATATGGAGAAAATGGATTATTTTCAAGAAACTTAACAATATCAAAAACATCTTATCATAATGAATGCTCAAAAGGGGAATACGTAAGAGTTTTAAATCTATTTTCAATATAACTTACGAAACCCAATGTGTTAATCCATGATTATGCATGATCAATAACTATTACAGATGTCATAATTTGTATCCACGCGATCTCAGATGGAAGAACAACATTAAATGTTGTGACTATTCAACATCCAGAGAATAAGTCAAAAGATTTTCTCTTGGATGGAAAACGTTCCAAATTAAAGACTTTCACTCATCAGAAAGTTCACATTTTAGAATTACACTAACATCTGACTAACATACTTCTGATTAAAATAACTTCTAACTTATAAAGGTATTTTTATTAGAGGATATAATAACAAAAGTCATATACAAAGAAAACATTACCTTTGATATTCTGAGATCTTTTATGTTGATTATTTATCTGAGTGCTTTCCATTCTGATTCCGATTTCAGCTTTCTTTCAATAGAGCTTATGACTAGCTTCATTTTTCCTCTTCTTCTTTCAAAGCATGCGTTGGATGCAGAGAGATATTTGTTGGTTTGTTTTTTGACTTATCAACTTCATTAGAAGTTCTCTTGCATTATATTTTGAAGAATGTAAGATCCTTCTGAATGTTGATCTCTAGTCTGATTACTAGAACCAGTCTTCTCATCTGATAGCCTCTTCAATGTTTTGTTCAGAATTACCCATATGATTTCTGAGAGCATTCTACAGTGCACACTCATCTTTTGAACTTATCCATCTTCATTTATGATGAAAACATCTCTTTCTGATGTTAGTCTTGAAATTGAGAAAATAAAGAAGAATCAAATTCTTACTCTAGTCTCCATCATCAGACCATCCATCTACTATCAAGCTTCTTCTTAAAGAATACATGCTTTCAGAATGCCAAACATTTCTTAGCTTAAACATAAACTTCTTATGTGTAACACCCCAAATTTTCCCTCTTCATTTTAAGCATCATATCATATCATATTCATCATAAACATATCATTTTTTTAGCATCCTAGCATGGAAAGATGAGGCATAACATTCTTCATGTCCTAGCATTAAGCATATGGTCATCTGTGGAGGTTCTTGAGGAATCACAAGCCATGACAAGGGTCCCAATGGTTTTGTACAAGTCCTATGAGGGGTCTAAACTCCATTTACAAGTTCAAGTTCATTTGCAAAAGCTCAGAAGATTGCATGATCATCAGAGATCTCAGGATAAGGCAAAGCTCCTACATAAGACACCTAAACTAGGGTTTGAGATTCAAGCATCAAAACTTCACAACATTTGCCATTTCATTTGGGAAAAGTCTTATATATGTCAAGAGGATCCTAGGTACCAATATTTATGAGAAAATTCCATGTGGAAGTCAGGAAATGCTTCAGTTGCTTGCAAATGAAGTAATTGGTCAACTGTGCCCTTAAAAAGTCAACTGTGTGATTTCAAGGGGTCTAACCCAACTTTTTTTGCCAAAGGGGGTCCTTAAAATGTTATAAGAGGTTTGGAATGATCAAAGTTCAAGAATCATGGAGATTTGAAGGGTTTTGCAAAATTGGTGAAAACTTGGTTTTAAGGATTTTCCAAATTTGGCAACTTTTGCCTTAATTTTCAAATGGCCTTAACATGATCAAAAATTCTTCAAATGGACCAAAGTCAAACATGAAAGTTGGAGATTAAGGGCTCCCATTTTCAAAAAGTACAAGTACATTTTCATGGGATTTATGGTTTGCTCTAGAGGTCCTTCGAAAAAATGGATGAAATTAGGGCAAATTCAAAATTTCCATGCATGCACAAAGGCAAAAAGCTTCAAAACTTAATTGTAAGACTTGGTATGGCTCAAGTTTGTTTCCAATGATAAAATACATTGAAAATGGCATGTTTTGCTCCAAAGAAACTCCAATTTCGTGCACAATAAGAAAGTTGCTCCAAAAGAGGATATTTTGCAAAATCATGAGAAAAGTGTGATGGCTTGATCTAAAGGCCAAAATTGTTTGTATTATGATCAAGGGTTGGAAAAGGATTGCACATGGGCTGAGAGGCTAAGAAAAGCATGAGGGTGGCATGTTCTCACACCAATTTGCAAATTTTGCAAATTCACAAATTTCTCATGATCCACACGTGCAAACTTGGCAATTCTTTCAGCATGGGTTTGTGACCTCACATAAAAGCAGCTAGGGTTTCAGAATTGGTAACCTCTCTCTCATTCTCTCATTTCCAAGTTTATGCACAACTTGAATTTTCTCATATTTCTCATCACACACTAGCTCAATCTCAAAACAAATTGTGGATTCTTGTTCTAGGCAAGCTAAGGATCATTAATCACCCACTCTTGCAAGTAATCTCTCAAGTTCAACAACATTGCCATTTCAGGGCAGGTGTGGACAAAGCCTCAGATCTAGCCATCTTCAAGACTTTAGATGCATTTATTTTGCATCTAGAGTGAGTGTAGAGTGATTTGCTCGCATTATTTGGTCTTCTATCTCATTATTTCCAAAGCTGCAACTCAGGTATGCTTCAAAATCTCAAGATCTAAAAATGAAATTGATCATGTGTTTTGTGATCTGTGATGTTCACTGAGTATGATGCAACTTATAGTTTTGAAAATGATGCATTGTAGTGAGAGATATTTGGATTTCAAGTTTCATGGTCATACTTGTTTTGGTTCGATCCCGTTGATTCATTGAGTTTTAGAAGATTTTGATCTCATTTTTGGATTCAGAGCATGTTGTTTAGTTGATCTGGAGTATTTGGTTCATTTATATGGTGGTTTGTGCGTCTGTTGTGAATTCCGGTGCCGGAGCCCTAGCTCCGGTCACCGGAAACTGGAAATGGTGAACCTAGGGTTTCTGGATGAAGAAGACGAGCCAGCAACCCTTAGATCTGCCCAGCGTGCGTCCAGATCTGGCCACGTAGCCCTAGCCTTCACCCTCTCCCTCACGTGTTTGTTTTATTTCATTTAAATACAATTTGTTTCTCAGCACACACTAAATATCATGTACCATCCACTCAGAAGCCAACTTTAGGCCACATCAATTAATGAAGGACGTACAACATGCGTTAGATCTATCCAACGTCTCACTTATTTCCCAGCTTATTTCCTGAATATTCACCATAAGTCTCATATTCCTGCGCAGCCTTAATGGGCCTCTCATGTGCTATGCGCACCCCCCTCAGTCCCTGGCCCAATCCATTTTAGTACAAATTCCTACTACCAGCACCCCCAGCTCATTCTCTTTTAATTTCTTTTTTTTTTTCATTTATTTTCTTTTATTCATTTTAGTTTCTATTTTTTATAAAATACTTCTGATTATCCAAAAATTCCCAAAATATTCATGAGTCATCTTTTGAGTCTCTTTTATTTTTCTATATTTTTATTTTCCTTTTTTTCAATTTCCACATGTCATAATTAATTCCTTATTTCAATTAACTTCATTTTTAACCCTTTTGTGAGTACACTGCCTTGTCCATTTTCTATAGACTTCATTATTTTGAGTTTTGTACTCATTCTTTTTGCTCTGGATTCCTAAGATGATGTAGTTCTAGTGTGATTTTTCCCCTGATTTTTTAGAAATTTATTCCTCGGGTATTGGTCCTTTGACTTGTGTTGGAAGTTATTAACCCTAGTTTGTGTTCTTGCCTCCATTTGACCTAGTTTTCTTCTGAATCTTTCCAAATCCTTTTGGCTAATTGTTATACCATGTTTGAAGATCATTTTGCTTGAATTGTGGAATTTTTAGATGTTTGGTTGATTTGATTTGAAATTTGTCTTGAACCTTGTCCCATTTTGCTTCTTTTGGTCCATTAGCTCTCTCATAAGCTTAGAAGGGCACTTGTGCCAACTTCTTCTTCTCATTTGGGGTCCTTTTGGGATATGGGAGCCTTCCTGGTCCTATATTAGGGTTTGTGTCTTAGAAATTTTGGTGTCTTGCTTACCTTTAAGTTCTTTCATTTCTTAAGTGTTTTCACTTCATCTTATTACTTCTTTCACTCCCATTTTGTAGTTGTTTGGTCTTGTACCTCTCTTCTATTCATCTTGTTAGCTTCTTAAGCTTTTCTTTGGTTTGTTTTGGTTTTGGTCTTGTGCATTGAGTCCTTGTTTATGCATCTTTGCTTTGCATCTTTCTTAATTTTGCATTTGTTTGCCATGTGATTCATGTTGCATCATGTTAACTTGTATGCTTCATCTCTCATTCTTTTGTCTTGTATTTGCATTGAGTATTTGTATATATCATTCCACTTCTGTTTGTATGATGATGGCATGTTATTTTGTTCATTTCATTTCACTTGTATGCATGTTACTAACCTTGCAGGGGCTATGGTAAGTGTGAGGTGTGGAAGTTGAGTTCCACATCTCCAATTTTCATCTCTTCTTCTCATTTATTAATTGAGCTAACCATTTGCTTGTTAGGCCTAGGCCTTAATCATCTCATATTTTCTTCTTCTTCTTCTCCTCTTCTTTCTTTCTTCATTAGGATAGAAACCACACTAACCTTAGGATATCCATGCATGACAACACTTAGGATTCTTTAGTCCCCTTTTAGAATTTTGCCTTTATGATCCTTTTGGTTCTTCTTCTCTTCTCATCTCATAACCATAAAAAAAACACAATAAATTTGAAGTGATGCCTTGGTCAATAGCCTTATCCCATGAGGTGTGCTTGTAGTCTTCCCATCTTGGGATAGTACAAGTGTACCTTGTGATGCACAAGTCTGATCAAGGTATTTTCTTCACCAAGAAAAGCATAAAAAAAATTTCTTTATCTGTAAATAACCAAAAACACTTAATAATTCAACAAGTTAGTGAGCTTAGGCCCTAATCTTTGGTTTCAAGTTTTGGGGATCTTATCTTTACTTGAGTGTGCTTGTTCTAATATTCCATCTTGGAATGTAGTGACAAGTGCACATTCCATGGAAAAGAGCTTGAGTTCACTTCCTTGTGACATACTCCTAAAAGCTTCATAAAAAACACAAACAAACAACAAGTGTCTTTCCTTCGGGAATTCTTTTCTCATCTCATTCGCTCCGTATGCGAACTTGCTCCTACTTGTCATTTTGCAAGACGGTTATGCACTCGTCGTCCGAGTCTGCAACACCTGAGCAATGGCTTGGGCAGTTCAAGCCTTAATTCACAAGCAATTTCCTTGCCACCCCTAGTTAGGGGAACTACGGCGTCTCTGATCCTCATTATCCTGATGAGGTACGTAGGCAGCGGGGTAGGGCCCGTTCGAGCACAATCTTTATTTTCCCTACATTTTTCTCCTTGTTCTCTTATCCAGTTTCTTTTTCAATCCTTTTATCCAGTTCATTTTATTTTCTCTTTGAGCAACTTTCATACCCTCACCCTTTGAAACATTTTCTTTGCAAGCGTGGATCCCGTCGGGTACGGCGGACGATCTGGGTGCTAATACCTTCCCAGGTCGTAACCGACTCCCGAACTCAGTCTCTTTGGTTCGCAGGACCCTTGTCCTTCCTTTTCTTTTCTTCTGGTTTGTGCAGCATTACCATTCCCTTTCTTTTGGGATAAAAATGCCTGGCTGGCGACTCTATTCTTTTCCGCGCCACTTTCGTGTTTGTACCAGGATGGAAATCCGGGGAGCGACAGCTGGCGACTCTGCTGGGGACCGAACCCAGAATCTCTGGTTCCCCTGTGAGTCTCTCCTAGCGCTTGTGTGTTTCTGTTTTCATTGGGTGATGTTTGTTTGCTGTGGTGTGTTGTATTTTATCGTTGTTTATTTACAGTTTTATTTACAGCTTTATTTACAGTTTTCAGTCTTTATTTTATGCATCATGTATATACTGGACTGTCTGGTGCTGGTTTTCTGTTTGGTGGGATGGGTGTTACTTGTTTCTGAGAGACGAGCTCATTACCACGGCTCGAGAGCACCTTAGGACTTAGAGTGGTTCCACTTTGGCCTCATGAGATCTTGTCATGGGGGTAGTAGTGAGTTCCACGCCCAGATTTGCGATTGTCTTGGAAATGTCTTGATTTGGGGATCTTCCTCTTTCATTACATAACCCTGACAGTTATGTGCAGCTGGGGACCGATCATTGAGAACCTTGTGGAAACATCCATCTTTAGTGATGACAGTGGCAGACCACATTGTGTGGCAAACCCATTCGCATCCGAGGGCCCACCTGGGGATCACATAGGATGACCTTGTTTCCAGGACTCGGCTGAGGCCTCCCTGCGTAGTATATAATGCCAACCCGATTCCCTGATTTAGTCATGAGCCATTTCTCGGAGATGGTGACAATATTATTGCTATTCAGCTTTGAGAGTCCGTGATGTCTGACCCGGAGCCTATTACCAGTGAGATTGGGAGGGGCTTACAGGTGTGCAGGAACCCTTGGCCTCAACATACACTCATTTATCAGTGGTCCTTATTATGATTTCTGGTCCTACGGTCCTATGGTTCTGATGTTCTGGTTTTCTTGGTTCTGGATTTCTTGGTACTGTGGTTCTGAGATCTTCTATCAGAGAGTTGTGACTCAGAGGACTTTGTTTGCCAGTGATCAGAGGGGCCCTTGTGTTCAGTGACCAGTTCAGATGGTCCCAGTTGATCATATGCCTGCATTGCATTTGCATCATTCTTGCATTAACTGTTTATGTTTCCCATTTTTCAGGTCATTGTTCTCAATCAGTTCCCAGTTCTGGTAAATCGTATCTCCATGGCAGAAATCAGAAGAGTTCCAAGGAAAAAGAATGTTCGCTATACTTTTCTTCAGCCTGAAGTTAGAGGTGTTCAGAAGTTAGCAGGTCTGATGAATGACCGGGTCTTGGGCAATTTCAGGAAAAGATATGGCCAGATACTGAAGTTTGTGGACAAGCCCACTGCAGACCAGAAGGACAGTTTGCATACTTTGTTGCAGTTTTATGATCCTCTGCTGCGTTGCTTTGTTTTTCCAGGTTTCATCTTAGCTCCTACGTTGGAAGAGATCTCCAGCATGCTGAATGTTCCAGTCAGAGAGACATTGCCATTCTATGGGTATGAGGTTGTGCTTAAAGAAGAAGACATAGCCAAAGTTTGTCGTCTGCCAGCTGCTACAGTCAAGAGGGCTCTGAAAGAGAGTGAAGACAAAGGAATCCCTTGGAGTGTGCTCATCCCAGAGGCAGAGAGATATGCTACAGAGGCTAATTGGAATGACTTTGGTGCTTTACTAGCATTGATGGTGTATGGGTCCAGCTTGTTCCCAGGAGAGAAGAAATTTGTAAGCTTGGAGGTGATCTCTATCTTTGCCAAAGGCAATCCAGTGCCTACTCTTTTGGGTGATTTCTACTACAGTGTGCATTACAGGAATGAAAAGGGTAGGGTGGTCCAGTAGTCTGTTGTGCTTCTTTGTTTGCTGAGTGGTTTGCCAGACAACTGCCAAAATCAGGTGCCTTCAAGGAAATGAGGGATGAGTGGAGATGGTCAAGAAGACTAATGGGGTTAACTGCTGAAGATATTGCCTGGGGATATGACAGAGATCTGCTAGGTAAAGAGTTGTTGGTCAGTTGTGGAAAGTTTGATGGAGTGCCTTTGCTAGGAAGGAAAGGTGTCATCAGCTATTATCCAACACTAGCCAGGAAGCAGTTTGGCTACCCTTTGAGAGATCCTCCACAGATGGAAGAGTTTGCTGAGTCTTTGTATTTTCCTGTGGAAGGGAACAAGGAGTTAGTATTGCAAGCAGTCCAAGCTTGGGCTCACCAGATAAGGAAGGGTAAGAAAGACTTTGGTAGAGTTAATCCCAAGACGTATCCACCTTTTGCTGCATGGTTGCAAAACCATGTAGAAGAGGTTCTCATGCCTTTCTCTGTTGAAGCTCCACTTTATCCTAGAGAAGTTCCAATCCAGAGTAGTACTGTCTCCCTTGAAGAGTACAAGAAATTGGAAGCTCAGCTG
Source organism: Lathyrus aphaca (assembly GCA_963966055.1). NCBI lineage: Eukaryota > Viridiplantae > Streptophyta > Magnoliopsida > Fabales > Fabaceae > Lathyrus > Lathyrus aphaca. The sequence goes on from OZ014521.1 coordinate 149,631,898, forward strand.
CATGAAGTTAGAGTGGAGAATGCTGAGATGGTAAGCCTGTACCATCTTGCCAACAGGGCCAAGAATGAAGCAGAAAGCAAGTTGCTGAAGATGCAAGCCTCTTTAGAAGCTAAAGAGAAAGACTTTGCTGGAAGGGAAGCCCACTTTCACATGTTGGGTCTAATGGAAGCTAAAATAGAAGTTGAACACAAAAAGACTTTAAAGACTCTCAAGGAAGCTCGACAATCCATTGTTTGGTTGCAAGGCCAAAGGGAGGAAGAGCAGAAGAAGTTCAAAGAGAAAGAAGAGTTCTTTGAAGTGCAAATGGCCTTCAAAAAGGAAGAGGTGGAGCAAGTCCACACCATCCGGAGGGAAAAGACTCAGCAGCTAGCACAAAGCCAGTTAGCCTTGGAGGAAGCAAGGAAAGAGATTGAAGAGCTCAAGCTGAGAGCGGGTGTCAAGAAGAGCAGAGCAGAGGTGGCAGAGCCTAGGTCCTTAGTTTAATTTATTTTTCAGACTACCTACAGACATGTTGTAGGAGTCTTGCTTTATTTGCTTTGTTCTTTATTCATGTAATGGCTTGTAACCCTTCGGGGAATATTTCTGTGTGTATTCTGACTTTTGGGCCGGCAGTGGTTCGTCCATGATACAACATTAATATGCAAGTTATCTTTTCTGAATGTGCAAGACTCGTTTGTCTGATACTGCTAATGTCTGATCACTTATCAAAGAGAAAGTTTGAAAGCTAATACTGAAAATGACTGTCTGAGAATAGATGCCAGAATTGGGGCATGCAAATGCTTAAAACCTGGGAACATGAGCAGATACATTGCATTGCATATAACCTGTTTGTTTGTTTTGCAGGTAGTGTCTCAGTTGCTAACGTGTTTTGTGTTTCAGGCACTATAGCTCCCAGAAAAGTTCGGGAACAACCAGTCGCACACAGATATCCAACAAAGGTCAACAGAGAGAGAATCATGGACCAGATGCAAGCTGACTTGGCTGACCCGAGGCTAAGGATGGACAACTTTTTGACTCTGATGGCAGGCATGGGTCAGAATCAAGAGCGTTTGTGGGAGATGATAAAAAATGGTCAAGCCAGGAACAACACTGCTGCTGATGGTAATCGTACCAGTGCGGGCGCACGTTAAGTGGAAATCCCTGAAACACAGCCAGGGGTTACCATAATCAATGATGGGCTGAACAATATTCAAATGGATAACCAGGACGAACAGTTCACTCTGCTGGACGAAGCTGGAGGTCAGGGGGCTGAGATGAACAAGAGGTTTGAGGAAATGGCAGAACAAATCAAGGCTATTCAATCCCAGAGCTCTTTGGGATTTGACATTACTGATTTGGGCTTGGTTCCAGGGGTTAGAATCCCTTACAAGTTCAAGGTTCCAACTTTTGAGAAATACAATGGCACTGCATGCCTGAAGACCCATCTTCAGTCCTTCGTGGGAAGGATTGCTGCTCACACTGATGATGAAAAACTCTGGATGTACTACTTCCAGGACAGCTTGGTCGGGGCCTCTCTGGAATGGTATATGAAGCTTAGCAGAGTCAATATCAAGAGCTGGAAAGACCTGGATGAAGCTTTTGTGAGACAATATCAGTATAATTTGGACATGGCTCCAAATCGCACGCAATTGCAACACATGTCTCAAACTGCTAAGGAGGGTTTCAAAGAATATGCTCAGATGTGACGTCAGCTCGCTGCCAGAGTGCAACCACCCCTGCTTGAAAATGAGATGGCTGACATGTTTATGGGGACTTTGCAAGGTGTGTTTCTTGAAAGATTGGCGTCCAGTTCTGCCACCAAATTCAACGACATTGTAATTGTTGGAGAGAGAGAGTTGAGACCTTGTTGAAGATGGGAAAGATCCAAGATACAAGTGCTGGTAGCTCGAACGGAGCAAGAAAAGCTTTCAGTGGACCTCCAAGGAGAAGAGAGGGTGAGACAAATGTTGTGTTCGGCAGAGGATGGGGCCGAGGGTACAGAAGACCTTATGAGCATGTGGCAGCAGTCACAATTCCTTCTAGTCCTGTGCAGCAGGCAGCACCTCAACAACAACAATAACAGCAGCCGCAACGCAACAACTATCAGCAGAGGCCTTATCAGCCAAGGCAAACTCGCCCGGCTAATAGGGTGATTGAGGCCATCCCCATGACTTATGCTGCTTTGCTACCAAGACTGCTAGATCTGAATCTGATTCAATTGAGAATTTTGGCACCACCACCTCCTGGAGAGCTTCCAATGGGTTATGACGTCAACGCAAGATGCGCCTTCCACTCAGGGGCACCCGGGCACTCGACTGAGAAGTGCAGGGCGCTGCAGCACAAAGTTCAAGACCTGATAGACTCCAAAGTGATCAACTTTGCACCACCGCCAAATGTTAACTCGAACCCTATTCTGAATCACAGAGGGGCTAGAATCAATGCTGTTGAGGTTGGTGACAAGTTAAGTCTGATGCTCAGTATTGAAGAAGTGAAGACTCCGTTATTGGTAGTAAAAGAGAGGTTGCTGAAAGGTCAAGTGTTTCCTGGTTGCAGTTCTGATTGCGAAGAATGTCTGAATTCAGAGAATGGGTGTGAAGATCTGAAGATGGGATTGTAGAGTTTGATTGATGAAGGATCTTTGCAGTTTAACAAAGTTGGTGATGAAGCCGAGGATGTGTCCACCATTACCATATTCTATGATGAAGCAGAGATGCCTATCAGAAGAGAGCCTGTAACCATCTATGCTCCTGAGGTTAGTCTTGTGACTATCACCGTGCCGGGGCTTGTTCCTTACACAGACGATAAAGCCATTCCATGGCATTATGGCTCAGAGGTATACGTAGCTGGACAGAAAGTGGAGAGTAAGTCTGTTGTTGTTGACCCGACTGTAGAGAACATCGGAGGTGTTGGGGGTTTCACAAGAAGTGGTCGTTTATTTGCTCCCCCTGTGGTGAGAGGGGATCCTGAGGCTGAGGCTTCTGTTAAGGCCAAAGGAAAGCAAGCTGTGACTGATGAATCAACAACTCCTCTGGCTGGGCAGGGTACATTTGAAAAAGAGGTCGAGGAATTAATGAGCATAATCAAAAAGAGTGACTATAAGGTGGTGGAGCAGTTGAACCAGACACCTTCCAAGATATCCATTCTATCATTGCTGATGTGTTCGCTTGCACACAGAGAGGCCTTATTGAAAGTGCTACAAATGGTATATGTTTCTCAAGAAATCACTGTCAACCAACTTGAAGCTGTTGTGGGCAGTGTTAATGCAAGCCATGGGCTGGGCTTCACAGATCGAGACCTGACGTCAGAGGGCCGAAACCACAACAAAGCACTACATATCACTATGGAGTGCAAGGGCGCTGTGTTGTCGCATTTTCTTGTAGACACATGCTCTTCCCTTAATATGCTTCCGAAGAAGGAATTAATGAAGCTCAATGTTGATGGGATAGTCCTGAGACCAAGTGATTTGATTGTCAAAGCTTTTGATGGGTCTAGAAGATCAGTTTTTGGTGAAGTTGAGTTGCCCGTCAAAATAGGTTCTCAAGTCTTCAAAAGTATCTTCTACGTCATGGAAATTCAGCCTGCGTATAGCTGTTTGATAGGACACCCATGGATACATGCTGTCGGAGCTATTACTTCAATCCTACATCAGAAGCTCAAATATGTGGTTGATGGACAGGTAATCACAGTATGCGGAGAGGAAGACATCTTCGTGAGCCACTTATCAACATTCAAGTATGTAGAGATGGATGGAGAGATCCATGAGACTCTTTGTCAAGCTTTCGAAGTAGTCAACGTCAGCATTCTAACTCCTGTAGAGAGAAGCAGTGAGAAAGAAGGTACCTCCATCCATTCCTACAAGCAGGCAAAGGAGGTGGTTCAGTCAGGAAGCGCCCAAGGCTGGGGCAAATTGCTGGAGCTAGAAAAGAAAGACGACAAGTTTGGTTTGGGTTATCATCCTGATGGATCTACTCCAAGTGGTAAGGCTATTACCTTTACAAGTGTTGGGGTGCTCGACCGCAACCAGATATGTGCAACTACTGAAGAGGGAGACAGTGATGGTGACTAGGACAACTAGATACATTCGTGTGCGCCCGGGGAGGAGCTAAGGAACTGGTCTACTGAAGACATTGTCCAAGTTACCTGGCACTCAGAGTAATTCATTTTGTTTCCTTTTGTTATCATACTGCATTGTCAAATCCAGCATTCTGCCCAAGATGCTTGGATCCATTGTATTGGGCCACCATGTTTTGTATGCATCTTATTTTACCGTGAAATGAAAGGAAATTTTCAGACAAATTACGTTCTTTTTCTTTGTTTTTTTTTTTTAAAAAGAAAACTTTTCACAAAAATATAAAAATGGCAATGTGTTTTTCCTTTTTGTTTTTGTGTTAGCGTCTCTTTTTCAAAATAAGCAGATTCTGAATAAGCACATCATCTGTGCAGTGTTGATCATCCGGATTCCATTGATAACATTCCTGCTATGACCACGCATGACTTTGACAATCCTGTCTACCAAGCTGATGAAGGGGTTGAGGAAGACTGTGAACTCCCTGAAGAATTGGTCAGATTGTTGAAACAAGAGGAACGAGTTATTCAGCCTCATCAAGAAGAGATTGAGATCATCAACATCGGCAGTGAAGATGTGAAGAAAGAGATCAAGATTGGGGCCAGTCTACAGGCTGACGTCAAGAAAGAGCTGATCAATATGCTGAGAGAGTATGTGGACATCTTTGCTTGGTCATATCAAGATATGCCAGGGTTGGATACCGACATCATTATGCATAAGCTACCCTTGAGAGAGGACTGTCCTCCTGCGAAACAAAAATTGAGAAGAACTCTTCCTGACATGGCGATGAAGATCAAAGAGGAGGTTCAGAAGCAATGGGATGCCGGTTTCCTTGCTGTAACTAGTTACCCACCTTGGGTAGCTAACATTGTACCTGTACCAAAGAAGGACGGCAAGGTCCGGATGTGCATTGACTACCGGGATTTGAATAGAGCGAGCCCAAAAGATGATTTTCCGTTGACACACATTGATGTGTTGGTAGACAATACTGCTCAACTCTCGGTATTTTCCTTCATGGATGGCTTCTCCGGATATAACCAGATTAAGATGGCGCCGGAAGACATGGAGAAGATAAAGTTCATTACCCCGTGGGGTACATTTTGCTATAAGGTCATGCCCTTTGGTTTGAAGAACGTCGGGGCAACTTATCAACGGGCGATGGTCACATTGTTCCACGACATGATGCACAAGGAGATTGAGTGTTATGTGGACGATATGATTGCTAAGTCCCGAGACGAAGAAGAGCATCTGGTCAACCTGAAGAAGCTGTTTGATAGACTGATCAAGTACAAGCTGAGGTTGAATCCAAACAAGTGCACTTTCAGAGTGCGTTCCGGGAAACTGTTGGGTTTCATTGTTAGTCAAAAGGGAATTGAGGTAGATCCTGCAAAAGTAAAAGCTATTCAAGATATGCCTGCACCGAGAACAGAAAAAGAAGTGTGCGGGTTTTTAGGGAGGTTGAACTACATTTCTCGGTTCATATCTCATCTAACTGCCACGTGCGAACCAATATTCAAGTTGCTAAGAAAAGAGCAAACGGTCAGGTGGAACGATGATTTTCAAAGAGCTTTCGACAAGATAAAAGAATATTTGCAGGAGCCTCCAATTCTAATTCCTCCAGTGGAAGGAAGACCTTTAATCATGTACTTAACCGTGCTAGATGGGTCAATGGGGTGTGTTCTAGGCCAACATGACGAGTTTGGTCGAAAAGACTACGCTATTTATTACCTTAGCAAAAAGTTTACCGACTGTGAATCTCGTTATTCACTGCTCGAGAAAACTTGTTGCACTTTGGTATGGGCTGCTCGCCGACTGAGGCAGTACATGTTGACTCATACCACACTGCTCATTTCCAAAATGGATCCTGTCAAGTACATCTTTGAGAAACCAGCATTAACCGGAAGGGTTTCTAGGTGGCAGATGATTTTAACAGAATACGACATCCAGTATACTTCTCAGAAAGCCATCAAGGGAAGTGTATTGTCAGATTACCTTGCACAGAAACCTCTTGAAGATGATTATCAACCAATGAAGTTTGATTTCCCTGATGAGGACATCATGTACCTCAAAGCAAACGATTGCGAGGAACCACTTCCGGAGGAGGTGCCAGACCCTGAATCCAAATGGAAGTTGATGTTTGATGGGGAAGTCAATATCAATGGACGTGGAGTCAGTGTCGTTCTTATCACTCCCGAAGGTGTTCACTTTCCCTTCGCTACCAGAATTACATTTGGCTGCACCAACAATGAAGCGGAATACGAGGCATGCATAATGGGAATAGAGGAGGCTATTAATCTTCGGATTAAGAACCTCGATATATTCGGAGATTCAGCCCTCGTCATTAACCAAGTTACCGGCAAGTGGTATACGCATCAAGAGCATCTAATTCCTTACAGGGATTATGCTAGAAAGCTGTTGACGTTCTTCACAACAGTTAAGCTTCAATACATACCACGTGATGAAAATCAGTTTGCCGACGCATTGGCCACTCTTTTTTCGTCTATCAAAGTCTTGTGTTGGAATTATGTGCCTAGAATTGACATCTCCAGGCTTGACGCTCCAGCTCATGCCTTCTCTGTAGACGCTGTATCTGATGAGAAACCTTGGTACTTTGATATCAAGCTCTTCCTGGAAAAGCAAGAATACCCAGCTAGGGCATCTTCCAATGACAAGAAGACCTTGAGGCGACTTGCTGCTAGCTTCTTCTTGAATACTGACGGAGTTTTGTACAAGAGAAACTTTGACATGGTCTTGCTTAGATGCGTGGATAGACACGAAGCAAGCCTGTTAATGCAGGAAGTCCACGAGGGATCTTTCGGTACCCATGCAGGAGGGCATGCTATGGCTAAGAAATTGCTGAGATCGGGGTATTACTGGATGACAATGGATGCAGACTTTTGTTCATTCGCTCGTAAGTGCCACAAGTGCCAGATTTATGCAGACAAAGTGCATGTTCCTCCTTGCCCGCTCAACGTCATGTCATCTCCTTGGCCCTTTTCTATGTGGGGCATTGACATGATCGGGAAGATAAAGCCAACTACTTCAAATGGTCATCGCTTCATCTTGGTCGCGATTGATTACTTCACCAAATGGGTTGAAGCAGCATCTTAAGCCAACGTCACTCGTCAAGTGGTGGCAAGATTTTTCAAAAAAAAATATCATATGCAGATATGGAGTGCCCGAAAGGATCATTACTGACAATGGTTCTAATCTCAACAACAAGATGATGGCAGAGTTGTGTCAGGACTTCAAGATTCAGCATCACAATTCTTCTCCTTACCGACCAAAGATGAATGGTGCAGTGGAGGAAGCAAACAAGAATATCAAGAAGATTGTGCAGAAAATGGTTGTCACTTACAAAGATTGGCATGAGATGTTACCATTTGCGTTGCATGGGTACCGAACGCCAGTCAGGACGTCAACTGGAGCAACTCCCTTCTCTCTGGTATATGGCATGGAAGCAGTCCTGCCTGTTGAAGTAGAGATTCCTTCATTGCGTGTGATGATGGATGTAAAGCTTGATGAGGCTGAATGGGTGCGTGCTCGTTACAATCAGTTATGTCTAATTGAGGAAAAGAGATTAGCGGCTATCTGTCATGGTCAGCTTTATCAGAGGAGAATGAAGTGTGCATTCGACCAATGAGTACGTACTCGGGAGTATCAAGTGGGAGAACTTGTGCTGAAGAGGATCATTCCTCCAGGTTCAGATCACAGGGGCAAGTGGACCCCAAACTACGAAGGACCATTCATAGTGAAGAAGGTTTTCTCAGGAGGAGCACTGATGCTCACCACTATGGATGGAGATGACTTCCAATCCCCTGTTAACTCGGACGCAGTTAAAAAATACTTCGCATAAAGAGACCTGCTGGACACAAAAACAGAATTATAGTCCAGGCAAAAAAAGGGCATCCCGGCGAGCTAAAAACAGAATAAAAAGCTCGGGCAAAAGTTAGGGAAAATGAATAAAAAAAATATGTACACCTGTTGAGTTGAAAAGCCGCATTTGATAGCTCAGGCAAAAAAGGGTATCCCGGTGGATTGAAAACCCGAAAGAGCAATCCACGCAAAACAAGGGAATAAGCGAACAACTGCGATCCGAGTAATCTGAACCACATCATCGTTTTGTACAATCTGACAATATCAGAAGGATAGGAATCAGTCCCCTCATCCTCTCAGAAAGCAAAAGCAAGAATGGAGTGTCTTGAAGACATGCTGGTCATAGAAGAAATGGAACTCATTGGGATGCCGTACCCATTGCCATTAGGATATTTTCTTTTCTCAATTTTGTGGTGGCTACCTCTTTCCAGGTGGTTGCTTCCTGATGTAAATCTTTGCCTATTCAGAGGCCTTTCAATAAAAAGAATATCCAATCAAAAAGCTGTGTTGTGTTTATTTTTGTTTGCTAAATGTCCTGAATTTTTGGCAAAAATAGCATTGCATTAAAACATGGTGATAATTTGAAAAGAAAATGACATTGCAGGGAAACACTGTAAACCCTCTTTGAGTGTCGGGTGACGATGGATTAACAGATCATACCATGCAAGTCCCCGGGGCACACTTTTGTTTTCTGTTGTTGCAGGTTGCAGGATGGCGTCACATTCTCCCAAGAAGAAATTATTCCCCACAGGTGTGCCAAGCAGTTCTTTTCCCCTAGCGGAGTTATTTTTCCATAGTGAAGTACTCCCAGCAGGAGGTTGAAGGCCTGATATCCCCTCAGAGTTAGAATTGTCAGAATTCTATCCCCAGCAAGGGTCACGGCCAGAGTATTGTTGAGGCATCTTTCCCAGCCAAGTCTGAAGATGATCTTCCCCACAGAGTTCATATTTGAGTTTCAATCCCGCCAGTGAAATATTCCCCAGTGAAGTTGCCAATTTATTTTTTGGTCAATATTGATGATATAGACAGTTACTCATCACTTCAGTCAGAGTTAGGTGTCAAGGCCTATTGACTTGTCTTCCCCTGTAGAGTTGTAACTCTTGCTGCCAATCATGCACATGTTATTTGCTCGTCTGCAACTTCTCGGCACTCGTCTGTGCTCACATCTTTGCTCGTCTGCAATGCTCCAGCACTCGTCTGTGTTCTCACTTTATTACCGCTCGTCTGCGTTTTTCAACACTCGTCTGTGTTATCCCTAAGCAGAGTATCCCCAGCAGTTACCCCTGGTTGTAATTGTTTGTTGCTCGTCTGCAATTTTTCAACACTCGTCTGTGTTTGATATGTGACACCTGTTGTTGCTTGTTTGCAATTTTTCGACGCTCGTCTGTGTTAATGTTTGGCTATGTTGCTCGTCTGCATCTGCCAGCACTCGTCTGTGTTCGTACTTTATTACTGTTTGCTCGTTTGCAGTTTCCAACACTCGTCTGTGTTTGATATTTGATACCTGCTTGTCGCTCGTCTGCATTTATCGACACTCGTCTGTGTTATCCCTAAGCAGAGTATCCCCAGCAGTTACCCATGGTTGTAATGTTTTATTGTTGTTTGGTTGTTGCTTGTCTGCAACTTTCAACACTCGTCTGTGTTTGATATGTGATACCTGTTGTTGCTCGTTTGCAATTTTCGGCACTCGTCTGTGCTCACATCTTTGCTCGTCTGCAATGCTCCAGCACTCGTCTGTGTTCTCACTTTATTGCCGCTCGTCTGCGTTTTTCAACACTCGTATGTGTTATCCTTAAGCAGAGTATCCCCAACAGTTACCCCTGGTTGTAATTGTTTGTTGTTGCTTGGTTGTTGCTCGTCTGCAATTTTTCAACACTCGTCTGTGTTTGATATGTGACACCTGTTGTTGCTTGTTTGCAATTTTTCGACGCTCGTCTGTGTTAATGTTTGGCTATGTTGCTCGTCTGCATCTGCCAGCACTTGTCTGTGTTCGTACTTTATTGCTGCACGTCCGCATCTTTCAACACTCGCCTGTGTTGTCACTTTGGTATTGCTCGTTTGCTTTCCCCAGCAGTGGTCCATGATTTCTGCTGTTTGCTCGTCTGTAACTTTTCAATACTCGTCTGTGTTTGGAATATGATATGTGCTGCTGCCCGTCTGCAAGTTCCAACATTCGCCTATGTTATCACTTTGCCGTTGCTCGTCTGCAACTCCCAGCACTCGGCTGTGTTTTGATATGTAATCTCTGTTGTTGCTCGTCTGCAACTTTCCAGCACTCGTCTGTGTTTTGATATGTGATATTCGTGGATACTCGTCTGTCTCATCCCCAGCACTCGTTCGTGTTTGTTATCTGTTTGGAGCTCGTCTGCTTTGTTTGGATACTCGTCTGTATCATCCCCAGCACTCGTCTGTGTTAGCCTATATTTGTATGAGAGGATTTGCTGATTATCCTGGTATTCTTTTGCATTGCTACTCCAAATGCTCGTCTGTGTTTGAATTTCTGGTATTCGTTTGTACCAGTGGCCGATACTCGTCTGTATCTTTGCCTGAAGCGCTCGTCTGTGTTTCTTAGATCATCGTCTGATACTCGTCTGTATCATTGATCGTTGGCACTCGTCTGTGTTCCCTTGATGATCATCCAATACTCGTCTGTATTGAAGAGTTTTAAAATCCTGACTGTGGGAATAAATGTCAAAATGGTTACCGGTCCTGGCGTAACAGGTATATCCGAAGGAGGCTCGTCAGTCTCAGGAACCAATTATTATTGTTGTACCTGGCATAACAGGTTTGCTCGAAGAAGACTCGTCTATCTTGTACCATATATCCACGGATAATATATGAAGAAGGTTCGTCTACCTTGATTATGCATGTCTATCCCGCAGACTTAAATGCATCCCGGCCCTGGCGTAACAGGTATATCCGAAGGAGATTCGTCTGTCTCAAGTCATATGTTCTTGAAGTGTTTGAGGACTCGTATGTCCAGTTCGTGGCGTCACAGGATTGTTCGAAGAAGACTCGTCTGTCAATGTACTCTTATTCCAGATATCAGTTTCAACTTGGAAGAAGCTCGTCTGCTTTTTTCTCCCCTTCAGCCACCAAAGCGTCATTTGGTTGGGTTTATTTCCCAGTTTTGCATTCTTCGTCAGAGTGCAAATTTCAGTTCTTCTTGGTATTCAACCACAGTTTATCTTGAATGGTCGATAGCCCGTGCTACCGTTCTTTTCAGATTAACAGTTGTTTGAATAGGGGTAGCTGTAACACCCCAAATTTGCCCTCTTCATTTTAAGCATCATATCATATCATATTCATCATGAACATATCATTTTTTAGCATCCTAGCATGGAAAGATGAGGCATAACATTCTTCATGTCCTAGCATTAAGCATATGGTCATCTGTGGAGGTTCTTGAGGAATCACAAGCCATGACAAGGGTCCCAATGGTTTTGTACAAGTCTTATGAGGGGTCTACACTCCATTTACAAGTTCAAGTTCATTTGCAAAAGCTCAGAAGATTGCATGATCATCAGAGATCTTAGGATAAGGCAAAGCTCCTACACAAGGCACCTAAACTAGGGTTTGAGATTCAAGCATCAAAACTTCACAACTTTGGACATTTCATTTGGGCAAAGTCTTCTATATGTCAAGAGGATCCTAGGTACCAATTTTCATGAGAAAATTCCATGTGGAAGTCAGAAAATGCTTCAGTTGCTTGCAGATGAAGTAATTGGTCAATTGTGCCCTTAAAAAGTCAACTGTGTGATTTCAAGGGGTCTAACCCACCTTTTTTGGACAAAGGGGGTCCTTACAATGTTATAAGAGGTTTGGAATGATCAAATTTCAAGAATCATGGATATTTGAAGGGTTTTGCAAAATTGGTGAAAACTTGGTTTTAAGGATTTTCCAAATTTGGCAACTTTTGCCCTAATTTTCAAATGGCCTTAACATGATCAAAAATTCTTCAAATGGACCAAAGTCAAACATGAAAGTTGGAGATTAAGGGCTCCCATTTTCAAAAAGTACAAGTACATTTTCATGGGATTTATGGTTTGCTCTAGAGGTCCTTCGAAAAAATGGATGAAATTAGGGCAAATTCAAAATTTTCATGCATGCACAAAGGCAAAAAGCTTCAAAACTTAATTGTAAGACTTGGTATGGCTCAAGTTTGTTTCCAATGATAAAATACATTGCAAATGGATTTTTTTGCTCCAAAGAAACTCCCAATTTCTTGCACAATAAGAAAGTTGCTCCAAAAGAGGATATTTTGTAAAATCATGAGAAAAGTGTGATGGCTTGATCTAAAGGCCAGAATTGTTTGTATTATGATCAAGGGTTGGAAAAGGATTGCACATGGGCTGAGAGGCCAAGCAAAGCATGAGGGTGGCATGCTCTCACACTAATTTGCAAATTTTTCAAATTCACAAATTTCTCATGATCCACACGTGCAAACTTGGCAATTCTTTCAGCATGGGTTTGTGACCTCACATAAAAGCAGCTAGGGTTTCAGAATTGGCAACCTCTCTCTCATTCTCTCATTTCCAAGTTTATGCACAACTTGCATTTTCTCATATTTCTCATCACACACTAGTTCAATCTCAAAACAAATTGTGGATTCTTGTTCTAGGCAAGCTAAGGATCATTAATCACTCACTCTTGCAAGTAATCTCTCAAGTTCAACAACATTGCCATTTCAGGGAAGGTGTGGACAAAGCCTCAGATCTAGCCATCTTCAAGAATTTAGATGCATTTATTTTGCATCTAGAGTGAGTGTAGAGTGATTTGCTCGCATTATTTGGTCTTCTATCTCATTATTTCCAAAGCTGCAACTCAGGTATGCTTCAAAATCTCAAGATCTAAAAATGAAATTGATCATGTGTTTTGTGATTTGTGATGTTCACTGAGTATGCTGCAACTTATAGTTTTGAAAATGATGCATTGTAGTGAGATATATTTGGATTTCAAGTTTCATGGTCATACTTGTTTTGGTTCGATCCCGTTGATTCATTGAGTTTTAGAAGATTTTGATCTCATTTTTGGATTCGGAGCATATTGTTTAGTTGATTTGGAGTATTTGGTTCATTTATATGGTTGTTTGTGCGTCTGTTGTGAATTCCGGTGCCGGAGCCCTAGCTCCGGTCACCGGAAACTGGAAATGGTGAACCTAGGGTTTCTAGATGAAGAAGACGAGCCATCAACCCTTAGATCTGCCCAGCGTGCGTCCAGATCTGGCCACGTAGCCCTAGATTTCACACTCTCCCTCACGTGTTTGTTTTATTTCATTTAAATACAATTTTTTTCTCAGCACACACTAACTATCATGTACCATCCACTCAGAAGCCAGCTTTAGGCCACGTCAATTAATGAAGGACGTACAACATGCGTTAGATCTATCCAACGTCTCACTTATTTCCCAGCTTATTTCCTGAATATTCACCATAAGTCTCATATTCCTGCGCAGCCTTAATGGGCCTCTCATGTGCTATGCGCACCCCCTCAGTCCCTGGCCCAATCCATTTCAGTACAAATTCCTACTACCAGCACCCCCAGCTCATTCTCTTTTAATTTCTTTTTTTTTTTTCATTTATTTTCTTTTATTCATTTTAGTTTCTATTTTTTATAAAATACTTCTGACTATCCAAAAATTCCCAAAATATTCATGAGTCATCTTTTGAGTCTCTTTTATTTTTCTATATTTTTATTTTCCTTTTTTCAATTTCAACGTGTCATAATTAATTCCTTATTTCAATTAACTTCATTTTTAACCCTTTTGTGAGTACACTGCCTTGTCCATTTTCTATAGACTTCATTATTTTGAGTTTTGTACTCATTCTTTTTGATATGGATTCCTAAGATGATGTAGTTCTTGTGTGATTTTTCCCCTGATTTTTTAGAAATTTATTCCTCGGGTATTGGTCCTTTGACTTATGTTGGAAGTTATTAACCCTAGTTTGTGTTCTTGCCTCCATTTGACCTAGTTTGCTTCTGAATCTTTCCAAATCCTTTTGGCTAATTGTTATACCATGTTTGAAGATCATTTTTCTTGAATTGTGGAATTTTTAGATGTTTGGTTGATTTGATTTGAAATTTGTCTTGAACCTTGTCCCATTTTGCTTCTTTTGGTCCATTAGCTCTCTCATAAGCTTAGAAGGGCACTTGTGCCAACTTCTTCTTCTCATTTGGGGTCCTTTTGGGATATGGGAGCCTTCCTGGTCCTATATTAGGGTTTGTGTCTTAGAAATTTTGGTGTCTTGCTTACCTTTAAGTTCTTTCATTTCTTAAGTGTTTTCACTTCATCTTATTACTTCTTTCACTCCCATTTTGTAGTTGTTTGGTCTTGTACCTCTCTTCTATTCATCTTGTTAGCTTCTTAAGCTTTTATTTGGTTTGTTTTGGTTCTGGTCTTGTGCATTGAGTCCTTGTTTGTGCATCTTTGCTTTGCATCTTTCTTAATTTTGCATTTGTTTGCCATGTGATTCATGTTGCATCATGTTAACTTGTATGCTTCATCTCTCATTCTTTTGTCTTGTATTTGCATTGAGTATTTGTATATATCATTCCACTTCTGTTTGTATGATGATGGCATGTTATTTTGTTCATTTCATTTCACTTGTATGCATGTTACTAACCTTGCAGGGGCTATGGTAAGTGTGAGGTGTGGAAGTTGAGTTCCACATCTCCAATTTTCATCTCTTCTTCTCATTTATTAATTGAGCTAACCATTTGCTTGTTGGTCCTAGGCCTTAATCATCTCATCTTTTCTTCTTCTTCTTCTCTTCTTCTTTCTTTCTTCATTAGGATAGAAACCACACTAACCTTAGGATATCCATGCATGACAACACTTAGGATTCTTTAGTCCCCTTTTAGAATTTTGCCTTTATGATCCTTTTGGTTCTTCTTCTCTTCTCATCTCATAACCATAAAAAAAAACACAATAAATTTGAAGTGATGCCTTGGTCAATAGCCTTATCCCATGAGGTGTGCTTGTAGTCTTCCCATCTTGGGATAGTACAAGTGTACCTTGTGATGCACAAGTCTGATCAAGGTATTTTCTTCACCAAGAAAAGCATAAAAAAAATTTCTTTATCTGTAAATAACCAAAAACACTTAATAATTCAACAAGTTAGTGAGCTTAGGCCCTAATCTTTGGTTTCAAGTTTTGGGGATCTTATCCTTACTTGAGTGTGCTTGTTCTATTATTCCATCTTGGAATGTAGTGACAAGTGCACATTCCATGGAAAAGAGCTTGAGTTCACTTCCTTGTGACATACTCCTAAAAGCTTCATAAAAAACACAAACAAACAACAAGCGTCTTTCCTTCGGGAATTCTTTTCTCATCTCATTCGCTCCGTACGCGAACTTGCTCCTACTTGTCATTTTGCAATACGGTTACACACTCGTCGTCCGAGTCTGCAACACCTGAGCAATGGCGTGGGCAGTTCAAGCCTTAATTCACAAGCAATTTCCTTGCCACCCCTAGTTAGGGGAACTACGGCGTCTCTGATCCTCATTATCCTGATGAGGTACGTAGGCAGCAGGGTAGGGCCCGTTCGAGCATAATCTTTATTTTCCCTACATTTTTCTCCTTGTTCTCTTATCCAGTTTCTTTTTCAATCCTTTTATCCAGTTCATTTTATTTTCTCTTTGCAGCAGCTTTCATACCCTCACCCTTTGAAACATTTTCTTTGCAAGCGTGGATCCCGTCGGGTACGGCGGATGATCTGGGTGCTAATACCTTCCCAGGTCGTAACCGACTCCCGAACTCAGTCTCTTTGGTTCGCAAGACCCGTGTCCTTCCTTTTCTTTTCTTATGGTTTGTGAAGCATTACCATTCCCTTTCTTTTGGGATAAAAATGCCTGGCTGGAGACTCTATTCTTTTCCGCGCCACTTTCGCGTTTGTACCAGGATGGAAATCCGGGGAGTGACATTATGTGGTTGAGAGAAATTAATTGACCCTTTCTTGCTTCATCTGACTTTGTTTCCTTGAATAGATGTAGATCTTTAGTAGATACGAATATCATCAAACCAAGATGCATTTCCTGAAAATGGTTTGAATGACAATCTTGTTCTTAGTAAGATAAGCTAACTTATTTAGAGTTAGTTCATCATAGGTGGACAGATATTTCCTTTCCTTTCCAAAGATCACAACAGCTTGTTAAAAGAGTGTCTACTGATTTATTCATTTTGAATAACAACAGTTATTGTAATTCCTTTAGTTTTTCTAAGCTGTTTTGATTCAAGGATTCATGCACCATGAATTTCTGAGAGGAATTTTAGATAACATTCTGACCAATCAAAGTTTGTTCAACTGAGATGAATTCTCAAGTTAACAGATCTTAATTGTCTATGTTACTTCAGTTTCTCTACATGATAACCATTAATACTCATAGGATCTGACATATTGTGAGTTGCATCTTGAATGTATTCTTGATTAATCAAAGGCTTTCCTTGTTGAATAAACTACAATATACTGCGAATTTTTTCAGAGAAAACACTATTCAGGTTTTCTGCATCAGATATTCTAACATGTTGATTAGTTAAGCTTCTAATCACTTAGCAGATATTTTAAATTAGAGGAATTAACATTTAGAAATTTGAACTCCTCTATTCATGATTTTTGACAATCTTTAGCAGACTTCCTCTTGAAGTTATCATGCTTCAGAATCATGAACTACCGGTCTTTCTTCTTTACATGAAGAAATTCTTAGTAAGTTTATATGAGAAAGTCAAAGGTGGATGAATCTGGTTTTTGAAAACATCTCATACTTATAAAGAAATAATCTTCAAAAAACAAGATTTCTTGCTTTCTGATGATTTGATCTTGATCAGATACATTGTTCAACAGATGTATTCCAAGAATAGAAATTAGCAAATATATCTCCTTATCTGATGAATCTATCTTATCAGCTGATTCTTCAATCTTCTTGCAAACTTCAATATAGAAGATTTGTTGCCAACAACTTCAAAATTCAAGAATAAGTGACTTGCTCAATGTAAACCTTTCAGGTTTCACAATTCAGTACTCATGCTCATTCATGACTAAATGAAGATTTGAACATATGAGACTGACATTCTAGGTGGAGGAGAACATCACCTAGAGTATTACTCACAGAGAATTTGGATATTTATCTGATTTATTTAAGTGTTGGATATCCATCAATAAACAGAACCAAGCTCTGATACCAATTAAAGGTGTGAGAAAAACACAAGAAACGGGGGTTTGAATTGGTGTTTTCGCTCCTGTTAACTTTTTCGTATTTAATCGTTGTTTGCGGAGGAAGCATAAGTAAATAAAGTAAAGTATAAACAAGAGAAGAAGACATACGATATATCCCGGTCTACTTGAAAAACTCAAGCTAATCCAGTCCACCCCTCAAGGTTATTTGCCTCAGCCAAGGACTTAATCCATTATAACTAAAATACAAGGCACAACACTATTTGTGAGTAACTTCACAACCAACTGATGCGACTTACAATATTTCACAATCAGTTGATGTGACTTCCTTGTGTGGCTACCTATCTTGACTAACTGTGCAACAACCATGCGACTTCCTTACGCGGCTACCTGTCATGATTAACTGCATAACAACCGTTGTAACTTCAAGGCACCAAGACACAAAGTCCTGAGCATCACCAAGACACGTAGTCCTAAGCCTCCTAAAGATTTTGAACTTCACTCGGTCCTTTAGGGGATACAAACATTCAGTTTGTAAGGGTAACGTTTATATATGTTTGCTTCTTACATAAGCTTGAGTTAACACAACTAAGAACATTGATTAGAAGATTATCCCATACATATTAAGAATATTAAATTTTATTGTAGCTCAAATAATGTGGAGTCTTCTTCTTCATCTTCCAGTAGCTTTTTCATGGACAATATCCCAAACTCTTGAATTGCTTGAAGTCTTCTTATTTTAAGCTTGCACCAACTTGATTAAATTTGTAGAACAAAAGAACTCATCATCTTGATTTACATAAGAGGAACGTTCTGGAAAGAAACCCTTGTTCTCTTAATTCAATGATCACATCAGAACACAACTTTCAGTTGTGGATTTGTAATTCAATTTCCATAATCATCTTCTTGTTGACACGTGTAGCCTTACAAGCTTCTTGTAGCATACACAATTAAGCATATTTGTGAATTAACAACTTTTGTATAAGTAGTTCATTGCATAACCATTAATACATTAACCAATATCAGCTTTGAGTTGCATTTTCATTGGAGTGTTAAATGGAATTCATTGTTGTTACCCTCATGGTTGATTGTAACACCCTATTTCTACCTAACAAATATTAATAAAATCAAAGTTACAAAATCTCAACATTTAAATAGGATGTCTCACTTACAACTTATAACAACGACATTTATCACATATAAACGGATACATAACACTTAAAACATCGGGTGACAAATAACAACTACAAATAGTCTTTAAAACTAAACAACTTTATTACTAAGCAGCTGATTCACAAAATTCAACATTAATGACATAACCTCATGTCCAACTCGAAACAACTTTAAAATAACAAGACTTTAAGGAAAACAACTTAAAGTTCAGCAACAATACTATAATCAACAATAAAGAAATCATGTGTTCATTCCCCCCCCCCCCCCGAGTGTTACGTATCAGAGCGACGACACTGACTATAACTAATGAAGGTAAGCACCCTTCATTCTGGATTACCTGCACACTACCAACAAAGGTTAACATTCAAACAGAAGGGGTGAGATATCAAACTATATAATCAAATGTATGATAAATAACATATTAGATCAAATTATATAGAATCAACACTTCACAGCTTACAACATATCAATCAACACAAGCTACAACACAACAACATAACTATGCAACTTGAAATTCGACTTATACACATGCATGTGGTACCATCGGAATAAAACTCCCAACTTAAAAATTTGCCAATTAATAGAGGCATCAACAAGGCATAAGCCTTTAACTTAATTTTTCCAATCCATGCCAACTTACCGAGCATCAGCTCTAACTTGGTATGCTATGTATGCAACAACATGAATATTTGAATAATAACAATAATCTTTATGTAACCACACAAAAGCAACATATTATCACAACTTAACAACAACAACAACAACAAATCAACATTGGCCATAGGCCTTCAACTTAACAACCACAACAAATCAACCTTGTCCATATGCCTACAATTCTTTCCACTAATAAGGGCAATGCAACAAAATTCATACCAGCAACTTCACAACTTAATCACAATGATATCACAACAACTTATATCCTACTCTCTACCAACCAACTTATCTCACCAACGCTCATCTAATTTATTCGAACAATACCACCAAAACCGACTAATGATTCTTCTGCTAGATTTACTAATATTCCTACTCTGCTAAAATCCTGCTACTAAATACCTCAATTATTTTCATGCCAATACTTATATCCTATTACACAAGCAGTAGGCACAGGAGCATAAACAGACATGTAAATCATGCAGACAAAGTAACAGACGAAACAACCAGAATGAAAATAGAACAAAATTACAAAGTAGGCCCGTGTAACGCTCGTCCCAACACCCTGACCCTCATCACATTTGTGACGGTCGTAACACAATGAGTGACGGTCATCACTCTCATACAACCTACGTGACTCTCGTCATGTTCCCTCTCATGGTCGACACACCCAAAAACCTCCTTCGTCTCAATGTTTCGTTCTAGTTTTCAACAATTTACAACTCTTCCTCCGCTCCCATAACAGTTCAGGATTCTAACCCACCACAGTACATAAAAACATACGAAAATCATACTCAACAATCATTGGCTAATTTCTAAGACCAATTATATAAAAGTAACTCAGATTTCAACCTTAACAACAATCCTCAAAAACACAGATAGGGTAACTTCTACAATTTAACCTACATATCATTCATCAATCATCCCATTATAGAGTCAGAACTTCTCCCTTACCTTGGATTGAAGGTTGCTCTATTCTCCGATTGGACTCTCGCTCTTGCAGCCTCTACATATTCTGTTCCCTGCAACTTCTTCGTAACTACTTTCAAACCGTATTTTCTTCAACTACTAAAACTATTTTCTCATACTGCTACTTCTAATTAACCTAATTTTTCCTTTATTCAACTTAACCCTTAATTCTCTTACTAAATCTTATTGAGCCTCATTTATACACCTCGCCTTTTACTACAACTAACCATATAAATAAACCCAACAATTATATTGTAATTCTAGTAAACTAATACTATGGTATTTCTACAACTTACATCAACTTAATTGAATTAATTAGACTAAAACCAACGTAGAAACTCACAATTTCGACAATCAACAAAAATCAACACAAATAATACGAAGATATTTAATTAAATAATTAATTAAATAACCGGGCACTACAACTCTCCCCCACTTAGGATATTTTCATCCTCGAAAATTCACTCGGTGCAAACCACTCCAGATACGTTATCACATATGACTAATCAACTCCCATTCCATGAAAGGAAACTGCACGACTAACACAAAACAACATAGGCAACATGATTGTTACCATCATCATAGGAAACACTCCCTTAATTTCTCAATCATAGGAATTATCTACTCGCACTCAAACCATCACCATAGGTAACGAGGCAACAACAAAGGTAAGTAAACAAAATCCATAACACAACATCAACGTAATCAAACTACCAACATCGTTATTACCCGCATAAGAACAAACTACGCTACATCACGCTTTCGTTGCACACTCTAGGTACCTGTAACTATCAAATCTACCATGTTCCCATCACTTCCGACCATCAAAATAGACATAAGAAAAGACTTTTGACTCAATTCACCAAAAAATTTGACTAACAGGTATTCTACAATCTTGTGATTACTGAATACTTAGAATCTAGATCTATAAGAATAATACCTCCGAATATCCAACATAACTACAATTGTAGCCAATTCCAAATCTTGAATAGGATAACTACTTTCAAGAATCCCCAATTATCGTAAAATATCTGCTACAACTTTACCATCTTGTATTAACACATTGTCTCAACTCGCCTTAAACATATAACAACATCGCAACATCATAAGGATGCATGTTTCCAATTAATTTCAACAAGAAAATTCATCTTTTTCACTTCCCAGACCGTGCTAAGCGGCCACCACCCTGCGCAAAATCCATCTCCTACTACGATTTAACACTTTACAAATAGTTTCTAAACACCCATTAATCGCAGATTTTGCATCATTAACCTACACTTAACGTCTGCACAATTCTCCACCAACCCTCATCTGAATTAACACAACCAAGTGAACTCATATTTATAAATTAAAATCACACCTTGATGACTCAACATATAACTTCACTTCTTTCAATACTTTTAACTCAATTCTCAATTACTCCACACACTCTTCTTCTGATTTCATAACATATCAAAACATCCATTACGAATACCAGTTCTAACTTATCCAAACAAGTAAGGAAGATACAATTCATACTCCTCATATAAGCTTTAAGGCATACTAGCCACTATCATGCTCTATCTGACATCCTTGGTCAAATCATGTTCTTACATTTCCATTTACTTCCTCCTTGGATCATCTCTACAATGCTTCAAGTCTCATGTCAATCGGATTCTTGATCCATCAGAAATCAACACTCAAATTATCCAGAACACCTCTGTGAGTTTCCATACTACTCACCGATTAACTTGCAACCTCATACTAACATCCTCGAGTCCGCCTCATCTCCCTATATAGGAATTTGCATCGCCTAATAAAAACAATTCATAAGCACTTGGCTCAACTCCAAACAATTCATTATGCATACAATTGGCAAGACACATCTACTCCATCCAACATGATTTCATCTACTATCAACAAGATATTAAGGGTGATCAGTTCCTTAATTTGTCAATAGACAACCGGTAACCATAACAGTGGCATAAATAATCATTACCCAACTACAATAGTGTCCTTTTCCTTATGCTCAACGCATACTGCTCCACCATCCCTCTAAGGCTTACAAACCTTTTCTTAATTCCCTTATTTCCAATCTCTTCAATGATACAAACACACCCAAAATCCAGTACATATTCTCCCATGCACGATGGTCGCACAACACAATTATTAAATATCCTTCTAATACTGGAATCACTATCACATCAAGTATCATCCACGTCGGTCAACTTCAATCGAAACATTTATCCAAGTCAAGAGCTCTAACAGCACTAACAAATCCTTTGTCTTTCTTTTTAATCTCATAATCTCGATCATTTGTATCGTTTCACACTTGATCTTTATTCCAATCACAATCTCAACAATACCATCTCATCATCTGGTTGGTGATAGAAACTTCCAAAATTTTCTCGACACATGTCGACACATATTGTTAATAAAACACAATCCGCTTTACTATTTAACCTTCCTCGAATATTTTTATACTTTAATCATTCTCAACTGGCATACGTCGCACCCCCATATACTCCTCTGATACTCTTACCTTCTTCTTACCATTTCTAGCAAGAGTCATTCAAATTCAACCACAATTATCTCTTTCAATACAAACCTCTCCGACATAAAATTATATTCCAAAATAAAGGTAATTTCATGTAGATTCCAGAAATTTAAGAATCGCTTAAATCTAAGTTACGAGTAGAAAGTTATGCCTCTTTTACTGAAATTTGTTCCATAAATACGAAAATTAAAACTGAAATTGATGAACATGAGTTCTACCACTCTCTCTCTCTCTCTCTCTCTCTCTCTCTCTCTCTCTCTCTTGCTTCTAAGATCATCCAACTATCCTCTTTTTTCACCCAGCTCTGAAAACAATTCGACTTCAATCCAATTATACTCAAAACATACTAGTCTATCAGCTGATCCAACAAATCGATAATTCTTTTGGAATGGATTCTTATTCTCGATCATCTTCTTAACCCACCATCAATAATTTGCACACATCTTATAAACTCTCACCACACATATACACTCCTTAAGCTTCACTCTAAGAGTTATCTTACTTGTTTATCTGATAAAACACCATTCCTCAAGCGACCCCAACTCCAATTTATACTCAAGAGGAAAGTCGATATCATCTTCAAGAGACCTCAAGAGTTAAACTCCACTTGCATATCACTATTTGTCACATTGCCCTCTCTTTTCCGAGAAGCAAACATCAAGCATATTAACTCGTCCTCCTTCAAAAACATCTTAAACTTGACCGACGGGTAAAATCACAAGTCCATACTCTCGTTGATTCACAACAACACATTCCCTACAACACTTGCACTCATACAATCAATATCACCTTGAACCAAATTCACATACCACAAACATCTCTGAGAAGCAAACTTCTCCCCCATTCGTTTCAAACCAACTCCTGGAGACAAACAGTTAGAAAACCTACAAGCAAGTACCGACAATGTTTCATACACATGTCGCATACTAAGGAATAAACAACATTAGAAAACTCTGTTGGACGAACCAACCTACTCTAATACTACTAATGTAACACCTCATTTCTACCCAACGAATATTAATAAAATCAGAGTTACAAAATCTCAACATTTAAATAGGATGTCACACTTACAACTTATAACAACGACATTTATCACATATAAACGGATACATAACACTTAAAACATTGGGTGACAAATAACAACTACAAATAGTATTAAAACTAAACAACTTTATTACTAAGTAGCTGATTCACAAAATTCAACATTAATGACATAACCTCATGTCCAACTCGAAACAACTTTAAAATAACAAGTCTTTAAGGAAAACAACTTAAATTTTAGCAGCAATACTAAAATCAATGATAAAGGAAACACGCGTTCATCCCCCCCGAGTGTTACGTATCAGAACGACGACATTGACTAGAACTAATGAAGGTTAGAAACCTTCATTCTAGATTACTTGCACGTTACCAACAGAGGGTAACATTCAAACAGAAGGGGAAAGATATCAAACTATATAATCGAATGTATGATAGATAACATATTAGATCAAATTATATAAAATCATCACTTCACAATTTACAACCGTCAATCAACATAAGCTACAACACAACAACACAACTATGCAACTTAAAATGTGACTTATAATATGCACATGCATGTGGTACCATCAGAGCAGAACTCTCAACTTAAAAATTTGCCAATTAATAGAGGCATCAACAAGGCATAAGCCTTCAACTTAATTTTACCAATCCATACCAACTTATCGAGCATCAGCTCCAACTTGGTATGTTATGTATGCAACAACATGGATATCAAAATAACAACAATAATCGTTATGTAACCACACAACAACAATATACTATGACAACTTAACAACAACCACAAATTAGACATAGGCCTACAACTTAACAACCACAACAAATCAACCTTGGTCATAGACCTACAACTTAATTCTTGCCACTAATAAGGGCAATCCAACAAAATTCATACCAACAACTTCACAACTTAATCATGGCGGTAGCATAATAACTTATATCCTACTATGTACCAACCAACTTATCTCACAAACGCTCCTCTAATTTATTTGGACAATACTACCAAAATCGGCTAATGATTCTTCTGCTAGATTTACTAATATTCCTACTCTGCATTAATATTACTAGGACTATTATGTACTGCCACTGGTTAAGTTATGCCATGTTTTACTCACTGTTACTAAATTATTCTCCTACTAAATTATCACAGTACTGCTATTAATTTTCTATCCAATAAAATACTCTGCTATAACAAAATATACTATATATTGCATACTTATTATCACTACTTCTACTTATACACTTATAGTGATTGTCAACTTAATTAATTACTACTTCTACTTATACACTTACGATGATTATCAACTTAATTAATTACTACTTCTACTCATACACTTACAGTGATTATCAACTTAATTAATTACTACGTCTACTAAAATATTACCTCACTGCTACTGAAATTCTACCTGCTACCTATTACTTATTACTACTACTGCTTATTGGAAAGTACCTGCTAGTTCACTATTCCATTTTCTATTACCAACACTATTATTTCAATTTCTTCTAACATATCTCTGCCATTATTATTATTCTGCTAAACATATATGTATATGTATACTGCTACTAAAATCCTGCTACTAAATACCTTAATTATTTTCATGCCAATATCGATATCCTATTACATAATCAGTAGGCATATGAGCATAAACAAACATGTAAATCATGCAGACAAAGCAATAGACGAAACAACCAAAATGAAAACAAAACAAAATTACAAAGCAAGCCCGTGTAACGCTCGTCACAACACCCTGGCCCTCGTCACATTTGTGATGGTCATAACACCATGAGTGATGGTCGTCTCTCTCATACAACCTGTGTGACGCTTGTCACGCTCCCTCTCACGGTCGTCACACCCAAAAACCTCATTCATCTCAGTGTTTCGTTCCAGTTTTCACCAATTCACAACTCTTCCTTCGGTCCCATAACAGTTCAGGATTCTAACCCACCACAGTACGCAGAAACATATGAAAATCATACTCAACAATCATAGGCTAATTTCTAAGATCAATTCAATAACAACAACTCATATTTTAACCTTAACAACAATCATCGAAAACACAGATAGGGTAACTTCTACAATCTAACCCACATATCATTCATCAATTATCCCATTATAGAGTCAGAATCCCACCCTTACCTTGGATTGAAACTTGATATATTCTCCGATTGGACTCTATACCTCTCTCTCTCTCTCTCTCTCTCTCTCTCTCTCTCTCTCTTGCAGCCTCTACGTATTCTCTTCTCTGCAACTTCTTTGTAACTGCTTTCAAACCTTATTTTCTTCAACTACTAAAATTATTTTCTCATATTGTTACTTCTAATTAACCTAGTTTTTCCTTTATTCAACTTAACCCTTAATTCTCTTACTAAATCTTATTGGGCCTCATTTCTACACCTCACCTTTTACTGCAACTAAACATATAAATAAGCCCAACAATTATCTTGTAATTCTAGTAAACTAATACTTTGGTATTTCTACAACTTACATCAACTTAATTGAATTAATTCGACTAAAATCAACATAGAAACTCACACAATTTTGACAATCAACACAAATCAACACAAATAATACGAAGATATTTAATTAAATAATTAATTAAATAATCGGGAATTACATTGATCGCTTGGTTGTTTCTAACTACAACATCGTCAAATGGTCATCGACCATCGTCACGTCTCTTCATGTGATCAATTCCTTATATAGCCATAAATAAAGTCGTTGGAGAGCAGCTGGCTACTGAAGGAATGTCGTTACATAAGGATGAAATCGTACAACCACATGTCCTTTTCCAAAAATTAAGGTTAGTATAGAGGTAGTGGGATAAAGTATTTTATACTCTATACTATCCTTGTTAACAGTAACATTGTCTTCTGACCTTCAGAGGCTTCTGGTTGTAATATGATTGAAGCATGAGTAGGGACGTGATAGTTGGGTCTTTAGAATCTCAAGTCTTTAGTGTCTTCAGAGCCTTGTTCAATCAGAACCTTGTCTTCAGAACTTGTCTTTGAAACCCTTGGTCTTCAGAACTTGTCTTCGAAACCCTTGGTCTTCAAAACTTCGTCTTCAGAGTCTTCAGAACTTCGTTTACTCAGAACCATGTCTTCGGAGTCTTCAACACTTGGTCTTCATAACCTCAATCTTCAGAAACCTTAAGTCTTCAGAACCTTCGGCACTTCGTTTAGTCAAAAATTCAAGTCTTCAGAGTTCTTCAGCACTTGGGCTTCAGAATATGCTAACTTCAGAAGCTTTGCTAGCTTCAGAATCAAAACCACGCACATAATAGTATCCACAAGAGCATTGCAGCAACATTATAAGGCATCTCTGAATCTTTCTGATTGTGATCAAATACAGGAGCATCCTTGCTTATTTAGCACACTTGCAACTTGTGTTACACATAGTGACTTGCATATGGTCTTTAGCGATCATCTGAGTTTTGTTTGTTAGAATTGATCACTTCATAAACATGATATGTACAATAAAAAACATTAGAACATAAAATAGTTCTTCCATAAATACTCCATTGTTATCATCTAAACATAAAGATAATATGCATAACCAATTCTTGTTCTTACAAAGTTTAGGTTTGTTTAAATCTTGTCTTCTGAATTCATCTTCTTATTGATTATACTGAAGAATTGTAATTTTAGAATGTTTAATCTCTTAATTCATTTGCATTTGAATTTCTTTATTTGAATATGAAAAGATTAACTCATACATTATTAATAGATCATTCATCATTGTTTTCATTCCTTTAGATCTCACAAAATATTGATATAATCCCATAGTTTCTAATAATTCATTTCAAACATCCGCTCTCGCTCTTAACTCTATTTTGAAGAAAAAAAATTTTATATTACGAAGGTATATTCACCCCCCCCCCCTTTCTAGACCATTTTCTCTCATATTCATCAATAAGTAGCATCTAGAGTAAGTTTTTTGATCAATTCTTGTTACTTCACAAGTTCTTAATATGGGTATGGACTACCCAAAAGGTGGGTATAATAGAGCTCTAACATTCAAGAGATAAAATTTAGCTTATTGGAAATAACGTATGAATGTGCATTCAATGTCATATGATAAAATGCTTTGAGTTGCTATTGAGAATGGTCCTTTTATCCCTAACAGTATTGTCAATGGAAATTCTATTAAGAAATACCCTATGGATTCGAATAATGAATAAACTAAAAGGCATCTTACAATCTAAAAGCAAGGATATATTCCTTAAGTGTTGACATGTATATTTCAATTTCGCATTGTAAAACATAAAAACAATGTCATGTGGACTTTAGGTTCTCAATGAGGGAATTGTAGATGTTAAGAAAATCTAAATTTTACATTGTGATAGAGGAGTATGAGTGTCGCTCCCCGGATTTCCATCCTGGTACAAATGCGAAAGTGGCAAGGAAAAAGAATAGAGTCGCCAGCCATTCATTTTTATCCCGAAGAAAGGGAATGGTAATGCTTCACAAACCAGAAGAAAGAAAGAGGAAGGACACAGGTCCTACGAACCAAAGAGACTGAGTTCGTGAGTCGGTTATGACCTGGGAAGGTATTATCACCCAGATCGTCCGCCGTACCCGACGGGATCCACGCTTGCAAAGAAAACTATTTCAAAGGGTGAGGGTATGAAAGCTGCAGCAAAAGAAATGAAAATGAAAAGAAACTGAAACTGGAAATGAACTGAAAAGAAAGCAAAGAGAAAAAAATGTAGGGAAAATAAAGATTGTGCTCGAACGGGCCCTACCCCGCTGCCTACGTACCTCATCAGGATAATGAGGATCAGAGACGCCGTAGATCCCCTAACTAGGGGTACTAAAAGGAAAATGCTTGTGAATTAAAGCTTGAACTGCCTATGCCATTGCTCAGGTGTTGCAGACTCGGACGACGAGTGCGTAACCGTCTTGCAAAGTGACAAGTAGGAGCAAGTTCGCGTACGGAACGAATGAGATGAGAAAAGAATTCCCGAAGGAAAGGCGTTTATTGTTTGTTTGTGTTTTTTAGAAGCTTTTAGGAGTGTGTCACAAGGAAGTGAACTCAAGCTCTTTTCAATGGAATGTGCACTTGTCACTACATTCCAAGATGGAAAAATAGAACAAGCACACTCAAGTCAGGAGAAGATCCCCAACACTTGAAACAAAAGATTAGGGCCTAAGCTCACTAACTTGCTGTATTATTAAGTGTTTTTGGTATTTACAGATGAAGAAGTGTTTTTTATGCTTTTCTTGATGAATAAGATACCTTGATCAGACTTGTACATCACAAGGTAAACTTGTACTATCCCAAGATGGGAAGACTACAAGCATACCTCATGGGATAAGGCTATGGATCAAGACATCACTTCAAACATTATTAAAGTGTTTTTTAGAGTTATGAGATGAGAAGAGAAGAAGAACCAAAAGGATCACAAAGGTAAAATTCTAAAGGGGGACTAAAATAATCCTAAGTGTTAACATGCATGGATGTCCTAAGGGTTAGTGAGGTTTCTATCCTAATGAAGAAGGAAAGAAGAAGAGAAGAAGAAGTAGAAGCACCATGGTAGCCTAAGCACACCTCAAGCAAGGCAAGAGATAAAGAAGATGAGGAAGAAATAAGATGAAGAAGATGAAAATACGGAATGGAGATAAGATGAATAATGCACAAACAGAGCCTACACCAGTAGGACTTCCAGATGCAGCAGCATGCAACAAGTAAAGTCGATCCTCAGTGTTACCTAACGGAGAAGGTCCGTTGCCTCTTCAATAAGTGCAAGAAGAAATCCAGAAATAATTATCAGAGGTCCAAACAAGAAATGGGATCCAGCAGTTAAGCATAAATTGTCAATTATATGGATATCAAACCAAAAGGTCAAATATGAGCTTCCAGTATCCAAGCCAACCAACAAAGAGAACCAGAATTAACAAGAATATTTATCAGGACGAGTCTTCAAGTCCAAGGAATAATCTAACACAAGGCTATCGCCGAAGTCAAACAATAAGCCTACAAAACATCGAGCACAAACTAGAACCAAAATTAAATACAAAATCAAAATTAACCAAAATTAAAGATTAACAATTAAAGTTAACAAAACTATATGCTAAACTAAACCTAAAATTAAATCTAAACAATATTATTCAAGGGTTAGAGATTAATTTACTAATAAACAAAATAATGACAACGATTAATATGAAATTAAAAAGGAAAATAAAACAATAAATCAGGGGTGGAATCAGCATAGGCTAGGGTTATGTCAGCAAAATCCATGGACAAAAATCTGAAACCAAGCCCAAATCAAATAAAACATAACAATGAGAAACGGGGGAGACCGCTGGAAATGAGGGTGGTGTAAACATCAACTCAGGTGGGTTTCAGCCTATTAAAAATTAAATTAAAATAAAAGCTCAGTTATCAACAAACAAATACATAAACAAAATATAAAAATGATAAAAAGTAAAAAGTAAAAGTTAATAAAAATAAAAAGCAAAGAAGATTCAGAGAAACTAAAACAAGGGAAAACAAATCCTCTTCATCGGAACAACACTGTTTCACAATGCGGGTTCCCTTTCTTCAACAGCGGCGCGAACAAGACCTTCGTCATCACTCTTCACCGTCATCCGCCGTCATCAAGCTCGAGTTCTCGTTCTGTTGTGCGAGTTTGCTCTCGGCGTCATCATCCCCTACATCGGCGTCGGTGAGTGCAGCTCAGTTTCAAAAATCTCGTTGTCGAAACAACACAATCGCTGACGAAGCCTTGCTGATCACGAGTTTCGCCGCCGCGACGTCAACATCGTCGTAGCATCACCATCTTCTCTGCGTTTCACTTCAGATCTCCGTCCCTCAGCTCACTCTGTTTCAACTCGCATCGTCTCCATCCGTCTCAAACTCTTGTGTCTCGTCTTCTAATCTGAATCTCCCTGCTTCATCTACTTTCTGTTTGCTGTTGATTTTCTCTGTTTTTGCTATGTTGTTGTTATGAGATTATAGAGATGGTTAATGTGAATTGTGTGTTGTTGATAATATGGAGGAATATGTTAGGTTTGAAGAGTGTTGTTGTTGTGATGGTGATTTGAAATCAAAGTGAGTTGAAGGTCTGTGAGTTTGTGTTTGTTTTTGGCTGTTTGCAGGTTTGAAGAAGAATTTTTGCTGAAATTGTTGAAATTGAAATGAGTTGAAGGCTATCCGAGAGTGAGCGATGAATTGAAAATGAGTGGAAAGTTATGCCCGAGTGAGGAATGAATTGAAATGAGTTGAAGGCTATGCGAGAGTGAGCGAAAACGCGTGTAGGTACCGAAGGCTCTGGGTATGTGCCGATTGTGCAATGTTGTGAGTGGAATCTCTCTTTTTTTTGAAATTGTTGCCTTGCGTGATGTGCGTGTATGTTGTTGTGGTGACGTTTCAAAAGTCTCATTTTTCTTTTGTGGGTTGGTTCTCGTGAATTAGTGAAAGTTGGAGTGCTAGCTGTATTGTTTGCACTAGCTGTTTTGTGTGAAGGCATGTGGGCCACACGAATTCAGAAAAAATTAAGTGGAAGGTTGTTGTGGTGTGTTGGTATAAAAAGGAATCTCTCACATGAAATTGGTGGCATGTGTGCACGGCGGAAAAACGTTACTGTGTGAGGAAATTGAGTGGAAAACAAAAACTGTACATAGGAATCATTGAAAATCTTGACATGTATTATTCTACTTCTTATAATAAAAATTTAATAAAAAACTAAAAAAAGGCTTGTGGTCTTTGGTTTTTATTGGAGACATTTGGTAAAGAAATGGATTAAAAAGTAAATTGTATTTTTTTCAAAT
This sequence comes from Lathyrus aphaca, assembly GCA_963966055.1. Taxonomy (NCBI): domain Eukaryota; kingdom Viridiplantae; phylum Streptophyta; class Magnoliopsida; order Fabales; family Fabaceae; genus Lathyrus; species Lathyrus aphaca. The sequence goes on from OZ014521.1 coordinate 149,663,129, forward strand.
AATTGGAGGAATGGATTTTAAAATGATATGTATTGAATTAAGGATAAAAAGTAAAGAAATTAAGGATGATGAGCATTTGGATATTGGGTAGGAATTTACAATGGATACTAGTGGTTTAGAAAGAGAATAGGGAATTAAATGGGAATAAACCGGGTAGAAGGATTTAGAAACATAATAAAATGGTCTAATGGGTTTAATTGGATAAAAATGAATAGAAATGGATATGGATAACAATTGTGAAAATGAACAAAAGTTCAGAAAAATGGATTAAGATATAAGAATTTGAACACATGGATAGGGACATGGATAGGACTTATGGAATTTCCTAATACGCATACAACCCTGAACTCCTGAATTATTATTTGAGACCCACCGGCATTGCTTTCCACACACCACAAACAACATGAGCACAACTACCAATGAATGACATGCAACTGAACCAACCGTCATCTGAATTATCTTGAAACATTAAATCCGTCTGAATCAACCACTAGGAAAATAAATCCACCATTGAACACGACTAAGCATGTGATGAACCTGACTTTGGCACTAAACTTCTCATGAATTATTGCTTGACAGCCTGATGAAGTCCACAACTCAACCTTGGATACACACTACTTGAGAAACGAACCATTTGAAACGAATAACTTGCACTTGAAGACATCTCCTGATAGTTTTGACTGAAATTAGACGAACCATCCGCCTGAACTAGATTGTAACAAACAAGCACACTTGCATTGAAACCAGATCTCTTTGAGGAGGGAGATAGCCTGAGATGATGAGAAGAGAGAGATAGCCTTGTCTTGATGAAGAAGAAACCTCTGATTCACACTTCAATGTTGATGATGAAATAGATGAATCAGTGAACAGTCTTCAGACGTGAAATCCTTGAATACCACTACATCAGGGAAATACACCCCGATTCAGTGACAAGAGCATAAGGATATGACGCCATTGATAGCTACATAGCTGAAACCTTGAATTCCTTGATAATCCACAAATAAGGACGTGAAACCCCAACTCCTCGGAAAAACGATCCCATGTCTCAGGAGCCAATGCAAATGTTATGATCTAATGCAAAATGATTTAATGGAAGGTGCGTATGAATGTAAAACGAAACGAAGACAAAGATAGAAAAAACCAGAGGGCAAATTTGGGGTGTCTATAGCTGCCCCTATTCAATCATCAGTTAATCTGAAAAGGACGATAGTACGGGCTATCAACCATTCAAGATAAAATGTGGTTGAATACCAAGAAGACCAGAAATTTGCACTCTGACGAAAAAAAGCAACACTGGGAAATAAACCCAACCAGATGAAGCTCTGGGGACCGCAGGGGAGAAAGAAGCAGACGAGCTTCTTCCAAGTTGAAATTGATATCTGGAATAAAAACACTTTGACAGACAAGTCTTCAAACAATCCTGTGACGCCAGGAACTGGACAGACGAGTCCTCAAACACTTAACATATAACATGAGACAGACAAGTCTCCTTCGAATTTACCTGTTACGCCAGGACCGGTAACCATTTTGACATTAATTCACACAGTCAGGATTTTAAACCTCTTCAATACAGACGAGTATTGGATGATCATCAAGGTAACACAGACGAGTGTCATAAGTCAATGATACAGACGAGTATCAGACGATGATCTGAGAAACACAGACGAGCGCTTCAGGAAATGATACAGACGAGTATCAGCCACTGGTATAGACGAATACCAGAAATTCAAACACAGACGAGCATTTGAAGTAGTCACAGAAATACCAGGATAAACAGCAGATCCTCACATACAGATGTAAGCTAACACAGACGAGTGCTGGGGACGATACAGACGAGTGTTGCACCCCAAAATTTTCCCTCACAATACAAGACTTTGTGTGCTAAGAAGGTTCACAAGGTTCACAAGTTTCCCAATGTTTACAAGACCTTTCATGAGGTTCATGAAGTCTACAAGTCACTTTATGAAGGTTCACAAGGTTCACAAGTTTCCCAATGCTTTCAAGACCTTTCATGAGGTTCATGAAGTCTACAAGTTACTTTATGAAGGTTCACAAGGTTCACAAGATTCACAATGCTTACAAAACCTTTCATGAGGTTCATGAAGTCTACAAGTCACTTTATGAGGTTCACAAGGTTCACAATACCTCCCATGAGGTTCACAAGACATTTTATGATGGTTCACAAGGTTCACAATACCTCCCATGAGGTTCACAAGACATTTTATGATGGTTCACAAGGTTCACAAAATTCACAATTGGTCAGAAGAGTTGACAATTCCCTCAGACAATGCACCTCCTAAGCAGTGCATCCAAAACTAGGGTTTTGACTTTAATCAGGCTAAATGGACTTCCAAGACTTCAAGTGAGCTTCATAACATCTTATATGTGTGTAAGAACCCCCATGACAAGTTTCAAGACTTTTCTCAAAAGTTTGCTCAGTCAGATGATCAGATAAGTCAAAATCAGTCAATGCAGTTAAAAAGTCAAACTGAGGTCAACTGTGGTCAAACCAAAGTCAAACTTCATGATTTTTTGCCAACATCAAGTATATGAAGTAAAATTCATCATTTGATCAAGGGTTGATCATGATTCATTAAGGAGATTCCAGATCATCAATAATCAGGAGTTTCTAAATTAGGGTTTCCTCAGTAAAAGTCAACTGAACTTTGACCAGCCATAACTTTCACATACTTCATCACCAAGTCTCCACTCAAAGCTCATTTTGAAGGAAATTGAATTATCTACAACTTTTTGTCTCACAAGCCAAGCCCAAAAATGCTTCATTTGGAAGGTATGAGCTAAGACATTATAGGTCCTTTTGAAAGTCAACAAAAAGTCAACAACTTCAAAAGGACATAACTTGAGATTGGTAAATGATATGGACATGAAACCAGTGGGGTTGTTTAGAGGACTCTTCAAGCTTTCCAAAATGTCCAAGAACACCCTCATAGCATTAAAATTGAAGGATATGTGCCCTTGCAAAGTTGGGAAATTTTGAGTTGGTTTATGATGAAAAAGGGGGTCTAAAACCAATTTCTTCCAAATGGGCTTGCCAAATGATGACCCAATCCATACATTGACTTCATGCACGACCCAAACCATTAAAAATCAGAATTTTTATTATTTTATTTTTATTTATTTTGATTTAATTCATTAAAAATCATTTTAAATAAAAATAAAATATGAAAATGTAATATTTGATGGAGATTGAGTTTCTAGAAGATCTTAAATGATGATTGGAATTGAAGAGGAATGAAATCACAAGATTGGTCCAAAAATAGTAAGCCTTCATATAAGAATATTGGATTTTTAAGGCATGATCAATTTGAATCTTTTCATATCAAAATTTCCACACAACCATTCAATGTTATGACCTAAATTCATTTACCTATAAGTACTAAACACAACTCAATCACCAAGACAAAAAAAATTTTCTGCCTCCCAAGAGTAAGTTTCATAAACCAAAAAACCTCTCAAAAACTCACATTCGGTTTCAATCTTCCAGGACATTTGAAGGTAATTTGAGAACACAGCCATGATCCTTGGACCTCATTGAGTGGAAACCAACACTTATTTGCATCCAAAACACTCCATAATGCATGAATCGAATCATCCATGTGCTTCATATATTTTTTTTCGAATCATCATATTTACTTATTGATAATGAATTTTAATGATATATTGATGTTTGTTATTGGCTATAGATGAAGTCTGGATAGTTTGGTGAAGAGTTATGGCCGAATCATGAGTATACCATGTTTAGGGTTTAAAGCTCTAAATTTGGGTTCTTCAATTTACACAATATAAATGAATTTGGTTGACATAATTGGATTGTACAGGTTGCAAGGAAGTTAAAGATGTTTTTAATTTGATAAAATTGTGCTGTTTGAATAGTGTTTGATGTTCGCAGGTTGTATTGGTAGGAATAATCGCAGGAAAAGTTGTAGATAAATTCGCAGGAAAACCTGCGAACCCAAGGTTGAAGATGAAGATCTTCGCGCGCTTCAGATTTTTGAATTTTGATTTGTATATTTATTGTGTTGTTTGTATATTATTTCATAGGATGATAAGTGGCCTGGTGGTTGGTACGCGCATGAAAGAAGCTAAGGACCCTGGTGGTATGGCATGGGTGTTGTCAAGCAAGGCATCCTGGGTTCAATTCCCAGCCAGGAAAGTTTCAAATTTTTTTTTTATGATTTCATTGTTTTGTTAATTATATTATAATCATGTAAATGTTTTCTAATTCTAAACTTAGTTTTTTATAATTATACATTTAAAATTAAAAACATGTATATAATAATAATTAGATTTATATTTTGTTGTATATAAAATTTAATTTATTTTTGCAAACTCTAATTTAATCATAATATCTTTTTAAAACCCTAATGCAATTTTATAAATTATTAAATCCTAATTATTTTCAAAACCCTAAAATATTTTTCTAAAAAAAACCTAATTGTAATCCTTGTTTATATTTTAATTAGTGAATAAAATTTTATTATAATCTTTAAATTTGTAAATATAATTGTATGATCATATCTTCATTCATGTATCTATCTTATTAAATTTTGTAAATATAATCATAATTGATCCTATTTTTATAATATGTAAATATGACCTACATTGTTTATAATTTAAAATTTTGTACATAAAATCTAAAAATTAAAATGTTTAATTTTTTTTTTATAATATGTAAATATTCTATAATTGTTTATAATCTAGTTATGTATGTAAATAATTTTTTTTAATATATGTTTTAAAAAATAATTAAAACTTGTTAATTTAATATAATTTATTTTCATAATATGTTTATAATTAACTTAATTTTTATAGCATTTAAGACTTTATGATAATTAATTGTTTATATTTTCTTCGCAATCTTAAATAATAATTGTTCATAAAAATTTGATCTTGTAATTATTATGCTAATATTCTTATTTATTTTATCATTAATGCTATTTATTTTCATATTATTATTATTATTATTATTACTAACCCCATTTATAGATATTGTGATTTATTATTATTATTATTATTATTACTAACCCCATTTATAGATATTGTGATTTATTATTATTATTATTACTAACCCCATTAAATTTGATATTATTTTTATTATTATTATTTTCACTAACCCAATTATAATTATTTATTTATTTTGCTATTTATTTAATTTGCTTTATTATTATTATTGTAATTGCTCCTGGATGTAATATTTTGTAATGTTTAAATTATCTATTTTATGTCATGGTTAGTAAAAATAGGGAGTGTAAACATGTATGTCATTTAAAATTGATTTAGATCACCTAATTCAAAAGATAAATATTAATATTGAACACTCACACACGTAAGTCGATCTTTGATCGCCATCTCACTTTCTAGGGTTACCCCTCATCGTTGCCTAATTAAAAGTTCAAGTACGGTGTATAAAGCAAAAGTCCCTCAAAATAAAGTCATCTAGTCCCTTAATAATAAAAGATCAAGTCCCTTTTCGAATGTTGCCTTCATAATGATCTTGTCCCTTTCGAATAAAGATGACAGTCCCTCCTAAATGCTTAATACACCTCACAGTTGCCTTCATAAACAGATGTCCCTCATATGTCCCTTACATCCAAGGTAATGACTACCTATTCCTTAATAATAGGGATAGTCTTACCACTTAAAGGATTCAAGAACAGAAAGACTTAAACTTTAGGGTAGGTTCCTCATAGTTACTTGCTCACCATTCAAAAACTTTTCAAACACTTCACAAATTTCAAACAATTTTCAAACACAAGTTTTTTACGCATCCGTACATGGATCATTATCAAACTCTTATGAAAATTTCTATTCACACACTTCACATTTTCAAAAACAATTCAAAGTGAGCTAAGTAACTAAGAGCCCATGGATAACCATGGATGTAAAGGGTGCTAACACCTTCCCTTTACATAACCTACCCCCCGGACCCAAAAATCTTTTAAAAGGTCTTTCCTGTTCTTTTATGCCTTTCCTTTGGATAAAATAAAAGTCGGTGGCGACTCTTGCTATCCGCAACATAACTAAAGTCAGTTCTCCCACCGTGTTACAACGAGTATCCAAGCAATGCAGACATACCAAACACAGACGAGTGTTTGAAATTGCAGACGAGCAACCACAAAGATTAGGCATACCAAACACAGACGAGTGCTGGAAAGTTGCAGACGAGCAACAGTTGAAAATACATATTAAGGCACAGACGAGTGTGTCGCTCCCGATAAAATGGGACTGGCCCAAATAAAGGTACAGACGCGAACGGTCGGCGAGAGGGACAATGAGAACACACAGCCGTGAACTCACTGGAGATGAATAGAGTCGCCAGCTAGGCATTTTTATCCCGGAGGAAAGGCAATGCTGCATAGACCTAGAAAGATACGGATAAGACGGTTGCGAACCAGAGAGACTGAGAAAGGGGGTTGGTTACAACCTGGGAAGGTATTAGCACCCAGATTGTCCGCCGTACTCGACGGGATCCACGCTTGAAAGATTTGTGTTTTAAAGGGGTAGTGTCAGTGCAATTTGTGTGTAAAAGAGCTGGAAAACAAAATGTACAGGTGTCAGTGTAAGAGAAAGGTGAAGTATATAAGTGAAGTGTCAGTGTAAGAACAGGAGTGAAATGCTCAAGATCATGAGGCTAAAAGAATGAGGCTAGAAAGAGGGGGAATATACAGAGACTTTTGTTCGATAACTGTTAAGTTATGCCTACGTATCCTCTCGTGCAATGAGGAAGTCAGAACACCGTAGTTCGACCCAAAGAGACTGAAAGATGAATTGACTTGTGAACTGCTTACTTGTCTATGCTCAAGTGTATGACCTGTCTGGCTCAGGTGCAAACTGTCTTGCATTAGACGGAAGAAGCAAGTTCTCGTTTATGAGTGAATGAGATGAGAAAAAGAATCCCGAAGGAGACGATTATTGTTTGTTTTTGTGTTTTCAGTCTTTTATTGCTTTTGGATGTTTGTCATAAGTTAATGAGATTAAGCCTAAACCAATGGATTTAGTAAACTCATCACATCTTCCCTCTGATTAGGGGTAATGAGAGTACCTTAAGTGTGAAGTCAGATTCTCACACTTAATCACCATGATGTAGGATTAAGATCATTAACCTACTTGTGATTAATTAGATGTTTTTGTGGTTTTTGTTTAGTGTTAAGTAATGAGGTTAAGCCATAATCAAGGATTAAACAGACTCATTACACCATCCTAATAGAAGGATAATAGATGAGAATGTTTAAGCTGAGGAAAGCTCCTCAACTTAATCCATGATTAGGGATTAAACTCATGACAAAACAAGCCTTTGATTAAGTGGATTTTATTTAATGGTATGATGATGAAGTGAGTTTTATGATTTGTAAGACAACTTGAGGGGGACTTGTCCATTAACACTAGGGTTAGTCCTTCTTAACCAGTTAAGGAAGAATTAGAACCCTAATGCAAGGCCCAAGTTACAAGTATGATGTCTTGATACTTATTAAGTGAATTGATTAAGAGATTTAAACACATTAAGGGTTTAACACTTAGGATTAAAATTATACACTCCATCCTAAGAGAAGGATGCAGGCATAAGCTTAATCACAAAGCCTTAAAACCTTTAGGGTTTAGTCCCTGATTATGAGATGAGAAGAGAAGACTCAAAAGAGACACAAAGGTGAAACTAAGAGGGGAGACTAATCAAAACCCTAATCATTGTCATACATGGTTGTTCCTAAGGTTTGTGAGGTTTTCAAGAGAAGTCTTCAATGGAACCACCAGGAAGCAGATGAAAGGATCAAGAGAAGCAAAGTAACTTGCTTCATTCAAGAAGTCAAGTCACTTGAAGAAAGAAAGTGGGAAGAGGAAGAATGAGCAAGCTCAATCTCAAACACATATAAAAATGCAGCATGGGTGCAAGAGAGAGATGAAGAGAAGTTATGAGAAGTGAAGGCAAATTCACTTCTCAAAGTCACTTACCACCTGAAAGGTTAGAAAAGAAATGCAATGCAATGCAAAATGGGATGGAATGACATGATGCAAACCAAAACCAGAAGCAAATACATGATGCTAATGATGCTATGAGATGCTGCAAACATGAGGCAGCATATGGAAATGATCATACAAGTTCATGAATGCAAATGAAGCAAGCTAGGAACCATGAACATACATGAAAAGTTATGAAGTGCACATGGCATACAACATGGCAAATACATGATGCAATGATCAAGCATGCTTTAAATATGTCTTATGATGTCAAATGAATCAAATGGGGGCATGGAATGTCATGGCAAGTCATGTTATGCAAGAGAATGCAAGATGGATGCATATGAAAGCCCAAATTAGGGTTTATGAACAATACATCAAACAAAACCCAAAATCAGAAGCAAACCCTAAGATAAAAAATGGAAAATGCCACTCAAAGGACCCCTAATCCTATACTAACCCAATGCCCAAAGGAGAGGTCTCAACTCCTAACCAATCTCAAGTTATGATTTTCACAAGTTTTCTAGGGTTTTAGGGTTCTTAAACAAGAAAATTACCAAACAAAAGGAAAATGAAAGATCAAATCATGGCCATTTAATCTTACAAACTACATGCTAAACACAATGCAATGCAAAAAGAATCAATGTCCAACTCCTCATGAATAGGCAGAAATGATTTTTTGAACTTTGGATCAAAATAATGCACAAAAATGATTTTAATTCAATGAGAAATTCTTAAAATGCATCAAGATCAAAAAAAGAAATTTGGTTTGAAGGTTGGACAATGTTTCTAAATGTCTTAGAACATTTCATGAATTTTTTGGTGATTTTTAAATACCTAAAAGTATTTTTAATAAATTAATTTTCATTAATCAATTAAAAATAAACTTTTAAATATTTTAAAATACTTTTTAAATGCTAAAAATGAAAATAAAAATATTTTTGTGTTTTAAAAATTAATGAAACTCTTGAGAAAAAGTTTCATAATTTTTAAAACAATTTTGCTATTTTAAATAAATTGTATAAATAAAATGACAAAGAAATGAAAATAAATGAATTTAAACTGAAATATGTAAAAGTCATGCAATCTGATGGTGGAGATTCAAATGAAAACACGCGCGCGTTGACCTGGCGCCAAATCCAAAGGCCAGCATTCAAACCTGGCTAATTAATGCTTAAACCCTAATTACGCCGTTAATCACTTTCAGATGACCGGAACAGTGTTCCGGTCATCTTCTCCGTTCACCCCAAACCTCAAACTCCTCTAAAACGCATCTAAAACAAAATCTAAAAACACAGAAATGATTCCCACTCACTCACGAATCAAAACCCCCAATCAAAACATATTTATTTTTCCAGGAATGGCTGAATCGAAGCAAACAAGAACTAGGGCAAAAAAGTTCCAGAGACTAATTAAACTCTCATCTCTCCACCATTTTCAAAACTAAAGATACCAGAGCAATCAGGGAAGCATATAGAACAACTTAAAAACTTAAAAAACGATTTCTGGAAAAAATGTTCTTGAGCTACCTGAGTTTCGAAGCTTTCACCCTGGTAACTTTCAGACCTCCCCTCCTTGTGAAATCCACTCCTTATGACCCCTTGATGATGCTTGAATGCTTGGAAGAGATTTATGCTGGCAAGTTGAAGAGTTTGAACAGCTTCTGCTCAAGCTCAGCTGAAAATGGTGATGGTAATCCAAGCTGTTTCAGGCCAATGTGAGTGGTTCTTTGTGATCAGGGTGATGTTTTGAGAAGGTTTGTGGAGTTTGTTTGAGTGTTTATGGCCTGTGGAAGATGTTTCGAAGGAAACTGCAGATTGGGGTGAAAATGGAGAAACAATGTTCTTGCTGGATTCAGGCTTGGTTTTTTGTTGGTTTGGGCTCAATGAAGTATGGTGAGATGATTAGTGAAACTTGTTTGAATGTTTGTGAGCTGGGCAGAGAGATTCGAAGAGAGATGCAAATGGGGTGAGTTTTGTGTATATCTTGCTAGGGCTTGTTTCAGGCTGGCTTGATGTATGAAATGGCTAGCCTTTGCTTTGCATAAAAGACTCCTATTGGTCAGATGATGTGACCTGGCCTGCTGTGATTGGGATGTTCACTTTTGCAAAAAGTCCACTTTGTGTAAGGAAAGCATGGGCTTGATTCTAGGCTGGTACAATGGCTATGGGCTGCGCAGCATGGTGTGGTGAGAGGCTATGGCTGGTTCAAAGGCCAATGCAGCAAGTTGGTGAAGTGTGATCATGAGTTTTGCAAGTTGGTTCCTTTTGGTTCACATGAAATTTTCTCATTCCACAAGCCATGAATCATGAGAAAATCTTGGTTCAATCTGAATTTTGTGACTTACATGATGCTTGCATATTGGTTTGATGTCAATTAGAAGTCACAAGAATGCTTGGCACATGAAATTGCAAGTTTTCCAATTGGTGCATAACTTGAAAATTAGTGATTTTTGCCAACTTTGTCACACCATAACTTTTGATCCAAAATGAATTAGGTCATGTTCTTGTACTTTTTGAAAAGGGAAAAATGTATTCTACAACTTTCATGACCAAAGTTTTTCCATTTGAAGCATTTTTGGATCAAAAAGCAAGGCTTGAAAAATGGCATAAAATGACATATTCTTGAAAAGTCAACCATGCCCTAAAAAGTCAACTTTGCAAAAACTTCAAATTCTTGAATTTTGTGAACTTCAACCTTCTTCCATGATCAAATAAAGATCATATACACTCAAAATGATGAAGATCACCCCTTGGTTGGGTCATTGGGGGCCTCAGATGCCCTGATTTTGCACTGACTTGTCTGAAAAGTCAACTCTTGATCAGATGACTTCCCCATGGAATTTCTTCATGAAAATTGATATGCATACTCCCTATACCATATAGAGACCAATGGAAACAAGAATGACCAAAAAATTTGGAGTTATGGCCTCTGAAACCAAAACCCTAATTTTAGGTCAACTGTGCAGTCAAACTTGGCTCTGCATCCATACCATTTCCAGTTCTTGTGATTCTTTGCATTTTTGACTTTAAGAGGATGTAATAAGACATAAGAACACACATGGATCCCTTTGAAGTGATTGGTAGCCTTTGGAGTGGCTCAAGAAGCTCCTGGATTGCTCAGATCATAAACCCTAGATGCAGATGACCTAGAAACTATGCAGTGAATCAAAAATGAGATATGAGATGATATGATTGTGTTTATGCATATGAAATGATCACAAGCCATGGTGTGAATGGGTGAGGGCAAATTTGGGGTGTTTACAGCTGCCCCTATTCAAACATGAGTTAGCTGTGCAGGATGTAAGCAATGGCTTAACAGGCAAACAAGATAACTTGTGGTTGAATACCAAAGACAGTCCAAAATTTGCACTCACAGAATGAAGAAGAAAAGGGATATAGATTGTAAAAGAAAAATAAAGTATATTGTAAAGTGTAGGCGACGGAGGACGACCGTCGAGCAGAGGACGACTGCTGGGTAAAGAGCAATGACGGGGATGGCCGACACGCTTGGGACAAAAGATAAAGCCAAGACGGGGACGGCCGACTAGCTGGGGAAAGATAAGATTATGATGGGGACGGCCATCAGGATAAAGCTGTAGAATTCTCTGGGGATCAATGAAACATGACGGGGACGGCCATCAAGTTCATAAAGCAAGGTAACCGACGATGGGGACGACCATCGGGCTAAAAGAAAAGGAAAAGGGACCACGACGGGGACGGCCATCGGGTTAAAGAATAAATGAAATAAACAGATGATGGGGTACGGCCATCAAAGGTGAAGGACGATCACCTAGCAGGGGACGGCTGCTCTGTTGGGAAATAAAGGAAATATGATGGGGACGGCCATCAAAGGTGGAGGACGACCACCTGGCAGGGTACGGCTGCCGAAAATATCAACGATGGGGACGGCCATCGGATGAGCATGATGGAAGACGACCATCAAGAGGTGGAGGACGACCACCTAGCAGGGGACGGCTGCTCTTAGGGTTTATCATGACATAGGACGAATGCCAGATAACCAAAATCAACAATGGGGACGGCCATTGGATAAAATGATGAAGGACGATCATCAAAAGGTGGAGGACGACCACCTAGCAGGGGACGGCTGCTAAATATCACGACATAGGACGAATGTCGGATAGAAAATCAACGATGGGGACGGCCATCGGATGAGCATGATGGAGGACGACCATCAAGAGGTGGAGGACGACCACCTAGCAGGGTACGACTGCTCTCAGGGTTTATCGTGACACAGGACGAATGTCAGATAAAAAGAAAATTGCTTTGTTGGCGATCTCCTGGGGAGTAGTAAACACGGACGAGTGTTTACATCCAAGAAATAAAAGGGTAAGTGTTTAGATGTTTGTGCATAGATTAAAGATGCGGACGAGCATCCTTAAGACTACGATACGGACGAGTATCGGGTATAAACAAATACTGACACGTGTTCAAAGATGATGATACGGACGAGTATCAACTGGTTAACAGAGAACACGGACGAGTGTTGAATCTGAGAGGACTCTTCTGGGGAATAGTAGGCACAGACGAGTGTCTATATTCAAGAGGACATAAGTGTTGGACACGGTGTATGGATTAAAGATGCGGACGAGCATCCTTAAGACTATGATACGGACGAGTATCATGTAGAAACAAACGCTTGACGCACGTTCTGAGATGATGATACGGACGAGTACCAACTGGTTAACAAAGAACAAGGACTAGTGTCGAAACTGTGGGGATATGAAAGGTATATACAAGATACAGACGAGTATCTGTATAGGTGTAACATGAGTAATGAGTATGAGTATTGCATAGATGAGTGTTTATCTGCTGGGGCGAGTGACACGGACGAGTGTCAAGAGAGAAAAGTATAATAATATCAACAAGTATATGGATTGTAAAAGTGTAGGCGACTGCGCTGGGGATACGACACGGACGGGTGTCGAGAAAGTGTATATACAAGTAGGTGAGTGCAAAGATGATGTCTTTGGCTTTCTGCTGGTGATTTGACACGGACGGGTGTCAGGAAGTATCTGTAATATGGGTGATTTTGTTTGTAAGGAATGTTTGGGCGACTTTACTGGGGAAAAATGGCACGGACGGGTGTCAAAATGAGTATATACTGGTGTTTGTGGTTGTGAGGCAGCTGCTTTTGCTGGGGACTCTGGTGGGGATTTTTTTTTGTACGTTGATGAACTGTCGTTATTCACAAGTGTTGGTTTAGAACATGGCTTATGATTATGCTATGTGTTGGATTTTTGCCGTAATGCTCCGTGTTAGACGGAATGCTACGCTTTGTGGGTGAATATGATGCAAATGCTATGATTGTGCAAAGCTACCAAACCGGGATCCGGGTCCTGTTGCTGCGAAGATCTTTGATCGATCTGTTGAAGTAGACATCCCAGCTGGGGATGAGATCATTGGTAGATCTAATAAGATGATATTTGCTTGGGGATACGGGTCGCCGATAGACCTATCCTAATAAATGAGAGACCCAGCTGGGGTTTGTAGAAGCTTTCTTCACTCTGTTGTGATTCCTTCATGCGTTGCTCTTCTGGATAGAGGCTGCAACTCTGTGGGGAGATAGCTTTCTGACTCTTGTACCCGACTGAGGATGAAATAGCAACTCGGCTGGGGAGAAGGGGAGGAATCACTGAAAGACCTCCCTAGAAGTTCTGTTACAGTAGCTTCTTGACTCAGCCGGGGACATGGGCATCTCCTGTGATGCCTGCCCATTCTGATGGGGATCAGTAATAAGTGGCCAACTCAGCTGGGAGGGGTCATGAAAGGCAACTCAGCTGGGGAGAGAGCACTTCGGGTGCTAAAATTGAGTGTTGATTTTCCAGCTTGCTGGGATAAAGCTTTCATGCCCCAAGTTGCGTTCTGGATACCTGCAATCCTGAAAAAGACAGAGAAACGCACAAGGTAATCCCGAGGTATCCCTTACTGGATTCCGTCATAGGAGTTTAGATACTTCTGAGAGTAAGCATATTTCCTGCAAGCATGTTTTTATTTGAAGATAATCATCTGTATTCTTATGCAATCAGTTTTTTCCTTTTAAGACATCAGACATTTTTTGCAAAATAAAAATGTACAAGACGAGACATGACTGAAAATCTGATTTTATTAATTCATATGCCCTGAATTGGCGAGATACAATCAAAGGAACATATCCCCTGAAATAAGGAGATTGTTACAAATTGAGAAACAAAATGTTGGCAGTGTTGATGACGCTTTAAGGAGCTTCCTCTTCACTATGACCCGTATGACTTTGACGTTCTTCTCATCTTGCTTTTTGAAGAATGTTGATTCTGACCGAAGCTTGAACCTTTCGAAGCTTACCATGTTGCAAGTGATACAGACGAATTCAGAATGCAATTGTTCGCTTATTCCCTTCTTTTGCATGGATCGCCCTTTCGGGTTTTCAATCCATCGGGATACCCATTTTTGCCTGAGCTGTCCAATGCGGCTTTTCAACTCAGCGGGTGTACATTTTTGTTTATTTTCCCTTATTTTTGCCCGAGTCTTTTATTCTGTTTTTGACTCGCCGGGATGCCCTATTTTTGCCTGGACTTACATTCTGTTTTTGTGTCCAGCGGGTCATTTTTATGCGAAGTATTTTTTAACTGCATCTGAATTCACAGGGGACGGGAAATCTTCACCATCCATGGTGCTGAGCATCAGTGCTCCACCGGAAAAAACTTTCTTTACTACGAATGGTCCTTCGTAATTTGGAGTCCACTTGCCCCTGTGGTCTGTATGAGGAGGGAGGATTCTTTTCAGCACAAGATCTCCCACTTGGTACTCTCGGTGCCTGACTTTCTGATCGAAGACTTTCTTCATTCTCTTCTGATATAACTGCCCATGACAGATTGCAGCCAATCTTTTCTCTTCGATCAGACTCAGTTGTTCGTATCGGGCCCGAACCCATTTTGCTTCACTCAGTTTAACATCCATTAGTACCCGCAGAGAGGGTAATTCAACTTCAACAGGTAGGACTGCTTCCATACCATACACAAGCTGATACGGTGTTGCCCCAGTGGATGTTCTGATTGACGTGCGGTACCCATGCAAGGCAAACGGTAGCATTTCATGCCAGTCTTTGTAAGTGACTACCATCTTCTGAACAATCTTCTTGATGTTCTTATTTGCGGCCTCAACAGCGCCGTTCATCTTTGGCCTGTAAGGAGAAGAGTTGTGATGTTGAATCTTGAAGTCCCGGCACAGCTCTGCCATCATTTTGTTATTCAAGTTGGAACCATTATCAGTAATGATTCGCTCGGGCACTCCATACCGACAGATGATATCTCTTTTCAGAAATCTGGCTACCACTTGTCTTGTGACGTTTGCATATGAGGCTGCTTCAACCCACTTGGTGAAATAGTCAATGGCGACCAGGATGAACCTGTGACCGTTTGAAGCAGTCGGTTCAATCTTGCCGATCATGTCAATGCCCCACATAGCAAAGGGCCATGGTGAAGACATGATGTTCAGAGGATTGGGAGGCACATGCACCTTATCTGCGTAGATCTGGCATTTGTGGCATTTCCTGGCATAGGCACAACAGTCTGCATCCATTGTGATCCAGTAATAACCTGATCTTAACAATTTCTTAGCCATGGCATGCCCTCCAGCATGGGTACCAAAGGATCCTTCGTGCACTTCGTGCATCAACAAGTCTGCTTCTGTCTTATCAACACATCTGAGGAGTACCATATCAAAGTTCCTTTTGTATAAAGACCCATCAGCGTTCAGAAAGAAACTACCAGCAAGCCTTCTCAGAGTCTTCTTATCATTGGAAGATGCCCCAGGTGGGTATGTTTGATCCTCCAAGAAGCACTTGATATCATGGAACCAAGGCTTATCATCTTTGACAACATCTGCTGCAAACACATATGCCGGTCTATCAAGTCTGGACACTGAAATTTGAGGTACGAAGTTGGCAGCTTGAACTTTGATCATAGATGAAATGGTAGCCAGAGCATCTGCAAACTGATTCTCGTCCCGAGGGATATACTCAAGCTTGACCGTTGTGAAGAAAGTCAATAACCTTCTTGTATAATCCCTGTAAGGTATCAGATGATCCTGGTGGGTGTACCATTTGCCGTTGGTTTGATTAACTACCAGAGCTGAATCTCCGAATACAGTCAATGTCTTGATCCTGAGGTCAATGGCTTCCTCAAGACCCATAATGCAAGCTTCGTATTCAGCTTCGTTGTTAGTGCAGTTGAAAGTGAGTTTTGCCGAGAAAGGCATGTGAACTCCCTTAGGTGTAATGAGCACTGCACCAACACCACGACCATTCATATTAACAGCCCCATCAAACATCATAGTCCATTCTTCCTCCGGGTCAGGCCCTTCAGTGTGAACAGGCTCTTCATGGTCTTTTGCTTTTATGAACATGATGTCTTCATCAGGGAAGTCAAATCTCATAGGCTGGTAGTCATCAATAGGTTGCTCAGCAAGATATTCAGATAGTACACTGCCCTTGATGGCTTTCTGTGATGTGTACTGGATGTCATATTCAGTAAGGATCATTTGCCATCTTGCAACCCGTCCGGTAAGAGCTGGCTTCTCAAATATGTACTTGACTGGGTCCATTTTTGAGATCAATAAAGTAGTGTGGGTCAACATATACTGTCTCAGTCGGCGAGCAGCCCACGCTAAAGCACAGCAAGTTTTCTCGAGCAGTGAATAACGTTGTTCACAGTCGGTAAACTTTTTGCTTAGGTAGTATATTGCATACTCTTTTCGACCAGACTCGTCATGCTGGCCCAACACACACCCCATTGACTCTTCTAATACTGTCAAGTACATGATTAGAGGTCTCCCTTCAACTGGAGGCATAAGGATTAGAGGTTCTTGTAAGTATTCTTTGATCTTGTCAAAAGCCTTCTGGCAGTCTTCATTCCACCTGACCGTCTGTTCTTTTCTTAACAACTTGAACAAGGGTTCACAGGTTGCCGTAAGGTGAGATATGAACCTTGAGATGTAGTTCAATCGACCTAAGAACCCTCGAACTTCTTTCTCTGTCCTCGGTGCAGGCATCTCTTGGATGGCTTTGACTTTATCAGGGTCAACTTCAATCCCTTTCTCGCTTACAATAAAACCCAGCAGCTTACCAGATCGCACCCCGAATGTGCACTTGTTGGGGTTCAACTTCAGTTGATACTTCCTCAGACGCTTGAATAGCTTCAGTAGATTCACCAGGTGGTCTTCCTCTATAAGGGACTTGGCAATCATGTCATCCACATAACACTCGATTTCTTTATGGATCATATCGTGGAATAATGTTACCATAGCCCGTTGATATGTCGCACCGGCGTTCTTGAGCCCAAATGGCATTACCTTGTAGCAGAACGTGCCCCAGGGTGTGATGAAGGTTGTCTTCTCCATGTCTTCATGTGACATCTTAATCTGATTGTATCCTGAAAATCCGTCCATGAAGGAGAATACTGAGAACTGAGCCGTATTATCCACCAATACATCAATGTGAGGTAAAGGAAAATCATCCTTCGGGCTGGCTTTGTTCAGATCCCGGTAGTCAACACACATTCTTACTTTGCCGTCTTTCTTAGGCACAGGTACTATGTTAGCAACCCACGATGGATAGCTAGTTACAGCAAGGAAACCGGCGTCCCACTACTTTTGTACCTCTTCCTTGATCTTCATTGCCATGTCGGGGCGAGTACGGCGCAACTTCTGTTTAACCGGCGGGCATTCTTCTCTCAAAGGCAGCTTGTGCACAACAATGTCGGTGTCCAACCCTGGCATATCTTGATAAGACCAAGCAAACACGTCCACATACTCTTGAAGCAGGTCAATCAGTTGTTTCTTCACTGAGTCTTGCAGGCAGGCCCCGATTTTAACTTCTTTCACGTCTTCATCTGTACCAAGATTAATCACTTCAACCTCCTCCTGGTGAGGAGTAATAACCTTTTCCTCTTGTCTTAACAACCTGGCTAGCTCTTCAGGAAGCTCATACTCTTCTTCAACCCCTTCATCGGCTTGATTGATTGGATTGTCAAAGTCATACGAAATCATAGTCGTGCTGTTGTCGGTGCTGTCTGGAAGGCACACTCTGCAAGGGTTCAGTTGGTTCATTTTAGTGATTTGATTTTAATCTTGCTTAAAAAAGTGAAATAGAGTTGTCATTTTGAAAACACTGCCATTTATTTTTTGTACAAAAAGAAAAATGGAAAAACAGTGAGCGAAAAAGAAAGAGACTCGTTTGCAAAAAGATGTCTGATATTTCATTGATTAATCTTGTTGCACAAAAAGTACAGATGGCCCGATTACAAAATGAGTCTTGTCATCTTGGGCAAGATGCAAGACTTTGATGCATGCTATAAAAATACAGGAAATAATAATTACTCTGCATGAGTAACTCTTATAATTTCCTGGGAAGACCAGTTTGAGATACTGCTCCCCGGGATCTTTGGACGAATCCAGCTTTCCAGGTTGCGTTCTCCTTCCAGCTCGTCTTCCAGACAGTTGACAGCATCAGGGGTGAGCATCCCCCCACTCACAAAGTTGGGCTCTTTCGCAGCCTCTGCTTGATCTTGTTGAGTTGGTTTGTAACCCAACCCAAATCTGTCCTCTTTCTTCTCCACCGATAACAGTTTGCCCCAGCCTTGGGCGTTTCCTCCCTCAACAACCTTCCGGGCTTGTTGGTATGATGATATTGAAGTACCAGGCACAGCAGATGTTTCATTGACATTCAAGGCTTCGAAACCTTGGCTCATTGTTTCATGGATCTCCCCATCCATCTCAATATACTTATAGGTAGCCAGGTGGCTGACAAAAATATCCTCCTCTCCACAGATTGTAACGATTTGACCCTCCCACTCGTATTTTAACTTCTGGTGAAGGGTAGAGGTCACGGCGCCAGCGGCGTGAATCCATGGCCTACCCAATAGACAGCTGTAGGCAGGCTGTATATCCATCACGTAGAAGGTCGTTTTGAAGGTCTGCGGGCCAATCGTTATGGGCAATTCAATTTCTCCCAGAACCGATCTCTTTGAACCATCAAAGGCTCTCACCACCAGGTTGCTGGGTCTCAACGCCAATCCGTCATATTCTAACTTCACCAGGGCCTTCTTAGGTAAGACATTGAGGGATGACCCCGTGTCCACCAGCACATGGGAAAGGACAGCACCTTTACATTCCATGGTTATGTGCAAGGCTTTGTTATGGTTGCGGCCTTCCGTTGTCAAATCAGTATTGGTGAACCCTAGTCCGTGACTAGCATTAACATTTCCAACTACAGCTTCTAGCTGATTGACAGTAATCTCTTCAGGCACGTAAGCTGCGTGCAAGACCTTGAGTAGTGCGTTCCGATGGGCTTCGGAGCACATAAGCAATGATAGGATTGAGATCTTGGAAGGTGTCTGATGAAGCTGATCCACTACTTTATAATCACTCTTCTTGATGATTCGCATGAACTCATCAACCTCTTGGTCAAAAGGTGTTTTCAAGGCTTCTTTAACAATCTGCTCTTCCTGCACCAAGCTTTTTCCTTTTGCCTTGGCAGCAGCTTCTGCTTCGGCAGTGGGTCTCTGAATTTGTGGAGCGAAAAGACGTCCGCTTCGAGTGAAGCCTCCGCCTCCTCCCACATTGTCAATTTGTGGTGCAGGGGTTGATGATTCAAAAGTGATTCTTTGTCCTTCGCAGTACAGGTCAGAGCCGTAATGCCAGGGGATGGCATTACTACTTTCATAAGGTATTGGTCCAGGCACCGTGATAGTGACTGGACTGATTGCAGCTGCGGAAGGAGTTGTGATAGTTTGTGGATCATAATAAATCGTGACTGGTGCTCTGATGGGAGCAGCACCTTCTGAGTTGTAGGCAGAGTTGTTCTCAGGATCATAAAATATTGTGACAGTTGAGACATCTTCATGATTTATTGCTGGTGTTGTAGGAGACATTGGTGGAAGGATGGATGTTGTTGTTGTAGGAGTTTCAAAATGGAGTGGTGCTGGAGTTGTAGAATAAAAATTTGTTGATACCTGATCAGTTGAGATAATAGATGAAGTACTTGTTGATGAAGCCGAAGAATTGTCAGGAATAATGGCTGTTGCAGTTGTAGGAGGTTCTGGAGTTATTACTGATGAGATTGCTGGATTTGTAGGAAATGATGTGGTAATCTGAAGTTGGCCACTCTGAATGAGACCGTCTATGCCATTCCTCAAGTTATCGCACCCATTGACTGAAATATTGCAGTAAGCACACCCCAACTCACACCCCGGGAACATTTGACATTCGAGGAGTTGAGCCTTGATTTCCACCAACGGTGTCCGGATCTGACCCACACTGGTTATTAAATAAGACGGTTTGTCTTCTTCAATAGCGTTAATTCTGGGACCACCGTGGTTTGGCATTGGGTTCTTATTGACATTGGGTGGTGGTGCGAAATTCAGAGCTTTTGAGTCTACCAGGTCTTGTACCTTCATGTGCAGGGCTCTGCACTTTTCTGTACTGTGGCCAGGTGCATTTGAATGAAAGGCACATCTGGCGTTGGAATCATAATTTCTGGGTAGACTGTTGGGATCCGGAGGTGCCAACGTCCTTAGCTCAACTAGGTTGAGTTTCAGGAGTTGTGGCAGCAAAGTAGCATATGGCATAGGGATCGGATCGATTACCCTGTTGGCTTGAGAAGGCCTCTGCTGGAATGGCCTTGGCTGATTATTGTTGTTGGTGTTGCTGTTGTTGTAATTTCTCGGAGGGTACTGATTCTGTTGATGGTACTGAGGTTGTTGCTGATAGTTTTGCTGCGGAGGTTGATAAACTGGTTAAGGATGAGCTGGAGCGGGAATGGTGACTGCTGCCACTGATCTGTGAACATATTGGGGCCTGCCCCTGTTGGTGTGGATGGCATTGGTCTCGCCAGTTCTTCTCGGGCCTGCAAAAGGCATCCTTGTACTACTGGACGAGCTGGCACCGTTGTCAGATATCTTACCCATTTTTAACAGGCTCTCAATTCTCTCCCCAGCTATAACAACATCTGCAAAGCTAGTGGAAGAGAAAGCGGCCAGCCTATCAATATATGTCCCCTGAAGGGTGTTCATAAACATGTCTGCCATTTCCCTTTCAGACATAGGTGGCTGAACAGCAGCAGCCAATTGCCTCCATCTCTGGGCATATTCTCGGAAACTTTCCCTTGACGACTGTGACATTCCCATTAGGAGAGTCCTGTTGGGTGCCATATCTAAGTTGTACTGATACTGTCTGATAAAGGCCTCTGCCAGGTCCTTCCAGCATCTGATAGTTGCCCTTGTCAAGTGAGAGTACCATTCTCTTGACGCTCCGGTCAAGCTGTCTTCGAAATAGAACATCCAAAGCTTCTCATCCATAGTATAGGCCTTCAGCCTCCCCAGAAATGATTGCAAATGAGTGCGGGGGCATGAAGTCCCGTTGTATTTTTCAAAACAAGGAGGCTTGAACTTATGGGGAATCCTGACCCCGTCTACCAAGCCCATGTCCATAACGTCGAAACCCAGAGAGTTTTGAGACTCTAAGGACCTCAATTTCTCAGCTATCTCATCCAGCCTTCTATCATAAGCTTCTTCCCCAGCACCCATTACTGTGAACTGATCCTCCTGGGGGTCTTCTTGAAGTACCCTGGCTGCAGTGGCAGTCCCTTGAACATTTGCAGGGATGTTGACCTCAGGATGGAGGTGGGGTCCAAATACAGGAGGATTTACATGAGGTTGGACCCTTTCATTGTTGCTGGTGCCGGCAGTCCCTATATGTGGATCTTCTTGATTCTGCCTTTCCACCATGGCCCTCAATCTTTCTTGGCTCTGAGCCATGTTGTTCATTACTTCCATAAACTGCGTCATTTGATTCCTCATCTCTAGCCTTTCATTGGCCATTTGGTTTCTGACCTCAGTAAGGTCCTGCTGCATCTGATCCATTTGTATGCCCGGAAGGTTGTGACGGGTCGGATAACGGTGCGGACGGTTGAGGGGAAATACCCGGCGTCGAGCAATAGTTCCTGAACACCACAACAGAGTTAGCAAAAACAAACAAAAGGGTTAGCATGCAATGCAGTATGCTTATTTGTTTTCAAGGTATCCGGCTCGGTATTCAGTTTTGACCCTTCCAGACCCTTGGAGATGCTGCTGATGTTGCTTTCGAAGTAAGCTTTGGATGGAACAAACTAATACATATATTACAAAAGCAAGTGATACATGGTTCGTTTACAAATACAAGCCCTCTGAGGGGTCAAAATACATTACAGGAAAATAAAAGTACATGGAATGAAAGCAACAACAAACAAATGGTCAAACACCAAGACCAAACTCATCCTCACGAACTTCCTTGAGAAGTGCTTCGGTCACAGGATCAGCTGGACGCTCCGTGAGATTCCTGATGAGGAGATTCCGGGTCGTAACAGCTGCTGTTAGCTTCCTGTGCTGGCTTTGGTCCTTTGACCTCTTCACTCCAGCTTTGATCTTTAGCTCTGATATCTCCCTCTGGGCTGCTGCCAGGGCTTCTTGTTGCTCTTTTGCACTAGCTTCCAGTTGCTCCATCTTGTCTTGAACTCTCTTGTCTTCCAGAGTTCGAGCTTCGGTGATTCTGACCCACCTAGCTTGACTCTCCTTCAGATACAAGTCTGTCCTTGCTCTCTGGAACTGGGCTTCTTTGCAAGCATTCTTCAGAATTTGTTCTCCAGCTTTAGACTTTTTGATATAATCCCCAGACTTCTCAATCTTAACCAGATGCTCCACTCTCAGCGTCTCTAGCCTCTCAATCTCCAACCTACCATCACTCCTCTCCCGGAGGGTCTTCTGCAAAGCCTGAGTTAACTTCTCATTTCTTTCCTTCAAGCTCTCAAACTCCTCCAAACTGATAGTGGCAGGGGGTGGTGCTGAAGATGTTTCAGGCATATCTTCTATGGTAAAGGGAATCCCAGAGAATTGAGCCCTGGCACGGGACCATTCATAATATTGTGCTGATGCCACATTGCTGCACTTCCCCAGAATGGTTATTCCCTTGGTTTGAACATTATCCCAGGCCCAAGCAGCCTGCCTAACAATAGCCAGATTAGGCTTGTTCTCACAATAAAGAGTCTCAACCAAGTCCTGTGCCTTAGGAGTGTGGACCAGCGCATAGCCCAGTTGCCTTTTGAACAACAGAGGATTGTAATTGATACTACCCTTAACTCCTATTAGGGGCACATTGGGAAAATGCCCACAGCTGGTGATGATATCCCTGCCTTTGGTGCTTTGGGTGCACCATCTGATATCGGCTGAAGTTAGAGCAGTGAGTCTCTTAGCCCAGTTTTTCTGCTGATGAGGATTCAAAAATGCATCTGTCCTGGGTAGATGCCTGAGAAGCCAAGTATGGAACAATGGAGCACAACACCTCACTAATCTTCCCCTCTGCTTTTCATTCCTCTGATGCACTGAGTAGTAGAGGTCCCCCAATAAAGTGGGCACCGGGTTCTTCAAGATGAAAAGATGGATTGCATTCTTGCTAATGAATCGAGGCTCGTCTGCAAACAACACAATTCCATATATACTCAAGGCCAATAAAGCACAGACAGCTTTCCACTCTCCTAGAGAAGCTTTCAGGGCAGCTTGAGAGATCAAGAAATCCAGATGAAAACCAGGGATTCCAGCCTTGGAAGTCATATGCTGTTCAATCAGGACAGGTTCCAGATGCAAAGCCTTTGCTACTTCTCCATTACCAGGAAAGACCATCTCAGGGTTGAAAGGGATTCCACCCCTGATAGGCATGCCAACCAATGATGAGTATTCTTCTAGTAGAGGGCCCAACTGAAAGTCTTGGAAAGTGAAACATCTCAGTGGGGGATCATAGAACTGAATGCAAGTGTGGATCAGGCTTCTCTGTGAAGGGTCCAGATCCATAACCATATCAAGTATATCTCCGTAATGTTCCCTGAACAATGGTATATGATCTAGAGTGATCAGGGTCTGAATCCTCCTGATATCAGATAGCTCTGGCTGGAAAAAGTGATAGGTAATGTTGCTCTTTTTAGGAGCCATGTTGCTGAAGATGAGTAGAGACAGGTGCTGATGATGATGCTGAAGAATGGGCCACTGATTGGCTGATGCAAGTGACTGGAATAGATAGCTGATAACTGAAGCAGATGCTGATGAAGATGGGTCAAAACTGAAGATGGGGCCAAAACCAAACCAAAAAGAATGAAGATGGATACCCTGAAACACAAATAAGCAAATGTCAATATGATGCAATGTTTATGTATGCAAATGATGTGAAAGGGTCTGTGACTGAGCTGGATCTGATCAAGAGCTCTGATATAAGTCCAAGACATATTCAAGAATACCAGATGGAGGTCTATAAATCCAGTAACCAAGGTGGGGGACTCAAATAAAGAGCCACATGTCCAGGGTTTAAGAATCACAAGAACTATCCCAAAATGAAGTACTCTTAAACAAACAAAGTAACAGGGTATTCTGAGGTCAAGGTACCTGCAAACCTGTAAACAGCCCAACCCCCTCACAGGTGGTGTTCTAAAACAAGGATCCTCAGACTTGGATCAGTTATGAGAAGTGTAAACACTTCTAACCCGGAGGTACATTGTTTACAATAACCATAAAAGTTCCTCCTCTAATTCACCTCAGTTTCTGAAGGTCAAAACTAAAGGTCATCCAGACTTAGCAGGCTTCCCTGATAGCCCTAGCATTGCAGGAAATCTGCAACACAGAGTTCTCAAGAAGAAACCCATATCTGAACCGTGTTTCATATTCCCGCACCAGACCGAGATGGAATGGGAAAGAATATGATTCACTCTAGCCTAGGGGTCACTCAGGTCCCAGGTATAGGACCTTAACTCTCAATGAAACACCCACCCACCAAAGCAAAACCAGATCCAGCCAGCAGCACAGTATGACAATATGATAATATATGCATAAAGCTATAAAGAAAGCAATAAACAAAACTGTACAAAATAAATACAAATACACAAACACAAATAAGCACATAACACCCCAGTAAACACAAATCAAACAAGCGCTAGGAGGAACCCACAAAAAGAACCAGAAGCCCTGGTTGCAGTATAAGGGTCCCCAGCAGAGTCGCCAAGCTGTCGCTCCCGATAAAATGGGACTGGCCCAAATAAAGGTACAGACGCGAACGGTCGGCGAGAGGGACAATGAGAACACACATCCGTGAACTCACTGGAGATGAATAGAGTCGCCAGCTAGGCATTTTTATCCCGGAGGAAAGGCAATGCTGCATAGACCTAGAAAGATACGGATAAGACGGTTGCGAACCAGAGAGACTGAGAAAGGGGGTTGGTTACAACCTGGGAAGGTATTAGCACCCAGATTGTCTGCCGTACTCGACGGGATCCACGCTTGAAAGATTTGTGTTTTAAAGGGGTAGTGTCAGTGCAATTTGTGTGTAAAAGAGCTGGAAAACAAAATGTACAGGTGTCAGTGTAAGAGAAAGGTGAAGTATATAAGTGAAGTGTCAGTGTAAGAACAGGAGTGAAATGCTCAAGATCATGAGGCTAAAAGAATGAGGCTAGAAAGAGGGGGAATATACAGAGACTTTTGTTCGATAACTGTTAAGTTATGCCTACGTATCCTCTCGTGCAATGAGGAAGTCAGAACACCGTAGTTCGACCCAAAGAGACTGAAAGATGAATTGACTTGTGAACTGCTTACTTGACTATGCTCAAGTGTATGACCTGTCTGGCTCAGGTGCAAACTGTCTTGCATTAGACGGAAGAAGCAAGTTCTCGTTTATGAGTGAATGAGATGAGAAAAAGAATCCCGAAGGAGACGATTATTGTTTGTTTTTGTGTTTTCAGTCTTTTATTGCTTTTGGATGTTTGTCATAAGTTAATGAGCTTAAGCCTAAACCAATGGATTTAGTAAACTCATCACATCTTCCCTCTGATTAGGGGTAATGAGAGTACCTTAAGTGTGAAGTCAGATTCTCACACTTAATCACCATGATGTAGGATTAAGATCATTAACCTACTTGTGATTAATTAGATGTTTTTGTGGTTTTTGTTTAGTGTTAAGTAATGAGGTTAAGCCATAATCAAGGATTAAACAGACTCATTACACCATCCTAATAGAAGGATAATAGATGAGAATGTTTAAGCTGAGGAAAGCTCCTCAACTTAATCCATGATTAGGGATTAAACTCATGACAAAACAAGCCTTTGATTAAGTGGATTTTATTTAATGGTATGATGATGAAGTGAGTTTTATGATTTGTAAGACAACTTGAGGGGGACTTGTCCATTAACACTAGGGTTAGTCCTTCTTAACCAGTTAAGGAAGAATTAGAACCCTAATGCAAGGCCCAAGTTACAAGTATGATGTCTTGATACTTATTAAGTGAATTGATTAAGAGATTTAAACACATTAAGGGTTTAACACTTAGGATTAAAATTATACACTCCATCCTAAGAGAAGGATGCAGGCATAAGCTTAATCACAAAGCCTTAAAACCTTTAGGGTTTAGTCCCTGATTATGAGATGAGAAGAGAAGACTCAAAAGAGACACAAAGGTGAAACTAAGAGGGGAGACTAATCAAAACCCTAATCATTGTCATACATGGTTGTTCCTAAGGTTTGTGAGGTTTTCAAGAGAAGTCTTCAATGGAACCACCAGGAAGCAGATGAAAGGATCAAGAGAAGCAAAGTAACTTGCTTCATTCAAGAAGTCAAGTCACTTGAAGAAAGAAAGTGGGAAGAGGAAGAATGAGCAAGCTCAATCTCAAACACATATAAAAATGCAGCATGGGTGCAAGAGAGAGATGAAGAGAAGTTATGAGAAGTGAAGGCAAATTCACTTCTCAAAGTCACTTACCACCTGAAAGGTTAGAAAAGAAATGCAATGCAATGCAAAATGGGATGGAATGACATGATGCAAACCAAAACCAGAAGCAAATACATGATGCTAATGATGCTATGAGATGCTGCAAACATGAGGCAGCATATAGAAATGATCATACAAGTTCATGAATGCAAATGAAGCAAGCTAGGAACCATGAACATACATGAAAAGTTATGAAGTGCACATGGCATACAACATGGCAAATACATGATGCAATGATCAAGCATGCTTTCAATATGTCTTATGATGTCAAATGAATCAAATGGGGGCATGGAATGTCATGGCAAGTCATGTTATGCAAGAGAATGCAAGATGGATGCATATGAAAGCCCAAATTAGGGTTTATGAACAATACATCAAACAAAACCCAAAATCAGAAGCAAACCCTAAGATAAAAAATGGAAAATTCCACTCAAAGGACCCCTAATCCTATACTAACCCAATGCCCAAAGGAGAGGTCTCAACTCCTAACCAATCTCAAGTTATGATTTTCACAAGTTTTCTAGGGTTTTAGGGTTCTTAAACAAGAAAATTACCAAACAAAAGGAAAATGAAAGATCAAATCATGGCCATTTAATCTTACAAACTACATGCTAAACACAATGCAATGCAAAAAGAATCAATGTCCAACTCCTCATGAATAGGCAGAAATGATTTTTTGAACTTTGGATCAAAATAATGCACAAAAATGATTTTAATTCAATGAGAAATTCTTAAAATGCATCAAGATCAAAAAAAGAAATTTGGTTTGAAGGTTGGACAATGTTTCTAAATGTCTTAGAACATTTCATGAATTTTTTGGTGATTTTTAAATACCTAAAAGTATTTTTAATAAATTAATTTTCATTAATCAATTAAAAATAAACTTTTAAATATTTTAAAATACTTTTTAAATGCTAAAAATGAAAATAAAAATATTTTTGTGTTTTAAAAATTAATGAAACTCTTGAGAAAAAGTTTCATAATTTTTAAAACAATTTTGCTATTTTAAATAAATTGTATAAATAAAATGACAAAGAAATGAAAATAAATGAATTTAAACTGAAATATGTAAAAGTCATGCAATCTGATGGTGGAGATTCAAATGAAAACACGCGCGCGTTGACCTGGCGCCAAATCCAAAGGCCAGCATTCAAACCTGGCTAATTAATGCTTAAACCCTAATTACGCCGTTAATCACTTTCAGATGACCGGAACAGTGTTCCGGTCATCTTCTCCGTTCACCCCAAACCTCAAACTCCTCTAAAACGCATCTAAAACAAAATCTAAAAACACAGAAATGATTCCCACTCACTCACGAATCAAAACCCCCAATCAAAACATATTTATTTTTCCAGGAATGGCTGAATCGAAGCAAACAAGAACTAGGGCAAAAAAGTTTCAGAGACTAATTAAACTCTCATCTCTCCACCATTTTCAAAACTAAAGATACCAGAGCAATCAGGGAAGCATATAGAACAACTTAAGAACTTAAAAAACGATTTCTGGAAAAAATGTTCTTGAGCTACCTGAGTTTCGAAGCTTTCACCCTGGTAACTTTCAGACCTCCCCTCCTTGTGAAATCCACTCCTTATGACCCCTTGATGATGCTTGAATGCTTGGAAGAGATTTATGCTGGCAAGTTGAAGAGTTTGAACAGCTTCTGCTCAAGCTCAGCTGAAAATGGTGATGGTAATCCAAGCTGTTTCAGGCCAATGTGAGTGGTTCTTTGTGATCAGGGTGATGTTTTGAGAAGGTTTGTGGAGTTTGTTTGAGTGTTTATGGCCTGTGGAAGATGTTTCGAAGGAAACTGCAGATTGGGGTGAAAATGGAGAAACAATGTTCTTGCTGGATTCAGGCTTGGTTTTTTGTTGGTTTGGGCTCAATGAAGTATGGTGAGATGATTAGTGAAACTTGTTTGAATGTTTGTGAGCTGGGCAGAGAGATTCGAAGAGAGATGCAAATGGGGTGAGTTTTGTGTATATCTTGCTAGGGCTTGTTTCAGGCTGGCTTGATGTATGAAATGGCTAGCCTTTGCTTTGCATAAAAGACTCCTATTGGTCAGATGATGTGACCTGGCCTGCTGTGATTGGGATGTTCACTTTTGCAAAAAGTCCACTTTGTGTAAGGAAAGCATGGGCTTGATTCTAGGCTGGTACAATGGCTATGGGCTGCGCAGCATGGTGTGGTGAGAGGCTATGGCTGGTTCAAAGGCCAATGCAGCAAGTTGGTGAAGTGTGATCATGAGTTTTGCAAGTTGGTTCCTTTTGGTTCACATGAAATTTTCTCATTCCACAAGCCATGAATCATGAGAAAATCTTGGTTCAATCTGAATTTTGTGACTTACATGATGCTTGCATATTGGTTTGATGTCAATTAGAAGTCACAAGAATGCTTGGCACATGAAATTGCAAGTTTTCCAATTGGTGCATAACTTGAAAATTAGTGATTTTTGCCAACTTTGTCACACCATAACTTTTGATCCAAAATGAATTAGGTCATGTTCTTGTACTTTTTGAAAAGGGAAAAATGTATTCTACAACTTTCATGACCAAAGTCTTTCCATTTGAAGCATTTTTGGATCAAAAAGCAAGGCTTGAAAAATGGCATAAAATGACATATTCTTGAAAAGTCAACCATGCCCTAAAAAGTCAACTTTGCAAAAACTTCAAATTCTTGAATTTTGTGAACTTCAACCTTCTTCCATGATCAAATAAAGATCATATACACTCAAAATGATGAAGATCACCCCTTGGTTGGGTCATTGGGGGCCTCAGATGCCCTGATTTTGCACTGACTTGTCTGAAAAGTCAACTCTTGATCAGATGACTTCCCCATGGAATTTCTTCATGAAAATTGATATGCATACTCCCTATACCATATAGAGACCAATGGAAACAAGAATGACCAAAAAATTTGGAGTTATGGCCTCTGAAACCAAAACCCTAATTTTAGGTCAACTGTGCAGTCAAACTTGGCTCTGCATCCATACCATTTCCAGTTCTTGTGATTCTTTGCATTTTTGACTTTAAGATGATGTAATAAGATATAATAACACACATGGATCCCTTTGAAGTGATTGGTAGCCTTTGGAGTGGCTCAAGAAGCTCCTGGATTGCTCAGATCATAAACCCTAGATGCAGATGACCTAGAAACTATGCAGTGAATAAAAAATGAGATATGAGATGATATGATTGTGTTTATGCATATGAAATGATCACAAGCCATGGTGTGAATGGGTGAGGGCAAATTTGGGGTGTTTA
Organism: Lathyrus aphaca; assembly: GCA_963966055.1. NCBI lineage: Eukaryota > Viridiplantae > Streptophyta > Magnoliopsida > Fabales > Fabaceae > Lathyrus > Lathyrus aphaca. Next base: position 149,693,193 of record OZ014521.1, read on the forward strand.
CAGACTGCAGCAAAGAATCCAATACCAAACACAGACGAGTGTTGGTTGCAGACGAGCAACAGCATAGGAGATACCACAACACAGACGAGTGTTGAATCTTGCAGACGAGCAATCACAGAGGGTATACACCAAACATAGACGAGTGTTGGAAAATTGCAGACGAGCAACAGTAAAGCAACAATATATCACTTGCTGGGGAAAACTCTGCTTAGGGATAACACAGACGAGTGTTGAGAAACGCAGACGAGCGATAGACAAATGCCTGATTGGCTACAAGAGTTACAACTCTGCAGGGGAAACAAGTAGAGAGGCCTGGACACCTAAATCTGACTGAGGAGGTGAATAACTGTCTATGTCATCAAATTGGCCAAAAATAAATTGGCAACTTCTCTGGGAAATATTTCACCGACGGAGTGAAGATCAACTATGAACTCTGTGGGGACAGATCATCTTCATACTCAACTGGGGAATACGCTTTGTCAAACTCATGCTGGGGAGACTGACAATTCTAAGCTCTGTGGGGAAGCAAGGCCTTCAACTGCCTGTTGGGAAAACTTCACTGTAGAAAGATAACTCGGCTTGGGGATGAGAACGACTCAAATAGCCTTGAAGTTTTGCTGGGGTTATCATCTGTTCTGACTCAGCTAGGGAAACATAGTTGGAAATACTCTGCTGAGTAGAGACTTTGCTAGAGAGCGTCGATCAAGTCGAGCCAAATTATGCCCCAAGTACAGCATGACGACTGTGTTGGGAAGATATGCCAATGAAAATTGGACTTTGACTGCATGAACATAAACAATTCCTCAGGAGGAAATCTTATCGGCTGAAAGAAAATCTTATGATCAGGGAAGAAATAAACTTCCAATGCCCTGTCGGGAGAATAAATACCAGATATTCCCTGAGAATTAAATCGGTGCTTCAAATCTCTGAGCTCAATAGTTGTCTACTGATTATCAAGAGTGAACAAGCATTCCTTACTCCTGAAACTATGTCATACTACATCGTCTATGAAGAAGATTATCTCCAGAGGATTTTACAGAAGACATGGCATCCAAAATTGCCCCAGTGTCTTCAAACTCTCGCAGAAATCAAATGGATCTTGAGATAACTGCCCCAGATTGCGTCTTGTAACGTCCCTTGCCCCACATCGATGAGAAAACAGAAACCATGCGGTATGAAGATGCAATGCCAATGATACAAGATGTAGACGTATGCTCATGCAAGCCACAGAAAATGAAACAAGGATGACTGGGCGCAAGGCCAGGTTGATAGATATTTTTGGTTGCCAAGCAATTGGACTTAAAATGGTGAATTACCAGACGAGAACTGGTTTATTGAAGGTAGGCCAACATACAAGAACTGATGGGCAAAGAATAAGTCATCAGACGAGAACTGACTCCTTGGGGTTCATTGTCAAACGAGAATTGACTCTGAAAAAGAATGAATACCAGATGATAACTGGCGTCCAAACGGTTAATGAAAAGGTGACCAGACGAGAACTGGTTAAAAGATTCTCCTACCAGACGAGAACTGGTATTTGAAGTTGGTTTGCCAGACGGGAACTGGACTTTGAAACAGTTTGCTAGACGAGAACTGGACTTTGAACGGTCAAGAAGTTGGGGTTACGAGGCCCTGGATGAGAGATTGATGTTTGTGGGGTCATGCTCAATGCACTGATGATGCGTATGCTCTATATGCTCGAGCGACATGAGTAACGTATGCAAATGACTTATGCAATGCTTATGAAAAGCTACAAAAAACTCCCAAGGAAGGGAAGAAATGTCTTAGTGAGAAGGCTTCTGGTTGAGATGGGTGACAAAGGCGAGGGTGGGTAACACGATTTCCCGATACTCGTCTTGCACTTTGAGATTACTGATATAACCTGCTCTGCGTAGCTAAAGTTGCCCCTGGTTGGGTGAGTCTCTGAACAGGCTGTTGCTGATTATCCAATTTCTGGAATGGCAGACCTGGATGTTCTCTCGAGGAGAGTTGCACTTAGTGATCTCTGGAAGTGTCCTGCCCCGGTATGAGCGTGGAAGCGACTTGACTCATTCTGCCTGAGCATTGAAAGAATTCAACCTTGGTCAATAGAAAATCCGGGTGTCCTGCCCCTGTTTGGTTGATTCAGTTCTGATCAACTGGCTTTTGAATGATGTTCCTTCAATCAACTGATACTTGGGAACTCGCTTTACTGACTGATTCTTTGGTCGGCAAAGCCACTGAATAACATGCCCCTGATTCATAGGATAACAAGATGCTTTTGAATTTGGTCATCATTGTTAAATGATCAAGTTACTTCGTGATCGCTCTTTGTAGGAACTTCCCTGATGACACAGGCTGACTTGCAATTCAAACTGTTCATTTACAAATGGTAATTTTAATGCGATGCACATGCAAGTTTTGAAAATTTATTTATTTTAATGATGTGACAGTGTGTGACGAATGGACGATTAGTCCAAACATTGTGTTGAGTCAGCAAATCGTTAGGAGTCAGTTTACGCAACCTTGTCACAGTATGCTTTCAGAATTGACCCTGATTCAATTAGGACTTTCCAGGGTTATAACGTGGTCTGGTTCACGGTTTTTAGAAAGAAAGATTTATGGCTCAAAGTTTAGTTGTGCCCACCCACTCTCCTTGATGTTCTCCAGTCCTAAGTTCAGCTAATTTGACCCTAAGCGCTCGCCTCTAGAAAGGGTTTTGTAATGGTTGAGGAACCAATGACGTTGACGGTTTAAGCACCAACGAGGTTTCTTGGAGTAACAGTCACCCCTTTTGTCTTTATGTCTGGTCACACGACTTTGTTCTTATGGAAGATTCTCTTTCAGATTTTTTTTACTCCCTAATTTTTGCCTGGACTGAATCTTTCTCTTTTTTTTTTAAATCTTGAAGTCCAGCGGGATGTCCTAACTTTTTCCTAAGTCATTTGTTTTCACATACATTTTTTCCGACTTAGCGGGCTTTATTTCTCTTTTTTTTTTGCTTTGACCAAATCGTGTGACACTGGCTTGTCATGACTTGCTGAAAGGGTTGACTGCCTCATTCCTTTGTTGGTGAGGGATAACCATTGTGGTTTCACGTCCCTTGACCACTTGAGGTGTAATGAATGAAAAGGTAATGGATCCTCGGATGCACACTCCTTTGAAAATTTGAACGCTCGGTCAAATTAACTGATGACTACCCTGCCCCAGGTTAAATGTGAGGGTTTTTTTCGTTTAGAAAAGAAACTCCTACTTCAAGGCTCAAAGGGGTTGATGAGGGTCTATCTCCCTTATATCTCCGGTGTTTGGGAATTGAAGCAATGCCTGTACATTGTCAGCAGGTTCTGCTCTGAAAGCATTCCTTCAACAATTATGGGTATTCAGTTGTCATCATCCTCCCTCAAACCTGCTAAACAACAGTGAAATAAATGGGAGGTAAATGGATGCATTTTTTTTGTTGTTTTTTTTCCCAATGCAAGTAAAGAAAAATGAGCGAATGCGACATAATTGATTCAAAAAGTGCAAGATCACTACATTAACATTACCATTCAAAATAACAATGCTTAAAAGACAAGTAGCTGCTAACAGGAAAGAAACTACAATGCAAATGATAAAAGGATACAGTGATCACCAACTCTGATGACATTTTCTCTGAGCCACTAAAATTAGGAGACGCTTCTCCGAAGTCTTTGAACTCAATCAGGTGAGAGGTTGACGTGCACAACCAAGCTTCCTTCTGGAAAGGAAATGCACCCTTTGTCGATCAACTGTTGGACTTTGGCTTGAAAAGCTTTGCAATCTTCAGTTGAATGCCCCATTGATCCACCATGATACCCACACTGCTCATGAGGATTATACCCTGGAGGGTACGGCTCTGGCAACGGCTTGAGAGGCTTAGGAACCACTAATGAGGTCTGAATTAGATGTGGCAAAAGGTCACTGTATGCCATGGGAACTGGATGAAGAGGAGCATTCCTTCTTTCCAGGTTGTTGTGAGGCCTAGGCTGGCTCTGAAGTTGATTATGAGGTCTTCGACCCTGAGCTTGCAGATTTGGACGAGGAGGAGTCCACAGTTTCTGATACGGTGCTCTGAGCCTTGCCGAATTCCCATAAGAGTAGCCAGACACAGGAAAAGATGATCTCTGAGAAGATGTTGGTCCAGAATGTTCAGTATTGGCCATGACTGCACTGATGTCATTCCATTCTTCCTCTTGGGAGCTAACAACAGACTCATCTTCACTAGCTGGGATGTTCGAAAAGTCTTGAATCTTTCCACTTTTGAGCAGGCTCTCGATGCGTACTCCAACTATCATCAAATCAGAGAAGCTTAACGTCCCAATGCTACTCATTCTTTCCAGGTACGGACCTTGCAAGGTGTCCACGAACAGGTCAACCAACTCTCTGTCTGAAAGTGGTGGTTGCACTTGGGCTGCCAATTCTCTCCACCGCTGTGCATATTCTCTGAAAGATTCACCAGTCCTCTGAGATAGGCTCTGCAAGTGCGTGCGACAAGGCGCCATGTCCACATTGTACTGGTATTGCTTTACGAAAGCTCTGGATAAATCATTCCAGGACCAGATACGACTGCTTTCCAAATCCATATACCAACTTAAGGATGCCCCACTTAAACTGTCCTGAAAACAGTGAATCATCAGCTTATCATTGTGGGCATAAGAAGTCATCTTTCTGCAGAACATCACCAAATGACGCTTCGGGCAACTGACACCAGTGTATCTCTCGAACTTTGGAGTCTTGAAATTTGGAGGAATGACAAGACCAGGCACCAAACACAGGTTTAGAGCATCAAAACCAAAGGCATCAGGATCCACTAAGGCTTTGAGTTGCTCGTCCAGCACGCGAAACCTTTCAGCGGGATCAAAAGCTTGTGGATCCTTGGTTTTCACAAGAGGGATTTTCCCTTGGAAGTTTGACATAGGGAAAGAAAAACTCTGATAATCTGTAGAATCAGAAGAAGATGAAGGTCCACCTCGTACAACAGATGGTTCAGGTACACTCTGATTCGCAATCGGGGTCTGTGCAGGCTGAGCTTGAGTAAGGTTGTTCACTTGTGGAAGATCCTCATCAGGAGATAGACCATACAGAGGATTGGTCATCTAAGTGAAACCAGGTGGAAACTCAACACTCTGACGGTTTCTCTCTGACATAGCTACTGACAACTTCCAATCAGATCTTCTACCTCTTGACACCGCTCAATCAAATTTCAAACAACTTTTATCTTCCAACAGTTACCACTTGTTCAAACTGAGTACCGGGATATCAGCTGGCTGGTCATGGACAAAAGAGGAAGGATGAGCTCTCTGGAGGAGGAAAATGAAATGCAGATGCAAATGCAAAATGCGATATGATGATGCAAAAGATGCAAAGACATGGGATCAACATCTGGAAACTGCCTAGAATCTGGAATACTGAACCAAGAATCGAGTGTTTGTAACCACAAGATCTCTGCATAATAACCCAAAAAATTAGCCGAGAACCAAAGGTCAAGAACTTCAGGATCATAGAGACCGGATCAAAACAAGACTGCACTGGCAATGCGGGTATGTTGAGATCATGGTTCCTGCAAACCTGTAAACCCCTCCCAATCTCACTGGTAGGCTCCAGGTCAGACATCACGGACTCTCAAAGCCGAATAGCAATAATACTTTCACCATTACCGAGAAATGGCTCATGACCAAATCAGGGAATCGGTTTGGCATTATATACTACGCAGGGAGGCCTCAGCTGAGTCCAGGACACAAGGTCATCCTATGTGATCCCCAGGTGGGCCCTCGGATGCGAATGGGTTTGCCACAAAATGTGGTCTGCCACTGTCATCACTAAAGAGGGATGTTTCCACAAGGTTCTCAATGATCGGTCCCAAGCTGCACATAACTGTCAGGGTTATGTAATGAGAGAGGAAGATCCCCAAATCAAGACATTTCCAAGACAATCGCAACCTGGGTGTGGAACTCACTACTACCCCCATGACAATATCTCATGAGGCCAAAGTGGAACCACTCTAAGTCCTATATTGCACTCGATCTGGGTACTTGGCTCATCTCTCAAGAACAAGTAACACCCATCCCACCAAACAGAAAACCAGTCCAGACAGTCCAATATATATACATGATGCAGAAAATAAATACTGAAAACTGTAAATAAAGCTGTAAATAAAGTTGTAAATAAACAACAGTAAAATAAACACGCGACGACAAACAATCAACACACAAAGAAACAGAAACATGCAAGCGCTAGGAGAGATTTGCAGGGGAACCAGAGATTTTGAGCTCTCTCCCCAGCAGAGTCTCCAGCTGTCGCTCCCCGGATTTCCATCCTGGTACAAACGCGAAAGTGGCGCGGAAAAAGAATAAAGTCGCCAGCCACGCATTTTTATCCCGAAGAAAGGGAATGGTAATGCTGCACAAACCAGAAGAAAGAAAGAGGAAGGACACAGGTCCTACGAACCAAAGAGACTGAGTTCGGGAGTCGGTTACGACCTGGGAAGGTATTAGCACCCAGATCGTCTGCCGTACCCGGCGGGATCCACGCTTGCAAAGAAAACTATTTCAAAGGGTGATGGGATGAAAGCTGTAGCAAAAGAAATGAAAATGAAAAGAAACTGAAACTGGAAAAGAACTGAAAAGAAAGCAAAGAGAAAAAAATGTAGGGAAAATAAAGATTGTGCTCGAATGGGCCCTACCCCACTGCCTACGTACCTCATCAGGATAATGAGGATCAGAGACGCCGTAGTTCCCCTAACTAGGGGTACTAAAAGGAAAATGCTTGTGAATTAAAGCTTGAACTGCCTATGCCATTGCTCAGGTGTTGCGGACTCGGACGACGAGTGCGTAACCGTCTTGCAAAGTGACAAGTAGGAGCAAGTTCACGTACGGAGCAAATGAGATGAGAAAAGAATTCCCGAAGGAAAGATGCTTATTGTTTGTTTGTGTTTTTTAGAAGCTTTTAGGAGTGTGTCACAAGGAAGTGAACTCAAGCTCTTTTCAATGGAATGTGCACTTGTCACTACATTCCAAGATGGAAAAATAGAACAAGCACACTCAAGTCAGGAGAAGATCCCCAATACTTGAAACCAAAGATTAGGGCCTAAGCTCACTAACTTGCTGTATTATTAAGTGTTTTTGGTATTTACAGATGAAGAAGTGTTTTTTATGCTTTTCTTGATGAAGAAGATACCTTGATCAGACTTGTATATCACAAGGTAAACTTGTACTATCCCAAGATGGGAAGACTACAAGCATACCTCATGGGATAAGGCTATGGATCAAGACATCACTTCAAACATTATTAAAGTGTTTTTTAGAGTTATGAGATGAGAAGAGAAGAAGAACCAAAAGGATCACAAAGGTAAAATTCTAAAGGGGGACTAAAATAATCCTAAGTGTTAACATGCATGGATGTCCTAAGGGTTAGTGAGGTTTCTATCCTAATGAAGAAGGAAAGAAGAAGAGAAGAAGAAGAAGCACCATGGTGGCCTAAGCACACCTCAAGCAAGGCAAGAGATAAAGAAGATGAGGAAGAAATAAGATGAAGAAGATGAAAATACGGAATGGAGATAAGATGAATAATGCACAAACAGAGCCTACACCAGTAGGACTTCCAGATGCAGCAGCATGCAACAAGTAAAGTCGATCCTCAGTGTTACCTAACGGAGAAGGTCCGTTGCCTCTTCAATAAGTGCAAGAAGAAATCCAGAAATAATTATCAGAGGTCCAAACAAGAAATGGGATCCAGCAGTTAAGCATAAATTGTCAATTATCTGGATATCAAACCAAAAGGTCAAATATGAGCTTCCAGTATCCAAGCCAACCAACAAAGAGAACCAGAATTAACAAGAATATTTATCAGGACGAGTCTTCAAGTCCAAGGAATAATCCAACACAAGGCTATCGCCGAAGTCAAACAATAAGCCTACAAAACATCGAGCACAAACTAGAACCAAAATTAAATACAAAATCAAAATTAACCAAAATTAAAGATTAACAATTAAAGTTAACAAAACTATATGCTAAACTAAACCTAAAATTAAATCTAAACAATATTATTCAAGGGCTAGAGATTAATTTACTAATAAACAAAATAATGACAACGATTAATATGAAATTAAAAAGGAAAATAAAACAATAAATCAGGGGTGGAATCAGCATAGGCTAGGGTTATGTCAGCAAAATCCATGGACAAAAATCTGAAACCAAGCCCAAATCAAATAAAACATAACAATGAGAAACGGGGGAGACCGCTGGAAATGAGGGTGGTGTAAACATCAACTCAGGTGGGTTTCAGCCTATTAAAAATTAAATTAAAATAAAAGCTCAGTTATCAACAAACAAATACATAAACAAAATATAAAAATGATAAAAAGTAAAAATTAAAAGTTAATAAAAATAAAAAGCAAAGAAGATTCAGAGAAACTGAAATAAGGGAAAACAAATCCTCATCATCGGAACAACACTGTTTCACAACGCGGGTTCCCTTTCTTCAACAGCAGCGCGAACAAGACCTTCGTCATCACTCTTCACCGTCATCCGCCGTCATCAAGCTCGAGTTCTCATTCTGTTGTGCGAGTTTGCTCTCGGCGTCATCATCCCCTACATTGGCGTCGGTGAGTGCAGCTCAGTTTCAAAAATCTCGTTGTCGAAAAAACACAATCGCCGACGAAGCCTTGCTGATCACGAGTTTCGCCGCCGCGACGTCAACATTGTCGCAGCATCACCATCTTCTCTGTGTTTCACTTCAGATCTCCGTCCCTCAGCTCACTCTGTTTCAACTCGCATCGTCTCCATCTGTCTCAAACTCTTGTGTCTCGTCTTCTAATCTGAATCTCCCTGCTTCATCTACTTTCTGTTTGCTGTTGATTTTCTCTGTTTTTGCTATGTTGTTGTTCTGAGATTATGGAGATGGTTAATGTGAATTGTGTGTTGTTGATAATATGGAGGAATATGTTAGATTTGAAGAGTGTTGTTGTTGTGATGGTGATTTGAAATCAAAGTGAGTTGAAGGTCTGTGAGTTTGTGTTTGTTTTTGGCTGTTTGCAGGTTTGAAGAAGAATTTTTGCTGAAATTGTTGAAATTAAAATGAGTTGAAGGCTATCCGAGAGTGAGCGATGAATTGAAAATGAGTGGAAAGTTATGCCCGAGTGAGGAATGAATTGAAATGAGTTGAAGGCTATGCGAGAGTGAGCGAAAACGCGTGTAGGTACCGAAGGCTCTGGGTATGTGCCGATTGTGCAATGTTGTGAGTGGAATCTCTCTTTTTTTTGAAATTGTTGCCTTGCGTGGTGTGCGTGTATGTTGTTGTGGTGACGTTTCAAAAGTCTCATTTTTCTTTTGTGGGTTGGTTCTCGTGAATTAGTGAAAGTTGGAGTGCTAGCTGTATTGTTTACACTAGCTGTTTTGTGTGAAGGCATGTGGGCCACACGAATTCAGAAAAAATTAAGTGGAAGGTTGTTGTGGTGTGTTGGTATAAAAAGGAATCTCTCACATGAAATTGGTGGCATGTGTGCACGGCGGAAAAACGTTACTGTGTGAGGAAATTGAGTGGAAAACAAAAACTGTACATAGGAATCATTGAAAATCTTGACATGTATTATTCTACTTCTTATAATAAAAATTTAATAAAAAACTAAAAAAAGGCTTGTGGTCTTTGGTTTTTATTGGAGACATTTGGTAAAGAAATGGATTAAAAAGTAAATTGTATTTTTTTCAAATAATTGGAGGAATGGATTTTAAAATGATATGTATTGAATTAAGGATAAAAAGTAAAGAAATTAAGGATGATGAGCATTTGGATATTGGGTAGGAATTTACAATGGATACTAGTGGTTTAGAAAGAGAATAGGGAATTAAATGGGAATAAACCGGGTAGAAGGATTTAGAAACATAATAAAATGGTCTAATGGGTTTAATTGGATAAAAATGAATAGAAATGGATATGGATAACAATTGTGAAAATGAACAAAAGTTCAGAAAAATGGATTAAGATATAAGAATTTGAACACATGGATAGGGACATGGATAGGACTTATGGAATTTCCTAATATGCATACAACCCTGAACTCCTGAATTTTAATTTGAGACCCACCGACATTGTTTTCCACACACCACAAACAACATGAACACAACTACCAATGAATGACATGCAACTGAACCAACCATCATCTGAATTATCTTGAAACATTAAATCCGTCTGAATCAACCACTGGGAAAATAAATCCACCAATGAACACGACTAAGCATGTGATGATCCTGACTTTGGCACTAAACTTCTCATGAATTATTGCTTGACAGCCTGATGAAGTCCACAACTCAACCTTGGATACACACTACTTGAGAAACGAACCATTTGAAACGAATAACTTGCACTTGAAGACATCTCCTGATAGTTTTGACTGAAATTAGACGAACCATCCGCCTGAACTAGATTGTAACAAACAAGCACACTTGCATTGAAACCAGATCTCTTTGTGGAGGGAGATAGCTTGAGATGATGAGAAGAGAGAGATAGCCTTGTCTTGATGAAGAAGAAACCTTTGATTCACACTTCAATGTTGATGATGAACTAGATGAATCAGCGAACAGTCTTCAGACGTGAAATCCTTGAATACCACTACATCAGGGAAATACACCCCGATTCAGTGACAAGAGCATAAGGATATGACGACATTGATAGCTACATAGCTGAAACCTTGAATTCCTTGATAATCCACAAATAAGGACGTGAAACCCCAACTCCTCAGAAAAACGATCCCATGTCTCAGGAGCCAATGCAAATGGTATGATCTAATGCAAAATGATTTAATGGAAGGTGCGTATGAATGCAAAACGAAACGAAGACAAAGATAGAAAAAACCAGAGGGAAAATTTGGGGTGTCTACAATGAGTTATCCCTTATGGAACTCAGAAAACATGTGGCTTCCATGCATATGAGGTTTTCCCAAATAATTAAGAAGTTGGAAAATTTAGGTAAGACAATACCGGTGAAGGCTCTTCAAAGGATGAAGAAGGCAATACTGGTGAAGACTCTTCAAAGGATGAAGATATATGTTTGTTTAGTAGAGCTACAACAAATATACGGGGAAAAACAATTTGAAGCATTCATATAAAAATTTAATGAAGTTATGAAAGGTGAATCTACCAAGGAAGTGAGAAGACAAAAATAAGGAGGAAAGGAAAAGAAGACAAAAAGAAGGAGGAAAGGAAAGTAATGTGTTATGAATGCGAAAAAGCCAAACACTAAAAAACTGATTGTCTATGTTTAACTAAGAGCAATAGCGAGAAATCATTCTATAAGACGAATGGAAATAATGCCAAGGGTTGTAGAGCTAACATTTCTTGGGTAGAACATAAAAATTCATCCTTTTCAAAAGACAGTTGAGAAGAATACTAATTAGATTATATGTGTTTAAAAGAGCATCGTAAGCAAAAATACTTGGATGTAAGTGATTATGGATCACGTTCTATACCTTTTTATAATGAGTTATATAATGTTTTTCATGAAATAATGCATGTTTAAGCTTTAAGTTATTTTTAAAAAAATTATATTCAAAAGAATATGATTTTAAAACTTGAAGGAGAAATCATATAACTTTAAAGTTCTTTAGAGTCCTTAGAGGTGATATTTTTTGTTGACCAAGTGATTTCAAACACATGAGGTTTGAAGGGTGAATTGTGATATTTGAAATTCGAGAAATGGTTAATAAAAAATGATTTTGAAATTTTTTATGTAATATAAACAAATCAACAGAGTGATGGAAGTAGAATAATAGAAATAAGAAAGATATGAGTGGAAAGAAAATAAATAACTGAAAGAAATAAAGAGATTATCAATAGAGAGATTGCATATGATATGTATCCTAGTTCGGCACAAACCACTTGGCCTAATTCTACCCCAACAGAGTTTTCCCTAGAGATTTTCACTAAAATCAACTTGATCTTTTATAGGATCAACCCTCAAACCTTATAATAACAACTTGAGATTTCACACATGATCAACCTACAAACCTTCAAAACTAAATAGAGCTTTTATAGAGGCTTAACTCAAAACCTTTAACAATAAACAAAACTTTTACTTAAGCATAACTCAAAACCTTCACCCACGTTTTTTCCTTCATATTTAGCTTACAACCTTCAAATCTCTTACATAAATATTACACAAGAGAGTCACACTCTTGAATAAAAATTCCAGCACATCAGTACAACACAACTCTAGAAAGGAATTTTCACTCTCATGACACTAAGACAACTCTAGTGAAAAAGAATGGCAAAATACATAAATTGGTCCCTTAAGTTTACCTTGGGATCCAACTAAGTCCCTTAATTCTAAAAAGTTCTAAATTGGCCCCTTAAGTTTTTAAATGGTGTCACGTTAGTCCTTTCCGTCAACATCCTTAGTCAAAGTCAACGGGGTAGTACAATTGGCGCAAACGTGGATGTCATGTGTGATTATGCATGAGCCACGTGTATGCCACGTAGAATTTATTTTTAATAAAAATTTTAAAAATTAAAAAATTAAAAAAATCTAAATTTTTTTTTTAAAAAGTTTAAAAAATATTTAAATTATATATATATATATATATATATATATATATATATGGCTTCCACATGGCTTACATGTGACATGCACATGGCTTCCACATCTGCTGCCATGTAGAGCAACAAACGTCCATTACAGCCAAATGTACGGAAAGGATAACTGTGGTACTATTTGAAAAATTAAGGGACCATTGTAAACACCCCAAATTTTCCCTCACTCATTTCACCATGGCTTGTGATATTCCATCTTTGAATAAGTATAAACATATCATCTCATATTGCATATTTGTTTCACTACATCAGTTCAAATTCATCTGCATCTTGGGTTTGTGATCTGAGCAATCCAAGGGTCCATCTGAGCCATTCCAAAGGTCTCCAATCATTCCAATAGGGTCCATGTGTGTTATATAATAATATTACATCCCTCAAAAATCAAGGGAGTCAAGAAATCACAAGAACTTGGAAAACATGGAAGCAGAGCTAAGGTTTCACTGCACAGATGACCTGAAATTAGGGTTTTGGTTTCAGAGGCCATAACTCCAAAAATTTTGGTCATTCTTGTTTCTAATAGTCTCAATATGTTATAAGGATCATATGTACCAAGTTTGATGAAGAAATTCATTGTGGAAGTCATCTGTCCATTGGGTAACTTCTTGAGCAAGTCAGAGCAAAATCAGGGCATCTGAGGCCTCCAACAATGGAACCAAAGTGGATTTTTCATCAAATTTAAGTTATATGATCTTTATTTGATCATTGAAGTTCTTGTAAGTTCATAAAATTGAAGGAAATTGAGCTAAACCAAAAGTTGCCAAAAATGGAAATGACTTGTAATGGAAACTTTCCATTTTGGGAAAGTTTTTCAACCTCCTCTTTCTCAACCAAAAATGCTTCAAATGAAAAATTGTTGGTCATGAAAGTTGTAGATTGGATCATTACCTTTTCAAAAATTACAAGAACAATTTCTAATTCATTATGGAACTCAAGTTATGGCTTGGCAAAGTTGGCAAAAATCCTATAATTTTCACTTTCACACCAAAGAGGATTTTGTACAATTTCACATACCAAGTCATTTTGTGACCTCTAATCACTCTCTAAGCATCATACAAACATACTACAATGCATTGTGACCAAAATTGCCCAAAGAATCATTCCATTTCATGCCTTGAACTTCAAGAAATTCAAAAGGGGCCAAACTTCTTCAAATTTGCAAAAAGGGGTTGAAACTTCTCACACACTTGCTGCACACCCCAAAACATTTTCCATGGTTCTCCTTGATCCTTGCTGAGCTCAGACATGCCCTAAAACAGCTGCAACATGAGCCCATACCTCAAGTACACCTAATGTTGACATTTTGGCAACTTGCCCATACCAATCACCACAGGCCACCACCCACTTTCTGACCTATCAAACAATGTTATGTGGATCAAAAGCAAGCCAATCCATAACATACACAAGCTCAGATCATCCCATAAGCCAAGTTTCACAAAAATCACCTTCAAGCAAAAACTTTCGAAACAATCAGCTCATCCACTCAAACTTCAAACAAACTTCATCATTCAACTTACCATCACCATTAGAGCATTTCCCAACCATTACCAAGCCCTAAAAGCCAGCCAAACACAAACACGATTTCTGGCCAGTTGAATTGTAAGCCTTCATTCTAGCCACTCTAAGCTCCTTCCAAGCATTGCAACTTCATCACGGGGTCAAGTAAAGAAGATTTGCACAAAAGAAGAGGTCCAAAAGCTTCAGAGGTGAAAGCTCCAGCTCAGGTATCAATCTTCAAACTTTTTTCCAGAAGCATGATTTTAAGTTTCTAAATTGTTCCTTATGCTTTGCTGGTCACCATGATCTAATTTTTTTTGAAAATGAGTGAGAAATGGCCATGTATGCTTGCTCTGAAATTTTTCCCGTGAAACTTGTTTTCTTCGAATCTTGAAAATGGTGAATGAGAAATGTGTTTTGATGCTTGATTCATGTTTGGGGAGGTGTGGGGAAGTGATCTGGAGCTTTAGAGCTCTGGAAATGACCTAGAGAAGAAGTTGGCAATTTGGTATCGCCGGAGTAGACGACCGAAAGTCTTCCCCGGCCACTTGAAACTGATTAGGATTAATCCACGTAATTAGGGAAAGTTTAATTTGGGTCGTTGGATGAGGATTAGGGTTAGGCAGTGAATGACTCAGATTAGCTCATTAAGATTAAACTGGATTAATTAATTTTAAAACCTAATTAAAGCTCAGATTAATTCCTGGCCATTGAGATGCGCGCATAGTCAAACATAATCCCCCCAGTTCAAATCTGGACCTTTGGATCAGTGGACTTTTATTTAAATTCATTTTATTTTCATTTTTATCCATTTATTTTGTGCAATTGATTTAAAATACGTAGAAAAATCCTAAATAAATTTCCTTCTGCATTTTAATTTCAAATATTTTTCTCCACCCAAAAACATTTTTTATTTTTATTTTTTGCATTTAAAAATCATTTTAAAAATATTTAAATGTTTATTTTAATTAATTAATGGAAATTAATTAATTAAAATACCATTTATGTTTCTAAAAATTCCAAAAAAATTCACATTGCATCTTAGGACATTAAGAGACATTGTCAAACCATTCATACAAATTTCTTTTTGGTTTTGATCCAACTTTGACATTTTTCTTAAATTTAGGGTTCATAAAATTCCTTTTTTAGAACCCTAACTTTGAAAATTCTTTTCTGCCTAACCATGTAGGGTTTGACAATGATTCTTTTTGTGTTGTTTTCCATATAACATGTAGTTTATAAGATATTTTTGCCAAGAATTTATCTTTCATTTTCAATTTGATTTGCATTTTTCCTCTTAAGGTACCCAAAAACCCTAGTTAACTTAGAAAATTCACAACTTTCTTTAGGTTAAGAGTTAGACCTTCTCCTTTGGGGTGTGATATCATATGGGGTTAGGGTTCCTTTGAGTTCATTTGCAATTTTTTTAATCTTGTGATTTGCTTCTGTTTTTGACATTTGCATCTCATCCTTTCATGTAACCCTAATCTTGCATCCATACTTGCATCTTACATTGCATTGCATGAACATGTGAACTTGCCATGACATTCTAAGCACTTGTATGCCATATTAGACATCTTAAGAAATTGCTTGAACATTTCTTGGACATTTATTCATACATTTTCTATGCTTTGCATCCATTTCATTTCATAAACATACATGTGTTTTCATACTTCAAAGCATGCTCCATTTGCATCCAATCTCTCATATGAACATTCATAGCACTTGGTTTGCAATTGTATCATCTAATAGCATCATTTGCATCATGTGTTTTCTTTTGGTTTTGTTTTTTACCTTTGCGTAGGTTTCATTTTCATTTCATTCCTTTCCTTATGCTAACATTTTCAGGTGGTAAGTAACTTGAGAAGTGAATTTGCCTTCACTTCTCAATTCTCTTCTCATTCTTCATATGCATCATTGCTGCATTTTTTCTTTGTCTTAGAGTGAGCTTGATCATTCATGCTCATCATTCACTTTCTTTCTCCAAGTTACTTATCTTCTTCAGTGAAGTAAGTAACTTGTTTCTTCTGCTTCTCCTCCTTTCATCTGCTTCTTCCATTGGTGGCTTCTTTGAAGATCTTTCTCAAGCCTCACAAACCATAGGAACATCCAAGCATGATAATAATTAGGGTTGTGATTAGTTCCCCTTTAGCTTTTACCTTTGTGTCTTCTTTGTCTCTCTCATCTCATCTCATCATTAGAGACTAAACCTTTAAGGTTTTAAGACTTTGGAATTAGGGTTATGCCTGCATCCTTCTCTTAGGATGGAGTGTATAAATTTAATCCTAAGTGTTAAACCCTTAATTTGTTTAAACCTCTTAATAATCACTAATACATTAACTTGTAACTTGGGCCTTAAATTAGGGTTCTAATTCTTCCTCTATTGGTTAAGAAGGACTAACCCTAGTGTTAATGGACAAGTCCCCCTCAAGTTGTCTTACAAATCATAAAACTCACTTCTTAATATCACCCTTAATTAAAATCCATTTAATAAAGGTTTGTTTCGTCATGAGGTTAATCCCTAATCATGGATTAAGTTGAGGTATCTTCCTCAGCTTAAGTGTGCTCATCTATTATCCTTCTATTAGGATGGTGTAATGAGTTCACTAATCCTTGATTATGGCTTAAACTCATTACTTAACACTAAATCAAAACTCAAAAACATCTAAATAATCACAAGTAGGTTAATGATCTTAATCCTACATCATCATGGTAATTAAGTTGAGATGTTTATCTCATACTTAAGGTATTCTCATTATCCCTAATCATAGGGAGGATATGATGAGTTTACTAACCCTTGGTTTAGGCTTAAGCTCATTAACTTATGAAAAACACCAAAAGAAAATAAAATATTGAAAACAAAAAAAAAACAATAATCGTCTCCTTCGGGATTCTCTCCTCGTCATTTTCACTCACAAACGAGAACTTGCTTCTTCCGTCTAATGCAAGACAGTTAGCACTCGAGCCAGACGAGTCATATACTTGAGCATAGACAAGCAGGCAGTTCATCAGTCAATTCTTTTTTCAGTCTCTTTGAGTCAAACTACGGTGTTCTGACTTCCTCATTGCACGAGAGGATACGTAGGCATAACTTAACTGTTATCGAACAAAAGTATCTGTCTCTTCCCCCCTCTTCCAGTATTCTCTTTTAAGCCTCATTCCTGAGCACTTCACTTCACCCTTTTACACTGACAATGTATATTCTTTTCCAGCTTTTGCACACAGATAGCACAGACACCTACCCCTTTAAACACAAACTTTCAAGCGTTGATCCCTTCGAGTACGACGGACGATCTGGGTGCTAATATCTTCCCAGGTTGTAACCAACCCCCTTTCTCAGTTTCTCTAGTTCGCGACCGTCTTATCCATCTTCTTCCAGGTTTATGCAGCATTACCTTTCCTTCGGGATAAAAATGCCTGGCTGGCGACTCTATTCACTTCATTTTCATTTTCTCCTTTCGCCGACCGTTCGCGCTTGTACCGCGATGCAAATCTTTGGGAGCGACAGCTTGGCGACTCTGCTGGGGATCCTTATATTGCAACCAGGGCTTCTGGTTCTTTTTGTGGGTTCCTCCTAGTGCTTGTTTGATTTGTGTTTATGAGGGTGTTATGTGCTACTTGTGCTTATTTATTTTCTTTATTTATTGCTTTATGTACAACTTTATTTATTGCTTTCTTTTACAGTTTTATGCATTTCATACTGTCATTATGATGTGCTGGATCTCTTGTCTGTCTTGGTGGGTGGGGTTCATTGAGTGATTAAGGTCCTATACCTGGGACCTGAGTGACACATAGGCTAGAGTGGCTTCATATTCTTTCCCATTCCATTTCGGTCTGGTGCGGGAATATGAAACACGGTTCAGACATGGGTTTCTTCTTGAGAACTCTGTGCTACAGATTTCCTGTAGTACTGGGGCTATCTGGGAAGCCTGCTAAGTCTGGATGACCTTTTTATGACCTTCAGCATCTGAGGTGAATTAGAGGAGAATCTTTTATGGTTATTGTAAACATTGTACCTCCGGGTTAGAAGTGTTTACACTTCTCATAACTGATCCAAGTCTGAGGATCCTTGTTCTAGAACATTACATGTGAGGGGGTTGGGATGCTTATAGGTTTGCAGGAACCCTTGTCCACATCATACCTTGTTACTAGTTTTGTTTTAAGAATGCATCACTTGGGATAGTTCTTGTGATTACCCTGGACTTGTGACTCTTTATTTGAGTCCCCCACCTGGTTACTGGATTTCTAATCCTCCACCCGGGCTTATGAACATACATAGACTTTTACCAAGGCAGATAAAACAGATCCAGCACTTGATCACAAACCCTTTGCATATCATCTTGCATACATCATTTCTGCATCATTTAACATTTGCTTATTTGTTTTACAGGGTATCCTTCTTATTATCTTTGGTTTGGTTTTGACCCCTTCTGCTGCTCAGACTGCTTCAGTTATCTCCTCCAGCTATCTTCATCAGAGACCCATCTCCAGTATCTCATTTGTGAAGTCAAGCTTCTCCATGGTCAACACTTGTTTTGATGAAGACACATCTCTTAGCTACAATGTGATAAAGAAGGCAAAGATGATATTCAATTTTGATGCATCATGATTCAAAGACTTATTTCTTCAAGAAGAAGCTTCATGAAGGTATTTTAGCAATTATACACAAAGATTAAAATCTTAGATGCTCAAGTGAATACCTATGTCATGGCATAATAATCTTTTAACTTCAACATCATTTAAAATTGTATTTTTCAAAGTTAAACTTGATGCAATCGATTTGCACTTTGCTGCAATCGATTTGCACTTTGCTGTAATCGATTTGCATCTGTTTATTTTAAGTTTTGTGGCATTTTTGACTTGGTGCAATCGATTGCATGTTTCAAATTTTTGAAAAATTGGGCAACGTATGCATGTGCAATCGATTTGCATTATAGTGCAATCGATTGCAGTCTGAACAATTTTGAAAAATCAGTATTTTTCATAACACCTCTTCATGTGACCTTTCATGAAACCTTTTCATAATGCTTTGGCATTTGTTCATGATTTTTTACTGTTAATTACACTGTTTCATAAGGGTGTTATGTGCATATAAAATCCAAATTTTTTCAAATCATTTGTTACCTCTTTCAAAATAATTTCATAAAATATTCAAAAAACTCTTGAACTTTTGACAAGAATTTTTCTACATTTTCATATCACATATTTGAAAAATTCTTGAGCTATCTAATATTTTATGATTGTGAATTATTGTTAAAAGAAAGAGAAGATCAATTTATATTGATATCAATTATTGTATTACTCACTTAAACAAAAAATATAGAAATTATTTTCTATTTGTGACTTATGTTCCAAGGATTGTTTGGACATAAGGGTTAGTATGGCAAGAGGATTGTTCTTGAACACTTGATTATTTTAGTTTGTTAGAAAGTAGGCCTTACCATTGAAGGTGCGATAGGTTGTATTGTTCTATAAAAACTAGTGGAAATCTCTTTCATATTGAAAGGGGACACGATGTACCTTCGGATTGTGAAGGGAACCAGGATAAACCTCTGTGTCATTTTTACTTTCCCGCTTTACCGTTTTCATTACATAAACCGTAAAAAGGAAAATCCATCCATTAAAGAAAACGGATCGAAAAAACTCTAAGAACCTAATTCACCCCCCCCCTCTTAGGCGCACTCATATACTTACAATTGGCATCAGAGCAGGTTTAGGTAACATGTTCCTACAAGATCCTGTATGGCTTCCGCAAACTCGAATCCTGTTTTCAAAGATGGTGGAAGTAGCAAAAAGCCTCCGCTCTTCTCCGGCGAATACTTTGATTTTTGGAAAATCAGAATGAGGGCACATCTTGAAGCTCAAGGAGAAGGCATATGGGAAGCAATCGAAGAAGGTCCTCATAATCCTATTAATGTGATCAATGGTGTTGGAACCGCAAAGTTGAAGAATATGTATGATGAAGATGATAAGAAGAAGATCCTAAATGAGAAAAAGGCAATCAATATACTCCAAAGCGCTCTTAGTATGGACGAATTCTTCCGCGTATCACAATGCAAATCCGCAAAGGAGATTTGGGATACTTTGGTAGAAACACATGAAGGAACAACTGAAGTAACAATATCAAGGCTTAACACGTTGTGTCAAGAATATGAAATGTTCCGCATGCAGCCCGGAGAATCTATTGTGGCCTTACAAAAAAGATTTGTTCATCTAACCAACCACTTGATTGCACTCGGAAAGACCTTCACCAACGACGATCTCAATTTGAAAGTTCTAAGGTCTTTGACAAGGGAATGGCAACCGAAGGTGACCGCTATTTCGGAGAAGAAGAGTCTCTCAACAATGACATCCGCATCTCTATTCGGAAAACTTCAAGAGCACAAATTGGAACTTGGAAGGCTCGATAAGCACGAAAGTCAAGAGAAAAAGTCCAAAGGAATTGCTTTGAAGATTGACACGAAGGATGACAAAGATGACGAGATTTCCGAAGATGAAAATTTCATTCTTCTTGTTAAGAAGCTTGGTAATTTTTTAACAAAAATAATAATTCCTCTTTTCCTAAAAAGAATAAACATTTTAGGAAGAAGGATGCATCCACATCAATTCAAGAAGTTACATGTTATGAATGTGGAAAGCAAGGTCACATAAAACCGGATTGTCCAAGACTTGCAAAGAAAGGAGGATTCAAAGGCAAGAAGGACTTCAAAAATAAAAAGGCTTATGTTGCTTGGGATGAAAATGAAGTTAGTTCCTCATCGGAATCGGAAAGCGATGAATGTGCAAATATGGCTCTAATGGCTTCACATCACTCCGATGAAGAAAATGACGAGGTTAGTAGCAACTTTTCTATTTATGATAATGATGCACAAGATGTAATAGATGAACTCTTAAAAGAATGCAAGACTTTGTATAAAAATATTTCATCTCAAAAGAAACAAATTTCATCTTTAGAAGAAAAAAATATTGCTTTAGAAAAATATATTGAAAGTGAAAAGCAAAAGTTGATAAATGAAAAACAAAGTCTTGTATGTAAAAATTGTGAGTCTTTATCTTTTCAAATTGTTAAACTTAAAAGAGTTTTAGAAAGATATGAAAAAGGTCAAATTGGCTTGGAGGAAATTCTTAGGAATCAAAGGTATCCTAATGATAAAAGTGGATTAGGATATTCTAAGTTTTCCAAACCAAGCACAAATGAGACTATTTTTGTTAAAGCAAGTGAACAAATTGTTAAAGAAAAGGTAATCAATCCTAAAAATGTGCATCAAAGTCATAGAAAGAAAAGAATTGTTAAGAAAAAGAGTTATGTTCCTAGATATAGAAGTCATTTTCAACCTACTTGTTTTTATTGTGGAACCAAAGGACAGACACCTAATGCTTGCTATGTGCGCAACATTGGTGTTGCTAAAGGGAATTATGTGTGGGTTGAAAAGAGTACTAACTATCAAGGACCCAAAGCAATTTGGGTACCTAACAATACTTGATTCTTGTTTTGTAGGTATGCTTGAAAACAACTTCGAATTAATGGTATCTTGATAGCGGTTGTTCAAAGCATATGACCGGTGACATCAACAAATTTTCAAGTCTATCACTTAAGGCCAAAGGATACGTTACTTACAGTGATGATAATAAAGGAAATATTCTTGGAGTTGGAACCGTTGGTGCACCTCCTCATACAATCATCGAACATTTCCTTTATGTGGAAGGCCTTAAACACAACCTTATTAGCATAAGTCAATTATGTGACAAAGGTTTCCGAATCAACTTCACAAAGGAAGAATGCTTAATAGAACATGAAGTCACTCATGACCTATTGCTAAAAGGTAAAAGAATTAATAACATTTTTATGATTTCTTTTGATGACTCTTCTTTGAAGGTAAAGTGCTTAATGGCAAACAACAACGAGGCATGGCTTTGGCATAAGAGATTTGCTCACATTCACATGGAGCATTTAAACAAACTAATAAAGCATGATCTAGTTGTTGGTCTTCCGAAGATAAAGTTTATCAAGGATAAGCTTTGTGACACATGTCAAAAAGGGAAGCAAACCAAAACATCCTTCAAATCCAAGAAAGTGATATCTACTTCAAGACCACTACAATTGTTACATATGGATCTTTTCGGTCCATCAAGAACAAAAAGCTTCAGAGGTAACGTCTATGCCTTAGTTATTGTTGATGATTTCTCTAGATACACTTGGACTTTATTTTTAGTGCAGAAAAGTGATGCCTTTAAAGCATTCAAGAAGTATGCCAAGCAAATTCAAAACGAGAAGTCTCTCTCAATTGTCTCCATAAGAAACGACCATGGTGGCGAATTTCAAAATTCATCATTTGAAGATTTTTGTGAAGAGCATGGAATCTCTCACAATTTTTCTGCACCAAGAACTCCTCAACAAAATGGTGTCATAGAGAGAAATAATAGCGCATTAGTGGAACTTGCAAGGACAATGCTTAGTGACTCAAATCTTCCTAAATATTTTTGGGCGGATGAGGTTAGCACGGCTTGTTTTGTAAGTAACCGTGTCAATATTCGACCAATTCTCAAAAAGACTCCATATGAGTTGTTCAAGGGAAGGAAACCCAACATATCTTTCTTCCACATATTCAGATGCAAATGCTTCATTCTCAACAACGGCAAGGAAAACCTTGGTAAGTTTGATGAGAAATCCGATGAAGGTATGTTTCTTGGTTATTCTCTCTCAGAGCTTTTAGAATTTTCAATAAATGAACACTTACTATTGAAGAATCTATACATGTTTCGTTTGATGAGACTAACCCCTCGAAAGAGGATAATATTATTGTGGATGATGATGATGATGTAGTAGATCTATCACAACAACAAAAGGAGACTTCAAAAGAACAAGCAATATCACAAGAAGATGACTCATCAATTATTGAAGAACATCAAGATCTTCCGAAAGAATAGAGAACTCATAGAGATCACCCGATAGATAAAGTGATTGGTGATATTAGCCAAGGCGTTGCAACTCGACTTAATCTCAAGGATGCTTGTCTCAACATGGCATTCGTATCTCAAATTGAACCAACAAAAATTGATGAAGCCTTAGGTGACGATCAATGGATAATAGCTATGCAAGAAGAACTTAATCAATTCGAAAGGAATCAAGTTTGGACTCTTGTACCAAGACCGGACAACAAACATATCATAGGCACAAGATGGGTGTTCAAGAACAAACTTGACGAGAACGGAATCATAGTTCGTAACAAAGCAAGATTGGTCGCACAAGGTTACAACCAAGAAGAAGGAATCAACTTTGATGAAACATTTGATCCGATAGCAAGGTTAGAAGCAATTAGATTATTACTTGCTTACGCTTGTTCAATGAATTTCCAGTCGTACCAGATGGATGTCAAAAGCGCTTTCCTGAACGGCTACATAAATGAAGAAGTCTATGTCAAACAACCCCCGGGTTTTGAAGACTTCAAGAATCCCTCTCATGTCTACAAGTTGAAGAAGGCTCTTTATGGCTTAAAGCAAGCACCAAGAGCATGGTATGATCGCCTTAGCAATTTCCTATGTGAGAAGGGTTTTACAAAAGGAAAGGTTGACAAGACGTTGTTCATAAAGAAGTTCAAAGGTAACACCTTATTAGTTCAAGTCTACGTCGACGACATCATCTTCGGTTCAACAAACAGAGATCTTTGCGAAGAATTTTCACTTATGATGCAAGGAGAATTCGAAATGTCCATGATGGGAAAAATGAACTATTTTCTTGGACTACAAATCAAGCAAACAAAGGATGGCATCTTCATCAACCAATCCAAGTATTGCAAAGAACTTTTAAAAAGATTCGATATGGATAGTTGCAAAGTAATGTCCACTCTTATGGGATCCGGAACTTACATTGATCAAGATGAATCCGACACTTCAATTGATATCACAAAATATCGAGGTATGATCGGTTCATTATTATATTTGACGGCAAGCCTTCCTGACATTATGTTTAGTGTTTGTTTGTATGCACGCTTTCAAGCAAATCCAAAGGAATCGCATCTCACTGTCGTAAAGAGGATTATGAAGTATCTCAAAGGAACAACGAATGTCG
Organism: Lathyrus aphaca; assembly: GCA_963966055.1. Taxonomy (NCBI): domain Eukaryota; kingdom Viridiplantae; phylum Streptophyta; class Magnoliopsida; order Fabales; family Fabaceae; genus Lathyrus; species Lathyrus aphaca. The sequence continues at coordinate 149,717,334 of OZ014521.1, forward strand.
GACTATGGTATCCAAAAGGTAGTACATGTTCTTTAATTGGTTATTCTGATGCTGATTATACAGGATGTAAGACCGATAGAAAAAGCACAAGTGGAACATGTCATATTCTCGGAAATGCACTAGTATCATGGGCATGCAAGAAGCAAGCTTGTGTCACACTTAGCACGGCCGAAGCAGAATACATTGCGGCTGGCAGTTGTTGTGCACAAATTTTGTGGCTCAAGAAGCAACTTCTTGACTATGGCGTAGATCTCGGTTGCATTCCTCTTCGATGTGACAACACAAGTGCCATCAACATCACAAAGAACCCGGTCATGCATTCAAGAACAAAGCACATAGACATTCGGCACCATTTCCTTCGTGATCACGTTCTTAACGGAGACGTTGATGTTACCTTCGTGGATACGCATAATCAATTAGCGGATATTTTCATAAAGCCACTCGCAAGAGAACCCTTTTACAAGATTAGAAGAGAACTTGGAATCTTGGATGAAAAAGATATATAAATCATCCATTAACAAAGGTGTACAATATTCATTCTTTTCTTATATTAAGCAAAAGATTTCAATATGTTTTTCTTCTTGAATTATGCCATATATGAATATGTTTCTTCTTATAATTATGCCATGTATGAATATGTTTCATTAAACTTGTTTAAAAATGTGTTAGAATGTTTATCTTTTCATATTTTTGCAAATTTTTAAACATGCAATCGATTACATGTTTACTGCAATCGATTGCAGTCTGGGAAAAATGATTTTTTACGCAAATTTGACATAGTGCAATCGATTGCATCAAGGTGCAAATCGATTGCAGTCTGTAGCTTTTTGAAAAAAAATTTATTTTTAATTATTCCCTCTTATTTTCTTTGATCCTTAGTATTCTAAACTCTTATACATCTAATCACATCATTTCCTAGGCCAACTTTTCAGATTTTGTTCCCTCTTAGCCTTAACCTACAAGATTCCCTACTTTGACTCATTAACTCACATGAACATCAACATCAATGACCGCTACAATGCCGTTAATGCATCTGTCAACACAAGGATTTCAAACTTTCAACATGATGTCAACCAACAATTCTCATACCTTTACTTTCACCTCTACATATTACCTTATGATCCATCCAACCCGGCTGCCCCACCAACTCGCCTAGCACCTCTCAACCAACAATTTCCAAACCAAGACCCTTTTGACCCCAATATGGATATGTTTTGAAAATGTTTGGTTTATGTCTTTATGTTTGGATGTTTTAGTTATGTTCATTATGCTTACTAGTTGTAATGTTTAAATTCTATTTCCTTTGTTTTCGTATGTTTCGTTTTTGTTTCGTTGTAATGTAAAATTCTGAACTTTGTGCTATGTATGCAATTCAACTTTTAATCTATGCTATGTTATTTCTAAGTTCATTTTGTCTTGTTTATGGCTTTTATTATTTTCACCCATCTTTCCCTTCTTTTTGATAATTTCAAAGGGGGGGAAAGATGTTATGCTTGTACATTTTCTTGTTTTTGAATTTCCTAAAGGTACAATGCTCCAATTCACATACAAAGGGGGAGATATGCATCTTAGGGGAAGAAGTATTCCGAAAATGTTAAAGCATCTAAGAAGATTGTTTGTCATCATCAAAAAGGGGGAGAATGTGAAGTCAAGCTTCTCCATGGTCAATACATGTTTTGATGAAAACACATCTCTTAGCTACAATGTGATAAAGAAGGCAAATATGATATTCAAGTTTGATGCATCATGATTCAAAGACTTATTTCTTCAAGAAGAAGCTTCATGAAGGTATTTTAGCAATTATACACAAAGATTAAAATCTTAGATGCTCAAGTGAATACCTATGTCATGGCATAATAATCTTTTAACTTCAACATAATTTAAAATTGCATTTTTCAAAGTTAAACTTGATGCAATCGATTTGCACTTTGCTGCAATCGATTTGCATCTGTTTATTTTAAGTTTTGTGGTATTTTTGACTTGGTGCAATCGATTTGCATTTTGGTGCAATCGATTGCATGTTTTAAATTTTTGAAAAATTGGGCAACGTATGCATGTGCAATCGATTTGCATTATAATGCAATCGATTGCAGTCTGAACAATTTTGAAAAATCAGTATTTTTCATAACACCTTTTCATGTGACCTTTCATGAAACCTTTTCATAATGCTTTGGCATTTGTTCATGATTTTTTACTATTAATTACATTGTTTCATAAGGGTGTTATGTGCATATAAAATCCAAATTTTTTCAAATCATTTGTTACCTCTTTCAAAATAATTTCATAAAATATTCAAAAAACTCTTGAACTTTTGACAAGAATTTTTCTACATTTTCATATCACATATTTGAAAAATTCTTGAGCTATCTAATATTTTATGATTGTGAATTATTGTTAAAAGAAAGAGAAGATCAATTTATATTGATATCAATTATTGTATTACTCACTTAAACAAAAAAATATAGAAATTATTTTCTATTTGTGACTTATGTTCCAAGGATTGTTTGGACATAAGGGTTAGTGTGGCAAGAGGATTGTTCTTGCACACTTGATTATTTTAGTTTGTTAGAAAGTAGGCCTCACCATTGAAGGGGCGATAGGTTGTACTGTTCTATAAAAACTAGTGGAAATCTCTTTCATATTGAAAGGGGACTGGATGTACCTTCGGATTGTGAAGGGAACCAGGATAAACCTCTGTGTCATTTTTACTTTCCCGCTTTACCGTTTTCATTACATAAACTGTAAAAAGCAAAATCCATCCATTAAAGAAAAAGGATCGAAAAAACTCTAAGAACCTAATTCACCCCCCCCCCCCCTCTTAGGCGCACTCATATACTTACATCATTCAGTGACCTTCATCAGCAGTTACTCTCAGCTTCTTCACCGGCACTTATGGACACTTCAAGAAAGAGCAACATCACTTACCACTTCTTTGAGCCCACCCTGGCTGGCATCAGGCAGATCCAGTCCCTCATTACCCCTGATCATGTCCCACTATTCAGAGAGCATTATGGAGGCATATTGGACATGGTCATGGACTTAGATGCATCTCAGAGGAGCATGATCCATACTTGCTTGCAGTTTTATGATCCTCCACTCAGATGTTTCACATTTCCTGATTTCCAGTTGGGACCTTTGCTAGAAGAATTTTCCATGTTGTTAGGAGTTCCTATCAGGAGAGGGATTCCTTTCAACCCTGAGATGGTTTCTCCCAGAAATGAAGACATAACCAGGGCATTGCATTTGGAGCCTGCCCTTATTGATCAGAACATGACAACCAAGGTTGGGGTTCCAGGCCTTCACCTAGACTTCTTGATCTCTCAGGCTACCCTGCATGCTGTAATAGGAGAATGGAAGGCTGTCTGTGCACTTCTAGCCCTCAGTATATATGGGGTTATCTTGTTTGCAGATGAGCCAAAGTTTGTGAGCAAGAATGCCATTCACCTGTTCTTACTGAGGAACCCAGTTCCTACCTTGCTGGGAGACTTCTACTACTTAGTACATCAGAGGAATGAGAAGCAAAGAGGAAGACTGATCAGATGTTGTGCTACTCTGTATTACTCTTGGCTGCTAAGACACTTGCCAAAGTCAGATACCTTCCTGAACCCCCATCAGCAAAAGAATTGGGGTAAGAGATTTATTGCCTTGACATCAGATGACATCAGATGGTGCACTCAGAGCACCAAAGGCAAGGACATCATTACTAGCTGTGGGCAATATCCTAATGTGCCTTTGATAGGAGTGAAAGGTTGCATCAACTACAACCCTTTACTGGTTAAAAGAAAATTAGGGTATGCTTTGGTTCATCTTCCCAAAGGACAAGATTTGGCTGAGACCCTCTACTGTGAAATCCAACCCAACTCTGTTGTTGTTAGGCAAGCTGTCTGGGCTTGGGATAACATTCAGACCAAAGGGACAGCCATCCTTGGCAAGTGCAACAACATTGCTTCAGCACAATATTCTGATTGGTCTCGTACCAGAGTTCAGATCACCCGGATGCCATTCACTCTAGAAGATACACCTGGACCTTCTATAGTACAACCTGCAGCTACTGTCAGTTTGGAAGAGTTTGAAAAGCTGAAGGAAAGGAACACTCAGTTAGCTGAAGCCTTGAAGAAAACTCTCTGGGAGAGAAATGACAGCCGTTTGGATAATGAGAGATTGGAAAGGCTCAGGATTGAGCATTTGACCAAGATTGAGAAGACGAATGACTACATCAGGAAGGCTAGGGCAGGAGAGTTGGTACTGAAGAATGCTTGCAAGGAAGCAAAGACTCAGAAGGCTAGGGCAGAGCATTATCTAGAGGAGAGCCAGGCTAGGTGGATCAGGATCACTGAAGCTCGTGCACAGGAAGATCAAAGGACTCAGGCTAAGATAGAGCAGTTGGAGGCTAGTGAGAAGAAGCATCAGGAGGCATTATTGGCAGCACAGAAGGAAATGTATGAATTGAAACTCCGGGCGGGGTTGAAGAGGTCGAATGATCAGGATAAGCATAAGAAGTTAACCAATGCCATTGCTACCAGGAACCTCCTCATCAGGACTATCACAGAGCACCCAGTAGGTCCAGTGACTGAGGCCCTCTTGAAGGAAGTCAGAGAGGATGACTTTGGATTCGATGTTTGACTCTTTTGCTTGTACTTTTCTTTTGTTGCACTTTTCTTTTGTTGTTGTATTTTGACCCACCATGGGGATGTATTGTAATCAAACTATGTATTTTCACTCTTTGTAATATATTGGTTTGTATTATTTTTGGTGGGCTTAATCTTTCTTCATCATCAACATTTCCTCGAGGTCTGGGAAGGTCAAAACCAAAGACCCAAACCGGATACCCTTGGAAGACAAATAGGCATATTGCATTGCATACTAATATTTTCTCTGTTTTGTAGGTCTTTGTTTTATTGTTGTTTCTCACTTTGTTGTGGTTTCAGGAAACGTTGCTCGCAGAAGAGTGTTCCCTGTCAACAGAACACACTGGTACCCGACAAGAAACAACCTTCCTGGACTCTAGATGGATCAAGTTCAGCAAGACTTGAATGAAGTGAGGGCCCAGATGGCCAATGAAAGGGTTGAGATAAGGAATCAGATGACCTAATTCATGACTGTAATGACTGGTTTAGCTCAAAGCTAGGAAAGACTGAGGGAGTTGGTTGAAAGGCAGACCCCTGAAGAACACCATCCAGGTACAGGAGGTACCAGTAACAACGATCACGTGCAACCTCGCACTGATCCACCAGAGTTTGGGCCTCACCTGAACCCATAAATCAATGCCATAAGGAATACTCAAGGTAACACTGCTGGAGGAAGGGTCTTGCAAGAGGATACTCAAGAAGAGCAATTTACAGTTGTTGGGGCTGGGGACGAAGTTTACGGCCGTAGGCTGGATGAAATTGCAGAGAAGCTGAGGTCTCTTGAATCCCAGAATTCCCTAGGCTTTGATGTAATGGACATAGGACTGGTGGAAAGGGTGAGAATTCCTCACAAGTTCAAACCCCCGTGTTTTGAAAGGTATAATGGCACATCCTGTCCATGCACCCACCTTCAATCATTCTTGGGGAGATTAAAGGCATACACCATGGACGAAAAGCTATGGATGTTTTACTTCGAGGATAGTCTAACAGGGGCATCCCGAGAATGGTATTCCCATTTGACTAGAGCCACAGTAAGAAACTGGAAGGACTTGGCTGAAGCTTTCATCCGACAGTATCAATATAACTTAGACATGGCTCCAAACAGGACTCTTTTGATTGGAATGTCTCAATCTTCCCGTGAAAGCTTCAGGGAATATGCCCAAAGGTGGAGGCAACTTATTGCTGCAGTACAACCCCCTATGTCTGAAAGGGAAATGACAGACATGTTCATGAATACTCTTCAAGGAACCTACATTGACAGATTGGATGCATTTTCTTCTACCAGCTTTACAGATGTGGTGATAGCTGGGGAAAGAATAGAGAGCCTATTGAAGATGGGAAAGATCTCCGATAACGGTGCCAGTTCAAGCAGTACAAGAAAACCATTTGCTGGGCCCCGTAGATCTGGTGAGACAAACTCTGTGCACATGGGAAGAGGGAGACCCCAATACTTGCCCAGAATAATTGTTGTTGTTACCATCCCTACTCCACCTCCTCAGTATGCTCAACAACCACAACACTTTCCGCAACAACAACAATTTCCTCAACAAAGATCATACAACAATAATAACAACAATCAACAACAACGCCCGTTTCAACAGCGGCCATCTCAGATCAACAGAGTGATTGACCCCATTCCAATGCCATATGCTACATTGCTGCCACAACTCCTAAAGCTCAATCTTGTTGAGTTGAGGACATTAGCTCCACCTGATCCTCAAAACCTTCCAAGAAACTACGATGTCAATGCTAGGTGTGCTTTTCACTCTAATGCACCTGGTCACTCTACGGAAAAATGCAGAGCTCTGCATATGAAGGTTCAGGATCTGGTAGATTCAAAAGCCCTGAACTTTGCACCTCCTCCCAATGTAATGAAAAATCCTATGCCAAGCCACAGTGGGTCAAGGATTAATTATGTAGAGGATGGTTCACCCATGAGTTTAATAGAAGAAATTGCATGTATTCAAACACCTCTGGCAGAGGTTAAAGCCCAGCTTTTAAAGTGCCAAGTGTTTCCAAGTTGTGAGGCCTGTTGCGAATCATGCAAACTTTCCGAGAATGGGTGTGCTGGCTTGAGGAGTGGAATTAATGGCCTAATCAAAGAAGGAATTCTGCAAATTACAACCACAACTTCTATAACACCAACAACTCTTTTATCAACAACAATTGATTCTTCTACAAATGCAACAACCATCTTTCCTACTGTTTCTTCTACAAATGCAACAACCATTGTTCCAACTGATTCAGCTACAACTTCAGCAATCATTCCATCTATCACTTCAACACACAACAATTCATATGCACCGGCTACTACAACTTCATCAACCAATAATGATGTTTCCACCGTCACAATTTATTATGACCCGACAACGGTCCCGAATCCCAACAACTTTCAACAGTCTCAACAAAGCATCAATTCACCTCCACCAACATCCACCAGAGGTCCTGTTACTATTTTCTATGACCCACAGACTATTGTAGTCCCAACAACAACTGCAGTAAGCCCAGTCACTATCACGGTGCCCAGGCCAATCCCATATGATAAAGACAGTGCTATACCATGGCATTATGGTGCTTATCTGTACTGCAACGGAGAGAAAGTCCTTCTTGATTCTCCAGTTCTCACTCCCCAAGTGGATAATGTTGGGGGAGATGGAGGCTTCACCCAAAGCAGACGTCTCTTCGCTTCACAAGTCCCTAGAACCAACACTGAGGCAGAGGCTGTTGCCAAAGCCAAAGGGAAGAGTGTGATACCGGAAGAATTTGCGCCGAAAGAAACTCATAAGTCATCCTTCGATCAAGATGTGGATGAGTTTATGAGGATTATTAAGAGAAGTGACTATAAAGTTGTGGACCAGCTCCACCAGACTCCTTCAAAGATCTCAATTCTATCGCTGTTGTTGTGTTCCGAAGCCCATCGAGATGCATTACTCAAAGTTCTGCACGCTGCCTACGTGCTAGAAGAGATCACTATAAATCAGCATGAGACAGTTGTGTCAAATGTCAATACTAGCCATGGGCTAGGTTTCACTGATGCTGATTTAACAACCGAAGGACGCCTCCACAACAAAGCTTTGCATATCACCCTGGAGTGCAAAGGGACTGTATTATCTCATGTTCTTGTAGACACTGGGTCCTCACTCAATGTCTTACCTAAGAAAGCTCTTGTCAAGCTTGAGTATGATGGGATAGCTCTCCGGCCAAGTAACCTTGTGGTTAGGGCTTTTGATGGCTCCAAAAGATATGTTCTTGGAGAGGTGGAGCTGCCAGTGATAATCGGTCCACAAGTCTTTAAGACCATTTTCTATGTGATGGACATACAGCCGGCATACAGCTGTTTGCTAGGTCGACCTTGGATTCACGCCGCAGGCGCAGTAACATCGACCCTTCACCAGAAACTGAAGTACGAATGGGAATGACAGATTATCACCATCTGTGGTGAGGAAGACATATTTGTTAACCATCTGGCTACATACAAATATATTGAGATGGATGGTGAAATCCATGAGACGATGAGCCAAGGGTTTGAGGCCCTGAATGTCAATGAAGCTACTGAAGTATTTGTTGCATCCTAGGAGGACAGGATGGGTACTTCAATTATCTCTTATTAGCAAGCCCGGAAGGTTGTTGAAGACGGTAATGCCCAAGGCTGGGGCAAGCTGCTACCGGTAGAAAAGAAGGAAGATAGATTCGATTTGGGTTACAGACCATTCCGACAAGATCAATCAGAGGCTGCAAAGGAGCCCAAGTTCATCAGTGGGGGGATGCTCACCCCAGATGCTGTTAACAATCTGGAAGACGAGGCGGAAAGCGACCGCAACCTGGAGAGTTGGATACGTCCAAGGATCCTGGGGAACCAAGTCCTTAACTGGTCTTCCCAGGAAATTATAAGGGTTACTTTTGCAGAGTAATTATTATTTCCTGTCTTTTTTAGCATGCATCAAGTCCCGCATCTTGCCCAAGGTGTCAGGACTCATTTTGTAATAGGGCCATATTGTAATTTTGTGCAAATGATTAATCAATGAATATCAGACATCTTTTGCAAACGAGTCTCTTTTTTGCTCACTGTCTTTTCATTTTTCACTTTTGTACAAAACAATAAAATGGCAATGGTTTCAAAATAAACAACTTCATTTTCACTTTTTCTAAACAAGATTAAAACTGATCACTAAAACAAACCAATATCAAACCTTGCAGAGATTATCCTCCAGATTGCACCGACAACAGCATTGTTATGACCTTGTATGACTTCGACAATCCAATTAATCAAGCTGATGAAGGGGTTGAAGAAGACTATGAGTTACCTGAAGAGCTAGCCAGGTTGTTGAGGCAAGAGGAGAAAGTGATTACCCCTCATCAGGAGGAGGTTGAAACAGTTAATCTTGGTACCAAAGAAGACTTGAAAGAAGTGAAGATTGGGGCCAGTCTGCAAGATTCAGTGAAGGAACAACTTATTGACATGCTTCGAGAATACGTGGATGTATTTGCTTGGTCCTACCAAGACATGCCAGGGTTGGACACCGACATTGTTATGCACAAGATGCCTTTGAAGTAAGATTGTCCTCCAGTTAAACATTAAGAAATTGAATGCTACGTGGATGACATGATTGCCAAGTCCCTCACTGAAGAAGATCATCTGGTAAATCTGCTGAAGTCGTTCAAGCGTCTGAGGAAGTATCAGCTCAAGCTAAACCCCAACAAATGCACATTCGGGGTACGGTCCGGTAAGCTGCTGGGATTCATTGTAAGTGAAAAAGGAATTGAAGTTGATCCTGACAAAGTCAAAGCCATTCAAGAGATGCCTGCACCTAGGACTGAAAAGAAAGTTCGGGGTTTCTTAGGTAGATTGAACTATATATCAAGGTTCATATCTCATCTTACTGCAACATGTGAGCCCTTGTTCAAATTGTTGAGAAAGGAACAAACAGTCAGGTGGAACGAAGATTGTCAGAAGGCTTTTGACAAAATCAAGGAGTACCTACAAGAACCTCCCATTCTTATGCCTCCAGTTGAAGGAAGGCCTCTAATAATGTACCTGACAGTATTAGAAGGATCAATGGGGTGTGTGTTGGGCCAGCATGACGAGTCTGGTCGAAAAGAGTATGTAATATACTACCTAAGCAAAAAGTTAACCGACTGTGAACAACGTTATTCACTGCTCGAGAAAACTTGTTGTGCTTTAGCGTGGGCTGCTTGCCGACTAAGGCAGTATATGCTGACTCACACTACCTTATTGATCTCAAAAATGGATCCAGTAAAGTACATATATCAGAAGTCAGCACTTACCGAAAGGGTTGCAAGATGGCAAATGATTCTGACAGAGTACGACATTCAGTACACATATCAAAAGGCCATCAAAGGCAGTGTACTGTCTAACTATCTGGCTGAGCAACCCATTGATGATTACCAGCCCATGAGATTTGACTTCCCTGATGAAGACATCATGTACCTAAAAGCAAAAGATCATGAAGAGCCTGTTCACACTGAAGAGCCTGACCCATAAGAAGAGTGGACAATGATGTTTGATGGAGCTGTCAATATGAATGATCGTGGAGTTGGTGCAGTGCTCATTACACCTAAAGGAGTTCATATGCCTTTCTCGGCAAAACTCACTTTTGCCTGTACTAGCAACGAAGCTGAATACGAAGCATGTATCATGGGTCTTGAGGAAGCCATTGACCTCAGGATCAAGACTTTGAATGTATTCGGGGATTCAGCTTTGGTAATCAATCAGACCAATGGCAAATGGTACACTCACCAAGAGCATTTGATTCCATACCGTGACTATACGAGGAGATTATTGAATTTCTTCACAACAGTCAAACTTGAGTATATCCCTCGAGACGAAAATCAGTTCGCAGATGCTTTAGCTACCATTTCCTCCATGATCAAGGTGCAGACTACCAATTTTGTGCCTCAAATTTCGGTATCCAGACTTGACCGACCAGCATACGTATTCTCCGTGGACATTGCTAAAGATGACAAGTCGTGGTTCCATGACATCAAATGCTTCTTAGAGGATCAAACATACCCACTTAGGGCATCATCCAATGATAAGAAGACATTGAGAAGGCTGGCCGGTAGTTTCTTCCTTAATACTGATGGTTCATTATACAAGCGAAATTTTGATATGGTTCTACTTAGATGTGTTGATAAGAAATAAGCAGACTTGCTGATGCACGAGGTGCATGAAGGATCTTTCGGTACCCATGCTAGAGGACATGCAATGGCTAAGAAATTGTTAAGATCAGGTTACTACTAGATCACAATGGATGCAGACTGTTGTGTCTATGCCAGAAAGTTCCAAAAATGCCAGATTTATGCAGACAAGGTGCATGTGCCTCCAAATCCTTTAAATGTAATGTCTTCACCTTGGCCCTTTGCCATGTGGGGTATTGACATGATTGGAAAGATTGAACCGACTACTTCAAATGGCCACAGATTCATCCTGGTAGCCATTGATTACTTCACCAAGTGGGTTGAAGCAGCTTCATATGCAAACGTCATCAGACAAGTGGTAGCCAGATTTCTAAAAAGAGACATCATCTGTCGATATGGAGTACCCGAGCGGATCATTACTGATAATGGTTCCAATTTGAACAACAAAATGATGGCATAACTATGTCGGGACTTCAAAATCCAACATCACAACTCTTCTCCTTACAGGCCAAAGATGAATGGCGATGTTGAGGAAGCTAACAAAAACATCAAGAAGATTGTGCAAAAGATGGTGGTTACTTACAAAGACTGGCATGAAATGCTACCATTTGCCTTGCATGGGTATCGAACCTCAATCAGAACATCTACTGGGGCAACACCATATCAACTTGTGTATGGTATGGAAGCTGTCCTGCCTGTTGAAGTTGAATTACCCTCCTTACGGGTACTGATGGATGTAAAGTTGAATGAAGCGGAATGGGTCCGGTCTCGGTACAATCAACTGAATCTGATCGAAGAAAAGAGATTAGCTGAAATCTGTCACGGGCAGCTATATCAAAAAAGAATGAAGAAAGCCTTCGATCAGAAAGTCAGGCTTCGGGAATACCAAGTAGGAGATCTTGTGCTAAAAAGACTCCTTCCTCCTCATACAGACCACAGGGACAAATGGACTCCGAACTACGATGGTCCATTCATAGTAAAAAAGGTTTTCTCTGGTGGAACACTAATGCTCACTACTATGGATGGTGAAGGTTTCTTATCCCCTGTTAATTCAGATGCAGTTAAAAAATACTTCACATAAAATGACCCGCTGGACATAAAAACAGAATATAAGTCCAGGCAAAAATAGGGCATCCCGGCGAGTCAAAAAAAGAATAAAAAGACTCGGGCAAAAATAAGGGAAAATTAAGAAATATGTGTACACCCGCTGAGTTGAAAAGCCGCATTGGACAGCTCAGGCAAAAATGGGTATCCCGGTGGATTGAAAACCCGAAAGGGCGATCCACGCAAAATTAGGGAATAAGCGAACAACTGCATTCTGAATTCGTCTGTCTCACTTACAACACGGCAAGCTTCAAAAGGATAAAGCATCGCTCAGAATCAACCTTCTTCAGAAAGCAAAATGAGAAGAGCGTCAAGGACATACAGGTCATAGCAAAGGAAGCTCACCGGAGCATCGTCAGCATTGCCAGCACTTTTACTTTTCAATTTGTAACAATCTTCTCATTCCAGGGGATTGGTTTCTTTGAATGTATTTGCCAATTCAGGGCACCCAGATTAATAAAATCAAATTTTCAGTCACACCTCGTTTCGTACATTTTAGTTTCGTTTGCAAAATGTCCAATGTCCATGATATAATATTTGCATAAAACAAATGAGCCATTCTTAATAAATGCTTGCAGGAAATAATCTTACTTCCAGGAATATCTAACTTCTATAAGGGAATCCGGTAAGGGATACCTTGGGGTACTCGTGTGTTTCTTTGTCTTAACAGGATTGCAGGTATTCAAATACGTAGCATGGGGCCTGCCAAGCATCACTTCCCCAACATACCTCCTCCAAGCAGTATTGGGAATGTTTTTCCCAGCAGAGTTGTCAGAGCCTCCTCATCCCCAGCCAGGATCCCCACAGATATCTCTAGGAAGATCTTTCAGTGATCTTTCCTCCCTCATACAGAGTGCCAAGTCTCTCAAGGACAAAGGAACCATCTCCCCGCAGAGCTCCAACCTCTCCCAGGAGAGCAATGCCTGATATTCCCACACAACAAGGTGACGGAAGTTTCCTTATCCCCAGCTGGTTTTCTCCTTACATGATAGGTCTATCAGTGATCTATTTCCCCAAGCAGAACCATATATCTTATCAGATCTACCAATGATCTTCCCCAGCTGGGGTATCCCTCCGGGCAGATCAGCCAGAGATCTCCACAACAGCGGGATCTGAATCCCGGATCGGTTTCTTTTGCATAATCATAGCATTCGCATCATCTTTCCCCATAAAACGTAGCATTCCGTCTAATACAAAGCATTACGGCAAAAATCAAACATTTGCATGATCACAAGCCAGGTTCGAGCCAGTCACCTGCAAATACCCTCAGTATTTCATCAGCAATGTATAAAAAAGCCAAGGCGTCCCCTTTGCACTCTCCCACAAATACATGTTCATATGTACCCTTTTCGACACTCGTCCGTGTCATTATATTCCCCTGCAGATATAAGCCACAAACATCCTCTGTGATTACAGATACCTTTACACTCTCTTGACACCCGTCCGTGTCACCTTTCCTCAGCACGGTTGCCCAAACACTTGTTAAAAACCAAGTACTTGTTTATAATATACTCCTTTTGACACTTGTCCGTGTCATCCTATCCCCGCAGGTCGCCAGAATACCTTTTACACTCATAAGTTCATAACTTATACACCTTCTCTTCTGACACTCGTCCGTGTCACCTCTCCCCAGCAAGTTAAACACTCGTCCGTGTCTTGCTCATACCTCACAATACTCATACAGATGCTCGTCTGTATCTTGTATATACACTTACTCCCCACATATTCGACATTCGTCTGTGTTCTTTGTTAACCAATTGGTACTCGTCCGTACCATCATCTCTGAACATGCGTCAGCGTTTGTTTCTACTGATACTCGTCCGTATCATAGTCTTAAGGATACTCGTCCGCATCTTCAGTCTATACACAGCGTCAAACACTTATACCTCTTATTCTGGAAAATGTAAACATTCGTCCGTGTTTACCATTCCCCAGCAAACCAATTCTTCCCCTATCTGACATTCGTCCTATGTCATGATACTTTCGACAGCCGTACCCTGCCACGTGATCGTCCTTCACCTTTGGATGATCGTCCCTCATCCTTTCCCCAGTGGAGTCTCCATTATTAGAACCCTTTTCTATCCGGCATTAGTCCTATGTCGTGATATTTATCAGCCGTACCCTGCTAGGTGATCGTCCTTCACCTTTTGATGATCGTCCTTCATCATTTTATTCGATGGTCGTCCCCATTGTTGATCTTTCTGTCCGACATTTGTCCTATGTCGTAATATTTAACAGCCGTACCCTGCTAGGTGATCGTCCTTAACCTCTTGATGATCTTCCTTCATCATGCTTATCTAATGGCCGTCCCCATCATCGACCTTTTCTGTCCGACATTCGTCCTATGTCGTGATAAAGCGCAGACGTCCCCTGCTAGGTGATCGTCCTTCACCTTTGATGATCGTCCCTCATCATTATTTCATTTATTCTTTGAACCGATGGTCGTCCCCATTGTTGTTTACCTTACTTTGCAAACCTGATGGTCGTCCCCATCACTGCCTTTACTTTAATCCCCAGATAACCTTGGTACCTTTCCCGATGGTCGTCCCCGTCGTGGTTTCTTTATTTCCCCAGCTTGATTTACCGTTTATCCCCAGCAGTCATCCTCTGCTTGATGGTCGTCCTCCATCGCTTTCATTTGATAATCATATTACACTTCCTTTTACAATTTATATCCCTTTTCTTCTTCTCCCCAGTGAGTGCAAATTTCGGACTGTCTTTGGTATTCAACCACAAGTTATCTTGTTTGTCTGTTAAGCCGTCGCTTACATCATGCACAGTTAACTCATGTTTGAATAGGGGCAGCTGTAAACACCCCAAATTTTCCCTCACTCATTTCACCATGGCTTGTGATCTTCCATCTTTGCATAATTATAAACATATCATCTCATATTGCATATTTGTTTCACTACATCAGTTCAAATTCATCTGCATCTAGGGTTTGTGATCTAAGCAATCCAAGGGTCCATCTGAGCCATTCCAAAGGTCTCCAATCATTCCAATAGGGTCCATGTGTGTTCTATCATCATATTACATCCCTCAAAGATCAAGGGAGTCAAGAAATCACAAGAACTTGGAAAGCATGGAAGTAGAGCTAAGGTTTCACTGCACATATGACCTGAAATTAGGGTTTTGGTTTCAGAGGCCATAACTCCAAATTTTTTGGTCATTCTTGTTTCTAATAGTCTCAATATGTTATAAGGATCATATGTACCAAGTTTGATGAAGTAATTTATTGTGGAAGTCATATGTCCACTGGGTAACTTCTTGAGCAAGTCAGAGCAAAATCGGGGCATCTGAGGGCCCCAACAATGGAACCAAAGTGGATTTTTAATAAAATTGAAGTTATATGATCTTTATTTGATCATTGAAGTGCTTGGAGGTTCATAAAATTGAAGGAAATTGAGCTAAACCAAAAGTTGCCAAAAATGGAAATGACTTGTAATGGAAACTTTCCATTTTGGGAAAGTTTTTCAACCTCCTCTTTCTCAACCAAAAATGCTTCAAATGAAAAATTGTTGGTCATGAAAGTTGTAGATTGGATCATTCCTTTTTCAAAAAGTACAAGAACAAGTTCTAATTCATTATGGAACTCAAGTTATGGCTTGGCAAAGTTGGCAAAAATCCTATAATTTTCACATTCACACCAAAGAGGATTTTGTGTAATTTCATATACCAAGTCATTTTGTGACCTCTAATCACTCTCTAAGCATCATAAAAACATACTACAATGCATTGTGACCAAAATTGCCCAAAGAGTCATTCCGTTTCATGCCTTGAACTTCAAGAAATTCAAAAGGGGCCAAACTTCTTCAAATTTGCAAAAAGGGGTTGAAACTTCTCACAGACTTGTTGCATCACCCCAAAACATTTTCCATGGTTCTCCTTGATCCTTGCTGAGCCAAGATATGCCCTAAAACAACTGCAACATGAGCCCATACCTCAAGTACACCTAATGTTGACATTTTGGCAACTTGCCCATACCAATCACCACAGGCCACCACCCACTTTCTGACCTATCAAACAATGTTATGTGGATCAAAAGCAAGCCAATCCATAACATACACAAGCTCAGATCATCCCATAAGCCAAGTTTCACAAAAATCACCTTCAAGCAAAAGCTTTCGAAACACTCAGCTCAGCCACTCAAACTTCAAACAAACTTCATCATTCAAGTCACCATCACCATTAGAGCATTTCCCAACCATTACCAAGCCCTAAAAGCCAGCCAAACACAAACACGATTTCTGGCCAGTTGAATTGCAAGCCTTCATTCTAGCCACTCTAAGCTCCTTCCAAGCATGATTTTAAGTTTCTAAATTGTGAAAGCTCCAGCTCAGGTATCAATCTTCAAACTTTTTTCCAGAAGCATGATTTTAAGTTTCTAAATTGTTCCTTATGCTTTGCTGATCACCATGATCTAATTTTTTTTGAAAATGAGTGAGAAATGGCCATGTATGCTTGCTCTGAAATTTTTCCCGTGAAACTTGTTTTCTTTGAATCTTGAAAATGGTGAATGAGAAATGTGTTTTGATGCTTGATTCATGTTTGGGGAGGTGTGGGGAAGTGATCTGGAGCTTTAGAGCTCTGGAAATGACCTATGGAAGAAGTTGGCAATTTGGTCTCGCCGGAGAAGACGACCGGAAGTCTTCTCCGGCCACCTGAAACTGATTAGGGTTAATCCACGTAATTAGGGAAAGTTTGAATTTGGGCCGTTGGATGAGGATTAGGGTTAGGCAGTGAATGGCTCAGATTAGCTCATTAAGATTAAACTGGATTAATTAATTTTAAAACCTAATTAAAGCTCAGATTAACTCCTGGCCATTGAGATGCGCGCGTAGTCAAACATAATCCCCCCAGTTCAAATCTGGACCTTTGGATCAGTGGACTTTTATTTAAATTCATTTTATTTTCATTTTTATCCATTTATTTTGTGCAATTGATTTAAAATACTTAGAAAAATCTAAAAAAATTTCCTTCTGGATTTTAATTTCAAATATTTTTCTCCACCCAAAAACATTTTTATTTTTATTTTTTGCATTTAAAAATCATTTTAAAAATATTTAAATGTTTATTTTAATTAATTAATGGAAATTAATTAATTAAAATACCATTTATGTTTCTAAAAATTCCAAAAAAATTCACATTGCATCTTAGGACATTTAGAGACATTGTCAAACCATTAATACAAATTTCTTTTTGGTTTTGATCCAACTTTGACATTTTTCTTGAATTTTGGGTTCATAAAATTCCTTTTTTAGAACCCTAACTTTGAAAATTCATTTCTGCCTAACCATGAAGGGTTTGACAATGATTCGTTTTGTGTTGTTTTCCATATAACATGTAGTTTATATGATATTTTTGCCAAGAATTTATCTTTCATTTTCAATTTGATTTGCATTTTTCCTCTTAAGGTACCCAAAAACCCTAGTTAACTTAGAAAGTTCACAATTTTCTTTAGGTTAAGAGTTAGACCTTCTCCTTTGGGGTGTGATGTCATATGGGATTAGGGTTCCTTTGAGTTCATTTGCAATTTTTTATCATGTGATTTGCTTCTGTTTTTGACATTTGCATCTCATCCTTTCATGTAACCCTAATCTTGCATTCATACTTGCATCTTACATTGCATTGCATGAACATGTGAACTTGCCATGACATTCTAAGCACTTGTATGCCATTTTAGACATCTTAAGACATTGCTTGAACATTGCTTGGTCATTTATTCATACATTTGCTATGCTTTGCATCCATTTCATTTCATAAACATACATGTGTTTTCATACTTCAAAGCATGCTCCATTTGCATCCAATCTCTCATATGAACATTCATAGCACTTGGTTTGCCATTGTATCATCTCATAGAATCATTTGCATCATGTGTTTGCTTCTGGTTTTGTTTTTTTACCTTTGCATAGGTTTCATTTTCATTTCATTCCTTTCCTTATGCTAACATTTTCAGGTGGTAAGTAACTTGAGAAGTGAATTTGCCTTCACTTCTCATTTCTCTTCTCATTCTTCATATGCATCATTGCTGCATTTTTTCTTTGCCTTAGAGTGAGCTTGCTCATTCATGCTCATCATTCACTTTCTTTCTCCAAGTTACTTATCTTCTTTAGTGAAGTAAGTAACTTGTTTCTTCTGCTTCTCCTCCTTTCATCTGCTTCTTCCATTGGTGGCTTCTTTGGAGATCTTTCTCAAGCCTTACAAACCATAGGAACATCCAATCATGATAATAATTAGGGTTGTGATTATTTCCCCTTTAGCTTTTACCTTTGTGTCTTCTTTGTGTCTCTCTTCTCATCTCATCATTAGAGACTAAACCTTTAAGGTTTTAAGACTTTGGAATTAGGGTTATGCCTGCATCCTTCTCTTAGGATGGAGTGTATAAATTTAATCCTAAGTGTTAAACCCTTAATTTGTTTAAACCTCTTAATCAATCCATCTTAATAATCACTAAGACATTAACTTGTAACTTGGGCCTTGCATTAGGGTTCTAATTCTTCCTCTATTGGTTAAGAAGGACTAACCCTAGTGTTAATGGACAAGTCCCCCTCAAGTTGTCTTACAAATCATAAAACTCACTTCTTAATATCACCCTTAATTAAAATCCATTTAATAAAGGTTTGTTTTGTCATGAGGTTAATCCCTAATCATGGATTAAGTTGAGGTATCTTCCTCAGCTTAAGTGTGCTCATCTATTATCCTTCTATTAGGATGGTGTAATGAGTTCACTAATCCTTGATTATGGCTTAAACTCATTACTTAACACTAAACAAAAACTCAAAAACATCTAAATAATCACAA
Source organism: Lathyrus aphaca (assembly GCA_963966055.1). Classification (NCBI taxonomy): domain Eukaryota; kingdom Viridiplantae; phylum Streptophyta; class Magnoliopsida; order Fabales; family Fabaceae; genus Lathyrus; species Lathyrus aphaca. The sequence goes on from OZ014521.1 coordinate 149,736,029, forward strand.
GTAGGTTAATGATCTTAATCCTACATCATCATGGTAATTAAGTTGAGATGTTTATCTCATACTTAAGGTATTCTCATTATCCATAATCATAGGGAGGATATGATGAGTTTACTAACCTTTGGTTTAGGCTTAAGCTCATTAACTTATGAAAAACACCAAAAGAAAATAAAAGATTGAAAACACAAAAACAAACAATAATCGTCTCCTTCGGGATTCTTTCCTCATCATCTTCACTCACAAACGAGAACTTGCTTCTTCCGTCTAATGCAAGACAGTTAGCACTCGAGCCAGACGAGTTATACACTTGAGCATAGACAAGTAGGCAGTTCATCAGTCAATTCTTTTTTCAGAGTCTTTGAGTCGAACTACGGTGTTCTGATTTCCTCATTGCACGAGAGGATACGTAGGCATAACTTAACTGTTATCAAACAAAAGTCTCTGTCTCTTCCCCCCTCTTCCAGCATTCTCTTTTAAGCCTCATTCCTGAGCACTTCACTTCACCCTTTTACACTGACACTTGTATATTCTTTTCCAGCTTTTGCACACAGATAACACAGACACCTACCCCTTTAAACACAAACTTTCAAGCGTGGATCCCGTCGAGTACGACGGACGATCTGGGTGCTAATACCTTCCCAGGTTGTAACCAACCCCCTTTCTCAGTTTCTCTGGTTCGCGGCCGTCTTATCCATCTTCTTCTAGGTTTATGCAGCATTACCTTTCCTTCGGGATAAAAATTCCTAGTTGGTGACTCTATTCACTTCATTTTCATTTTCTCCTTTCGCCGACCGTTCGCGCTTGTACTGGGATGCAAATCTTTGGTAGCGACAACCACTCTGCAACTTTTTAGAATTAAGGGATCAAATTGGACCCATAGATAATTTAAGGGACCAATTTGAGTATTTTGCCAAAAAGAATTTAGAAGGAGAATGATTATAAAAAACAATAAAAAGTTTTATATTTAGAGAACTAATGTAAGAGATAAATTTAGCTTGATTTAATAAGGTTTCTTCATTCGATTCATAAATTTGTAAGCCTATAAAGTATTGAAGCTCGTAAAATACTGAAGCTCCCCATGATGGACATTTCAAATTCACTCTACATCATATAAAAAAAAGTACTAGCACAAGGATTCATTAGTAGCACCGAAGATGATATCTTTAATACATATTTGCACAATTAAAATAACATGTTCATACTTCTTGGTTAAAATATTTTTAGGAACCTTCCGTTTTGGAATTTATTTTCAAAAAAAACTTGCTTAGGCAATCGTACCAATATCTAGGGGCTTGGTTCAGACAATAAAGAACCTTTATCAACTTAAACACATGATCCAGAAAAGAAAGGTTTGTAAAGTTGGGAGGTTTATCAACATACACTTCCTAGTGGTTGTAACCCATTCAAAAACTCACTCTTTACATCCATTTGGAAGAGTTTGAAATTAAGAACACATGAGAAATCTAAAAGTTAGTCCTTATAGATTCAAATATAGCTACAATGACATAGGTATCATCAAAATTTATTTCATCATGTTGATTTTTATCATTTTCCAACAAGTATTACTTTATTTATCCAATTGTTTCTATATTTGTCAAGCTTGTTGCGAAATACCCATTTTATTTCAATCATTGGATTGAAAGATGTTTTGGGAAAGTTCCCTAACATTATTTCTCGCAAATTAATTTAAGTCCTCTTTCATAACAAGTCACCAATGTTAGTTGATGAGAGCCACATCAACTTACTTTGGTTAATTTTGGGGGGTAAACCCTTAAGTTACATACATGTTTAAGGGAGTATCGAGTTGTGATTCCCTAGGAAATATCTCCAATGATATTATGGATTGAAAGGTATTTTGTAGTCCTTCATTCTTTGATGATCCACGCATTATTATATATTTAAATGATTTTATATTTGAGCTTGAAATTCTATTGATTTATCTCTTGATCCTTGTCTTCTAGAGATGTTTTCATCAAGATACCTAAGCAATCAACCACATATACCCCTACAAACTTTAAGTTAGACTCATCAAAGGTAACATGAATAAACTTATCTATAATCAGAGTAATTTTATTGAAAATTATAAAATCTCTTCTAAAAGTGGATTATCCTAAGAATTACCCTTCATTGACTTTATCGTCAAATTTTATGATATTATCATTCCTATTGTTAACTACAAATCCTTTGCATTCGAAGACATAAATATTAGAAATATTGGGATTCTTTATTTTGTATAACTCATAGGGAGTATGATTTATAATTTATCTTATAAATACATGATTTATCATGTAGCAAGCAATACTTATTGTCTTAGCTAAAAAGTATTTAGGAAGATTAGTCTCATTAAGCATCGCCCTCACTAGCTCCTTGAGGGATATGTTTTTCCCTTACATTACCCTCATATTATTGGGGAGTTAATGGATAAGAATGCTTAAACATTTTTTCGTTATGGATAATCTTGGCTAATTTCCAAAAGGCAGAAAACATGTCTCCTTTATGAGATAAGAATAATATATAGGTGTAGCGAGAGTAATCATCCACCATTACCAAGGCATAATAATCCCCCTTAAAGCTCATGATTCAGGATGGGCTAAAAAGATACACATGCAAAAGTTGTAAAGGACTATTTGTAGAGATGATACTTTTCAATTTAAAGGAAGTATTACTAGTTTTTTGTTTTTGGCACAAATCGCATAAATGATTATTATTTTCAAAATACAAGTTTGGAAAATCAATTACTAAATCCTTGTAAGTCAACTTATTTAAGCGATCCATGTGGATATGAGCTACTTGTAACACCCCAAAATTTGTCATCTTATTTATTACCAATTTCAAGTAGCTTATACTTCACTTCCATGTCATTTAGCATATTCTTTCATGCATTGCATGAAAATAATAATAAATAAAATAAATCATAGATCATTGGCTAACGCATAAGGCATGTGATTGAGGTTTATTCAGTGATAAAAATCGATTATCAGAGCTCCAGGTCAAGACAGGGTCAGAACGAATGGCACAAGTGCATTTTCAGTGTTTCCCACCAAAAGGAAGGAAAAATTCAAAATTTGCTTATGTTAACCGGTTAAGACATTGGTTAACCGGTTAACGCGTGTGATTTTAGGTAAAAATTTCAAAATTCAGCTTGGGAGGGTTTTTCTTACTTTTCCACACTCTTCACTTCAACATTACACTTCATGATACTACTTTCCAAGGGAATATTCCAAGAATATTCTATCCAGGGGAATATTCTAGGAATATTTCCAACTAACTTTTAACTAACTCCTAAATTAATCCCAAACCTAATGCCCAAGCCTCACTCCTAACTCAAACCACCCTCCAAACCGAACATGTATATAAACCCTTTTCCTTCCAAACCAAAAAAAAAACCTTCATTTTTCACAAATTTTCTCATCACTCTCAATTTTCTCTCACTTTTTCTCCCATTTCCCACAACTCACACAAAGCTTCTTCCAAAATTCTTCAAGTTTTGCATTGAAACTTGAAGAATTTGAAGCTAAGCCTCCATCATTGCATTGAATTCATGGATTATTGAAGAAATTGCTGCTATTTTGGTGTGGATTTTCTCTTCTTGGAAGTAATTTTTGAAGAAGTTCATCAAATCGCATTTATTTTGCGTATTTGTGCGAAAGAGCTTCAGATTCACGGTTTTCTCTTCTATAGCGTGTCGATTCTCCATAGCAACGATTACCAAAAAAAACCTTCACTTTGTAGGTTGGTGACACTCATAATCACTTCTATTTTAAGTTATTTTGCATTTTATCGACATGTGCGTCTTTACGTTTTGGTTGATTTATGATGCGTTGATTAATCGGATTGTTAGGTTTCGTTTTCTTGATGTGTTTTTGGTTCTGATTAGTGTTGTATCAATACATTTAGGTGTTAATTTCGTGTTCACTTGGTAGAGACTGTATTAGGAACTTCTAAAATAAGCTGGCTGTTGGAAGTTCTTTTTTCTGCATTTATTTTTTATTTTGATTCGGTGTTAATTGGTTAACACTTTGGTAACCAATTAACACAATGCATTTTTGGCAAATTCTATTGATTTTAGAAGTGTTAACCGGTTAACACATCTGTTAACAGATTAACACTGAACAATTTTGGATTTTTTTATGCATTTTAATGTATGTTGGCATGTCATTCCATCTTTAATCATCATGGACCATTAGGTTATCATTTTAGGGAGTTTTTAGAAGCTGATTTGGTACAGGTTCATGTAGCTTCGACATCTTTCGACATGCATGTTTGTTTACTTCCTATTTTTTGCATAATGGTGAATTTGCGCTCATGATGAATTGTGAATGTTGTTATCATGTTTGAACTTCATTGTTAGCATGTTAATGATGATTTAAGGTTCTGTTTTACATTGTATTTGTGATCAATGCATGTTTTGGATACTCATGCATATAATTGAATATGTTGCATCTTACTTGAAAATGCATAATTCATGTATGCATGCACATTCTTGATTACATATTCATTGTTGCAAATGTGTGCTTCAGTTTAAAATGTATTGTGATGCATATTCATTTTGTTGCTTGCTTGCATTAGAATCTCGCTTTTTGAAAAATGCACTTATTTTTAGATTATGGAAAATACATTGATGCAAAATAATTGTAATGCTTATATTCACATGTCCATGTACATATTAATCATGTTACATCCATTGATGATTGTTATGTGATGCATATCCATGCATTTGTTGCTCATGCATTTGCATTGTAAAATGATTAAATTCGGCCATGTTTTTCACTACAGTATTTTGAAACAGAAGTTGTTAATTGTATGTTGTATTGCATTGTTTTTGCACTTTTTACACCTATAGACATGTTATTTGGTAGCTGCAATAGGTTGTTTGTGTATTATGTGTATTTGGTAGTTGTTTGTGTACTGAAGCACTATTGTAGCTTCTGACTTTGTGTTTTGCTTCTCTTTTAGGTACCCTTAGCTATAGGTTTAAGTCTAGTTTAGATCATAATCATTTTAGGAGATGTTGGGTGCTTAATTACCTTCATCTTTATCATTTTTAATTTCATAAATCATGAATTTTACTAACCTTTTCAGGGGTTAATGGTAAGCATGAATAATATGGGTGTGCACTTATATTCTACCTTATTCCTTTCTCTTTTGAGTTTTCACTTATGTGGTTGCGATAAGCATCATTATGCTTCTTTGAAATTTCATTTCCTCCCATCCCTTTGAATTCTAATCGTACATTCAATCCTTGAAGTGAGTTAGGATTTTGTTTTGCTTCTTTCCTTCTTCTTTGTAAAGATAGAGTTCTTAAAACCTCACTAACTTAGGTTTATCCAAGCATGACAACTTATTTAGGATTGTTTAGTCTCCCATTAGGCTTTTACCTTTGGTTCTCTTTTGGGTGTTTCTCTCTCTTTTCTTGAAACAAAAAGCTAAAAAACACTCAATAATGATTGAGGTGATTTTGTGTGTATGGACTTATGCCATGGGGAATTTGAATCTATCCCATCTTGGGGGTAATGTATGCTTGTCTAACATGATGTACAAGTCTAATCATGAAGTCATTTTCGCAAATAAAAGCCTAAAAAGCATTTCTTCATTTCAAAAGGCAAAACACTTAATAAATGCAAATGGGGTGGTGTACTTAAATCCTAATCTTTGGAACCAAGTCTAGGGATCTTCTCCTTACTTGGAGCTCTGAGTAATAGGACTTGAATACACTTTCTTGTGCAACCCTCAGAGAAAAAGCTTCTAAAAAACACTGAACAAGCAACAAGCGTCTTTCCTGCAGGAATTCTCTTCTCATCTCTTTCACTTATAACGAAAGAACTCGCTTCGACTTGTCTCTTTGTAAGACGTTAAACACACTCGTTCAAGGTGAGCCTACAACACCTGAGCATAGGCATGAACAAATTAATTCTAAAAAACACAAACAAATTTTCCTCCCTAGTTCGGGGAACTACGTTGACTATGATTCTCATTTCCCATGAGATACATAGGCAGTGGGGTAGGGCCCATTCGAGCACACTTTTTATTTTCCCTGCATTTTCTCATACCTTTTCTTTCTCTTATCTAGTTCCAGTAGCAGTTTTAGTTTAGTAGCAGTTTATTTCTTACCATTCGAAACAATTCAAGCAAGCGTGGATCCCGTCGGGTACGAAGGACGGTCTGGGGTGATAATACCTTCCCATTTCGTAACCAACTCCCGGACTCAGTCTCTTTGGTTTGCAAGACCTTGTTATTTCCTTTCCTTCGGTTTGTGCAGCATTACCTTTCCTTTTCCTTGGGATAAAAATGCCTGGCTGGAGACTCTTCCTTTTCCGCGCCGCTTTTACGTTTGTACTAGGATGAAAATCCTGGGAGCAACAACTGGAGACTCTATTTGGGAATTCTCTTCATATCTCCTTCACTCATAACGAAAGAACTCGCTTCGATTTGTCTCTTTGCAAAACGGTAAACGCATCCATTCAAGGAGAGCCTGCAACACCTGAGCATAGGCATGAGCAGTTCAATTCTAAAAAACACAAACAAAGTTTCCTCCCTAGTTAGGGGAACTACGTTAACTCTGATTCTCATTTCCCATGAGATATGTAGGCATTGGGGTAGGGCTCATTCAAGCACTCTCTTTATTTTCCCTACATTTTTCTCGTACCTTTTCGTTCTCTTTTCATGTTCCAGTAGCAGTTTCAGTTCAGCAGCAGTTTATTCTTACCCTTTGAAACAGTTCAAGCAAGCATGGATCCCGTCGGGTATGACGAACGATTTGGGGTGCTAATACCTTCCCATTTCGTAACCGACTCCCGAACCCAGTCTCTTTAGTTTGCAAGACCTTGTTTTTTCCTTCTCTTTTCCACACCACTTTCGCGTTTGTACTAGGATGAAAATCCTGGGAGCGATAGCTGTTGTCCCTATTCAATCACTGCAGGCCATGAATGGATGACAGTAATGGCTTTCGAGCATTCGAGGTATGGAGGGATTGAATACCTGAATAAAACCGAAAATTTGTACTCTATGGGAAAGAGAAAGTATGGTAAAATGAATGTTGAATTCAAGCGACAACTCAAGGGAACAGAAAAGCAACAAGCCCGACCTCAGACGGTTGGAAAACAATACCATTCTCGAATGATAATCTGAAATAAATGTAACATAGTCTATCATCCTCAAATGATGGCCACAAAAAATAAGACCATCCTCGGAAGGACTTGAAGAAAAGAATTTCATCCTCGAATGATACCTCACAATAAGATCCTCGGATCTAACACCAAACCATCCTCGAATGGGATCAGAATGGTATATCGACCTCAGTCGATAACCATAAACACAAACACTGACCTCAGACAAACTTTGTGGGGAGAAATATTGATCTCAATCAATAGACTCAAAATGATCTACCATCCTCAAATGATAGCCACAACAACAAGACCAACCTCGGAAGGAATTGAAGAAGAGAATTCCATCCTCGAATGACAACTCACAAAAGATCCACGGATCTAACACGAAACCATCATCGAATGGGATCAAAATGGTATATCGACCTCAGTCGATAACCAGAAACAACAAAGACTGACCTCGGACAGACTTTGCAAAAGAGACATACTGACCTCGATCAATATAATCAAAATGGTCTACCATCCTCGGATGATAACCACAACAACAACAAGACCAACCTCAGAAGGACTTGAAGAAGAGAATTCCATCCTCGAATGACAACTCACAAAATACAAAACTGACCTCAGACAAAATCGAAAGGAACGAGATCATCGTACTTAGATGATAACTCAACTGGGGCCAACAAGTATCGCAGAACGAAACCATAACAATACTGGGGACTGAACTTGGTATTCTTTATGGGGATACTCTGGTATGATTGAAGAAATAATGCTCCGGGCTTTTGTGTAAGGTACCAAAGCTAACTTATGTTTCATATGCATATGTTTGAATTTTTCCATGGCGTAATGCTCCATAATGATGGAAATTCTATGCTTTAGAGGATGCAAATGTAATTATGATTACTAAATGCAAATGCAAATAGATCTCCTGATGAGGAGGTAACAGGCATCCCAGGCAACTTTACTGGGGAATAATAATCACTGATATGATCTTATGAATCCTTGTATGGAATAACATCTCTGTTGGTGAGGATGTTAATGATATATTGGCTCTGAACTGCCACCATCTCCAAAAATAAATTGGACTTTGAGATAGTTGGAGAATGAGGACCTTTCTGGGAAAAGTCCTAACTGGCCTGAACTTAATTGCGAGGTTCGTCACCCGTCGAACTCCATTGGGAAAGTAACCTTCTGACCTGGCTGAGGAAAGGATTTGTTGATACTTTGTTGAGGAAAATTTTTGTTGGGGAATCCCTCAGGCACGTAGTCCTCTGTTGGAGGAGAGATGTCAATTCGAATTGGACTTTGGTTGGGGAAGACTGCTAACAACATTGTGCAAGAAGGAAAACCATCTGACTTCTCACTATCTTCAACGCTGCTAGGGAATAAGGAATCTTCATGTACTGCTGGGATAAGAAGACTCTTGTGAAGGATACTCCTCTTTTGAAGGAAGACTCTATGCTTTGGGATATCAACCTTTTATTGCTCCGCTGGGAAATATTTCAATCTCTGACTCTACTGGAGATGATGGAGAATATTAATGAGAATGCTTCCTGCTGAAGATAAGAGTTTTAGATCACCTCTTGCTGGGAATAAGAGGTATAAAGCGTCTCATGCTGAAGATGAGAGATAAAAACGTCTCTTAACAAGGATACCCTCTGCTCGGGGAGTACTTACTTTTTTCTTGTTGCACTATTGGGGAAAAGATAGTATGATAAGACTTGTTGAGGAATCCTGATTAATGAAGCCTGCTGAGGAAATAGATCCTTGATGCCTCGTGCTGGTAATGACTTTTTTTCTCTGTACCTGCATATTAGTGAACACAACTGATAGTTCCTACAAAAGAGAAAGTTAGACAAGTTTGCTTGCCCTAGGTTCACGGTCTGAATTGACCATCCTTGTTACTCAACAAATAAGATATATGTCGAGTGTTTTACTCTTAGCATGTATTATAAAGCATCAATGTCTTTGCAATGAAATATATATCACAATGTTAGGACGTTTTTGCAATCAATCAATGGTATATGAAAAAAAACAAATGAAAGCTTATTGGATGAAAATGCACTTTATTGATTGAAGAGTGGCCATGGATAGGTATTACACTAGGAGGACATCCCTAGAAAGAGGAAATTGCACAAAAGGAAAATAAATTATCCTAATGGCAAGATGAAATTGGATCTCATCAAGTTCCAACCCAGCTATAACCCGTATGTCCTCGAGACTTTCTGTATACTTCGCCTTTTGAGGAAGATGATTAGACTGATTCTCAACCCTCGGATTATCCCTGATTGTAGACGATGAATCACAGATCACATAGATCGCAATTGTTCATTTCAATCCCTTTTTTCGTGGATTGCCCTTTTGGGTTTTCAACCCACCGGGATACCCTTTTTTTCTTGAGTTATCTAATGTGGCTTTTCAACTCAGAGGGTGTACATTTTTCTGTTTATTTCCCAAACTTTTTCCCGAGCCTTTTATTCTGTTTTTGGCTCGCCGGGATGCCCTTTTTTTCCTGGACGTTTATTCTGTTTTTTTCCAGCGAGTATCCTTTATACGAAGTATTTTTTAACTGCGTATATGTTGACAGGGTATGGAAATTCATCTCCATCCATGGTTGTTAGCATTAAAGCTCCTCCTAAGAAAACATTTCTAACCCCGAATGGAACTTCATAGTTGGGTGTCCACTTGCCCCTGTGATTTGTTTGAGGAGGGAGGATCCTTTTCAGCACTAAGTCACCAGGTATGTAACATCGAGGTCGTACCTTTTAATCAAACTCTTGTTTCCTTCTCCGTTGATACAGATGTCCATGGCATACAACTGCTAAACGTTTCTCCTCGATGAGGCTCAACTGGTTGTATCTGGACTGGAGTCATTCAACTTCATCAAGCTTAACATCCATCATTATCTTCAAGGAGGGAATATCAACTTCAACTGGTAGGACTTCCTCCATACCATATACTAGTGAGATCGGTGTTTCCCCGGTTGATGTGCGTACGGATGTTAGATACCCATGCAATGCGAATGGAAACATCTAATGCCAATCTTTATATGTCACAACCATCTTCTTTACTATCTTCTTGATGTTCTTGTTGGCCGCCTCGACGATGCTATTCATCTTCGGGCGGTAAGGAAAAGAGTTGTGATGTTCGATTTTGAAATCCCGACATAGATCTGCCATTATCTTGCTATTGAGATTGGAACCATTATCATTAATGATTATTTCGGGTATCCCGTATCGACAAATGATGTCCTTCTTTATGAATCGGTCTACAACCACCCACTTGGTAAAGTAGTCAATGGCAACCAGAATGAAGTGATGACCGTTTGAAGAGGCACTACAAGAAAAATAGTGTTTTGCGACATATAGATTGCGACGGTTCCATAAAAACCGTCATCCTTTATAAGTTACGACGGTTGCCACGACGGTTTTGGACAACCGCCATTAAATTTTTTAAAAATTTAAACATATTACAACGGTTTTAGACCTAACCGCCTTAAAAAGACGCCCGCGACAGTTAAGCAACTGTCGCCCCCAAATAAATAAAAAACAATACTTCTTCTTAGACAAATTTAGAGAAATCACAAAAAATAAAAAATAAATTAAGACTAGGACGGTACTAGAGGTCTAGAACTACCGTCACCTAATAATCAAAATAATTTGCACGAGCCAAAGTTCAAATAGACAAAGGGAAAAGTTCTTCACCATGTTCAACTTCTTCTTTTCATAACTGAAAAGGTTGAAACAACCACCACAACACCACTGAAAATCCTAATCCTCCATCGGCGACGTCGTAGTGGTATCTATCTCTGTCTGAACGTCATTGCAAAAACCCCACACCACCAATCCCAAATCAATATTGCCAGGTTAGTATTCTTAAACTCTAAATCAATTTCTATCTCTTTCTCATTTTAGATAGGTTTCAATTCAAAAGCCCTAAATTAAATTCTCTTTGTTTCCTTTCTGATTCATCCTCTGGTTTTGTCTGTGTTGTTGTTAGGTTTAATGATTCATACTCCAATTTCTATGCATTTGTTTATTTGATTAATATAGAAAAATTAATCTCTTATTAGAAATTTATTTTTTTCTTCATTTTAGTATGTGATGTAATTGTTTGAGTTCTATTGGTGATGATTTTAATCACATTTTGATATTGCTTTGTGCTTGATGACTATCATTGTGTGTGCAAGTTTCGTTCAGAAGGGAAACAAATCCACTATGTTGACAATAAAATTGATTGAAGTTGGCAATTTTAGTATGGTTTGGTGATTCTTATTGAATGAAAGATCAAACCCAAATTTTCCAAATCATATTGTAGAGAATCTAACATGTGTTCTATACAGCTTGTTGATGTGCACAGTTTGGTTGAAGATCAAATAAATATACCCTCAGTGGATGTAGAAGTAGCTCAAGGTAAAGTTCTTATCCATCATGTATTTATCATAGTTCAGTTGTGTTGCACCCCAAAATTTGCCCTCCACAAGACAAGTCATTGTGTACTAAGAGGCTCACAAAGTTCACAAGGCATCTCATGAGGTTCACAAGGTTCACAAAGTTCACAATTAGTCAGAAAGTTTGACAATTCCCTCAGACAATGCATCCTCCTAAGCAATGCATCCTAAACTAGGGTTTTGATTTTAATTAGGATAAATGGACTTCCAAGACTTCAAGTTAGCTTCATAACATCTTATATGTGTTCAAGAATCCCTATGTCAAGTTTCAAGACTTTCCCAAAAGATTTGCTCAGTCAGATGATCAGAAAGGCTAAAATCAGTCAAAGTAGTTAAAAAGTCAAACTGAGGTCAACTGTGGTCAAACCAAAGTCAAACTTCATGATTTTTTGCCAACATCAATTATATTAAGTAAAATTCATCATTTGATCAAGGGTTGATCATGATTCATCAAGGAGATTTCAGATCATCAAGAATCAGGAGTTTCTAAATTAGGGTTTTCACAGGAAAAGTCAACTGAACTTTGACCAGCCATAACTTTTACATGCTTCATCAAAAAATTTCCATCCAAAGCTCATTTTGAAGGAAATTGAATTCTCTACAACTTTGTGTCTCACAAGCCAAGCCCAAAAATGCTTTATTTGGAAGGTATGAGCTAAGACATTATAGGTCCTTTTAAAAGTCAACAAAAAGTCAACAACTTCCAAAGAGCATAACTTGAGAATAGTAAACGATATGGACATGATACCAAAGAGGTTGGTTAAAGGACTCTTTAAGCTTTCCAAAATGTCCAAGAACACCTTCATAGCATTATAATTGAAGGATTTGTGCCCTTGCAAAGTTGGGGAATTTTTGGGGAATTTATGAAGCAAATAAGGCCTTAAAACCAATTTTTGCTAAATGAGCCCACCAAATTGCCATCCAAACTTTATAAAAACATCAAGCACGACCCAACCCACCTATTTTCTGATTTTTTATTTTTTATTTCATATTTATTTGAATTTTATTCATTAAAATACAATTTAAATTGAAATAAAATATAAAAATCATATAGTTGAAAAAGATTTGGCTTCTAGAATGTCTTAAAAACATTTAAACTTGATTGGTACCATTTAAAATCAGATCATCCAAACATAGCAATGTTAGATCAAAATAAATCAAGTTTTATGGCAAATCTTTCTCAATCTTCAATTATCCAAAAAATCCAAAGAATCATGACCTTTTTTTGACCTAATTCAATCCATATATATACACAAACACATTGCCAATAGGAGAGGACGAATTTGCAGCTTCTAAGATCACTTTCAAACTTTCAAAATTCATCAAATTTTTGAAATTAGGATTCTAACATTTTGTAGTTTTTCAGGTGAATGGAGTATGCCAATCTCTTCCTTACATATCACTGAGCATATATTAATAACCATATGCATCTAAAAGCCCACGAATTGGTCAAACCGAATCAAAGTTTTTAGACATTCATGAATTTTTCGTTTTCATATATTGGTGTAAAATAAATTATATTTGACTGTTGATTCTTGTTGATGATGAGCTAACAATCGTTTCTGGATGCTTTGATTCGAGTTTTGGTACAAGATGAGTGATTCACCATTGTTAGGGTTTGAGGTAGTCGATTAGGGTTTATCAATAGAACAAATATAAATGAGTTTTGAGAACGTCAATGAATCGGGAATGATATGAGGATCATGTTTATATGATTAATTTGTTGAAATTTTATGTATTGAGCAAGATCCAAATTCGTAGGTTCTTGATGGTGCGAAAAGCGTAGAAAAATTTGCAGGTATATTCGAATCAAAATTCGCAGGTATGAGGAAGAAGATGAAGTCCAGCGCGCGCTTTCTGATTTTCAAAAAAATTATTTTAATATTTTATTGAATTGTTTATGTTTTATTTCACGAATGCGTTGATGGCTCAGATGGTTGATGCGTGCGTTTAGAGACTCTTTGGCCTAGGTTCGATTCCCACCAGGCCATTTTGTGTTGTTTTGTTTTTTTCATGATTTTGCAGGTTAGAAAACAAAAGGCATTGTTGCTCATTCAATATCACCAGCGCATGCGCAGCCCAGTGGAAGGGAGGCTGGTCCGGGATGTGTAAAGCCTAGGGCCTGGGTTCGAATCCCAGCCCCAGGTAAGTTGCAATTTTTGTTCTTTTATTTTTTGATTTGTTTATTAAATCTTTTGTTTAATTATTATAAAAAATATATAATTATGTTTAATATGTAAATAATTCTAGGTTAATATTTATATATTCTAAAAAATTTCTAAAAATATTTTCTAAAACTAATTTATTATTTGTTTGAATTAAAATATATGTATATTTGTTTATTAATTAAATTAGTATTAGGTATTAAATTAAAATATTTTTGTACTTAAAACCCTAATTTATTTTAAAATCCTAATTATATTATAAATCCTAATTTATTTTTCTAAACAATTCAATTCAAAACCCTAATTTTCTTTTACGATTTTAATTTCTTATTTTTATTATGTTTTGTTTAATTATAATTAATAAATATTTCTAATATGTATATATAATTAATTTATTAAACTATTAATCATATTTATTAGTATATAATTATTATTATTTATTTATTTTCTTAAAATTCTTTAAAAATGATTATTTATTTAAATTTGAACTTTTAATTTGTTTTCTATATTATATTATCATGCTAACTTCTTTTTCTCTTATATTTATTTATTATTACTAACCCTTTTATTTATTTATTCAATATATGCTTATTATTTAAATTATTTTATTATAATGTAATTGTGCAAATTATGTAATAGTGGTAGAATTTTTAGCTATTTATTTAAATTGCTATGGTTAGTAAATTAGGGAATGAAAACATATTTGCTTTTAAAATTTGAATTTAGATCACTAATTATAAGATAAATATTTGAATTTGTACACGCACACACGTAAGTCGATCTTTGATCACCATCTCACTTCTTAAGGGTTACCTCTCATGTTGCCTAAACAAAAAGGTCAAGTAAGGTGTATAAAGCAAAGTCCCTTATCTTATTAATATCATCTAGTCCCTTTAAAAGATTAAAAGATCAAGTCCCTTCATGGTTGCCTTCGTAAATGATCTTGTCCCTTTCGAATAAAAGATGATAAGTCCCTTCGAATTGCTAATACACCTTACAGTTGCCTAAATCACAGATGTCCCTTCACTTGTCCCTCATAACATCCAAGGTAATGACTACCTATTCCTTAATAATAGGGATAGTCTTACCATTGAAAGAACATTCAAGAACAATAAAGATTCAAATTAGGGTAGGTTCCTCTTAAGTACTTAATCACTCCTTCAAAAACATTTCATTACACTTTACATTTTAAACAATTTTCAAAACAAAGTCTTTATATATATCCGTACAAGGGTCATTATAAAGTACTTAAGAAAATTTTTAATCACACACTACACTTCTCAAAAAAAATTTAAAGTGAGCTAAGTAACTAAGAGCCCATGGATAACCATGGATGTAAAGGGTGCTAACACCTTCCCTTTACATAACCTACCCCCCGAACCCAAAAATTTTGTAAGGTTTTTCCTGTTCTTTTATGCCCTTTCCTTTGGATAAAATAAAAGTCGATGGCGACTCTTGCTATCCGCAACATAACTAAAGTCAGTTCTCCCACCGTGTTACAGAACTGGCGACTCTGCTGGGGATTTGATAAAAGAGGGGTACCCTTAGGAATTAGATCACTTTAAAATTGTTTGCCTTGTTTGCTTTATACTTATTTGCTGGGTGCTCTTATGTGTGAAAGATCCTAACCCGGATCTAGTGTACCTTAGGTAAATGGCAATAGACCAAGGAAACTGTACGGCGTATACCGATATGGTTGATCTGGTGGCCATAGTTAGTGTGACTTCTTGGTTGGTGCTTATGTTCCTTAAGTCAAGTTGAGGATAATATGAGGCTGCCATATGTTGTCAATACACTAACTAACTTTTAGAACCTTAGTTATCCCATCTTGGCCTTTAGAAAAGTAGTGAGATAACCGGCTTTGGTGCAGACTGAAGTTGGTTGATACTCGATACTACACTCATTGAGATCCTAAACTTGGAGGGTTTTGGTTGGCAAGTAAGTTGCCTACTGAACAACCACCCTTGTGAAGGATCAATGATATTGAGATCCCTTAGAACCTTGTTACTTTATAGGACAGGATGAACCCACTAAACTTCAGGGGAGGGTACTTACCTTTGAATCTCATGCAAGCCTTCAAACCCAGGGCTATTGTGTGACTTGTTTGTGTGTGCCACATATTTGTGTTTGAACATAACATCATAGCATCATCATGCATCATAAGCATAGCATTTTCACTAACCATTTCAAGGACCAAAGGATTTATCTTTGTTCTTTGTTGCAGGTCATGGCTTCTGCTCGTAGGAATACTATCCGGATCAACTTTGTAGGAATACCTCCTAAGCTTAAGGAATTGGTCTCTCAGGTTTCTGAAAACTCCCAGTTCATCAAGAGACATGGTCAGCTACTGGATCTAGTCACTTCAGGGTTCAATGAAGACATGATGAGTGTCCTATTTCAGTTCTTTGATCCTAAACATCATTGTTTCACATTCCCCGACTATCAGCTGGTTCCTACAATGGAGGAGTTCTCCAAGCTTCTGGGTATACCTATCCTTGATCAGAGACCTTTTACAGGCTTGGAAAAAGAGCATAAACCTGAGGTTATTGCCGCAGCCTTACATTTGAAGAAATCAGACATTGTCCTAGAGACAAGGAGTGGAGTTAAGGGTATTCTGGCTAAGGTGTTGATAGAGAAGGCTCAAGTGTTCTTGAAGGCTATGAGCTATGATGCTTTTGAGGAGATTTTAGCCTTGTTGATTTATGGCTTAGTGTTGTTCCCCAATCCTGATCAGTTCATAGACGTTCACGCCATCAACGTATTTCTGAATCACAATCCAGTGCCTACATTACTTGGAGACATCTTGCACTCTCTTCATACCCGTACTACGAAGGCACGAGGAACTCTAATGTGCTGCATACCTTTTCTATCTAGGTGGTTTATTTCTCACCTTCCTCGATCAGTGATGAAGAATGAACAAGGGTTCAGATGGTCCAAGAGGATTATGTCACTCTCTCATTCAGATATTCATTGGTGCTCTCGGTCTATGGAGAATGTTACTATCATTGACCGTTGTGGAGGGTTCCCTAATGTGCCACTCCTTGGCATAAGAGGGGGCATTACTTACAACCCTTCCTTAGCTTTACGACAGGTTGGTTACGCTCAGAGTGATGGTCCTCATGACATGTTGATTCAGGGTATTGTGTTTGACTACGACAACGATATGCAAGGTTATCATCAAAGGTTTATACGAGCATGGGGTAAAGTGAACAAGGTTGACAGCAAGACTCTGGAGCCCAAGTATACTATTCCTATGGAAGCTTATCTTAGATGGGTACGATCTCGTGCTCAGACTCTTATGATGCCATATCCTGCTATCCTGCCAGTTACTATGGAGCCTGTTGCTGAAGGAGATACTTCTTATATCATTCTTCATCCAGATATGCCCACTGACATGGAAGAGTTACAGAGGTCCTGGATCCAGTTGAAAGAGCAAAGGGATACTTTTGAGACTCATTACAAAGCAAGTCAAGAAAGAATCCTGGAGCTAACAAAGCAACTTCACGAGGAGCGGAATCTCAACTCATACCTCAACACAAAGAGGAAGCGTCCATGGGAGACTTAAAAACCCCTTTTTTGTATTCATTTCATTTTTATTGTAATCCCAAGGGGCAAAACAAATTTATTACTAATAAAGTTTACTTTTTGGTTGTTTAAACAAATTTAAATCATGCGGTCCTTGAAAACATTGCATACGCATTTATGCACCATATCATTGCATCACAGGTTTCTTATGTACAGGTTTCTCATCTTCTCGCTGTTTATTTTAGCAATGGCTCTTGAACAAACAGTCAAAGATCTCCAGGCACAAAATGCACAGTTCCAAGAGCTGATCCTGAACTTGTCCAAGGGGCAAGATGAATTGAAGACACTGCTGGCCAAGAAGACTAGAAGGTCAGGAGGCCTTATCAATATGGGAAGAAGGTTCAGAGGTCCTGTCAAAACCAAGGAACAAGTTGAAGATTATGAGTCTGAAGAGTCTGAGAAAGAGGGAGGCAGTCTCCATAATACAATGGGGGATTCTGATTCTGAAGCTAATTACTATCATGATCCTAATGAAGTTAAGTTCAAAATGCTGGTGGATAGAATGGATGCTATGGAATTGCAAAAGTCTTCTGGACTGGATTTTGAAGACCTGAGTTTGATATCTGGAGTGGTTATACCCATTGGTTTCAAGGTCCCTGCTTTTGTAGTGTATGATGGTGTTTCATGTCCCAAGCTGCATCTGAGGTCCTATGTCCGGAGGATCCAACCCCATACTGCTGATAAGAAGTTGTGGATCCATTTCTTCCAAGAGAGCTTGTCTGGAGCTCAATTGGAATGGTACTATCAATTGGAGAGTGTCAACATCCGTGATTGGAATGATCTTGCTGAAGCCTTTTATAAGCAATATCAATACAATGTTGATCTAGCCCCTACTCGCATGCAATTACAGAGCATGTCTATGGGTGCTAAAGAAAATTTCAAGGAGTATGCCCAGAAGTGGAGAGATTTGGATAGTAGGGTACAATCTCCTCTAACTGACAGGGAGTTAGTGGATATGTTCATGTGTACATTGAGTGGTCCTTTTTACAGTCATCTCATTGGAAGCTCATCATCTGGCTTCACTGAGTTGATAATGACAGGAGAGCGCGTAGAAAGTGGCATAAGAAGTGGCAAGATACAGGTGGGTGCTTCTTCATCAAGTACTACAAAGAACCCCCTAGTGGGAAGAAAGAGTCAAATGCTGTTTATGGTCAACCTGATCGTAATAGGAGGCACCAATCTGTGAGTGCAGTTCATATCTCCAATCCTACTCCTGCAACACCAGAACAACCACAGAGCAATCAGCAGAGGCCTAGAAGATAGTTCACCAAGTTAAACATGTCACTGGCCCAAGCCTTGCAACACTTGTTGAAGGGTGAACTCATCACTTTGAAGGACCCTCCTCAGAATCCTAATGTTACCTCTCCCAGGTACAATCCTAATGCACGATGTGCATATCATTCCAATTGTCAGGGACATGATACCAATAATTGCTGGATATTGAAGAATAAGATTCAGGATATGATTGATGCTGGAGAGATTGAGTTTGACCCTCTGGGTACTCCGAATGTGATTATTGCTCCCATGCCAAATCATGAAAAGATTGTCAATGCCATTGATGAAGTTTCACATATTTCCTCAGTTGCAGATGTAACCACACCATTGTCTGTTATTAAGAAGAAGTTGGTACAAGCTGGGTTCTTTCCAGGTTGTGATGAAGATTGTTTCTATTGTGCTTACAAACCGGATAGTTGCTGGAAGTTGAAAGACGGTATTCAACGCCTCATGGACAATTACACCATATTGTTTGAGAAGACACCTTCTGTAGAGAGCATGGTTGTGCATATAACTCAAGGTGCAAAGGTTGAAGAGGTGGATATGGTTGATAAAGTGCCGGTAAGAATTACTTCCAAGGGCCCTGTCAAAATCACTCATAAGGGTCCAATTAAGATTACTGCTGAAGGCCCTGTGAAGATTGTTGCTGAAGCTAGAGTGGCTCCTATGATTATTACCACTCATGGTCCTATTCCGTATACTTCTGATAAAGCGGTGCCTTGGCATTATGGCTTCGATGTTTATATTCATGGTGTTAAGCAGGAACCTTTATCTGAGACACCTGTTGCTGATGAAAACCATGATGTCGACAATATTGCTGGATCTAGTAAGATCACACAAAGTGGAAGAATTTTCTCTCCTCCGGTTACTTCCAAGAATACAGTTACTCCAACTACTACCTCCACTGCTGATGCTCGGGGCAAAGGTCCTGTTATTGAACCTATACAAACTGATGTACCAGCTGTTGATGATCTTTCTAAGCATATGGAAGAAGTACTGAAGATCATCCGCAAGAGTGATTATGATGTTGTTGATCAATTGGGGCATACTCCCTCCAAGATTTCTATGTTGTCTTTATTGTTGTGTTCTGAGGCTCATGCTAAAGCCTTGATTAAATTTTTGAAGACTGCTCATGTACCAAATGAGATTTCTGTAGACCAGTTTGAAAATTGTGTTGCACACTTGACCTATGATAATGGGTTAGGTTTCTCCGATGCTGATTTGACTCCTGCCAAGAGGGATCATAACAGGGTTCTACATATCTCTATTGAGTGTAGGGGCACTACCCTGTCACATGTGTTAATAGACAATGGTTCTTCGTTGAATGTGATGCCCAAAGAAGTTCTGAATAAGCTTAGTCCTGAAGATGCTGTGTTGAGGCCCAGTAATATAGTGGTAAAGGCTTTTGATGGTTCAAGAAGAGTGGTGCATGGAGAAATAGATCTCCCAATAAAAGTAGGTTCTCAGGTCTTCAATGCTACCTTTTACGTAATGGATATTCGTCCCTCGTACTCTTGTTTGCTTGGACGCCCCTGGATCCATGGGGCAGGTGATGTGACCTCCACCTTACATCAGAAGCTGAGATACCCAGTAGAGGGAAAGGTTGTCACCGTTTACGGAGAGGAAGGATATATGATTAGCCATGTGAACACATTTAAATATCTTGAAGTGGAAGGTGAATATGTCGAAACTCCGTGCCAGACGTTTGAAGTAGTTCCTTGGGTAGTTCCTAACTTTGAAGCTCCTCATGTTGTCAAGAAAGTTCCTGTGGTCACCAGAGTACCTCCTACAATGGCCTCCCTCAAGGATGCTAGAGCTGTGGTGGATGAAGGTGGTTGTACTATTTGGGGTCAGCTTCCTGACATTCCTTACAAGTCTGACAAGTTTGGTTTGGGTTTCACTTCAGAGTCCCAGAAGGCTGTTCGTCATGCTCGTGCTGTTCGTATCACCAATCAAGGGATTATGAAAGATCAGATCAATGCTGTGGGTGACTATGATGAAGACTATAACTTGGATGCTTGGATTTTTCCTACTGTGGGTGACGGGCTCAATAATTGGAAAGCTGAAGATGTTATTCCTATCTCCTTTAGTCAGGAGTAAATACTATTATTGTGTTGTTACTTTTAAGTTTGTAATTTCTTGAACAATTAAACTTTCAAGCCTTGTGCCTTACCCGGGGCACAATGGTATGCTTGTTTCGGGATATCATTTCATTTGCATACTTCATTCAATAAAAATCAGTGGATGTTTCGTTTTCGTAAATATTGTGTTCCTTGTCTTTCTTTTCTTTTCTTTTCTTTTTCTTTTATCAGCTATGTGTTCTTACACACACCCACATCACTAAAATGCAGATCCTCATTCACTCTGGATCCTGTTGACAACAGTTCTACTATTGCCAATTATAATTTCGAGAATCCGATCTATCAAGCTGAAGATGGAAAGGAGGACGATTGTGAAGTACCTGTAGAGCTTGCTAGGTTGTTACAACAAGAAGAGAAAGTTATACAGCCACATGAGGAGCCAATCGAAGTTGTGAATCTGGGAACTGAAGAAAGCAAGAAAGAGATCAAAATAGGGGCTGAATTGGAGGATGGTGTTAAGAGCAGATTGATTCAGATGCTACATGATTATGTAGAGATCTTTGCTTGGTCCTATGAAGATATGCCAGGGTTGGATACAGACATTGTGGTTCACCGTTTACCAGTAAAAGAAGATTGTCATCCAAAGAAGCAGAAGGTTCGTCGCATGCGTCCTAAGATGTCAGAGAAGATTAAGGCAGAGGTTATGAAACAGTTTGATGCAGGGTTCTTAGCTGTGACTTCTTATCCTCAATGGGTCGCAAATATGGTGCCGGTACCTAAGAAAGATGGTAAGGTACGTATGTATGTAGATTACAGGGATTTGAACAAGGCCAGCCCCAAAGATGACTTTCCACTTCCTCATATTGATGTTCTGGTAGACAACACTGCTCAGCATAAGGTATTCTATTTTATGGATGGTTTCTCTAGTTACAATCAAATCAAGATGGCACCTGAAGATATGGAGAAGACAACATTTGTTACACAGTGGGGGACTTTTTGTTATAAAGTGATGCCCTTTAGTTTGAAGAATGTCGGGGCAACATATCAGCGTGCTATGGTGGCTTTGTTTCATGATATGATTCATCATGAGATAGAGGTATATGTGGATGATATGATAGCCAGGTCCCAGAATGAAGAGCAGCATCTTGATCATCTGCATAAGTTGTTTGAAACGCTGAAGAAATACAAGTTGAGATTGAACCCAAACAAGTGTACTTTTGGAGTTAGATCTGGTAAACTCCTGGGTTTCATTGTTAGTGGAAAAGGTATTGAGGTAGACCCTGCAAAAGTGAAAGCTATACAAGAGATGCCATCTCCCCGTACTGAGAAGGAAGTTAGAGGTTTCTTGGGACGATTGAATTACATTGCAAGATTTATTTCCCAATTAACTGCTATCTGTGAGCCAATCTTCAAGTTATTAAAGAAAGATCAGGTAATGGAATGGAATGATGAGTGCCAGAATGCCTTTGATGAAATCAAGAAATATCTTCTAGAACCTCCAATTTTGATGCCACCAGTTGATGGAAGACCCTTGATCATGTACTTAACAATGTTAGACAACTCAATGGGGTGTGTGTTGGGGCAACATGACGAGTCTGGTCGAAAAGAGCAGGCAATATACTACCTTAGCAAAAAGTTTACCGACTGTGAAACAAGATACTCACTGCTCGAGAAACTTGCTGCGCTTTGGCATGGGCTGCTCGCCGACTAAGACAGTATATGTTGACTCATACTACCTTGTTGATTTCAAATATGGACCCAATCAAGTACATATTCGAGAAACCTGCTCTCTCCGGACGAATAGCAAGATGGCAAATGATCTTGACAGAATACGATATACAATATACTACTCAGAAGGCCATTAAAGGAAGTGTTGTAGCTGATCATTTGGCTCATCAAGCAGTGGATGATTATCAGTCAATGAGTTTTGAGTTCCCTGATGAAGACATTATGATTATTACCAAAGAACCTGGACAATATGAAGGACCTGAACAAGGATCCCGATGGACTATGGTTTTTGATGGAGCTTCTAATGCACTTGGTAATGGTGTTGGTGTTGTGATCAGTTCCCCTGAAGGTTGTCATACCCCAATTACTGCAAGACTTTGTTTCTATTGTACCAATAACATGGCTGAGTATGAGGCATGCATCCAGGGTATCAAAGCTGCCATTAATATGAAGATTCAGTTCCTGGACGTATATGGAGATTCAGCCCTGGTAGTAAGTCAGATCAAAGGAGATTGGGATACCAAGCATGATAACCTCATTCCTTACAGAGAGTATGTGTTGTCTTTGATCCCACATTTCAAAGAGATTACCTTTGGACATATTCCACGAAGAGAAAATCAGTTGGCAGATGCATTAGCCACCATGGCATCTATGTTTGAGATTAGCTGGGATGATGAAGCTCCCAAGATTACTATTGACAGATTTGAGAAGCCTGCATACTGCAATGAGATTGACACTGAAGAAGCAGAGGAGAAGCCTTGGTTCTATGAAGTGAAAAGATATCTTGAAGCTCAGGAGTTCCCTGAAGGGGCATCTGTCAAAGATAAGAAGTTTCTGAGAAGGTTTTCTACTAAGTTCTTTTTGAGTAATGGAATTTTGTACAAGCGCAATCATGATTCAATTTTGCTTCGTTGTGTGGATAAAAAGGAAGCAACGGAGATTATGGAAGACATGCATGATGGGATCTTTGGCACTCATTCTAGTGGTCATACCATGGCAAAGAAGATATTGAGAGCAGGTTACTATTGGTCTACTATGGAAGCTGACTGCTATCAACATTCCAGAACATGTCACAAGTGTCAAATATATGCTGATAAAGTCCATATACCCCCATCACCATTGAATGTGTTGACTGCTCCTTGGCCTTTTGCCATGTGGGGCATTGATATGATTGGTGAGATCAAGCCTACTGCTTCTAATGGGCATCGTTTCATCCTGGTTGCTATTGACTACTTTACAAAGTGGGTGGAAGCAGCTTCATTTGCATCTGTTACTAAGAATGTGGTGGCTCGATTCATTAAGAATAATCTTATATGTAGGTATGGCATCCCTGAAAGGATTATTACTAACAATGGATCTAATCTGAACAACACTATGATTATTGATCTCTGCACGCAGTTCAAGATTAAACATCACAACTCTTCTCCGTATCGTTCGAAGATGAATGGGGCAGTAGAAGCTGCTAACAAGAACATTAAGAAGATTCTACAGAAGATGACTGTCACTTACAAAGATTGGCACGAGATGTTACCATTTTCTCTTCATGGTTATCGTACTACAATGCGTACTTCAACAGGGGCAACCCCATTCTCTCTAGTCTATGGTATGGAAGCAGTTTTTCCCATTGAAGTCCAGATCCCTTCCTTAAGAATCATGAAGGATGCAGGCTTGGATGAAGATGAGTGGATTCAGACTCGACTTGACCAGATAAATTTGATTGATGAGAAGAGGTTAGCAGCAGTTTGTCATGGCCAAATGTACCAGAAACGGATGATCAAAGCTTTTAATAAGAAAGTTAAGCCAAAGGTATATCAGGCTGGTGATTTGGTAATCAAGCGTATCGTATTACCACAGGGTGATCCTAGGGGCAAGTGGACTCCTACATATGAAGGACCATTTGTGGTCAAAACAGTATTCTCAGGAGGTGCCATGATGCTTACTACTATGGATGGTGAAGACTTCCCACAACCTGTAAACGCAGACATAGTTAAAAAATACTATGCATAAAAGGAGACCCGCTAGGTTGACTGGCCTGGGCAAAAATAAGGGCATCCCGGCGAACCAAAAGGGTTCGGGCAAAAATTAGGGATATATAAATAAAAAATGTACACCTATCAAGTCGAAAACATGAAAAGGAGGCTTGGGCAAAAAAGGGTATCCTGGTGGATTGAAAACCTGAAAGGGCAATCCAGACAAAAGTTAGGGATTAAAGCGTATGACTATGTCTCGTTTGGATCAACCATATAACTCCAACCAGTTATGCTACTTAGTTCAGACTCTAACAGATAAAGCTCAATCCAATTGTTTCCATCTCAACAGCAGAAGATGAGATACTTGAAGATAATGGCAATAGTAGAATTGAAACTCAATAGGATTATTTCCCACATAGCTGATAACCTTTGTTTTATAAAAATTTTATGACGAATTCCTCTTACTAGGATTTCTGTCTCCTTGTACAAACTTGCCTATGTATAGGTCACTTTGTGATATAAATAAATTTTCATCTTTGAATCCAGATTTATTTTTACCCTATTTACATAAGCGAAACTTCCATTGGTTGTGTTTGAATGTATGTATGCTTATTGAATATGATTGATGTTTACCAGAAATGCATAAAATGCTTAATATGATTGATGTTTACCAGAAATGCATGAAAATGCAGTAATAGTATTTACTAAGGACGAACGAGGGAAGGAATTCAACAAAGCTTCGCCGGTTCATCCCCACAAGACAGCTACAAATCCCCCAGTAGGGCAAATCTATCATCATAAATACTTCGAGTTACATCTCCCCTTGAATTTATATTCATCTCTTTTATCCTCAGACAGATAGTCAGGAACTTATTCCCTCAATGAAGGTACGACGAACGAAGAAGGGAGGTTATGAATACTATATTATCAAACGAGACGGGAACGAGTTCCTCATATTCTTCAGCAACGAATCGGGATTTATTTTCCCTGGCCAGCAGTTGTTATACGAAGATATCCAGACGCTTCAGGCTGCATGATTCATAAATACATCATTTACATCATACCATAACATACATATCCATAAATACATAATACATTTACTTAAGTGCATCATACTATGCATGCATACCTATTGCATAAACTAACGTTCTCCTTATAGGATAGTTATATGCAGGTAAAACAATATCAACAACTTACAACGGGTCAGAAATGATCCATACATTTGCTCAAGATGTCCTTGAATAGCAGGCAAACGGTCTGTAAAAAGATCCATTCCCTGGTTCAAGACATTATTCAGAAGAACAAATCCTGACGTTCTTTTGGCCCTTGAATAGCAAGCAAACGGTCTGTAAAAAGATCCATTCCCTGGTTCAAGATATTTTTCAGAAGAACAAATCCTGACGTTCTTTTGGCCCTTGAATAGCAGGCAAACGGTCTGTAAAAAGATCCATTCCCTGGTTTAAGACATTATTCAGAAGAACAAATCCTGACGTTCTTTTGGCCCTTGAATAGCAGGCAAACGGTCTGTAAAAAGATCCATTCCCTGGTTCAAGATATTTTTCAGAAGAACAAATCCTGACGTTCTTTTGGCCCTTGAATAGCAGGCAAATGGTCTGTAAAAAGATCCATTCCCTGGTTCAAGATATTTCTCAGAAGAACAAATCCTGACGTTCTTTTGACCTTGGAGAGTAGGCAAACGGTCTGTACAAAGATCAATTCCCTAATCCAAGATACTTCCAGAAGAGATAATCATCACAAGATTTATTTCTACTGGTCCATTCAACAACTCAAAACAAGTTGCATAAATGATTCAGAGACGGCTTATACAAAGACCTAGTACTGATATCCAGTATCAACATAAAGACATCATCACATCCTGATACTTTAGATGGCATCTCCAAGCCCATCTCCAGATGGCATCTCTAAGCCCATCTCCAATTCTTCCAAGTGGCATCTTCAAGCCCACTCAAGCATATACAACTAATCATCAGTGTTACTCTACGCACCGGCGATTGCAAATTTTTGGGCTTTTGTGTTCAATCCCCTTCAACCTTCCAGGTCACGACTGGCACATATACCAATCTAACCCCTCATGTTTCAGAAAATTGAACAGGGGCAGCTGTTGCACCCCAAAATTTTCCCTCCACAAGACAATTCATTGTGTACTAAGAGTCTCACAAGGTTCACAAGGCATCTCATGAGGTTCACAAGGTTCACAAAGTTCACAATTAGTCAGAAAGTTTGACAATTCCCTCAGACAATGCATCCTCCTAAGCAATGCATCCTAAACTAGGGTTTTGATTTTAATCAGGATAAATGGACTTCCAAGACTTCAAGTGAGCTTCATAACATCTTATATGTGTTCAAGAATCCCTATGTCAAGTTTCAAGACTTTCCAAAAAGATTTGCTCAGTCAGATGATCAGAAAGGCTAAAATCAGTCAAAGTAGTTAAAAAGTCAAACTGAGGTCAACTGTGGTCAAACCAAAGTCAAACTTCATGATTTTTTTTCCAACATCAAGTATATGAAGTAAAATTCATCATTTTATCAAGGGTTGATCATGATTCATCAAGGAGATTTCAGATCATCAAGAATCAGGAGTTTCTAAATTAGGGTTTTCATAGGAAAAGTCAACTGAACTTTGACCAGCCATAACTTTCACATGCTTCATCAAAATTTTTCCATCCAAAGCTCATTTTGAAGGAAATTGAATTCTCTACAACTTTGTGTCTAACAAGCCAAGCCCAAAAATGCTTTATTTGGAAGGTATGAGCTAAGACATTATATGTCCTTTTAAAAGTCAACAAAAAGTCAACAACTTCCAAAGAGCATAACTTGAGAATGGTAAAAGATATGGATATGATACAAAAGAGGTTGGTTAAAGGACTCTTTAATATTTCCAAAATGTCCAAGAACACCTTCATAGCATTAAAATTGAAGGATTTGTGCCCTTGCAAAGTTGGGGAATTTTTGGGGAATTTATGAAGCAAATAAGGCCTTAAAACCAATTTTTGCTAAATGAGCCCACCAAATTGCCAACCAAACTTTATAAAAACATCAAGCACGACCCAACCCACCTATTTTATGATTTTTTATTTCATACTTATTTGAATTTTATTCATTAAAATACAATTTAAATTGAAATAAAATATAAAAATCATATAGTTGAAAAAGATTTGGCTTCTAGAATGTCTTAAAAAACATTTAAACTTGATTGGTACCATTTAAAATCAGATCTTCCAAACATAGCAATGTTAGATCAAAATAAATCAAGTTTTATGGCAAATCTTTCTCAATCTTCAATTATCCAAAAAATCCAAAGAATCATGACCTTTTTTTGACCTAATTCAATCCATATATATATATATATATATATATATATATATATATATATATATATATATATATATATATATATATATATATATATATATATATATATATATATATATATATATACACAAACACATTGCCAATAGGAGAGGACGAATTTGCAGCTTCTAAGATCACTTTCAAACTTTCAAAATTCATCAAATTTTTGAAATTCGGATTCTAACATTTTGTAGTTTTTCAGGTGAATGGAGTATGCTAATCTCTTCCTTACATATCACTGAGCATATATCAATAACCATATGCATCTAAAAGCCCACGAATTGGTCAAACCGAATCAAAGTTTTTAGACATTCATGAATTTTTCGTTTTCATATATTGGTGTAAAATAAATTATATTTGACTGTTGATTCTTGTTGATGATGAGCTAACAATCGTTTCTGGATGCTTTGATTCGAGTTTTGGTACAGGATGAGTGATTCACCATCGTTAGGGTTTGAGGTAGTCGATTAGGGTTTATCAATAGAAAAAATATAAATGAGTTTTGAGAACGTCAATGAATCGGGAATGATGTGAGGATCATGTTTATATGATTAATTTGTTGAAATTTTATGTATTGAGCAAGATCCAAATTCGTAGGTTCTTGATGGTGCGAAAAGCGTAGAAAAATTCGCAGGTATATTCGAATCAAAATTCGCAGGTATGAGGAAGAAGATGAAGTCCAGCGCGCGCTTTCTGATTTTCAAAAAAATTGTTTTAATATTTTATTGAATTGTTTATGTTTTATTTCACGAATGCGTTGATGGCTCAGATGGTTGATGTGTGCGTTTAAAGACTCTTTGGCCTAGGTTCGATTCCCACCAGGCCATTTTGTGTTGTTTTGTTTTTTTCATGATTTTGCAGGTTAGAAAACAAAAGGCATTGTTGCTCATTCAATATCACCAGCGCATGCGCAGCCCAGTGGAAGGGAGGCTGGTCCAGGATGTGTAAAGCCTAGGGCCTGGGTTCGAATCCCAGCCCCAGGTAAGTTGCAATTTTTGTTCTTTTATTTTTTTGATTTGTTTATTTAAATCTTTTGTTTAATTATTATAAAAAATATATAATTATGCTTAATATGTAAATAATTCTAGGTTAATATTTATATATTCTTAAAAAATTCTAAAAATATTTTCTAAAACTAATTTATTATTTGTTTGAATTAAAATATATGTATATTTGTTTATTAATTAAATTAGTATTAGGTATTAAATTAAAATATTTTTGTACTTAAAATCCTAATTTATTTTAAAACCCTAATTATATTATAAACCCTAATTTATTTTTCTAAACAATTCAATTCAAAACCCTAATTTTCTTTTACGATTTTAATTTCTTATTTTTATTATGTTTTGTTTAATTATAATTAATAAATATTTCTAATATGTATATATAATTAATTTATTAAACTATTAATCATATTTATTAGTATATAATTATTATTATTTATTTCTTTTCTTAAAATTCTTTAAAAATGATTATTTATTTAAATTTGAACTTTTAATTTGTTTTCTATATTATATTATCATGCTAACTTCTTTTTCTCTTATATTTATTTATTATTACTAACCCTTTTATTTATTTATTCAATATATGCTTATTATTTAAATTATATTATTATAATGTAATTGTGCAAATTATGTAATAGTGGTAGAATTTTTAGCTATTTATTTAAATTGCTATGGTTAGTAAATTAGGGAATGAAAACATATTTGCTTTTAAAATTTGAATTTAGATCACTAATTATAAGATAAATATTTGAATTTGTACACGCACACACGTAAGTCGATCTTTGATCACCATCTCACTTCTTAAGGGTTACCTCTCATGTTGCCTAAACAAAAAGGTCAAGTAAGGTGTATAAAGCAAAGTCCCTTATCTTATTAATATCATCTAGTCCCTTTAAAAGATTAAAAGATCAAGTCCCTTCATGGTTGTCTTCGTAAATGATCTTGTCCCTTTCGAATAAAAGATGATAAGTCCCTTCGAATTGCTAATACACCTTACAGTTGCCTAAATCACAGATGTCCCTTCACTTGTCCCTCATAACATCCAAGGTAATGACTACCTATTCCTTAATAATAGGGATAGTCTTACCATTGAAAGAACATTCAAGAACAATAAAGATTCAAATTAGGGTAGGTTCCTCTTAAGTACTTAATCACTCCTTCAAAAACATTTCATTACACTTTACATTTTAAACAATTTTCAAAACAAAGTCTTTATATATATCCGTACAAGGGTCATTATAAAGTACTTAAGAAAATTTTTAATCACACACTACACTTCTCAAAAAAAATTTAAAGTGAGCTAAGTAACTAAGAGCTCATGGATAACCATGGATGTAAAGGGTGCTAACACCTTCCCTTTACATAACCTACCCCCCGAACCCAAAAATCTTTTAAGGTCTTTCCTGTTCTTTTATGCCCTTTCCTTTGGATAAAATAAAAGTCGGTGGCGACTCTTGCTATCCGCGACATAACTAAAGTCAGTTCTCCCACCGTGTTACAAGTTGCTATATGGAATGCATGATGCAAACTTAATATAAATATCTTTTTGATATAGACTTCCCAACTGTTGTCAGGGATATCCTACTTTCATTGAGCGTGTCTGTCTTATCGGATAGATAGTTGAAGTTTTGGATGGCCCATAACAAATACAAATATTGTTTCAGTCAGATGAGTATACTTCATACATGTCTTATATTTTTATTCTTTCTATTGTAAAAGGTTTATTATGTGAAGTTATAAATGAATGCCAATGTTTGTTGGTAAAAGAAATAACTAGTACACATTTGTATAAGAAACAATATATTGCTTGTTAAATATCAAAAAATGAAATAAAAAATCCATGTAAATAATTCTCGAGCTTCCTTGAACATATGTTACTCTTTCAGTTCTTCCTATCACCCCTGTATAATTTTGTTGTATATCAAACAATTATTATTGTCAATACTTTTTCCAATTTTATTCAACTTGAGAACTTGAGCTTGTTTATTATTTATTTCAAAGTTGAAGCTTCACAAAATTCAATGACACTATTGGAACCTGAAAGAGAATAATGCAAAACCAAACTAGCACATAGTGTGAAATAACAAAGACAAGTTAGACTTATTGAGTTTAAGCATTATCATACAATTATGTGATGTTAATTTAGTTGCCTATCTAATTATAATAATTTTCATAAAAATAGTATATTGTATTGGCAACTTTAATTAAGAAAATAAAAGGTTATAATTGTTGTAACCTCGTATGATTGAGTGTTGCTTTAATTAATTAATTAATTAATTATTTTCCTTTTTCAAAGTCTCAGATTGCACCTATACTAATGTCCAAATGAATTGGTCATATGCTTTAAAGAAAATTACAATGTTAGCAGAAGTAAGGACCACTGAAGGTTCAAAACTAAGTCTCCATAAACCACATGTATCTCTTATAATTTGGCACTTTGGAATAGGAATACATATTATATTATCAGTACATCACTCACTAATATCATCATTTTGTGTTTTTGTTTATAGTGAAAAGAAGGTAGCTCCGATTGTGTTCTTCAGTCGGTATCCACCTCTTTGTAGAATCAATTCTTCTTCTAGTTTTTCCTTCAAAGGTTTGTATTTTTGGAATTGTTTATGAGCATTATAGAGGTTTTAGGGATAGATTTTAAAAATTGGAGGAGAAGAAAACTATTGAAGCTTTGGATCAACTTAAGAGTCTTCCTTCTAGCAGAGATGTTCAGATTGGTGATATTCCTACTTTGATGTACCTTGGTCTTAATCCATCTACCACAATGTCACAGGTGTTTTTCTTTTAATTTAGTAGTTCACTGGTTTTGTTTTAATTTTCATAAAATGAATTAATTGAATGTAAATCACATGCGTCGTTTGAATGGTTGGTGCAAACTTTTCATGCAAAATTTCTCCTTGGGTAGCAATGGGATGCCTCTCTCCTCGCGAAATGTTTGATGAGTTGAAGAAAACTACTAGCAGGTGCCATCCTAGATGTTTTTTTTTTCTGTTTATAAATATTAAGTATTTTTTCCATGAATACTTACTGATGAATTTATATCTCTGATAATGTTGTTTCCGCTCCATCAAACAGAAATGGTGGTGGAAATGGCTCTTCCAAAACTAGAACTAATTGGTTGATGTATGAGTTGCTTTGGAGGGACCTCTTTCGGTAACTATTCTGGTCTTCTCACTTTGTTTGAAACTTCAATGTTTTGTTTTTTTCTTTTCCCTATGGAAATAACTAGTACACTGATAGGAGATTGCTTTTCTAATTAGAAAGTTATAACTTTATGATGTATATTGGTACTTTTAATATAGTAATCAATATTGTGATAGAGTGATAGGTTGTGTTGCATCAGAGCAGGTAGCGGTTTTTTATTCTCATTGTGTTGTGTTGGATTCGTCGGAAACCGAATCCGGCCGAAACGATGATCCCTACAAAGACAAGGCCCAATCTAATCCTAACCTAGTTCAGCCCAATATTGTTAATTATATCATGTTCTGCTTCCATTGTTTCAAACTTTTAATCCAACCCTAATCTTGTTTTTAACCTAACAAAGATGACATCCTACGTTGTAGTCAAACTTTGTATCTCCTACACCATTTCACTGGCGTCTTCAACAATTGTGTATCTCATATTCTTTCTCATTGGAGACTACATCATTGTCTGTGTTTGCGTCTTTTTCTCAGTATTTTGGTGTTTCACTCTCCTTGTATAATCTTAATTCATGTATCTCTCTTAATGATTCAAGATTTCTGTCTTTTGAACTATTTTAAAAAACCAATATTTATTTTGATTTCTCTATGTTTAGACTTTCTTTTTCTATCGAACCCTGATTATATTTGGTTGTTGTAGGTTTGACTTAAAATGTGGGTTTGATCATTATTAATTTTGATTATAGGTATCATGGGCATATATGCCCAGAATAATAGAGAAATCTATTTTTAATGATGTTGTTTGATGCCCATAATATAAATTGTGTATGTCTTCCATTTTTAATGTTGTATTCTTTTGAATGAGGATTTGTGTTTTATTTGCTATGACTATTTGATTTTTTACAGGTTATATATATTCATAACTTCCATTGTTGTTAGTTGTTGGTACCTTTGTTGAAGCAAAGATTCCATTGTTGTTGGTATGCTTGTTGCAACAAAGGAATAAAGATTTAGAATTGATTTTTAAGCAAAGCTTACTTATTATTATTACTAATGTTGTTTACGATGACTTATAAAATTTTACCTAAACAATGATTATAAACAAGCATTTTAAGTAATGTCTCTTATTCATTGTTATATTTCTGATGTGGAATAGGGACAAGGTTGGTTTGGATGAGTTGGTCATTTTAAAGAAATTAGTAGGTGCAGGGAATTGAAGGGCCCTATTCCAAAAACGATGGAAGGTTCTTTTTCCAGGGCTCACAAACAACTACATGTTACGGCTTCACATGGAATCGAAGGGCGATATTCCAAAAAAGATGCCCCGAAAGGTAAACATATTGTTTAATATATTGTTAATCATTACAGTTTGAGTCTTATGAATATATTTAATACTTATGTTGTTTTTGACATTGATATTTTTTTATTTTTATGAATAGGAAGGAGTTGGTTAAAAGACTTAGAGCAGCTGTGTTTTAAATTTTATGAGGATGAGTTTATGGGATGTAGAGGTGTTCATAATTTATACACACAACTCGTTAGCTCCGGACATGCTTTCAGCGCGAAGCATTGGATCGCGACGCTAGATCGACAATGTGAATGACTTGCTAGATCGACATGTTTTGTTAACATATTTGTGTTGGTGTCATTTATGTCTTAGTTGAATGAAGTGACATGGTGCTTGTATAAATGTAATATAATACATATGTTTAGTTGAATGAAGAATATATGTGACATGGTGTCATTTATTTCTATGATTGAATTTAATAATACCAAAAATAAAAATATTTTTGTAAAAATAATTTAAATAAAATAAATAATATTGAAAAAATAATATTATATTTAAAAATATTTTAATAGATAATAATTAAAATAAAAAAATATTATAAACAAAATTACGACGGTTGGTAACCGTTGTAATCAATAATAAAAATAAAATCATTAGGAAAGTTACGACAGTTATAACCGTCGCAATCAATGTTATAAACATGAATCAAACAAAAGTTACGACAGTTATAACCGTCGTAATAAATAAAAAATGTTAATTACGACAATTATAAACGTCGCAAAAAGCCATATAATCATGTGTCAAATGGATAATTACGACAGTTTTAACCGTCGTAATCAACAATTAAAACAAAAATCAATAAGCAATATAAGACGGTTGGAAACCGTCACAAAATAGAGTTTACGTCAGTTAAATATCTGTCGTGGATATAACGGCGGTTTGCATGACGGTTTTCACAACCGTCGCTATATGGCCTCGCGACGCACGATTCTGCGACAGTTCAGAAACCGTCGTAACTTAGAAATTACGACGGTTCTAACAGTCGTGATCTGCCAAAATGAATCGTCGTAATTTGCCAATTTTCTTGTAGTGAGGTAGGCTCGATATTTTCGATCATGTTGATGCCCCACATGGAAAAGGGTCGAGGTAAATACATGACACTCAATGGATTAGGAGACACATGCACCTTATTAGCATAGATTTAACACTTATGGCATTTGTGGGAGTACTTGCAGCAATCGGATTCCATAGTTATCCAATAATACCCTGATCTCAAAAGTTTATTCGCCATGGCATGTCCTCCAGCATGGGTACCGAAGGATCCCTTGTGAACTTCCTGCATTAACATGTCTGCTTCGTGTCTATCCACGCATCTAAGCAGCACCATGTCGAAGTTTCTTTTGTATAGCACATTATCCTGATTCAAGAAGAACCCTCATGCCAACCACCTCAAGGTCTTCTTATCTTTGTTGGATGCCCCTGTCGGGTATTCCTGACATTTCAGGAAAACTTTGATGTCATAGTACAAAGGCTTATCATTGTCAATAACATTAGATACAAACACATAAGCAGACCTTTCGAGACGAGATACCACAATTCTAGGCACATAATTCCATTGTTGGACTTTAATCATGGAAGATAAGATCGCTGGGGCATTAGCAAATTGATTCTCGTCACGAGGTACATAATGAAGCTTTACCGTTGTGAAGAATGTCAACACCTCCTGGTGTAGTCCCTGTATGGAATCAAATTCAGTTGATGAACAAACCACTTCCCGTTTACTTGATTTATAACCAAAGTTGAATCACTGAAGATATCGAGGGTCTTAATTCGTAAATTAATCGCCTCCTCAATCCCCATTATACACGCTTCGTACTCTGCCTCATTGTTGGTGCATTCAAATGTCAACCGGGAAGTGAAAGGCATGTGAAATCCTTCTGGTGTGATAATGATGACACCAACCTTGCTATCATTCATGTTAACAGCCCCATCAAACATTAGACTCCATTTAGATTCAGGTTCTGGCCCCTCCTCCGGGAGTGGTTCTTCACAATCTTTTGATCTGAGGAACATGATGTCTTCATCTGGGAACTCAAATCTCATTGGCTGATAGTCATCAATGGGTTGCTGGGCCATATAATCTGATAATACGCTTCCATTGATAGCTTTATAAGAAGTATATTGGATGTCGTATTCAGTCAAGACCATCTGCCAACGGGCAACCCTTCCGGTCAAATGTTGTTTCTCGAAGATGTACTTGATAGGATCCATCTTGGATATCAGTAAGGTCGTATGAGTAAGCATGTATTGCCTCAATCACTTAGCATCCCATGTCAATGTGTAACATGTATTTTCATGCATTGAGTACCCGGACTCATAATCTGTGAATTTCTTGCTCAGGTAGTAGATGGTGTGCTATTTCCTACCCGCCTCATCATGTTGACCGAGAATGCAACCCATTGATCCTTCAAGTACTGTAAGGTACATAATCAGAGACCTCCCCGGAACCGGAGGCATGAAGATTGGAGGTTCTTATAAATACTCTTTGATTCTGACGAAAGTCAATTGACAGTCATCGTTCCACCTGACGGCCTGATTCTTTCTCAAGATCTTGAATATTGGTTCACACGTAGTTGTTAAGTGAGATATGAACCCTACTCTCTTATGTTATAGCCACGATTAACCCTGGTTAGTCAAGAGAAGAACGTCATTTGGATGGATTTTATTTAAATTTACAATGTAGATATTTTCACTTCTTATTAAGTTTTTAGTGCAACCTAAGATGCGATAATGAATTAGGTTTGCTAAATTTTTCTCATTTTTGTGATAAGTTCCTTAACTTGTTAAGATGTCAGAAGTGATAATAATAATGTTACTTATGAAGAAAGTAAAAATACATAATTTAAAATGCACAAAATAAATAGAACATAAGGATTTATACAATTTCCCCTTACCAACTTAAGGGTATGTCTTGTCATTTTATTCCCTTAGAGGATTTTCCACCAGGTTTATATTCTTGTACAAGTCTCACACTAATAACTCTTTACAACCTTCTAACACATATAATTAGAAATAATACTAATTTCTTAACCTTAAACTTTTCACTACAACCCATACTTTGTAAACACTTTTGAAGATGTTTTGGTTGTTGGATTGAAATTCCAAATTAACAGTTGTAATATTGGACTTCTCTTTCTTATATTAAAATTCAAAAAAATATAACTTGAATGCTCAGAATTCGTATTGAAAATTTTAAGATATGTGAAAGTATGCAAAGTTTCAAAAACTTGATATATGAATGAACATTTTAAAAGAATTTTTGAATTGTATAAAATTAAATTAAAAGAGGTAGTTTATCTTTATGGTGTATAGGGCCTTATATACACCCTTAAAAACCTTAATGAATGGAAGCATAAGTTTGAAAAGGTTCCATGAATCTTTTCCATTAAAAGCAATGATGTTGTTTAGTGAAAAATTGCATTCCTTCATGTGGTACTCTATTATAATAAGGGTGTAGTTTATTACTACTGGTGCAGTAAAGTGGCAAGCAAAAGTTAAGTTTGGGAGAATTTCGGGGTTTATCGTGTCCATAAGGATCAGTGCAAGGGAAAGAATGTTGTTCAATGATCTCTAAGTTTCTAATATTGTTGTGATAAGTTGGTTGATAGATTCAAGGTATAATATATAAAAGCAAAAAAGAATAAAGACGGAAAATATAAAGTAAGGACTTAAAATAAATGGAGTCTTGTTGGGATCGGGATTTCATCAATCGATAACATATGCACTCTTTTTATCAGTTAAACACTAAGTAATCATTCGTCTAATACCATCATGTATCACCCAAAACAGAGGTTATATCTATCGCAATGTCGAGAGAACAATTGTATTATCTCATTGTTGATGTCTCACGCAACTCAACAACACAAAGCATTAAGAATTGATACTCCTGCAAATGTTAAATCTAAATCTATGTCTAGAGTCTAAAACCTAACAGATATTCATCATAGATCTAGATCTAAAGAGTATATGTCTATAGTGGTTCAAATCAATGTATAAACAAGTAAACAAAGATAACATCCATATCAGATAAATGATTGATTCATATAAAACACCATGATCAATACATACATACGATTAACCCTTTTAACATGCATTCCACTAATTTTATAAGTATGTGAACATAGTTCTTCATCTCTATTATCATGCATCCTCAAATATCGTTCGGGTCAAAAACATTATTATGGTTTTTACCGTATTAGAAGAAATATCAGAATAAATACATAAGGTATTGAAAGATTACATCTTACCACAACAAGATATTGAAGCACTTACTCAAAGATCAAGCTCTGAGTTGCTTCAATTTGTGCTTCTCCCTTTTAGGGTTTGTGGTTCTCTCTCTAAGATATCTATGGAATGAAGAGAGATAATGTTCTATTATGAAAATATATATTATCTTTCTAAAAACAAGAAAAATACTTAAATAGTATTACAAAAATTGTCTTGTTCGCACTGTGAAGTATGCTATTAGGCACATAAAGTGCCTCTGAACAGTTAAATTGTCACTAAAGAAATATCTGAACTTGCATTGCGAGCCCATTCTTCATAATGCGAACTTATTCACTCCAGCTTTGCACATCAAACTTACAGCTAAATACCTACTGCCATCCAAAAGTCCCAGCTCGCCTTGACATCGCCTTGGCTTTGTTTCTTATTCGCAATTCAAACATGCTTAATCTTTTCTTCTTTCCTTTGGCTTCCTCTTCCATTCTTTTGTGTCTTGTTCTATGATGTTTTATGCCTATTTCGTGCACAATAACACATGTATCAAGGAAACCAAAAGTAAATGCAATTCTATTGAAAATCCAAGCAAGAGCATGAAATAATTCAAAGAAAACATAATTAAAGAGTTGAAAAATGCAAATAAAGATGGTTCAAAAGAAGTCATATTTGGCATTCAACAATTACCACATCTCAAAGTTTCAAAATATTCAGAATTTTAACTTGGTCATCGATTACCACAATGGTGTAATCAATTACCATAGTTTATTTTATAAAAAAATATAATATTTGGCGGCTTAGCTTCAATGGTATTTATGTATTATGTTTAATAACTTTATAGATGAAGTTTGAAAGGTACTTATAAGCAATCAAAGTGATATATAATGAATTGCAATGTGTAACTTTAATATTTATGATAATTCCAATTTTACTATTTGATTTCCAATTATTAAACTTTTGTGATATTTTGGATCGAACTCTAGTATCGACAGGGATTACTTTATGTTTCGATAGAGTTGTGCATCATGTATTTGAAATATGTTCAAACATGCAAGAGTAAAAGATGTGCATGCTTTATTTGAAGCATGTTCTAGCATGCAATTTTATAAGTTAGATTATTGGTTAAGTTAACTTAGTGTTTAAGTTAGCTTAGTGCTTAAGTTAACTTGTATTCTATAAATAGGATGCTCTCGCAGGTTCTCGATTGAGGGTTAATCGTTGGTTGTTATTATTCACTTGTAACCTTTTATCCTAATTAGGAAAATGAATAGAAAAACGATTTTAACTAATTATTTTTCTTCTTCTTCTTCCCTCTTCTATCTATTTCTTAAAACTAAAAGGATTTCTTTTGTTTGTTCAAGAAACTCAATCTTTCTCATAATTTTATTTGTTCCTGGTGCAGTGTCTGTCACAATAAACTGGTACAGGGAGCGTGGATAAATATGCCATCAACGTAGTATGATATTGAGAAATTCACCAAAGTAAATGATTTCGGTTTATGGCGCATGAGGATGCAAGCTCTACTGGCTTAGCAAGGTTTGTTAGAAGCGTTAAAAGATCAGAGAAGATAGATGCTCCCATAAAGGAGAAGGAAAAGACGACAATGGTGGAAAAGTCTACAATGCAATCATCTTGAGCCTCGGTGATAAGTTTTTAAAGTAGGTTTCAAAAGAGAAAAATACAATGACTGTGTGGAGAAAACTTGAAGGTTTTTATTTGACTAGATCTTTGGTCAATCATCTCTAACTGAAGCAAGCTTTGTATTCATTCAATATGAGTGAAAAGATTCTTTATCACTTTCGTATTGGTGTGCCAAATCTTCCATGCATCTCACCCGGTCAAACTCAAGAGTTTAACAAGAGCACAATGACACACATGGGGTACCATTGTGATAATAATCTCAAGGCTTACTTTTATTACATGAAGGGGTCAAGTAAGGTTATTTACAACTATGACGATCTTGTTGAATTTTGTTTAGTTATTGTTGAAGAACAACAAGTGGAAGACCAATACCACCATGTACATATGGAAATGGTTGATACTCCCCTTGTTGGAAAACGTGCGTGTATAATTCTTGGTTGATACTCACCATGAACAACATGAAGATACACAAGGATGGGGTCAATGGCAATAAGATTCTTGGACCTAACATGTCACGACTTATGGTAACAACTCTGGAGTTGGCTTGAGTGGTGAAGAATCTACGATTATCACCCTGCTGGAAAATGTGTGTGTTGAGAAACATGAGCACCACCAAGAGGAGTCACGTAGGCATGATGCATTTGAAGTTTCTCAAGAGGAACACTTCAAATTGGTTCATGAACATATGAATGCCAAGACACCAACTTCAACAATTTTGCCATGCATGTTATTGAACAGTTTACCCCAAATCCTTCAAGACATGGCACTCATCCATCGTGCCACTCAAACTAACATCAATAAATTGATTGGTTTTGAAAATGAGAATCACCATCACTAAACGCAATTTTACAGGGAGATGAGTGATTTTTTAGATGCTAAGTATGGTAACCAAGATATGGCATGGTACTGGGGTAGGAGACCGGAACCTATGGGTAAAAATCAGCATAGTATGGGTCATATGCATTAGATTAGTTTCATTGTGGAACAAATCTCTTTTGCATGCATTCTATTTTCATGTCTTTTATAATTATGTTGTTCTATTATGACTTTATTATGATGAATTTGTAATTAATTTCATATCTTTTGTCTAAAATGAATGTTTATTTATGTTTATACATTTTTCACCTTGATGTAATTCCATGTGAGTGCACGTTATCATTGAACCTTTTATCTTTACAACACCTCTGAGTGATTTATATGTTATTATGAATTTTCCATGATACTTCTCACGTTTTTTTGCTTTGTCTCTTTTTGATATTTTCAAAAAGGGAGAAGTTCATGCAAGAACAAGGACTTAAGATGCAAATATTCAGGGGGAGTTATGATCAAGACGACAAATACTTTGTAAGTTTTTCCATCATAAAAAACGAGGAGTATGTGAGTGCACTATCCTCTTAAGAAATTTTTTTAATAATGTCAAACTAGGAAACTTAGTATTTGTGTACATTGGATCTTATTTTATATGTCTAGATGTGCATTTTCATATTATGACCCTTAAAATCAGGTTAGATGGGCTTTTATAAGTCAAAATTATGATTTTTCATGAAAAATAAGGTTATGGGACAATACATCCATTTTATGGGTCAATACACACTGAAGGTTCTTAAAAATAAAACCACTTCCTTCAATGTATAAATACATAAGTATATGTGAGTCGATACATAACCATCGTGGGTCGACTCATATTGGGTTGAAGTCGACACTAGTTGAAGCTTTGGCAAGCCAAACGGCTCTACCTTGTTAGGGCCGACTCCTAGGCTTTATGTATTGACTCACACTTATTTAGAGTCAATACATTATATTTTAATTTTTCAAAACTTTTAATTTTTTCTAAAATCTAATTTTTTTTGTTATTTCTATTTTATCATATTATTGAAACCAACAAACATATGAAGAATTTTCTCATCATCTTCAAACTTTTTTTATGCATACACACAACAATTACACATAATCATTATTGCTGAGTGTCATCTAGATCTAGATTGATAAGGTCCACTTTAGGATTGGTTTAATCAAATTGGGTTGAGTATACTTTGGGAGTTTCATTGATAAAACCAGTTAGGTTTTTTGCTCCAAGATCAAGAGTGATTTGGGGGGTTTTGCACAAGGTTTCACAACGAGCATTCAACTGAGTGAAAACTTTAAAGAATGGGGTTTTGTCAAAGTAGTATTGGTAACTGGAGGATCGACTTGGAATATCTGTTCACTTGATCTTGCTTAAGATCAAAGGAATAGAAGAATATAGGATCAACATCAAACTTAGGGTTTGGAGGATCTAGGTTACTACTTTTTCTTTTGTATACAACATTTTCAAAGGTTAATTGAATATCTCAATTCCATTATGAATTGGGGCCAGGCATACACATAGTGAGAACAATTAGGGAAATGCCTAAACAAGTCTCTCTCTCTCTCTCTCTCTCTCTCTCTCTCTCTTTCTCTCTCTATCTCTCTCAACAATTTGATAATTTATTTAGTGTGAAATTACATATACTAAATATTATGTTTGTGTTGAAGTATTTCACATTGTTTTGTAAGATAATTGCAATCTAAACAATTGCCAATGGTTTTTCATATCATTAAAACAAAGGAAAATCAGCTTGGTGTTTATTGCACGCCAAGTGTTTGATAAATTGTCTTAATCAATTTTAGTTATCTATTTCATTGGAAACTGATTATCATAATGTGACAAAGTTCAAACATTATTTTGAAAAACATATTGATTTGGTTTCTCATCATTGTAAAACGTTTTGCTACGTTTTAATACACATATATAATTCTAACGATAATGGTTCAAGATAGACGAGTGTCGATCCGGAATTGCTTTCTCTTATCATAGTGAAGTTAGCGCAAATATATCTGAGCACATCACACACTCAATGGTACAACAGAGTCCCCACATAATTTTATTCATTCCAAAAGGAAGGGGAAAATATCTACAAAACCTAAGGGGAAGAGAAATAGGTAAGGGGGTCATTTATGCAAGGGGAAGGTATTAGCATCCCTCACATACGTCGTACTCGAGTGGAACCATTTTTCTTGTTCTTTGTTTGGAAGGGAGTTCTATCTAAAGGTTACTTACGGAAAGGGAAAGGAATGGAGATAAAGAGAATTCTCGCGGAGGATTGGGGCCCTCGTGTCTACGTATCCTCATAGTGCAATGAGGAAATTATAGCTCCATAGTTCAAAGAACTAAGGGAAAAGGAAAGAAGGGTTATGAAAGAAGGGTGTGAAAGAAGAGTGTTCGCCAAGATCTCGCAATCCTGTACGTACGTATCCTCATGGTGCAATGAGGAAGTCAGAGTTTCGTAGTTCATGGAACTAAGGATGAAAGCAAGTGGTGTCATAACCAAGAGTATGAATAAAGTGAAAGAATCAGTGTTTGAACCAAATAAGAGGTAGAGCTTGAAAGAGATAATAGAGTCGGTGTTTTAATCGAGAATCAGTTATTAACCAAGGAAATGAGATGTAGGGTTTGTTAACTAAGAACTGGTGATCAACCTAAGAATGAAAATTTGGTATTTTAACTAAGAATCAGTGATTAACCAGGGAAAAAAGAAGATGGTATTTTAACCGAGAATCGGTGATTAACCAGGGAAAAGGTATTTTAACCAAGAGGTGATTAACCCAAAAGAAAGAAGATGTTGGTATTTTAACTAAGAATCAGAGATTAACCAAGAGAGAAAGAGAAAGTGGTATCTTAACCGATAGACGGTGATTAACCAAAGGAAGGGTAGAAGATGGTCTTTTAAGCGAGAAACGATGATTAACCAAAGGAAGGGTAGAAGTTGGTATTTTAACCGAGAAACGATGATTGACCAAAGAAATGGTATTTTAACCAAGAAATGGTGATTAACCCAAAAAGAAATTGGTATTTTAACTGAGAAATAGTGATTAACCAAATGAAGGGTATTTTAACCAAGAAGTGGTGACTAACCCAAAAGGAAATTGGTATTTTAACTCAGAAATCGTGATTAACCAAAGGAATGGCATTTTAAGCAATAAGTGGTGATTAACCCAAATGAATATTTGTATTTTAACTGAGAATCGATGATTAACCAAGAAAAATAT
Organism: Lathyrus aphaca; assembly: GCA_963966055.1. Taxonomy (NCBI): domain Eukaryota; kingdom Viridiplantae; phylum Streptophyta; class Magnoliopsida; order Fabales; family Fabaceae; genus Lathyrus; species Lathyrus aphaca. The sequence goes on from OZ014521.1 coordinate 149,779,186, forward strand.
GTTTTAACCTGGAAGTGGTGATTAACCCCAAGAAATCGAAATAAGTGGTATTTTAACCGAGAATCAGTGATTAACCAAGAAAAGGAGAGGATGGTATTTTAACCGAGAATCTGTGATTAACCAAGGACATGATATTTTAACCAGTAAGTGGTGATTAACTCAAAAGACGAAATATATGGTATTTTAACCGAGAGTCAGTGATTAACCAAGGAAATGGTGTTTAACCAAGAAAAGGTGATTAACCCAAGGGAGATTGGTATTTAACGTTAGAGACGACAATTAACCAAAGAAAGGGTGTTTTAACCAAGAGAATGTGATTAACCCAAAAGAAAAGGAGATGAGAAACCAATATCCAAAGAGGATTGTGATTTGTCCAAGAATGAGCTTGTTATTGAATTTAGGTTTTGAAAAGAAGATTGTTTTGATTTGAATTGCATTAAAGTCTATGAGTGGAACTGAATATCTCAAACAAGCGAGTCAGGTGTCCCGTGTTCAAAATATTCAAAATGAACGCAAGAAAGTTTCATTCTCATTCTTTCTCCAATACTTAAGGCTCTTGGCTTACAATCTTAATCATATTTTAAAGTGTTGATTATAGCTCCTCTGTCAGTGTACTTGAATATATGCCTTATGTCTTCATGGTAGTGATGTTTGGAATTTGATTGTGTCTTGAGAATATGTGTCAAGTTGCATTTGAGATGACTGAGGTGAATAGGATTTGAAAAGTACTTGGTTGTGAAGCAAGTAAAGGGATTATCTTGTCAAGTGATGAGAATCATTTGACTAGATAAGAGGAAGCCAAACAGTGAATAAACTAGTTAATCAAATGGATTTTTGATTAACTTAGTTAAAAGGGAAACTCAAGAAGTTGAATAAAAATCTAAAATTTTAAGTTCATCTCCTAAGGGATCATGCATTTGTTCCTTTTAATTGGTTAGAAAAATTTGCACATTGATCATATTATAATAAGTTTGATTAAGGAATTAATTAATTCTAAAAACACAAGATAAATTTCTTTGATCACTTTTAGGATTGAATTAACCATCTAAAATTAACACTTAAAAGTAACAACAATCATCATGTAATATCAACATACAATCAAATGAAATTGAAGAACAAAGTAAAAAGAATAAAACAAAAAAAGTGGCCAGGGGTGTGTGTGGCATGGTGATATGCAGTAAGCAATGTATTGAAAGTTCAAAGCCCAGACCAAGTCACAAAAATAATGCAAGTATTAAAAAAGACCATTTCTTATTCATCCCTTAATTCTCTTAGGCAACGAACATTTTCTGAAAATATCCTTGTTTTTTAAGATATATCTCTGGAAACACTTTTTTTATTCAAAGTTGTTTTTTTCCAGAGACAATTCTCCGGAAGCATTATAAAACACGTATTTTATTTATTTTTGAGTCAGATTTCTAAATTTATAATAATAAATTATTTCCATAGATGAAAAATTGACTCAATGCTAATCATTTGTCCATTTATAATATGAATATTGTCTCATAACATCTTTTAATTAAATCGAGAATATATTACATATTATTTGTTTATTTAGATTCAAGATGTTATGTATCTGTAGATAAATTAGACAATTTTTTTTTTTTGAATATGAAATTCGATGAGATTAATTTTTTTTTGGTGCTTTTTTGAATAAATTCTACTTGTTCAGCTATCGTTTATATTTTATGCTCTCTATCTTTTTAATTTTTTTTATTTTTTATCCATTTGTATTTATACAAAAAGTATATATTGATAAAGAATGATCAATGATTATTCTTTGTAAGGAATGATCAATGATTGTTTATGTATATAATTTTAATATTAAAATTTTATTAATATTGTATGTGCACGATCTATCTCATCGCATCCTTATTCGAACTTCATAGACCTTAATTTGCTTTCAATATATCTAGTGCATTAATATATATAAAGTATATGCTATAAATGCACAGTACTACTACTAATCTTATATTACCACAAAGTGACATATTGCTTACGACATTATTATATAACCAAACATTTTCCAAATAATGCAATTTACTTCAATTATTCTATGGTGGGAGCTGACACGTTCCTTTTGTTTTCTCTTTTTTCCTTTCAAATTCCTAAGGCCACATACATTCTTCTCATTTTCTTTTCACTACTTTTGAAATTAAGAGAATAATAATTGATTAAGCAACTTTTGATAACAGAACCTTATCTTATTGATCTAATAAAAATAGCATGAGGGTCCCTTTGACATCATTCTGGAATCTCCTTTCCTTGTTTTGGAATATATTAAAGTGAAAAAGGGTTTTAAGTACAAAGAGAAAAGTACTTCCATATTTCTTCTTTACTTGTTTTTCACACATTAGGGTTTGGGCCACATATACTACAAATATTCCTTTCTTTGAGTATCAACAAAGTCTGCCACTAAACAAATGCATATTTTTCAAGATAGAGCATATTTTTATTCTTGCAGAGAGAAAATAACCAGACATTTCAACCCCCGTGCACTTCCTGGTCCTACCAAGTTATACCGTCTGTGAGAAAAAGTTATCTCATGAATAGTGTGTGTGTGTGTGTGTGATGGATTGAGTTGGAAAAAACCAAGGCTCTTGTGTAACAATAAATATGGAACTGTTGTTATATATAGAACCAATAGGTTATTTGTTAAAGGCATGATTTAGGTTACAAATCACATAGTCCTAAAACTCAAGAAACAAAGCATTTTAAAATCAATCTTAGGCAATGTTAGTGAGAGAGATTTAGTTGAACTATCTAAACAAAATTTGTTAGCTAGTGATAAATTGGAGAAATTAGAATTTTGAAGATAATTGCATATCAAAATATATATATATATATATATATATATATATATATATATATATATATATATATATATATATATATATATATATATATATATATGTGGAGTTGCCATGCATATTCTAGCAAATCTTTTGAGTTTGTTCACTCGGATCTTTGATCTTTGAAGTCCGATTAGAGTAAATACAGTTTGAGTGGTTTTTATTTTCTCACTATGATCGGTAATTCCAATAAAAAAAATAAGCTCTAAATTTATAGCATATTTGATCAACAAATGTACATCAACATAAATAATATTCCAGACACAAATATAGGTTTAGAGTGGGAAATCAAGTTACCATTCAAGGTTTTTTAAGTTTTGGTATTATTGAAATTATGTTCTTGATGGAAGAAATGTGAGATATAATGGTGAGATAATTGATCCAACTTGTTAAACTGGTAAGATAATGTAGAAATCAATAAAATAACATAAGAGATTAATAATGCAATTCGATTAAACCACACCTCTGTTTGAATAAAACTCTACTCAATAAAGGAAATTCACTACTTCGAATTAGTTCAATTAATCTTATAGAAATATCAACCCGTCTCTTCCTAATCCTATTGACTTTCTATTTAGGATTCCCCCTAAATATAAGACATTTCTTACTTTCTCTCAATCACTAATCTCTATTGATCAACTTCAATAACAACTTTATTAATTATTGAATTTACTACTCAACTAAGACACAAACCAACAACTATGTCAAATTACTGAAATATAGAGTGGTATACACAAATAGATTCAACACTAATACAACATTAGCATGGAATACAAGAAAAAACATAATAAAAAAAACTCTAGCCACAAATAACTTAATCTTGTGAACAAAACTCTTATCAGAGCATGAGAATTGAGTCTCCTTATATAGTAATGTATTCTGGATTTTTTTCTCTCCTTGGATATCTGAATTAAATTTGTCCAGAATAATAGTTGAATCAATTGGATTTGATTTGCTTCATAAATTTCTCCAACAAAATATGTGATTTTTTATATTTCAAATTCAATTTAAATCTCCATTTAAATTTGATTTGATCTTCAATAGCTATCAAACAAAGAAAACAAATATTTCTAAATAATCTGCAACAAGTCTGATTGAATCTCAATCAATAATTTTTCATCTAACAACATACATCATGGCTTGCTGACCAGGGTCAGATGTTGCATTGCACACATGCTAAATCATTGTGTTTCACACGTTGTGTCAAGACATCCACATTAACTCTTCTTCAAAAAATATAAATCTTCTTTATAAAGTGAATCTTGGATTAGAGAATTCTAACCCAAATTTAAAATACCATTTGTTTGTTGACAGAGATCAGATGTTGCAACACACATGTTGGAACATTGTGTTTCACATGTGTTCCTTCTACTCCACAAACAACTTGAACTTACTCGATGTTGTTTTGCATAATACAGACAATCTAAAAGGAACAAAAATCTACCATTTTGGAAGGAAAAAAATTCTAAAACAATTGTTCAAGCCGAAACACATTTGAGTATCAAAGATATCTCATACTCATACCAAACATCAGCATCATTAGATTATACATCAGTAGCGACAACACATATCAGATATGTAGCATAGAAGTTGTTACACATCAGTAAGTTGACACACAAATATGCTCCCAAAATGTTAACATGCAATCATTCATGATAGGTTAGTCATACATGTGTAAGAACAAGAGTTGTCATTGCATTTCATCTCTATGTTTTGATGATAACGATGAAGTATTTGTGAAAGAATAATTTTATGTTATAATGTTTGGTATTGTATAGATCATGTTATAAAGCAATCAGATAAAAAACATAATCAGAATGTGCATTAAAGATTATATGTGAGTTACTATATGTAACATAAGTTATAAGCATGTTGAAGGAGTAATTATGCTTTTGTATCTTATCACAATCAGAAAGATCCAAGGATGTCTGATATTGCTATTGCAATGCTCTTGTGAATTTTGTTTTGAGAGTGATTCTGATTCTGAAGCTAGCGAAGCTTCTGAAGTTATAATCTTCTGAAGAACTAAGTGTTGAAGACTTTGATGACTTGAAGTTATGAAGAGTGAAGGTTCTGAACACCAAGTGCAAAAAGACTCTGAAGACTTAAGAGTTCTGAAGATTAAGGTTCTGAAGACCAAGTGTTGATGACTCTGAAGACAAAGTTCTGAGTGAACAAGGTTCTGAAGACTCTGAAGACTTGAAGTTCTGAAGATCAAGGGTTCCAAACACAAGTGTTGAAGTTCTGAAGACTGGAGACTTGAGATCCTGAAGATCCAACTATCATGTCTCTACACAGTACGAAAATGCTTTATCTCACTACCTCTCCACTAACCTTAAATTGTGGAGAAAGGACAAATGTGGCAGTACTATTTTCTTCCTTTTATAACAACATTTCTCAGTAGACAGCTGCTTTCCAACGACTCTATTTTGCTTGGCTATAAAAGGAAAGGATCACATGCTTATATGATGTTGTTTGGTGTGTTGTCTGCTGCTGTTGTTCAGCAACCAAAACATGTCCATGTTGTTAGCATGAAACCATGTTGTCCCGATGGATCTTGAATCATATTGTTGATGTTTTCATACAATCACATGAGGTTAGTGATTACAAGATAACAATGGTACAAACCATGAAGTGCTCAAATGAATATGCAGCCCAATCCCGATATTGGTATTGGACAATTTTTTTAAGCAACCTGCTTATGTAGTAGTTGCAGATTCACATGTGCTTAATTTCATATGATGCAAAATACTTGTTAAGTCACAGATGAAATAAGAATATGATCATGGATGCTCCAATTACAAATCCACAACATGAATGTTGTGTCCTGAAGTGACCATTGGATTGATTAGAACAAGGGTTGTTATCTAGATTGTTCTAATATGAATCAAGATATATAAGTCCTTCTGTGTGCTCATCAAAGATCAAATGAGCTTTCAGAAGCTTATGAATAAGAAGACTTCAACAACTCAAGTGCTTAGGGTTATTTTCCGGAGAAGCAACTTTAAGAAGTAGAAGAATAAGAAGAAGACCACACATTTGTGCTACAATACAATGTATTATCTTAGTGTGTATTAGAATCTTCTGATGTACTTAATTGTGTTTACAAATGCTTATGTAAGAAGAAAACAATTGTAAACGTTACCCACAATCCCTAAAGGACCGAGTGAAGTCCAAAATTTTAGGAGGCTCAAGAGTTAGCAGTTTGATGCTTTCTCAGAACTAAGTGTTCTTGTGATTGCTCAAGGTCTAATGTTCTAGTGCTGCTCGGAACTATGTGTTATGATGCTGTAATTCGCATCAGCTAGTAACGCCAAAGATGTATGTCATTTTAGTTGGTTATGAAGTTAGTCACGACAGGTAGCCACACAAGGAAGTCGCAATTACGGTTGTGTAGTTAGTCACCATAGGTAGCCACACAGGGAAGTTGCAACATTTGTTGTGCAGTTAGTCACGGCATGTAGCCGCGCAAGGAAGTCGCGTGTCTATGCGCAGTTAGTCACAACAGTTGGTCACGCACTGTAATCAAGTTTTGGTTATAGTGAATTAAATCCTTCTCTAAGGAAAATCACCTTGCGGGGGGAATGGACTAGCTTAAGGGTTTCTCAAGTGAACCATGATATATCGTGTGTTCTTTACTTTTGCTTATGATTTACTTTAATGTTTATGCTTCTGCAACACAACTGAAAGCATCACTTAACACAACAACGTTAAGAGACAAATATTTGTCAAGAGTGAAAACCCCAATTCAAACCCTCTTTTCTTGTGTTTTTCTCACACCTTCAGCATGCACACACAATTAATAATTAATAGCTACTACTAACACCCATAGATATCAGTACACAATATCACATAAGGTTGAGGTCCAAATGCTTCAACATGTATGCATCCAGAAAACATGCCACATCAGCAAGTGTCAATAATACCAATCAATATTAAACATAGTATGATATATCAGGGCGAAAATAGAAGCTCATTCACCACAAAGTTAGTAATCAAGTCAGTAGTTACACCACCCCATTAGAAGTATGCACGCTAAGATTCCCCACAACATAGTGTTTTCCATTTTCCCTATAAAAATAAGTCAACCAAAGAGGCATCAATATCCCCCTTTGGCTATTTTTTAAGAAAACCATTGATTAAACACTTCTTCGAGATTTCACCAAATACTTTTTCGAGATTGCACAACAGCTAGTGATGAAGAAACACATTATCAAAGAAGTGGGAACTTTTATTTTTCTTTGAACAAGCTTCAGGATCCAGAACAAAAGCATAGATCAATAGCACAAGACTACAATCAACAAAGTACAACTAATAATATTTTACAATGGTTCCTGAGCTCATCCCTTTCAAAAGGTTTGTCGTTTCGAGATCATCCTGGTATAAAATATCACTTGGTTTCTTAATTTGTACTTTGTAAAAGCTCACTAGGTTCAAGATTAGTCAGGTTAACATCCCAATTTGATTCATGGTAGCCCATGTATAACTTCGGTTTTCTTAAAGGACAACCAACTCAAAACTCTAGCTTAGTTTGAAATCAACTTATGCAAAATCTCGGTTTGGCTTAAAGTCTAACCGTTTCAAACTCTGTTTATTTTTTTGGCGTGAAGACTATTCGCTTCATTTCTCGGTTTGTTGTTTGGTTTGAAGTTAGTATGAAACTTTATTTCCTTGTATAAAGGGGTTCATCTGTCCAACCTTCTAAAAGCTCTCAAGCATTATTGGATACTCTCAAGATCAATTCTTAGGGAGAGAAGTAAGTCATTTTATTAATACTGGACCTCTATAAATATTTGGTGATATCCTTATTCCCTTAACTCCTTTGTTTTCTACTTAATTTTAATTGCATATTCAAACTTTTTCTTATAAAATGATTTCAAACTCTTATTTAGAAAATAATTTTATTTTAAACTATTATTTTTCAAACCTCCATAATTCACCCTCATCTTATGTATAGAGTCACGTGTTTAACAACTTAACTTATTGAACTTACTATTTTTAGCATTGTTTAATCTCATCTTATCTCTACTTATCCAAATTTGGTGAATCGTGTGAGGCAACACTACAAAAATCATATATTTGACTTTGGGATATCAACCTAAGTTTATCATGTGAAATAAGTCTATAGTTGCTTTTGGCAACACTGAGATAGTCAACTTCCTAGTAATTTCCTTCCAAATGACATCTGCAAAATGACACTCAAAGTTTTGTTTGTATTTAGGTCTCCATGTTGCACATTGCAACAATATTGCAACCCCTTTTTTCTAAGGTTTTTATCATAAGGTATCTTTATGTGAATGAGTCATTGAACCATATGAATGAAGAAGAAAGCGGTATGAAAGTTTTCCAAATAATTTGTCCATTCCAAGGTATTATGATCCATAAAAAGATGCATGTGAACTTTTTTCATTGTTATTTGACCATTTATCGAATGAATCCATACTAACTTGTCCTCAAGATGACCCTTAGAAATCTAAATGTGGTTATTATTTGATGAATTATCCAATATACTTTAGTAAAAAAAAGTTTGTTTCTTGCTTGTATAGGTATGTCCAGAAGCTCACGTAGTGGTTATCCCAACCATTTTTCATTCTAACAGTTGATATTATTCCTTATGCCAATTATCCATTTGGTGTTATCTGTAACACCTTACTATCCCCATTAATAAAGTAAGTAAAATAAGTTTACGAAAATATCAGAGTATACACGTAGGATGGCACATCTCATAAAATACCATGAAGTCTCAATTCACTTCAATCAATTTAGTACTTAGAAAATGATTTAAACAGCGGAATATTCATTAATATACTTCTCTAGCACTAAGGCCTAAACAACAAAAGGTTCCACAAAATAACTGGTCCAATACAATTCTGAAAATAAGATACGTAACAAAATAAAGCAAGTAAAACATAACAAATTTGTACATCCCGTGTTACGTATCAGGACGAATCCTAAGATTTGATCAAGCAACACAAACTCCAAGCACTACTCAGGTACCTGATTATCTATACTTCCCAAGGAGCATAGACACAACAAAAAAAAAGGGTGAGAATTACATTCAATAATTAAACGGTGAAAAATACATGTTAAGGATTAGTAATTCACATAATTCATGCCAATCATGCTATCACAGTTCATACACAATGTCACAACACATTTATCACGCTCAATTCACATCTAATATATATATATATATATATATATATATATATATATATATATATATATATATATATATATATATATATATATATATATATATATATATATATAATGTGACTCACTGACATGACACGATGCATGTGGTACAATAAAAAATCATACGGTTTATTCGTTGAACTCGATTCCCATCGGAATCTGGATAAGTCGTATATGTTCCTCTGAACCACAACTTATCTCCATCACAACTCCCACATGGAGTCCGGACGAGACTAGGCACCCATCATAGGTTCCCACCTAGCTCATCTTCACAAGACATATCATGAATGCATGACATACAATTATGCACAATATATAATCATTCATGCATAATTCACAATCCTCATTGATCACATGTGACCCATATAATCACCATAATTCCCTCTAGAATTACTAATCATGCACCAATACAGTTATCACATACAACAACCACACACCTTGTGACATTAATTAATAATTATTGAAATAATCCATTCAAAACCACAGTTTGCCATTTTTCCTATCAATACTAGATTCATTGAGTCCAATTATGTCCCACTAATCCAAAGTTTCAAGAGAAATTACGTCAGACGCAAAATCGGGAAAGGAATCGCTAAAACGGAAAAATTATGCACCTACGTTGACCATGCGCGTAATGCCTTATGTGTTATACGTATTTCCCAAGTCGTGTTCCCACATACCTGCGTACCATGCGCGTAATGCCCCCTCTGCGTTACACGTAAAGCCCCCTGGAGTGCCCACCATACACGTAATGCCCCATGTGTTACGCGTAATGCCCAACCTGTAGTCAAAATCCAGATTTTTGCACTAGAATGATTCCTCATACTCTTGTGCACTTTCAAGGCCTCTAATTCATATCCAAAACAATTTCTATACCATTTTATTTTTCCTAATTCCATTCTACTCAATTAACCTATTATTTTCCAATGATTTTACTCATCAATTAACTCTTAATTTCATCATCTCCTAACATACATAATTTTTCAGATATGTTTTTATGGTAAAAACAGCAACAATTCACTTCATACTGAATTCAAGACAAAATTATTACAATAGATACACCTCATATCAGTATCATCAAGATGAACACGAATTTCATAGCATCACATATGAAACTGAATCAAGGAATATACCAATAACAAAAAATAGTACGAAAATACTAAGAGGGAAAGGAACCCTCACTACCATCTCTCATGTTAGATTCATCATTATTGAATTCATTCTCCCCTTTACCTTAATTCTGATCTGATTCTGCGAAAATTGATGGAAGAATCTCTTGCCCTGGCTCTCTCTGGTTCGTTCTCTTCTCTTTACGTGATAACAATTATTTTCTAAATACCATCTTAATCTCTCCCTCTCTCTCTAATTTATTGTATTCCTCTTAATTAGTTCTTAATGATAATAATAATGTTCTGGGTTGGACCTCTAAGGCAGTGTCAGGCAGAAGCCCAATTAGTCAGACAGAGGCCCAGACCGTCGGACATGACCCACGATTCACTAATCCATACGTAGGGAGACAGCTTATCCCTCACGTGTGCCATGTCACCCAATTGTCCTTCAATATCTCCTGAATTAGAGGGATGGTTGGACCAAGTGAAATACCACGTGATAGGTCTTACTTGCTCATACGCATTCATTGGCAGTTCTTCCTTGGGCCTCGCTGACCCAACCCAAGTAGGGACCTTGCCCCAGCGCTAGGGGCACACTATAAATACCCTCTTTCACTAGAGGGTCAGGTAATCTAAACTATTATTCTCTTCTACCTCTACTATACTTGCAACCTCACTTTGGCATCAAAGTGCCTTGCAGCTACACCCCTTCCAACCCAATGTTGTAATTGTTGATCAACATACAGAAGGTCCTTCTGATCAGGTCAGATCAGTGGCGTCATCTGTGGGAATCTAAGTTCTCCCCATCTTCCATAACAAAATATCAAAGCTTCAATTCACCTTTCACCCTTCCAGCATGACCAGCGAACACGGTGATAACCATGCCCTCGGCCTCGTCGACTACAACAGGGCAGAAGATGATCAACATGTCATTCACAAATCTAACCCAAGGGACGGACATCCTTCCACCCCGTCGCTTGAGCCTGAGAACAATGTTGTTCCTCAACCTCAGCCAGCAGCTGCCTTTCAACCTATCCTGGTACCAGTTGAAAGGGACACCACCATGATAGCCATGGTGAACGCACTCAACCAGACCAACTTCATGCTCTTTCAACAGCATGATAGAACCATGGCACTGGAGACAGAGCGCCAGACTGATCATCCTCGACATGGACGTGGGTCTCAGCCTGAGAGACGCCATCCAGAGGCAGCCAAGAAGCAGGGATGCTCACCTCCTTGTTGAGGACGACGCTCCCCCGAACCAAAGAAAAACAAATCCATGGGACCTCCCGAGCGATTCAACGACCAGCCGAGGACTTCCCCTCGACGTGATTAGAGTCCCAGAAACAAGGACTACTCCCTGTTGAGGAGTGATGAAGATGGCCCCCGCTTCCCTCTTTCTCGGGCTATTATGGAGGCACCACTCCCGGCGAGCATGCAGAAACCCCTGAACCTGGCAACCTACGATGGGAAAACTGACATTGATGACCATGTCGACAATATTAATGTTATGCTCGACTACTGCAACGACATTAGCGGGAATGTCAAATGCAGGTTATTCTCGACAACCCTCAGGAAAGGAGCCATGGCATGGTATAAAATACTGGCCCCTGAATCTATCACATCCTGGAGGAGCATGAGGTCGGTGTTCAAGAGGTACTTTACAGCCTCTCGACGCCACCCAAAGACTGAAGTAACCCTTGAAGCCATTGTACAAGGGAAAAATGAAACGTTGCACTCATACATCGAGCAATTTAAACAAGAATCTGTCGAGGTGGATACGACCAATTACATGAAAAAGTATATCCTCGAGAAAGGGCTCCTCCCCATAAGCGAACTCAGCAGAGCTTTCGGGATCGAGCCACCTCGCTCCCTCGATGAGCTCCTGCACAAAGCTCAAGCGTATATCAGATACAAGGAGAAGAAAATCTCCCACAATGTCTGAAGCAACCGTGATCAAGATGATACCAAGAGCTCCAATCACGAAGACTACACCGCCCCTCGCCGCAGTGGGGAGAGGCAAAGAGATGACAAACCTCGTGAGGTCCGCGAAGGAAGAGGACCAGCGGGGCATTTATTCGAGTATACGTTGCTGACTGCTCCCCGCGAGTGCATCCTCTCTGAATGCATCAACTCCGAGTTCAAACAGGGCAGGGTAAGGTTCCCCAAACCTACGACACCCAAGCCCCACACTGACAAGTCCAAGTACTTCCGCTTCCACATGAGCCACGGGCACGTGACTGGAGATTGCGTTCATCTGAAAGACGCAATCGAGATTCTGATTAACGAAGGCCATCTCAAGAAGTACACCAAAATAAATGATGCTCCCCGACACGAGGACCATAATACAAAGAGGAATCGCGAAGACACTCCATCCGAAGGGTCCCCCTTCCAAGTGGCCCTGTGCATATTGCGCCCTGAGGATTTCCACCCCCCAATGTCTACATGGGAGTACAACTCGCTGCACACAGTCTGTGGGAGAAGTTTCCCGCAGCCTTGGTCATCTCCGGGGGAGGAGTAAACAACGAGAACGCCACCATTTATGTGAAGAGAAAGTTCGACGAGCTTTTGCTAACCGCGCCTGAACAATTATCGACACTGACGAAGTATCGGGGAAAATCCAACCTTATATCCTTTTTCCTCGATGAACTACCGGGCGGTTCACCTAACTTGAGCATTCCCTTGCTGATAAGGGCGAAAATGGCACGTTTTTACGTCCGACACATTCTGGTCGACCAAGGCAGCTCAATAGACATTATGTACGCCCATTTGTTCAAGACCCTCAAACTGGACAAGACAAACTTATCCCCTTACGTTAGATCCAACCTACAAGGATTCAACGGAGTGACCACAAGACCGTGGGGATATGTGGAGCTACTCATTCTGTTTGGCGAGAATGAGACGACCAGAGAGGTTAAAGTCCAATTCCTGGTGATCAAGCTCCCCTCGCTGTATAACAACATCCTTGGGCGACCCACTCTGGTCAAGTTGACAGTTGTGCCCTCAAATGTCCACTTAAAGATGAATTACTACACCAAGCGGGGCCGCGTAGTCACGATTCATGACGACATTGTAGATGCCCGTAAATGTTACGATGTTGCGGTCAAAGGGCGGGCCATAATCAACACATCCAAAGGCAACAAGAAGCCAAGAACCGAGGAACGTCCACCTTCCCCACGAGTCAACTCCATCGACCTCGACAGCCGTCTCAGCGAAGATGGCACCGAAGAAAAGGACCCCATCAACGGGCAGACTATAACTCACCCAGTAAGCCCAATCCACGACAGCGAGTTCGAGCTTATCCCTCTGGGCAACAACCCCGACAGAACTGTGAAGATAGGTACCAGTCTATCACCAACGACAAAGAAGTAGCTCGAAACCTGCCTCAAGGATAACACAGACCTGTTGGCTTAGAATGCTGTTGAGATGCTCGGTCTCGACCCCAAGGTCACCTGCCATCAAACAGCGTAGGCGCAAGCAGTCTCTCGAGAAAGCGGAGGCTACCGAGCAGGCTGTAAAAGACCTCTTAGAAGCGAATTTTATTTCTAAAGCCCAGTACACAACCTGGCTCTCTAACGTAGTTCTTGTTAAGAAAAATAATGGAAAATGGCGAATGTGTGTTGATTATATTGATATCAATAGGGCATGTTCCAAAGATGATTTTCCCTTGTCTAACATAGATAAACCGGTCGATAACTCAGTAGGTTTTAAACTTTTGTCCTTCATGGACACATACAGCGGATATAACCAAATCCCCATGTCGGACACGGACAAGCGACACACGGCCTTCATGACCCCGATTGGCAATTGCTACTACAACGTTATGCCTTTCGGGCTGAAGAACATCAGTGTTACCTACTAGCGCATGATGAATAAGGTATTCCAAGGAGAGATCAGGGACATGCTCGAGGTGTACATGGAAGACATGATAGTGAAGTCACACGACGAGCTAGATCACGCCCGACGTCTCATAAAGGTCTTCGGGAAAGCGAGGAAGTGCAAAATGAGGTTCAACCCCGAAAAATGCACTCTCAGCGTTTGGGCAGGGAGATTCCTCGGCTTCTACCTCACCGAACAAGGGATCAAAGCCAACCCCGACAAATTTCAGGCGTTCTCAGAATTCCAAACCCCGAACTCGAAGAAATCCATTAAATCTCTCAACGGCATGCTCGCATCCTTCTCCCGTTTTGTCAAATCCACACAACACGCACTTCCATTCTTCAAGCTACTACGGAAGGAAGCCGCCTTTGAGTGGACCGAAGAGTGTGATCAGGAGTTGCTCCACCTTAAGAAGTCGCTCTCTGAACCACTAGTACTATCATGACCTCTGGAAAAAAATGTTATACCTATACCTGTCCTTAGCAACCGAGGCGGTCAGCGCTGCCCTCATCCGCGAAACAAACGACGGGAAAAAACCCATCTATTTCACGAGTAAAGCCCTGTAGGGCCCCGAGCTCAGATACCAGCAGATAGAGAATGTCTCATTGGCCCTGATAAACTCAACAAGAAGACTGTGACATTATTTCCTCGCCCATACAATCAAAGACCAGACAAATCAACCCATAAAGCAACTACTCAAATGACCTGATATGGTCGGTAGAATGTTGAAATGGTCATTAAAATTGTCAGAATTCGACATCCAATACGAAAGCCGGAAGGCCCTAAAAACGCAGGTCCTGGTTGACTTCGTGGCTGAGATGACGTATGCCCCAACCCCGACTAATGGTGCCCATAAATGGACGATTTTCGTCGACGGCGCCTCCAGCTCAACGGGAAGTGGTGCGGGAATTATCCTAAAAAATGAAGACGACATCCTAATTGAAGTATCACTATCACTGGCCTTCCCGGCTTCAAACAACCAAGCCGAATACGAAGCATTCCTGGAAGGTCTATGGCTAGCCGAAGACCTAGGGGAAAAGGAAGTGAAAATCTCCACTAATTCTCAGCCCGTAGCATCCCAAGTACGGGGAGAATATCAGGCTAAGAGCGACAACCTCATCGAATATCTAGCCTTAGTTAAATACAAACTAGAAAAATTGGACTCTTGGGAGGTTCAGCACGTCCCACGAGAGAACAACACCCGAGCAAATGTCTTATCAAAACTGGCGAGCACACAAAAGAAGAATGGAAAAAAATCTATGATCCAAGAAATCCATCCCCGACCTAGCATCGAGAAACCTTCCCCTCCACTCGAGGTGCAGGCCATCGAAGACGCTCATTGTTGGATGACTCCCATCCACACCTATCTCACGAGGGACAAACTCTCAGCAGATCCGAAGGAGGCATCTGCAATCAAAAGAAGGGCATGTTCGTACATCCTCCTCGAAGGTAAGCTCTACCGACAAGGTTTCTCCATCCCGTTATTCAAATGCATCGAGGAAGAGAAGGTCCCTGACACCCTGGGAGAAATTCATGGAGGAATCAACGCCTAACACTCCGGCGGAGAGTCATTGGCACGGAAGGCACTCCGAGCAGGCTATTATTGGCCGACGATACAGCACGACACGAAAGAGCGTCTCAAGAAGTGCGACAGATGTCAAAGACACGCAAACATGCACCTAGCTCCACCTAACGAGCTAAAAACACTTTCCTCCCCGTGGCCTTTCACGTGGTGGGGAATTGACATCCTCGGACCCTTCGTGACCGGCTCCTACCAAAACAAATATCTTATTGTCAGTTGACTACTTCACAAAATGGATCAAAGTTGAAGCCCTCACCAAAATCACAACACAAAATATATTATGTTTCTTCAAAAGGAACATCCTCGCCCACTTCGCATACCTCAAGTCCTTGTCACCGACAATGGAACATAATTCACGGATAGAAGGTTCCAAGATTTCGTCGCTAATATAGGCACAAAGCAACATTTTATGTCCGTTGAACATCCCTAAACTAACGGCCAAGCAGAGGCGGACAACAGGGTGATCCTACGAGGGTTAAAACACAAACTGGGTGAAGCGAAGAAGGCATGGGTCAAAGAGCTACACAGTGTACTTTGGGCCTACCGCACGACCCCACACTCAACAATCGGGAGACCCCATTCCGACTAACTTATGGGACTGAAGAAGTCATCCCAGTAGATATCCGGGAACCGTCGAGACAAACAGAAGCTCCCCTCGACGAGGAGCTGAACGACGAAGCCCTACGAGTAGAGTTTGACCTAGTCGAGGAAATTCGTTCTGAAGCAGCTCTATAAGAAGCTTCGCTAAAACAAAAGGTGGCTCTACGCCATGACGAAAAAGTCATTAAAAGGAAATTCCATGTTGATAGCCTCATCCTTCGACGAAACCAGAAGAATCTGCGAGAGGGCAAGTTGGTTGCAAACTGGGAAGGCCTGTACCAATGTCTGAGACAAAATAGATAACGGGGCCTACTACCTCGATAATTTACAAGAAGAAGAACTTGCTCGACCCTGGAATGCTGAAAAACTTAAGTAATACTACAGTGTATTCACAAAGACATGGAAGGTACGACAATGGCACTTCACTACTTATCAAAAGGAAGATCGAAATCCTTAGAAGACGGGCATGACCTCCCTCGACATTGGACACTTCGAACGAACTCCAGCGTCACAGTACCATGTCGGCAGGGCACCCAGCTCGCGATGGGAAGGCCCAAGCCACGAGATTAGGGCCTCGACAACGACCCTTATCCCGTTTTGCAGCAGACGTAAAACCTGCCACCTCGCCGGTTCCCTAAACTGAAGAGCCTACATAGTCGAGTAAACAAGTTTGTATCTCAATATTGAATCTAAAATAACTTAACAAAATAAACATTATATTATAAAGATGACCAAAAACTGGCCGGTGAAGGTACAAAGTAAAGGGCCAAGCCCAAGTTATAACTGGCACGCAGGCCAAACAAAGAGGTGGCACACAGGCCAGAAAAAACTATGGCACGCAGGCCAAACCTACTCATCTTCTCCCTCCTCCTCCGAGCCAGCAAATGGGCAGACAATTTCCCCATCAATCACCTTGTAGTTAAAGGTCTTCCCCATAGTCACAATCCTAGGGTTGACGACCTTGAGTTGGTCGGTAGCATTATCAAAACCTTCTTGAAAGGTCCCCACACAATCCACCTCGAGCTGCCTGATCCGAGCGATTAGGTTACCCTGACTTCGCATGGCCTGGTCCTCCTTGCTCTCCCCCTCAGCAGGGAGAGTCAACCCCTCCAACGCTGCAACCCTTAGACGGAGGCGCTCGTTCTCCACGACAGTCTCATTGAACCCAGCCTCCCGTTCCTTCAGTTTTTTGTTTTCTCCGACCAGGTTGTCCCACTCGACCTTAATCTCGGCCAACTCGATCTTCAACCGCTCCTGGAGTTTATATTCTTCTTTATAGTTGGAAAAGTACTTGTAGAGCTGGTCCTTTTCAGTTTTGGCAGCTCAGAGCGCCTTCTCCGCGTCCCTTAACTCCGACAATGAGCAAGTGTTGTCGGACAATACCAGGGTCGTTTCCATGACCCTGATCACCACAAAAACATCCTAGGACTGATTAGTCTGCCTGCTCGCCCTGTCCTGATCAAGTATTGCTTTGACCTCCGTAGGCGCCACCCCGACGAAACCTTCTGCACTAAAGACCTCACGCTCAAGGTTGCAGGAGAGGAGAAGAAAGCTTCGATTATCAGACAGCACCTGATTGGCTCGGTGGACCCTCAGTACGGGGGCGTTTGTGGGGGGAGAGTCATGCAACGTGATAGGACTATCATGCCTCGCCATCACTTATGGAGAATTACGGGTAGGACTGGGGGTCCCAGAGCCGCCGGCCACATCCTCTATGGCTACCTGTTGGATGCGACTTTTGCCCGATTTCTTCGACTGTTTGGCCGGGCCCGCACCCTTGTTGGCCAAATTTATCACGCGCTCCTTGAGTTTGGGCATAGCATCTGTGAAATAAACAACAAGTTAGTAGGATGATTTAAAAATAATAAAGCAAGAAAGAGTCGAGCATAAACTACCTAAAATTCGGAGAGCCTCCTCATCCGAATTACATTTGAGCATGACCCTAGTGTTAATCAGCCTAGCCTCTAAAATAGGTAGCCTGTCATCTCCCAAAAGCGGATTGTCTAATCGGTCCACACATGTTGCAAGATCAAAACTCCGAATGTAGGCCACCAAATTTCAGTAGGCTAACTTGTCCTCGGACCCCATATGCTCGGACTTCACTCTGTAATGGTCGGTCGATAATCTGAAATGATTTTCCCTCCATTCGAGAGGGATCTTCGACATCAGACGCTCGTTGCCCTTGGCGTCCCGCTGCATACTATAAATGTTGTCTAGGGCACGCACAATGATAGGCTTCACCGTATGCCACCTGTCTTTGAAGTTTCAGACAAAATCGTGGTAGGTTTAGAAGAGCCTCATCGGCTGTTAAAACGAAACCCAACTGTGGAGACCATGGCTGCCCGACCGCTGCAGATGGAAGACACAGAAGAAGAGGGGCAGTGTGCAACCGATTTGGAGGTATTGACATACCCGTTTGAACGCCCGAACAAACTATATGGCATTGGGGTGAAGTTGCAAGGGCGTCAGCTTAAGCCATCTGAAAACTCCCGCTTGAAAGTCGGTGAAAGGGAGTCGGATCCCCGCCTCTCGAAAAGTGAATTCGTACATAGGGAACCGCCTTCCCTGGAACGCTGAACAGATTCGTTGATCAGAAAGAGGAGTGTAACACTCCCAATTGTGAGATTCGTCGACAAAGCGCGACCCCATCTCCAACGGTTTGTCAACAACCCAAGAGATATCCCCGATCCCGGATGTAGACGGCGCACTTCTTTCAGCGGGACGTCCTTGATCCGCGTTACCTGAAAAGCAGAGGAAACAAGTGAATTCGACGTCACATAAAATTCACCCTTTCAACGCAGTTCAAGTGAAAGGGTGAGGGGGAAAGCACCCGACATACTCATCGCAACTCCGCAGGTGCCCGTGATATTCATATGAAACTACCCGGGGCATTCAACGGATGCCCGAGGAATTCAAATGATACACTAAGGTTTCACCTAGGACATTCAAAGAAAACACCAAAATTCCCTGGCATATTCATTCCAAAGGCCACGAAGTGCCCGAGAAATTCAAAGGAAACGCCTAAGTTTTCCCGACACATTCATAATGTGCTCGGGGCATTCATCCCAAATCCCTAAAAAACAACCTAAGAAGGGGACATTTTTTACCTACTCCAGCGAATAAGTCACCATTTTAACTAGAAAATCAAGCTTAAAAATACCAAGAAAAGGGATCACAAACGTTACCTAACATGATTCCAGCAATGTGACGACGGTGGCAACGACGGTGATGTTCTGGCAAAGGAAAGGATGCAAGTCCGGTGAAACTTTAGGGGAGATAAAAATGGGAAAAATGAAATGGTCCCATCACCCCTTTTTATAGAAGTAGCGTGAAGGGGACACTCCTAGGCAATCATTTCCTAGGCTACCTAGATTCCCTAGGGTGGCCAACATTTAATGTACCATAACGCAAGAAACGAAGCGACACGCATTAAATGCCATTAAGGGGAAAACGAAAAGGCAAGACACATCATCTTTGAGAATCCCAGAAGATGTCGGGCGCGCACTTCTGTTCTCGGGACCCCGAGGATATCGTGCGCCATCCAGCCAAGAAATCTTCCCCGATAAAGAATGGTGCGCGCAATGCTCCACCACTAGCTTAAGTGCACCTCGACTTCATTCGCCCCCATCCTTCGAGCTGCGTCGTTAACTCGACGAGGTGAATCCTTCCCTTCACCAACGAGCCCCCCGAGGATCGTCGAACACATTTCCCCCGACATTGTACACCTCACCATACATGCTTATACCCGACACACTCCCTCTTAATTCATCACTCCGCTCCGGAATTTCGATTTGGGGGGGCCCTGTTCTGGGCTGGGCCTCTAAGGCAGTGTCGGGCAGAAGCCCAATTAGTCGGATAGAGGCCCAGACCGTTGAGCAAGACCCGTGATTCACTAATCCATACATAGGGAGACATATTCTCCCCCACGTGTGCCACATCACCCAACCGTCCTCCATTATATCCTTAAATAGAGGGGGTGGTTGGACCAAGGGCAAGACCATGTGCTAGGTCTTACTTGCTCCTACGCATTCCTTGACAATTCTTCCATGGGCCTCGCTGACCCAGCCTAAGTAGGGACCTTGCCCCAACGCTGGGGGTACACTATAAATACCCTCATTCACTAGAGGGTCAGGTATTCTAAACTATTATTCTCTTCTACCTCTATTATACTTGTAATCTCACTTTGGCACGGAGTGCCTTGCAGCTACGCCCCCTCCAGTCCAAAGTCGTAATTGTTGATCAACATACGAAAGGTCCTTCTGATCAGGTCAGATCAAATAATAATAATAATAATAATGGTAATAATATTATTAATATTAATAATATATCTCATTCATTATTAGATAATTATCATTATTATATTATGCTAAGGTTTTATTCACACCAATCAATTAAGGTCAATTCCTCACACTCACCCTTAACCACATACCCTAAAAAAAGTCAATAAAATCACAAATAATATATGACTAAATATTTCAAATGGGGTGTTACGTTATCAATAACCCTTATATTGCAACGAAAGATTCCAAGCGAAACAGAATAATTATGTGGTAGGTTCTTAGTTGATTATTACATATAAGTCTTACCTTACAAACATTAGCCCAATCTTCTTGAGAGGCTAACAACTTCCAAATCAGTTGAAGATTTAGATTTAGACCTAACCATCCTCCTTCAAACGGTTTACAAACTGAGTTCAAGCCACAATACAAATTTTCTGGTCATGATGTCTCCACTCCAAATGAAGTTCCTGAAGCAACTATTTAACTACTCTATGACCTTTTTACGCCACATGTAAACATGAAAAGAATAAACCAACATGCTAAGATTGATTTATTTTTATCAGTTGGATTCCTCCTATAATAGATAAGAGAATCCCATTTAAAGATGCAAGTTTGATTCTAATTTTATGAGTTATCTTCTAGAAATAAATATATATATTGACTTTTCTTTAAAAATTGTGAGAGTGAGAGAAAGGAATTTGATATTGATATAGATCCAGTCAATTTTAAATTATGATTGCCCTCTCATTAATCATTGTATTTGAGTAGAATTTGCTCTAGTCTTTATTCATAATTTGACTCGAGGCTTCCCCTTACTCTTTGAAAATTCTGAGTATTGTGTTTATAGAATCTTTGGTGCTTTGAAACAAAAATCATAATGTCATTGAAATATAATATGTGAGTTGGAATCTTGATTCCAATTATTAGTGTCATCTACCCTTCTTATGGATTTTTCGCCGCGTCGTGAAATAAGAGACCGATTTGTTTGGAAAGGAGGGAGCTCTAGTTCTTTTACTGTAAATTCCTGTTACAAATCACTGGTCGATTTTGAGGAAGCCCCAACACTAGAGATTACTCCCAAGGAGGTTTTAGAAGTTATTTGGCAAACGAAAATTCCTCTTAAAGTTAAAGTATCATGTTGGCGGGTCATTCGGGATAGACTTCCCACTAGAGAGAATTTGGCGGTCATGAGAATAATCTACAATCAACACGATGTTGTTTGTGTATTTTATTTCAAAACATTGGAGGATTTGAACCATATTTTTTTGTAGGTGCCCATGTATAATTCTTGTTTGGAGAAAGATTGTGGATTGGGTGAACATTCTTTGGATGGAAGCGAATAACGTCGGTAACCACTTTTTAGAATGATTCTTATTGATTATAAGGAAATCATATAAATCAACTGTTTCATTCATTTGGTTGGTATCTTGTTGGGCAATATGGTGGACTCACAACCAAATCATCTTTACCGGTGCTATTGGTAACCCCGAGGACATACCAATGAGGGTGATACAAACCTCTTGGAATTGGCTAGATTGTAGCACTTCTTTCTATAAAAAATGTAGTCACTACAATTGATACAAATCCCCTCTTGGATTTTATGCTATAGACACACTTGTATTTTAATATTTCTTTGTTGGTGTTTGTTCGTTGTCGTGGTATTCTAATATTATAATCGGTTTGATATTGTAATATGGATTGGTGTTCTCCTAGTATCCAGTATAATTAATTTTCTGATTTATAAAAAAATCTAATTAATTTGAAGCGTTGATGACAAGTAATAGACCATACTCTAATTAATTTTTTAACAAAATGTGGGTCGGCATATTTTAAGCATCTATAAAATAACATTTATGAATGTGAAGCGTGGTTCGGCCATTCTCTTTTTATATTGAGAAAATGATTATTAAAAAAACTGAAAAGGGAGTGATATTATAAAGGTAAGAAACATTGCAAAGGATTTTGTAAACAACAAATGTTCTCGTTACTTTTATAACAATTTATTACAATAGATGATCAAATGTAAAAGAAAGTAAATAAAAGGAAACTCAAAATATATTTATTCGGAAAAGTATCAAATTCCATAAAATAAAATAAAGTGAGCATATCAAAGAGGGTGCATAACGTAAATTAGATACAGAGAAAAATAATAATAATCTAATCATTAAAAAATGGTCAAAAAACAACTTAGTTTGTAGACGTAATAATTTACATTAAAATAAAATATCATAACATCATTTCATCTATATAATCAATCTCAATCTCATCTAAGAAAAGTATAGTAAAAAAATTATTTTGAAATCAGACGATGTTGTAGTGGTAGTGATTTAAACACCAATGATTGAATTTTGATTCTTGTGAAGTTGTGATCCAACTCTACACCGCAACCCAAGAAACATGAAAGAAAGAATTTTTCAATTTGGCTTTTTAAGATTTGGTGTTGGCCATTATACTTTTCCTTTTCCTTTTTTATATTTTTGCTCTATTTCTTTTTTCTCTTTTAATTCTTCATCTTGGATATTGATTACACCATTAAAGCAAATATTCTCTTTCGAATAATCTTTCCCACTTTTGTCCAAGAGTGAACCATTTACATTGCTTTTATAATGTGCATACCCACATATTCTTTGTATTCTTGGCATCTTATTGTTATATTGTTATATCACTATTCTTTTCATATTAAATCTAAACTATTTTGAGTTTAAGTTAAAACAACTCTTAATTTTTTTTGTCTATAAATTATTGTTAATAACCACTAAAAACATACAAACAGAATAATAAGTACTAAAGTTCGGACTTTAATGATGACGTTTGAATTGACAATATTAAAAATATGATCAATTTTTTTTATCGGTTGAACTAATATTTATTGAATGTGTTAAATTTTTGACCTTAGAGAATAGACTTTCCACTTAAGCCTAAAAATGATTAGGTTGGTGATTAGTTATAACTAAATGTGGGGACTGAAAATTCCTTAATTTGTTAGGATACCTTAAGAAAACTATGGCATGTTAGGTGTCTTGAACAGACACATAACTTATTGATAATGTTTTGATATGAGGTACAACTTTATATCTCTTGAAATGTTTGATTAGTTTTTCTTTTCCTTCTAGCGTACTTTTCTTTAAAGAAAACATGGAAGCTCTAGGTCCAAAAATCTAATCATAGATTCTTTGATTCCTCCATCCCTACAAAGAACAAAAAGAATCTGCCAATTGCAATACCATACACATCATAAAAAAGATAACCCAAAATTAAAGTTGTTAAAAAGGGAAAGGAAATTTAAAACAAAAAAAAGTTTATTAACTTAGCTTAAACTTTCAATTACCACAAAATAAGCAACATATCCAATAATATAGCACTCCCATCATAGTTTTTTCTTTTAATATATATATATATATATATATATATATATATATATATATATATATATATATATATATATATATATATATATATATATATATTATATATATATAGTCAGGATCAAATGACACCAAATTGTCAAAATATAGTAACATGACATCTCCTATAATAAAATCCACTGTTGAATTGAAAGTTATTATCATATAGATCACACTTATAAAATTTCACATCAATAAAAAGATCCTTTGATATGTTAAATAGAATGATACAAATTAACGATTTTCATGAAGTTTTGTAAGATGTTCGTTTTTATGTATCTTGTTAACATTCTAAATGATTTCTGATTGAAATTAAATTTTATAGACATTATCTATGTGATAATAGCTTTCAATCACACGGTGAATTTTGCTATACGAATATACGGTAAAGAATTATCGGATGTGTCATGTAACTAAATGATTTTCGATTAAAATTAAATTTTATAGACATGATCTATATGATAATAACTTTCAATCAAACGGTGAATTTTATTATACGAATATGCTGTAAAGAGTTATCAGGTGTCATATTACTAAGTTTGATACTTTTATGTTATTTGATCATATATATATATATATATATATATATATATATATATATATATATATATATATATATATATATATATATATATATATATAATTTTACCTTAAAGTTTCTTACACCATTAAAAAAGTTGTATCCATTATTCATTATGGTGGGCCTACCCAATTCAATAAGGAATCAAACCTTAGCAAAAGATGGAAGTGGGAAAACATCAAGATAAAAACAAATAAAACACTTTTTCTTTATATTAATTTTTTTCTCTCCTTTTAAGAACTCAAAATTTAGCAATTTTCCTTTTTTTCTTTTAATGTATCAAAGATTCACCCCACCTAATCAAGATCACTTGAATGAAATTCATAAAAATCTCTTTTAATTCAATCAAAAATCTTAAGTTTGAAATATCAGTTTTATCTACATTATCATCATCCGACTCAAAAAATTAATCTCCACAGTTAAACACAGAAGATCTATATTGCGCATGTAAATGCAGAAGATATCCACATCATACCAACAAAAGATTCTCTCCATCTCTTTTGAAGTCAAAGAAGAAAGAATAATGTGGAAAATTAAAAAGAAAAAGTGGATATAAAAAAATATTATATTTTTGCTACAAAAGATTACAGCTCATGGCATATATTCCTCCAACATAACCCCACTAATGCTTCCTTATATGGAGTGAGATCAATCAAACAACATGTTCAATTTATAAATAAAAACTATATAGTTGCCACATTTTGTCACTAAAGCATCAAAAGTATATTTATGTTTCAGTCTCTATTCCAAGTAACTCTTCTAAAAAAAGCCAAATGGATCAACAAAATCAAACCATGCGTTTGGTTCTTTCCACTGATGCTAAGCCTAGGTTGAAATGGACTCATGAACTTCACCAAAGATTCACTGATGCTATGAACCAACTTGGAGGTGCAGAAAGTAAGTGTCACAGACACAAATAACCTTACTATTTTTCCATCAATCTTAATGTGTTTTTCACACTATGTTTATTTATGTGGCAGAGGCGACGCCGAAGAGTTTGATGAGGGCGATGGCGATTCCGGGACTCACTTTGTATCATCTCAAGAGTCATTTACAGGTTTTTTATTTTTTACCTTTTTTCAAATCATGGTATCAGATTTTTTTTCAAGAGTTTGATGTTATTTGTTTTTTTTTTCTGGTGATTGCAGAAATATAGACTTGGAAAAAACCAATTCGTAGAAACCTGTTCTGATGACAAACAAGGTGAGTTCTTGTATAACAGTCATAGAATGATTCATTGGTAGTTTATGATTTTGCTTAATGTTTAGATTCTTGAATTACTGATGCAGATTACATAGAGATTCAAAGCAGTGACAGTCAATGCAGCAGAGAAATCAGTGTCGCGAACCAGCATCAATCGACGGAGTAATAGTTAATTTGAAATCGAGCATAGATTTAAACATTGTTAATATTATCTAGAATTTTCGTTGATCGAATGTTTTGTGTTTACTAGAAGTTCGAAGATTGCCGAGGCACTTGAGATACAAATGGAAGTACAAAAGAAACTCTATGAACAAATTGAGGTAGCAATTCTATCTGAATTTCAATTGATGCATATAAGGACAAGTTAATCAGTTTCGAACATGATTTCGTCAGGTGCAGAAACATTTACAGTTTAGAATCGAAGCGCAAGGAAAGTACTTACAATCGGTACTAATGAAGGCGCAAGAAGCACTTGCAGGATACGGCTCTTCTTCCTCTTCTTCGTCTGCGTTTGGTGTAGAACATGCTAAAGCTGAGCTTTCTCAGTTATTATCGACAATCAACAATGCCTGTCCTAGTTCTCCGATTTCAGAACTAACAGAAACGCGAGGTTTGAGTTTATACGGTGAGAGGAAACAAAATCGAGGAACTATGTGTTCGTTATCGAGTTCTTTAACATCGTCTGAAAGTTCGGAGAGAAAAGAGGAAAAGCAAACTGTAAACGAGGCAGAGAACACTCCGAATTACAATGGTGTTTCCGTTGAATTGCCGTTATTGGCCATTGGTAGTAACGATGGAGCTCGTGCGAGTGCGAGAAAAAGAAGCGCGGTTACTGATTTTGATTGTGGCTGTGTTGATCAACCAGATGGAAAAATTTATGGCAAAAAATTGAAGGAATCTGAGGAGTCACAAATGCTTGACTTGAACAGCAAGTATGAGAAAGAGATTGAGTCAAGTTCATTAGAAATAGATTTAAATTGCAGTTCAAGCTTTTAGGTAGAATGAAGATGTTTTCTAGTAATAATAATATTTACATGTGTAACAAAGTCATTATTCTCAGGAGAAAATCTGTGTATAAACTATGTATATTTTATAATGAAAAGACAGAAAAAGTATAATACTTATATGACATATTTTTCTTCAATAATTTCTTTTTCTTTTTTTCATAATTTTGTTGCTGATATTGGATTATAATGTAAGCAAATGATATTGTGAAAACTTTAATAGGGAGATATTGGCCTAATTTGTTATGATTTAGAGACTTCTTAGACCCTACTACAGTATTGGTTGATGACATCAAACCTAACATGATTGTGATGTGAACCAATTTTTACCAACATATAAGCTCTTTTTCTAACTGAATTTATGATTTTTCAATCAAATAATCCTTAATTTCAATCTTTTCAAAGCTCTCCATAGAATATGTATATCATGTCCAATGGAATAAAATAAGTTACAACAAAAGTTTCTTTCTTTTGTCACTCTAGTGCAGTGGGCTTCAATGCTTCGGCAGAAAAGGATTTCTCATATTGTTCCATACATATCTCTGTTCTTAAGTTTCCAAATGGATGAATCTAAAGGTCTAGATTCACTGATGGCAAGAATATGTGTAACAAATTCCTAAAATTTGTCTATTAATGTTGAGAGAATCAATGTTGTCAGAATCGAGATCTTACCTAAGATCGGGATGAGACATTAAAATCGTAAAATATAAAATCGCAATTAAGATCAGAAGATCTTACTTAATTAATTTTATAAGATCGAAGGGGGATAACAAAATCATAAAACATAAGATCGTAATCAAAATCGTAAGATTTTACTAAAAATAATACTTCAAATATTTTATAAGATCTATATTAAATAGTGCATAAGTTTGCATATTAAATATAAAATCATCATGTCTAAAATTTTAACCATAAAATTAAAAATCTCAAATATTAACTTAAAATAACAAAATTCATAAAATAAATTACTCAAAATCATAGAGGCTAATACAAATCACAAATGCGCCGATAGTTTGGATTTTCTCCCATAAAATAAATTGACTCAAAATCATTGACTCATTAAAATAATAATAGATATATAAACACTATTTAGAAAACAGTTTCTATTCTTTATAATCTTTTCAAGAACATGTAAGTTGTTCTAATCTAAGCCTCTTATTAGTTTCTATTCTTTATAATGTGTTATTCATTAAATTATACTAGCATTTTTATTAGTAACGTAGTGCAACAAAAACCATATATGCCTTAAGATAAATATATTATATTATTATTAATTAATAGTAAGAAGGATAAGATATTCTAATCTAAGCCTCTAACCATACAACTACTCATCTTATCGCATCGATTACAGTTACACATTGTAAAATCCAATTAATAAATAATATTAAAATATAATAAGGAAGATGAAACACAGTGCAGAAACCGAAATGCAGTGCAAAACCAAAACAGAGTGCTTACTTCGTCTTCTCCAATTGTAATTTTTCTGAAACTTCAAGTCTATGTCGACGTCGATCTGAAGATTCACAAATAGGATTCAGAACTATTGAAAAAAATAAGTATTTATGTATTTATAACACATGAATCCTAAATCGGGCCGCACTTGACCCGAATAACAAAGCCCATCAAAATCAATTTATTTTGCCGTGATTTTCGCAGAAAAACGATCTTGCTTGCTATCCAGATCGATGGAGGTGATTGAGATCGCAAAATCGTGCGATTCCACGATCTGGATCGCGATCTTGACAACATTGGAGAGAATCCTACCTCATATATTTAGCAGAACTTGATACCTTTCTTCCTTATATGTGTGTATCATTTCATAAATTACTAAAAATCATAAAAATAAAAATAAAGTACTTTAAAAAATACCTAGACTATACTATATAGACAACGATGCTTTTAAATAACTAGACTATACTATATAGACAACAATGCATTATGCATCCATATATAATTAGTGAAATTTGTATCAACGAAGAAAGTTATATCGACTATTGAATAAGGAAATGATCACACTAAACCTTAAACCCTTCTCGAATGTATCTTCATATTTGGACTATGCATCTCCATATGTATTAAAGTGCATATGAAGATACATCTTCGTAATTACTATTTATTCAAAAACGTATTGGTGGTCCACCATAGATGCATCTCCAGACATTTTTCTTTCGTAACCCGCGCTAGAACTCTTCCATCTTTCTCCTTCTTCATTTTCTAAAAATCTCTAAAAAAGAGCATTTCACCACTCCCTCTCCCAACCATTGAAGCATATCTTCATTGCATTGAAGTATCAATGGAGTTATCTCTCCTCCTTTCCATCATCTCTTAACATTGAAACATCTCCTTATCATCAACCAATTTCAGTTTTGGTAAGTTTTTCAAATTTTATTTTCTTTTTGTGCTTTGATTCGTAGTTAATATTTTAGAATACATTAGATGTTTTAGGCACTTTAGGCATGTAAACGAACTTGGTAGGTTAGAACAACATGCAATGGGTTTTTGAAACTGTTAGGGTAGAAAATGGATTGCTGCCATGAGAGCAAAATCGTAGCTTTGTCCGAATAGGCATCTCCATATTTGCTCTGCATTATTTTTTGAAATGCATCTTCGGATTGGACTTAGTCAAAAAATTGGGACATTTTATGAATTTCTTCGGGCATGTTGTTGATATTTGTCTCTGTTTTATAACATATGTGCAACGGCTTAAGACAACACTAGTTGGATTAGGCTCGGGTGTGTGTCTCAAATTACGTCGGTATCACGTGAGAAGGCCACAACGAGGATCACGAGACCATGAGTTAATGATAACTCGTTTGATTTTGCATCTACTTTGCAGGCTCGACCGTCTGGTTCTCATAGCTAACTCTCTCAGTCATTTCATAGCTGACTCGTATGATGCAGCAGAACCTGGGGATCATGAGGCCCATGTTGACCCTAAAGCCCTTGAATCCCAGGAGGAAGCCGATCAGGATGCCTCATTAGAGAGATATCCATGAGGGCCATATGACACCTACTTACTTTATAATTATGCCGAACATGCTACTAGACATGTCTGGAATGGAGATGTATATTTCTTTTCTTTTGCAATACATATGTTGTCAACAAATTAAATTCATATTGATTATGTTTTCTTTTTTCAGAAGCGTGATTGTTTGAAAATAATTAACCACGACAAGAAGATATTAGTGTTATCATAACCCATATATTGTTGTTTCAGTGATGTTATCTATTATTATGGTCTTGTTTATTTATGTTCACCTACATACATGACCATAAACCACGACATGCAGACAAATTTTGCAAAGAGGTGACACTCAGAGATGTCATTTTTCCACCTACCTATAGGCGAGATGACCATCACTTTGGATGATGTCTTATGTCTTCTGCATCTTCCCATTAGTGTGGAAATTACTAGACCACGGGAGGATCAAGCAAGAGAAATGGGTTAATTTTAAGAGTCACCTGGTATCATAGGAGTATCATCGGGAGCCAGCTCCTATACATTGGGGTTGTGCTGAGGGATACATGAAATGGTTCTATAGGGTTTCACACCCTATCTTACACCAGACGCTCCTGGAGAACCGCCTAAGCCAGCTAACTAAAAGGTACTTGACATTCTGGATGAGTAGGTAAAGAGTGTGACAACGGTATGTTGGCGTGTTGCAAATACGGGTAGAGCGGCCATAGATTCAGGACTCTTTATGGATGGTAGTCCCCAATTATCCCTAGAAGAGTCCATGGTTTCCAAATTACAGAATGACGTGTTATACAGGCGGCGAAAGAGGCATGCGATTAAACATACCCAATCATTTATATTGGGATGTATTATTATTTTTGGTATTCTCGATGAATTTTCAGACAAATGTTATGTATGAATTATCTTAACTATTTTATTTATGTATGGATTTTTACTCTCCTTTAACTTCAATACAACTTAATTTTCCTTTGATTTTACGCTAATATAAGTTAATATAAGTTATTCTCACCTAATCCAACCAATTTCTCATAAAAACACAGAAACCCTACCTCATTTACACAGAAACCCTACCTCATTTAGTCATTCTCATCTCTCTCTCTCTCTCTCTCTCTCTCTCTATATATATATATATATATATATATATATATATATATATATATATATATATATATATATATATGTTTATCTCACCAAACCCTAACTTTTCTTCAACACAACAACAATATGTTTTGATTGATCCATATTATTGTCGCTGCACCACCATCACGCCACCATCATATGCAATCAGTTTCACTCCTTCATCCTTGTTTTCTTCGTATATGTTTTATATATCTCACAAAAACAACTTCCATTTTTATGTCACTCATTCATGAAAGTTTCCAACTTCTTCTTCTGACTTAACTCAAAACCTAAATGATGAAATCCGTTTTTAATTGAAACTTTTTGTTTGCTTGAAACATTTAAAAATCTTTGTACTTTAATTGAAATTTTGGTTACCCAAAATTATTGAAGAAGAAATTACTTATATGATAATCATGATGCTAACTTGTGATTAACAATTTCATTATGTCATTGTTTTTTAATTGTGTGCTTGATAAGTAATTTTGGATTTGTATTGAATCGAAAAATTGTATGTGATTGTGGTCAATGAATAACTAACTAGATTGGGACACATTATGTTTACTTAAAACATGATAAGAATGCTTGAAAATGTATTATGGGGAATATTTGGCTTCTGTTGCATGAAACATTTGAACAGTGTGAAACATTCTGGATCAGAATAAAAAAAAACGAGTTATATACTCGAAATAAAAAAAAAATGATTCAGAAAAAACCAAACCTTAAATTGGACAAAAATGAGTTTGTATTTCTCAACTGAGGCCGATTTGAGATTTTGGGCCCGACAATCGAATCGGCCTGACCGTCGTCCACCCCTAGATATAAATGTTAGAAAATTTTACCTTATACCTCTACATTTATACCAATACCCCTACAATTTTTTTAAAAATGTCAATTTTTCCCTTATTAATTTTTAATTATTTTTTATTTTCTATTGTTCGTGTCAATTTTTATTCATCGAAAGACTTGCTGAAAATATATCGGAACACTTAAGCCGAGACTTCCAGACACCGAAATACTTTTTGAAACTGTCCCGGTTAAAAAACATTTCTAATTGAGTTTCAGCAACAGTTAAAAAATGTGGCTTAAAGTAACAAATATCATTCCAGAACATTTTTTCAAAGTATTCTGGTGGAAAAAAAATTCTAAATGAGTTTCAGCAAGTGTTAAAAACCGCGGCCTAAAGAAACGAATATCATTCCAAAACACTTTTTAAAGCATGCCAGGAAAAAATTTCTAAATGAGTTTCAGCAACGGTTAAAAATCGTGACCTAAAGTAACGAATATCATTCCAGAAAATTTTTTGAAAGTATTTTGATGTCTTAATGATCGCGACTTTCCGAGTCTAAAGATTCTAACTGCAAGTATACATCCTAATCGCGTAGTAATAAAAGATATCAATCCCACAGAGACTCGATAATCAACCTTGCGCTATTAAGATGTTACTATGTTTAGCTAAGGCGAAAGATGTTTTAGTTTTAAGGAGCGAGATAGTAATAATTTTAGATTAAATTAAATTATGATAGGGATATCGTTATATGATTGCTATGCCTTCGCGAATTCAATAAAAGGTCGACTTATAATGGTTTGTCAAATTAGCTTTTAATAGAAAATGTCGGTTTAAAAGTTGTTAACTCACACTCACATGGTCTTGCCTATTACTATACTCCTAAGTTCAATTGAGCGCTCTCGCTGTGTCAATTCAAGTTAAAAGTAATTTTTGAAAACCTAGAGATTCTAATTGGTTTTAAAGTGTTTCCGCTGTATTTAAAATCAATATTTGATTTCAGCTATCCGATTACAATCACACACTCTCATGGTCTTAATTCTAACTGATCGTACCTAAGATCAGAATCTCCAATGGCTGCTGACGTGGATCTTGAAGTCTGCTCGGATGATGAGGAGGATGGGAGGTGTACCTGCAAGGTATTCCGATGCCAAAGTCAGAACGGACACAAGAGTTAGAAAGTACAAGTAAAAGTGTTTATGGAATGAATATTAGATATTTGACCCTCTAAAGTGAGAGTTTTTATATAGAAGATCCCCAGCACGTGGCTAACGGTTCCTATTTTGGGCCAGGATCACGGATCCCCCGAAAATAGGTAACTGTCAGAAACTAACCGTCAGAGGAGCAACCTGGTTGTGTCAATGGTACGTTGGGCTTATGATTATTCGAGCAAGGGTCTTCATGGTCGAATCTGGGTAATCTCTGCTGATGTCGAGCAGAGGTTAAATATGAGCGGAGAAAACCAACCACGAGCAGGAATGCTCGATGAGATTTAGTCGTCCACGCGGTCTGAGTCTGGTGGGTCCCTTCGACGTTTGGGCTGTTAGGTAGTTTCATGGGTATGAGAGGAATGGACCATGCCTAGTCATTGGGACAGTCTAGAACATGAGCCCCCCAAGTTGTTGCTTCTGGTCGTATAAACGATGACTTAAGGGTGGTCGATTTTCGGTGAGATGAAATTGAAACTTGTGATATTTCAAGATTGGTAGTTAAAACATGGTCGCTTAAACGAGGATCCCAATCGCCTAGTGAAAACATTGTGTCACGCCTGCGTCTTGGGAAGCGTTCGCATTTAATGCGTAATGATGGCTACTCTACGAACGTCCCTAGACAATGAGTGCATCGTTTATAGGTTCACAAGCCCCACGTGCTCGCACAGGCTCTAGAGGGGCTATAAATACGACATTGAGCTTCAGTTTCACACTTTTCGCTCTTTGTTTTGCTGCTCGCTATAACCAAGTTCTCGAACTCAGCCGTTAACCAACGTCAGCCACCGTACTTTCCGAGGAGATCAACAGAGCACATATGAAATTCTCTTGAACTTGTAAGTTTCTTTCTTATTTGTCTGATTAAGCCTCTAATACTATTATCTATAGTAGTTTCATGCAGTTAGGATCAATTTTAGGGTCAATATGACCGATTTTCGGACTTTTAGGGTTCCGATACGGTGTTTCCCTCCTTTGTGAGGTGGTTTTTGTGCTGACACCGTTACTAATGTGATGCTTAGGGTTTACGTTCACCGTCTATGGTGGCTCTATTCTGCGAATTTGGTTGAACTTCAACCGGAGTTCTGGGCGTTAGTATGATCGTGTCTGTGAACCGATGGTTTTGTTGTATCAGTATTCCTTCTTTCACCGTGTTGTTGTCTGGTCGTTATTATGACTGTGAACTCTCCTTGAATAAGGGTTTCGATCGAGGACAACTTCCTCGTTCCTAAGCGTGCTCTTTCACCTGATCATTGGTGGAAGGGTGGATTTGATTTGACTCATCGAATTCACATTTGCTTTCGTTGCTTTTCAGGTGCAATCATGTCAACTGAACCATCTGCTCGGATGGATATCGAGGACCTCTCCGGTGATACAGCGTCATCCCTGGCCTATTCTGAGGCGTCTTCATCAGGAAGGAGTTCCTCGTCATCTGGTGACTCAGAGGAAACTGCCTTTGTCAGAGCTGATCCTGCTGCTCCTGAGGGCGATAATAAATGAGGAAAAAAATACTCCCATCGAGGAGTGGGCTGCCGAGGAACCGGTGAGAATAGCGTCCGTTTATTCCAAATATTTGGAGTTCCCAAATCATGTGGTTGGGGACCCCGAATATTGGGTCGTGAAGTATCCGGGCCCAGGTGACCGTATTTGTTGGTCGTTTGGCCTGAACAAATTCCCTTTGTACGACATATTGTTCAGAGAGCTCAAGTTCATACTCCCGTTCTCATATTTCCAGCAGTCCATGTTCATGCACCTGGAGCTCGCTCCTTCTCAACTACATCCAAACTTATTTTCCTTCATCTTGGCTTTCGAGAAGACGTGCAAGTACTTGAAGATAGGGGCGACGCTCCCCTTATTCTTCCATACCTTTTGTCTCCAATGACAGGTGGTGCAAGAGAAGTTCGGTTGGGTCTCTTTGAAGCAAAAGAAGAAGATTTTCAAGGCATACTCTGAATCGATCAGAGATTTCAAAGATCGTTTTTATCTGGTCAAGTCAATTTCTGAGCGCGCGCTGAATTCCTGTAAATTCTGGGGAGTAGACATAGATGATGAAGGGAACGTTGTCCTAGACGAGGAAGGGAAAGAAGTCCCTCATTTGATGCTGAAGTTTCATTTTTCTTGGTCACGCGACCATTTTATGCATGGGACAGACGAGTTCCTTGAAATTGCTTCTATTTTGGACGAGGGAGACCAGGCCAGCTACGAGGCCTTAATGAATTATGTCTCGCTGATCACTATGACTGTGCACGTTGATGAACGTGGACATGCAATTTTAGATCAAGATGGGGGTGCTATGGTGACCTCTAGGTTTATAGAGGTGTCCAAGCTCCTAGCTTGTGAAACAGATGAGGACGTCTCTGAATACCTTGGTAGTTTTAGTATTTATTTGCTCGTATTTCATATTATGCCCGTCTTTGTTTTATGCTCTGAATTTCAACCTTTGTCTTTTCAGATGGTGGATGCGCAAGATAAGTTGATGGCTAACGCGGGCAAGCGATGAGCATCAAAGAAATTGAAACAGACCCGTCTTAACGAGTGGTTGGTTACGAGTTAGGGTACTTCTTCACCAGCATCCCATGCTTCACCCGGGGGTACTTCTAGGACGGGGAAGAGGTCCAGAGCCGAGGATGTTGTAAATCTGGAGAATCATTCCCCCAAAGGCTTCCTTCAAGCTCCCTATGTGCTTCTTGAAGCCCAATTTCTTCGAGGAGCACTCCCTCGATGTCTATAGAGTTGAAACGCTTCAGTTGGAGGAGATGAGCCGATCAGACAAGCGATCTTGGCTAGCTCTGGATGCGAGTTCAATAATGTGGGTCCTTATCATTCCTTTGATGTTTACAAAGGGGACTACTACTCAATATCAAGAGATCCATCAGTTAAAGGCCAAAATGTATGCTTCCGAGGATGTGGCCAGGACTTCAGCGAAATCTCAGAAGGAGGCCTCCAAAAGGATTAAGGTGCTGGAAGATTCTGCGGCTTCCGACAAGAAGTCTGTTGCAGAGGAGATTGCCCGTCTCAAGGCTGATTTGGCTCCTGCCTCGGATGAACATGAAGAGATAAAGCCTCTAAAAACTCGGGCTGAGTTGGTCGCAAAGATTGAGGAAGGGGAGGAGGATCTCGAGGAGATGGATAATTTAGCGTTCCAAAATGCGGTGGATCAGCAGAAAATAGTCAATCTCGAGCTGACACTCAACGAGGAGGGTATCAACTTTTTTGTACAGGGCCAAGGATGGTATGATCCTCGTTCCTGACTTCCTTACACATCCAGACAATGTTAATATGGAAGAGGACCATGGGACCCCTGCTGACGCCCAGTCGGAAGTTAATGTCAACCCATGATGTGTTAATCTATTTTTGTATTTTCCTAGTTGGCCTGCGCGTCATGGCTTTTTCTTGTGATGGGGGGATTGGTTCCCCCTTTATCTAAAATGAGAACAATCCGACCTTTGTGATCACACCCTTTATTGTTAAATGGTTTGCGACCTTGGTGGTCGTTTGTTCACTTAATTGTTGTGTATGCTCGTATCTCCGTCGGAGGATATACTTTATTAAATATTTTCAGTAAGTGTTTTTGTGGTGTTCGGATGTAATGACTTTTGCTCGACATGTGTATGCGATGTTCTGTCCGGGTGCCCGCGTGGGGCTTAGATCATGTTTGTAGGGTTGGGAAATTGTGCTCGATTTGGTTATCTATCAGTTTGGGAACCGGGCAGAATGCCATCGTATTTTGGTTGGGGGAATGATGCTCAGATCATGTTAATGATTCGTGCTGTGCAACATGAAGGTCCCATCGCGAGCTAGGTGTTTTTCCTGGCCGTGGTACAAAGACGACAACAGACTCGTTTGAGGATCCAATCATGTGATGGTGATCTCCCTCGTTCTTGAGGAGGGTCCCATCGAAGCGTGAGTTTGATATGTGATACTTGTACCTAGGTACGCATGTTAGGTCAGTGTTGACGCTGGCTGACACCCTAACTGTAGTATTGTTTAAGTTTCTCGGCGTTCCAAGGATAAGCAAGTTTTTCCCCATTTCAATTCTATAAGTAGTAGGCCCCGTTGTCTGTCTTTGCTCGGACCCGGTATGGACCCTCCCAGTTCGCGACTAGTTTTACTTCTCTATAGTCCTTGTGGCTTCTCCTGAGGACGAGGTTGCTGACCACGAATGCTCTTTTAATAACTTTGGAGTTGTTTCTTATGGCGATCTTTTGTTTAAGAGATGCCTCGCGTAGGGATACCCCTGATCTGACCTCTTCGACCAGGTCGAGTTCTTCGCGTAGTGTCTGATTTGGTATCCTTGTCCATTGAGGCTTCTGTTCTCCTGGACGGTATATGCATCTCTATAGGGATAACATCCTCAGTCCCATATGCTAGTCGAAAGGGAGTTTCCCTAGTGGTCGAATGGGGGGTAGTTTGGTATGCCCACAGGACGCTGTGCAATTCTTCGACCCATCATTTCTTGATCTCATCCAATCTTCGCTTGAGTCCCTGTAGGATGACTTTGTTTGCCGCTTCACCCTGTCCGTTGGTTTGCGGATGCTTGACTGAATCAAAGTGTTGTTTTGTTTTGACGTTGGCGATGAATTCTTGGAAGTTCTTATCCGTGAATTGGGTGCCATTGTCGGTAACGATGGCTTGGGGAATTCCAAAACGAGCAAGGATGTTACATTTGAAGAAACGTAATATGCTGAGGGTTGTGATTTTGGCTAGAGGTTCAGCTTCGATCCATTTCGTGAAGTAGTCAACTCCAACGATCAAGTATTTGTTTTGGTTCGAACCGAAGACGAAAGGGCCGAGGATATCTAGGCCCCACCATACGAATGGCCATGGGGATGGCATTGTCTTAAGCTTATTAGGCAGAGCTAGATGCATATCCCTATATTGTTGGCATTTGTCGCAGCTTTTTACTTGCACTTTGGTGTTGTTCTGCATCGTAGGCCAGTAATATCCTGCCCGAAGGGCTTTCCTTGCGAGGGATCTTCCGCCCAAATGTTGGGCGTTGATACCTTCATGGATTTCACGCAGGATGTGGGGAATAAGTTATTTTTCGACACACTTGAGGAGAGGAGTGGAGAATCCTCGCCGATAGATTTTTCCTTCGACCAAGACGTACGAACATGCCCGTCACTTAATGACACTAGCCTCTTTTGGGTCTTCGGGCAGTTCGTCACTGGTTAGGTATTTGTAGACTTGGGTCATCTAGCAGTTGGCGTTGCCGATGACGTTTATTTCTATCGTCGAGGTCGATTTTTTGATACTGGGACAAGGAAGTATCTCCTGAATAACAAATTTATTGCCTCCTTTCTTCTTTGTGCTCGCAAGTTTTGAGAGCACATCTGCTCGTATATTGTTTTTGTGGGGTACGTATTTAACCTCCATGAACGTGAATTTTGCAATCTTTTCTTTGACCAGGGCTAAGTATTCTGACAACTTGTCATTTCTGACCTGGTACTCGCCTTTGACCTGCATGTCGACGAGTTAAAAGTCCATGCAGATAGTTATTTCTTCTGCTCCAAGATCATCTGCGAGCCTCAGACCTGCGAGAAATGCTTCATATTCTGCTTGATTGTTAGACGTGGGAAATGACAAGGCGATGGATACCTCAATCAGGATTCCCTCCTCGTTTTCTAAGATAATTCATGTGCCACTTCCCACTGAGCTCGAAGCACCTTCCACAAAAATGGTCTATTTTTTGGATGCACAAATATGGCTTTCCGGGGCAGTTATTTCGGCTAAAAAATCGGCTAGAGCATGCGCTTTGATGGTTGCTCTACCCTCATATCGGATATCGAATTCGGATAGCTCTAGTGACAACTTTAGCATTCTCCCGGCCATATCGGGCCTACTGAGGAGTTTCCTGATGGGTTGGTCTGTATGAACTCTGACCGTGTGCACGAGAAAGTAATGTCTAAGTCTCCTAGCCGCGTGGAGGAGTGCAAGGGCAACTTTTTCAATGTGTTGATATCTAAGCTCAAGCCTTTGTAAGGTTTTGCTCGTGAAATAAATTGGTTTTTGCCCCTCGGGGGTTTCTTGTATGAGGGCAGCGCTTATAGCCTCGTTTGCAACGACAAGATATATGAATAAGATTTCCCCGGCCTCTGGTCAGGAGAGAATTTGGGGTTCCGACAGAGCCTTTTTGAGGTGTGTCAGGGCTTTCTCGCACTCCTCCGTCCATTCGAAGGCCGCCTCCTTGCGGAGGAGCTTGAAAAAAGGGAGTGCATGCTGAGCGGATTTCGCTACAAAGTGTGACAACGATGTGAGTACCCCGTTTAGTGATTGGATGGAGATTTTAGAAGTCGATGTGGGTGTTTCGGCGAATGCCTAACACTTGTCGGGGTTGTCCTCAATCCCTCTCTCGGTTAGGTAAAAAATGAGGTATTTTCCCGCTCGTACTCCAAACGTGCGCTTTTCGGGGTTGAATCACATTTTTCACTTACGTGCTTGATCGAAAACTCTTAAAGTCGAGAGCGTGATCGGTCTCGTTGTTGGATTTAACGATCATGTCGTCCATGTAAACTTTGAGCATGTTCCCGATTTCTGCTTGAAAGACTTTGTTCATGATTCGCTGGTAAGTAGCGCTCGCGTTTTTCAAGCCGAAAGGCATTACGTAGTAGTAGTAGTTGCCCGATTCAGTCATGAAAGCGATGTACTCTTTATCGGTCATGGCCATGGGTATTTGATTGTACTCGGAATAGGCTTCAAGGAATGACAACAATTTAAAACTTGCAGAGTTGTCGACCAGCTTATTAATGTTAGGCAAAGGGTAAGCATCTTTCAGGAAAACTCGGTTAAGATCAGTGTAGTCAATGCACATGCGCCATTTTCCATTGCTCTTTTTGACTAATACAACGTTCGAGAGCCATGTGGTATACCTAGCCTCTATTACAAAATGTGCCTCTAGGAGGTCTTTTATAGTCTGCTCGGCTGCTACTACCTTTTCCTAGGACTACTTCCTCCTCCGTTGCGCGACTACTCAAATTGAGGGATTTATAGATAGATGGTGGCACACCATTTCTGGGTCCAAGCTCGACATTTCTGCAATGCTCCACACGAACAGATAAACATTTTCCATGAGGCAGGCTTTGAGATGCTTCCTTGCTAGATCGGGGAGATCCGTTCCGATCTTTACCCCTTTCAAAGGGTCCTCTCCTAGCGCAACCAGCTCGAAATCATTGTCGCTCGAACAGATGAAGAGAGCTTTGCGACCAGTTGTGCTTGTTCATCTTCATTGGTGAATCTACTGTCAAGATCAATGGAATCCACACGAGTTAGTGCCTTTGGTCCTTCAAAGCTGCAGGGGATGATGGCTTTGGACGGTTTGGGTTTGGCAGCGATGATGTTGAGACCTATGGACGCGGCTTCGTAGCACCTGCGAGCAACTTCTATGTCCCCTTAGAGGGTGGCCACCTATCCCGGTGATGTATAGTACTTCATTTTCATGTGCACCATAGAAGGGGCCGCAATGAGTTCGGCCAAAGTAGGTCGTCCCAAGATGCATTAGTACAGTGATTGACAGTTGATCACGAGGAATTTCACCTTAATGGATCTTGCGGTTTCTCTCGCCCTGAAAGTCACGATAAAGTCAACATAACCCCAAGGCCTAGAAACCATCTCGTTGAACCCTTGGAGATCTGAGCCCATGTATGGTGTCATATGTGTTTCGTTCAATTAAAGGGTCGCGAACATTTGGGAATACATGATGTCACAGAGCTTCCTTGGTCGACTAAGATCCTTCGGACGTCGAAGTTTACCATTTGTGCACGAATGAGCAAAGGGATACTGGCATTCGGAGCACCGCCGAGGAGATCTTCTTTATAGATTGAGATGAAGGAAGATCCTCCACGAGGTAGGTCGAGAGTTGAGCTCTGGTTATAACTGGTGCTGATCAGCTGGTCGAATCGTCGTTTCACTGATCCTACCGTAACTTTGTTGGGTCCCCTCAAGATATGACCATTTCTGATGGGAAAGCCTCCCACGGGCTGTATGCAGGGAAGTACGTGGGACCGACGTATGGCTCGAGAATGTAAAAATCTTCTGGTCGCCTGATACTGAGAGCAACCTGAAGGTTTGTTTCTGCGACCGGCGGCGCAGCGTCCTCTGCTTTTTAGGCTTCTTGTACTTCCTGCCGAGGAGCCTCTTTACTCTTAGTGAAATGCTTGAGATGACCATCCCGGATGAGGATCTCAATGGCGTCTTTCAAGTGAGTGCAATCCTCAGTGTTATGCCCGTGAGATTTGTGGAAGCGACAATACTTTGTTTGTCCGTGTTTGGTTTATTTGGTAGCTGTTTTGGGAATCTGACTCATGCTTGGTGGAATTCGGAATTCACGCATTCGGAGAGAATCTTTTCCCTGGTTACCGTGAGAGGTGTGTAGTCGTGGAACCTCCCGATGGGACCCTTGTGCTCCTGTGGTTCACGAGAGCGATCTTCCTTTTGTTTTTCTCCTCCCCGATGAGATGTTGAGGAGTCGTCATGCCTGGAAAGTTGGGTGTCCTCATTACGCTTGGTGTCACGGGTAGTGTTAGCTGCCTCCTTCTCCTCGTACTGAATATATGTATGTCACTTGAGGATAAAAGCGTCAAGCGTGGCCGGTGTCTCAATACCTACGACCCTTCTGAAATTGCTCTGGGGACGGAGTCCTCATTCAAAAAGATATTTCTTCATGTCGTCAGTGGTCGAAACCCGGATAACTTCCTTGTTAAATCTTTTGTATATCCTCGTAGGGGCTCCTCTTTCCCTTGGATAATTGCTTCCAGAGATGCCTCAGGTTTTGGATGGCTTTGAAACACAGTGAAGTCTCGGGAGAATGTTTTCCCCAGCTGTCTCCACGAGGTGATGGACTTGTGGGGGAGACTCTTGTACCAAGCCATCGCTCCCTTTCACAAGGTCATGGAGAAGAGTCGACACTTAATAGCCCCCCGAACACCTCTGTAATATAGAAGAGCATCAATATTTTTGATGTGCTCGTCCGAATCCGTGGTACCATCATATGTTCCCAGGGGTGAGGGTTTTTCGAGCCCTTTCGGAAGCCTGGTAGACATTATTTCTTCAGACAGGGGGTCGCAAGGCTTATCATTATCGTTATAGAATGGGGAAGTGGAGCGGGAGCGGTCATATCTGTGCTTGCAAAGAGGAGATCTTGACCGGTTTCTTGTTCCCTCGGGGGATGGTTGTGCCCCGAGTTGGATATTCCTTCGAGTTTTCTTCGTTTGCAGGGACTTGTTTCGTGTAGGCGAATATTGAGTCCTCTTCTTGATAGACCTAGAAGCCTCTAGGTGCTGGTCCTTCTTCTGTCTGGGTGACCTACTACGGGACCGAAGAAGCCTCCTCGCATGGGAAGGGGACCTGATACGTCTTGATTCTTCGAGAACGTCCAATCTTTTGCTCTGGCGTATGAGGAGGAGGTTGATATTATTGGTCATCTGGACCAACACTGCCAATGTTGGATTTGTCCCCTCCGGAATGGGGATCAATGGAAGATCAACGAGCATCATCTTCGGTTGCTGGTATGGTTCTGCAATGGCGAAGCAGTTTGACCATCTTGGAAACGATCTGGTTCAAGGGGCGGGTTGTTTCTGTCACTTTCCTGTTGCTTAACGGAGATGTTGGTGAGGATGCAAGCACTGATGGAATCGTCTTGGTGAGTCATTGAGAAGGAGATTGAACGATGTTATTTTTGTTTTCACAAACTGAAGACGAGAAAACACGGTAACAAGTTTCCCATAGACGTCGCCACTAATCGTACCTAAGATCAGAATCTCCAATGGCTGCTGACGTGGATCTTGAAGTCTGCTCAGATGAGGAGGAGGACGGGGGGTGTACCTGCAAGGTACTCCAATGCCAAACTCAAAACGGGAACAAGAGTTAGCAAGTACAAGTAAAAGTGTTTAGGGAATGAATATTCGATACCTGGCCCTCTCAAGTGAGAGGGTTTATATAGAGGACCCCCAACGTGTGGCTAACGGTTCCTATTTTGGGCTTGGATCACAAATCCCC
The DNA here is from genome assembly GCA_963966055.1 of Lathyrus aphaca. NCBI lineage: Eukaryota > Viridiplantae > Streptophyta > Magnoliopsida > Fabales > Fabaceae > Lathyrus > Lathyrus aphaca. Next base: position 149,821,958 of record OZ014521.1, read on the forward strand.
CTAAAATAGGTAATTGCTAGAAACAAACCTTCGGACGAGCAACTTGCTCATGACAATGGTACGTCAGGCATATGATTATCCGAGCAAGGGTCGTTGTGGTCGAATCTGGGCGATCTCTGCTGATGTCGGACAGAGGTCAAAGATGAGTTGAGAGAACCGACCATGAGCAGAAATGCTCGACAAGATTTGGCCGGTCCATAAAGTCTGAGTCTGGTGGGTCCCTTTGATGTTTAGGTTGTTGAGTCGTTTCATGGGTATGAGAGGATTGGGCCATGCCTAGTCGTTGGGCCAGTCCAGAACACTAACCTTTTTAACTTTTTACTTTCGTAACAAAAGTTGTTTTAAATTAAGAAATTGAAACCAAAAAGTAAATTGAGTTAAGGTTTTAGCCTATATATATTGAATTCGTTTCGGTTATTCAATCACATATCGATTAAACAGTTTAGCCAGACATATTAATTAAATCGGAAAAAGAAAGCTAGAAGAAGGAAAGCATAAGAATATAAGACATAATAATCAAAAAGTAATGCATATAATTCAATAAAGAAACCTGGATGAAGTACATTTGAATCAAGAATTCTTGCAGATAACTAAACTTAAACAAAGGCAGTGGCTGGAAACAAAATAAATGGTGATAGCTTCCTAAGGTAGGAGGCTATCACTTTGGTTTGGAAACGGAAACAAAATTAAATGCTGGAAAAGTAAACAAATAAGGAAAAGCTCTGAACTTAAATAAACGACTTCGAATGGTAAAACTGCATCAATTTTGTAAGGTGATTGAAGCTCTCATTGGAACTCAAAGCAGCTTCTTTTTATAGCTTCTGTGAATATTGTTGTTGAGAATTTGTAGGAATTTCTTTAGCTGGGCCTTGACTGTGTTGGGTTGAGTTGAGACTGGAACGAGGGAGAAAATATCTGAGTTGAATGAGAGAATTTCGTGCAACGGCTCTCTGTTATTTGACGGATACACGCGTTTTGGACTTCTGAAATAAGACCTGTGACGGTCGTCTTGAAGTGTGACGTTCGTTTATGCTTTCCAAGGTGGGATGGTCGTCAACCTTGTGTAACGGTCGTCAGGCATCCAAAATGCATAAACTCTTTTTCTGCTATTTGCTTCATTTGTTCTGCTAAAAGCCTCGTTTCTGTCTCATTTTCATTCTTTTTTTTCACAAGTCATGTATATCTGAATACCTGTAAAACAAACATAAACTTCGCATAATATCATTCGAAATACGGAAAATAATAACTTAAATAATCATAAACCATGCCAAATAATTGATACAAAATCTTGTTATCAAACTCTCCCATACTTGAATCTTTTCTTGTCCTCAAGAAAACAATCAAATAGGTTTTCGAAAAATATCCTTCAAACACAGACACGAAACATATTACCTATCCATACGTGGTTGTACGACATTTTGCTAAAATAACTGATAGTAACTCAAACATTAAAGATACACTAATGACACTGAAACATATAATGCTCATAAACCCCTTATACAAACCAGTCCGAATCATTCTATTATAGCTCAACCTAATGCTTTTGTTTCTATTTCACCCAGTTTTATTCTTACACAATCAAATTAAGCACTTTACCTTTACATGCACATATTGGAGTATGGTACACAAGTGTGGTAACCCTTTGACATACTGAGTGCAAGTTATGGGGGATCGAATCGTAATTCGCCCTACCGAGTTCATAACCAATATCCTCTGAACCAACTAACATCAGAGTTTGCTCTACCTATTTTTTCGTGTGTTTTTGCATTCCTTAGAATTTGTGCAGCTTGATTGTTTTATCATTTGCATGAATAATCTTAAGATTATTCTTTTTTATTCTTTTTGTCACTTTAAAGATCAATTACTTATTTGCATCGGCTCTCCATGTAGCTTGTGCTTCAGGCGGTGTTGACTGCTGATATAAACTACTCGGGGCTAATTTAGAACTAAAGCTTTAGATTTCGGTATAAAAGGTATCCAAATTGATATCTCATATCCAAGGGGTTAAAGTGTCAAGACTATATCAATCTTGTTAAGTCTTTTCTCAGTTTTCTAACATAGCCTATCAACCTATATACTCGTAAGGTATGTCGAATGGATGCATTCTTAAGGGGAAAAATTTGTTATGTCTAAAAATACTAGAGAGAATTAAATAAGCAAAAATATTTCGATTAAAAATTTGGTTTCGTAGAAGAAAATGAAATATTAATTACCCTTCTCCCACACTATCTCGAACATTATCCTCAATATTGCGAGATAAAGGTAAACTACAAAACGAAAAGGAAAAAAAAAGAAAAACTAAACTACTATTGCGGTCCTCTGCCTCTTTGTCTTCCCCATAAGTTCCTATACCCATATTGTGCTACATGATCAGGTATACCCACATGATGGATATACTCATGCAGTTCCTGCACCTGCCTTGTCACAACATCTAATCCTTTTATGGCTCCTGAAATCCTTTCTCCTTGGGCAGTTTGTTCTAGCCGGATATGTTCCATCATCTCCATCAACTCAGCGAGCTGTCTTTGGTTGAGCTCATCCCTTTGAATGATCTTCGTGAGAATGTCATTGTTCATTGCAGGTTGTTGATTCCTACGACGATGTTTGACAGAAGTGCTAGTGCTGGTGAAATCAGTGGTTGGAGTCTGTGTATCTTCTTCATCATCCATAGCTTGTTGCATCTCATTAATTCCTTCATATGGTTGTACTTTTGAAGCTACAACATCTGGTGAAGGAGCATCAAGGTCGAAAAGCCAGTTGCTTCTGCTCTACGCTCTTGTGTAGGCTGGACATGGCATAATGATGCTTCTAACAACTTGGTTATAAACTACTAGGTTGTATCTTCCATCTCTCTGATGCTTGATAATATGACCGCTCTTACAGTACTCCATGTCGAGGAACAACACTGGAGTGGAATGCAATTGGGCGAGACGATCACCTAAACCGAGCTTTAGCGCGATATCGGTGACAATCTCTCCAAAACAAAGTGGAACATTCCCTCTTGCACAAGCTTCCTGAATGTTGGACAGCAAGAAAGCGACTGCATTTGAAGGGATGGTTTGAAAAGCACATTGGAGTAGAAACAGTTCCCTCTGATCCACCTTGTGATTGTTTAACCTCCCGAAGACGGTGTTGCTTAACACCCTTTGAAAATAGCGGATGGTGGGGTTTTGAATGTGAGAAGCGTAAATCTCGTCCCATGCCCAAGGTCTTATACCGGTTAGATCCTCCCACATCTCAAAAGCTTCATTCTGCTAGGTCACGTGACCTGGTGTAACACGGTGGGAGAACTGACTTTTAGTCATGTTGCGGATAGCAAGAGTCGCCACCGACTTTTATTTTATCCATAAGGAAGGGACATAAAAGAACAGGAAAGACCGTTTTGAAAAGACTTGGGTTCGGGGGGTAGGTTATACAAAGGGAAGGTGTTAGCACCCTTTATATCCATGGTTATCCATGGACTCTTAGTTACTTAGCTCACTTAAATTGTTTTTGAAGAGTGTAGTGTGTGATTAGAAATTTTCTAAGTACTTTGTAATGATCCTCGTATGGATGTATACAAAGCCTTGTTTGAAAATGTTTTGAAAATATTGTGAGGTGTGAAAAGTATTTTGAAATGTGAGCAAGCAACTAAGAGGTACCTACCCTAGACTAAGTCATTCATGTTCTTATATGTTCTTTCAAGGGTAAGATTATCCCTATTATTAAGGAATAAGTAGTCATTACCTTGGATGTGTAATGGACGGGCGTAGGGTCATCGTATGGTCAATGAAGGCAACTTAAGGGGTGTCTTTAGCAATTCGTAGGGACTATCATCATTTATTCGAAGGGACAAGATCATTATTCCATAGGCAACCTCGAAGGGACTTGATCTTTTAAATCTGTAGGGACTTGATGATTTATACGTGAAGGGACTTTGCTTAAGACACCCCTATATTCGAGGGACTTGACCATTTAAAGGCAACCAAGAGGAATACCCTAGGAAGTGCAAGATGGCGATCAAAGACCGACTTACGTTTGTGAGTGTTTATTTTCAAATATTTATCTTTTAAAGTTAATTATCTAAATTAATTTTAATTACAAATAGTTTCCACACAATATTTACTAACCACGCAGTTAATATGAAAAATAAATGGCAGAAATTAAAAGGCAGAAAATAAAATTCCTACACTATTACATGGCTTAGGGGCAGTTACATAATAATAATAATGGCGGAAAATAATAAAAAAATCAATTATTACAAAGGCGAAGCAGTTACATAATCAGGCAAACAATGAATGAATAACATAAAAATGAGTGAATACATTAGGAAAAAAAAAGTTTGCAAACTAGGTTAAGAAAACAATTAGGGTTAAGGTTTGAGAAAAATTTTAAGGTTTAAAAAAATTTTAAGGTTTAGGAAAAATTTTAGTGTAAAAATTAGGGCGAAATCTGGGTTTTAAGATAAAGATTAGGGCTAAATTTTTAGGGTTTAAAGTTTATGAAAAAAATTAAGACTTAGGTTTAAAATTAAGGTTTAGGGAAAAAATTAAGGTTTATGAAAAAAATTAAGGTTTATAATAAAAAATATAAGTTTTTAAAAAAAAATTTGTTTTATCTTTTAGAAATTAGTTTAATGATAATAATAAGGAAATTCAAAGAAAATACATAATTTGATGAAAAAGGGAAAAATAAAGTTAGAGATACCCAAAATATTGGGGGTTGGTGTTGAACCCCTGACTTTGCCTTTATGTTAGGAATGAGTGTTGAACCCACGTTTCTTTGCCAAAATGTTGGGAATGCGTGTTGAACCCACACCCTCAGACTTTCAACCTTAGGTCTTTGTCACTAGGCCAATCAGCGCACGCCACACACCATCTTCTTCCTCCCACCTGCATATTTTTGGTATATACTATTGGAAGAATAAAAAAAGAAATAAACAGGATCAAATAAAATCGCTGCAGATTTTAAAATAATGAAAAATAAGAAAACCGATTAAAATAAAATCTAAAAAATATTAAAACGATGCTAAAAATCTAATAAAATCAAATAAAGAACGCACAATTTTTTTTAGAGTTTTTTGAGAATATGAAAATAGAAAATAAATAAAATAAAATAGAAAAAAGAGGAATTTGCGATTTTGAGGGTCGAAATCTTTTAGAATTCTATTCTACAAGAGTATTATTTGTCGATTTTTTTCTGAACTTCTGGAAAAAATTCGGAGTAAATCGAAACAGTAGTACTTACCTGACTTACCTGTCAGCCTGGAATGCTTATCACTACTGCAGCCTTCGAAGTATCGACGAAAACAGATTACAACAGATTAACTAATAGTTTAGTTCTCCATGGTGCCCTATGATTCCTGCATCGAAACTTAAATCCAACTATCCAAAAACCATCTACACAATCAAACAAACATATTATGTAATCAAAATCAATTAATCATGCATAAATCATTGAAATTGAAAAATAATCAAAAGAAAAGCAAGAATATGAATTTGGTTTGTATGATTTGGCATGAATTTGATGATGAGAATGATTGGAATAGGTTCAGGAAACCTCAAGGATTCATTTGCAGCCTTTAGTCCACTTGTAAAAGTGGTGGATTGTGGAAACCTAATTTTGAATTATGTGAAATTTTAAAGTACGAATATCATCCTCTTGCTCTCCATCCTCTTTTTTTTCTTGTGATGTTGTTGTGGTTATATAGTAATGTAATTAGGTTAAGAATTTGGGCATTGGTTGGAGTTGTATGGGTTGCTTGAAGGTGAAGAAAATTATGGTAAAAAAAAAATCAAATGATATGTTTCCAAATTGGTTGTGCACGAAATTGGAGAGTATCAAATCAACTTAAATGATGTTTAAGAGCTTCTAGAAGAAGAATCAAATCAAATATTTGTATTTTCATATTTTATTTTGATTTAAAATGAATTTTAATGAATAAAATCCAAATAAATGATAAATAAATTATAAAAATCAGAAAATATTTGAATTTGGTCGTGCTTGATGTTATCATGAAGATTGGGTTCCAAAATGATAGGCCCATTTGGAAAAAATTAGATTTAAGCCCTTATTTTCTTCATACACCCCTTGAAAATCTCCTAACTTTGACAAGGCATAAATCCCTCAATTTTAAGGCTATGAAGGTGTTCTTGGACATTTTGGAAAGCTTAAAGAGTCCTCTAACAAAAATCTTTGGTCTCATGTCCATATATTTGACCATTTTCAAGTTATGCCCTTTGGAAGATGTTGACTTTTTGTTGACTTTTAAAATGACCTATAATGTTTTAGCTCATACCTTTCAAATGAAGCATTTTTAGGATTGGCTTGTGAGACACAAAGTTGCAGATAATTCAATTTCATTCAAAATGAGCTTTGGATGGGAAATTTTTGATGAAGCATGTGAAAGTTATGTCTGGTCAAAGTTCAGTTGACTTTTCCTATGTCCTGATTCTTGAGGATCTGAAATCTCCTTGATGAATCATGATCAAACCTTGATCAAATGATGAATTTTACTTTATAAACTTGATGTTGGCAAAAAATCATGAATTTTGACTTTGGTTTGACCACAGTTGACCTCAGTTTGACTTTTTAACCACTTTGACTGATTTTTGTATATCTGATCATCTGACTGAGCAAACTTTTTGGGAAAGCCTTGAAACTTGACATAGGGATTCTTGAAGATATGTGGGATGTTATGAAGATCACTTGAGGCCTTGAAAGTCCATTTAGCCTGATGAAATTCAAAACCCTAGTTTAGGGTGCATTGCTTAAGAGGATGCTTTGTCTGAGGGAATTGTCAAACTTTCTGACTAATTGGGAACCTTGTGAACCTCTTGGGATACCTTGTGAACCTTGTGAGCCTCTTGGGACACCTTGGTACACAATTCATTGACTAGGAGAGGGAAAATTTTGGGGTGCAACACCTGGTAGATGGTAGAACACACCGTCGTCGCGATGAAAACCAAACCACTCGCTGAAAATGTCTTGCGTAACGGAGTATTCGGTTTCGAATAACTGATAAGTAGCTTTACCAAGAAGGTGCTTATTTGTATCGTTTGGAGTGGTATAAGCATATGAGCTTAGGAACTTCAGCGTCAGTGTTGCATAAGTTGGACGGTTGCTCTTGCAAAGTGATGTCAGACCGGTGTTTGCGAGTAACCAGTTTATGCTGTCAAGGAGTCCAAGTTGAGTTAGACATTCCTCATCAACATAACGGGTCACTTCAACCGTTCTTTCACGAAAAATAATGAACTTAGTGCGTTGAAGGTCTCCGGCTTCACCATCACGAACAGGGATTGCGTTAAGATCGGGGTTTGCCATTATTTCAGAAGTTAGAATTTGTTTTGAAGGAAGATGAAAAGAAATGGTATTGTGGCTGCTGTCAAACGAAACGTGATCGTATTGTGTTAAATAAAGAGAATAAATTGGCTACAAATGGGAAGTTAAGAAGTTGTGTGAGAAAATGGAATCATGGGTCTGAAATATATAATGGTGGGAAGTAACCGTTGAAGAGGATGACGAGCGTCAGGATATTCTAACGGTCTTCAGGAAGATAGGACGATCATCCAGGTAATGTGACGTTCGTCACTCATTAAGAATGTGTGACACTCGTCACGCATTGAAGACAGTGATAACGAATATATTTCCTAGTTTTCTTCCCAAACTTTATTTTATTATTTTTATTCTTATTCTCACAAATTAAATATAGTACTAATTATTATTTAACAATATCAGTAAAAAGTAAAAGTAAATAGCAGTGCAATACATAATGAACATGCAGGCTGTAGTAACACCAATGCAGCAAAATAACAGATAGTGATTAAATGCATTCAAGGCATAAAATTTGTAACACTGTGAAATACCACTGAATAATTAAAATCATAGGCACAAATAAATGAAACAAAGTTGATAGTTTTATTAAAACTTAGAAGGTAATGCAATAGTAAAAAATTTAAACAAACTGGAAAAGTTGAAAAACAACTGAAGAATTAAATTGAACTGAAATAAAATACTGAACTAAGCAAAAGTGCAATAAAATTTCTGAAGAGTGTTGAAGTTAGTCATTAGCCACGGTGTTGGCGGATGGACTTTATTGCTTGACTCAGATGGTCGAATTGTTCTAATGCCATGTCTCTTAGTGTAATGATGTCTATGCATAAATCGCGTATCTCATTTTACATGGTTATCATCTCAGGCGGAGAGTATCTAATGTAGTCTCAAGATTAGTGGGAATAGGAGTAGGAGTAGGTATAATAGTTGGTTTGGGGTTTTCCTCTTCTTCTTCAATCATATCCTCAGGGTGGTCCGAATCGTAATAATTCAAAGGTGTCTTAGGATCAATATCTACCTCAGACCAAGCATCTTCTAGTTCATACAGTGGCTCGTCCAGATCATATAGCCAGTTGTGTTTATTATGCACACTCGTGCACTTATGGTCAGGTAAGGTAAAATGCGGAACAACTACACCATTGATCAGGAGTTTAAAATGATGTGGTCCACGATCATACAAAATAGCTATTTCAAAACAGAAGGTGATGTTCATGGGTCTAAAATCTCTGAGTGGGTTAATCTGAGAAAGGCGGATCCTAAACCCCATTGCAACAACAATTTTGGTAACTAGGCCACCTATCAAGATTGGCTGGTGTTCAGTTTAAATAATCTTACAAAAATTAGCAAACATGAAAGTTTCCCCATTAACTCGTCGGGACTGAAAAACACAAAACATGATGAATAATTCATCTTAAGAGACATTGTAATCACTTTCAGTTTTTCCAAACAATGTGTAGGCAAGAATCATATGAAAATACCTAATGGCAGGGTTATGGATCTTAGTGGATAACATAGGGTATAAATCATGGTCAGGTTGTCCTGAGATACTACTTCAAAAACGGTCTAACTCATCTTGCATAAGCACGTTTTCCTGGATGTTAAATTAACAGGGATATCCAAATAGTCTGAAATATATCCTTCCTATTGTGGAAACCTTTTCCATAGTTAGGATTGTAAACCAGTGAACTCATGAACTCTAAAGTCAACTCATAATAGGTTCTATGTTTCTTAGCTGCAAATCCTTCCAGTCTATCTGATTAAACATGAAGTCAATACTAGCACCTATGCCTAAGGCTTTCATGGTTGGTCCATGGGCAAATTTGGTGAGGGCCATAGCTCTCTGAGCTAAGGCTTCATAATGGCTCCTTTGGGTACCGTCTCTAAAGTCCACAATCATGTTGGCATTCATTGTCAGAGTTAGTAAGTAGAATGAAATCAGAGAAGGAGTAGAAGGTAAAAAAACTTTAAAAATCATGGAATCACACAATAAAACAAACCAACACAATAATCAGTAGATTTAAAGTATTTTGAAAATCAGAATTTGAAAATTAAACAAAAGCAAAAACAAAAAATTAAAACGAAATTAAAACAAAAATAAGAATGTAGGTTGCCTCCCACAAAGCGATTCATTTTATGTCGGGGCTCGGCACAAATTAAGGGAATTGTATTCTAAGGTCTCTGATGGCAATTCTGCCAGTTTTAGACCTGTCGAGAATTCTTTATCTTCTACGCAATGATATTTCTTAAGACGTTGCCCATTTACTACAAATGGAGCACTAGACCTACCCTTAATTTCGATTACACCACTAACTAAAACTTTTGTTATTTCGAAAGGCTCGGACATCAAGATCGTAATTTCCCAAGAAACAACCTAAGCCTAGAGTTGAACAGGAGAAAAACGTCTCCCACACTAAATTATTTTCTAGAAATACGCTTATCATGCCATCTATTTGTTCTTTCCTTATATATGTGGGCATTTTCGTAAGAGTTTAGTCTCAGCTCTTCTAGTTCATGTAAGTCTAAAACATATTTCTCACCTGCGTCAATATAGTTAAAGTTAAGAGTTTTAATTGCCTAATAGGCTTTGTTCTCTAATTCTACCGAAAAGTGGCAAGATTTTCCGTAGAATAATTTGAAAGGTTTGGTTCCAATGGGTGTCTTAAAAGCTGTTCTATAAGCCCATAAAGCTTCGTGTAACTTGGTAGACCAATCTTTCCTAGATGTAGTCACAGTTTTCTCTAAGATTTATTTTATCTCTCTATTCAAAACCTCTACTTGTCCACTAGTTTGCGGATAGTAGGGTGTTTCTATTCGGTATCTTACTCCATATTTTAATAAGATTCTATCGAATATTTTAGATATAAAGTGAGAGCCTTCGTCACTTATGACGAGTCTTAGCACACCGAATCTAGGGAAGATAATGTTCTTGAAAATCTTTATGACTACTTGTGTGTCATTTGTTGGAGAAGCTATGGCTTATATCCATTTTGAAACATAATCGACAACTACAGGTATATACTTATTTCCAAAAGAAGACGAGAATGGTCCCATAAAGTCAATTTCCCACACATCGAAAACTTATACTTCTAAAATTCCTTTTTGGGGCATCTCATCTCACCTCGAGATGTTACCAGTTTGTTGACACCGGTCGCAATTTAGAATGGCAACGTGAACATTTTTCTAAACAGTGGGCCAAAAAAGGTCTGATTGAAGGATCTTTACGCAAGTCATCGAAGTGCTTGCGTGTCCACCATAAGGAGCTGAGTGACAATGGGAGATTATGTTTTCCATTTCTTCTTATAGGACACAACGACAAAAAATACCATCAGATCCTTTCTTAAAAAGCAACGTTTCATCCCAGTAATATTGTTTTAGATCGTGGAAGAACTTCTTCTTTTGTTGGTATGTGAGATCGGGTGGAAGTACTCTAGAAGCTAAATAGTTAACTATGTCAGAATACCATGGCATAATGGTTTGTGCATAAATTTCTTCCATTGTTTCTTCTTGAGTTTGTTTGTCTAAAGTTAAGGAAGATATCTCATTCTCCAATTGGGTTATAAGAAGTTCATCAGGAAAATCGTCATTAATTGGCATTTGGTATGGTTTGATTCCTTTCATACGTGATAAGTGGTATATGTAAACACCCCAAATTTTCCCTCACCCATTCACACCATGGCTTGTGATCTCTTCATATGCATAAACTCAATCATAGCATCTCATACCACATTTTTGATTCAATGCATTGCTCCTAAGTCATCTGCATCTAGGGTTTGTGATCTGAGTAATCCAAGAGCTTCCTGAGTCACTCCAAAGGTCATCAATCACTTCAAAGGGGTCCATGTATGTTCAAGCATCATATTATATCCCCACAAAGTCAAGAAAGTCAAAAAATCACAAGAACTGAACAAGGCATGGAAGCAGAGCCAGGTTTAACTACACAGATGACCTAAAATTAGGGTTTTGGTTTCAGAGGCCATAACTCCAATTTTTTTGGTCATTCTTGTTTCTATTGGTCTCTATATGTTATAGGGATCATGCATATAAATTTTCATGAAGAAATTCCATGGGGAAGGCATCTGATCAAGAGTTGACTTTTTGAGCAAGTCAGTGTAAAATCAGGGCATCTGAGGCCCCCAATGACCCAACCAAAGGGTGTTCATCATCATTTTGATTATGTATGATCTTTATTTGATCATAGAAGATGTTAGAAGTTCACAAAATTGAAGAATTTCAAGCCATTTGCAAAGTTGACTTTTTGGGAAAATGACTTATAATGGAAACTTGCCATTTTGGGAAACTTTTTCAACCCTTGCTTTTTGATTCAAAAATGCTTCAAATGGAAAAAACTTTGGTCACGAAAGTTGTAGAATGGATCATTCCCTTTTCAAAAAGTACAAGAACTTGTTCTAATTCATTTTGGATCAAAAGTTATGGCTTGTCAAAGTTGGTAAAAATCACATAATTTCAAGTTTTCTACCAAAGAGGCAAAGTTGCAAAACCACTTGCCAAGACAAATTGTGCTATCAAATGGACTTCTAATCTTCATACAAACATAAACCAATGTCTAAAAATCAGTTTGGCCCAAAGAATTTTCCATTTCTATGCCTTGATTTTCACATAGCCATAAGTCATTTTTCATGAAAGTGCAAAGAGGGATTTCTTGCAAATTGATTCTCAAAGGTTTTTTTTGACCTCTAGCTGGTTTCAATACATTGCCATGACTTCATGAGGCATCACACACCAAAATTCAGCAAAGTTTTCTCACATGTACATAGCCAAAAGTCATGAGAAGTAACAAGTTGTCAAGTTGCAAAAACCCTTCCAACTCATGATCCAAATGCAGCAGCCTCTCATGAACCATCCAAAGGCCATCCTTGACTCAAGCTGAGGCAGGACAAGCCTCTAGATTGCCTCTGACTCGAGCCATGCCTAAGGTACACCATATCTTGACTTTTTGCACAAATGCCCATACCAATCCCACAGTGACACACCAACTCTCTGCCCAACCAGAGCATGATATGTGGACATCAAGCAATCCAAAAAGCAACCACCCACAAGCTGAACACTCCCACTTTCTTGCATCGACAAAATTCTGTCAAAAACTCTTCCTCTTCGAATTTCCTTACACAGCCATGAAACCTCAGTTCTTTCTTCACCAGTGAACTACAAATCCTCCATGGAACAAAAACCCACCATTAAAACAGCCTGAAACCCCCTAGAACACAACTGTAAAATCTGCTACACCAGAACTCATCTTCACAAATCAGCCATCAACAAAAGTTTTGAAGCATTCCATTAAGCTCAGGAGGTTCAGGAGAGGTGGTTTGCACAAAGGAAAGGCTCATAAAGCTCATTTTTGAAGGTCTACATCTCAGGTATAGCTCAAGAACTTTTTTCTCAGAACTTCATTTTCTTGTTACAAATCGAATCTACATGTTGCACTGATCATCTGGATGTATTTAGTTTTGAAAACAAGTAAGAGATGACCATTTCATGTCACTTTGAAAGTTTGCTCGTGTTTCGTATTTGTCTTCGATTCAGGCTTGTTAATGGAAATAAATGAATTTTGGGAGAGGGGTTAGGTTTAGATTGGGGAGAAGATCATTTTTGTGGAAGAAATTGCATGTTTAGTGACCTGTAGCGAAATCTAGGGTTTGGGTTCGCCGGAGAAGACGACCGGAAGTCTTCTCCGGCCACCTGAATTTCATTAACCCTAATCTGTGTCATTAATGAGAGTTTGAATGTGGAGCGTAGGATGGTTTGACCAGGGTTGACCCGCGCGTGTTTGAATGGCCAGGATGCGTCGTTAGAAACCCTAATCCTCAATTAACTTAATTAATCCAGTTTAATTAATTATAAAATCAGAATTAGCCAGGTTTGAACTTGGGCCATTGGATGTGGCGCCAAGTCAACCTTTCCCTGCCCAGAATCAATCTGGTGCGTCCATTACGCATACTTTCATTTTATTCTATTTTTATTTCATTTAATTTCATTTTCTTTTCCTCGAATTATTTAAAATAGCAAAAAATGTTTAAAAATTGTGAAAATTTTTGTCAAGGTTTTCATTATTTTTCAGAACACAAAAATATTTTTATTTTTATTTTTTGCATTAAAAATTATTTTTAAATCGTTTAAAAGTTTATTTTTAATTAATTAATGAAAATTAATTAATTAAAAATGCTTTTAGGTATTTAAAAAAATCACAAAAAATTCATGATGCATTTAAAAAACATTTAGAAACATTGTCCAACTCTCAAACCAAATTTCTTTTTTGTTCTTGATGCCCTTTGATAATTTTCAATGGAATTAAAATCATTTTTAGGCAATATTTTGTGACAAACTTCAAAAATTCATTTCTGTCTAACCTTTGAGAGTTGGATCATGATTCTTTTTGCATTGCATCTTGCATAGCATGTAGTTTATAGGATAAAATTGGCATGAATTGATCTTGCATTTTTAATTTGTTTTGCATTTATCTTGACAAGGTACCTTAAAACCCTAGCAATCTTAGGAAATTCATAACTTCCACTAGGTTAAGAGTTGGATCCCCTCCTTTGGGCAGTGAGTTTGTATAGGCTTAGGGTTCCTTTGATTGCATTTTCAAATTTTTATCATGTCATTTGCTTCTGGTTTTGGATTTTTGCTTTGTATGTTGCATATAACCCTAATTTATGTCTTCCTTTGCATCCATCTTCCATTTGCTTGCATACCATGACTTGCCATGACATTCTGTGCATTCATTTGATTCATGATACATCTTAGGACATATTAGAATCATGTTTGATCATTGCATCATTCATTTGCCATGTTGTATGTCATTTGCATTTCATAACTTTTCATGAACATTCATGGTTCAAAGCATGCCTCATTTGCATCCTTATGCTTGTATGATCATTCTCATCTCTTGTCATGTGTTTGCATCATCTCTTAGCATCATTAACATCATGTATTTGCTTCTGACTTTGTCTTGCATCATGCCATTTCATATCATTTGCATTGCATTTCATTTCTTTACTAACTTTTCAGGTGGTAAGTTGTATTGAGAAGTGAATTTGCCTTCACTTCTCACAATTTATTTTCATCTCCTTTGTGCATCATTGCTGCATTTTTGTATGTGTATGGGATTGAGCTTGCTCATTCTTTTTCATCTTACTTTCTTCCTTCAAGCAACTTGTCTTCTTAAGTGAAGCAAGTTGTTTTTCTTCTCTTTGCTCCTTTCATCTGCTTCCCTCCTTGGTGGTTCTTTGAAGATCTTTCTCTTAAACTTCGCAAACCCTAGGACTTCCAAGCATGATAACTTTTTAGGATTGTTTAGTCCCCCACTTAGCTTTTACCTTTGTGTCTCTTTGAGTCTTCTCTTCTCACCTCATAATCAGGGACTAAACCCTAAAGGCTTTAAGGCTTTGTGATTAAGCTTATGCCTGCATCCTTCTATTAGGATGGAGTGTATAACTTTAATCCTAAGTGTTAAACCCTTAATGTGTTTAAATCCTTTAATCAATCCACCTAATAATCACTAAGACATCAAGCTTGTAACTTGGGCCTTGCATTAGGGTTCTAATTCTTCCTTAATTGGTTAAGAAGGACTAACCCTAGTGTTAATGGACAAGTCCTCCTCAAGTTGTCTTACAAACCCTAAAAATCACTTCTTCATCTCATCATTAACTAAAATCCACTTAATAAAGGCTTTGTTTTGTCATGAGGTTAATCCCTAATCATGGATTAAGTTGAGGAGTTTTTCTCAGCTTAAATGTTCTCATCTATTATCCTTCTATTAGGATGGTGTAATGAGTCCATTAGATCCTTGATTATGGCTTAAACTCATTACTTAACACTAAACAAAAACAACCAAAAAAATATAAATAAACAACAAGTAGGTTAATGATCTTAATCCTACTTCAGGGTGATTAAGTGTGAGATGCTGACTTCACACTTAAGGTTTTCTCATTACCCCTAATCAGAGGGAGGATGTGATGAGTGTACTGACCCATTGGTTTAGGCTTAAGCTCATTAACTTATGACACATTTCCAAAAGCAATAAAACACTGAAAATTCAAAAAACAAACAATAATCATCTCCTCCGGGATTCTTTTCTCACCACCTTCACTCACAAACGAGAACTTGCTTCTTCCGTCTAATGCGAGACAGTTTGCACCTGAGCCAGACAGGTCATACACTTGAGCATAGACAAGTAAGCAGTTCACAAGTCAATTTATCTGTCAGTCTCTTTGGGTCGAACTACGGTGTTCTGACTTCCTCATTGCACGAGAGGATACGTAGGCGTAACTTAACAGTTATCGAACAAAAGTCTTTGTATATTCCCCCTCCTTCCAGCATTATTCTTTAAGCCTCAAAGTCTTGAGCTTCATCCATTTCTTACACTGACACTTCTCTTATACACTTCACACTTCTTTTACACTGACACCTGTGCATCCTTTTCCAGCTCTTTATATACAAATTGCACTGACACTACCCCTTTAAAACACAAATCTTTTAAGCGTGGATCCCGTCGAGTACGGCGGACAATCTGGGTGCTAATACCTTCCCAGGTTGTAACCAACCCCCTTTCTCAGTCTCTCTGGTTCGCAACCGTCTTATCCATATCTTTCTAGGTCTATGCAGCATTACCTTTCCTCCGGGATAAAAATGCCTAGTTGGCGACTCTTTTCTTTTCTCTTGAGATCACCCTTGTGTGTTCTCACTCCCTCTTTCACCGACCGTTCACGTCTGTACCCCATTTGGCTTAGCCTCATTTGGTGGGAGCGACAACTTGGCGACTCTGCTGGGGCCCCTTATACTGTAACCAGGGCTTCTGGTTCTTTTTGTGGGTTCCTCCTAGCGCTTGTTTGATTTGTGTTTACTGGGGTGTTATGTGCTGATTGTGTTTGTATATTTGTATTTATTTTTGCTTTATGTACAGTTTTTTATTGATTTCTTTACAGCTTTATATATCATACTGTCATTTTGTCATCTGGCTGGATCTGGTTTTTGTTTTGGTGGGTGGGGTTCTACTGAGAGTTTTAGGTCCTATACTTGGGACCTGAGTGACACCTAGGCTAGAGTGGATCATGTTCTTTCCCATTCCATTTCGGTCTGGTGCGGGAATATGAAACATGGTTCAGATATGGATTTCTTCTTGAGAACTCTGTGCTACAGATCTCCTGTAGTGCTAGGGCTATCTGGGAAGCCTGCTAAGTCTGGATGACCTTTACTATGACCTCCAGAAACTGAGGTGAATTAGAGGAGGATCTTTTATGGTTATTGTAAACACTGTACCTCCGGGTTAGAAGTGTTTACACTTCTCAAAACTGATCCAAGTCTGAGGATCCTTGTTTTAGAACACCACCTGTGAGGGGGGTTGGGCTGTTTACAGGTTTGCAGGAACCCTGGCCACATCATACCCTGATACTTGTTTTGTTTAAGAATGCTTCACCTTGGACAGTTCTTGTGATTTAACCCTGGACATGTGACTCTTTATTTGAGTCCCCCACCTTGGTTACTGGACTTCTAGACCTCCATCTGGACTTCTTGAACATACATGGGCCTTTTTATATCAAGACAGTAATCAGATCTAGCTTGATCACAAACCCTTGCATATCATTTGCATACTCATCATTGCATCATTTAACATTTGTTTATTTGTTTTTCAGGGTATCCATATTGCATCTGGTTTGGTTTTGACCCCTTCATCTGCATAGACCTTTGTTCATCTGTTATCTACTTCAGCTATCTTCATCAGTGGTTTGCTTCAGTTACCTTCATCATCAGCCTATCAGTGGCTCATCTCCAGTATCAGTCTTCATCATCAGCACTTGTTTTCAGCTCTTCATCAGCAGTCATGGCACCCAAGAAGAGCAACATTTCATACCACTTCTTTGAGCCTGTGCTGACTGGCATCAGACAGGTCCAGGCACTGATCACTCCAGACCACATCCCATTATTCAGAGAGCATTATGGAGGCATCCTTGATATGGTTATGGACTTGGACCCTTCTCAGAGGAGTTTGATTCACACTTGCCTACAGTTTTATTACCCTCCTTTGAGATGCTTCACTTTCCAGAATTTTCAGTTGGGACCTCTTTTGGAAGAGTTCTCATCTTTGATTGGAGTACCTGTCAGGGGTGGTATCCCCTTCAACCCAGAGATGGCTTCTCCCAGCAATGAAGAAGTGGAAAAAGCACTGTATCTGGAGCCTATTCTGATTGAGCAGAACATGACAACAAAGGCTGGGATCCCTGGTCTGCACTTAGACTTTCTGACTTCTCAGGCCATCCTGAAGGCCTCCTTGGGAGAATGGAGGGCAGTTTGTGCATTGTTAGCCCTCAGTATATATGGGGTTATACTATTTGCAGATGAGCCCAAGTTTATCAGCAAGAATGTCATTCATCTTTTCCTTCTGAGGAACCCAGTGCCCACATTGCTGGGAGATTTCTATTATTCTGTTCACCAAAGAAATGAGAAGCAAAGAGGGAGGTTGGTGAGATGTTGTGCTCCCCTATTCCACACTTGGCTGCTCAAACACTTACCCAAGACTGATGTTTTCTTGAATCCTCACCAACAGAAGAATTGGGCTAGGAGACTTATTGCTTTGACTTCAGATGACATCAGGTGGTGCACCCAGAGCACTAAAGGCAGGGACATAATTACTAGCTGTGGACAGTTCCCCAATGTACCTCTGATAGGAGTGAATGGTTACATCAACTACAACCCTTTGCTGTTTAAGAGACAGTTGGGCTATGCTTTGGTCCACCCTCCTAGAGTGCAGGACTTGGCTGAAACCCTGTATTGTGAGATAAAGCCAAATCTAGTTGTTATCAGGCAAGTATCCTGGGCTTGGGACAACATCCAGACCAAAGGGATGGCCATTCTTGGAAGGTGCAACAATGTGGCTTCAGCTCAGTATTATGAATGGTCTCATGCTAGGGCTCAGCTTTCTGGGATGCCTTTCACCATTGAGGATGCACCTGGACCTTCCACAGTACCACCACCAGCCACTGTCAGCCTGGAAGAATTTGAGAAACTGAAGGAGAGGAATGAGAATCTGTCTCAAGCTCTAAAGAAGACCCTCTGGGAGAGGAGTGATGGTCGTCTAGACATTGAGAGGTTGGAAAAGCTTAAGGTGGAGCATCTAGCCAGGATTGAGAAATCAGAGGACTACATTAGGAAATCAAGGGCTGGAGAGCAGATTTTGAAGAATGCCTGTAAAGAGGCCCAGTTTCAGAAGGCTAGGACTGATCTCTATCTGAAAGAAAGTCAAGCTAGGTGGGTCAGGATCACTGAAGCTCGTACTCAAGAGGATAAGAGAACTCAAGCCAGGATTGAGCAATTGGAGGCCAATGAAAAGAAACAACAGGAGGCTCTGCTAGCAGCCCAGAAGGAGATTTCAGAGTTAAAGCTTATGGCTGGTGTGAAGAGGTCAAAAGACCAAGATAGGCACAAGAAGCTGACCACTGCTATTGCCACCAGAAACCTTCTTATCAGAAACATTACAGAGCATCCGGTTGGTCCTGTAACTGAAGCACTTCTGAAGGAGGTTAAGGAGGATGAGTTTGGCTTAGATGTTTGATTTCTTTGCTTGTTGTTATTTCCATTCCATGTACTTTTCTATTTATGTTGTATTTTGACCCCACAGGGGCATGTGTTGTAAAAACAAACTATGTATGATCCACCCTTTGTAATACATTTGTTAGTTTGTTTCATTGAGTTTCTTTTCTCAAGCAACAGCAAAGCATCTTCCTCAGGGTCTGGAAAGGTCAAAACCAAGAGCCAAGCCGGATACCTTGGAAAATAAATAAGCATACTGCATTGCATACTAACTTTTGTTTTGTTTTGTAGGTTTTTGTCTTGTTTGTTACTAACTCTGTTGTGATTTAGGAATTATTGCTCTCCGTCGAGTGTTCCCTCTCAACCGTCCGCACAGATATCCTACTCGCAACAATCTTCCTGGTATCCAGATGGACCAAGTACAGCAAGATCTGACAGAGGTCAGAACTCAGATGGCTAATGAAAGGCTGGAGATGAGAAACCAAATGACCCAATTCATGGAAGTAATGAATGGCTCTGCTCAAAGTCAAGAAAGGTTGAGGGCATTGGTAGAAAGGCAAACCCCGGAAGAACCTCCTCTGGGGACTGGAGGAACAAGTAACAATGAGAGGGGTCAGCCTCATGTTAATCCACCAGTATACGGGCCTCATCTACATCCGGAAGTCAATATCCCGGGTAATGTGCAAGGAAATACTACCGGAGGAAGGATCTTACAGGAAGACCCCCAAGAAGAGCAGTTTACTGTGATGGGAGCTGGGGATGAAGTTTATGATAGGAGGTTTGATGAAATTGCTGAGAAATTGAGATCTCTAGAGTCTCAAAACTCCTTGGGTTTTGATGTCATGGATATGGGGTTAGTGGATGGGGTAAGGATTCCTCACAAGTTTAAACCCCCGTGTTTCGAGAAATACAATGGAACTTCTTGTCCACGAACTCACTTACAGTCTTTTCTGGGGAGACTCAAGGCATACACCATGGATGAAAAACTATGGATGTTTTACTTTGAAGATAGTTTGACTGGGGCCTCAAGGGAGTGGTACTCTCACTTGACCAGGGCTACCATCAGATGCTGGAAGGACTTAGCTGAAGCTTTCATCAGGCAGTACCAATACAATTTGGACATGGCTCCCAACAGGACCCTTTTGATGGGAATGTCTCAGTCCTCCAGAGAAAGCTTCAGGGAATATGCCCAGAGGTGGAGACAGCTTGCTGATGCTGTCCAGCCACCCATGTCGGAAAGAGAAATGGCCGACATGTTTATGAATACGCTGCAAGGAACATATATTGATAGGCTAGCTGTCTTTTCTTCCACCAGCTTCGCTGACGTAGTTATAGCTGGAGAAAGAATTGAGAGCCTCCTGAAGATGGGTAAAATTTCTGATAATGGTGCAAGTTCTTCCAGTAACTCCAGAAAGCCTTTTGTGGGACCTAGAAGAACTGGTGAGACAAATGCCATTCATGCTAGCAGGGGCAGACCTCAGTATGTCCACAGATCAGTAGCAGCTGTCACTATTCCAGCTCTGATTCCTCAGCAACCAGCATATCAACCACAACAACAACCACACCATCAGCAGCAAGTTCAGTATCCGCCACAAAGGACCTACAACAACAACAACGGCAATCAACAGCAAAGACCCTTTCAGCAAAGACCATCACAGGCAAATAGGGTGATTGACCCTATCCCTATGCCTTATGCCGCTTTATTGCCACAACTCCTGAAGCTCAAGCTAGTTGAGTTAAGGACATTGGCACCACTAGATCCTTCCAATCTGCCAAGAAACTACGATGTCAACGCCAGATGTGCTTTCCACTCCAATGCACCTGGCCACAATACTGAGAAATGCAGGGCTTTACAAATGAAAGTGCAAGATCTGGTGGATTCTAAAGCCCTCAACTTTGCACCCCCTCCAAGTGTCACCAAGAATCCCATTCCCAATCATGGAGGACCAAGAATTAATGCCATTGAGGAAGACAAGCCATCTTTCTTGATCACCAGTGTTGGACAGATTCGAACACCCCTGGTCGAAATTAAAGCTCAGCTTTTAGAGTGCCAGATGTTCCCCGGGTGTGAGCTCGGTTGTGGGTACTGCAACATTTCAGTCAACGGGTGTGATAACTTGAGAAGCGGCATAGATAGTCTTATCAGAAGTGGTATACTTCAGATCACAACAACGGCGCCTACAAATCCAGCAATCCCTTTGACAACAATTCCCGACTCTTCTACAACTGCAACAACAATCATTCCAACCAATTCATCAATAACATCAACAATGGCTTCATCTATCACTTCAACAAATCAGATGTCAACAACCATTTCTTCTACAACATCAGCACCCATTTATTCAACAAAATCTTCTACAACGCCAACAGATATCTCAGCAGTCACTATTTATTATGATCCGTCAAGTGTTCCTCCAGACAACAACTTTCAACAACAAACAGTGGCACCTCCTGCCAGGTCACCAGTCACCATTTACTACGATCCGCACACCATTTCAATACCCTCCTCTGCAGCAGTTAGTCCGGTTACTATCACGGTGCCTGGACCAGTTCCCTATGAAAGCAGCAATGCCATACCTTGGCATTATGGCTCTGACCTTTACTGCAACGGAGAGAAAATCACTTTGGATTCTTCAACCTCTTCTCCACAGATTGATAATGTTGGGGGAGGCGGAGGCTTCACCAGAAGCGGACGCCTTTTTGCCTCACAATTGCAAAGACCTAATGCCGAAGCAGAAGCTGCTGCTAAAGCAAAAGGGAAGAGTGTGATAGCTGAAGAACCAATTCTCAAAGAAACTCAGAAGACGTCTTTTGAACAAGATGTAGACGAGTTTATGAGGATTATAAAGAGAAGTGATTACAAAATGGTGGATCAGCTTCACCAAACCCCCTCAAAAATCTCCATATTATCCCTGTTGATGTGTTCTGAAGCTCACAGGAATGCATTATTGAAAGTCCTGCACGCAGCATACGTGCCAGAGGAGATCACCGTTAATCAGCTAGAAACTGTGGTGGCGAATGTCAACACCAATCATGGACTGGGCTTCACCAATGCTGACTTAACAACTGAGGGACGTAACCACAACAAGGCTTTACATATCACCTTGGAATGCAAAGGTGCTGTCCTATCTCATGTGCTGGTGGACACTGGGTCCTCACTCAATGTTCTGCCAAAGAAAGCCTTGGTGAAGCTAGAGTATGATGGCTTGGCACTGCGTCCAAGTAATTTGGTGGTGAGAGCATTTGATGGCTCTAAAAGATCGATGCTAGGGGAGATTGATCTGCCTGTGATGATTGGCCCGCAGACTTTTAAAATTACCTTCTAAGTGATGGACATTCAGCCGGCCTACAGCTGTTTGTTGGGTAGACCCTGGATCCATGCCGCTGGCGCTGTTACGTCTACCCTTCACCAGAAGCTGAAATTCGAGTGGGAAGGCCAGATCATCACCATCTGTGGTGAAGAGGACATCTTTGTTAGCCATTTGGCTACGTACAAGTACATTGAGATGGATGGAGAAATCCATGAAACCATGAGCCAGGGGTTTGAGGCCCTGAACATTAATGAAACATCTGCTGTACTGGGAACTTCCATGACATCTTATCAGCAAGCCAGGAAGGTTGTTGAAGAGGGGACTTCCCAAGGCTGGGGCAAGCTGTTGCCCGTGGAGAAGAAGGAGGACAGATTTGGGTTGGGTTACAAACCAACTCAACAAGATCAATCAGAGGCTGCTAAGAAGCCCAGTTTCTTCAGCGGGGGAATGCTCACCCCTGATGCAGTGAACAACTTGGAAGACGAGGATGAAAGCGACCGCAACCTGGAGAGCTGGATACGTCCAAGGATCCCGGGGAGCCAAGTCCTTAACTGGTCTTCCCAGGAAATTATAAGGGTTACTCCTGCAGAGTAATTATTATTTCCGGTATTTTTAAGCATGCATCAAGTCTTGCATCTTGCCCAAGATGACAAGACTCATTTTGTAATCGGGCCATCTTATAATTTTGTGCAAACAGATCAATCAATGAATATCGGACATCTTTTGCAAATGAGTCTTTTTCTTTTCCGCTCACTGTTTTTCATTTTTTCTTTTTGTACAAAAATAAAATGGCAATGTTTTCCAAAATGATGAACTTCATTTCACTTTTTTCTAAACAAGATTAAAATCAAACACTAAAATGAACAATCTAAACCCTTGCAGAGAGTGCCTTTCAGACTGCACCGACAACAACACTGCTATGACTCCATATGACTTTGACAATCCAATCAATCAAGCTGATGAAGGGGTTGAAGAAGATTATGAGCTTCCTGAAGAGCTAGCCAGGTTGTTAAGGCAAGAATAGAAGGTTATCACTCCTCATCAGGAGGAGGTTGAAACAGTTAATCTTGGTTCAGAGGAAGATGTGAAAGAAGTTAAGATCGGGGCCTGCATACAAGATTCAGTGAAAGAGCAATTGATTGACCTGCTTCGTGAATATGTGGATGTGTTTGCTTGGTCTTATCAGGATATGCCAGGGTTGGACACCGATATTGTTATGCACAAGCTTCCTTTAAGAGAAGATTGCCCACCGGTTAAACAGAAGCTGCGCCGTACTCGCCCAGATATGGCAATGAAGATAAAAGAAGAAGTACAAAAGCAGTGGGACGCTAGATTCCTTGTTGTAACTAGCTATCCGCCGTGGGTTGCTAATATTGTACCTGTGCCTAAGAAAGACGGCAAAGTGAGAATGTGTGTAGACTACCGGGATCTGAACAGAGCTAGCCCGAAAGATGATTTCCCATTACCTCACATTGACGTATTGGTGGATAATACGGCTCAGTTCTCGGTATTCTCCTTCATGGATGGATTTTCAGGATATAATCAGATCAAGATGTCACCTGAAGACATGGAGAAGACAACTTTCATCACACCCTGGGGCACGTTCTGTTATAAGGTGATGCCATTCGGACTGAAGAATGCTGGTGCAACCTATCAACGGGCTATGGTAACATTATTTCACGACATGATCCATAAAGAAATCGAGTGTTATGTGGATGACATGATTGCCAAGTCCCTCACAGAAGAAGACCACCTGGTGAATCTGCTGAAGTTATTCAAGCGTCTGAGGAAGTACCAACTGAAGTTAAACCCCAACAAATGCACATTCGGGGTGCGATCTGGTAAGTTGCTGGGCTTTATTGTAAGCGAGACAGGGATTGAAGTTGACCCTGATAAGGTTAAAGCCATTCAAGAGATGCCTGCACCAAAGACAGAGAAAGAAGTTCGGGGGTTCTTAGGTAGATTGAACTACATTTCACGGTTCATATCTCACCTTACAGCAACCTGTGAACCTTTGTTCAAGCTGTTAAGAAAAGAACAAACGGTCAGGTGGAACGAAGACTTCCAGAGGGCTTTTGACAAAATCAAGGAATACTTACAAGAGCCTCCAATCCTTATGCCTCCAGTTGAAGGAAGACCTCTAATCATGTACTTGACAGTTTTAGAAGAGTCAATGGGGTGTGTGCTGGGCCAGCATGACGAGTCTGGTCGAAAAGAGTATGCAATTTACTACCTAAGCAAAAAGTTTACCGACTGTGAACAACGTTATTCACTGCTCAAGAAAACTTGCTGTGCTTTAGCGTGGGCTGCTCGCCGACTGAGACAGTATATGTTGACCCACACTACTTTATTGATATCAAAAATGGATCCAGTTAAGTACATTTTTGAGAAGCCAACGCTTACCGGACGGGTTGCAAGATGGCAAATGATCCTCACAGAATATGACATCCAGTACACATCTCAGAAAGCCATCAAGGGCAGTGTACTGTCTGATTATCTTGCTGAGCAACCTATTGATGATTACTAGCCTATGAGATTTGACTTCCCTGATGAAGACATCATGTTCATAAAAGCAAAAGATCATGAAGAGCCTATTCACACTGAAGGGCCCGACCCAGAAGAGGAATGGACTATGATGTTTGACGGGGCTGTTAATATGAATGGTCGTGGTGTTGGTGCAGTACACATTACACCTAAGGGAGTTCACATGCCTTTCTCGGCGAAGCTCACCTTCAACTGCACCAACAACGAAGCTGAATACGAAGCTTGCATTATGGGTCTTGAGGAAGCCATTGACCTCAGGATCAAAACTTTGACTGTGTTCGGAGATTCAGCTCTGGTAATTAATCAAACCAACGGCAAATGGTACACACACCAGGATCATCTGATACCTTATAGGGATTATACAATGAGGTTATTGACTTTCTTTACAACGGTCAAGCTTGAGTATATCCCTCGGGACGAGAATCAGTTTGCAGATGCTCTGGCTACCATTTCATCCATGATCAAAGTTCAAGCTGCCAACTTTGTGCCTCGGATTTCAGTGTCCAGACTTGACAGACCAGCGTATGTATTTGCAGCAGATGTTGCCAAAGATGATAAGCCTTGGTTCCATGACATCAAGTGCTTCTTGGAGGATCAAACATACCCACCTGGGGCATCTTCCAATGATAAGAAGACTTTAAGAAGGCTTACTGGTAGTTTCTTCCTGAATACTGACGGTTCCCTCTATAAGAGAAACTTTGATATGGTACTCCCCCGATGCGTTGATAAGACAGAAGCAGACTTGTTGATGCACGAGGTGCACGAAGGATCCTTTGGTACCCATGCAGGAGGGCATGCAATGGCTAAGAAGTTGCTAAGATCAGGCTATTACTGGATCACAATGGATGTCGACTGTTGTGCCTATGCCAGAAAATGCCACAAATGCCAAATTTATGCGGATAAAGTACATGTGCCTCCAAATCCTCTGAATGTGATGTCTTCACCCTGGCCCTTTGCCATGTGGGCATTGATATGATTGGCAAGATTGAACCGACTGCTTCAAACGGCCACAGGTTCATCCTGGTTGCCATTGACTATTTCACCAAGTGGGTTGAAGCAGCTTCATATGCAAATGTTACAAGGCAAGTGGTAGCCCGATTTCTGAAGAGAGACATCATCTGTCGGTATGGAGTGCCCGAGCGAATCATTACTAATAATGGTTCCAATTTGAACAACAAAATGATGGCAGAACTGTGTCGGGACTTCAAGATCCAACACCATAATTCTTCTCCTCACATGCCAAAGATGAATGGCGCTGTCGAGGCAGCTAATAAGAATATCAAGAAGATTGTGCAAAAGATGGTGGTTACTTACAAGGACTGGCATGAAATGCTACCGTTTGCCTTGCATGGGTACCGTACGTCAATCAGAACATCCACTGGGGCAACACCGTATCGACTTGTGTATGGTATGGAAGCAGTCCTACCTGTTGAAGTTGAGTTACCCTCCCTACGGGTATTAATGGATGTTAAGCTGAACGAAGCAGAGTGGGTCCGGTCCCGATATGAACAACTGAGTCTGATTGAAGAGAAGAGGTTAGCTGCAGTTTGTCATGGACAGCTGTATCAGAAAAGAATGAAGAAAGCCTTCGACCAGAAAGTCAGGCTCCGAGAATACCAAGTAGGAGATCTTGTGGTGAAAAGACTCTTCCCTCCTCATACAGACCACAGGGGCAAGTGGACTCCGAACTATGAAGGGCCATTCGTGGTAAAGAAAGTTTTCTCTGGTGGAGCACTAATGCTCAGCACCATGGATGGTGACGACTTCCCGTCCCCTGTGAATTCAGATGCAGTTAAAAAATACTTCGCATAAAATGACCCGCTGGACATAAAAACAGAATGAAAGTCCAGGCAAAAATAGGGCATCCTGGCGAGTCAAAAACAGAATAAAAGACTCGGGCAAAAATAAGGGAAAATAAACAAAAAAATGTACACCCGCTGAGTTGAAAAGCCGCATTGGACAACTCAGGCAAAAAGGGGTATCCCGATGGATTGAAAACCCGAAAGGGCGATCCATGCAAAATAAGGGAATAAGCGAACAACTGCATTCTAAATTCGTCTGTATCACTTACAACTTGGTAAGCTTCGAAAGGATCAAGCTTCTTTCAGAATCAGCCTCCTTCAGAAAGCAAGACGAGAAGAACGTCAAATGTCATTACGAGTCATAGCAAAAGAGAAGCTCCTTGAAGCATCGTCAACATTGCCAACATCTTGTGTTTCTCAATTTGTAACGATCTCCTCATTCTAGGGGATTTGTTTCTTAGACTGTATCTTGCCAATTCAGGGCACATGAATTAATAAAATCAGATTTTCAGTCATGTTCCGTCTCGTATATTTTATTTTCATTTGCAAAATGTCCGATGTCCCTAAGATATTGATGGCATAAATACAGATGCTTCCCTTCTAAAAATACGTGCTTGCAGGAAATATACTTACTCCCGGGAGTGTCTAAACTCCTATGATGGAATCCGGTAAGGGATACCTTGGGATTACTTGTGCGTTTCTCTGTCTTTTCAGGATTGCAGGTATTCAAAGCACAACATGGGGCATGAAGGCTTCATCCCAGCAATTTGGCAAATCATTATCTACTCAATCTTGGCACCGGAGGTGCTCTTTCCCCAGCTGAGTTGCCATCCATTATCCCTCCTCAGCCAAGTACAAAAGCCAGGGAACCATCTCCCCACATAGTGTCAACCTCTACCCAGAAGAGCAGCGCGCGATGGAATCACAACAGAGTGAAGAAAGCTTCTACAAACCCCAGCTGGGTCCCTCATTACAAGGATAGGTCCATCGATGACCGGTTTCCCCAAGCAGAACTCCATATGTAAGATCTACTGATGATTTTATCCCCAACTGGGATGTCCACTTCAAGCAAGATCGGTCAGAGATCTTCGCAGCAACAGGACCCGAATCCCGGATGGTTACCCTTTGCATAATCATAGCATTCGCATCATATTCTCCCACAGAGCATAGCATTCCGTCTAATACGGAGCATTACAGCAAAAATCAAACATATTGCATAATCATAAGCCATGTTCTGAATCAAACATTTGTAAGTACCGACAATCCGTTGAAGATATACAGAGGAACTCTCCAAATTCCCCGGCAGAGAGCCAAGGCATTGGCCTTACACCCATAAATACAAATGCACACTCCTTTTTGGCACTCGTCCGTGTCGTGATTCCCCAGTAAAGTCGCCCGAGCATTCTTTACAAACAGACACTTATATATTACAGATACTTCTGGACACCCGTCCGTGTCACATCCCCAGTAGAAAGCCAAAGCGTCCCCTTTGCACTCACAGATACATATGTACACAATTCCTTGACACCCGTCCATGTCACCTTCCCCAGCATAGTTACCCAAACACTTTGTATATCAGATATTTGTTTATATTATACTTTTCTCCTTTTGACACTCGTCCGTGTCACTCTCCCCAGCAAGTTAAATACCCGTCTATACACCACTCATACTTATTATTCCTATTCCACTCATACAGATACTCGTTCGTATTTTGTATACACCACTCATACCTCTGCAGATTCAACACTCGTCCGTGTTCTTTGTTAACCTGTTGGTACTCGTCCGCATCATCATCTCAGAACGTGCGTCAAGCGTTTGTTTCTACCTGATACTCGTCTGTATCACAGTCTTAAGGATGCTCGTCCGCATCTTTAATCCATACCGTGTCAAACACCTATGTCTTCTTGAATTTAGACACTCGTCTGTGTCTACTATTCCCCAGAGGAGTCCCCACAGGATCAACACTCGTCCGTGTTCTTTGTTAACCAGTTGATACTCGTCCGTATCATCATCTCTGAACATGTGTCAGCATTTGTTTCTACCTGATACTCGTCCGTATCATAGTCTTAGGGATGCTCGTCCGCATCTTTAATCTATACACCGTACACCAAACACTAATATCTCTCATTTCTTGGATATAGACATTCGTCCGTGTTTACTTGTCCCAGCAAATCCCTGTGAACTATTTCCTTTCTATCTGACATTCGTCCTATGTCATGGTGCCTTTTTGGCATCCGTACCCTTCCAGGTGATCGTCCTTCACCTTTGGATGACCGTCCCTCATCCTTTCCTCAGCGGAGTCTCCATTATTGGAACCCTTTTCTATCCGGCATTCGTCCTATGTCATGATTTTTGAGAGCAGCCGTACCCTGCCAGGTGATCGTCCTTCACCTTTTGATGATCGTCCTTCATCATTTTATCCGATGGCCGTCCCCGTCGTTGATCTTGTTATCTGACATTCGTCCTATGTCATGATAAACCTTGAGAGCAGCCGTACCCTGCTAGGTGATCGTCCTTCACCTCCTGATGATCGTCCTTCATCATGCTTATCCGATGACCGTCCCCATCGTCGACCTTCTATCTGGCATTCGTCCTATGTCGCGATATTTTTGGCAACCGTACCTTGCCAGGTGATCGTCCTTCACCCTTAGATGACCGTCCCTCATCTTATACCCAACAGAGCAGCCGTCCCCTGCTAGGTGATCGTCCTTCACCTTTGATGACCGTACCTCATCATTTATTTTTACCTATTCCCCAGAGAATCTTTGTCACTTCATCTTGATGGCAGTCCCCATCATAATCTCTTATATCCCCAGCATGTCGGTCGTCCCCGTCATTGCTCTTTCCCTAGCAGTCGTCCTCTGCTCGACGGTCGTCCTCCGTCACCCGCACTTTATAATTATACTTTATTTTCTTTTACAATCTATATCCCTTTTCTTCTTCATTCTATGAGTGCAAATTTTGGACTGTCTTTGGTATTCAACCACAAGTTATCTTGTTTGCCTGTTAAGCCGTTGCTTAAATCCTACACAGCTAACTCATGTTTGAATAGGGGCAGCTGTAAACACCCCAAATTTGCCCTCACCCATTCACACCATGGCTTGTGATCTCTTCATATGCATAAACTCAATCATAGCATCTCATACCACATTTTTGATTCAATGCATTGCTCCTAAGTCATCTGCATCTAGGGTTTGTGATCTGAGCAATCCAAGAGCTTCCTGAGCCACTCCAAAGGTCATTAATCACTTCAAAGGGGTACATGTATGTTCAAGCATCATATTATATCCCCACAAAGTCAAGAAAGTCAAAAAATCACAAAAACTGAACAAGGCATGGAAGTAGAGCCAGGTTTAACTGCACAGATGACCTAAAATTAGGGTTTTGGTTTCAGAGGCCATAACTCCAATTTTTTTGGTCATTCATGTTTCTATTGGTCTCTATATGTTATAAGGATCATGCATATCAATTTTTATGAAGAAATTCCATGGGGAAGGCATCTGATCAAGAGTTGACTTTTTGAGCAAGTCAGTGTAAAATCAGGGCATCTGAGGCCCCCAATGACCCAACCAAAGGGTGTTCATCATCATTTTGATTATGTATGATCTTTATTTGATCATAGAAGATGTTATAATTTCACAAAATTGAATAATTTCAAGCCATTTGCAAAGTTGACTTTTTGGGAAAATGACTTATAATGGAAACTTGCCATTTTGGGAAACTTTTTCAACCCTTGCTTTTTGATTCAAAAATGCTTCAAATGGAAAAAACTTTGGTCATGAAAGTTGTAGAATGGATCATTCCCTTTTCAAAAAGTACAAGAACTTGTTCTAATTCATTTTGGATCAAAAGTTATGGCTTGTCAAAGTTGGTAAAAATCACATAATTTCAAGTTTTCTACCAAAGAGGCAAAGTTGCAAAACCACTTGCCAAGACAAATTGTGCTATCAAATGGACTTCTAATCTTCATACAAACATAAACCAATGTCTAAAAATCAGTTTGGCCCAAAGAATTTTCCATTTCTATGCC
Source organism: Lathyrus aphaca (assembly GCA_963966055.1). Lineage (NCBI taxonomy): Eukaryota > Viridiplantae > Streptophyta > Magnoliopsida > Fabales > Fabaceae > Lathyrus > Lathyrus aphaca. Next base: position 149,852,500 of record OZ014521.1, read on the forward strand.
TTGATTTTCACATAGCCATAAGTCATTTTTCATGAAAGTGCAAAGAGGGATTTCTTGCAAATTGATTCTCAAAGGTTTTGTTTGACCTCTAGCTGGTTTCAATACATTGCCATGACTTCATGAGGCATCCCACACCAAAATTCAGCAAAGTTTTCTCACATGTACATAGCCAAAAGTCATGATAAGTAACAAGTTGTCAAGTTGCAAAAACCCTTCCAACTCATGATCCAAATGCAGCAGCCTCTCATGAACCATCCAAAGGCCATCCTTCACTCAAGCTGAGGCAGGACAAGCCTCTAGATTGCCTCTGACCCGAGCCATGCCTAAGGTACACCATATCTTGACTTTTTGCACAAATGCCCATACCAATCCCATAGTGATACACCAACTCTCTGCCCAACCAGAGCATGATATGTGGACATCAAGCAATCCAAAAAGCAACCACCCACAAGCTGAACACTCCCACTTTCTTGCATCCACAAAATTCTGTCAAAAACTCTTCCTCTTCGAATTTCCTTACACAGCCATGAAACCTCAGTTCTTTCTTCACCAGTGAACTACAAATCCTCCATGGAACAAAAACCCACCATTAAAACAGCCTGAAACACCCTAGAACACAACTGTAAAATCTGCTACACCAGAACTCATCTTCACAAATCAGCCATCAACAAAAGTTTTGAAGCATTCCATTAAGCTCAGGAGGTTCAGGAGAGGTGGTTTGCATAAAGGAAAGGCTCATAAAGCTCATTTTTGAAGGTCTACATCTCAGGTATAGCTCAAGAACTTTTTTCTCAGAACTTCATTTTCTTGTTACAAATCGAATCTACATGTTGCACTGATCATCTGGATGTATTTAGTTTTGAAAACAAGTAAGAGATGACCATTTCATGTCACTTTGAAAGTTTGCTCATGTTTCGTATTTGTCTTCGATTCAGGCTTGTTAATGGAAATAAATGAATTTTGGGAGAGGGGTTAGGTTTAGATTGGGGAGAAGATCATTTTTGTGGAAGAAATTGCATGTTTAGTGACCTGTAGCGAAATCTAGGGTTTGGGTTCGCCGGAGAAGACGACCGGAAGTCTTCTCCGGCCACCTGAATTTCATTAACCCTAATCTGTGTCATTAATGAGAGTTTGAATGTGGAGCGTAGGATGGTTTGACCAGGGTTGACCCGCGCGTGTTTGAATGGCCAGGATGCGTCATTAGAAACCCTAATCCTCAATTAACTTAATTAATCCAGTTTAATTAATTATAAAATCAGAATTAGCCAGGTTTGAACTTGGGCCATTGGATGTGGCGCCAAGTCAACCTTTCCCTGCCCAGAATCAATCTGGTGCGTCCATTACGCATACTTTCATTTTATTCTATTTTTATTTCATTTAATTTCATTTTCTTTTCCTCGAATTATTTAAAATAGCAAAAAATGTTTAAAAATTGTGAAAATTTTTGTCAAGGTTTTCATTATTTTTCAGAACACAAAAATATTTTTATTTTTATTTTTTGCATTAAAAATTATTTTTAAATCGTTTAAAAGTTTATTTTTAATTAATTAATGAAAATTAATTAATTAAAAATGCTTTTAGGTATTTAAAAAAATCACAAAAAATTCATGATGCATTTAAAAAACATTTAGAAACATTGTCCAACTCTCAAACCAAATTTCTTTTTTGTTCTTGATGCCCTTTGATAATTTTCAATGGAATTAAAATCATTTTTAGGCAATATTTTGTGACAAACTTCAAAAATTCATTTCTGTCTAACCTTTGAGAGTTGGATCATGATTCTTTTTGCATTGCATCTTGCATAGCATGTAGTTTATAGGATAAAATTGGCATGAATTGATCTTGCATTTTTAATTTGTTTTGCATTTATCTTGACAAGGTACCTTAAAACCCTAGCAATCTTAGGAAATTCATAACTTCCACTAGGTTAAGAGTTGGATCCCCTCCTTTGGGCAGTGAGTTTGTATAGGCTTAGGGTTCCTTTGATTGCATTTTCAAATTTTTATCATGTCATTTGCTTCTGGTTTTGGATTTTTGCTTTGTATGTTGCATATAACCCTAATTTATGTCTTCCTTTGCATCCATCTTCCATTTGCTTGCATACCATGACTTGCCATGACATTCTGTGCATTCATTTGATTCATGATACATCTTAGGACATATTAGAATCATGTTTGATCATTGCATCATTCATTTGCCATGTTGTATGTCATTTGCATTTCATAACTTTTCATGAACATTCATGGTTCAAAGCATGCCTCATTTGCATCCTTATGCTTGTATGATCATTCTCATCTCTTGTCATGTGTTTGCATCATCTCTTAGCATCATTAACATCATGTATTTGCTTCTTACTTTGTCTTGCATCATGCCATTTCATATCATTTGCATTGCATTTCATTTCTTTACTAACTTTTCAGGTGGTAAGTTGTATTGAGAAGTGAATTTGCCTTCACTTCTCACAATTTATTTTCATCTCCTTTGTGCATCATTGCTGCATTTTTGTATGTGTATGGGATTGAGCTTGCTCATTCTTTTTCATCTTACTTTCTTCCTTCAAGCAACTTGTCTTCTTAAGTGAAGCAAGTTGTTTTTCTTCTCTTTGCTCCTTTCATCTGCTTCCCTCCTTGGTGGTTCTTTGAAGATCTTTCTCTTAAACTTCGCAAACCCTAGGACTTCCAAGCATGATAACTTTTTAGGATTGTTTAGTCCCCCACTTAGCTTTTACCTTTGTGTCTCTTTGAGTCTTCTCTTCTCACCTCATAATCAGGGACTAAACCCTAAAGGCTTTAAGGCTTTGTGATTAAGCTTATGCCTGCATCCTTCTATTAGGATGGAGTGTATAACTTTAATCCTAAGTGTTAAACCCTTAATGTGTTTAAATCCTTTAATCAATCCACCTAATAATCACTAAGACATCAAGCTTGTAACTTGGGCCTTGCATTAGGGTTCTAATTCTTCCTTAATTGGTTAAGAAGGACTAACCCTAGTGTTAATGGACAAGTCCTCCTCAAGTTGTCTTACAAACCCTAAAAATCACTTCTTCATCTCATCATTAACTAAAATCCACTTAATAAAGGCTTTGTTTTGTCATGAGGTTAATCCCTAATCATGGATTAAGTTGAGGAGTTTTTCTCAGCTTAAATGTTCTCATCTATTATCCTTCTATTAGGATGGTGTAATGAGTCCATTAGATCCTTGATTATGGCTTAAACTCATTACTTAACACTAAACAAAAACAACCAAAAAAATATAAATAAACAACAAGTAGGTTAATGATCTTAATCCTACTTCAGGGTGATTAAGTGTGAGATGCTGACTTCACACTTAAGGTTTTCTCATTACCCCTAATCAGAGGGAGGATGTGATGAGTGTACTGACCCATTGGTTTAGGCTTAAGCTCATTAACTTATGACACATTTCCAAAAGCAATAAAAGACTGAAAATTCAAAAAACAAACAATAATCGTCTCCTCCGGGATTCTTTTCTCACCACCTTCACTCACAAACGAGAACTTGCTTCTTCCGTCTAATGCGAGACAGTTTGCACCTGAGCCAGACATGTCATACACTTGAGCATAGACAAGTAAGCAGTTCACAAGTCAATTTATCTGTCAGTCTCTTTGGGTCGAACTACGGTGTTCTGACTTCCTCATTGCACGAGAGGATACGTAGGCATAACTTAACAGTTATCGAACAAAAGTCTCTGTATATTCCCCCTCCTTCCAGCATTATTCTTTAAGCCTCAAAGTCTTGAGCTTCATCCATTTCTTACACTGACACTTCTCTTATACACTTCACACTTCTTTTACACTGACACCTGTGCATCCTTTTCCAGCTCTTTATATACAAATTGCACTGACACTACCCCTTTAAAACACAAATCTTTTAAGCGTGGATCCCGTCGAGTACGGCGGACAATCTGGGTGCTAATACCTTCCTAGGTTGTAACCAACCCCCTTTCTCAGTCTCTCTGGTTCGCAACCGTCTTATCCATATCTTTCTAGGTCTATGCAGCATTACCTTTCCTCCGGGATAAAAATGCCTAGCTGGCGACTCTTTTCTTTTCTCTTGAGATCACCCTTGTGTGTTCTCACTCCCTCTTTCGCCGACCGTTCGCGTCTGTACCCCATTTGGCTTAGCCTCATTTGGTGGGAGCGACATTATACTACTATGTTGTCAGTTCATTTCTTATCTTTAATTTCCAAATCGAACTCTTGTAGCAAAAGGATCCATCTTAGTAGTCTAGGTTTTGCATCCTTTTTACTTATAAGGTACCCAATAGTGGCGTGATCAGTGTATATGATGATTTTAGCTCCCAGTAAGTAGGAATGGAATTTGTCAAGTGCGAACACGACGACTAAGAGTTCTTTCTTTATTGTGGCGTAGTTCATTTGAGCAGGGTCTAAAGTTCTACTTCTGTAGTATATTGTGTGTTGTTTCTTATTATATCTTTGGCCTAAGACTGCACCTACAGTGTAATCACTCGCATCACACATAATCTTGAATGGTAGTGTCCAGTCAGGTGGTTCCATGATGGGTACGGTGATAAAGAGTTGTTTTGAGTGTTTCAAATGCTTTTAGACACTTTTCGTCAAAGATAAACTCAACGTCCTTTATTAGCAAACTGATAAACGAATTAGTGATCTTGGAGAAGTCCTTAATTAAACGTCGGTAAAAGCCTGTGTGTCCTAAGAAGCTTTTTATTTATTTTATGGTTTTCGGCGGTTGAAGGTCTTTTATTAATTATATTTTTTCTTTGTCTACCTCGATGCCTCTATTGGATATCATATGTCCTAGCACGATTCCTTGTCTGACCATAAAATGGAACTTTTCCCAATTAAGTACGAGGTTAACTTTTACACATCACTCGAGTACCATCTCTAGATTTGATAGGCATCCTTTAAAGATTTGTCCGCATACGGAGAAGTCATCCATAAACACTTCCATGATGTCGTCTATGAAATCAGCAAAAATTTCCATCATACATCGTTGGAAAGTCGTTGGAGCGTTAGATGAATCAAACGACATACGACGGTAAGAAAATGTTTCGTATGGGCATGTGAAGGTGGTCTTTTCTTGGTCGTCAAGATGAAAAGGAATTTGGAAAAATCCTGAGTAACCATCTAGGCAGCAAAAATAAGAATGTTTGGCTAATCTTTCCAACATTTGATCAATGAAGGGTAAAGGAAAATGGTCTTTCCGGGTAGCTTGGTTCAGTTTTCGGTAATTTATACACATTCTACTTCCGGTTACTACTCTCTGTGTTATAGATTCACCTTTTGAGTTCTTAGTAACTATAATGCCCCCTTCTTTGGTACGACATGCACTAGGCTAACCCATTGATTGTCGGATATTGGATATATGATTTCGGCATCTAGTAACTCCTTTACTTCATCCTTGACTATGGTACTTAAAATTGGGTTGACCCTTCTATGGTGTTCTCTAGAGGTTTTACAGTCTTCCTCTAGCATAATGCGATGCATACATATTGAAGGACTTATTCCTTTCAGATCAGATATGTTGTAGCCTAACGCAGTTGGATATTTTCTTAAGACGTTTAATAGTTTTTTGGTTTCAAGTTGTCCTAAGTATGCATTTACACTAACTGGTCTTTTAAGTTCTGAATCTAGGAATTTGTATCTAAGATTGTTAGGTAATACCTTGAGTGTTAGAGCGAGTTTATTTGGGCATGGCATAGGTTTGGGTGTAAGAACTAAGCATTCATCTATACTTTCGTCCTGATTAGGTTCTCACCAATTATCATTTTCAAAGATCGGAGGGGATTTTATCTTCATTATATAAGAATAGGTATTCTTTTCTTTTTCCATTTCCCTTCTTCACTCGTCAATGACGCCTATAAGGTAACATGTATCGTCTATGGCTGGAGCTTGGAGGAATTGGGTTAAAATGAATTCGACTTTTTCTTCTCCTACTTCGAATGTTAGCCTGCCTTTCTTCACATCTATGATAGCTCCGGCGGTGGCCAAGAATGTTCTTCCCAGTATAATAGAAGTCGTAGCATCTTCCTTGATGTCCATGATTATGAAATCAGTTGGGATGTAAAATTGGCCTATTCGTACAAGAACATTCTCTAAAATACCATCCGGGAATTTTACTGAGCGATCAGCAAGTTGAACTGACATCTTGGTTGGTCTTAGTTGTCCCATATCGAGCTTCTTGCAAATTGATAATGGAATAACACTTATGATGGCTCCCAAATCGCATAGAGCTTAGTCTATGACGAACTTTCCTATTACACATGGAATAGAGAAACTTCATGGATCCTTTAGCTTAGGGGGCATATTGTTTTGGATAATAGCAATACACTCAGCAGTAAGCGTAACTATTTCATTGTCCTCGATTTTATTTTTGTTGGATAAGATTTGTTTTAGAAACTTAGCATATGAGGGCATCTGTGTAATAAATTATGTAAAGGGTTTCGTAATGTTTAACTACTTCAGAAGCTCTACAAATTTCTTGAATTGTCCCATAATGTTAGAATATGTTAACCGTTGGGGGTACAGAATTGGCGGTTTATTCGATGGTGGAGGTACATAAGGCTTTTCCTTTCCCTCGGCCTCTTGTTCGTTGGATTCCTTTTCTAGTGGTTGATCTTTCTTCTTAGTTGTTTTTTCAGCCTTTTGGTACATGGCTGGATTTTTTATTCTAGGATCAGCAGGTCCGTCCAATTATTTTCCACTTCTTAGTATAACTGCATTTACATGACCTTTGGGATTTGGTTGTGGCTGTCCAGGAAACGTGCTAGTTGGGGAAGCAGTGGATGCTTGTTGTTGGGCTACTTGAGAGATTTGAGTTTCTAACATCTTGTTATGAGTAGCTAAAGTGTCTACTTTTTTCACCATTTGTTTGATCTGCTCACTAATATGGATTTTTTGATTCAGGAATTCTTTATTTGTTTGAGTCTGTGTGACTGTTGTACCCCAAAAATTTTCCTTTCCATATTCAAGATGATATGCATCAAGAGGTCACCGAGTAGTCACAAGATTCTCAATTGCATAGAAAGATTGAAGGTTTCATCAGACAAAGCCTCCTCCTAAGAAATAGATCTGAAACTAGGATTTTGAGTTTCCCCAAGCAAAATGGACTTCATGGTACCCCACATACTTCAAAGAATCCTCATGTCAAGTTTCAAGTCCTTCCATACAAGTTTGGCCAGTCAGATGCTCATATACCTAAAAATCAGTCAACTGTGGTCAACATAAAGTCAAATTTCATGATTTTTGGTCAACGTCAGGATTATGAGGTGAAATTCATCATTTGATAAAGGGTTGATCATGATTCATCAAGGAAACCTCAGAATCATCAAGAATCAGAAGTTGCTAAAATAGGGTTTTGTGTAGGAAAAGTCAATTGAAATTTGACCAGCCATAACTTTCACATACTTCATCAAAACTTTCCCATCCAAATCTCATTTTGAAGGAAATTAAATTCTCTACAACATTGTGTCTCACAAGCCAAGTCCAAAAATGCTTAATTTGAAAGATATGAGCCAAGACATTACAGGTCCTTTTGAAAGTCAACAAAAAGTCAACTTTTTCAAAAGCTCATAATTTAAAAATGGAAAATGATATGGACAAGGATTGGGGACAAAAAAATTTAACCAAGAAAGCTCTTTCACACTTCAAAAGCCAAGGAAAATTGAAATTCGGTTTCAACAATTTAAGCCATTCCCAAGCAATTCAAAGGTGGTAAATCATTCCTTGAGGTTCCCAAAAGCCATCTCAATTATCATCACCATCAAATTCATGACAAAATGCCATAATCGAATCCTCATTATTCTTGAATTTTTATTTTTTCGATTATGACTATTCATGCATTACTAACGAAATTTGATCTTGTTTTATTGTTTGTGATGTTGCATAAATGGTTTCTGGGTGGTTAGTTCAAAGATTCATGGCCCAATTCATAAAACGCCATTGTTAGGGTTTTGACCTTCAAATTGGGATTTCACAATTTAGACCATTTAAATACTTTTTAATAACATATTTGGATTGTGTGAACTGTGGGGATCAATTTGGTATGATTAATTTGGAAAAATTGTTCATGGTTTGAAGGTTATGATGTTTGCAAGTTTACCTACGAAAACAAAATTCGCAACAAAATTTCCAACAAAATTCGCAGGAAATTTTGTAGGATTGGAGGAAGAAGACGATGGGGATGGCCCCCGTTCCAAAAATTCAAATATTTATCATTTTATATTATTTATTTGTTTCACATGATTAACGCAAGTGTGTGTGCAACCTGGTGGTTGAGTGATGCGCCTGTGAGCCATAGAGCGTGGGTTCGAACCCAACTTGTGGCATTTTTTTTTCTGACTTGTGATTTTTCAATTTTTATTATATAATAATCTTGTTTCAGGTTTAGTCTCAACACGCAGGTGTGGCCTAGTGGCAAGGTTGGAGGTGTTGGAGTCAAGGGGCGTGAGTTCAACTCCCACCCACAACATTTTGGGGAAAAAACTGGTTTTTTCTCAAATTTTTTTAATTTCTCAATTTTCTTTTAATTCCTATTTAATTAATTATTTATTCTTTTAACCATGATTAATCATTAATCATAATTAACTTAAAATCAAATTAATTAACCTTCACTATTTTTTTTTAACAAAAAATAATAACTTTATAATAATTTCATAATGCTTTTTTTATCTTTTTATTTTCTCTAAAAAAAATTATTTGGTTGATTTTTAATTTAGCTCTAATCTTTATTTTAAACACCGATTTTTCCTATAAACCCTATTTTTTATTTCAAACCTAAAAAAATTTAGCCCTAGTTTTTACCCAAATCTTGCATAAAACTAACATTTCCTTTTCAGGATAGTTCGCAGTAAGATAAACATTACCAACTCCCTGAGACAGTTCAGAGATGATCTATATGAAGATCTAGTGCTGATACTTAGTGCATGACATTTTTAGAAATAGTCAAAACAAAGATTTAATTTTGATGCCTAAATCAAGATATTATCCTAGAGACAGTTCAGGGACGATCTATACGAAGATCTAGTGCTGATACTTAGTGCATGATATCTTTCCCCCAGAGATAATTCAGAGACGATCTATACTAAGATCTAGTACTGATATCTAGCTCAGATATGGTACAGAGACAACTCAAAGATGGTCGAGACGAAGATCTAATTCTGATACTTAGTGCAGTAACAACATTCAGATAGAGTCAAATGTAGGCACATTCTGATACTTCTACCAACAGGTATTTAGGATGGCATCTATAAGCCCATCTCCGAATACTTTGAATGGCATCTTTAAGCCCATTCAATAAATACAACCGACTTACGTTATTACTTTGCACACCGGTGAGTGCAAATTTTTGGGCTTTAGTGTTCAATCCTCTTCAACCCTCAAGTCACGAATGGCGTACAGGCAATCTAACTCCTCAGGTTTTAGAAAATTGAACAGGGGCAACTATTGTACCCCAAAATTTGCCCTCCCATATTCAAGATTATAAGCCTCAAGAGGTCCCCCAGTAGTCACAAGATTCTCAATTGCACAAAAAGATTGAAGGTTTCATCAGACAAAGCCTCCTCCTAAGCAATAGATTTGAAACTAGGATTTTGTGTTTCCCCAAGAAAAATGGACTTCATGGTACCCCACATACTTCAAAGAATCCTCATGTCAAGTTTCAAGACCTTCCATACAAGTTTGACCAGTCATATGCTCAAATACCTAAAAATCAGTCAACTATGGTCAACATAAAGTCAAATTTCAATATTTTTGGTCAACATCAATATTATGAGGTGAAATTCATCATTTGATAAAGGGTTGATCATGATTCATCAAGGAAACTTCAGAATCATCAAGAATCAGACGTTGCTAAATTAGGGTTTTGTGTAGGAAAAGTCAACTGAACTTTAACCAACCATAACTTTCACATACTTCATTAAAAATTTCCCATCCAAAGCTCATTTTGAAGGAAATTCAATTCTCTACAACTTTTTATCTCACAAGCTAAGTCCAAAAATGCTTCATTTGAAAGATATGAGCCAAGACATTATAGGTCCTTTTGAAAGTCAACAAAAAGTCAACTTTTTCAAAAGCTCATAATTAAAAAATGGAAAATGATATGGACATGGGACCAAAAGAGTTAGTTAGAGTACACTCTAAGATTTCTAAAAATTCCTAAAACACCTTCATGGGATAAAAATTGAGGAAGTTATGCACTGTTGAAGTTCGACAATTTTCAAGAGGTGTATGAAGCAAAAATGGTCTAAACTCAAGATTTCCTCAAATGGGCCTATAATTTTTCAATCCAAACTCAAAGATAAGTCCATTCACGAACCAATGACAATATTGTTTTATTTTTATTATTTATTTTATGTTATATTTGATTTTAATAATTTAAAATCATTTTTAATTAAAATAAATTATAAAAAATTAAGTTTGATTTATAATTCATCTTTGGATCAAATATATGATATTTAAAGTGATTGATCCACTCCAAATTCGTGTAAGACCAACATAGCATGTGGATATTTGATTTTTTGACAATTATGATTGGTTTCTTCATTCACAAGCAACCCATACAACTTCACCAAGGCCCATTATTTTGACCTAAAAAGCTTCATTATAAAGACATAACAAGAGGACAAGGATTGGGGACGAAAAAATTGAACCAAGAAAGCTCTTTCACAATTCAAAAAAACCAAGGAAAAATGAAATTCGGTTTCAATGATTTAAGCCATTCCCAAGCAATTCAAAGGTGGTAAATCATTCCTTGAGGTTCCCAAAAGCCATCCCAATCATTATCACCATCAAATGACAAAATGCCATAACCAAATCCTCATTATTCTTGAATTTTTGTTTTTTTTTATTATGACTATTCATGCATTACTAACAAAATTTGATCTTGTTTTATTGTTTGTGATGTTGCATAGATGGTTTCTGGGTGGTTAGTTCAAAGATTCATGGCCTAATTCATAAAACGCCATTGTTAGGGTTTTGACCTTCAAATTGGGGTTTCACAATTTAGACCATTTAAATACTTTTTAATAACATATTTGTATTGTGTGAACTGTGGAGATCAATTTGGTGTGATTAATTTGGAAAAATTGTACATGGTTAGAAGGTTATGATGTTTGCAAGTTTACATACGAAAACAAAATTCGCAGCAAAACTTCCAACAAAATTCGCAGGATATTTTGTAGGACTGGAGGAAGAAGATGATGGGGATGACGCGTGTTCCAAAAATTCAAAAATTTATCATTTTATATTATTTATTTGTTTCACATGATTAACGCAAGTGTGTGTGCAGCCTGGTGGTTGAGTGATGTGCCTGTGAGCCATAGAGTGTGGGTTCGAACCCAACTTGTGGCATTTTTTTTTACTTGTGATTTTTTAATTTTTATTATATAATAATCTTGTTTCAGGTTTAGTCTCAACACGCAGGTGTGGCCTAATGGCAAGGTTGGAGGTGTTGGAGTCAAGGGGCGTGAGTTCAACTCCCACCCACAACATTTTTGGGAAAAAACTGGTTTTTTCTCTATTTTTATTTTTATTTTTCAATTTTCTCTTAATTCCTATTTAATTAATTATTTATTCTTTTAACCATGATTAACCATTGATCCCAATTAACTTAAAATCAAATTAATTAACCTTCTCTAATTTTTTTAAAGAAAAAATAATAACTTTATAATCATTTCATAATACTTTTTTTTTATTATTTTATTTTCTCTAAATTTTTTTGGTTGATTTTTAATTTAGCTCTAATCTTTATCTAAAACCCCGATTTTTCCTCTAAACCCTGTTTTTTTATTTCAAACCTAAAAAAATTTAGCCCTAATTTTTACCCTAAATTCCAAACCTAAAAATTTAACCCTAAACCCTAAAAATTTTCCTAAACCTCAAAATTTTTATTAAACCTTAAAATTTTTCTCAAACCCTAACCCTATTTTTTTTCTTCTTTAGCCTAATTTGCAAACCTATTTTCTATTCTTCATTTATTTTTATGTTATTCATTTATTGTTCGCCTTATTATGTAACTGTTTCACACTTGTAGTAATTTAGCTTTATTTTCCGCCTAATTATTATGTAGCTGCCCCGAAGCCATGTAATAGTGTATGAATCATTTAATTTCTGCCTTTTAATTTCTGCCTTTATATTCACTGCGTGGTTAATAATCTAGGGCGTGAAAAGAATTAAATGAACAATATGGAATTAGAAAACTAATATCAAGATAATTATTTGAAAACAAGATTCACACACGTAAGTTGATCGTTCTACGATCGCCATCTGCACTTCTTAGGGTTCCCCTCTTGGTTGCCTTAAACAAATGGTCAAGTCCCTCGAACCTGGGATGTCTTAAAAACAAAGTCTCTTCAAATGAAAAAATCATCAAGTACCTTCAAAGTTTAAAAGATCATAGTCCCTTCGAAGTTGCCTACGAAATAATGATCTCGTCCCTACGAAAAAAATGATGATAGTCCCTAAGAATTGTTAAAGACACCCCTACAAGTTGCTTTCTCTGACCATACGATGACCCTACGCCCGCCCTTTAATAAATCCAAGGTAATGACTACTTACTCCTTAATAGTAAGGACGATCTTACCCTTGAAAGGAAATAAAGAAACATGAAAGACCAAACTTAGGGTAGGTAGCGCTTAATTACTTGCTCACACTTTCAAAAATTCTTTTCACACCCACTTTTAAAATCTTTTCAAACTCAAGACTTTGTATACATCCATACGAGGATCATTACGAAGACTTATGAAATTTTCTAATCACACACTACACATTTTTCAAACAAGTTAAAGTGAGCTAAGTAATTAAGAGCCCATGGATAACCATGGATATAAAGGGTGATAATACCTTCCCTATATATAACCTACCCCCGAACTCAAAATCTTGTAAGGTCTTTCATGTTCTTTTATACCCTTTCCTATTGGATAAAATAAAAGTCAGTGGAGACTCTTGTTATCCGCACATGTTTTTGTCAAACAAAAACACCCAAGTCAGTTCTCCCACCGTATTACAGTAACTATGAAGTTTTCCATCATCAATTCAAGGTACGATTTCCTAGGAGCGTTTGGAGCGGGTGCGGCAGCTTTTTGGTATCCTGGTGGTACAGTTGGTGCTTGGTTAGGCGCATACAAGGCGTTATTGTTCTTGTAAGAGAAATTCAGATGATTCTTCCATCCTGGGTTGTAGGTATTAGAATACGAATTTCCTTGAGCATAATTTACCTGGTCTGTGGTTAATCCAGCGAGAAGTTGACATTCTAGTGGTGCGTGTCCTGGGATTCCATAAATTTCGCAATTTGGAATTACGGCAGCCACGATGGCTAGTGGTGTTATGGTCAAGTTATCAATCTTCTGGGCGATTGCATCCATCTTATCATTAACATGATCTAAACTGCTCACTTCATACATTTCTCCCTTAGTATGGTTCTTCTCTACATGTGTTCTTTCTCCTCCCCAGGGTCGGCCTTGGGCCAGGAAAAGCAGACCCATGGCCCAGGGCCTCAAAAAGTCGGGGACCTCAAAATCGACCAAGACTTAAAAATTATATAAATATTAAGTAATAAATATATTATTTTCTAGATATAGAACACATTGATGGGTTGGCCTAGTGGTAGCAGACGTTTCTTTTCAGTATTATGGTTGTGTGTTTGATCCATGGCCTAGACAGTTTTCATTACTTAATATTTTTACACCTTTAACCTGTTTCATCACACATATTTCTTGAATGTTTTCAATATTTATTTATTTATTAATATATAAATTTTATTTATTTATATTTAAAAAATCCATCATATAATAAATTTTTTATTTATATCATAAAATATAACATATCATTATTTAATTCTATTACGTTATATTTTATTCTATAGAAAAATATATTACTATTAAAATTTGTTAATAATAATAAATTAAAACTTAAGAAATCCATGTTGTTTTTATTAAGACGACATAATTAAATAAGTAAAAAAATTAACTTATTAAAATTAATTTTTTCAACAATTTAATTATAATTAATCTAATTTGATGTATTATTTATAAAATTTTATATTTTAATAAATATTTTTACAATTATGTCTTAAAGTTTTAAGGTTTTATCGAAATACTTATTATCATCTTTAGTTTTTAATGTTTATAATTTAAATATAACAAAAAAATTACAGTTATGTCTTAAAGTTTTAAGACTTTATCGAAATACTTATTATCATCTTTAGTTTTTAATGTTGTTTATAATTTTATATTTTAATAAATATTTTTACAGTTATGTCTTAAAGTTTTAAGGTTTTATTGAAATACTTATTATATCATAAATTTATTTCTTTTATATTAGAAGCTTTTTTTTTAATTCAATGATCCTGAAAAAGAATGAAAAGGATGTGTGTTTTATAATATGATGTTAAATTAATAGAGAGATAAAAACTAGAGAAATTTAACAAACAAGTCAAATCAAGAGAGAAACTTAATTGACAAAGTCATTTGTGTGATTGTAACAAATTTTATTCCGTACGGTACCGCCGCCACCTCTGGTAACCACTAGAGTCATCACTCTTCCCTTTGAGTCTTACACATTGACCTTCTTTTCTCTCTGAAATAAAAGGGGCTCAATTTTTATTATTTGCCCAGGGCCTCTAAAAAATCAGGACCGGCCCTGCTCCTCCCCATTGGCAATGGTTTTGAGCCAAGTTTTAATGAGGTTATTGACTTCTCCGTATGGTTTATCCATAACAGCGCCGCTCGCGACAACGTCTATCGTCATCCTTGTGTTATATAGAAGTCCATTGTAGAAGGTAATGATGGTTACCCAGTTTTCAAACCCGTGGTGTGGACATAGTCTCATCAGAACCTTGTATCTCTCCCACGCTTCATAAAGTGATTCGGCATCTTTCTGTCGAAATCCGTTAATCTGAGCTCTCAGTATAGCTGTCTAGCTTGGTGGAAAATAATGTGATAAGAAGACATTCTTCAGTTCTGTCCGTGTTGTAACAGAGTTGGCTGGTAGAGATTGTAACCATGCCCAAGCTCTATTCCTTAAAGAGAACGAAAAAAGTCTTAATCTTATTGCGTCTTGAGTTACACCATTTGCTTTCATGGTATCTGCGTATTGCACAAACTTCGTCAGATGTTCGTTAGGGTCATCCATAGGATTTCCAGAAAACTGATTTTGTTGTAGAGCTTGCAGCAGTGAAGGTTTCAATTCAAAATCGTTTCGGGTAATGGCTGGCGCAACAATACTGTTGTGCGGTTCTTGTTGAGTTGGAGTCGCATAGAACTTGAGTGGACGTTACCGTGGGGCTCCATTTTCTTCGGCCATGATCGGTTCTTCAATTGGTTTGAGTAAAAGATCTTCAAGTAAAAGGATTTCGTTGGTTTTGGTTCGGCGTCTCAGACTTAAGAAACGCTCAACTTCGTCGATTTGTGGTTCTAAGTCTTCGCCTCGGGAGCAAGTACTGGGAATACAATCGACAAAGGGTAAATTTGTTGCCTTAGTCTAGACGACGCAATAAACAAATTGCACCATTGACTAAATCTAAGTCCCCGACAACGACTATTCGATTACAATCTCACACTCCCGTGGTCTTAATTTTAACCTTTTAACCTTTTTAATTTCGCAACAAAAGTTGTTTTAAATTAATAAATCAAAACCAAAAAGTAAATTGAGTTAAGGTTTTAACCTATATCTATTGAATTCGTTTCAGTTATTCAATCACATACCGATTAAACGGTTTAGCCAGACATATTAATTAAATCGGAAAAAGAAAGGTAGAAGAAGGAATGCATAAAAATATAAAACATGATAATTAAAAAGTAATATATATAATTCAATAAAGAAACCTGGTTAAAGTACACTTGAATCAAGAATTCTTGTAGATAACTAAACTTAAACAAAGCAGTGGCTGGAAACAAAATAAATGGTGATAGCTTCCCAAGGTAGGAGGCTATCACTTTGGTTCGGAAACGGAAACAAAATTAAATGTTGGAAAAGTAAACAAATAAAAAAAGCTTTGAACTTAAATAAACGGCCTCGAATGGTAAAATTGTAGCAATTTGGTAAGGTGATCAAAGCTCTTGTTGAAACTTAAAGCAGCTTCTATTTATAGCTTCTGTGAATACTGTTGTTGAAAATTTGTAGGAATTTCTTTAGCTGGGCCTTGACTATTGTCGCTCCCGATAGATGGGACTGGCCCAAATAAAGGTACAGACGCGAACGGTCGGCGAGAAGGACAATGAGAACACACAGCCGTGAACTCACTGGAGATGAATAGAGTCGCCAGCTAGGCATTTTTATCCCGGAGGAAAGGCAATGCTGCATAGACCTAGAAAGATATGGATAAGACGGTTGCGAACCAGAGAGACTGAGAAAGGGGGTTGGTTACAACCTGGGAAGGTATTAGCACCCAGATTGTCCTCCGTACTCGACGGGATCCACGCTTAAAAGATTTGTGTTTAAAGGGGTAGTGTCAGTGCAATTTGTGTGTAAAAGGGGCTGGAAAACAAAATGTACAGGTGTCGGTGTAAAGGAAGTGTGAAGTGTATAAATGATGTGTCAGTGTAAGAATAAGAGTGAAATGCTCATGACTATGAGGCTTAAGAAAATAAAGCTGGAAAGAGGGGGAATATACAGAGACTTTTGTTCGATAACCGTTAAGTTATGCCTACGTATCCTCTCGTGCAATGAGGAAGTCAGAACACCGTAGTTCGACCCAAAGAGACTGAAAGATGAATTGACTTGTGAACTGCTTACTTATCTATGCTCAAGTGTATGACCTGTCTGGCTCAGGTGCAAACTGTCTTGCATTAGACGGAAGAAGCGAGCTCTCGTTTGTGAGTGAATGAGATGAGAAAAGAATCCCGGAGGAGACGATTATTGTTTGTTTTTGTGTTTTCAGTCTTTTATTGTTTTTGGATTTTGTCATAAGTTAATGAGCTTAAGTCTAAACCAATGGATTTAGTAAACTCATCACATCTTCCCTCTGATTAGGGGTAATGAGAATACCTTAAGTGTGAAGTCAGCTTCTCACACTTAAACACCTTTGGTGTAGGATTAAGATCATTAACCTACTTGTGATTAATTAGATGTTTTTGCTGTTTTTGTTTAGTGTTAAGTAATGAGATTAAGCCATAATCAGGGATTAAACAGACTCATTACACCATCCTAATAGAAGGATAATAGATGAGAATGTTTAAGCTGAAGAAAGCTCCTCAACATAATCCATGATTAGGGATTAAACTCATGACAAAACAAGCCTTTGATTAAGTGGATTTTATTTAATGGTATGATGATGAAGTGAGTTTTATGATTTGTAAGACAACTTGAGGGGGACTTGTCCATTAACACTAGGGTTAGTCCTTCTTAACCAATTAAGGAAGAATTAGAACCCTAATGCAAGGCCCAAGTTACAAGTGTGATGTCTTGATGATTATTAAGTGAATTGATTAAGAGATTTAAACACATTAAGGGTTTAACACTTAGGATTAAAGTTATACACTCCATCCTAAGAGAAGGATGCATGCATAAGCTTAATCACAAAGCCTTAAAGCCTTTAGGGTTTAGTCCCTGATTATGAGATGAGAGGAGAAGACTCAAAAGAGACACAAAGGTAAGAAACTAAGTGGGGGACTAATCAAAACCCTAATCATTGTCATGCTTGGTTGTCCCTAAGGTTTGTGAGGTTTACAAGAGAAGATCTTCAATGGAACCACCAGGAAGCAGATGAAAAGATCAAGAGAAGCAAAGCAACTTGCTTCATCTAAGAAGTCAAGTCACTTGGAGAAAGAAAGTGGGAAGAAGAGCAAGCTCAAACTCAAACACATATAAGAATGCAGCAATGGATGCAAGAGAGAGATGAGAAGAAAGTATGAGAAGTGAAGGCAAATCCACTTCTCAAAATCACTTACCACCTGAAAAGGTTAGAAAAGGAATGCAATGCAATGCAAAATGGGATGAGATGACATGATGAGAGACAAAACCAGAAGCATATACATGATGCTAATGATGCTATGAGATGCTACAAATATGAGGCAGCATATGGAAATGATCATACAAGTTCATGAATGCAAATGAAGCAAGTTAAGAACCATGAACATACATGAAAAGTTATGAAGTGCACCTGACATATAACATGGCAAATACATGATGCAATGATCAAACATGCTTTCACTATGTCTTATGATGTCAAATGAATCACATGGATGCTTGAAATGTCATGGCAAGTCATGTTGTGCAAGAGAATGCAAGATGGGTGCATATGAAAGCCCAAATTAGGGTTTATGAATCATACATCAAACAAAAACCAAAATCAGAAGCAAACCCTAAGATAAAAAATTGAAAATGCCACTCAAAGGGCCCCTAATCCTATACTAAACCAATGCCCAAAGGAGAGGTCTCAACTCCTAACCAAATTCAAGTTATGATTTTCACAAGTTTTTTAGGGTTTTAGGGTTCCTAAACAAAAGAAATGCCAAACAAATTGAAAATGAAAGATCAAATCATGGCCATTTAATCTCACAAACTACATGCTAAACACAATGCAATGCAAAAAGAATCAATGTCCAACTCTTCATGGATAGGCATAAATGATTTTTTGAACTTTGGATCAAAATAATGCACAAAAATGATTTTAATTCAATGAGAAATTCTTAAAATGCATCATGATCAAAAAATAAATTTGGTTTGAAGGTTGGACAATGTTTCTAAATGTCTTAGAACATTTCATGAATTTTTTGGTGATTTTTTAAATACCTAAAAGTATTTTTAATAAATTAATTTTCATTAATCAATTAAAAAATAAACTTTTAAATATTTAAAAATACTTTTTCAATGCTAAAAATGAAAATAAAAATATTTTTGTGTTTTAAAAATTAATGAAACTCTTGACAAAAAGTTTCATAATTTTTAAAACATTTTTGCTATTTTTAATAAATTATACAAAACAAATATGAAATAAATGAATAAAAATAAAGAAAATGGAAAAGTATTATGATCCAACGCATGAGATTTAAAGCTGGGAAAGACCATTGACTTGGCGCGTGAATCAAAGGACAGGATGCAATCTGACTTAATTATGTTTTACGAATTAATTAAGTGGATTAGGGCTAATGAGGACACATCTGGGCCACACAAACGCGCGGCAGGTCAACAAGTCAACTGATCCTACGCGTGAAATTCAAACTGCACTTAATGACCTGATTAAAACCCTAATGATTTTCAGGTGGCCGGAGAAGACCTCCGGTCGTCTTCTCCGGTGGGAACCCCACCTGAAAATCTCCAAAACTCTCAAAACCTAACTAAAATGAAATCCAAAAACATGGAAATGATCCCCACCACTTACTGAATCAAAACCCCATGCCCAAACTCATTTATTTTTCACCAAACTCATGAATCGAACAAAATACTTTTTAGGCCACAGAGTTTCAGAACAGGATTACATTCTCATTTCATCACCATTTTCAAAACTAAAGACATATTTATGATCAGGGAAGCATGAATAACAATTTAAGAACTCAAAAAATGATTTCTGGAAAAAATGTTCTTGAGCTACCTGAGTTTCGAAGCTCTCAAACCAGCAACTTTCTGACCTCCCCTCTTGATGCAATCCACTCTACTTGATCTCTTGATGATGCTTGAATGCTTAGAAGAAGTTTAAGTTAGCTGGTTAGGGAGCTTGCACAGCTTCTGCTCAAGCTCAGTTGAAAATGGTGATGATGATCCAAGCTGTTTCAGGCCAATGTAAGTGGTTCTTTGTGACCAGTGTGGTGAGTGGAGAAGGTTTATGAGATTTGTTTGAGTGTTTATAGCCTGTGGAAGATGTTTCGAAGGAAGATGCAGGTTGGAGTGAAGAATGGAAATGAGGTGTTCTTGCTTGATTCAGGCTTGAGTCTTGTTGGTTTGGGACCAATGAAGCATGGTGAGATGAGTAGTGAAATTTGTTTGAATGTTTGTGTGTTGTGGAGGCAGATTCGAAGAGAAATGCAAAATGGGGTGAGTTTATGAATGTGATGTTGTGATCCGTTTCAGCCTTGCCTCTTGAGTGTTATGGCCAACATTTTCCTTGCATAAAGAACTCCCATTGGTCAGGTGATGTGACCTGGCCTGCTGTGATTGGGATGTCTACTTTTGCAAAAAGTCCACTTTGTTGTAAGAGAGGCATGGGCTAAGTTCTAGCTTGGTACAAGAGCATGGGCTGGTGCAGCATGGTGTGTGTGTGATGCTAGGAAGGTTCAGCAGCCAAGGCAACTAGTTGGTGAAGTGTGATGAGTGGTTTTGCAACTTGATCATTTCTAGTTCACATGAAACTTTCTTGCTATGCAAACCATGAAACATGAGGGATCTTGGTTCAAATCTGATTTTTAGGTCACATGTGATGTTTGTACATTGGTTTGATATGAATTTGAAGTTACAATTGCCTTGGTACAAAGTTCTTGCAAGTTTTCCATTTGGTGCATAACTTGAAAATTAGTGATTTTTGCCAACTTTGTCACACCATAACTTTTGATCCAAAATGAATTAGGTCATGTTCTTATACTTTTTGAAAAGGGAAAAATGTATTCTACAACTTTCATGACTAAAGTTTTTCTATTTGAAGCATTTTTGGATCAAAAAGCAAGGCTTGAAAAATGGCATAAAATGACATATTCTTGAAAAGTCAACCATGCCCTAAAAAGTCAACTTTGCAAAAACCTCAAATTCTTGATTTTTGTGAACTTCAACCTTTTTCCATGATCAAATAAAGATCATATACACTCAAAATGATGAAGATCACCCCCTTGGTTGGGTCATTGGGGGCCTCAGATGCCCTGATTTTACACTGACTTGTCTGAAAAGTCAACTCTTGATCAGATGACTTCCCCATGGAATTTCTTCATGAAAATTGATATGCATACTCCCTATACCATATAGAGACCAATGGAAACAAGAATGACCAAAAAATTTGGAGTTATGGCCTGTGAAACCAAAACCCTAATTTTAGGTCAACTGTGCAGTCAAACTTGGCTCTGCATCCACACCAATCCCAGTTCTTGTGATTCTTTGGCATTTTTGACCTTGAGAGGATGTAATATGATATAAGAACACACATGAACCCCTTTGAAATGATTGATGGCCTTTGGAGTGGCTCAGGAGGCTCTTGGATTGCTCAGATCACAAACCCTAGGTGCAGATGACTTTGAATCTATGCAGTGAATCAAAATTGAGATATGAGATGATATGATTGTGTTTATGCATATGAAATGATCACAAGCCATGGTGTGAATGGGTGAGGGCAAATTTGGGGTGTTTACAACTATGTAGGGATGAGTTGAGACTAGAATGAGTGAGAAAATGTCTGAGTTGAACGAGAGAATTTCGTGCAACGACTCTCTGTTATTTGACTGATACGCGCTTTTTGGACTTCTGAAATAAGACCTGTGACGGTCGTCAGAAGTGCGACGTTCGTCTGGGCTTTCCAAGATGGGACTATCGTCAGCCTTGTGTGACGGTCGTCAGACATCCAGAATGCAGAAACTCTTTTTCTGCTATCTGCTTCATTTCTTCTGCTAAAAGCCTCGTTTCTGACTCATTTTTATTCTTTTCTTCCACAAGTCATGTATATTTGAATACCTGCAAAACAAACACAAACTTCGCATAATATCATTCGAAATACGAAAAATAGCAACTTAAATAATCGGAAACCATGCCAAATAATCGATACAAAATCGTGTTATCACTTAATAATACATCCAAATGATATTATCAATACTGGAAGTCTTGACCTAAGTGTTCTAGTACACTTTTGGCAAGTCTTCCAATGAATAAAAATTGACGCGAATAATAAAAAGTAAAAATAAAATAAAATAAAGAAAAGTAAAATTGACATTTTTACAAAATTGTAGGAATATTAATATAACCGTAGAAATATCGGGTAAAATTTTCTAAATATTATCTTAAAAATTACATTGAAAAGAACAAACTTTAACTTTAATAATTAAATAGAGAATTCTTATTTATCCCTCTAAAAAAAGTTGATTAGAATTATTCACAAAATAACTTGTATTAAAAATTTTCAAAATTTAAAACATAAAATAAATAATAAAATATAATAAAATAATATGCTATTAACTGATTAATTGATTAGTCAAAGATACATTACCTAATTTTTGTTGTAACCAAATTAAAATATATTTTGTAGGGGAAATTACAGCCAGATTTTCTTGAGATTACATCACTCACTTAGATTTTCTGATTTTTTTTTAAAATAACTTAATTTTATAAAAATATTTTCAAAATAATATATGTTTAAAAAAAAAAATACCAAAATGACTTAGTTTGCCAATATATTCGTCAAACCAATATGCGAACATGCATAAAGTATAAAACAATTCGCCAAATGAAATGACGAACGTGTGTTGAGTGCAAGTGAATTCGCCAAACCGATTGACGAATTGGTTCAAAATTTCTACATGTTCACCAAACCGATTGGCAAATTGGTTCAAAATTTTTACATGTTCGCCAAACCAATTGACGAATTGTCTCAAGATTTCTACATGTTCGCAACCATATATAGAAACTAAGTCATTTTGGTATATTTTTTGAAACATATATTATTTTGAAAATATTTTTATAAAACTAGGTTATTTAAAAAAAAAATTCAGATTTTCTTAAATAACACAAAAATTCCTCTAACATATAACTTAACAGTAATCTTCCTTGTTTCTCAATAATGGGACAAAAACGACTCTTCTCTAACACACTCTCACACTTTCAGGTAGATCACTGAAAAAAAAACATGTAAGCTCATTTTTCTTGTGCTAAGGGCTAAGGCATCTCCTTCCCCTCTTGCAAAAGTAAAAAATTCCCCAATTAATAATTCATCACATTCCATGTTCGTCAACATTATTGAGAGAAGCAACCTGTCTTTCAAAACCCAAATGAAATCAAGACAATATTTACAAAAATTGAAACTAATCTCAAGTGGCGAAAGATCAGAGGTGGTGGTACGATTCTCCCCACACCGGCGCACAACAAGATTCTAGAGAGAGCAACGATCGAAACATGGCAGTGGCACGCAGCGAGATTCTGATTCCGGCAAGAACATCCAGGTAATGTACTATCCGCATTATTATACACTCATTACTAGTTTTTCATCGACCATTAAGCGATGTATTGGATAATTCCTTGTCCAAAGTTAATTGAAAGTCTCTTAAAAGCAATTTCTTGCCCATCCGCTATTTTTTCCCTGCATAATCGCTTTCAGGCATTAGGCAATACCCCTTACCCGGAGGAATTTGTCCTTCTAGCCCTTATAGTTCGACGTGCAAGGGGAAAAGATGGTCCGAGAAACCCAATCTCCTTTATACACCCGTATAGACTCATTAAAACAAAAGAAGATGCTAGTGATAGGTGTAATATTGAGACCCAAACAAATTACCTCAAACATCTGGGCAGACGCCCGACTATAAGAATGAAGTTTTTCACCCAAGGATTGTTGAGGTAAAGTGTATCATAACTAAGAATCTCGTCATTAAAATAGCCAACGGGAAGCTCCATGATGATCTCGATCGAGCCTGAGTAAGAAGACACGAGGGTAGTTTTTCACCACTATCATTAGAATTGCTATCAAATACGACTCTGTACACCTCTTTCTCCACGAACTCCCAATTCACCTTTCCTATAATGCGTCTAGACGATTCCACATACTATTGCCACACCACATGCGTCTCAGAGACATTTTTAGGGGAAATACCCTACCCCTCTCATCACACTCACGAATTAGAACCATTGATAACGTTAGGTGAAGTATAAAAAGGAAGGGAAAGCAAACATATTACCTGGATTAGGAAGAAAGAAGGGAAGCCTTGAGGAGAAAGGATTTCTGTGTGGGGAACTTGTTAGCGTAGAGAGGGTCGGTTGTGCTTCTGAAAAAGAAAAAGTTAGTGAAGTATGTGAGGGGACCATTATTTAAACAATATCTTGTATACTCGAAGGGTCTCATAGGCAAAAGTCTAAAAGCCCAAGTAGTATAGTGCAATGATGACAATAGAGGCGTTACAAGTCCCAATGAAGAGTAATCATGAGACATTAAGTCACTTTCTGAAATGCAGAAGACCAAGAGTGACAATAGGCTGGTCAAACTGGTTTGGAGTTATCGAATGATCCCATGTTTCCCTCGATCTGGGCGGCTGGATCTTAAGCATTTCACCCCAAGGGCCTCATGCATAGTGGGCTGGTCCTAGAGCCACCATGAAGGACATCACAGGCAGATCAAAACGTCTGAGCTCTGCCGAGACACTCGAGAGAATTTCTAAGGAGTAGAAGCAACAAAGTGCAACGACATCGGCCAAATTCTCGTACCTAGTTTGTTCTTGGTGAGAAGGGAAAGAGGATTAGAGAATTTACCCAAATGGTTTATAAGTGGTTTAAGTTTGCCAAGAACAATATGGAACTTTGTGTTGATAAGGTCAGCAATAGACGACTTTGTGCCATTTCTCATGCTGAGTCTCTTTGTCACAAAATTCTTGGTGGTCTTGCTGTCCGCAAGTATGTCACATCCTGGGAAATTGCCAGGGCCAGATTTGTAGTTTGATCAAGTAACAAGATCAGAATAGTCCGAATGACTTCACTCTTAAGCATTTTGCCTCTCTGGACCTCATATGCTTGGGAGACTGTGTACATCCCGAGAAATTGCAATGGTCACAACATGTGCCATGATCTAAATAAGAGTTAAGTTGAACAACAATGTGACTCTTTCTGTCAGAGGAGTTATCACTCATTGTTCTTGCGTGAACAAAATTCATAATTTTTTCTTCTTCTGATAAACAAAATACATAACTTATATTTAGTTATTTATCATGTGTTTTTTAGACATTTATTGGTATATTCTATTATACACTCATTGATAGTTTTTCATCGACCATTAAGCGATGTAATGGTTAATTCCTCGGAAAAAAACCTGGCTCTTTAGGATCAATCAATTCCATTTCACTACCTAGCATTTGAACTATAGATGTCATTGTTGGCCTATCATCTGGGTATTGTTGCACACACAACAGACTCACATGGATGCATCTCAATACCTCTGAAACAACACACGACTCCTTTATTCTTAACTCAATCAACTCCAATGCCTTTCCCTCTTTCCAAAGTGACCATGCCTACATAATCAAAAACAACAAATTACTCTATTTGTAAGTTATAGCATAAGCACTTATGTATAAGTTATTTCTATAACATACTCTTAGTCACATTTCAACTTCAACATTGATAAATAGATAAACAAATATATAATTGCTTACATAGCCAACAAGATTAAGTGTCTTGTTTTCATGATAAAGTGCTCTATTTTTGTTTCCACATATAATCTCCAAGAGTAAAACTCCAAAACTGAAGGCGTCTGATTTGATTGAAAATTGTCCTTCAGCAGCATACTCTGGTGCCATGTATCCACTGGTACGAACAATTAGAATAACAATATTCATGTATAAGATAAAAGTAAGTAACATCAAGCTAGAGACTCCTGCATTTATTATGGTCGATCAATCTAGATTCAATGTTCTAGATTGTTTGACTTTGGCAAATGCAGAAGTTGCAAATCAAAACCAGATAGACACTCACTAAGTTCCAACTACTCGATTTGTATTTCCTTCAATTTGATCTCCTCCAAAAGATCTGGCCATTCCAAAATCTGATATTTTTGGATTCAACTTTTCATCCAACAATACATTACTTGCTTTAAGATCTCTATGAATAATCCTTAATCGAGAATCTTGATGAAGATACACAAGCCCCCTAGCAACTCCAAATATTATTTGGAAGCGTTCGGGCCACTCCAATAATTTACCTTTTATTTTATCTGATTTTTGCAAAACAAATAAACATTAGAAATGTAGATAAATAAACATGTTGCATCTAATGTAACCAATTTTCATATTTCATACCAAAGATAAAGGAGTCAAGGCTACCGTTAGCCATGTATTCATATACTAGCAGTTTTTCTTGTCCTCCAACACAACAGCCAAGAAGCTTGACCAGATTTCGGTGTTGAAGTTTTGCAATCAGTTTTACTTCTGTTAGAAACTCTGTAATTCCTTGTCCAGAATTAGTTGAAAGTCTCTTTACAGCAATTTCTTGGCCATCTGCTAATTTTCCCTGCATAATCGCTTTCGTTTAATAATATAAATACCTCTCTAGTTGTTTCTCTGGTTAGTACTCAATACTTGAATTTATTTTCGGTTACCTTGTATACAGATCCAAAACCACCTTGTCCAATCTTATTATTCGAGGAAAAGTTGCTAGTGGTGATAACAATTGTTTTCAGATCAAATAACGGTAAATCCATATCCTCTAGATGCTTTTCAATATTATCTTCTTTCTTTGACTTATCTAAAAAATAAAAGAGAGGAAATTATATATTCAGCGATATTATGAAACTTGAGAGGAGGAGATCATTTTAGCTGATTAAGTTAGATAAGTATGGTATATTAAATTTAGAGATGGCAATAGAACTGAAATAGATAAAGCTCTTTCAATTTCATACATTTGTATCTTGAAACTCTTGGTCATGGAACTATCCAAATTCGTCATGTTTGTTTGTTTTTTTGAAATTTAACAGCAAAGTTCATTGAATGATAAGAGATTCATTTCAAATTTGTATTGCATCAATGGGTGGGGCATTCCCCAGCCTAAGTCCTTGAACCCGACAAGTTTTGCTACCCTTTCTAGGTTATGAACCTCAATGTTTTGATACTACCGATATGTGAGACAGTTACGTCTTCCAATCTAGAAAAAAGTTTACAATCCTGAACTATATAAACAATGGCAGCAATGCCATATTACAAACCACTTGGCCTCAGATTTAATGATAAGCGGTTATTACTCGCAAAGAGTGTCTCTTGAGAATTAATTAACAAGAAAGAAAAAATTAATTTACCAGCAATTCTCCTTCGGATTCTATATATGGCATATATGCAAAATAAAAGCATCCCAGAAAACGCAGAAGCAGTGGTAGTAGCTATGGTTATCATGCTTTTGTTGCGCCCTTTTGAAGCCCCTCTATTTGGAGTCTCTTGAAGTAGGAAACAGATAAACTTAAAAGTTACATCCTTGGATTTAAAAGTGATAATACCTAAGTTTTCCACAGCAAAGGGAATTAAAGGAGTGAAAAGGTTGTTGCTTACCTATTACTTCCTGAGCTAGACGGATATAGAGATCTTGGCCACCTGTTTTTAACTGTCTTATATCGATTAGATCACCAAACCACATAACACAGCCACTTCCATTTCCACTTATGTCTGAATTAGTGTAAGCTGTACAAGTGCAATTATTCGAGCACATGGTTCTGCATAACTCTAAATCAATATTCTCATACAATAAAGTATGTGTAGTATCTGGTACTTTGACGCCCCTGTATATGAACAACCGATCCTTTACTTGTGGGTTGTTGCAACTTAACGGTATCCTACGGACACACCCTTGACTCCAATGTGATAAGGCCCATTGCTGCGGTGACTTTGGAATGAACCCAATTAAACATTGGCAAATATCTAAATTGACATTTGTGCAACTGGCATAGGCTCCACAGAATCCATACACATCACACATGTCCAAAGGGGTGCTTGAAAATACCATCCATTTTGTTTTAGCCTCTATCCACACAGACATAAAAAAGAAGTCTTGGTCCACCGAAACCCTTACTATGAAAGAAGAATTCTTGCGAGTAAAGGAGTAAAACATCTCATCCTTATTAGACACATAATTCAAATCATTATTAGCAACATACTTGAAATCAACTACAGAAGTTCGCGTGCGACCATGCAGGCCACTAAGTTGAAGTCCATTCCATGGTCCAATCCGACAGTATTTCTCTGTTCTGTTCATCAGATAAAACTCTGGATAATTATGAAGCACAAGACCCAAAGAAAGATCTCCCGGCGACGGATCATCATGACTCCTCCAAGAAGTTATTCTCCGTTCAAAATCATTTCTGAGATCCCATCCCAACTTCATCCCTGGCAAAATTGTATCACACGGATAGTCAAAGCTTTGCCACAAGTAGGTTCCTCCTTCTGGATCTGTTTCTCCTTGGTTCCTTATCACAAGATTGCCACTGTCCAAGAGCTCTGCTATTGGCTTCTGTGCCTGTTTCTCTGATGTTGTACTCTAAACAGAAGTTTCATTTTGCTGGAGGATGAGATTGCCTGTGGTACTCAGTGTTAAGATGCCAAAGGTATTGTTGATGGGGTTGGTCCTATTTGCAACCCAAACAACTGTTTGTATAGACACCTGCTTGTACCAAATCCCAAGATAACGTCTTGTAGAATTGCCTGGGCTAAAGAAACCCAGTTCAAATTGTCCAGCTTTTGAAACTAAAGTTTCACCGTCCCTTAAAGACTCAGACACACGGATGGAACTAGTTGCTATAATGGGTACAATCATGCAAGCAATCATGATAGTTATGAAAGAAAGAATGTCCATTGCATGACACTAGTATTTGGTTATTGTTGATCGGATTTAGCTAAAGTGTGTCCGAGTCTTAGATTGAGAATAAGGAAGTTTATAAAAAACACGATTTGTTCCTCATTCCGAAGTCCAAGTCAAAAAAACATGTGGGTGATTTGTATTCACCATAGGCAATATTATTGTTGCTGTGAGAAAACTTCACAAATAATGGTCAGTAGCATCATTTCTTACTTGGACTCATTCCTTAGTCATAGCAGTATTATTTTGACTTTAATACTTATGACTTTCTATCTCGGGAATTATTAACGAATAAACCATCAATTTAGTCCATGAAGTATCATTTTCTCTCTAATTTAGTATCAAAATGATATAGATTAGGGACTAAAATGATTATTTATTCTTTTTTTTTTAATATTTTGAATTGCAGGTTTGAGTATAATAGTACCAAGAAAGATGGAATTGACTGACCCGGGCTATATAGGATTATATAAGACTGTCCAAGAACTAAACATGGTAAACTCTTGCAGAACGAGAATCTCTTTTACATTTCTGTATTTATTATAAAGTTTTAAATTAAATGTAGCCAAATTTACTTTAAACATTCATGTACACAAGCATTTGAACACTAGTCCTTTATTAGTTACTTTGTTCACCATGGAATTATTTCTCCTTGACTTCAATCTTATTGATTTTCACCGAACACTTAAAGTAGTTATGGTCATTTCATAGTTTGAACTTATATCCTTCCCACTTGAGTTTGAATTTGCTTCAATAGATTCCTTCCTTGTGATAAAGCTTGGCTCCTTAGGATCATCCAATACCATTTCACTCCCTAGCATTAGAATCACATCAGCCATGGTAGGTCTATCTTCCGGGTATTGTTGCACACATAAGAGTCCTACGTGGATGCAACGCGATACTTCTGACATAATGCATGAATCCTCTATGTTTGAGTCAATTAGTTGCGAAGCTCTTCCGTGTTTCCAGAATGTCCATGCCTAAATCATAAAAGAAGAAAATTGTTATATACCTAAAAATCAAGTTAGTATCAGATAAACTTTCGACATGAACAAATTAACATTTGTCCCCGTGCTTACATAAGCAACAAGGTTAAGAGTTTTCTTGGTACGATTAAGCACTCGGTTTTTCTTCCCGCATATAATCTCTAATATTAAAACACCAAAGCTGAAAACATCAGATTTCGAAGAAAATTGTCCATCAATAGCGTACTCTGGTGCCATGTACCCACTACAATAAACCATTGAGAAAAATATAAAAATATACGTCATATGTGTGAAAATAAACTATGGTGTTTTGGATAGTTAAATACTTACTATGTCCCCACAATTCTATTTGTGTTTCCTTCAATTTGGTTTCCCCCGAAAGTTCTAGCCATTCCAAAATCCGATATTTTTGGATTCATAGTATCATCCAGTAAAACATTACTTGCTTTGAGATCTCTATGGACAATCCTCAGTCGAGAATCTTGATGAAGATACATAAGCCCTCTAGCAATTCCACATATTATGTCAAAACGCTTTGGCCAATCTAGCAGTTGACTTTTGGTGCGGTCTGCATAATTCATAACAAATATGTCATGAAATATTGAATATTCAAAGTTTATTACAAACTTTCACTAATCACTATTTCATAAAACATTAGTGAGTTTATAAAACTTATTGAGACTACATACCAAAGATGAGGTAGTCTAGGCTACCATTAGCCATGTATTCATAAACTAGCAATTTTTCGTGTTTCTGAATGCAACAGCCAATAAGTTTTACAAGATTTCGATGCTGAACATTTGCAATAAGATTTACTTCATTAATGAACTCTCTCATCCCTTGTTTTGAGCTCTGTGAAAGTCTCTTTACAGCAATTTCTAGCCCACTAGCTAATTTTCCCTGGATAATCATTTATCACATTCATATGGTTAGATGTTCTTTATAATTACTACTTTTCTAGCAATTCTTACTTAGTAGTTAGTAATAGTAATCATTTCCAGCATTGAGTTACCATATAAACAGGTCCGAAACCACCTTCTCCAATTTTGCTCTTCTCTGAGAAGTTATCGGTAGCAATAATAATTGTTGACAAATTAAGCAAGGGGAGATCCTGATCGTCCATATGTCTTTCATATTCATCTTCTGTCTTTGACTTCACTGGAAAATAGAAAAAAAAAAAAATTCAGAACTACGTAGCCGATGCCACTTTTTCAATGAGATGCTAGAGAGTAGAAGAATAGGTTTACCAACAATGCTCCTCCTGAATCTGTAGGAAAAGCAAGTGGCAAGTAAAAACATTCCCAAAGCTGCAGAAACACTAATTACAACTATTTTTCTCATGTTCCTCCTGTGCTCATCCTCAGTATTACCTAAACAAAACAACTTAAATTAAACTTCATATTCAAATACAAGGCTTAATTTTTAGTGAAGTTAATGAAGTATTTACCTAATTCTGAAGCAGGCATTCGGATATATAGAACTTGTCCACTTCCTGGAAAAACTCTGATATCAATTAAATCACCAAACCACATAACACAGCCACTTCCTGCTCCACTTACATTTGTATTTGTATAAGCCATGCAGTAACAGTTTTTCAAGCATCTCTCTTTACATTGATCTAGACCAATACTCTTGTCCACACTAGTATTTGTAGTATCTGGAACTTTCAAGCCTGGCATTGAGACAAATCCATCACTGGTGCATTTCAATGGAGGATTTCTCACACACCCGTGGGACCAGTCCATCGACTTCCATTTTTCAGAAAACTTAGGCTCGAACCCTTGTAAACATTTACATACTGGTGAATCAGTAATGCTGCAATATCCGTTGTTTCCACATAGACCATAACTGTCACAATAGTCACCTGGCATTCTTGAATGAAGCATCCATGATTTGTCAGCTTTTGACCATGTATATCGAGGACGTTCATAATTGGTTTGGTTAAGTACCACTTTTGATATTAGAGAGCTATCATTGCTGTTCCACGAGTAATAAACCTCTTCGTTATTGTTGACAAAATTGTAATTGAAAACAGGATTAGGCTTCATCTCTGGCATACCACTAAAACGCAAGCCGTTCCACGGTCCAAGTCTGTGGTGCTTTTTTTCTCCCTTCATCATATAGATATCAGGATACTGATTCAATACCACGCCCCAAGTAAAGTCTCCTGGTGTTGGATCATCATCACTCTTCCATGCTACGAGACGCCTATTCAAATTTCTTTTACGGTCCCATCCCAACTTCATACCTGTTGGAATTTAGAAGTTGGGAAATTAAGTCGTTTATCAAAACAAAATCCTTGATAGAATTAGACACAACACAATATCATGATTTATGAACTAAATCATACCTGCCAACAATGTGTTAGATGGGTAGTCAAAGCTTTGCCACAGATAGGTTTCGTCGCTACTATCTTCTTTTATGACAAGATTACCAGTATCCAAGAGTTCCACCACTGGTTTCTGCGCTTTTGTGGAAGTATTTGTAAACCAAACAACGCTGTTGTTGTGAGTAAGGACCAAACTGCCAGAACTGTTTAGCTTCAAAACAGCAGAAGAGTCATTGATTGGCTGGCAACCATTTGCAACCCAGACAACATTTTGAGTTGAAATATTCTTGAACTGAATTCCGAGGTAGCGTTTGTTTGGATTCTTAAGACTAAAGAAAGCAAGCTCAAATATTCCTTTTGGTGAAACGATGGTATCTCCATCAATGATGAATCGAGATTGAGTAATGGATGTGAAATCACCTGCTATGGAACTAGAAACTGTAAGAGAAAGAACAAGTAGAATATAAGTAACGAAACTC
Source organism: Lathyrus aphaca (assembly GCA_963966055.1). Lineage (NCBI taxonomy): Eukaryota > Viridiplantae > Streptophyta > Magnoliopsida > Fabales > Fabaceae > Lathyrus > Lathyrus aphaca. Next base: position 149,884,729 of record OZ014521.1, read on the forward strand.
ATTACAAAATCAATTAAATAGTTAGAGCTTAAAACATTTACATTGAAGGAAAGAAAAACTGAAACATATTATATATATATATATATATATATATATATATATATATATATATATATATATATATATATATATATATATATAATGGAGTCAACAAATGGAGTCAACTCAACTGTTGTTCAAACAACATATGTTTTGACAGATACTTTGTTGAACAAAGGAAAATTACTCATGATGCATAAGGCCTAGACTAATGTGATATTCTCCCATTTAGTTGGAATAGTAAATACAAAGATTCTCTATAGAATTTGCAACGGAATCTACCGTTGTTTACACGTTTCGTAACCTGAATGGCTGAAAAGTTATATAGACTTGAATATTATGGTTGGTTCAAACTTTACAGTCGCTGTCCATATGCAATAGACAAATTTATGAAAACCATTGGAAGTTTTTAAAGTTTGAACAGTTTGTGATTCTTTGTTCTATTTCTGTGAAACTTCATTCACCTTAACCAATTTTCTTGAGACTCAGAGAGAATACTAACTTGTTATATGGTTTCAAAAGTCAAGGAAACTATAAAGTTTAACATGTAAAGTGATAGTGAAACCTTGGACCACCAAGCGGCTTGTAAATATCTTGAATGGTTCTATTGTATTGGAGAAGAAGCCATGCAGTTTCTGAGAGGTTTGAAGAGAGTTTGAATATGACCGCATAAAAGTAAACAAGAATAAGAGAGTTCGAAATTTAAATTGGAATTTCAGTTGTGACCCTGCAAGAAAAACTTATGTACTCATTATATCATAAACAAACCTAATGAATCACTTCAACAAAGGTAGTTTATATTGATACAGAGTTAACACTTACATGGGAAGGAAATTTATGGTAACATTGATGGCTAAGATATGATATAGAGCTTAATAATGATATAATAGAGGCACACGTGGTAAATCCTAGGCATGTGGGGTAGCTAACATGTATATATTAGTTGAATTAAAAGAGTATAATTTGTTAGTTCAGAATTTAATCTCCAGCGATAATATTTATTAATATAAAAAGGTTGTTAATATTTATAAATCATATATTATTTTGCATGCTTGCACAAATGATAATTAGATGATTGAAGATCAACTTTAAATGATAAAATTATTTTCACAAAAAGTTACATATATATTTTTGTTGATTGTAAAATCACTTTTAAGAAATGAATATGTGAATCACTCTAAGGATGTGTTTGGATGAAGTATTTTAATAAGGGAAAATAATTTTTTGAGGGAATTTGAAATAATTTGATCAAAATTTATTGTTTGGATAAAAAATATGGAGAATTGTTAAAATGATGTAAATTTATGAAGTATTTTATTCATGTTAAATTTAAGGAATTTAAAATGACAAAAAAATAAATAATTTCAAATTGTTTCATCACTCTATATAATATGAATGTTAAATTGTTTATTATTAAGTTTTTAAATTTTGCAAGATGATTCTCATATTTTATTAAAATTTTAAATTCACACCCAAAATTTTTAAAAAATTACAAATAAGTCTCTAATAATTTTCAAATATTACTAATTGGTCTCTTCAAATTTTAAAAAAATACAAGTTGGTCCCTATTTTTTATATTTTAAATTTGACCCAAAAGTTTTAAAAATTATGAAAATAATCCAATTTTTTTACATTGAATATTTTAATATTCAATCCAAACAAAAGAATTTAAAAATGAATGAATTTCAATTGAAACATTTAAATTATTTAAAATTTTATATTCCCTAAAAATTCTCAAGAATCCATTCAATTTAAAAATACTCATATTTTATAAGTATAAATTTTAATCTAACCGTTGATTTAATTTTATTTAAAAACTACGATTACGAAATAAATTAAAAAGACTTATTTTTGAAATAAGTTGACCCTGAATACATATATATATATATATATATATATATATATATATATATATATATATATATATATATATATATATATATATATATATATATATATATATATATATATATATATATAATATGACAGTTAGAAAAAGAACATGAAGGGAGTAGATATTTTTAATCAATTAATATATGATTGGGTTTAAAAGGATTAGGGTAAAATTCGTTACCGAACACACAGTGGACATGATATGAATCTGACCTTTTGAAGCATGAAAGTTCCAAAGGACCGTTTAAACCCCCCAATCAGTAACGGAATTGGCAGAGAGCTCGTCTAGTGGGTTTCTTACTTTTCTCTCTCTAGGCTCTACGATGGTTCGTTGTTTATATATTTGGTGAAATTGACCAAATTACCCTTGTATGATCTAACTAGGGTTAAATATTAATATGATTATGTCTTGCTTTCCATGTTAGTTTTGATAATGGTTTCTTAATGGTGTACATACTTTAGATATGGTGAGTGATTGATATTCATCATCATAATATCCTCCCTGTCTATTTCTATGACGCAAACTGACAAAACAAATATGACTGCCAGTTCATTTCATTGGGCCATATTTATTATTATTATTATTATTATTATTATTATTATTATTATTGATACACAGATAAGTTTTTAACTTTGTCTTTTATTATAATTTTTTGAAAAAAATTATTGAATTATAAATAAAAACAAATTACTTTTTATATAATAATAAATAAATATCGTCAATAAAGATTGAATCATGAATCAATTGTTTGCATTCATTTTAACACAGATACCTCATATTCATATCAATTGAGTTATTTATGCCCAATAGATAACTATTAGAAAGTTATTTGAAGAATATATAAATATATGAGAGATATGTTTATACTCACATCCATTTTAGTTTATTAAAATGACATCCTTTAAATTTTAAAATGTGAATTAATCTCTCTTAAATGTATATATATATCGACTAAAGTTCTTAGTGATAATTAAAAAATATCAATAGGAAGATTGTATCCTATACCTCTTGATCTATATTCTTACAAATTTTTCAATATGCTAATTTAAACCTTAATATTATTTTATTATCTTATTATTTTAATTTTTAACGTTCCAGTCAGATCGTCAGACTTCCGAAAATTTTACCCAAAAAGCAACGTATCGGAAGACTTAAAAGATGACTTCCGGTATGTTATTTTTCAAACCGGAAGACTTAGAAAAAGAGTTCTGGTTTTGTATTTTTTCTTCACCCGAAGACTTATGAAAAGTGTTCTGGTTCGGAACAGTTTCATTAAGACTCTCGGTTTGTCTTTTTGAATGTACCAGAACACTTCATTTAAGAGTTCCGATTCATATAATTTACACTACCAGAACACTTAGATGAAGTCTTTCGGTTTGTTTTTTTTAAATTTTTTTTAATAATTTTATATTAAAAAAAATTTATTATGCAGATGTAGAAATACCTATATACGAAAAAGAACCGATATGTGTGAATACGTCAGATGTTTTTACAACGTCAGAAAGATATAGTACACGAGAGGAGGTAATAAGATGGGTTAAAGACATCGGATTACGAAATAAAGTGACGGTTATCATCACTCGTTCAGATACACAAGCAAGAGAGGAAGAAGTAACAAAATAATATTTGGTTGTGATAAATGTGGGAAATACAAGGATATTTGTGGTGGAATCGAAAGTGCGACGAAAAAATGTGGATGTCTATTTAAGATCAGATCGACTCCGACGAAAGATGGATCTGGATGGAAGATTGATGTAAAATGCGGGGTTCATAACCATGATTTACCTGATAGATTAGAAGGTCACTCATTTGTTGGTAGGTTGACAGCGGATCAGAAGCAACATGTTGCTGATTTAACAAAGAGAAAGGTTCCACCTAAAAATATATTGCATTCCTTGTACGAGCAAGATCCAGATTGTGTCACTCGGATCACGCAAATATACAAGCAGAAGAATATGATAGACAAAGAGATAAAAGGTCCTAGAAGTGAGATGCAACATTTGTTTAAGCTTATTGAGGCTGCAGGTTATGTTTATTGGAGTAGAAAAAGAGACGACTCTGAAGTTATTAAAGATATATTTTAGGCTCATCCTGATTCAATTAAGTTGTTGAATATTTTTCTTATTGTGTTAGTTATGGATAACACTTACAAGACAAACAACTATAGCTAACCTTTGTTTGAAATTGTTGGCATAACATCAATCGAGTTGACTTTTTCTGTCGCATTTGCGTATATTGAGTCTGAACAGATTGAGACTTTTTGTTGGGTGTTAGATAAGCTTAAACAATTATTTGTGACGAAAGATTTATCTCCACAAGTGATGATGACAGATAAAGATCTTGGTTTGATGAAATCCGTTGAGATTGCGTTTCCAAGGACGAATAATTTGCTATGTCAGTTTCACATAAACAAAAATGTTGGTGCAAAACGGAAACTATTTGTGGCTCGTGATATGCAAGAGTTAATTGGCAAATTATGGACGAATGTTGTATGAGCTAGTGATGAGTTTGAGTATGCTCAACATTTAAAAGAACTTGAGCAGGCGTGTGTTGATTGTCCTAGATTTTTTGAGTACGTGAACGACACATGATTGACACCACATAGACATATATTTGTTTGCGCATGGATTAATCGAGTCCTACATATGGGTAACACGACGACTAATCAATATGTTTTGTTTTAGATCCCAAAATTTAAATATGAACATTTTATGATTTGTTTGCACATTTTGTATTTTTCTTAAATATTTTAAATATGTATTATTTTAGGGTTGAGTCTGCTCATTGGAAGTTAAAGCAGATGTTGGGTAGCAGTATTGCTGACATGGTCAAATGTTGGGAGGCCATGAATGACAACTTAAAGATACAAATTGGAAACATTATAGCTTCTTTTCAAAAGAGTGTCTATGAAGTTGCGCATGCGTATTTAAGTCCATTTTACACATATTTATGTACTTCAGTGTCTCGAGCTGCATTGAGGCGCATTGCTGAAGAGTTAACAAGAATTGATTATGTTGGAACGAACAAGAACAAATTTCGATGTACTCTTAGAGCAACATATGAATTACCTTGCGTGTGTGAGCTGGCAGGGTATAGAATTAGTGGTATTCTGATACCAATTGACGTTGTGCATGTTCATTGGAGGAAACTAATCATGTAAATTAAGTTGGAAGAAGACTTAGATGAGGAATTAGAGGTAGGTATGACATGTGAAATGGATGATTTATTGAAAAGGTATAGGTCACAAGATATTGTTGGAAGAAGGGCATTACAAATAGGGCTTATGAACTTGCATTCCCCACAACGACTTCTTTGTTACCACCACCTGAAAAAATAAAAACAAAAGGTGGAGTCAAGAAGAAAGACAAAAAACCTGTAGGGTATGATGTTTATAGAGACCCTTCGTATCATGAGTATGTTGATCAAGCATCTCAATCTTCACAGCGACAATCTCAACCATCACAAAATTCAAAGAAAAAATCTCAACCATCACAACCTATGAAAAAGAAGTTGAAATTATCACAATCTTCACAATCATCTAAGTGATTCATCCTTCAATTTCCTAATCATATTAGGTCATTTATTGATGATGTAGTCAATGTATTGTCATATGGTAATTATGGATTTAGATGCATTGCTTCATTGCATGGTTATGGTGAAGATGGTTGGCCAATGGTTCGTCGAGACTTGGAGTTGGAAATTATATATAATGAAAGATCAACTTTATATGCCAATTTATTTGCTGATCGGCTAGCCGAAGTGAGAGATTCTTTGAGGATATAGGGAATTGGTCCTCAACCACCAAATGGTTGACTCTACTGGACAGGGGTTACTTGATTGCGAATCAGTATAATGTGGTACTTGTCTGTTTAGGATTCGAATGCTTGTCTTTCTTCCCTATGACAACTACATTTTCATCGAATGTCTCCTTTTATTGCATTGGATTTATAAACTCAAATCAGTGGGTTCAGGTAAACATTGTTATAATTGAATATTTTGAGTAAATGTTTTGATTAATGTTAAATAATTTTTTGATTATTTTTGTATCCAGGTTAACATGAAAGAAGGATTTCCATTGCCACCAGTGACAATAGATTGGAAGATCTTACGTTATCCAGCAGCAACATCGTGGATGTTAGGATTTGCAGGATGTCTACAACATTGGAAACAACTTACGCCTATATTACCAACACATTATGAATTATAAACCTATGTTATTCATTTTTATTCATGAATTATATTATATGTTTGCAACACATTATGAATTATAATCTATGTTATTCAATTTTAATTTTAATTTTTAAGTCTAAAAATTATCACATAAAGATAAACATAACCATAACATATAAGTTAATACATTAACAATAAAATATAACATTGACATTAACATCATCAAATAACATCTGGTTGCATATGCCCACGATGAAGCAACTCTATGCTCTATGAACCGATCATATAACCACTCCAGCTTGTAGTACGAACCCCTGCATTCACGGACCTGGAATTGTGTCACTCTCTGTGACACTCCTAGGTAGTCAACAACCCACTCAATAGCTAGGTCTTCACTGATATGTTGAGGGCTCCAGAATTCCCCCTATGGGTAGGTGAAGAAAACAGGCAACGTCATCCAGAGTAATCGTCCTCTCACCAAAAGGCATGTGAAATGACGATGTCTCTAGATGCCATCTCTCAACAAATACAGAAACCAAGTTCATATCTATCTTCGACAAACTGGTTCTCTGTAGAGAAGATAAACCGGATCTAGATATCCAAGCCTCCATCTGTGGTGGAAGTTGCAGTGGAACCCTATGACTCAACTTCAATCCATGCCCTGCAACCTTCAACTCTTTCTTCGCACCTCTCTCCTAAAAAACAATTAAGCAAATTATACAATACAATATTGAAATTTCAGTTTTTATTCAATACTAAATAATTAGCATTTACTTACCTCATCGAACCATAAACGCCTAGCGACATGATGTTCGTACTTCACCAAAACACTAGTATCGTACGGTCCACCTGGATATCCAACTGGTTCTGCTGTTGCTGCAGATGTACCGATATGATCTTCTTGTGTCCTTCTAGAAGTATCGACCCGTCCCACAGAGCGAACAAGTATCCCACCATCTCTGCCTCGTGTACGTACCGCTGCAAAAAAAAAACAAAAAAAAAACAAAAACCGAAACACTTACAATAAGAGTTCCAGTACAATATTTTTGAAAACTCAAACCGGGACACTTTCTGTAAGTCCTCCGGAAGTTACATGCGCAAAATGGCTAAACCAGAAGACTTTAGGAAAGACTTCCAATGTGCAAATGAAATAATTTTCAAACCGAAAGACTTGTAACAAAGACTTCCGGTATTATTAAAAAACAAACCGGAAGACTTACTTGAAGACTTCCGGAAAACTTGGCGAAATTGCTAGAGAGAAGACTTCCGAAAAAGTGAAAAGTGAAAGTGAAAGTGAGAAAAAAAACTTTACTTTTTTAACTATTTATACGAGGACATTTTTGTCCAAAAAAAATTATGTAGGGGTAAAGGTATAAATGAGGGGGTATATGGTACAATCTTCCAACAATAAATAATACTATTTTTTTTGTCTATCATTAAGAAATTTCACCCGTGTATTTAACTTTAAGGGACTTTAGAGTATTATTTTTATAAATTAAAGTAAAAGTTTATGTCATTTTAACAAATATTAGGGCACATGACTGTAATTTCCTATTAATTTTATGGTATTGCTAACTAAAGATCTTAAATATTAGTTTTGAAATTTATTTAAAATATTATTCACTTTGTTCTAATATATAAGGGTCACTCCTGAGATTTTCATCCTGGTACATATGTGAAAATGACGCAGAAAAGATAGAGTCGCCAGACACACATTTTTATCTCGAATGAATGGGAAAGGTAATGTTGCACAAAACGAAGAAAAGGAAAGGACAAGGTCTTGCGAACCAAAAAGACTGAGTTCGGGAGTCGGTTACAAACTAGGAAGGTATGAACACCCCAGATCGTCTGTCGTACCCGACGGGATCTACGATTGTTAATCTGTTTTAAAGGGTGAGAAATAAGATGTCGATGAACAAAATAACTGCTAACTGGAACTGAAATGAGAAAGGGAACTGGAAAAGAGAACAAAAGGTATGAGAAAAGTGTAGGAAAAATAAAGAGTGTGCTCGAATGGCCCCTACCCCACTGCCTACGTATCTCATGGGATATGAGAATCAGAGTCGCCGTAGTTCCCCTAACTAGGGATGAAATTTGTTTGTGTTTTTTAGGATGATGTTGTCATAGCTCTAACTCAGGTATTTGCAGGCTCACCGAATCGAGTGTGTTACCGTCTTATTATCGAATTTTTGAGATAAGTCACGATCGTCTGCAAAGAGTGGGAGATGAGAAGAGAAGACATGGTGTCTTGTTTATTGTCTTTTAGGAGAAGTGTTTTGATTTTGTGTTTATTGTATGCACAACACTAAAGACTATGATACAGGAGCAGAAAATTTCCAAGGTCGCCCCCAATAGAACGTTTGTAAAGCATTCTAGAAGAGTGGAGGAGACCTCCACTAATCACTTCCTATATAGCTTAAGGCTCGTGGCGTATTGTACACACTTTCATTATTAAATGTGTTTTTGATTTTTCTTTAAAGATGAGAGGTGAGACTCAAGTTGCAAAAGGAAAATTCTAAGGGAAACTAAGACTTACCCTAGGTATTATGTTCAATGAGGATCCTATGGCTAGTGAAGTTTGAAAGGGAGAAGCCTACCTAAGTGGATACTAAACACAAAATGAAAGTATATAAAAAGTAATGATGAACATGATCCCCCTACGTTATGATGGGTGAAACGTATGATGAATCGTGAGAGGAATGGAATGATGGATCAGGCGGGTTGATTGCGCGATGCTGAGACGCACAACTTATGGTTCGTAACATACAAGGTTGTGCTTTGGTTTATTGGAGTGAAACGAAGGTGTAATAGAGGGAAGTCCTAAATGCATATGAAATTCATTTATTATTTTTTTTTTTTGAAATTATTCGACATTGGATCGAATATTCCTTTTCTTCTTTTTTGAACTTTGGTTTTCTAACGCTTCATTTTATCTTCTCCTACCCTAATTATATACACCATACAAGCATACAAGGTACCCTAAACTATTGCATCATGAAAGAATAAGAACCATAAAAAGAAAAGTACAATAAAGCATAATGAATATTTGAATCCATAAACATAGTCCTCGAATAATACTTCGCATAAAAAAGAACTTGTTAGTAAGCAAAATATAATATGAGTATGCAAAAATATGAACAAATGAATTAATATGTAGAAGTGAAAAAGTATTAAAAGGCACATAAAACAAAAAATCGAAATAAATGCGAAAGAGTAAAAAAAAGAGAATATAAAAAAATATCAACTATTTTTAATATGCTAAAATATTATTTTTCCATTTTCTGGAATTTTTTATTGGGAAAAACTATTTTTAAAATTGATTTTGAAAGAAAATATAAAAGAAACTATAAAGAAAAACAATGAAAAGGACCCGGGGGTGTTGCACTAGTAAAATTTTAGTTAAAAATGACTTGGACTTGAAATGTTAGGGTGCCTATAATGATCTGCGTTAGGCCCAATGCGCCAGGAGCCCGGTGGTGTATGGTATATGCCTAGTCAACTTATTGACTTAATCTGGTCCCTACGATTAAAAGGCCTAATGATGATGATTAAGACTAATGGCCAAGATGTGTGGGTGTATGGCATTACAGTGGGGAATCATGCGCATGAATGGGATCCGATGGTCCTACCGGACGGTGACACTTGTCACCGTCGAAATGGACCACAAAGGGAATCTTATCTCTAATTTCAAAATTGACGGTGGAATTATGATTTTTTATGAGTCTTTAACTCTTTAACGGTGCATTTTAATGAGGTTTATGAGTTTTATTCTTTTAATCCAAAATCAATTCAAACAAATCATAAATTAAGAATCAAATCATAACTTAAAAACAAAACACAACTCTTAGACTTCATAATATCTCTCTCCTTCACCTCACAAAACGCGTCTCTCCCTCGAACAACTTCATCTTCTCCATTTAAAACCCTATCCGCCGCCGCCGGCGGCCTCCCCCTCCGGCGAACCAATCTCAAACCGCAAACACTGTAAACAAACCTCCACTCTTTTTCCTTCCTCATCTCAAATCCGCAAACAAACTAACCTAAACCTTTCTAAATCTCTAGATCACAACAAATCAGAAATAAAATAGAAGGAGAAATCAAAGACAGATTAAGCTTCGCGTACCATCAATCGAAGTGTTGAAGATTGATCGGTGCATTTTAATGCACAATCTTCCATGTTTGCACTTAAGCATTTCTTTGGTTTTCTTTACTTATTTTTATATTTTAATTTGTTTTTCCAATTTATTTTATTTTTGGGTTAATTTGATTTTCGTACTTAATTTTTAGCTTTAAAAGCTTTTACGGAAACTGTAACACCCCAAATTCGATTATGGATATTTATGGCTTATTTGAGGATATATGAATGGATTGACAGTTGGTGGTTATGTGACTGATGCCTGATGGTGAAATTAATTTTAGTAATATTAATAATAAGAATAATCATGTAGTATTATTCGGATTATTGGTTATTATTTAAAATAATATAAGTGGAAGTATGAATGTTATGTTGGTTATTTTGGAATATAAGAGTATTTGTATATAATAAGGATAAATAGTGTTTTATTATACTATTTTGTTATTATTATTATTATTGAAAATATATTAAAGAAAAGGGTAAGGTGGTCCTTTGGTGAAATTATGAGGGTAAAGTGGGAAAAGACTTAACTGGGATAATTTTACCCAAATAGGAGAACACGATCAAAGTTCTCACTTATCGTATCCTTTTGGTGAAGAGGAGCTTTGAGGAGAGGAAAAGAGGAAGGAGAAGCTTAGAGTCAGAAAGTTGCAAGGAACCTTGGATGAAGAGTGTAAAGCGGCGAATTCTCTAAGGTATGTGGAGTTTTTATAATCTATGATAAATATATAGGAATTGGAATATGAATGGATTAGGATGGTATGAGTTTTAGGGGTTTTTGGGGTTTTGGAGTTAGGTTGAGTTTTATGAGAAATCTTGATGAATTAGAGCGATTGGAATGAGTTATAAATGTATATTTGTTTGTATAATTGTTGTCTGGATGTTGTTGAGGTCTAATTGATGTTTTTGAATGGTTTCTGAGTGTTATGATGTGAAATCCGTAATGGGGTTTGGGGGTTTTTGGAAATTGGAGCAGTCTGCAATTGTATAGCAGGGGACTGCTGGAAAACTGCGTTAACCGGTTAACGCTATGGGTTAACCGGTTAACCATTGTAATTTTGGGAATTTCTGGAAATTTCGTCGGCGTTAACCGGTTAACGCTATGGGTTAACCGGTTAACACTGTTTGAATGTCATTTTTAAAATCTTGAAAAATCCGTAACTTTCGAACCGTAAGTCCGATTCACATTCCGTTTGAAGCGTCAGAAAGAGCACAAACTGAACTTTATTTTGATGAATAAAAATGAGAAAAATGCAATAGTTTTTATAAATGAATTTATGAAATAACCTTGTAATTGCCTCATAATTTATGGGGTACGGGTCAATTCTTGATGTGTCAGAGAGGTTATAGAACCAGTGTTCTGGGTGTAATGTCATGATGATATATATGAGTATTTGATGATTGGTTTGTTGAACTGAGTTTTTATAAAAACAGATAGAATTACCTTATAATTTTACCGGGTTTGGGTTGAGTCTTGATGAGCTGAAGTGGTTAATGAAACAGAGTTTTGGTGTATTATCTTGGGTTGCTGATGAATGAGAGTTATAGGCGTACTATCATGACGATAAATATTATAAACATGATTTTATTATAAATCGATGATTAGTTATTATGGATTAAAAGGAGTGGTTTCTTGTGTTGTTAAAAATTGATTCTTATGATTATGAACACAATATTATTGTGAATTGGTGTTTTGTTGTTGATATGTTGTCATGACGAAAGATATTATTTTACGATGATTATTTGATGAACATGAAATGAATGGTGATGTCTTGATGGATTGAGGTAGCTAATGAGATGAGGTTTCGGTGTATTTTCACGATGAAATTATATGATTATTTTGATGTTTGAACTGTTAGATATGAAATGAATGATGCGTATTTGACTTCTCGATGAATATTTACGGTGTAACGCATCATTGCATTTCATGACATTCACGATGAGGCTTCGGCCTATTTTGTAGCTTCAATCCCATTGTGTGGATTGAAGTATCTCGATGATTTACGATGTGCTCCTTTGTGGAGGGTTGATGGTCATGTATCCATCTCACGATGAAATTGGTACCACATGCATATTGCATATAAGGATGGTTAGAATTGCATATTCTGGATGAACTCATGACTGTATTGTTGTTGCTAAATTTCATGATTGTGTTGTTGTTGCTGAGTTTAATTGTTAATGACGTTATGATATGTTAATCTAATTATTTATATTTCATATTCTTATATGTTTATGATATATTATGATTACTCACCCTGCCTGCTTGGAAATGTTGCCTCTTTCGTGGGTAACTTGCAGATGTCGAAGAATAGTCCTGCAGTGCAATAGGAGTAATTCATGAGTCTCGGAGCGTGCTTTAGTGTTCCTTAGGAGTGGTTCTGGTTTATGTGTCTTGCTCTGTGTCATGTAACACTGGGATGAGTTTTATTCTGTTAACTGTTTCAGTTATGTTGTTATTTGGATAATGTTTTCCATTTTATGATGTTAAATTCAGGATGGTGAAAATGATTTTTATGAAGTTTTGAATTATGAAGTTAAATTCCGCTGTGAAATGATTTATGGTATTTTGATGTTGATTAACCCGTGTTACGGGACATGACACTGTTGTGTTATTTTTTTTGATGATATGTAATACCCTTTTTGATGATTACTCTGATATTATTTGAATATTATGTTTTGGGGTAGAAGGGTGTTACATTAGTGGTATCAGAGCAGGTCAGTCCGTCCGGCCAATATTGTCTAGTGTTGTTAATTCCTTAGTACGCGGCATGTGTGTGAAACACTGTCGGTACTTGTTGTTAGTTTCTAGTCGTTGTTGCAGGTGTTAGTTGGAATTAAGTGGGGGAGAAGCTTGACTCCCGGACTGTTGTTGGAACGTCGAAGTTGGTTCAAAGTTGATGTTGATTACAAGAGTGCAAGGTTGTTCAAGAGATGTTATTGTGGACCAGCGAGAGCATGGATTCATGAATTTATATCGGTCGGGTTGAGAAGTGTGTGGATTTATGGATGGTGATTGTTTATGGAAGGATTTATTCAAAATAAAAAGACAAGTTGAAGAATTAAGTTGAAGGATCAAGTTGGTAGATTGCTATGCCTTGAGTGTAGTTGGATTAAATTCGAGTAATTTTCGAAGTTGGATGTAGAGCAAGATTTTTGGTAGAACTTGGAAGTAAGACGGGGAAAGGTGGAATTTATATTCATCAATCTCAAAAATTCTGTTTTTTGCAACCTTGGAACAGCTGTCACGAGAAGTGACATAACTTTTTAACCGTGATTCGGATTGAAGCGGTTCTAGACTTTTTGGAAAGTTTACAAAATTCCTTACAGTTTGCATATAAGATTTTCGTTCAGGAGGTTTATGATGAGGGAGATAAGCGCATTTTAATAGTTGGGGCTGCTGCTGATTTTTGGAAAAATTCTGCATACGGGAATTATTGACCAGTCCCATGGAAAGGAGGATAACTTTTTACTCGTAAGTCGGATTCGAGCGATTCTTGAAGTTCTAGAATCTGCACAAATTTCTCTTCATGTTAGAATATAATTTTGTGATTTGGAGGTCTGTATTGGAGAAGATAATTGCGTTCGAAGTGGGGCGTGTGTTGCTGGAAATTTTAGAAAGATGAAAATGATGGAAAAATAATAAGATGTTGGTATTAGAGGGAAGGCATAAGTATTCGGAGAATGAATAAATATGTAATAAGAATGATTAAAGTGCTAATGTTAGATGGTAGTAATATCGAGAGGAAGACGGATGTTTGAATTGTGCTGTTAAGAATTATAATTTGGATAAAAGTCATGAATGGAAGAGAACCAAATTGGATTATGCTTAATGTTGTAGTGACTCTGGTGTTATAAGAATATTTGAAGTGGTGTTATACAAGGGCATGTATGATGGATTGTGTATTAGATTTTGGATGTCTTGGTGAAATCGACTAAGTTAGAATTAAGGAAACTAAGAAGATGTTGATAAGTCTTAGAGAGTTGGCGGGGAATTATGCCTACGGACTTTATACATAAGTTGAAGTACGCTATTGTGTTGGGTAACGACTATTTATGCCGCTATTATGGTTATCGGAAAATTATTGACAAATTGAGGAACTGATCACCCTTAATCTATTGTTGATAATAGACGAAATCATAATTGAGGAATAGATGCGTCATGCTAACTAGTATAGTATATAAGTTAAATCAGTTGAAGTCGAGCTGCGCATTTGAGTATTGTTTGAATTATCGATGAAGAATCACATATATAAGAATATTAGTCAGATTTAAGAATGATGGTATGAAGTTATGTTGGGAGTAAATAGTATTGTGGGAATTGTAGTTAAACTTTGGATAATAAAATTATTGTTTAATGATAAATTAAGTGGCATGAGGCTTGGAGTTTCTTGAGATGATTCGAGGTTAAAGTATACGGAAAAGTAAGACCAAGATTTTCAAGAGTATAGGATTGAATTGAGTTGAAAGAATCAGACGAAGCAAGATTATAAGTGGGTTTATTAAAGCGTGATTTTTATTAGAACATGGATAATTATTTTGGTTGCGTTGGTTCGGATAAGAATTTGTGAAAGGTGTTAGTATGAGTAAGAATCGAGGATTCGATACGTTGGATTAATTAGAAGCAAAGAAATATGAGTTATCTTGTGGAAACTGTTGTATCGATGTACCTTATATTGTCATAATGATGTAGTGTGTTTGAGGTAATTTTAGAAGGAAGTATTATTTAAAATGGTAAAGTTGTAGTTGTGTTGAAGATAATTGGAAATTCAAGAAGTATGTAAATTTTGGACCAAAAATTTGGAAGTTGTCGCGGTTGTATTTATGATTGAACATTTGGAGGTGCTGCCTTATGAATTTAAGTTGGATGTATTCGGTAACCACAAGAGTAGAATATCTATTGAAACGAAATTCAGAAGAGTTAAGTCGAAAGTGTTATTGATGTGTTGGTTTGGTGATTGAAGAAGTTGGAAATAAACTTGGTAGTCCTGTAACTTTGCAGAGTAATCAGAGTGCGCAGCGAACGTGTAATGCGGTGTAGTCTTTTGTCTGCGAATGACAACGATGTTGATAGTCGATTGTTTTGATGTTGGAATTGTGTGGTACTATGTTGTGATATTCTAACTTTGCAATCATTGAATTCTTGAGTTGGGTACTATCTTGTGTTGCGATGCTAGTTGTCAAGTGTATCACTTGTGTAATGTTCGTATGGTTATTGTCATTGATGCTATGAGTTATGGTTTGTATAATATGTGAAGCGGCCTTATGAGTTGAGAATTGATTAATTGGATGGATTAAGTAGTTGAAATAGTTGAATCAGATATATTTTCGAGGGCGAAAATTCTTTAAGTGGGGAGAGTTGTAACACCCCAAATTCGATTATGAATATTTATGGCTTATTTGAGGATATATGAATGGATTGACAGTTGGTGGTTATGTGACTGATGCCTGGTGGTGAAATTAATTTTAGTAATATTAATAATAAGAATAATCATGTAGTATTATTCGGATTATTGATTATTATTTAAAATAATATAAGTGGAAGTATGAATGTTATGTTGGTTATTTTGGAATATAAGAGTATTTATATATAATAAGGATAAATAGTGTTTTATTATACTATTTTGTTATTATTATTATTATTGAAAATATATTAAAGAAAAGGGTAAGGTGGTCCTTTGGTGAAATTATGAGGGTAAAGTGGGAAAAGACTTAACTGGGATAATTTTACCCAAATAGGAGAACACGATCAAAGTTCTCACTTATCGTATCCTTTTGGTGAAGAGGAGCTTTGAGGAGAGGAAAAAAGGAAGGAGAAGCTTAGAGTCAGAAAGTTGCAAGGAACCTTGGATGAAGAGTGTAAAGCGGCGAATTCTCTAAGGTATGGGGAGTTTTTATAATCTATGATAAATATATAGGAATTGGAATATGAATGGATTAGGATGGTATGAGTTTTAGGGGTTTTTGGGGTTTTGGAGTTAGGTTGAGTTTTATGAGAAATCTTGATGAATTAGAGCGATTGGAATGAGTTATAAATGTATATTTGTTTGTATAATTGTTGTCTGGATGTTGTTGAGGTCTAATTGATGTTTTTGAATGGTTTCTGAGTGTTATGATGTGAAATCCGTAATGGGGTTTGGGGGTTTTTGGAAATTGGAGCAGTCTGCAATTGTATAGCAGGGGACTGCTGGAAAACGTGCGTTAACCGGTTAACGCTATGGGTTAACTGGTTAACCATTGTAATTTTGGGAATTTCTGGAAATTTCGTCGGTGTTAACCGGTTAACGCTATGGGTTAACCGGTTAACGCTATGGATTAACCGGTTAACACTGTTTGAATGTCATTTTTAAAATCTTGAAAAATCCGTAACTTTCGAACCGTAAGTCCGATTCACATTCCGTTTGAAGCGTCAGAAAGAGCACAAACTGAACTTTATTTTGATGAATAAAAATGAGAAAAATGCAATAGTTTTTATAAATGAATTTATGAAATAACCTTGTAATTGCCTCATAATTTATGGGGTACGGGTCAATTCTTGATGTGTCAGAGAGGTTATAGAACCAGTGTTCTGGGTGTAATGTCATGATGATATATATGAGTATTTGATGATTGGTTTGTTGAACTGAGTTTTTATAAAAACAGATAGAATTACCTTATAATTTTACCGGGTTTGGGTTGAGTCTTGATGAGCTGAAGTGGTTAATGAAACAGAGTTTTGGTGTATTATCTTGGGTTGCTGATGAATGAGAGTTATAGGCGTACTATCATGACGATAAATATTATAAACATGATTTTATTATAAATCGATGATTAGTTATTATGGATTAAAAGGAGTGGTTTCTTGTGTTGTTAAAAATTGATTCTTATGATTATGAACACAATATTATTGTGAATTGGTGTTTTGTTGTTGATATGTTGTCATGACGAAAGATATTATTTTACGATGATTATTTGATGAACATGAAATGAATGGTGATGTCTTGATGGATTGAGGTAGCTAATGAGATGAGGTTTCGGTGTATTTTCACGATGAAATTATATGATTATTTTGATGTTTGAACTGTTAGATATGAAATGAATGATGCGTATTTGACTTCTCGATGAATATTTACGGTGTAACGCATCATTGCATTTCATGACATTCACGATGAGGCTTCGGCCTATTTTGTAGCTTCAATCCCATTGTGTGGATTGAAGTATCTCGATGATTTACGATGTGCTCCTTTGTGGAGGGTTGATGGTCATGTATCCATCTCACGATGAAATTGGTACCACATGCATATTGCATATAAGGATGGTTAGAATTGCATATTCTGGATGAACTCATGACTGTATTGTTGTTGCTAAATTTCATGATTGTGTTGTTGTTGCTGAGTTTAATTGTTAATGACGTTATGATATGTTAATCTAATTATTTATATTTCATATTCTTATATGTTTATGATATATTATGATTACTCATCCTGCCTGCTTGGAAATGTTGCCTCTTTCGTGGGTAACTTGCAGATGTCGAAGAATAGTTCTGCAGTGCAATAGGAGTAATTCATGAGTCTCGGAGCGTGCTTTAGTGTTCCTTAGGATTGGTTCTGGTTTATGTGTCCTGCTCTGTGTCATGTAATACTGGGATGAGTTTTATTTTGTTAACTGTTTCTGTTATGTTGTTATCTGGATAATGTTTTCCATTTTATGATGTTAAATTCAGGATGGTGAAAATGATTTTTATGAAGTTTTGAATTATGAAGTTAAATTCCGCTGTGAAATGATTTATGGTATTTTGATGTTGATTAACCCATGTTACGGGACAGGACACTGTTGTGTTGATTTTTTTGATGATATGTAATACCCTTTTTGATGATTACTCTAATATTGTTTGAATATTATGTTTTGGGGTAGAAGGGTGTTACAGAAATGACCATAACTGGAGTTCCACGAATCGGCTTGAGATGTTCTACCAGCCGATGGAAAGCTAAGAGAGAGAGAGAGAGAGCTACAACTTTCGTGTTGGAGTCAAAGTCCGATTCGAAGCCATTTTTTCCAGAATTTCGTTTGAAGTTGCAACATTAGTTTTATTTAGTTTCAGGTCATTTAGAATTGGGTCTGGGTTATGTATTTGACCCAGTTGGGTTGTAAACGGATTGTTTTGGTTTTCCTATACCTAGTAGCCGTGCCTTCTGTACAAAAACCTTTTTTCACTTTTCTTTTCATGAATTTTATTTTGCTATAAGGTCAAATGGAGAACTAATTCCGAAGGCAAAATTCTGCTGTTACGGATTCCATACTTTGAGGTTTTTTTTAATATTTAATCTAGTTTTTTCACTTTTCAATATTAATCTATATGTCATGTTTGCTTAATTCGAGTTATATAGAATACTATTGATTTATATCGGTTGATTGATGTTCCTTGAGTTTTAGCGTAGTTTACCGTTGCTTAATCGTTAGACTGCGTATGTTAGAATCACGTTTGCTTAATTCGTGATTGTGCTTATCTGTTTGCTTTATTAGGAAAATAGGAATGCAATCTTATAATGCCAATTTCGCTTGTGAATTGGTGTTGTAATCGGTAGGGGAATAGAAATTGTTTAAGGGATTGAATTTTATTGAACCAATGATAAGTCGGTACCCGAATCAGAAGAATTATCGTTTCAGCTCATTTGTTAATCACTTATTTTAATCCGTTTTTATAATTCGACCTTAAAATCAACCCCCCATTAATAGTTACTATCGTTAGTTAATAAGATCAAGAATCCTTGTGAGACGATTCGAGTCATTGTCGTTATACTACGTTTTAAAGAAAATTACTCGTTTTTGATCCGTGCGCGACACGCGGATCAAAGATCTTGAAGCGGCTTGCTTATTGTGATGAAGACGAAAGTGACATACGAAAGAGCTACATATTCATGTTCAATTTGTTGTTCCTTTTCTTGTGAGATTCGAACTCATTCACGGTTTGTTTACTAATCCTTGAGGTGCACTTGTGATCTTTGTAAGTTGTTGTTACCGTTTGCGCGATGAAGATGAAGAAGGCGATGAAGGCAAATCGATGAAGATGAAGCTATGCAACGAATACTCGTTGATGCATGTTCAATGAAACGTACGCGATGAGGATAAAGATCGATGGTGCTTCATTCTTCGGTATGTTACTTTCTTGCTGCGATTCGGTTTTTTAACTTTTATGTTGATGTTAATTCAATTGTTTTTTTGGAAGTTGATTTTGTTTGCTGCAGAGTGATAAAGATTGAAGTGGCAGATGGTGGATTGATGATTGATGATATTGCAGAGCTTCGTGGCAGATGTTGAAGTTGCAGAGGGATGAAGATTAAGAATGTGATGAATAATTGAGGATGGAGAGGGATTTTTCAGATGAAGATTGAAGAAGATGATGAAGAGTGAGAAATGGTGCAAAAGTTGAGAGTGAATCGGAGAAGAAGATGAAGGTGAGGTGATGAAGAATTAGAAAGAATGAGGTTGAAGAATGAGAAATGCTGCAAAAATGTGAGAGTGATTCAGAGAAGAGGATGAAGGTGAGGTGATGAAGAATGAGAAAGAATGAGGTTGAAGATCTCAAATTGCAGCAATGTGTTCAGCTTTATAGATGAAGATCAAAAGTGTGGTTTAGGAATTTCTCAGGTATTTTCAGTTAGAGTTTGTTAGGGTTAGTTGTTGATTCTGTTAGAGATTGTTGTGATTGAATTTTGGTTTTGAATTTTTTCCTTGGTTTAGAACTTCCACTGATTTTCTGTTATTGTAGGAGTGTGAAGATTTGAAGGCGATGAATGGTGGAGATTGGAAAAGGAGTTTTTAGATGATGAAAGTATGAACAAAGTTGAAGTTTTAAAGGCGTGGGAGTCTCTTGCAAAGAATGTTGATGATTACAATGGAAAGGTGAATTGTGAAGAGGGATCGATGGATCCGAGCAGGAATTGAGAGAGAAATCAGTTTTGTTAGTTTTTGTTATTTGTTACTTTGTTAGAGATTTTTCTTTCATTGATTTTCTGTTATGATCTCTTTGTATGATCGAAATCTCCCCTCTTAATTGAAATTTTGTTAGAGTTTTTGTTGAAAACTTTGTAGTCGATTTTCTGCCATCCTCTTGTGGATTCCCCAATTTTTTGTTATTGTCATCTGAATTTTTATGGTGTATATACGTAACTATATTTTTTTGGTCAGTTATCAATGAAATAATCCTCCTGTAAAAATCTCTTATGCCCAGCCCTTTGCAGTTTTTTTCCTTCTAAAACTTAATTAGTGGGATAAACAAAGGAGTGGACTTTGAAATTGCAAATTAAGGAAAACCATGTAACTGCTTCCTCCACGAGCTTTTCACCTATTTTTCTTCTTGTAGTGGCTTTTGAAACTATTAGCTATTCCTCGTCTTTTGAAAATATTAAAATTTAAATGGGCTTAAATGAGACATGAGCCAAATATAATGTAGTTGGTAATTGGACTTAATTAGAATAATGGGCCTTCACTAATTATTTGCACTTCTGCAATTCATAAATGTTCCATGTATGAGATCTTATCCATGAGCATTATTTGTTACTAATCCTTGATATAAAACCATGACACTTAAACTCAAAACTTCCATCTTTTGATCCAATAGTCACATGAGTTGAGTTCTACCATTCTTGAACTTTTCTTTTAGAACAACTAAGAACTTGGATTGATCTTGGAAAATCAAACATACTCTACACTGGATCTTAGAATAAATTATAGCCTTGAAGCACGGATAAATATTGGATTAATATTGAATCCCTCATGGACTGGGAATATAACGGTGCCTTGAAAGTCCAAAAACCAAATTGGGAATCCTAAACTGCGACCATATAATACCAACCCTACTTTCAGTGAACTGGACCCTGATGATATCTGAATTGGATCACGACTGAATGGCCACATTTGAATTGGAACTAATGGAATTATCATTTGACAACCCTGTAAGACCCTTGATCAAAAGATGCTCACCCTGATGGGAGCTCATCATCTGTCCCAATCTTGAGTATAACAACCAGATAAATCTCCTCTTCATAGGAAAACTCAGATCATAAGAAAATGTCGGATCCCGTGCCTTAGGAGTTCAGGGCCAGTGAATTCATGCAGGATGAATTTATGACCTAAATGAGAATGAAATGAAACATAAGATATTTTCTAATGTAATAAATATGAGGGCAAATTTTGGGGTGTTACAGCTGCCCCTATTCAATCAACTGTAGACCTGAATGGATGACAACAATGTCTTTTAGACGTTCAAGGTATGGAGGGATTGAATACCCGAATAAACTGGAAATTTTGCACTCTGTGGGAAATAAAATATGTTGGGAAGAATGCCATTCTTGGATGACAAATCCAGGAAATGAGATCATCGTACTGAGACGGAATCAACAAGGGTGAGATCATCGTACTGAGATGAAAACTCAAAGATACGAAACCATTGTACTTAGACAGAATCGAAGGAAATGAAACCATCGTACTAAGATGAAATCAACAAAGATGAGATCATTATACCGAGATGAAATCAAAGATACAAAACCATTGTACTTAAACGGAATCAAAAGAAATGAAACCATCGTACTTAGACAGAGTCAACAAGAATGAGATCATCGTACTGAGATGAAATCAAAGATACGAAACCATTATACTTAAACGGAATCGAAAGAAATGAAACCATCGTACTTAGACAGAATCAACAAGAATGAGATCATCGTATTGAGATGAAATCAAAGATACAAAACCATTGTACTTAAACAGAATCGAAAGAAATGAAACCATCATACTTAGACAGAGTCAACAAGAATGAGATCATCATACTGAGATGAAATCAAAGATACGCAACCATTGTACTTAAATAGAATCGAAAGAAATGAAACCACCGTACTTAAACGGAGTCAACAAGAATGAGATCATCGTTCTGAGATGAAATCAAAGATATGAAACCATTGACTTAAACAGAATCGAAAAAAATGAAACCATCGTACTTAGACGGAGTCAACAAGAATGAAATCATCGTATTGAGATGAAATTAAAGATACGAAACCATTATACTTAACAGAATCGAAAGAAATGAAACCATCGTACTTAGACGGAGTCAACAAGAATGAGATCATCGTACTGAGATGAAATCAAAGATAAGAAACCATTGTACTTATAAAGAATCGAAAGAAATGAAACCATTGTACTTAGACGAAGTCAACAAGAATGAGATCATTGTACTGAGATGAAATCAAAGATAAGAAACCATTGTACTTAAAAGGAATCGAAAGAAATGAAACCATTGTACTTAGACGGAATCAGAAAGAATTTATCCCACTTGGGAGATAAAGCAAACAAAATACACCGTGAATGAGCTTGCAAAGAGACTATCATAACTTGGATAATAAATCGGATGGGGATGACGAGTGTTGAATGGTATGAGTAACAACATTGAGGAATGAACTTGAAATTCTCTGTGGGGATACTTAGGTCTGATTGAAGAACCAATGTTTCAGGCTTTTGTACCAGGTACCGCAACTATCTTATGCTTCGTATGCATATGTTTTATTTTTTCCATGGCGTAATGCTCCATAATTATGGAAATGCTACGCTTTAGAGGATGCAATTTAATGATGATTACTAAATGAAAATGCAAGGGGATCTCATGACGAGGAGATAACAGGTATCCCAAGCTATTTACTAGGGAGAAATAATCACTGAATTGATTTAATGAATCCCTGTGGGGAAAAAGCCCCTCCGCGGGGGATAGTATTAATGATACACTGGCTCTGAACTGCCATCATTTCTAAAAATAAATTGGAATTTGAGATAGTTGAAGAATGATGATCCTATTGGGGATGAACTGGATCTGAGAGGTATGCTACCCATAGAACTCTTGTTGGGGAAGTGACAACTTTCTGACCTGGATGGAGAAACAATCTGTTGATACTCGGCTGAGGAAGAATTCTGCCATGGAACTTCTTAGTTACGAAATCCTCTGTTAGGAGATGAGATCCAATGAAGATTGGACTCTTATTTTGCGACTTCACTAGGGAAAACTGCAAACAGTGCTATGAAGGAAAACCATCTGACTTTTCACTATCTTCACCACAGTTAGGGAATGAGGAATTCTCATGTACCGCTGGGGATGATAAGATTCTGGTGGGGAATACTTCTTTGTTGAAGGAGAACTCTCTACTTGGGGAATATCAACCTTCTATCGATCTGCTGGGGAATATTTAAATTTCTGACTCTTCTGGGGATGATGGAGAACATCAATGAGAATGCTTCTTGCTGAAGATAAAAGTTCTTTTAAGTTGCCTCTTGCTGGGAATAAAAGGTACAAGGCGTCTCATGTTGGGGATGAGAAAAAGTGAGGCGTCTCATGCTGGGGATGAGAGGTAACGATACCCTTCGCTCAGGGAGTAACCACCCTCTTCTTGTTGCTCTGCTAGAGAAAAGATAGTCTAATGAGACTTATTGAGGGGCCTTAATCAATGAAGCTCGTTGAAGAAAAAGCTCTTGATGGCACGTGATAGTAATGGCTTTGTTTTTCTGTACCTGCGTATTAATGAAAACAACTAATAGTCCCTGCAAAAGAGAAAGTTAAACAAGCTTGCATTCCCCAGGTTCATGGTTTGAATCAACCATCCCTGTTACTCAACAAATCAGATATATGTCAAGTGTTTTACTCTTAAGTATGTATTATAAAGCATCAATATCTTCGCAATGCAATATTTATCACAATTGTTGGACGTTTTTGAAATCAATTAATGATAGATGAAAGCAAAAACAAATGAGAGCTGATTGGATGAAAATGCATTTTATTAATTGGAATAGTGGCCGTGAATACGACATTATACCAGGAGGCAATTCCTAGAAAGAGGAAATTGCACAAAAAGGAAAACAAACTATCCTAATGGCAATGTGAACATTGGATCTCATCAAGTTCCAACCCGACTATGACCTGTATGTCCTCGAGACTCTCCGTGTACTTCGCTTTTGAGGAAGATGATTGAACTGATTCTTAACCCTTAGATTATCCTTTATTGTAAACGACGGATCATAAATCACGCAGATCGCAGTTGTTCGTTTCAATCCCTCTTTTGTGTGGATCGCCCTTTCGGGTTTTCAATCCACCGGGATACCCTTTTTTGCCTGAGTTGTCCAATGTGGCTTTTCAACTCAGCGGGTGTACATTTTTTTTGTTTATTTCCCTAACTTTTTCTCGAGCCTTTTATTCATTTTTTGGCTCATCGGGATGGCCTTTTTTGCCTGGACTTTTATTCTGTTTTTGTCCAGTGGGTCTCTTTTATACGAAGTATTTTTTAACTGCGTCTGCATTGACAGGGGATGAAAAGTCCTCTTTATCCATGGTTGTTAACATTAAGGATCCTCCTAAGAAAACCTTTTAAACCACGAATAGACCTTCATAGTTGGGTGTCCATTTTCCCCTGTAATCTGTTTGACGAGGAAGGATCCTTTTCAGCACTAAGTCGTCGGGTATGTAGCATCGAAGCCGCACCTTCTGGTCGAACGCCTGTTTCATTCTTCGTTGATACAACTGTCTATGGCATACAACTACTATATGTTTCTCCTCGATGAGGATCAACTAATTAAATATGTATTGGAGCCACTCAGCTTCATCAAGCTTAACATCCATCATTATTCTTAAGGAAGGAATCTCAACTTCAACTGGCAGGACTTCCTCCATACCATACACTAGTGAGAATGGGGTTTCCCTTGTTGAGGTATGCATAAATGTTCGGTACCCATGCAATGCGAATGGAAACATCTCATGCCAACCTTTATATGTCACAACCATCTTTTGTACTATCTTCTTGATGTTCTTGTTGGTCGCCTCGACGGTTCCATTCATCTTCGAGCGGTACAGAGAAGAGTTTTAATGTTCAATTTTTAAATCCCGACACAGATATGCCATCATCTTGTTATTGAGATTGAAACCATTATCATTAATGATTCTTTTGGGTATTCCGTATCGATAAATAATATCCCTCTTTATGAATCGGGCTACCACTTATTTGGTAACATTAATATAAGACGCCGCTTCCACCCACTTGGTGAAGTAGTCGATGGCAACCAAGATGAAGTGGTGACCGTTAGAAGTGGTAGGCTCGATTCTTCCGATCATATCGATGCCCCACATGGCGAAGGGCCAAGGTGAAGACATGACACTCAACGGATTGGGAGGAAGATGCACCTTATCAGCATAAATTTGACACTTATGGCATTTGCGGGAGTACTTGCAGCAATCAGATTCCATGGTTATCCAATAATACCCCGATCTCAAAAGCTTATTCGCTATGGCGTGTCCTCCAGCATGGGTACCGAATGATCCCTCATTAACTTCCTGCATTAACATGTCTTCTTTGTGTCTATCCATGCATCTAAGCAAGACCATGTCAAAGTTCCTTTTGTAAAGCACATCATCCTGATTTAAGAAGAACCCGCCTGCCAATCTCCTTAAGGTCTTCTTATCTTTGCTAGATGCCCCTGCAGGGTATTCATGAGATTTCAGAAAACATTTGATATCGTAATACCAAGGCTTATCATCATTAATAACATCATCTACAAACACATGCGTATGCCTTTCAAGACGAGACACCGCGATTTTGGGCACATAGTTCCCTTGTTGAACTTTAATCATGGAGGATAAGGTTTTTAAAGCATCAACAAATTGATTCTCGTCACGAGGTACATAATGAAGCTTTACCTTCGTGAAGAATGTCAACAATCTCATGGTGTAGTCCCTGTAGGGAATGAAATGTGGTTGATGAACAAGCCACCTTCCATTAACTTGATTTATAACCAAAGTTGAATCATTGAAGATATCGAGGGTCTTAATTCGCAAACCAATCGCCTCCTATATTCCCATTATACAAGCATCATATTCTACCTCATTCTTGGTGCATTCAAAGGTCAACCGGGCATGTGAACTCATTTCGGTGTGATAATGAGGGAACCAACTCCGTTTCCATTCATGTTAATGGACCTATCGAACATCAAACTCCATTTGGATTCAGGGTCTGGCCCCTCCTCCGGGAGTGGTTCTTCACAATCTTTCGAATTGAGGAACATGATGTCTTCATCAGGGAACTCAAATCTCATTGGCTGATAGTCATCAATCAGTTGTTGAGCCATATAATCTGATAATACGCTTCCCTAGATAGCTTTTTAAGAAGTATACTGGATGTCGTATTCAGTCAAGATCATTTGCCAACGAGCTACCCTTCCGGTCAAAGTTGGCTTTTCAAAGATGTACTTGACAAGATCCTTCTTGGATATCAGTAGGGTAGTATGAGTCAACATATACTGTTTTAGTCAACGAGCAGCCCATGCTAAAGCACATTGATAACGAGAAAAAGTATCGTTTTATTGCTATGTTTCAATGCTGTTTTATCGCACATTTGTCGTTTTAACACCCGATTCCTCGAGTTTTCTTTGTCATTTTGCAGGTATATCAATTATGGAGCTAAATCATGAGCCACAAGTGAAATGAGCAAAAACAACCATGAAAAGAAGAAGAAAAGAGGAATTATGCATAATCTGCACTTTTTGTAACAGTCACGACCGTCACCTTGGAGTCACGACCGTGACACGCTAAAAGGAGCAGTCACGGTCGTCACCAGTCCCTCACGACCGTGACGCGCGTAATACAAGGGAGACGAGCGTGACACCCTTGTCACGAATGTGACAAGGGGAATTTAGGTTAACTTGCTGAGATTTGGTCATGTACGTGTGTGCTACGTGAGGTCAACTTTCCTATTCTTCCGCAGACCAAGTATTTCAACTATTCCCTGGATTTTCTCAGCATCTACGAGGCCCATGCATCATTTCTAACTGCCAAGCCCAAATTGTTTCCTATAAATAGCTTAGTTTCAAAGAACAATTTACAGAGTTTTATTTTAATTTTTCTTGCGGAAGCTCTACCGTATTTCCTCTGCACCCTAGTTCATTTTATTTTTCCAGCAATTTAATTTGTTCTTGCTTTAATTTTTATATCCCAACCAAACCTTATAACAATTTCCAACATTAGGAAATTGTTATAATTTAATTTCTTTCAAAGCCTTCAGAAATTCTTTTAGTAATTTTTATTTCCGATTCCGGTCCTACTCCGAGCTTGCCAGATTGTGGAAGAAGGAGTCTAACATTATATTTGTTATTCAGGTTTTTATTTAATTTTCATTTATATTAATGTTAAGAATTTATTTTATAATGCATATTTTATTTTGTATTTCTCTGTCTCTGCATCTGTCTGGTACAACAATCATGAGTAGCTAAGCACTTTAGGCGGTATGTAATTAAAATCAACTAAATCGGTAAAATCAATTCTAGGCTTAAAATAATTAAGAACTTAAAATTCTGGCTGTAGCTTTTTATAATAAAATCAATCTTTTTGTTACGAGAGTAAGGAAAGTGTAATAGGTTAGGTCGAGACCACGAGAGTGTGAGATTTCAACCAGATAGCTAAAGTTAGGCATTTAATTTAAACACAGCGAGAGCGCTTTAAAATGAATTAGACTTATTAAGTTTCCAAAAATTATTCCTAAACACTTATGGGCTAGCGAGAGCAGGCATATGGCTTTAGGGGTAAGATCTGAGATAAGACCACGAGAGTGTGAGTCAAAGATATTTAAACTGGTAACCTCTACAGAATAGATTAAGTGAACCATCTTTATAAGCCTAGGTTAGATTGACCCGCCTAAGTTAACATAATTACATACCGACCGCCTTATTATTATTTTATTAAACTAAAATTTAATTCCCGCCTTTAATCCTTAAAAACAACCAAAAAACGTGACAACCATTCACCTTAGCTAAACTAGTAAATCCTCTAGCACTAAGTAATCATAAAGTCCCTGTGGGATCGATAATCTTAAATATTACTTCGATAGGCTGTGCGCTTGCAGTTAAGATACCGCTAGACACATATTAGAGTACGTCTTTAGCCCATCAAGTTTTTGGCGCCGTTGCCGGGGACCTTAATTTAGTTATTAGTGCACTTTAGAGTAGAATTGTCTAGACTAAGGTAACAACTATTTTCTTTTCTTAATCTAATCTCCCGAGTGTATGCCAAGTACTCGCTCTCAAGGCGAAGACTTGCAACCTCTAATCCCAGAATCGGAACGCTTCTTACACGTAAGAAGACGAATATTCGATTACGAACAAAATTACAACATTCCAGATCTTCAATTAGATCCACCTAAACCAGTCGTAACATCAAAGGACGCAGAGATGGCTGAAGAACCAAATCACCCACTCAAATATTACGCTAGTCCTTCGCAAGCTGAACCACATTCCAGCATTGCCGCACCGGCTATCAACCGAAACGATTTCGAACTGAAACCTTCGCTGATATCGGCCGTGCAACAAAATCAATTCGCCGGAAATCCTACCGAGGATCCAAACCTTCATCTTTCGATATTTGTGCAGTACGCAGATACCGTAAAAGCAAATGGAGTTACCCAAAAAGCTATCAGACTAAGTCTTTTTCCTTTTTCACTTCGAGACAGAGCAAGAGTCTGGCTTCAATCTTTACCCTCGAATTCAGTAACTACGTGGGAGGAACTAAAGAGAGTTTTCTTGACCAGATATTTCCCACCTAGCAAGACAGCTATGCTAAGAGCTCAGATCAACGAATTTAAGCAGAAGGAAAACGAATCACTTTTCGAAGCTTGGGAACGCTATAAAGATATGCTGAGACTTTGTCCACATCACGGATTAGTAGAATGGATGGTCATCCATACCTTCTACAATGGACTCTTGTACAATACGAGAATGACAATTGACGCTGCCGCAGGCGGTGCACTAATGGACAAGGAATATAACGATGCTTATGCACTTATCGAGAGTATGGCTCAAAACCATTACCAATGGGGAAGCGAGAGAGTCGCAACCGAGAAACCAACAAAAGGAGGTATGTACGAAGTGAGTAGTATGGACCAAGTCAATGCAAAGTTTGACCAACTAAACCAAAAGATCGACAACTTGGCCATAACACCAACAACCACCGTGGCTGCAGTAACACCTAACTGTGAGTTATGTGGAGTTCCAGGACATGATGTCCCTGATTGTCAACTATTAATAGGAATTCCCACAGATCAAGTGAATTATGCTCAAGGAAACCCGTACTCAAACACATACAACCCAGGTTGGAAGAATCATCCAAATTTCTCCTATAAGAACAACAATGCTTTATTCGCACCAGCTACACCACTAGGATATCAAAAGACTGCTTTTAATGTCCCTAGAAAATCGAACCTTGAGTTGATGATGGAGAACTTCATAGCTAACCAATCTCAAACAAACAAGGACTTCTTGAACCAAAACATACATACTAGTGAGCAGATTAAGCAATTAGTGAGCAAAGTAGATGCATTAGCTACACATAACAAAATGCTTGAAACTCAGATTTCACAAGTAGCTCAACAACAAGCACCTACTGCTGCACCAGCTGAAGTATTTCCTGGACAACCTCAACCTAATCCGAAAGGACAGGCCAATGCTGTGATATTAAGAAGTGGCAAGGAACTTGACAGACCTACCGATCCAAGACTTGACAATCCAGCCATGTACCAAAAACCGGATAAACCGACTGAAATGGTGAATGATCCAGAAGAAAAGGAAGATGATAATCAAGAGGCAGTAGAGAAAGAAAAGCCTTATGTGCCTCCACCACCCTATAAACCACCAATTCCGTACCCTCAGAGATTAACCAATTCCAAGACGATGGGCCAGTTTAAAAAATTTGTTGAACTTCTGAAACAGTTGAATATTACTATTCCATTTACAGAAGCCATCACTCAAATGCCCTCGTATGCTAAGTTTTTAAAGGAAATCTTATCCAATAAGAAAAATATAGAGGATAACGGAACCGTTACACTTACTGTTGAGTGTAGTGCAATAATTCAGAATAATATGCCTCCTAAGCTAAAAGATCCAGGAAGTTTCTCTATACCCCGTGTAATAGGAAAATTCGTCATTGACAAAGTTTTATGCGATTTAGGAGCCAGTATCAATGTTATGCCCTTAACAATTTGCAAAAGGCTAGACATGGGAGACCTAAGACCAACTAAAATGTCTGTTCAACTAGCCGATCTCTCTATTAAATATCTTGTAGGCATACTAGAAAACGTCCCAGTACGTATAGGACAATTTTATATTCCTACTGATTTCATAATCATGGACATCTCTGAAGACTCCACTACACCTATCATACTAGGAAGACCGTTCTTAGCTACTGCCGGAGCTATTATAGACGTAAAGAAAGGAAAGCTAACCTTTGAAGTAGGTGAAGAGAAAGTTGAATTTATTTTAACACAATTCTTACAATCACCAGCTATAGAGGATACATGCTATCTATTGGACGTAATTGACGAATGTGTAAGAGAAATGGAAATGAAAGAAACTACCTATTCTGAAATTAATGAAAATTCAAATCCCTCCGATTTTCGAAGATGATAATTGGCGTGAACCATATCAGGATGATAGTCTAAGCGAAAGTTTAGCACTTACACCGGATCCCTTGCCAAGTAAGAATAAACCTACATTAGGGTTGAAAACTTTACCTAAGAACCTAAGATACGAATTCTTGGACACTGAATGTACAAGACCAGTTATAATCAATTCCAGTTTAGGAACAATTGAAACAAAGAAACTTTTAGATGTCTAAAGGAAATATCCAACTACATTAGGATATAACATATCTGATCTCAAAGGAATATGCCCTTCAATCTGTATGCATCGTATTCTGCTAGAAGAAGATTGCAAAACCTCCAGAGAATCTCAAAGAAGAATTAACCCAATCCTTAGCACTGTAGTAAAGGAAGAAGTTAAGAAACTACTAGATGCTGGAATAATATATCCAATCTCTGATAGTAAATGGGTTAGTCCAGTACATGTAGTACCAAAGAAAGGAGGTATCACTGTTGTGAAAAACGCTAAAGGCGAATCGATATCACAAAGAGTAGTGACAAGATAATGAGTGTGCATCGATTATCGTAAACTAAACAAAGCCACTCGAAAAGATCATTTCCCACTACCTTTTATAGATCAAATGTTAGAACGATTAGCCAAGCATTCATATTTATGTTATCTTGATGGTTACTCAGGATTTTTCCAAATCCCTATCCACCCAGATGATCAAGAGAAGACTACATTCACATGCCCTTATGGAACGTTCGCTTATAGACGAATGCCCTTTGGATTATGCAACGCTCATGCAACCTTTCAAAGATGTATGATGTCAATCTTTGCAGATTTTATAGACAACATCATGGAAGTGTTCATGGACGACTTCTCTGTATGCGGGCAAAGTTTTGAAGGATGTCTATCAAATTTAGAAATGGTGTTAGAAAGATGTGTAAAAGTAAACCTCGTGCTTAACTGGGAGAAATGTCATTTTATGGTCAGAGAAGGAATCGTACTAGGACACGTTATATTTGACAAGGGAATTGAAGTTGATAAAGCTAAGATAGAAGTCATAAAAGATCTTCAACCCCCTAAAACCGTTCGAGAAATACGAAGCTTTTTAGGACACGCCGGTTTCTACCGACGATTTATCAAAGATTTCTCGAAGATCACTAAACCTCTTACCGGTTTATTAATGAAAGACGCTGAGTTCATATTCAATGAAGATTGTCTTAAAGCATTCGAAACCTTAAAAACAGCCCTCATCACCGCACCAATCATGCAACCCCCTGCCTGGAGATTACCTTTCGAAATCATGTGCGATGCGAGTGACTATGCTGTAGGCGCAATTCTAGGCCAGAGGAAGGACAAGAAACTTCATGCGATTTAGTATGCCAGTAGAACCTTAGATTCTGCTCAGATGAACTACGCCACTACTGAAAAAGAATTGTTAGCAGTTGTCTTTGCACTTGACAAATTCCGTTCTTACCTAGTGGGAGCGAAAATAATCGTTTACACAGACCACGCTGCTATCAGATATCTATTAACTAAGAAAGATGCTAAACCAAGACTCTTGAGATGGATTCTACTCTTACAAGAGTTTGATCTTGAAATAAAAGATAAGAAAGGTACTGAAAACGTCATAGCGGACCATTTATCTAGAATAGAAGGTATTAAACCCGAACAAGTGCCGATTAACGATGATTTTCCGTATGAACAGCTGATAGCACAAATAGGAAGCGACCCAGTTCAGTTAGACATAGATGAACCAGAACCCGTGGAAACAATCCAAACAACTGTAGGACTGCCATGGTACGCTGACATTGTTAACTACCTAGCTGCAGGAGCTCTTCCACCTGACTTAACCTATCAGCAGAAAAAGAAATTCTTTCACAATCTCAAACATTACTATTGGGATGAACCATTATTGTTCAAAAGAGGACCCGATGGAATCTTTCGTCGATGTATTCCCGAAGACGAAATAGAAGATGTCATTTCTCATTGCCATTCATCTCCTTATGGTGGACATGCAAGCACTTCCAAGACTTGTGCAAAAATCTTACAAGCCGGCCTATTCTGGCCTAATTTATGGAAAGATGTCCACATCGCTGTTATAAATTGCGATCGGTGTCAACGCACCGGTAATATTTCAAGAAGAGATGAAATGCCTCAAAAGGGAATATTAGAAGTAGAAGTCTTTGACGTCTGGGGAATAGATTTCATGGGACCATTCCCATCATCTTTCGGTAATAATTACATACTCGTAGCTGTCGATTACATTTCAAAGTGGATTGAAGCTATAGCTTCTCCTACAAATGACACATGAGTAGTAATAAAGCTTTTCAAAAATATAATCTTTCCCAGATTTGGTGTGCCTAGACTCGTCATAAGTGACGATGGCTCGCACTTCATTTCAAAAATCTTTGACAAATTACTATCTAAGTATGGAGTAAGACACCGTGTGGCAACACCATATCATCCACAAACAAGTGGACAGGTCGGAGTCTCGAACAGAGAAATTAAACAAATCTTAGAAAAGACTGTCGCCATATCTCTGAAAGATTGGTCATCTAAACTTAATGAAGCTTTATGGGCTTATAGGACAGCCTACAAGACACCCATAGGAACTACACCTTTCAAATTAGTATATGGAAAGTCTTGTCATCTCCCGGTAGAACTAGAACACAAAGCATATTGGGCGATCAAAACTCTCAATATAAACTATAATGCTGCAGGAGAAAAGCGAATCCTCGATATTAACGAATTAGAAGAGTTAAGGTTAGATGCTTATGAGAATGCTAAGATATATAAAGAAAGAACTAAGCGATGGCACGATAAACGCCTATCTAGGAAAGAATTTAGTGTGGGAGACGTTGTACTCCTCTTTAATTCAAGACTTAGGGTCTTTCCTGGAAAACTTAAATCTAGATGGTCAGGACCCTTTGAAATAACTAGAGTGTTCCCGAGCGGAGCGATAGAAATCAAGGGTAGGAATAGTGAACCGTTCACAGTAAACGGACAACGTTTAAAACATTACCATAAAGTTGAAAATAGAGATTATGCAAATAGTCTAAGGCTTTTAGAGTTGTCCACTAATTTCCTTGATTAATCTACACCTAAGCATTACGTCAGGCTTTTGACGGTAAAAACAGCGCTTAGTGGGAGGCAACCCATTTAATCATTTAATCATTTAATCATTTAATCATTTTATTATTTGTTTTATCATTTTATTGTTTTATTGTTTTATTTCATTATTATTATTGCTTTTATTTATGCATTTATTTCCTTATTTTTCCTTATTTTAATTTTTAAATCACCTTTACAGATTTTCTAAAGTCTTTTCCACTCTCCTTCTCCCCCTGATTTGTTTCCTCCATATTTACACTAACTATGGCTAACCAACCGAGAAACATTATGGAAACCAAATTTAGAGGTAGAAACCAAAGAATGAAATTTGAAGAGTTATCACAGAGACCAATGGATTTGACTCTGTACCCGGATGATCTGACTATGGAAACCTTAGGTATACATGATAGCATCCTATACTTGTTTAACCAACTTGGATGGGAGAATGCACTGATTAAACAAAAGTTTGTGACTTACTGCGAGCTCACCCTTGAGTTCCTAAGCTCCTTAATTTACTTACCCGAGCGCGGTTTTGGATTCAGGAAAGGATTTATCAGTTTCCGCCTATTCGGAATAGAATATGACTTTAACCATAGAGAACTAGCTGACTTATTAGGATTCCCTAGTGGACCCTTTGCCTTTACTACCACACAGGTAGAATTGATGGACATTGAGCTGGACTTCTTTTGGGGAACCTTAACCGGAAATTACCATCCTGAACCAAATAACATAAACAATGATGAGATACAGAACCCTGCTATCCGCTATTTCCATAAGATCCTTGCCCACACCTTCTTTGGAAAAGAAGAGAACCTTACTGGAGTATCTAAAGATGAGATATTCATTATGTCATGTCTGACATAACGTGTGAGCAATTCTACCACCTGAACTCTGCAATTGAAGATTTGAAGAAGCACTTTTGAAAATGCTGTAGTGATCTAACTTATTTTACTTCCTGTTTTCGTTTCTAGTTAGTTTAACGTTTCGCAAACATTTTCGTACCTTATTTTTATTAATGTAATTTCCCTTCAATTATATCAAATGCAAAGCACTTCTAGTTTTACCAATTTTTCCAATTTAATCAATTTCTATGCTTTCAATTCATTACTGTTAAATTTAAATTGATTAATATTTTTATTTCTCGTGTGATGAAATTTGCTAATTTATGTTGATGTAATTTGTTTATACTGTTTGTGTTATAATTAAATGAGTAGTGATCATAAAAAAGAAAAATTGTATTGAACGTGTGAGATAATGCATCCTGTGAAGAAAATATTCTAAGATTTTTATCCCTCACGATCGTCATCACCCTCTCACGATCGTGACAAGCTAATTAGCGCGTCACGACCGTCACTCCCTCTCACGACCGTGACGACCCTTGTTATAGGAATTCTGAGAAACAGAACTGTTCTTCTTCGCAGACACCTCTTTTTCAACTTCCACAAAATTTAGAAACCCCCCATTATCTCTTCCAAATCCCGTAACCTCCCATTACCCTAAATAAATTCCATTAACCTCTCCATTTACTCCAAACCTCTCACATTCAATTTTTCACTATAATCAGAACCAATTTCTTCACATTTTTCACTTTTCTCACAAAAACTCAAAAAACCTCTCATCTCCCATTCCCGTACTTGCATGCAATGGAAGAAATTCAGTTTAGAGATGGTGAGCATGGAGAAAATTAGAGACAAAAGTTCATCAGGTTTCAGAACCGTGGCGTCCAACCCACTCGATATGTCGACACTGACTGTTTGAGGGAGTTGGGACTGCTCAACGGTGTGAAGCTCCTGCTTCGGAAGGTTGGTTTGTGGCACCTATGCAGTCAACCCCAGCCTACATTCGAACTCCTGACATTGGAATTTCTGAGTTCGTTTCATTATATCACTCCTATCGGTTCACAAAGTCAACTCACCGGCGTTGCTAAGTTCAGAATGCTCGGCCGCGAGTTCGAAGTTACACAAACAAGGATCGCCGAACTGCTAGGTTTCGATCATGGCAACGATGCTCATCTCCGCATGCCGGACAACTTCAGTGAAACCGCTTTCACCTTATGGCACGACATCACCAACACCCGTGCCACTGCCTTTCAGAGCCTGAATGCTACGCATATCCATAACCCGGTGATCCGATACTTTCATCGCATCATCTGCAATACCATTTTTGCAAGAGAGAGCAATCACAAGCTGAACTCCAAGGAGCTCTTGTTCTTGCAATGCGCCTTAAATGACGAGCGCATCAATGCTGCCCCATTCCTGCTGTCCCATTTCCAGTCCATAGCGCAAAGAGGCGCAACCCCCTTCTACATAGGCGGGATTGTCACCACCCTCGCCATTCATCTGGAGCTTGGTGACTTGATTATCAATTTGCCTCGCAGAGCCGCAGAGTTCCTAACAAAGAATTATTGCAGGTCCGCCCACTTGATTTCTCAGAGAGAGGATGGCAGGTTCAGCCCTGTTATCCAAGGCACTATTTATCACCACATCATCTTGCCGTGCCGTGACCGCATCGATCCGTCCAACCGAGCCAACTGGCTATTTGCTTTATCGGATGCTGCCGACCACGCCCCCATTATTGATGAGCAGGCCGATCCACCAGTGGACGAGATGCAAGACACCATGGATGCAGTTGAGCCTATCCAGGACATTCCTGAGTCCTCCACCCGACAGCCACCTGCACAAGAATTCACACTTGAAGACGTCCTCCGTGCGATTCATCAGCAAAACTAGATGAATGCCGCATTGGAGCGAAGGCAAAAGAGCAACATGATGCACTACTTTCAGCTGTTGCCGCTAACCAGAGGACGACTGATGAGAAGCTCAGAGAGATCTTTAGCGAGCTAGAGGCTTTGCGCATTGATATCACTGCTCTCACCGGCACCGGTTCTGATCCTGAAGCGACTCCGACCAGACGCTCCCGCACCAGAAGCCGAGGCCGTGGTCATCAGCAGCCTTAGTTTTAGTTTTTGTTTATGTTTTTCCATTTCCGTTGTTTGTATTGTATTTTACCCGCTATTATATCACAACATTGAGGACAATGTCTGATATAGTGTGGGAGAGATACCTTTCCTTTTTCCGCATTTCCCTTTCCGCACTTTCCATTCCGTTGTATTTCCTTTTCGTATTTTAATGAAACAGAGTAATATTTGTGCTATTTCTTTAGTTTCAAATTCTCCCCGTTTATTTAGCCATACCGAAAAAATTTTAATTTTATCTTCGCATTACCTGACTTACCTACGAAATCATAGTTAGGAAGCTGAGAACGATTCAACAAGATCGATACAATCTTGACACCTTAGACTTCCTGCTTAAGCATTCCGTTCCGATAATTGTTACGACTACACCTTAAGTTTCAGTTCAAAAGTAACCCCTAGTAGTTTATACTAGCAGTCAACACCGTCTGAACACAAACCACGTGGGGAGCCGATGAATATAAGTGTTTGATGCCGAATCTATAATGATCCTTCATATCTCGATGCCAATGAAAAGAAAATGCACCAAAGTACACGGTCACATAAAAGAAACGAGAAGTATGAAAAGGAGTCCATTGCGGGTTGGTTCAGAGGTACCTGGTTCTGAACTTGGTAGGGCGTGCTACTGCTCGATCCCCCACAACCTCCAAATCGGATAATATATGTAGGGTTGCCACATTCGTGTACCAGACCCCGTGCTTATAAAGGATCAAAGTCACTAACCGTCTACTCCACTACGTGCGTGCTAAGGAAAAGGGCTTAATGTGATTGCGCTAGAATGAAACCGGGTGAAATAAGATCGAAAGACTCTAGGTGAAATCGTAACGCAATTATCGAATGTTTCTTTTAACGGGAAGTCGACGACTTAGCTTGTTGCTTGTGTCATTAGTGTATCGTTAGTGTTTTATTCTAGTACCGGTTTATCTGACAAAAACGATTCCTCGTATGGTTTGTTATGTGTGTGCGTCGATGAAAACCTGTCCGATCATTTTTCAACCGACTATTTGCTTGAGGACAAGCAAAGGTTTAAGTTTGGGGAAGTTTGATAACGAGAAAAAGTATCATTTTATTGCTATGTTTCAATGCCGTTTTATCGCACATTTGTCGTTTTAACACCCGATTCCTCGAGTTTTCTTTGTCATTTTGCAGGTATATCAATTATGGAGCTAAATCATGAGCCACAAGTGAAATGAGCAAAAACAACCATGAAAAGAAGAATAAAAGAGGAATTATGCATAATCTGCACTTTTTGTAACAGTCACGACCGTCACCTTGGAGTCACGACCGTGACACGCTAAAAGGAGCAGTCACGGTCGTCACCAGTCCCTCACGACCGTGACGCGCGTAATACAAGGGAGACGAGCGTGACACCCTTGTCACGAATGTGACAAGGGGAATTTAGGTTAACTTGCTGAGATTTGGTCATGTACGTGTGTGCTACGTGAGGTCAACTTTCCTATTCTTCCACAGACCAAGTATTTCAACTATTCCCTGGATTTTCTCAGCATCTACGAGGCCCATGCATCATTTCCAACTGCCAAGCCCAAATTGTTTCCTATAAATAGCTTAGTTTCAAAGAACAATTTACAGAGTTTTATTTTAATTTTTCTTGCGGAAGCTCTGCCGTATTTCCTCTGCACCCTAGTTCATTTTATTTTTCCAGCAATTTAATTTGTTCTTGCTTTAATTTTTATATCCCAACCAAACCTTATAACAATTTCCAACATTAGGAAATTGTTATAATTTAATTTCTTTCAAAGCCTTCAGAAATTCTTTTAGTAATTTTTATTTCCGATTCCGGTCCTACTCCGAGCTTGCCAGATTGTGGAAGAAGGAGTCTAACATTATATTTGTTATTCAGGTTTTTATTTAATTTTCATTTATATTAATGTTAAGAATTTATTTTATAATGCATATTTTATTTTGTATTTCTCTGTCTCTGCATCTGTCTGGTACAACAATCATGAGTAGCTAAGCACTTTAGGCGGTATGTAATTAAAATCAACTAAATCGGTAAAATCAATTCTAGGCTTAAAATAATTAAGAACTTAAAATTTTGGCTGTAGCTTTTTATAATAAAATCAATCTTTTTGTTACGAGAGTAAGGAAAGTGTAATAGGTTAGGTCGAGACCACGAGAGTGTGAGATTTCAACCAGATAGCTAAAGTTAGGCATTTAATTTAAACACAGCGAGAGCGCTTTAAAATGAATTAGACTTATTAAGTTTCCAAAAATTATTCCTAAACACTTATGGGCTAGCGAGAACAGGCATAGGGCTTTAGGGGTAAGATCTGAGATAAGACCACGAGAGTGTGAGTCAAAGATATTTAAACTGGTAACCTCTACAGAATAGATTAAGTGAACCATCTTTATAAGCCTAGGTTAGATTGACCCGCCTAAGTTAACATAATTACATACCGACCGCCTTATTATTATTTTATTAAACTAAAATTTAATTCCCGCCTTTAATCCTTAAAAACAACCAAAAAACGTGACAACCATTCACCTTAGCTAAACTAGTAAATCCTCTAGCACTAAGTAATCATAAAGTCCCTGTGGGATCGATAATCTAAAATATTACTTCGATAGGCTGTGCGCTTGCAGTTAAGATACCGCTAGACACATATTAGAGTACGTCTTTAGCCCATCACACATTAAGTTTTCTCGAGCAGTGAGTATCTTGTCTCACATTCAGTAATTTTTTTGCTAAGGTAGTATATTGCATGCTCTTTTCGACCAGACTCGTCATCTTGACCGAGAACGCAACCCATTGATTCTTTAAGTACTGTAAGGTACATAATCAGCGGTCTCCCCAGAAACAGATGTAGGAGGATTGGAGGTTCTTGTAGATACTCTTTGATTCAGTAGAAAGCAATTTGACAGTCATTATTCCACTTGACAATGCGATTCTTCTTAAGAGCTTGAATATTGGTTCGCATGTAGCTGTTAGGTGAGATATGAATCGTGCGATATAGTTCAATCTTCCTAAGAAGCCACACACTTCTTTCTCAGTTTTAGGCTCAGGCATTTCTTGAATTGCTTTCACCTTTGCAAGATCGACCTCAATCCCCTTTTCACTTACAATGAAGCCCAACAGTTTTCTAGAGCGCATTCCGAAGGTACACTTGTTCAGATTCAACCTCAATCTGAACTTCTACATCCTGTCAAACAGCTTGGCCAAGTTAACTAAGTGCTCTTCCTCTGTTTGCAACTTTGCGATCATGTCATCAACATAGACATCGATCTCGTGATGAATCATATCATGAAAGAGAGTCACAATTTCTCGTTGGTAAGTTGCCCCAGCATTCTTCAAATCGAAGAGCATCACTTTGTAGCAGAAAGTTCCCCAAGGATTAATGAATATAGTTTTCTCCATATCATCTGGCAACATATTGATTTGATTGTAGCCCGAAAAGCCATCCATGAAGGAGAATACCGAGAATTGAGTTGTATTGTCAACCAACACATCAATGTGAGGTAGCGAGAATTCTTCCTTGGGACTAGCTCTGTTTAAATCTCGATAGTCAACACACATTCCAAAATTTCCATCTTTCTTCGGTACCGGCACGATGTTGGCAACCCACGGTGGATAACTTGTAATAGCCAAGAATCCAATGTCAAACGTTTTTTGAACCTCTTCCTTGATCTTTATTGCCATGTCAGGTCCAGTTCTTCGTATTTTTTGTTTCACTGGCGAGCAGTCTTCTCAGAGGGGCAACATGTATACTACAATATCGCTGTCAAGCCCTAGCATATCCTGGTAAGACCAGGCGAAGATATCAACATATTCACAGAGCATGTCGATCAATCGGCTCTTCACAGATTTCTTCCAAAGCAACCCCGATCTTGACTTCTTTCTTAACCTCTTTGGTCCCCAGGTTCACCATCTCAATAGCCTCTTCATGTGGCTGAATCACCCTCTCCTCTTGCTTTAACAATCTGGCTAGCTCCTCGGGAAATTCACAATCTTCTTCACCTTCCTCTTCATCTAGGTAAACTGGATTATCGAAGTCATAGTGAACCATAACAAGATTGTCATTAATGAGACCCAATGGGATACATCTGCATGAATGATGATTCATGCTAGATTTTAGAAAAAGTGGGAGAGACATGAAAAATGCACATTGCCATTTATTGTAAAATTTAAAAAATGAAAGACATGGAACACCATGAATGAATGCAAAGACGTCCATTTTATTAATGATTTGATATTTCATATTGAAACAATGAAAATCCCTTATAATGAGCTATTATGCCTTAGGCAAGACATAGAGATTTCATACAAGAATAAAATCACAAAATAATTACTCTTGGTGCTGGGTAACAGTGATGATTTCTTCGGATGACCAATTATTGAGCTCCACTCCT
This sequence comes from Lathyrus aphaca, assembly GCA_963966055.1. Classification (NCBI taxonomy): domain Eukaryota; kingdom Viridiplantae; phylum Streptophyta; class Magnoliopsida; order Fabales; family Fabaceae; genus Lathyrus; species Lathyrus aphaca. The sequence goes on from OZ014521.1 coordinate 149,925,826, forward strand.
GGGACACTCGGCTTGATCCACTCGTCCATTTCGCAGTCACTATAAATTATTTCCTCTTGAATAGCGCAAATATTGTCGTGATCCACCCATCTGGAACTAGAGAAAGTGATTGGGCCTTTTCGACCTCTAACCTGTTGAGATGACATTGGTTGACCAGGATTGTAACCAATTCCGAACATGTCTTCTTTCTTAGGGTCCTCTACCATCTTTCCCCAGCCTTTGCTAAACTCTAATTCCACAACCTTTAGAGCTTGGTTATAGGATGCAATAGACACACCCCTCTTCTTCTCTTCTGAAAGGGATGCCAACGATGACATGGCCTCAGTCTTGACCGGCTCAAAAGCATGGAAAGAAGTCTCATATATCTCGCCATCCATCTCCACGTATTTGAAGGAAGATAGATGGCTAATGAAAATGTCTTCCTCCCCACATACTGTGACAATTTTCCCTTCCCAGACAAACTTTAGCTTCTGATGGGGAGTTGAGGATACCGCCCTGGCTGCGTGGATCCAAGGACGCCCAAGTAAACAACTGTATGCCGGATAGATGTCCATGACATAAAAGGTCGTGTTAAACACCTGTGGGCCTACTTTGATTAGTAATTCAACCTCTCCTAAAACCGACCTTTTGGAACCGTCAAACGCCCTGACTACCAAGTTATTGGCCTGAGCACCACTCTATCATAATCCAGCTTGATTAACGCCTTCTTTGGAAGCACATTTAAAGAGGATCATGTATCAACAAGCACATGGGAAAACATAGCCCCTTTTCATTCCATTGATATGTATAGAGCTCTATTGTGACTGTGCCCCTTAGCAGTTACATCCAGATTTGTAAACCCTAATTTGTGGGTGGTGTTCACGCTAGAAACAACTGTCTCGAGTTGGTTTACCAATATTTCTTGTGGTACATAAGCATTATTTATAATTCTCAGCAAAGCCTTTCTATGGGAGTCTAAGCACATCAACAAACATAAGATTGAAATCTTAGAAGGAGTTTGTTGCAGATGATCGACTATCTTGTAGTCGTTTTTCTTGATAATCTTCAAGAAATCCTCAGCCTCTTTGTCAAAGGTAATGTCAAGATCCGGAACAGGAACATCATTTGTCACAACTTTGTTACCCCTGTCTCTATCCTGGACTTCTGCACTATCATTTGGTGGCACCACACTGTTCCTCAATGTTTGAGGTGCGAACAATCTTCCGCTCCTCGTAAATCCTCCGACCCCCACAATTTCGACTTAATGTTGAGCTGTGCTAAAGGAGGTTACATCTTGTTTCTGGCCGTTGCAATAAACTTCCGCCCCATAATACCATGGGACAACCTTTTCACTTTGATATGGCATAGGCCCTGGAGTGGTGAACGTAACTAGTACCGCCTCGCTGGTGCCGAAACCTCCACCGGTGTGGTTGTTGTATCTGTTGTTGATTGGTGGCAGTAGGGATGGTAACAGAAGCTGCTTGGTAGTTGGAATTCTGGTTTCCTCTTTTCCTCTGAGTGTACACTGCCACAGTTCCCCCTTATCTTCTCATTACAAATGACTTCTTGATCCCATAAGTAGAAGCTCCACTATTCTGGATCTTACCATGTTTCATCCAATTTTTAACCATCTCACCAATCAGTATAATATCAGAGAAACCACTGGAAGAATAACCTGCTAGACGTTCCATGAAGTGCCCTAGGAGGGTATCCATGAATAAATCCACCATTTCTCTTTTGAGCAAGGGTGGTTGAACCCTTACAGCCAACTCGCGCCACCTCTGTGCGTACTCTTTGAAGCTCTCAAAATTTTTATGGGATAAACTCTGCAACTGAGTTCTGTTTGGGGCCATGTCGATATTGTACTGATATTGCTTGAGGAACGCTTCTCCGAGTTCCTTCCAGTTACGCATAATAGTTATCTCTAGCTTCATGTACCATTCTAGTGAGCCTCCAGACAGGCTGTCTTGGAAAAAATACATCCATAGTTTCTCATCTTCTATATAGGCAGCCATCTTGCAATAGTTAGCCTGAAGATGAGTTTTGGAGCAAGAACTCCCATTGTATTTATCAAATCCAGGGGTGTTGAACTTCGGAGGAATGATCAAACCTTGAACCAATCCCATATCGGAGACATAAATACCTAGGGTATCTCTGCACTCAAAAGCTCTGACCTTTTCTGCTAGCATCTGAAAGTCCTGATGATTACCTCCCATAACGAACCCTAAGTCCTCATTCAGCAAAGAGAACTGGTCATCCTGACGATCTTCCACATTATGAATTGAAATGGGAATACCCTCCAGAGTATGAGGCACATTACCGCTCGTTATAATAGTTGTGGCATGAACTGGGTTGCCTTGTGCATCCAAAGTAACCTCGATGATTGGAGGATCTACCTGCAGCGGATCAAGCCTTTGGATAGTAGCCCTCAACTCTTGTTTCCCCAGGGCAACTCCCTGCATCATGTTCATGAATTTATTCATGCGCGTACGAAGCTCAGCTAACTCATCTTGGACGGTGTCTATGGCGTTTCTTTGATTACAACGGGTGGCATACCGGTGAAGACGACAATTTGCAATTCTTCCTGTATAATCAAATAAGTTAGGAAAACCAGATGACCTGCAGAAATGAAAATATGAAATGCATGCAATGAATGTGTATGACATGTCTATTCATTTTTAGAGCATCTCATCCCCGAATTCCAACTTTGAGGGGTTTACAAAGACAAAAGCTCCTTTTGCTGCAAATAATGTGCAATGTTGATAATATAAGGTGTATGTTTGCAACATATGTGCAAAACAATTCCGAGAATACGAAGACCAGTGTGTGTTGCAAATATGCAAGATGTGTCAGTGATCATAAAGCGAGAACACACAAAATGATAGTCAAAATATCCTTTAATAATAAGCGCTTGTTGATATAGTCCGAACACATAGAACTGTCGCACCCCGAAAAATACGACCTCACGCGATCCGAAAAGACGGGAGACGCGCGCTGGAAAGACTGAAGAGTCGCCACCTAATTCTATTTATTCCCGAAGAGGGAAAGGGAAGATATAGATACAACCCGGGAAGAGAAGGGATGAGGACAAAGGTCAACAGAACCATTGCCTGGGTTCGGGAGTCGGTTATGCAGGGGGAAGGTATTAGCACCCCCTACATCCATCGTACTCGATGGGAACCATCTAGGTTGTCACACGCAAAAGGATGTCTATGCTTAAACGAATTACTTGCTAGAGGGAAAATAGTTGAAATTATAAGTTAGATTGATCCTAGGTGCTCGGCAAGGATCGAGATCCTTGTGCCTACGTACTCCCGCGTGCAATGGGAAAGCCAGAGCCTCGTAGTTCAGCCTACTAAGGTTGATGGTTGTTCGTTTTATTACCTTTCTTTGATGAAAGAGTTTAGGAGTTGAAATGCACTAAAGACTATGGATAGTTTATTCCGTCCAACAAGACGAGCGTCTTGCGTCGAAATAATCGGAGCGAGTAACGAGAGCTCGTTATCCTCCTTTCTACCGCTTAAGGCTCTTGGCGTACAATTCTTCTCGTATTATTAGAATGTCTTATTACCTAATGACCGCTTGATGTTGGATCAAGGGTTTGGATCTAAAAAGAGTCGTTTTGGTTTTTTGAGGTTAGAGGGTGAATGCAAATGGAGGTTTATTTTGTGGTTTGTTAGCGAGGCACAATGCGCTCGGCTCGCAAGGTGAAGTGGATCCTAATAAACAATAATTGAAAAATAAAGTGCGAGTGTGCGAGTGCAACCGCTTGGCGTTGGACCAAGGGTTCGCGAAAGAAATAATAATCGATAAAATGCGGAAAATAAAATGCGTACAAAGTAATGGGAGAGGGATACAAAATAAATTACAGGGGATTGCGAGAAATAAATGGTCTCGTTGTAATTCGCCCAAGAGAAAGCGTGTGTGCAGTGTTTTTGAACTGTTCGAAGGCGTTCAGCCTTTTTATTCGGAGACAACTATTCGAAGGCGTTGGACCTTTTCGGACGCTTCGAGATGTGGTTCATTAACTGCCTTAGAACCGATTTAATGAAATCGTTCTATGAGGAGTCGAATCGCTTTTTATTGGAATGCGATAAAATAAATAAATTAAATTAAATTGAATTGCAAAAATTAAATTAGAATAGAATAATAAATACAAATAATAAATTGATAATGTTGAGAATACTTATAATGATTAAATTAGATGTTATTGGTCAAAATAAAATAATAAAATAAAAACTAACTAAAAGAAGGGCCTCATATTGATTAAACATTTCGACTTAATAAAATCGGAACAAATTTAACCTTTTAGCATATCATCGGCCCTAAAATAATAAATAAAATATAGGATCGAAACCTAAATTAAATTAATAAATAAATAAAAAATTCCAAGTAACATAAAATAAGCACCTTAACTTAATAATAATAAAAAAAACATAAAAAACAAAAAATGGGGTGGAGGTGAAACGTTGATTTCAGGTGGTATGAAAAGAAATGTCATGGACTCAGCAACCCAAACCAATAGTAATACCATAACATTATTTTTTTAAATTAAGAAAAAAAACAAGTTGAATAAGAGGAGGGGTGGCGCTGGATCTTTTGGGTGTGCAGAAACGAAAGAAAATATGGGTTGAACCTCCAAAAACCCGAATAAATGCCCACCGACCCACACAAACTAACCTACTTCAATATTATATACTTTAAAAAAACTCAGAGAAATCACGTTTATTTTTTTTATTTTTTTTTAAAACACAGACTCAGGAAAACAATAAATCAAATAGAGTAAATCAGGTTTCTGAAAACGTGAACCAACCCTCTTCTCTGCAATTTCAAGGCGGCCGACGAACTCTCTCGTACTCTCAATCGTCTTTCTCAGCTTTCAGCGCGTTTCTCTCTCAATCTCTCTCGGTGTGGCTTTTCGATTCGGTTCGTCGCTCGGGGTTCACTCGGATTCGTTCGTCTGAGTTTGGTTTTGACGGCGGTGGATCTATTTTTTCGGATTCTCACGGTTTAGGTTAAGAAAGGGATGCTGGGTTTTGATGATTACTGATCGGCTACGGCGTGTTTCGCGACAGTGATTCAGTTTGTGGGTCACGGTTTGCAGCGGTGGTTGTTGGAGCCGATGAAAGGTGTTCGATGGGGGAGTGTTTCGAGGTTTTCAGATTTTTTTCTCCTCATCTTACATTCTGCTTTTTTTTGATTTTTTGATTTGAAATTTTGTAAAAAGGTTGTGGTGGTTGAGGTTTTGTGGCGGCAAGGCGAAAGTGAAAGGGTGGTGTTTGGTTTGGTGGATGGAGTGTTGAGGTGTTTGAAACTTGTCCAGATTTGTGTGTTTCTGTGTAGTTATGGTGGTGAGCGGAGTTTGAAACAAAGGCTATGGAAGGTGGTGAAGGGCGAGAGGGTGACGAAGGTGATGTTCGTCTTCTGCGATTTCGAGTTTGGCTGTTGTTGAAAAACAATTTATGGAGGTTGTGATTTTTTAGTTTTGTTTTTTTGAAGAATGGTCCTATTTTTTTAAGGTTTTTGGGAAAACTGCGTTAAGGATTTTGCAGAGGTGTTTTTATAGAGATTGAGGTGAGGGTGAAATTAGGGAGAAAAGAATATGCAGCTGGCAAAATATTTGGATGATCTGGCTAACGGGTTTTGCATTGTGTATTATAGTAGTGGAATTAGAAAGGGAGTGGTGTTGCTGCGTGAAGAAATTTGTTGTACTGAGAATTGGAAAGAATATGCATTATGTGCTGGCATAATTTGAAATTGGTGAGACATTCTAATAAAACAAAAAAGAAAATATAATACATAATAATAATAATAATAAAAACAATAATAATAATAATAATAATAATAATAAAAACAATAATAATAACAATAATAATAATAATAATAATAATAATAATAAAAAGAAAATATAATACATAATAATAATAAAAACAATAATAATAATAATAATAATAATAATAATAATAATAATAACAATAATAATAATAATAAAAGGTTATAATAAAAAAAATAATAACAATAATAATAATAGAGATAGAAATTAACAAAATATAAATGAAAATGAGAATTGAAAATATTTATATTTTTCTTTTTGTAGTACTATTTTTTGTGGAAAATGGACTATGAGAGAATGAGTTTAAAAAAAAAGAATTAAGCTTAAATGAAGATTAAATACATAATGGATAATGAATTTTATAATTGAAAAAAGGGTAGAAAATAGATAATAAGAAATAAGAAGTGATAGTCAGATAAAATGACTCCGCATAACACTGCACACAATCACAGACAAATTTAAACTGACTCGACTTTGCTCAAGAAGGAAATGACATATTTTTTATTTTTCCAGATATCAGACAAAAAAGTAAAATAGTGCGCATTTTTTTGGATTTTTGAAATATATTGATAAACAGAAAAATAAAATGGTAGGACAAATTTGGGGTATGACAGGAACATGAATTTTAAATAGAAGTGCAATGATAAATAGATTCCATCAACAATCCTGATAGTAATCCCACAATCATACAAGAAAACAGAAAGATGTCTCCATCAACATGATCCTCTATCTATGTCTAGGTTGCTCGAGCCAATGATCGGTTATGACTTTGGAACTTCTACCAATACCTTCGTCTGCACCTGGTCGTTATCAACCCTCTTCAGCTTTTTCTGATAGTAGATCATCATACGCTTGTAATAAGAAGCTTCCTCTCGGGCCTTAACAAGTTCTGCATTTTTTTCTTTTAACTTATCAACCACTTCTTCATCTTTCTCCTTTAGCTTACTCGCGATCTCTCTTCAGCTTAGACTTAATCTTGTTCCTCTCTTTTGACCCTGTAAACGGCATGCCTCTGCTTCATGTTTTCAAACATCAGAGTCTTTTGATCCAGTTTCCTTCTAGTGTCAATATGCTCTTTGGAAGAACTTTTAGTAGCAAACTCGAATCTTGCAAACCGGGCTAACTCAGCTTCACCCTGTTTCCTAGCAATAACATGCCTCTCAACATCTTCTTGAGCCTTCCACTCAATCTCAAGTTTGGCGTGCTTCGCCCTAGCAAGCTCTTGACTCAATTGTGCATTCTCCTTTAACAACCCGTCTCTTTCCGTCTTCACTTTGTTGAACTCTTCAATGTTAACTGTGGTAGGATTTTCAGCAACCATGGGATATAGAAGAGGTGTTGGCTCAAATGGCAATAATAACACTTCGACTCTTTCTTTTAGGCATTTTGCAAATGGTGGGTACATCTGACAATTACCCACTCCCAAAGTCGTTTTCCCCCTCGTATGTCGACTATGCCAAACATTGTAAGCTTTCTAAGCAATATCGAACCCATCTGTTGATTGAAAGTATAAAGACTCTTTGATGTCCTCGGCTACTTGTCGCTCCCCGGACTTTCGTCCCGGTGCAAACGCGAACCGTCGGCGATGTTGGAGGTTGAGGTTGAATAGAGTCTCCAGCTAGGCATTTTTATCTCGAAGGAAAGGTAATGCTGCATAAACCTGGAAGGGTATGGATAAGACGGTTTCGAACCAAAGAGACTGAGTAAGGGGGTAGGTTACAACCTGGAAAGTTATTAACACCCAGATTATCCGTCGTACTCAACAGGATCCATGCTTACTTGATTGTGTTTAAAAGGGGATAGTGCATGTACTAAACTGTGCATAAAATCTAGAGAGAAAAGGATGTAAAGAGTGTCAGTGCAAGAAGAAAGTGAGTGCTCAAAACTGAGACTAAGGAAAGAGAAACTGGGAGGAGGAGATGGGGGAGAGACAAAGAGACTTTTGTTCGATAACTGTTAAGTTATGCCTACGTATTCTCTCGTGCAATGAGGAAGTTAGAACACCGTAGTTCGACTCAAAGAGACTTAGATGCTTGTGTTATGAACTGCTTACTTGTCTATGCTCAAGTGTATGGCTCTTCTGGCTCGAATGCTAACTGTCTTGCATTAGACGGAAGAAGCAAGTTCTCGTTTTCAGAGTGAGTATGATGAGAAAAGAATCCCGGAGGAGATGTTTATTGTTTGTTTTTGTGTTTTCAGTTTTTTATTATTTTTAATGTTTTTCATAAAATAATGAGCTTAAGCCTTAATCAAGGGTTTGCAAACTCATTATATCATCCCTGATTAGGGATAATGAGTCCACTTAAGTATGAGATGAAAAATCTCAACTTAATTAACCTAATGATGCAAGATTAAGATCATTAACCTACTTGTGATTATTAAGTGTCTTTGGATTTTTGTTTTGTGTTAAGTAATGAGTTTAATCACTTATCAGGGATTAGTGAACTCATTACACCATCCTAAGAGAAGGATGATAGATGAGGACATTTAAGATGAGGAAGATACCTCAACTTAATCCATGGTTAGGGATTAAAATCACTATATAACAAGCCTTTATTAAAGTGGATTTTAATTAAAGGTGAGATGAAGAAGTGTTTTTTATGTTTGCAAGGCTTTAGCAAGAGGGGGTCTTGTCCATTGAACACTAGGGTTAGTCCCTCTGAACCACCAGGCAGAGATGTAACCCTAATATAAGGCCCAAGTTACAAGCTTAAGTCTTTAATGATTATTAGGTGTTTTTGATTGAAGGTGAAAACAACTTAAAGGTTTAGCACTAAGGATCAAAATTATACACTCCATCCTAAGATAAGGATACAAGCATAACCCTAATTCAGAGTCCCAAAACTTTAACTGTTTAGCCTTGATTATGAGATGAGAGAGAGAGACTCAAGGAGACTCAAAAGGTAAAAACTAGGGGGAACTATGTACAACCCTAAAGTTATAATGCTTTGATGTTCCTTTGGTTTGTGAGGCATCAAGAGAAGTCTTCAGATGGCCACCAAGGAAGAGAAGCAGATGAAAAGAGAGAGAGATAAAGAGAGAGTGAGAGAGAGAGCGAGAGAGAGGGATTAGGTTACTTACTTCATGAAGAAGTTAAGTAACCTAGGAATAAGAGAGAACATAAGTGAATGAGATTCACTTCAAGCACAAGTAAGATGCATAAGAATAGAGAGATAAGAGAGGTTGGATCTGACTTAATTAATTACAATTAATTTAATTAATCAAAATTAATGTTAAGTGAATTATCTGAGCCGTTCGTACACTAATTTAAACATGATCCAAGGCCCCTCATTTAATCTGGCAACCTAAACCCTAATTAGCCCTAATCACTTTCAGGTGAGCGGAGACAAGCTCCGGTCATCTTCTCCGGCAAGCAAAATTTCCAGAATCCTATACAAGCTTCTAAACTCCTAATTTCTTGCCCATAAACGTTCTACTAACATCATACAACAATAATCCAACAACCAAAATCATTTATCATGCATCAAGAAGCCAAATCGAAGCAAACAAGTTCTAGGTCAAAAATTTCAGAACATCATGAAATCCTCATTTCTAACCTATTTTCAAAACTAATGATATCAGGATGATCAGGGAAGCATACAGATTCATTCTATAACAAGAAAACATGTTTTTGGAAAAAACTTTCTTGGAGGTTACCTGAGATGAAGAGCTTCAAAATGCAGCTTTCTGGGCCCTCCTTTTGTGCAATCCAGTCCCCTTTGACCTCCTGAGGCTATTGGCAAGCTTGAATGAAGCTTAGAGTGGCTGTTTTGTCTGTTTCAATTCTGACAAAGCAGAAATCATGTTTGTGTTTGGGCTTGCTTCAGGCTATGGTGATGGGTGGGATTTGTTCCTTAGGTTATAAGGAGTTGAATGGTGAAAGAAATTTTGGTTTTTGTTGGCTGGATTGAGAAATTCGATAGCATGAAGTTTTTGAGGATTTTATTGATTTTGAACTTGTCTGTGGTTTCAGGCCATGAAGGGTGTTCATTTATAGTGCTTAGGGTTTGCATAAGCCATACCATTGGTCAGTAGAGTGGGTGTGGCATTGTGTGATTGGTATGGGAGAAAATGCACAAAGTCAAGTTTCTTTGTACTTGAGGTATGGGCCATTGCATCAAGGGATTCTGAGCATAGATTGCCTCAGCATGCTTTATGGAGGGCCCATGGATCAATGAAATGCAGTTGTAATGCATAGATGAAGAGATAGCAATGTTTATGCAACTTGGCCATTTTGGAATTTCTCATGCATCAAGCCATGAAATCCTTGAATTCTTGGGCCAACTCTGATGTTTTGAAGTAGCATTGGCATGTTATGTCACATTTGGGAACATTATAAGTCTCGTGAATGCTTGAAAAGCCAAAATGCACAAAATCCTCTTTGACATGAACCTTGAAATTATGTGATTTTTGCCAACTTTGCAAGGCCATAACTTGAGTTCTAGGATGAATTAGAAAGAGTTCTTGTACTTTTTGAAAATGGGAGGATCCAATCTACAAATTTCATGTTTGAAGAAATTTCATTTGAAACCTTTTTGATCAAGAAAGATGAGGTTGAAAATCTTTCCCAAAATAGAAAGTTTACAATACAAGTCATTTCCAATTTTGGCAAGTTTTGGCTTTGCTCATTTTTCTTCATCTTTGTGAACTTCCAAGCATTCCAATGATCAAATAAATACCATATGACTTTAAAATGATGATGATGACCCATTGGAACCCTTGTTGGGGCTTCAGATGCCCTGATTTTGACTTTTCTTGCTCAGGAAGTTACCATTTGATCAGATGACTTCCACATTGAATTTTTCCATGAAATTTGATACACATTCTCCTTATAACATATATGGACCAATAGCAACAAGAATGACAAAAATATTTGGGTGTAAGGCCTTCAAAACCAAAACCCTAATTTCAGGTCATCTGTGTAGGAATCCTCAGCTTAGCTTCAATACCTCTGCAATGCTTTGACATTTCTTGATTTCAATGGACCCATGGGGGCATAAGATGATCATAGACCACTTAAGGACTCTCTTAGCATGCTTCAAGGCCTTTGAGATATCTCAAACCACTTCTAAAATTCATCTGATTACAAACCCTAACTATGCAGTTATGCCGTGAAATAAAACTATGCAGTGTAAGATGGAATGCTTATGCAATGCAATATGAAGGATCACAAGCCAAGGTGTGAGAAAGAGAGAGGGAAAATTTGGGGTGTTTACAACTGCCCCTATTCAAGCATGAGTTAGCCGTGTAGGATGTAAGCATCTGACTTAGCAGACAAACAAGATAACCATTGGTTGAATACCAAGACAGTCCAAAATTTGCACTCTTTATTATAAGAAGAAAAGGGATATAAATTGTAATAGACAGTATAGACTGAATATTAAATGGTAGCGACGGAGGATGGCCATCAAGCAGAGGACGACTGCTGGGGGTGAAAACAGTGAGAAACGCACTGACAGGGACAACCATCATGCAGGGGAGTAAAGAAACCGCGACGGGGACGACCATTGGGGATTTAAAAGCACTAACGGGGACGACCGTCAGGTTGAAGGATAAAGAAACCGCGACGGGGACGGCCATCGGGTGAATAGTAAATAAATGATGAGGGACGATCATCAAAAGGTGAAGGACGATCACCTAGCAGGGGACAACTGCTAAAAGATACAATGACATAGGACGAATGTCAGATAGAAAGATCAACGATGGGGACGACCATCAGATGAATGATGAGGTACGGTCATCAAAAGGTGAAGGACGATCACCGAGCAGGGGACAACTGCTGAAAAGATCACGGCATAGGACGAATGTCGGATAGAAAGATCAACGATGGGGACGGCCATCGGGTAACATGATGAGGGACGATCATCAAAAGGTGAAGGACGATCACCTAGCAGGGGATGACTGCTCTGTTGGGGATCAGCTTGACATATGAAGAATGCCGGATAAAAAGATCAACGATGGGGACGGCCATCAGATAACATTATGAGGTACGTTCATAAAAAAATGATGAGGGACAATCATCAAAAGGTGAACGACGATAACCATAGCAGGGTACGGCTACTGAAAAGATCACGACATAGGACGAATGTTAGATAAAAAGATCAACGATGGGGACGGCCATCGGATAACATGATGAGGGACGGTCATCCAAATAAATGATGAGGGACGGTCATCAAGAGGTGAAGGACGATCACCTAGCAGGGTACGGCTGCTTTGGATTTATCGCGACATATGACGAATGCCAGATAAAAGTTGTTTTGTTGGCGACCTATGGGGATAGATAAACACAAACGAGTGTTTAAGCCCTAAAAAATAAAATGGTATAAGTGTTTCGACAGTGTGTATATATTAAAGATACGGACGAGTATCCTTAGGACCACGATACGGACGCGTATTGATAGAAACAAACAACGACGCATGTTTAAGGAGTGATGATACGGACAAGTATCAACTGTTTGAACAAGGAACACAGACGAGTGTTGATCTGCTGGGGAGATACGCAGGATACAGACGAGTATCAAAGAATCATGTATAAGTAAGATACGGATGAGTATCAGAAGGATTGTGTATAAGTATGTACAAGGATTCGTATTAAGAGTGCAAAAGGAAATTTTGGCTTTTTATCTGCAGGGGATAAGTTTTTTGCATATTGCTGGAGGAGTGATTTTGGTATTTGCAGGTGACTGGCTCGAACCTGGCTTATGATTATGCGAATGTTTGATTTTTTCCGTAATGCTTTGTATTAGACGGAATGCTACACTCTTTTTGGGGAAGAATGATGTGAATTCCATGATTATGCAAATGAGAGAAACGAGATCCGAGATCTGAAATCTGCTGGGAGAACGGATCACTGCATGATCTGTGGGGAGAAAGGATCACTGTGCGATCTTTCTGGAGAACTCTGAGGGAAGAATTTTGTGGGGGCCCAATGCTAGGGATGAAAAGATTTGGCCACTTGCTGGGGAAAAGTGATCTCGACAATGCTTTGGAGATCCCGCTCGGGGAGGAGAGAACTTCTAAGAAGTAATCTGCTGAAGGATCAGCTTTGCGGGGATCCTCTGAGGGGAATAAAGAGCTCCATGGGGGAACACTTTCATCAAGTGGTCCTTCTGACGATGTGACTGTTGTCTTTGCTGGGGATATAGTGCCTGATATGCCCCGTGATGTGAAAGGTTGTCTGCCTTGAGTACCTGCAACCTGTTAAACAAAGGAAATGCACAATTGCCCTGAGGTATCCTCAACCGGATTCCGTCATAGGAGTTAGGTTTGCTTCAGAGCACATATTTCCTGCAAGCATTTATTGAAAATGAATTATATGTTTTCATGCAAATGTTGTATTACGAACTTTGGACATTTTGCAAACAAAACAAAAAGGTACAAAATAGTGTGAATGAATATTTGAATTTATTGATTTGTGTGCCCTGAATAGGCAAGTACAATGAGAAGCTAATCCCTGAAATAAGGAGATTGCTACAAAATTGAGAAAATAAAAGTCCTATTTGGCAATGCTGAAGTTGACGCTCCAATGAGCTTCCTTTGCTATGACCTGTATGACCTGAGCGCTCTTCTTATCTTGCTTTCTGAAGGAAGTTGATTCTGACCGACGCTTTGCCCTTTCGAAGCTTGCCATGTTATGGGAGTGATACAAATGAATTCAGAATGCAGTTGTTCGCTTATTCCCTGATTTTGCGTGGATCGCCCTTTCGGGTTTTCAATCCACCGGGATACCCCTTTTTGCCTGAGCTGTCCGATGTGGCTTTTCAACTCTGCGGGTGTACATTTTTTCTTCTTCAATTTTTACCTTATTTTTGCCCGAGTCTTTTATTCTATTTTTGACTCGCCGGGATGCCCTATTTTTTCCTGGACTTACATTCTATTTTTATGTCCAGCGGGTCATTTATGCGAAGTATTTTTTAACTGCATCTGAATTTACAGGAGATAAGAATTTCTCTCCATCCATGGTTGCGAGCATCAGTGCTCTGCCCAAGAAGACTTTAGTTATCACGAAGGGACCTTCATAGTTTGGCGTCCACTTGCCCCTGTGGTCTGTATGAGGAGGAATGAGTCTTTTTAGTACAAGCTCTCCCACTTGATATACCCGGGGTCTGACTTTTTGATCGAAGGCCATCTTCATCCGTTTCTGATATAACTGACCATGACAGATAGCTGCTAATCTCTTTTCTTCAATCAGGCTTAGTTGGTTATAACGAGATCGGACCCATTCTACCTCGTCCAGTTTTACATCCATCATTACCCGTAAGGAAGGTAATTCGACTTCAACAGGTAGGACTGCTTCCATACCATACACAAGCTGATAAGGTGTTACCCTGGTAGATGTTCTGATGGAAGTTCGGTACCCATGCAAGGTGAACGATAACATTTCATGCCAGTATTTGTATGTGACTACCATCTTTTGCACAATCTTCTTAATGTTCTTGTTAGCCGCCTCAACAGCGCCATTCATCTTTGGCCTGTAAGGAGAAGAGTTGTGATGTTGAATTTTGAAGTCTCGACACAGTTCTGCCATCATCTTGTTGTTAAGGTTTGAACTATTATCAGTAATGATTCGCTCGTGAATTCCATATCGACAAATAATATCCCTTTTCAGAAATTGGGCTACCACTTGCCTGGTGACATTTTCATACGAAGCTGCTTCAACCCATTTGGTGAAGTAATCAATGGCTACTAGGATGAATCTGTGACCATTTGAAGCAGTTGGCTCGATCTTTCCAATCATATCAATGCCCCACATGGCAAAGGGCCAGGGTGAAGACAATATATTCAAATGATTGGGAGGCACATGCACTTTGTCTGCGTAGATCTGGCATTTGGCATTTTTTGGCATAGACACAACAGTCTGCATCCATTGTGATCCAGTAGTAACCTGATCTTAACAATTTCTTTGCCATTGCATACCTCTGACATGGGTACCGAAAGAACCCTCATATGCCTCGTGCATCAGTAAGTCTGCTTCCTTCTTGTCAACACATCTGAGCAAGACCATTGCGAAGTTTCGCTTGTATAAGGAGCCATCAGTATTGAGGAAGAAACTGCCGGCTAGCTTTCTCAATGTCTTCTTATCATTAGAATATGCCCCAGGTGGGTATGTCCGAGTCTCCAAGAAGCATTTGATGTCTTGGAACCAAGGTTTGTTATCAGTAATAGTGTCCACAGAGAATACATACGCCGATCAGTCTAGTCTGGATACTAAAATCCGAGGCACATAGTTGGAAGTCTGTACTTTGATCATAGATGAAATAGTGGCCAAGGCATCTGCAAACTGATTCTCATCTCGAGGGATGTATTCAAGCTTGATGGTTGTGAAGAAAGTCAACAATCTTCTCTTATAATCATGGTAGGGAACCAGATGCTCTTGATGAGTATATCACTTGCCGTTGTTTGGTTGACCACCACATCTGAATCTCCGAATACATTCAAGGTTTTGATCCTGAGGTCAATGGCTTCTTCAAGACCCATGATACAAGCTTTGTACTCTGCTTCGTTGTTAGTACAGGCAAAGGTAAGCCTTGCTGAGAAAGGCATATGGACTCCTTTGGGTGTAATAAGCACTGCACTAACTCCACGACCGTTACAATTAATTGCCCCATCAAACATCATAGTCCATGCTTCTTCTAGATCAGGCCCTTCAGTGTGAATAGGCTCTTTATAATCTTTTGATTTTAAGAACATGATGTCTTCATAGGGAAAATCAAATCTCATAGGCTGATAGTCATCAATGGGTTGCTCAGCCAGATAGTCAGACAATACACTGCCCTTGATGGCCTTCTGAGAGGTGTACTGAATGTCATACTCTGTTAGAATCATTTGCCACCTTGCAACCCTTCCGGTAAGTGCTGGCTTCTCAAATATGTACTTGACGGGGTCCATTTTTGAGATCAACAAGGTAGTATGAGTTAACATATATTTTCTTAGTCGGCGAGCAGCCCACGCTAAAGCACAACAAGTTTTCTCGAGCAGTGAATAACGTTGTTCACAGTCGGTAAACTTTTTTCTTAGGTAGTATATTGCATACTCTTTTCGACCAAACTCGTCATGTTGGCCCAACACACACCCCACCGATTCATCTAATACTGTCAAGTACATTATTAGAGGTATTCCTTCAAATGGAGGCATGAGAATCTGAGGTTCTTGCAGATACTCCTTGATCTTGTCAAAAGCTTTCTGACAATCATCGTTCCACCTGACTGTTTGTTCCTTTCTTTGCAGCTTGAACAAGGGCTCGCAGGTTGCAGTGAGATGAGATATGAACCTTGAAATATATAGTTCAATCTACCTAAGAACCCTCAAACTTCTTTCTCAATCTTAGGTGCAGGCATTTCCTGAATTGCTTTGACTTTGTTGGGATCATCCTCAATTCCTTTTCCGCTTACAATAAAACCCAACAGCTTACCAGAACATACCCCGAATGTGCATTTTTTGGGGATCAACCATAAATGATACTTCCTCAGACGCTTGAACAGTTTCAATAGATTTACCAAATGCTCTTCCTCTGTTTGGGACTTGGCAATCATGTCATCCACGTAACACTCAATTTCTTTATGGATCATGTCATGGAATAATATTACCATAGCCCGTTGATATGTTGCACCGGTGTTCTTCAGACCAAACGACATTACTTTGTAGCAGAACATGCCCCAAGGCGTGATGAAGGTTGTCTTCTCCATGTCTTCAGGTGACATCTTGATCTGATTGTATCCAGAAAATCCGTCCATGAAGGAAAATACCGAGAACTGAGCTGTGTTATCCACCAATACATCAATGTGAGGTAATGGGAAGTCATCTTTCGGGCTTGCTCTATTCAGATCCCGGTAATCGACTCACATATGCACCTTGCCATCCTTCTTAGGTACAGGTACAATGTTAGCAACCCAAGGCGGGTAACTAGTTACAGCAAGAAAACCGGCGTCCCACTGCTTTTGTACTTCCTCTTTGATTTTCATGGCCATGTCTGGGCGAGTACGGCGCAACTTCTGTTTAACTGGCGGACAATCCTCTTTCAATGGTAGCTTGTGCATGACAATATATGTATCCAAACCCGACATATCTTGATAGGACCAAGCGAACACATCGACATATTCTCGGAGCATACTGATAAATTGTTCTTTCACTGGAGCTTGTAGACTGGCCCCAATATTCACCTCTTTCACATCTTCCTCGGTACCAAGATTGATAGTCTCAATCTCCTCCTGATGAGGAGCAATCACCTTTTCCTCTTGTCTCAATAACTTGGCTAGCTCTTCAGGTAAATCGTAGTCTTCTTCAACCCCTTCATCTGCTTGATTAATCGGATTGTCGAAGTCATACAAGGTCATAGCAGTGTCAATGTCGGTGCAATCTAGAGGGCTATCTCTGCAAGGGTTGTGATTTGGTTCATTTTAGTGATTAATTTTATCTTATTTAAAAAAGTGGATGAAATTATTATTGAGAAAAACATTGCCATTTATTGTTTTGTGCGAAAAGACAGTGAGCGAAAAAGACTGTTTTGCAAAAAGATGTCTATTGTTCATTAATATTCAATTTGCACAAAATACATATGGCCCTATTACAAAATGAGTCCAAAACATCTTGGGCAAGATGCAGGACTTTGATGCATGCTTAAAACAGGAAATAATAATTACTCTGTAGCAGTAACCCTTATAATTTCCTGGGAAGACCAGTTGAGGACTTGTTGGCCCGTGACTCTTGGACGGATCCAACTTTCTAGGTTGTAGTCGCTCTTAGCCTCGTCTTCCAAAGTGTTGACAGAATTCGGGGTCAACATTCCCCCACTTATGAACTCGGGAGCTTCAGCAGCCTCCTCTGGAACTTGTCGGGATGGTCTCTAACCCAAAACGAATTTGTCTTCTTTCATCTGAACCTTCAGCAACTTGCCCCAGCCTTGGGCATTCCCTTCTTCCACAACCTTCCGAGCCTGTTTGTAGGAAGCAATTGAGGTGCCCGTCCTTTCCTCTTGGGATGCAACAAACACCTCAGTTGTATCTTCGTTGATGTTCAAGGCTTCAAAACCTTGACTCATGGTTTCATGGATCTCCCCATCCATCTCTATGTACTTGTACGTAGCCAGATGACTGACAAAGATGTCCTCTTCTCCATAAATGGTGATAATTTGGCCTTCCCACTCATATTTTAACTTCTGGTGAAAGGTCGATGTTACTGCGCCGGCGGCATGAATCCAGGGTTGACCCAACAAACAACTGTAGGCAGGCTGTATGTCCATCACATAGAAGGTAGTTTTGAAAACTTGTGAGCCAATTACCACAGGCAGCTCAATTTCTCCGAGAACCGATCTTTTAGAACCATCAAAAGCTCTGACAACTAGGTTGCTCGGACGAAGTGCAAGACCATCATACTCCAGCTTGACTAAAGCCTTATTTGGTAGCGCTTTGAGTGATGATCCAATATCAACAAAGACATGAGAAAGTACGAAATCTTTACATTCCAGAGTGATATGCAAAGCCTTGTTGTGATTACGCCCCTCCGTAGTCAAGTCAGCATTGGTGAAACCTAGTCCATGACTAGTATTGACATTCACGACCACCGTTTCTAACTGATTGACTGTGATCTCCTCAGGCACATAAGCTGCGTGCAAGACTTTAAGTAGTGAATTCCGGTGAGCCTCGGAACACATGAGCATAGATAGTATGGAAATCTTGGAGGGTGTTTGGTGGAGCTGATCCACAACCTTGTAGTCACTTCTCTTGATAATCCTCATAAACTCGTCTACATCCTGATGAAAAGGTGTCTTCTGAGTTTCTTTTGCAGCTGGTTCTTCTGGGACCACACTTTAGCCTTTTGCTTTGGCAGCAGCTTCTGCTTCAGCATTGACTCTTGGAAATTGTGAAGTGAAGAGACGTCCGCTCTGAGTGAAGCCTCCGCCTCCCTCAACATTGTCAACTTGTGGTACAAGTATTGAGGAGTCAAGAGTGATCTTCCTTCCTTGACTGTAAAGATCTGAACCATAATGCTAAGGTACGAATTGTTGTTATCATAAGGAATTGGTCCAAGCACCGTGATGGTTATCGGACTAATTGTAGCAGAAGAAGGAGTTGTGATAGTTTGTGGATCATAGTAGATGGTGACAGGAGGTCTGATTGAAGATGGTGCAGGTGCAAGAAGTTGTTGATGCTGAGGAGGGTGTTGTTGAAAATTGTTGTTGGGAGAATCTGGAACATGAATGGTTGCTAGACCATAGTAAATGGTAACTGTTGAGATGTCGTCACTGGTGGTGTTTGCTGTTGTTGTAGAAGACTCTGTTGAGATAATGTTTGCTGGTGTTGTAGGAGGGATTTTTGTTGCAGTTGTAGAAGATGGAACCGTTGATATGATTTGCAGGATGCCTTCTTTGATAAGACTGCCAATACCCTTCTTCAAATTTGCACAACCATTGGTAGAAATTTTGCAAGCTTCACAACAGGCCTCACAACCTGGAAACACTTGGCACTTCAATAGATGAGCTTTTACTTCGGCCAATGGTGTATGAATGTTTGCAATGTCATTAATCAGAATTGCTCGTTGGTCCTCCTCAATAGCATTAACCTTCGGCCCACCGTGATTCGGTATTAGATTCTTTGTGACATTTGGTGGAGGTGCAAAATTCAAAGCTTTGGAATCAATCAGATCTTGGACCTTCATGTGCAGGGCCCTGCACTTCTCTGTTGAATGACCAGGTGCATTGGAGTGAAAAGCACATCTGGAGTTGACATCATAATTCCTTGGAAGATTCAGAGGATCTGGTGGAGCCAAAGTTCTTAGTTCAGTCAGGTTAAGCTTCAATAACTGTGGGAGTAAGACTACATAGGGCATCGGGATGGGATCGATCACCCTATTAATTTGAGAAGGCCTTTGTTGGAAAGGACGTTGTTGCTGATTGTTGTTGTTGTAAGATCTTTGTTGCTGTTGTGGGAACTGTTGTTGCTGAGGATACTGTTGTTGTTGAGGTGCTAGAGTAGGAATGGTGACTGCGGCCACCGATCTTTGCAAGTACTGGGGTATACCTCTATTAACATGTACTGCATTGGTCTCTCCTGTCCTTCTAGGTCCTGAGAAAGGTCTCCTTACATTGCTGGACCTAGCACCATTGTTAGAAATCTTACCCATCTTCAATAGGCTTTCAATTCTCTCTTCCTCTATAACCACATCAGCAAAACTGGTAGAAGAGAAGGCAACAATTCTATCAATATAGGTCCCTTGCAAGGTATTCATAAACATATCAGCCATCTCCCTTTCAGACATAGGTGGCTGGACAGCGGCAGCAAGTTGTCTCCACCTTTGAGCATACTCACGGAAACTTTCTCTTGAAGATTGAGACATACCCATCCAGAGGGTCCTATTGGGTGCCATATCCAGGTTGTACTGATATTGGCGTATAAAGGCCTCAGCTAAGTCTTTCCAGTTCCTGACAGTAGCCCTTGACAAGTGTGAATACCACTCTCTGGATGCCCCAGTTAAACTGTCTTCAAAGTAAAACATCCACAGTTTCTCATCCATGGTGTATGCTTTCAATCTTCTCAAAAAAGATTGCAGATGGGTACGAGGACAGGAGGTACCATTATACTTCTCAAAACACGGAGGTTTGAACTTATGAGGAATCCTTACCCCTTCAACTAGGCCCATATCCATCACATCAAATCCCAAGGAGTTTTGGGATTCCAAGGATCTCAGCTTCTCAGATATCTCGTCCAGACGACGGTCATAAGCTTCATCAGCCCCAACACCTAGCATTGTAAACTGCTCGTCTTGAGGATCTTCCTGTAGAATACGATCTCCAGTGTTTCTCTGGGTATTTCCAATAACATTGACTTCAGGGTTGTTGTGGGGCCCAAACTCTGGTGGATTTGTTCGCGGCTGTCCGTGCTCGTTGTTACTAGTACCTCTAGTGCCTGCATGGTTATCTTCTGGAGTCTACCGCTCAACTAACTCCCTCAATCTTTCTTGGGTCTATGCCAGCCCAATCATCACAACCATGAATTGATTCATCTGGGTCCTCACTTCTGTCCTCACATCAGTCATCTGAGTTCTCACATCTGTCAATTCCTACTATAACTGATCCATTTGTAGACTCGAAAGGTTGTTATGGGTCGGATATCTGTGGATGCGATTGACGGGAAAGACCCTCCTGCGAGCAATATTTCCTGAAACAATCAGCAAAGTGAGAAATCAACAACAAAACACCTGCAAAACAAAGGAGATGAGGTTAGCATGCAATGCAATATGTCTATTTGTCTTTAGAGGGTATCCGGTTTGGTTCTTGGTTTTGACCTTCCAAACCCCTTGGAGGAGATAAAGATGTTGAAGCAAATGAAGTCCATAAGATCATCCAGTTCATAACCATAAAATACAAGTGGCAATGCCAAAATACAAATAGTTCATGAATTACAACTAAACAAAACTCCCATGGTGAATCAAAATACAATTAAATTCAAGAATACAACCAACAAAATCACCATGGTGAGCCAAAATACAAAAACAAGTACAAGGAAAATCAAACATTCAATCCATATGTGTCGCTCCTGAAGATTTGCATCCCGGTACAAGCGCGAACGGTCGGCGAAGGGAGAAATGAAATGAAGGTGAAAAGAGTCGCCAGCTAGGCATTTTTATCCCGAAGGAAAGGTAATGCTGCATAAACCTAGAAAGATATGGATAAGACGGTTGCGAACCAGAGAAACTAAGAAAGGGGGTTGGTTACAACCTGGGAAGGTATTAGCACCCAGATTGTCCGTCGTACTCTACGGGATCCACGCTTGAAAGTTTGTGTTTAAAGGGGTAGTGTCAGTGTTATCTGTATGCAAAAGCTGGAAAAGAATGTACAAGTGTCAGTGCAAGAAAGTGAAGTGAAAATGCTCAGGAACTGAGGCTTAAAAAAGAATGCTGAAAGAGGGGGGAGACACAGAGACTTTTGTTCGATAACAGTTAAGTTATGCCTACGTATCCTCTTGTGCAATGAGGAAGTCAGAACACCGTAGTTCGACTCAAAGAGACTGAAAAAGAATTGACTGGTGAACTGCTTTCTTGTCTATGCTCAAGTGTATGACCTGTCTGGCTCAGGTGCTAACTGTCTTGCATTAGAAGGAAGAAGCAAGTTCTCGCTTGTGAGTGAAGATGATGAGAAAAGAATCCCGCAGGAGACGATTATTGTTTGTTTTTGTGTTTTCAATCTT
This sequence comes from Lathyrus aphaca, assembly GCA_963966055.1. Taxonomy (NCBI): domain Eukaryota; kingdom Viridiplantae; phylum Streptophyta; class Magnoliopsida; order Fabales; family Fabaceae; genus Lathyrus; species Lathyrus aphaca. Next base: position 149,947,819 of record OZ014521.1, read on the forward strand.
TTATTGCTTTTTGTTTGTCATAAGTTGATGAGCTTAATCCTAAACCAAGGGTTAGTAAACTCATCATATCCTCCCTTTGATTAGGGATAATGAGAATACCTTAAGTATGAGATAAGCACCTCACACTTAATTACCATGATGGTGTAGGATTAAGATCATTAACCTACTTGTGATTATTTAGATGTTTTTAGTATTTTTGTTTAGTGTTAAGTAATGAGTTTAAGCCATAATCAAGGATTAAATGGACCCATCACACCATCCTAATAGAAGGATAATAGATGAGCACATTTAAGCTGAGGAAGATACCTCAACTTAATCCATGATTAGGGATTAACCTCATGATAAAACAAGCCTTTATTAAAGTGGATTTTAGATAGTGGTAAGATTAAGAAGTGAGTTTTATGATTTGTAAGACAACTTGAGGGGGACTTATCCATTAACACTAGGGTTAGTCCTTCTGAACCAATTAAGGAAGAATTAGAACCCTAATGCAAGGCCCAAGTTACAAGTTAATGTCTTAGTGATTATTAAGATGAATTGATTAAGAGGTTTAAACACATTAAGGGTTTAACCCTTAGGATTAAAGTTATACACTCCATCCTAAGAGAAGGATGCATGCATAACCTTAATCACAAAGCCTTAAAACCTTAAAGGTTTAGTCTTTGATTATGAGGTGAGAAGAGAGACACAAAGAAATCTCAAAGGTAAAACTAAAGGGGGGACTAATCAAAACCCTAATTATTGTCATGCTTGGAAGTTTCTATGGTTTCTAAGGATTGAGAAAGATCTTTAGAGGAGCCACCAATGGAAGAAGCAGATGAAAGGAGGAGAAGCAGAAGAAACAAGTTAACTTACTTCATTGAAAAAGATAAGTTACTTGAAGAAAGAAAGTGAATGATGAACATGTATGAGCAAGATCACTCTAAGATAAAAGAAAATGCAGCAAGGATGCAAAAGAAGAATGAGAAGAGAAATGAGAAGTGAAGGCAAATTCACTTCTCAAATTACTTACCACCTGAAATGGTTAGGAAAAAGGAAAGGAATGAAATGAAAATGAAATGTATGCAAAGGTAAAACCAAAACCAGCAGCATAGACATGATGTAAATGATGCTAAGAGATGATGCTAAGACATATCAAGTGCTATGAATGATCATACAAGAGATGAGAATGCAAATGAGGCATGTAGGAAGCATGAAAGCACATGAAAGTTCATGGAATGAAATGAATGCATAACATGGCAAATGGATGAATAAATGATCAAGAATGATTCTAATGTGTCCTAAGATGTCTTAGAAGTCATGTGAATGCATGAAATGTCATGGCAAGTTCATGAATGAATGTATATGCAAGATGTATGCAAATGAACATGAGAAATTAGGGTTTTAATGCAACATGAGATGCAAAAGTCAAAAACAAAAGCAAAACACAAGATAAAAAATTGAAAATGCATTAAAAGGAACCCAAACCCCATATGATATCACACCCCAAAGGAGAAGACCTAAATCTTAACCTAAAGAAAGGTGTGATTTTTCTAAGTTATCTAGGGTTTTAAGGTACCTAAGGGAAAAAAATGCAAATCAAATAAAAAATGCAATACAAATTTGTGACAAAAATATTCTAAACACTACATGCTATATGAAGATCAATGCAAAAAGAATCAATGTCATACCATTCATGGTTAGGCAGAAAAGAATTCTTGAAGTTAGGGTTCAAAAATAGGATTTTTATGTACCCTAAATTAAAGAAACTTGTCGAGATTGATTCAAAACCAAAAAGAAATTTGTATGAATGGTTTGACAATGTTTCTAAATGTTCTAAGATGCAATATGAATTGTTTTGGAATTTTTGGAAACCTAAATGATATTTTAATTAATTAATTTCCATTCATTAATTAAAATAAGTATTTAAATATTTTTAAAATGGTTTTTTAATGCAAAAAATAAAAATAAAAATGTTTTTGGTTTCTGAAAATTAATTAAAGTGGAAATGCAAAAAAGGATAATTTTATAAAATGGTTTGCTATTTTAATAAAATACAAGAAATAAAATGCAAGAAAATAGAAAGAAAATTAAAAAGTATGCAAAAAGAGAGGTCAGGATTGAAAGTTGAGTGGATCTAAGGCTGAGATGCAAAGCCCACGTGACCAAAGGTAGGACAGATCAAGGACTCAGGTTCAAACTCCCATTTGGCGCGTGATCCAATGGTTCTAATTGATTCTGATTTAATTAAATGAAATTATATTAATTAATCTGGGATTAGGGCTTAATGACTCATCCAAGCCGTTCACACGCGCGCTTAAAAACAAATCATGTGGTCCAAATTCAAACTGACAAAATAATTATGATTAAACCCTAATGAAGTTCAGGCGACCGGAGAGGAGCTCCGGTCGTCTTCTCCGACAACCCTTTCACTCTATCTCTCTCCCTAGGCCATAATAACACACTAAACTCTCCAGAATCAACCCTTTAACAACATTAAACAAGAATCAAGCCATAAAATTCATTTATTTTGCATCAAACAAGAGAATCAAACCAAACAAGTTCCACGGGCAAAATTTCAGAAGCTTCATACACACTCATTTTCCAACCATTTTCAAAAATAAATACATCAGTGTGACCAGCATAACATATAGAATCACATTGCAACAAAAGAAATGAGTTATGGAAAAATGTTTTTGGATGGTTACCTGAGCTTGAGCTCTGCAACTTTGAGCTTTCTGGACCTCTTCCTTGTGCAAAAAGCTTCCTTTGATCCCCCCGATGCCAGTGGAATGCTTGAAAAGCTTTGAAAGTGGCTGGTTTGAGTGGTAGCAACTGATGCGTGTTTTTCGCAAGTGTACGAATCACGTCAAAGTAATATAAAAGATTATCGAATCCACAGAGACCAAGTGTCAATCTATCGTACCTGTTGTTATGGTGCTTATCTAAGGCAACTATTTTTAAGGGTTTTAATAAGGGTGCAATGGTAAATAAAATTATAATTTTAAATAATAGATAAAGGACAGGCTCGAATGTAATTCACGTAATCAGTGATAATCCAGTACTTGTTAGTGGAACTACTTATGGGCAATGTTTTCTTCTTTGAAAAGAACTAATTTAACAGGAACTGTCGCTTTCGCGTATTCAGAACCGAGTTGTACTCTCTAATCAACCCCTCCTATTGTCACGGATAAAAATGTGCGTACTGCGTTAGAGTAGTAAACCTATTTTTAAGAAATATAGTATCTTAACTAAGTTGAAAAGTACTTTAACCTGGATTTCTTAGCAAAAAGAGGTTCTCACGAACCAGACTCCAAACTTCTTTAACGCGTTCAAAAGTCGTTTTAAAATCTCCTTTCTTTTTAATCTAAAAACTCCTAATAAACTAGACAAAGCGCTTTTGGTTGTTTTTGAAATAGTTAAAAACAATTACTTGAATTGAAAGATAAAATAGCCCTTAGGTGTTTCCACGAACAATTATACTGATTACTGGTTTAATTACGATCCTTACATTCTAACCTTTATGGAATTAGTTAGACATGATAAAGTAAAGATTCTTTTTATAATTTTTCATAAAAGTAATTTAAAGCGAGTGCGGGAAATAAACAAAGTAAATGTGCGAGTGCGGGAAATAAACAAAGTAAATGTGCGAGTGCGGGAAATAAACAAAGTAAATGTGCGAGTGCGGGAAATAAACAAAGTAAATGTGCGAGTGCGGGAAATAAATAAAAGTAAAGTACGAACTTGAATTAAAATGGCGGCAGGATTAACTTCCTCCAGAGTGCTCCAAAACTCGAACCACAGACAGATTACAGACTCGATCACTCGATTGCAGAGGCACCCCGATGTGGAATGGCAACTGCTTTATAACTGATATATGCCTAGAGAATTCTAATTCTGGATGAAGAAAAACGAAAATCTAAGGTCCTATTTATAGGAAAAACTGAAAGCATGAAATGACCGGGACGCCCCTCCACTAAAAAGTGGAGGTTACTGATTTTGGCCTTGTGGCGCCCGCCACAGCCCTATGGCGCCCGCCATGGTCCCTACAGGGGATGATGGAGTGGGGAACGTGGGTCTTGGAGGTTGAGGAGTGGTCTTGAGACGTGGCCACGTCATGGCTAACCCCATGGCGCCCGCCACGGTGGGTGCCGCAAGTGCAAAACGCTGAATTTCTAGGTTTTCGTCCGTTTTCACTCCTTTTTCGCTCCTTTTCCTGATTCAAGCTCTGATTATTATAAAAACCTGAAAACATAAGAAAACAAAGCAATAACAAAGCAAAACAACAATAAAAGCTAAGAATGCATGCGAAATCGGAGTCAGAAATACGGTGAATTTTAGTGTGATCAAATTCTCCCACACTTAAACCTTTGCTTGTCCTCAAGAAAACATTAAAGCTTAAGAAAATATCGTGTCAACACGTGTCTTTGGGCTAAAGGGATTCTAAGTTCAAGTCAGGATGCAGTGACAGATACTAACTAAGTGAACCAAGGGTACCATAGTAACACAAACACAAACTTCAATCCTATATTAACCACTCCATATCATCCCACGATACCTAGGCCTATCTTCTCATCTTTTTGTGTCCTTTTCATTCAGGCGCAATCACATTAAGCCCGTTATCCGTACATGCTTCATAGTAGAGTGACCGGTTAGTGATTCTGATCCATAACATAAGGTTTCTGGCACATAAGCATGTGTAAACCTGTTTTTATTTCGCCTAAATGTAGCTGCGGGGGATCGGATCGTAATCCGCCCTACCAAGTTCAGTTCCAGATACCTCTGAACCAACTAACAATAGGTGACTTGCAATATTTTATTTTTGTGGCAAAAATTTTTTTCTTCTCTTTTTTCGGTTTAAATGACTTTGTGAGGGTCACCTATACCAGAGTTTGCCTTTTTTCCTTTTTTTTTTATTTTTTATTTTATTAGCACTGGATCATTCACTTATATTCATCGGCCCTCTACGTAGAGCATGCTTAGGCCGGAGCTGACTGCTAAAATAAACTACTTAGGACAATTTTTTAAATGATAATAAAGGCCATGGTGGTGGGGTTTAGGAGTGATTCCTATATTCAAGAGGTCTATGGTGCTAAAATGGTTCTGATGTTTCAAAAAGTTGACCTAAGTCACCACATCCTAATCTAAACCTGTCTCAAAGCCCAAAAAAACATGTGAAACAACATTATTTTCTTTTTTAAAAATTTTCTGGTAAGGCTAAGGAAATGGGAAAAAATGAAGATGAACTAAAAAAACACTATACTGGTGACTCGTCAGACTCATGCATTATCTAAGAAAATTAAATTACTGAAAAGGGAAATAACTGAAAGGAAATTAACTAAAAAGGGAAATAACAGAAAGCAATAAAATCCCCTCCCACACTTAAATCGAACATTGTCCCCAATGTTTCGAAATAAGATAAGGGGGGTAACCTGGAAAAAGACTACTGAGGAGGGGCACTGGTGCCTTCGCCGTCCTGATGTGATGGTCTGGAACGACGGGATCTACTACGATGCTGGTCCCTCCGGTCGAGTCGTGCTGATAAAGCAGCCTGAGCACTCCGGACCTCTCGAAGGTTACCCAAGATGGAACCCTGAGTAGCCTCTACAAGCTGGTAGTGTCGGCTGTTGAACTCTCTCTGACGGTTCTGCTCTAATGAGATATCGTTCAAGGTACGGAAAACGTTGCTATAAGCACGATCCGAAACCAATCGCGATTGTTGCATGAAGCTCATGTTGTCCGTCAGCTGCTGTGAAATAGTAGAGAGAAGGCCATCACGCCTTTCTTCTCTAGCTGTCATATCACGCCACATCTCCTCGGTGACAAAGAATCCAGGAGCAGTACCTGCAACAGGGTTAGAGGAAGATGGTGCAGTGTGTGACTGTGAAGGACGATGGGGGGACATGTGAGGGATGGGAGACTGCTCTCTCCGATCATACTCATCATCAGTGTCATGTGCCTCCCCATCGGGAATATTAGGAGGAAGTGGACCCAAAACACGTGGAGCATTAAGATCATAGGTCCAGTTCCTTTCATCACGTACATCAGTACGTCTACTGCATGGTAAAGCAACAGATGGGATAGCTACCCCATGAACCATCAACTCATAACCACCTTCTCTCCTCGTTCGGCACAATTTCATGTCTTTCAGAAATTTTAAATTAATTGTGCGAGGAGGTAGTGGTTCAAGTGTAGCTATCTCATCGTTCAGGCCAAGAGCCCGAGCAATAGACGTAACAAGCCCTCCAAATACAATCGGTCCTGTTTTATTAGTAAATAAAGTCATATGGGCAAGCATAAACGGGACCGGATTGATGTGGGTTCTAGTGAGGCATCCTTGCAAAAATAGGAGTTCACGAGCATTTACCTTGTTTGGACTTTCCCGGCCAAAAATAGTACATGCCAAAAGAAGTCTAAAAACTCTTATGGCCGGGTTGTGAATGGTCGACGCAAGTATCCCTTCAAAAGAATTAATTGAAGTACTTGAAAGCCTTAGCCAGAAGGTAAATACCTCGGCCGACCATTCAGCATCCAAAGGTGCCTCACAGATCGAACCTTCCCTATGAGGGATTTCTAACAAACCTGCTAGCTCATTGGTACTGAATTCATATTCAATTCCAAACAGTCTAAAAATAACAGTACCGACAGTGCTAGCAGTGTTAGGACTGACAGTGTATATCAAAGAACTCAAAAACTCAATTGTCAGTTTCTCATAGGTAGGTTCCTGATTAATGAAAATATTATGCAAGCCTAGAAATTCTAATAAATTAAAAACACTATGATAAATACCCAAAGCATACAGACAGTTATCGTCGACGTACCTAGTCGAGAGAATTTCTCGACTTTGAAGCCTCTGAATAATTTTCCGTTGCCTTTCGCCCGGTCTTCCATCGCGAAGAAGAAATCCATTGAACTCCATTGTTGAAAAGCTCCTTAGGTAGTGAAAATGGTAGAAAAGTGGTTTATGAGGGGAATGATAAAGTTTTGATTTTTTTGGTTTTTGATGGATGAAAATGGAAATGGATGTTGGATATGTGTTATGGATGGAGGGTATTTTGGAAATGGGTGAGCTTTAATGGGGTTCAAGGAGGATTTGAAAGGTTGTAAAAATGGGTTTTTGGTGAAGAAAGGGATGAAAATGGTGGAAATGGGGATTGAATCCCGTATATGTTGATGGTACGGTGTGGCGCCCGCCACAGGGCCTATGGCGCCCGCCACAAGGCCAATTCCTGGGCCTTGTGGTTTTGGGTCCTCCTTTGGGCCTTCCTTGCACCTTGGTCTTCGGGGGGGTCTGGATAGCGTTTTCTTCTTCTTTTCAAGGCTTGAGGCTTGCATATTTTTTTTGTGAAGACAAAAATGAAAATATTTTTGTCTTATATTTTTTTCTTTGCACGACAAAAATAAAATAATTAAAAATCAAAAAAGAAAAAGAAAAATTAGTGCATAATATGTATATATATAAGGAATTCAAAGTGCATGAAAATATAAAAGCTGCAATAAAGTAAAATATATGTCTGGAAATGCGATAAATAAAATACTAGGGTAGTGCTGTCAGTGTAGAATGAGTCATGTGGTAGGTTTCTTTTCCTGGCTTGATCCACGAATCTCAGCTATCTCCCTCCGAAGCTCTTCAATCGCCTGATGTAGAGCATCGGCCTCTGAGGCATGAGTGAGATCAGAAACCTGCATCTGTAACTCCAAGTCTGCCACTTCCTGCTTGAGCAGGGCAGTCTCCTTACGGAGCTCATAAATCTGTGTTTGTAGGTCAGGTGGCTGCATAAACATATTGTTAGACATAACAGTGATTCGGGGAGTAAGAGGTGTAGGAGTGTACTCAGCGGCGGGAGGCGATTTCGGCTCTTCGACAGTCTCTCCATAACCCTCTAGAGCATAACTCCAATTTGCAGGATCATGGACACTGGTCATCAGCGGATCTGGTAATGTAAAGTAGTGTATTGCTTCACCGTCGATCAGTAATTTAAACATGTTGGGCTCAAAGGAAGCCCTCCTCATCAGTCCTCTATCAAGACAAAAATCAATATCCAGGGTGGTGTAGCAGCAGAAGGTCCTGAGGTGCAATAACTTGCGAGACAAACCCAATGCAGTAGCTATCTGTGTAACAATCCCACCGACATGGATGATGCCTACTGATGATCTGGCAACACTAGCAAGGCCCTTCAGTAGAAAGTTGCCACAAAAAACAGGGCGAGACTGAGTCGCACAAAACAGTAGGAAAATCTCCTCTTCACTTAGCAGTGTCTCTGTATCTGGAAAACCTAGGAAAGAATGTGCTAGAATCATCTGGAAGTACCTCAATGCAGGGTTGTGGATTACCTGAGAAAACTGGGTAGAAGGATCTTGGCTCCCTCCGCCTGATATTTTAGTCCAAAACTTTTCCACTTCTCTGCTCATAAAATACCCCATCGGAGTCTCTGGAATAGCATCAGGAGTAGTCTGGAAACCTAGTAAGTCACCAAACTCTTTGTGAGAGAATGAGTAGTCAATCCCGAACAACCTGAAAACAGCGAGTCCATCGGGTCCAGCCCAAGGGTCATGATGAAATGAGCTGAGGAACTCAAGAGTCAAGTTCCTATAAGTGTTGTTCCTGTAGTCAAACTGGTCCCACTGGAGTTGATGGCATAAAAATCTGACGCTTGGCTCTATCCCCAAGGCATCCATGCAGTCATGGTCAGGGTACCTAGTAGGAGCCATAGGGCGTCTCATGTGAACATAGTAACGCTCTCTCTGTGCATCATCTCTAAAGGCCACGTGCATGTCATCAGGGTTCTGCATTCTGTACAAGGTTAGCAAACAAGTCCTGAAAGCACATAAGACATTCAATCGTTAGTCCTGACATAATAATAATAATAAACAAATTAAAATAAAGTAAAAATAAATAAAAAGTACAAAAATAAGAAAACCATGGGTTGCCTCCCATGCAGCGCTTGTTTAACGTCATTAGCTCGACGACCGATATTTAAACATCATTGGAAGGATACGGTGGATCACTCAGAGTATGGCAGGTGTATGTTGTTGGAATGTCACCTCCTTCGTAGGGCTTCAACCTCTGTCCATTAACGATGAATGGTTTACATGTCTGGTTCTTGATTTCAATAGCACCGGATCTTAGGATCTTAGATACTTCGAAGGGGCCAGTCCATCTCGAACGGAGTTTACCTGGAAATAGTCGTAACCTAGAATCGAACAGGAGAACAGGATCGCCTATTTTGAAGTCTCTTCTTATGATTCTTTTGTCATGCCAAGCTTTTGTTCTTTCTTTGTATATGATGGCATTTTCGTAGGCAGATTGTCTGAGCTCTTCTAATTTGTGGATGTCAAGGATACGTTTCTCACCAGCTGTCAAGTAATCCAGATTCAAAGTTTTGATGGCCCAATAGGCCTTATGCTCCAACTCAAAAGGTAAGTGACATGATTTTCCATAGACCAGTTGATAAGGGGTTGTTCCTATAGGAGTTTTGAAAGCGGTTCTATAGGCCCATAATGCTTCTTGAAGTTTCTGTGACCAATCCTTTCTAGATATAGAGACAGTCTTCTCGAGGATTTGTTTTATCTCCCTATTAGATACTTCCACTTGTCCATTGGTCTGTGGGTGGTATGGTGTTGCTACTCTATGCTTAACTCCATACTTGCTTAAAAGTTTATCAAATATTCTCGATATAAAGTGTGATCCTCCATCACTTATGACTAAACGGGGGGTTCCAAACCTGGGAAATATATAATTCTTGAATAATTTGATGACTACTCTGGTGTCATTTGTGGGTGCGGCGATAGCTTCAATCCATTTAGACACGTAGTCAACAGCTACTAATATGTACTGATTTCCAAAAGATGGTGGGAACGGTCCCATAAAGTCTATACCCCATACGTCGAAGAGTTCTACTTCTTGGATATTTCTTAACGGCATTTCATTACGTCTTGAAATATTTCCTGTGCGTTGGCATCTGTCACACTTGACAATGAAAGCATGGACATCACGCCACATAGTAGGCCAGAATAGGCCAGCTTGAAGAATCTTGGCGTAGGTCTTAGATGTGCTTGCATGTCCACCATAGGGTGCAGAATGACAATGCTCAATTATATTATTTACCTCTTCTTCTGGAACACAACGGCGAAAAATGCCATCTTTACCTCTCTTGAAAAGAAATGGATCGTCCCAATAGAAGTTTCTCACATCACTATAGAACTTCTTCTTCCGGTGGTAGTTTAGATCAGGGGGTATGATGTCAGCGGCTAGGTAATTAACAAAATCTGCATACCAAGGTGCATTACTTATAGCTAAGGATTTATGAAAATGCTCATGAGGGTCTGGGTTATCATCTTCAATGGTTTCTAGTTGGGCTATCAGTCTATCATAGGCAAAATCGTCATTTATGGGTACTGAGTCAGGTTTCAGGTATTCTAGCCTAGATAGGTGATCAGCTACCACATTATCAGTGCCTTTCTTATCACGGATATCCAAATCAAACTCTTGCAGTAATAGAATCCATCGAAGTAACCTAGGCTTGGCATCCTTTTTGCTTAGTAAGTAACGAATGGCAGCATGGTCGGTATAAACTATAATCTTGGCTCCTACTAGATAAGATCTAAATTTGTCTATTGCAAAAACTACAGCTAGGAGCTCTTTTTCGGTTGTTGCGTAGTTGAGCTGTGCAGCGTCTAGGGTTCTACTGGCATAATAAATCACATGTAACTTTTTGTCTTTTCTCTGACCTAGAACGGCTCCAACAGCATAATCACTGGCGTCACACATTATCTCAAACGGTTCTGACCAATCAGGGGGTTTCATTATAGGTGCTGAAATCAGAGCTTGCTTCAGAAGATTAAATGCTTCAGTACATTTTTCATCGAAGATAAATTCAGCATCTTTCATTAAAAGACCAGTTAAGGGCTTTGTTATTTTGGAGAAATCCTTGATAAAACGTCGGTAAAATCCGGCATGTCCAAGAAAACTTCTTATCTCCCTGATAGTCTTCGGCGGTTTTAGATTCTCTATGACTTCTATTTTTGCTTTATCTACCTCTATACCTTTTTCGGAAACTATATGTCCTAAAACAATCCCTTCGGTGACCATGAAATGACATTTTTCCCAATTTAGCACAAGGTTTACCTCCACACATCTCTCCAGGATTTTCTCAAGGTTGACAAGACAATTTTTGAAATCTGACCCACAAACTGAGAAATCGTCCATAAATACTTCCATAATTCCATCTAAATAATCAGCAAAGATAGACATCATGCAGCGTTGGAAAGTTGCAGGAGCATTACAAAGTCCAAAAGGCATTCTTCTATAGGCAAAAGTTCCAACTGGGCATGTAAAGGTAGTTTTTTCTTGATCTTCGGGATGAATAGGTATTTGGAAGAATCCCGAATATCCATCTAAATAACAAAAGTAAGAGTGTCTGGCTAGGCGCTCCAACATTTGGTCTATGAATGGTAATGGGAAATGGTCCTTCCTAGTTGCTTTATTTAATTTTCTATAATCTATGCACATACGCCAACCTCCATCGGTTCTTTTTGCTACAGGTTCGCCCTTCTCGTTTTGCACGACTGTGATGCCTCCCTTTTTAGGTACTACATGCACAGGACTCACCCATTTACTGTCCGAGATCTGATATATTATACCTGCCTCTAGTAACTTAAGAACTTCAGTCTTAACTACAGTACTCATTATAGGATTTATTCTACGTTGGTGTTCTCTGGAAGGTTTTGAATCTTCTTCAAGCAAAATCCGATGCATGCATACGGATGGGCTTATTCCTTTTAGATCAGAGATCTTATATCCTAAGGCTGAGGGGTACCTACGTAAAACTTCTAATAATTGATCGGTTTCTTCTTGGTTTAAGGTAGCACTGACTATAACTGGACGGTTCATATCTTCATCGAGAAATTCATATCTCAGGTTTTTAGGCAGTTCCTTAAGTTTTACGGTCGGTTTCATAGGGCAAGGCATAAGATTTGGGGTAAGAGATAAACATTCGTGAAGGTTATCATCAATGTAAGGAGTTTTATAATTGTCATCTTCCAAAATAAGGGTTGACGGCAATTTTATAGATTCAGTTTCTTCTTCTTGTTCTAATTCCCTAATGCATTCTTCGATGATATCTAAGGCATAACAAGCATCTCCTATCACAGGTGCCATAAGAAATTTTGACAATATAAATTCTATCTTCTGGCCACCTACCTCAAAAGTTAGTTTTCCCTTTTTAACATCTATTACGGCTCCAGCAGTCGATAAGAACGGTCTACCTAGGAGGATTGGTATGTCGTCATCTTCTTTAATGTCCATGACAACAAAATCAGTAGGTATAAACAGCTGACCTATCCTAACAGGGACGTCTTCAAGTATGCCTATAGGGTATTTAACGGATCTATCGGCTAATTGAAGTGACATCTTAGTAGGTTGTAATTCTCCTAAGTTTAATCTCTCACAAACTGCTAAAGGCATTAAGCTCACACTAGCTCCTAAGTCTAGAAAAGCTTTTTCGATGACATGATTCCCCAAAATACAAGGAATGGAAAAATTTCCGGGATCTTTATCTTTCTTTGCTAACCTATTTTCGGAAATAGAATTACATTCCAAGGGTTTCGGATCTTCAAGTCTACGTTTATTTGTAAGTATGTCTTTGAGAAACTTAGCGTAAGAAGGTATTTGGGTGATGGCTTCTGTAAAGGGGATTTCTACGTGAAGTTTTTCTATAACCTTAACGAATTTTTGATATTGATTATCGATTTGGGTTTTATTTAATCTTTGAGGGTAAGGTATTGGTGGTTTATATGGCGGTGGTGGTACATAGGTTTTATTTTTAGGTTCTTCTCCTTTTTCTTGACTTTCCGGGGTTTCAGGCTTCTCTGGTTCCTTTTCCTCATTCCTCTCAGAAGTTTCGGGCTCACTTAATCTAGGGTTTAAAGGTTCCTTATAAGCGGTTCCACTTCGTAGAGTAATGGCATTTGCTTGCCCTTTCGGGTTTTGTTGAGGTTGTCCAGGGAACTGTCCTCCAGGTGTAGTCTGTGGGGCTTGGTTTAACGCTACCTGAGAGATCTGGGTTTCAAGCATCTTATTATGAGTAATGATTTGATCAACCTTGGTTCCTAACTTGGTAATCAGTTCGTTAACATGGACGTTATGGTTCATGAACTCTTTGTTTTGTTGTTTTTGAGCAACGATAAAATCTTTTACAACTTCCTCAAAGCTCGGACTAGGTGGTACAGGTTGCATAGGTTGATTTGTTCTAGGGGCTTGGTAACCTTGTTGTCTCGGAGGTGCGGTATTTTGGATAGGGTTATTATTTTTGTAGGAGAAGTTTGGGTGATTCCTCCATCCAGGGTTATATGTGTTTGAAAATGGGTTCCCTTGGGTATAGTTCACTTGCTCAGTGTTGGTCTCATTTAACAGATTGCATTCGGCGGATTGGTGTCCTTGCGTTCCACATATCTCATAATTCGGCGAAACTGCGGCTACAGTATTCGGAGTTGTACACATATGTTCGACTCTAAGGGCCAACGCGTCCATTTTAGCCTGCATCATGTCTATAGAGCTTAGCTCATGTATTCCTCCTTGGGCTTCCTTCTTTTCCACTGTCGCTCGTTCTACTCCCCATGATTGATGGTTTTGGGCCATATCCTCGATAAGGGCACTAGCTTCAGGGTAAGGTTTGTTCATCAGTGCGCCACCAGCGGCATCGTCGATGGTCATTTTAGTGTTATAATGAAGTCCATTATAGAAGGTTTGGATGATTAGCCAATTTTCTAAGCCATGGTGTGGGCATGCTCTTAATAGTTCTTTATATCTCTCCCAGGCTTCGAACAACGACTCTCCTTGGTGTTGGGTAAATCTAGTTATTTGGTTTCGAAGAAGAGCAGTCTTACTTGGGGGAAAATATCTAGCAAGGAAAACTTTTCTAAGGTCATCCCAAGTTGTTATTGAATTGGGTGGAAGGGAATCTAACCATGATAGAGCTTTATCTCTGAGGGAAAAGGGAAATAATCTTAAGCGTATTGCCTCAGGAGAAGCTCCATTGGTTTTAAAGGTGTCTGCTAACTGAAGAAAGTTTTTTAAATGTTGGTTTGGGTTATCAGTAGAGAGACCTGCAAATTGTCTCTGTTGCACTAATTGCAGCAGGGATGGTTTAAGTTCAAAATTATTGGCTGGGATAGCGGGGTTTACTATACTGGAACTAGGTTCCTCGTTTGATGGTTGGGCGAAGTCCTTAAGAGGTCTTCGGTTTTGATCTTCGGCCATAGCTCTCCTATTCCTATGGAAAAACAAACGTGCGCGAGCGCAACGTTCAGGTTCAGCTAGAGGGTCTACTAAACTTCCGGCACTGCGAGTCTTTCGCATTGACCGGTGGGTAACAACCTTAGTCTAAACGGTATAACTACAAGGTAATGAAATTTGACGATATTGGTCCCCGGCAACGGCGCCAAAAACTTGATGCGTGTTTTTCGCAAGTGTACGAATCACGTCAAAGTAATATAAAAGATTATCGAATCCACAGAGACCAAGTGTCAATCTATCGTACCTGTTGTTATGGTGCTTATCTAAGGCAACTATTTTTAAGGGTTTTAATAAGGGTGCAATGGTAAATAAAATTATAATTTTAAATAATAGATAAAGGACAGGCTCGAATGTAATTCACGTAATCAATGATAATCCAGTACTTGTTAGTGGAACTACTTATGGGCAATGTTTTCATCTTTGAAAAGAACTAATTTAACAGGAACTGTCGCTTTCGCGTATTCAGAACCGAGTTGTACTCTCTAATCAACCCCTCCTATTGTCACGGATAAAAAGGTGCGTACTGCGTTAGAGTAGTAAACCTATTTTAAAGAAATATAGTATCTTAACTAAGTTGAAAAGTACTTTAACCTGAATTTCTTAGCAAAAAGAGGTTCTCACGAACCAGACTCCAATCTTCTTTAACGCGTTCAAAATTCGTTTTAAAATCTCCTTTCTTTTTAATCTAAAAACTCCTAATAAACTAGACAAAGCGCTTTTGGCTGTTTTTGAAATAGTTAAAAACAATTACTTGAATTGAAAGATAAAATAGCCCTTAGGTGTTTCCACGAACAATTATACTGATTACTGGTTTAATTACGATCCTTACATTCTAACCTTTATGGAATTAGTTAGACATGATAAAGTAAAGATTCTTTTTATAATTTTTCATAAAAGTAATTTAAAGCGAGTGCGGGAAATAAACAAAGTAAATGTGCGAGTGCGGGAAATAAACAAAGTAAATGTGCGAGTGCGGGAAATAAACAAAGTAAATGTGCGAGTGCGGGAAATAAACAAAGTAAATGTGCGAGTGCGGGAAATAAATAAAAGTAAAGTACGAACTTGAATTAAAATGGCGGCAGGATTAACTTCCTCCAGAGTGCTCCAAAACTCGAACCACAGACAGATTACAGACTCGATCACTCGATTGCAGAGGCACCCCGATGTGGAATGGCAACTGCTTTATAACTGATATATGCCTAGAGAATTCTAATTCTGGATGAAGAAAAACGAAAATCTAAGGTCCTATTTATATGAAAAACTGAAAGCATGAAATGACCGGGACGCCCCTCCACTAAAAAGTGGAGGTTACTGATTTTGGCCTTGTGGCGCCCGCCACAGGCCTATGGCGCCCGCCACAGGCCTATGGCGCCCGCCATGGTCCCTACAGGGGATGATGGAGTGGGGAACGTGGGTCTTGGAGGTTGAGGAGTGGTCTTGAGACGTGGCCACGTCATGGCTAACCCCATGGCGCCCGCCACGGTGGGTGCCGCAAGTGCAAAACGCTGAATTTCTAGGTTTTCGTCCGTTTTCACTCCTTTTTCGCTCCTTTTCCTGATTCAAGCTCCGATTATTATAAAAACCTGAAAACATAAGAAAACAAAGCAATAACAAAGTAAAACAACAATAAAAGCTAAGAATGCATGCGAAATCGGAGTCAGAAATACGGTGAATTTTAGTGTGATCAGCAACTCAACTGGTCAAGAATCGTGTTTTAGTTTATGGGTGCTTTGAGGCTTGTTTGATGGTTTCTTTGTGTTCTATAGATGATTTTGAGATGAATGGTGAAATTTTTTTGGAGTTTGAGTGGCTGAGTAGTGAGTTTCGAAAGTTTTTGCAAGAGGGGTGATTTTTGTGTATGCTGAGTTCTTGGAGCTCTTAGCTTGTGTATGTTATGAAAATGAATCCTTGAAGCATGCTTGTAAAGTCCTGATAGGCCAGAGAGTGGGTGGTGGCTGCAGCTGATTGGTATGGGCTTCTTGCAAAAAAGTCAACAAAGTTTGTCCTTGAGGTATGGGCTGGTTCAGAGGTGGTACAAGGGCATGTCTGGTTCATCAAGGATCAAGGAGGTCCATGGAATGCATTTTGTGGCAATTCAGCAAGTTTGTGAGAAGTTATGTGCCCTTTTGCAAATTTCATGAGGTTTGGCCCTTTTGAGATTTCTTCATGGGCAAGGCATGAAAACTTGAGATTCTTGGGCCAATTCTGACTTTTAGGCAATGCATTATGTTGGTATGATACATAGAAGTGTGTTTGAAGTCACAAAATAGCCTGGCAAGTGGTTTTGCAAAAAATCTTCTTTGGTGTATTCTTGAAAATTATAGGATTTTTGCCAACTTTGAAAGGCCATAACTTGAGTTCCATAATGAATTATAACTTGTTCTTGTACTTTTTGAAAAGGGAATGATCCAATCTACAACTTTCATGACCAACAGTTTTTCATTTGAAGCATTTTTGGTTGAGAAAGAGGAGGTTTAAAAACTTTCCCAAAATGGAAAGTTTACATTACAAGTCATTTCCATATTTGGCAACTTTTGGTTTAGCTCACTTTTATTCAATTTTGTGAACTTCCAAGCACTTCAATGATCAAATAAAGATCATATAACTTCAATTTGAAGAAAAATCCACTTTGGTTCCCATGATGGGGGCCTCAGATGCCCTGATTTTGCTCTAACTTGCTCAAGAAGTTACCCAGTGAAAAAATGACTTCCACAATGAATTTCTTCATAAAACTTGGTACACATGATCCTTATAACATATTGAGACCATTAGAAACAAGAATGACAAAAAAAATTGGAGTTATGGCCTCTGAAACCAAAACCCTAATTTTAGGTCATCTGTGCAGTGAAACCCTAGCTCAGCTTCCATGCTTTCCAAGTTCTTGTGATTTCTTGACTTCCTTGATCTTTGAGGGATATAAAATGATGATAGAACACACATGGAACCTCTTGGAATGATTGATGGCCTTTAGAGTGGCTCAGATGGATCCTTGGATTGCTCAGATCACAAACCCTAGATGCATATGAACTTGGACTAATGCAGTGAAACATAAATGCAATATGAGATGGTATGTTTAAACTAATGCAAATATGGAAGATCACAAGCCATGGTGTGAACTTAGTGAGGGAAAATTTGGGGTGTTTACAACTGCCCCTATTCAAACATGAGTTAGCTGTGCAGGATGTAAGCGCCTAACTTATCAGACAAACAAGATAACTTGTGGTTGAATACCAAAGAAAATCCGAAATTTGCACTCACTGGGGAGAAGAAGAAAAGGGATATAAATTGCAAAAGAAAGTATAGTATGATTATCAAATGAAGGCGATGGAGGACGATCATCGAGCAGAGGACGACTGCTAGGGATAAAACAATGACGGGGACGGCCGACAAGCTGGGGAAATAAAGAGATCATGATGGGGACGGCCATCAAGTAAATAAACAAGATTTTCTGGGGATTAAAGATAAAGGCAATGATGGGGACGACCATCAGGTTCATAAAGTAAAGCAAACAACGATGGGGACGACCATCGGGCTAAACTGATGAAGGACGATCATCAGGAAAAGGAAAATGGACCACGACCGGGACGACCATTGGGTTAAAGAATAAATGAAATAAATAATGAGGGACAGTCATCAAAGGTGAAGGACGATCACCTAGTAGGGGACGACTTCTCTTTATCACGACATAGGACGAATGTCGGATAGAAATAGTCGACGATGGGGACGACCATCGGATTTGCAAAGTAAAGGTAAACAAATGATGGGGACGGCCATCAATTCAAAGAATAAATGAAATAATGATGAGGGACGGTCATCAAAGGTGAAGGACGATCACCTAGCAGGGGACGACTGCTCTTTATCACGACATAGGACGAATGCTGGATAGAAAAAGTCGACGATGGGGACGACCATCGGATAAGCATGATGAAGGACGATCATCAAGAGGTGAAGGACGATCACCTAGCAGGGTACGGCTGCTCTCGGGGTTTATCATGACATAGGACGAATGTCAGATAAAGATCAACGATGGGGATGGCCATCAGATAAAATGATGAAGGACGATCATCAAAAAGGTGAAGGACGATCACCTAGCAGGGGACGACTGCTACAATATCACGACATAGGACGAATGTCAGATAAAAAAGGGTTCCAATAATGGAGACTCCGCTGGGGAAAAGGATGAGGGACGATCATCCAAAGGTGAAGGACGATCGCCTGGCAGGGTACGGCTGCCGAAAGTATCATGACATAGGACGAATGTCAGATAGAAAAGGTTATTGGGGAATGGTAAACACAGACGAGTGCTTACGCTTAAGAAATAAAAGGTATAAGTGTTTGATGCTGTGTATAGATTAAAGATGCGGACGAGCATCCTTAAGACCGTGATATGGACGAGTATCTGTAGAAACAAATGCTGACGCATGTTCAGAGATGATGATACGGACGAGTACCAACTGGTTAACAAAGAACACGGACGAGTGTCGAATTTGTGGGGAAGGAGTGTATATACAAGATACGGACGAGTATTTGTATAAGTAAAAACAAGTATTGTGAAGTATGAGCAAGACACAGACGAGTGTTCAACTTGCTGGGGAGAGGTGACACGGACGAGTGTCAAAAGAGAAAGTGTATAAGTTATGAACTTATAAGTGTAAAAAGGTATTCTGGAAACCTGTGGGGATAGGATGACACAAACGGGTGTCAACAAGAGTGTATTATAACAAGTGTTCGGTTTGCAACAAGTGTTTAGGCAACCATGCTGGGGAAATGGTGACACGGATGGGTGTCAAATGAGTATATAGGTATCTGTTTGTGGTTTATATCTGCAGGGGAATGATATGACACAGACGGGTGTCTAAAAAGTGTATATGAACATGTATTTGTTGGAGAGTGCAAAAGGGGGCGCTTTGGCTTTTCGTTGGGAGATTGAGATGTATTTTGTATATATTGCTGATGAGGTACTGTTGGTATTTACAAGTTACTGGTTTGAACCTGACTTGTGATCATGCAAATGTTTGATTTTTGCCGTAATGCTCCGTATTAGACAGAATGTTACGCTTTGTGGGGGAAAATGATGCGAATTCTATGATTATGCAAAAGAGACCGATCCGGGATTCGGATCCTGTTGTGACAAAGATCTCTGGCTGATCTGCTTGAAAGGAGAATATCCCAGCTGGGGATGAGATCTTTGGTAGATCTGATAAGATATATGGTTCTGCTTGGGGGAAGAGATCACTGATAGATCTATCCAACAAGGAGATATCCCAGCTGGGGATGAGGAAGCTTTCGTCACTTTGTTGTGTGAGAGTTTCAAACATTGCTCTTCTGGGAGAGGCTGGAACTCTATGGGGAGATAGCTCTTTTATGTTTGAGAGCCCTGGCACTCTGAGGGGAGGAAAGATCACTGAACGATCTTCCTAGAAGTTTCTGTGGGGATCCCGGCTGGGAATGAGGATGCTTTGATACCTCTGTTGGGGAAAGAAAAGATCACTGAACGACCTTCCTAGAGGACTCTTGTGGGGATCCTGGCTAGGGATGAGGAGGCTTTGGCAACTCCGCTAGGAATTGTATTCCAGATACTGCTTGGAGGAGGTGTGTTGGGGAAGTGATGCTTGGCATGCCCCATGTTACGTATTTGAATACCTACAATCATGTCAAGTCAAAGAAACGCACAAGTATCCCGAGGTATCCCTTACCGGATTCCGTCATAGGAGTTAGATATTCCTGAGAGTAAATATCTTTCCTGCAAGCATTTTATCAAGGATGGCTCATTTGTTTTATGCAAATACTATATCATGGATATTGGACATTTTGCAAACGAAACAAAAATGTACAAGACGAAGTGTGACTGAAAATCTGATTTTATTAATCTGGATGCCCTGAATTGGCAAATACAGTCAAAGAAACAAATCCCCTGGAATGAGGAGATTGTTACAAATTGAAAAAGTAAAAGTGCTGGCAATGTTGACGATGCTCCGGTGAGCTTCCTTTGCTATGACCCGTATGACCTTGACGTTCTTCTTATCTTGCTTTCTGAAGAAGGTTGATTCTGACTGATGCTTTATCCTTTCGAAGCTTGCCATGTTGTAAGTGATACAGACGAATTCAGAATGCAGTTGTTCACTTATTCCTTGATTTTGCGTGGATCGCCCTTTCGGGTTTTCAATCCACCGGGATACCCTTTTTTGCCTGAGCTGTCCAATGTGGCTTTTCAACTCAGCGGGTGTACATTTTTTCAATTTTCCCTTTATTTTTGCCCGAGTCTTTTATTCTGTTTTTGACTCGCCGGGATGCCCTATTTTTGCCTTGACTTACATTCTGTTTTTATGTCCAGCGGGTCATTTATGCGATGTATTTTTTAACTGCATCTGAATTCACAGGGGATAAGAAATCTTCACCATCCATAGTAGTGAGCATCAGTGCTCCACCAGAGAAAACCTTCTTTACTATGAATGGACCATCGTAATTCGGAGTCCACTTGCCCATGTGGTCTGTATGAGGATGAAGGAGTCTTTTCAGCACAAGATCTCCTACTTGGTATTCCCGAAGCCTGACTTTCTGATCGAAGGCTTTCTTCATTCTCTTCTGGTATAACTGCCCATGACAGATTGCAGCTAATCTCTTTTCTTCGATCAGATTCAATTGATTGTACCGAGATCGGACCCATTCTGCTTCATTCAACTTTACATCCATCAGTACCCGTAAGGAGGGTAGCTCAACTTCAACAGGTAGGACTGCCTCCATACCAAACACAAGTTGATACGGTGTTGCCCCAGTATACGTTCTGATTAAGGTACGATACCCATGCAAGGCAAATGGTAACATTCCATGCCAGTCTTTGTAAGTAACCACCATCTTCTGCACTATCTTCTTAATGTTCTTATTAGCTGCCTCGACAGCGCCATTCATCTTTGGCCTGTAAGGAGAAGAGTTGTGGTGTTGGATTTTAAAGTCCCGACACAGTTCTGCCATCATCTTGTTGTTCAAATTGGAACCATTGTCAGTAATGATCCGCTCGGGCACTCCATATCGACATATGATGTCTCTTTTCAGGAATCTGGCTACCACTTGTCTGGTGATGTTTGCATATGAAGCTGCTTCAACCCATTTGGTGAAGTAATCAATGGCTACCAGGATGAATTTGTGGCCATTTGAAGCAGTCGGTTCAATCTTCCCAATCATATCAATGCCCCACATGGCAAAGGGCCAAGGTGAAGACATCACGTTCAAAGGATTTGGAGGCACATGCACTTTGTCTGCATAAATCTGTCATTTATGACACTTTCTGGCATAGGCACAACAGTCTGCATCCATTGTGATCCAGTAGTAGCCTGATCTTAACAATTTCTTAGCCATTGCATTTCCTCCAGCATGGGTATCGAAAGATCCTTCATGCACCTCGTGCATCAGCAAGTCTGCTTCTTTCTTATCAACACATCTGAGTAGAACCATATCAAAGTTTCGCTTGTACAAGGAACCATCAGCATTAAGGAAGAAACTACCAGCCAGCCTTCTTAATGTCTTCTTATCATTGGATGATGCCCCAGGTAGGTATGTTTGATTCTCCAAGAACCATTTGATGTCATGGAACCAAGGCTTGTCATCTTTAGCAATGTCCACGGAGAATACGTATGCCGGTCGGTCAAGTCTGGATACTGAAATCCGAGGCACAAAATTGGCAGTTTGAACCTTGATCATGGAGGAAATGGTAGCTAAAGTATCTGCGAACTGATTTTCGTCTCGACGGATGTACTCAAGTTTGACTGTTGTGAAGAAAGTCAACAATCTCCTCGTATAGTCACGTTATGGAATCAGATGCTCCTGGTGAGTGTACCATTTGTCGTTGGTCTGATTGATTACCAAAGCCGAATCTCCGAATACAGTTAAAGTTTTGATCCTGAGGTCAATGGCTTCCTCAAGACCCATGATACAGGCTTCGTATTCAGCTTCGTTGTTAGTGCATGCAAAGGTGAGTTTTGCCGAGAATGGCATGTGAACTCTTTTAGGTGTAATTATCACTGCACTAACTCCAAGACCATTCATATTAACAACCCCATCAAACATCATTATCCACTCTTCTTCTGGGTCAGGCCCTTCAGTGTGAACAGGCTCTTCGTGATCTTTTGCTTTTAGGAACATAATGTCTTCATCAGGGAAGTCAAACCTCATTGGCTGGTAATCATCAATGGTTTGCTCAACTAGATAGTTAGATAGTACACTGCCCTTGATGGCCTTTTGAGATGTGTACTGAATGTCATATTCTGTCAGAATCATTTGCCATCTTGCAACCCTTCCGGTAAGTGCTGGCTTCTCAAATATGTACTTGACTGGATCCATCTTTGAGATCAACAAGGTAGTGTGGGTCAGCATATACTGTCTTAGTCGGCGAGCAGCCCACGCTAAAGCACAACAACTTTTCTCGAGCAGTGAATAACGTTGTTCACAATCGGTAAACCTTTTGCTTAGGTAGTAAATTGCATACTCTTTTCGACCAGACTCATCATGCTGGTCCAACACACACCCCATTGATCCTTCTAATACTATCAGGTACATTATTAGAGGTCTTCCTTCCACTGGAGGCATAAGAATTGGAGGTTCTTGTAGGTACTCCTTAATTTTGTCAAAAGCCTTATGACAATCTTCATTCCACCTGACCGTTTGTTCCTTTCTTAATAGTTTGAACAGGGGCTCACAGGTTGCAGTAAGATGAGAGATGAACCTTGATATGTAGTTCAATCTACCCAAGAACCCCCGAACTTCCTTTTCAGTCCTAGGTGCAGGCATTTCCTGAATGGCTTTGACTTTGTCAGGATCAACTTCAATTCCCTTCTCACTTACAATGAATCCCAGCAATTCACCGGAACGTACCCCGAATGTGCATTTGTTGGGGTTTAGCTTCAGCTGATACTTTCTCAGACGCTTGAACAACTTCAACAGATTTACCAGATGATCTTCTTCAGTGAGGGACTTGGCAATCATGTCATCCACGTAGCATTCAATTTCTTTGTGGATCATGTCGTGGAATAAGGTTACCATAGCCCGTTGATAAGTAGCACCGACATTCTTCAGTCCAAAAGGCATTACCTTATAACAGAAAGTTCCCCAAGGTGTGATGAAGGTAGTCTTCTCCATGTCTTCGGGTGACATTCTGATCTGATTATACTCGGAAAATCCATCCATGAAAGAAAACACCGAGAACTGAGTTGTGTTGTCGACCAATACATCAATATTAGGTAATGGGAAATCATCCTTCGGGCTAGCTCTGTTCAGATCCCGGTAATCCACACACATCTGTACTTTGCCATCCTTCTTAGGCACTGGTACAATGTTAGCAACCCACGACGGGTAACTAGTTACAGCAAGGAAACCGACGTCCCACTGTTTTTGTACTTCTTCTTTAATCTTCATGGCCATATCTGGACGAGTACGGCGTAACTTTTGTTTCACTGGAGGACAATCTTCTTTCAAAGGCAGCTTGTGCATAACAATGTCAGTATCCAGACCTGGCATGTTCTGGTAGGACCAAGCGAAGACATCAACGTATTCTCGAAGCATGTCAATGAGTTGTTCCTTTACTGAATCTTGCAGACAGACCCCAATCTTCACTTCTTTCAAGTCTTCTTCGGTACCAAGATTAACTGTTTCAACCTCCTCCTGATGAGGAGTGATCACTTTCACTTCTTGCCTCAACAACCTGGCTAACTCCTTAGGTAACTCATATTCTTCTTCAACCCCTTCATCAACTTAATTAATCGGATTGTCGAAGTCATACAAGGTCATAGCAGTGCCGTTGTCGGTGCAATCTGGAGGATAATCTCTGCAAGGGTTGAGATTGGTTCGTTTTAGTGATCAGTTTTAATCTTGTTTAGAAAAAGTGAAAATGAAGTTATTTATTTTGAAAACATTGCCATTTTATTGTTTTGTACAAAAGTGAAAAATGAAAAGACAGTGAGCGAAAAAGAGACTCGTTTGCAAAAGATGTCCTGATATTCATTGATTAATCATTTGCACAAAATACAAATATGGCCCTATTACAAAATGAGTCCTGACACCTTGGGCAAGATGCAGGACTTGATGCATGCTAAATGACAGGAAATAATAATTACACTGCAAGAGTAACCCTTATAATTTCCTGGGAAGACCAGTTAGAGACTTGGTTCCTCGGGATCCTTGGACGTATCCAGTTCTCCAGGTTGCGGTCGCTTTCCTCCTCGTCTTCCAGACTATTCACAGCATCTGGGGTGAGCATCCCCCCACTGACAAATTTGGGCTCCTTGGCAGCCTCTGATTGATCTTGTCGGATTGGTCTGTAACCCAACTTGGATCTGTCTTCCTTCTTTTCCACTGGCAGCAGCTTGCCCCAGCCTTGAGCAGTACCTTCTTCAACAACCTTTCGGGATTGCTGATAAGAGATGATAGAAGTTCCCATCCTGTCCTCCTGGGATGCAGCCAAAACTCCAGTAGCCTCATTAACATTTAGGGCCTCAAACCCTTAGCTCATTGTCTCATGAATTTCTCCATCCATCTCAATATACTTGTAAGTAGTGAGATGGCTAACAAATATATCTTCTTCACCACAGATTGTGATAACCTGTCCTTCCCATTCGTACTTTAGTTTCTGGTGAAGGGTTGTCGCTCCCGACAAATGAAAATGGATCAGATGAAGGTACAGACGCGAACGGTCGGCGAGAGGGACAATGAGAACACACAGCCGTGAACTCACTGGAGATGAAAAGAGTCGCCAGCTAGGCATTTTTATCCCGGAGGAAAGGTAATGCTGCATAAACCTAGAAAGAGATGGATAAGACGGTTGCGAACCAGAGAGACTGAGAAAGGGGGTTGGTTACAACCTGGGAAGGTATTAGCACCCAGATTGTCCGTCGTACTCGACGGGATCCACGCTTAAAAGATTTGTGTTTTAAAGGGGTAGTGTCAGTGCAATCTGTGTGTAAAATAGCTGGAAAAGAATGTACAGGTGTCAGTGTAAGAGAGGTGAAGTGAAATATGAAAGTGTCAGTGCAGGAAAGAGTGTGCTCATGATCATGAGGCTAAGAGAATAAAGCTGAAAGAGGGGGGAATATACAAAGACTTTTGTTCGATAACTGTTAAGTTATGCCTACGTATCCTCTCGTGCAATGAGGAAGTCAGAACACCGTAGTTCGACCCAAAAAGACTGAAAGGTGAATTTACTTGTGAACTGCTTACTAGTCTATGCTCAAGTGTATGACCTGTCTGGCACAGATGCAAACTGTCTTGCATTAGACGGGAGAAGCAAGTTCTCGCTTGTGAGTGAAGATGATGAGAAAAGAATCCCAAAGGAGACGATTATTGTTTGTTTTTGAGTTTTCAGTCTTTTATTGCTTTTGAAAGTTTGTCATAAGTTAATGAGCTTAAGCCTAAACCAATGGATTTAGTAAACTCATCACATCTTCCCTCTGATTAGGGGTAATGAGATTACCTTAAGTGTGAAGTCAGCTTCTCACACTTAATCACCTTTGGTGTAGGATTAAGATCCTTAACCTACTTGTGATTATTTAGATGTTTTTGGTGTTTTTGTTTAGTGTCAAGTAATGAGGTTAAGCCATAATCAAAGATTAAACAGACTCATTACACCATCCTAATAGAAGGATAATAGATGAGAGTGTTTAAGTTGAGGAAAGCTCCTCAACTTAATCCATGATTAGGGATTAAACTCATGACAAAACAAGCCTTTGATTAAGTGGATTTTATTTAATGATATGATGATGAAGTGAATTTTATGGTTTGTAAGACAACTTGAGGGGGACTTGTCCATTAACACTAGGGTTAGTCCTTCTTAACCAGTTAAGGAAGAATTAGAACCCTAATGCAAGGCCCAAGTTACAAGTGTGATGTCTTGATACTTATTAAGTGAATTGATTAAAGGACTTAAACACATTAAGGGTTTAACACTTAGGATTAAATTTATACACTCCATCCTAAGAGAAGGATGCAGGCATAAGCTTAATCACAAAGCCTTAAAGCCTTTAGGGTTTAGTCCCTGATTATGGGATGAGAGGAGAAGACTCAAAAGAGACACAAAGGTAAAACTAAGAAGGGGGGACTAATCAAAACCCTAATCATTGTCATGCTTGGTTGTTCCTAAGGTTTGTGAGGTTTCCAAGAACAATCTTCAAAGGCCACCAGGAAGCAGATGAACAGGATCAAGAGAAGCAAAGTGACTTGCTTCATTCAAGAAGTCAAGTCACTTGAAGAAAGAGAGTGGGAGAAACAAGAATGAGCAAGCTCAATCTCAAACACATATAGAAATGCAGTAATGGATGCAAGAGAGATGAAAAGAAAAGTTATGAGAAGTGAAGGCAAATTCACTTCTCAAGTTTACTTACCACCTGAAATGTTAGAAAGAAATGCAAGGCCATGCAAAATGGGATGAAATGGTATGAAGAAAAACAAAACCAGAAGCATGTTGGTGATGATAATGATGCTATGAGGTGCTGCAAACATGAGGCAAGGCATGGAGATGTTCATACAAGATCAAGGATGCAAATGATGCAAGTTAAAGAGCATGAACAAGCATGGAAAGTTATGAAGCATACAAGGCAAATGACATAGCAAATATGTGATGCAATGATCAAACATGCTTCCTATGTGTCTTAAGATGTCAAATGAATCACAAGAATGCTTGAAATGCTAAGACAAGTCATGTTGTGCAAGAGAATGCAAGAGGGATGCAAATGAAGGCCCAAATTAGGGTTTATGAATCAAACAACAAACAAAAACCCAAAACAGAAGCAAACCCTAAGATTAAAAAAATGGAAAATGCCACTCAAAGAAACCCTAACCCTATACTAAACCAAGGTCCAAAGGGGAGGTCTCAACTCTCAACCAATCTCAAGATATGAATTTTCTAAGTTATTAGGGTTTTTAGGACTCTTAAACAAAAGAAATACCAAACAAATTGAAAATGAGGGAACAAATCATGGTCATTTAATCCTAGAAACTACATGCTAAGCACAAAACAATGCAAGAAGAACCAATGTCCAACTCCTCTTAGATAGGCAGAAATGAATTTTTGAACTTATGATCAAAATAATGCACCAAAAATGATTTAATTCAATGGAAAATTCTCAAAATGCATCAAGATCCAAAAAGAAATTTGGTTTGAAGGTTGGACAATGTTTCTAAATGTCTTAGAACATTTCATGAATTTTTTGGTGATTTTTAAATACCTAAAAGTATTTTTAATCAATTAATTTCCATTAATCAATTAAAAATAATCTTTTAAATATTTAAAAATACTTTTTTAATGATAAAAAATAAAATAAAAATATTTTTGTGTCTTAAAAATTAATAAAAATTTTAAGAAAAAGTTTCATAATTTTTAAGACATTTTTGCTATTTTTAATAAATTATGCAAATAAAATGAAAAGAAAATAAAATAAAAATACAAAGTATGCAGTGTGGGTGGCTGTGATTGAAAGTTGAAAGATCCAAAGGCCCTGCGTGCAAGTCAACAAGACTGGGGGTATGCACAATCCAAGGTCCAGATTCAAAGTTTTAAAACGCGCGTGATCTAATGGCTGTGGTTCAAAGCTGATTTAATTAATTATGATTAATTTAATTAAGAAAGATTAGGGTTTAATGACCCATCCAGGCCGTCCAAACACGCGCGGGAGAAGCAAATCAATGGCCAGAATTCAAAGTTCGTTAATTAATGAGGTTTAGCCCTAATCACATTCAGGCTGCCGGAGAAGACTTCCGGTCGTCTTCTCCGGCGAGCCAAAACCCTAGGTTCCTCTACAAGTCACCAAACAACAAATCTCTTCCACCAAAATGACTCTCTCATCCATCTAAACCATAACCCTCACCCTAATTCCATTTATTTTCTCTCATGAGCCTGAATCGAAACAAAAAGTAAAACACGGGCAAATGTTCAAAAGCTTCATACATGCTGGTTTCTACACTATTTCCAAAAGCAAGCATACATTCATGATCAGGGGAACATAGGGCATCATAAAAGAACTAAAAAACTAGTTTCTGGGAAAAATGTTCATGAAGCTCACCTGAGATGAAGCTCCTCTGTTTATGAGCTCTCTGGACTTTTCTTTTGCACAGGCTTGCTTCCTTGAACCTCCTGAGGACAAAATGAGGCTCAAAATGCTTGGAGAGTGGCTGGCTTGAAAGATCCAACTCTGGTGTAGCAGAAATGGGGATCTGTGTACAGGCAGCTTCAGATCAAAGTGAAGGGTGGTTTTGACTCCTTGTGGTATGCTTGACTTGTTGGTGAAGAAAAATGAAGTGTTTGATGGCTGGATGAAGGGATTCGAAGAGTTCTGGTTTGGAAGGGGAGGAATGGTGAAGCTCAGGTCAGGCTGGTTTCAGGCTTGAACTTTGGTGGTTTCTACTTAATGAAGCATGGCAAGATGATTGGTGAAGATGGTTTTTGTGTTTGTATGCTGTGGAGGCAGATTCGAAGGAATATGCCAAATGAAGTGTTTTTGTGAATGTCTTGTTATGAAATGTTTCAGCCTTGCTTGATGTATGGAATGGCTTGCTCTTTGTCCACATAAACCTCTCTCATTGGTCAGATGATTGGACATGTGCTTTATTGATTGGTAAGTCACCTTTTGCAAAAAGTCAAATTTTGTGTAAGGCAAGTATGGCTTGATCTATAGCTAGTACATGGGCTGGTTCTGGTGCAGCAAGATGATGTGAGAGGGCTAGCTTGGTTCAAGGGCCAATGCTGCAAGTTGGTGAGATGTGATCATGAGTTTTGCAACTTGTGGCTTTTTGAAACTTTGTGAAAAATGCCTTGTTACACAAACCCTAAACATGTAACCTTTGGTCCAATTCTGATTTTTGGGACATATGGAATGTTTGCATACTGGTTTGAAATGAACTAGAAGTTGCAATTGGCTTTGGTCCATGATTTTGCAAAATTTCCATTTGAGGCATGCCTTGAAAATCAATGATTTTGGCCAACTTTGCCACACCATAACTTTTGATCCAAGAAGAGTTTGATCATGTTCTTGTACTTTTTGAAAAGGGAAAGATGAGATCTACAACTTTCATGACCAAAGTTTTTCCATTTGAAGCATTTTTGGATCAAGAATCAAGGCTTAAAAATGACCTAAAATGAAGCATTCTTGAAAAGTCAACTATGCCCAAAAAGTCAACATTTGCAAAAACCCTAAATTCTTGACTTTTATGAACTTCAACCTTCTTCCATGATCAAATAAAGATCATATACACTCAAAATGATGAAGATCACCCATTGGTTGGGTCATTGGGGGCCTCAGATGCCCTGATTTTACACTGACTTGTCTGAAAAGTCAACCCTTGATCAGATGACTTCCCCATGGAATTTCTTCATGAAAATTGATATGCATACTCCCTATACCATATAGAGACCAATGGAAACAAGAATGACCAAAACATTTGGGGTTATGGCCTCTGAAACCAAAACCCTAATTTTAGGTCAACTGTGCAGTCAATCCTGGCTCTGCATCCACTCAAACCCTAGTTCTTGTGATTCTTTTGAATTCTTGGCTTTGTGAGGATGTAATATGATGCTTGAACACATGTAGACCCCTTTGAAGTGATTGATGGCCTTTGGAGTGGCTCAAGATGCCCTGAGATTGCTCAGATCACAAACCCTAGGTGCAGATGACTTTGAATCTATGCAGTGAATCAAAACTGTGATATGAGATGCTATGATTGAGTTTATGCATATGAAATGATCACAAGCCATGGTGTGAATGGGTGAGGGCAAATTTGGGGTGTTTACAGCTGCCCCTATTCAAACATGAGTTAGCTGTGCAGGATGTAAGCAACGGCTTAACAGGCAAACAAGATAACTTGTGGTTGAATACCAAAGACAGTCCAAAATTTGCACTCACGGAATGAAGGAGAAAAGGGATATAGATTGTAAAAGAAAACAAAGTATATTGTAAAGTGTGAGCGACGGAGGACGACCGTCGAGCAGAGGGCGACTGCTGGGTAAAGAGCAATGACGGGGACGGCCGATATGCTGGGAAAAGTATACGAAAATAAAGCGATGACGGGGACGGCCGACATGCTGGGGATAGAAGGTAAAGCTAAGACGGGGACGGCCGACTAGCTGGAAAAATAAGAAATTATGATGGGGACGGCCATCAAGAAAAAGCTGTAAAATTCTATGGGGATCGAATGAAACATGACGGGGACGGCCATCAAGTTCATAAAGTAAAGTAACCAACGATGGGGACGGCCACCGGGCTAAAAAGAAAAGGGACCACGACGGGGACGGCCATCGGGTTAAAGAATAAATGAAATAAACAGATGATGGGGTACGGCCATCAAAGGTGAAGGACGATCACCTAGCAGGGGACGGCTGCTCTGTTGGGTTAAGATGAGGGACGGTCATCTAAGGTGGAGGACGACCACCTGGCAGGGTACGGCTGCCGAAAATATCGCGACACAGGACGACTGCCGGATAAAGGGTCAACGATGGGAACGGCCATCGGATGAGCATGATGGAGGACGACCATCAAGAGGTGGAGGACGACCACCTAGCAGGGGACGGCTGCTCTCGAGGTTGCTCATGACATAGGACGAATGCCAGATAACCAAAAAAATCAACAATGGGGACGGCCATTGGATAAAATGATGAGGGACGATCATCAAGAGGTGGAGGACGACCACCTAGCAGGGGACGGCTACTAAAAATCAACGATGGGGACGGCCATCGGATGAGCATGATGGAGGACGACCATCAAGAGGTGGAGGACGACCACCTAGCAGGGGACGGCTGCTCTCGAGGTTGCTCATGACATAGGACGAATGCCAGATAACCAAAAAAATCAACAATGGGGACGGCCATTGGATAAAATGATGAGGGACGATCATCAAGAGGTGGAGGACGACCACCTAGCAGGGGACGGCTGCTAAAAATCAACGATGGGGACGGCCATCGGATGAGCATGATGGAGGATGACCATCAAGAGGTGGAGGACGACCACCTAGCAGGGTACGGCTGCTCTCAGGGATATCATAACACAGGACGAGTGTTAGATAAAAAAGAAAATTTGCTTTGTGGGCGATCTACTGGGGATATAGTGAACACGGACGAGTGTTCACAACCAAGAAAGGAAAGTATAAGTGTTTGGTATTGTGTATAGATTAAAGATGCGGACGAGCATCCCTAAGACTATGATACGGACGAGTATCGGATAGAAACAAACTGACACGTGTTCAAAGATGATGATACGGACGAGTATCAACGGGTTAACAAAGAACACGGGCGAGTGTCGAATCTGAAGGGACTCTTCTAGGGAATAGTAGACACGGACGAGTATCTATATTCAAGAAGACAAAAGTGTTTGACACGGTGTATGGATTAAAGATGCGGACGAGCATCCTTAGGACTATGATACGGACGAGTATCATGTAGAAACAAACACTTGACGCATATTCTGAGATGATGGTACGGACGAGTACCAACTGGTTAACAAAGAACATGGACCAATGCCGGATCTGTGAGGATAGGAATGGTGTATACAAGATACGGACGAGTATCTGTATAGGTATGAGTTAGTATGAGTATATATAGATGAGTGTTTATCTGCTGGGGAAGGTAACACAGACGAGTGTCAAAAGGAGAAAAGTATAATATCAACAAGTATACGGGTCGTAAAAGTGTAAGCGACTGCGCTGGGGATATGACACGGACGAGTGTCAAGAAAATGTATATATAGGTATATGGGAGTGCAAAGAGGATGTCTTTGGCTTTCTGCTGGTGATGTGACACGGACGGGTGTCATGAAGTATCCGTGATACGGGTGATTTATTTGTAAAGAGTGTTCAGGCGACTTTACTGGGGGGAGTGATGATACGGACGGGTATTAAAAGGGAATATACTGGTGTTTGTGATTTGTGAGGCAACTGCTTTTGCTGGGACTCTGGTGGGGATTTTTGTACAATGATGATGAACGGTTATTATTCACAAGTGTTAATTCAGAACATGGCTCATGATTATGCTATGCGTTTGATTTTTGCCGTAATGCTCCGTATTTAGACGGAATGCTACGCTCTGAGGGGATAATATGATACAAAATGCCATGATTATGCAAAGATATCAAACCGGGATTCGGATCCCGTTGCTGCGAAGATCTCTGGCTGATCTGTTTGAAATGGACCTCCCAGCTGGGGATGAGATCATTGATAGACTTGGAGAGATGCATCCACTTGGGGATACGGGTCACTGATAGACCCATCTTAATAAATGTGAGGCCCAGCTGGGGTTTGCAGAGGCTTTCTTCACTCTGTTGTGATCTTCATGCATTGCTCTTCTGGATAGAGGCTGGAACTTTGTGGGGAGATGGTTCCCTGACTTCTGTATCTTACTGAGGAAGAATGATTGGTACTATGGCTGGGGATGGTTGTTGGTAACTCAGCTGGGGAAGAGCATTTCGGATGCCGAGATCTTTTGTTGATTTGCCAGCTTGCTGGGATGAAGCTTACATGCCCCAAGTTGCGTTCTGGATACCTGCAATCCTGCAAAGATAAGGAAACGCACAAAAGGTCCCGAGGTATCCTTTACCGGATCCCGTTATAGGAGTTACGTATTTTCGAGAGTAAGTATATTCCCGGTAAGCATGTGTTTTATTATTATTATTTTTGGGAGAAAAGCATCTGTACTTATGCAATTGATTTTTTAGAGACACCAGACATCCTTTGCAAATAAAATATACAAAACGAAACATGACTGAAAAATCTGATTTTATTAATTCGAATGCCCTGAATTGGCAAGATACAGTCAAGGAAACAAGTCTCCTGAAATGAGGAGATTGTTACAAATTGAGAAACAAAGTGCTGGCAGTGTTGACGACGCTTTGAGGAGCTTCCTCTGCTGCTATGACCCGTATGACTTTTGACTTTCTTCTCGTCTTGCTTTCTGGAGAAAGTTGATTCTGATTGAAGCTTGATCCTTTGGAGTTTTAACAAAGTTGCTGACAATACAGACGAATTCAGAATGCAGTTGTTCGCTTATTCCCTTATTTTGCATGGACCGCCCTTTCGGGTTTTCAATCCATCGGGATACCCATTTTTGCCTGAGTTGTCCAATGCGGCTTTTCAACTCAGCGGGTGTACATTTTTTCATTTATTTCCCTTATTTTTGCCCGAGTCTTTTATTCTGTTTTTGACTCGCCGGGATGCCCTATTTTTGCCTGGACTTACATTCTGTTTTTATGTCCAGCGGGTCATTTTATGCGAAGTATTTTTTTACTGCATCTGAATTCACAGGGGACGGGAAATCTTCACCATCCATGGTGCTGAGCATCAAGGCTCCACCAGAGAAAACTTTCTTTACCACAAATGGTCCTTCATAATTTGGAGTCCATTTACCCCTGTGGTCTGTATGAGGAGGGAGGATTCTCTTCAGCACAAGATCTCCTACTCGGTACTCTCGGTGCCTGACTTTCTGACGAAGGCTTTCTTCATTCTCTTCTGATATAACTGCCCATGACAGATTGCAGCCAATCTCCTCTCTTCGATCAGACTCAGTTGCTCGTATCGGGCCCTGACCCATTCTGCTTCGTTCAATTTAACATCCATTAGTACCCGCAGAGAGGGTAATTCAACTTCAACTGGTAGGACCGCTTCCATTCCATACACAAGCTGATACGGTGTTGCCCCAGTGGATGTCCTGATTGACGTGCGGTACCCATGCAAGGCAAACGGTAGCATTTCATGCCAGTCTTTGTAGGTGACTACCATCTTCTGCACAATCTTCTTGATATTCTTATTTGCTGCCTCAACAGCGCCATTCATCTTTGGCTTGTAAGGAGAAGAATTGTGGTGTTGGATCTTGAAGTCCCGACACAGTTCCGCCATCATTTTATTGTTTAGATTGGAACCATTATCAGTAATGATTCGCTCAGGAACTCCGTATCGACAGATGATATCTCTTTTCAGAAATCGGGCTACCACTTGCCTTGTGACATTTGCATATGAGGCTGCTTCAACCCATTTGGTGAAATAGTCAATGGCGACCAGGATGAATCTGTGACCATTTGAAGCAGTTGGCTCGATCTTGCCAATCATATCAATGCCCCACATAGCAAAGGGCCAGGGTGAAGACATGATGTTCAAAGGATTGGGAGGCACATGCACTTTGTCTGCATAGATCTGGCACTTGTGGCATTTTCGGGCGTAAGCACAACAGTCTGCATCCATTGTGATCCAATAATAGCCTGATCTTAACAACTTTTTAGCCATGGCATGCCCTCCGGCATGGGTACCAAACGATCCCTCGTGCACTTCATGCATCAATAAATCTGCTTCCGTCTTGTCAACACATCTGAGGAGTACCATATCAAAGTTCCTTTTGTATAAAGATCCATCGGTGTTCAGAAAGAAACTTCCAGCAAGCCTTCTCAAAGTCTTCTTATCATTGGAAGATGCCCCAGGGGGTATGTTTGATCCTCCAAGAAGCACTTAATGTCATGGAACCAAGGCTTATCGTCTTTGACAACATCTGCTGCAAATACATATGCTGGTCTATCAAGTCTCGACACTGAAATCTGAGGTACAAAGTTAGCAGCTTGAACTTTGATCATGGATGAAATGGTAGCGAGAGCATCCGCAAACTGATTCTTGTCCCGTGGGATATACTCAAGCTTGACTGTTGTGAAGAAAGTCAATAACCTTCTTGTATAATCCCTGTAAGGTATCAGATGATCCTGGTGTGTATACCATTTCCCGTTGGTCTGATTAATTACCAAAGCTGAATCTCCGAATACGGTCAATGTCTTGATCCTGAGGTCAATGGCTTCCTCAAGACCCATTATGCAAGCTTCGTATTCAGCTTCGTTGTTAGTGCAGTTGAAAGTGAGTTTTGCCGAGAAAGGCATGTGAACTCCTTTAGGTGTAATGAGTACTGCACCAACACCACGGCCATTCATGTTAACAGCCCCATCAAACATCATAGTCCATTCTTCTTCCGGGTCAGGCCCTTCAGTGTGAATAGGCTCTTCATGATCTTTTGCTTTTATGAACATGATGTCTTCATCAGGGAAGTCAAATCTCATAGGCTGGTAGTCATCAATGGGTTGCTCAGCAAGATATTCAGATAGTACACTGCCCTTGATGGCTTTCTGAGACGTGTACTGGATGTCATACTCTGTGAGAATCATCTGCCATCTTGCAACCCGTCCGGTAAGCGCCGGCTTCTCAAATATGTACTTGACTGGGTCCATTTTTGAGATCAATAGAGTAGTGTGGGTCAACATATACTGCCTTAGTCGGCGAGCAGCCCACGCTAAAGCACAACAAGTTTTCTCGAGCAGTGAATAACGTTGTTCACAGTCGGTAAACTTTTTGCTTAGGTAGTATATTGCATACTCTTTTCGACCAGACTCGTCATGCTGGCCCAACACACACCCCATCGACTCTTCTAATACTGTCAGGTACATTATCAGAGGTCTTCCTTCCACTGGAGGCATAAGGATTGGAGGTTCTTGTAAGTATTCTTTGATCTTGTCAAAAGCCTTCTGGCAATCTTCGTTCCACCTGACCGTTTGTTCCTTTCTTAACAGCTTGAACAAGGGTTCACAGGTTGCTGTAAGGTGAGATATGAACCGTGAAATGTAGTTCAATCGACCTAAAAACCCTCGAACTTCTTTCTCAGTTTTCGGTGCAGGCATCTCTTGAATGGCTTTGACTTTATCGGGGTCCACTTCAATCCCTTTCTCGCTTACAATAAAACCCAGCAGCTTACCAGATCGCACCCCGAATGTGCATTTGTTGGGGTTCAACTTCAGTTGATACTTTCTCAGACGCTTGAACAACTTGAGCAGATTCACCAGATGATCTTCTTCAGTAAGGGACTTGGCAATCATATCATCCACATAACATTCTATTTCTTTGTGGATCATATCGTGGAATAATGTTACCATAGCCCGTTGATACGTTGCACCGGCATTCTTGAGCCCAAATGGCATTACCTTGTAGCAGAACGTGCCCCAGGGTGTGATGAATGTTGTCTTCTCCATGTCTTCAGGTGACATTTTAATCTGGTTGTATCCTGAAAATCCATCCATGAAGGAGAATACCGAGAACTGAGCCGTGTTATCAACCAACACATCAATGTGAGGTAGAGGGAAATCATCTTTCGGGCTGGCTCTGTTCAGATCCCGGTAATCAACACACATTCTTACTTTGCCGTCCTTCTTAGGCACAGGTACTATATTAGCAACCCACGGCGGGTAGCTAGTTACAGCAAGGAACCCGGCGTCCCATTGCTTTTGTACCTCTTCCTTGATTTTCATAGCCATGTCTGGACGAGTACGGCGCAGCTTTTGTTTGACTGGAGGGCATTCTTCTCTCAAAGGCAACTTGTGCACAACAATGTCGGTATCCAACCCTGGCATGTCTTGATACGACCAAGCAAACACATCCACATACTCTTGAAGTAGATCAACCAGTTGCTTCTTCACTGAGTCTTGCAGGCAGGCCCCGATCTTAACCTCTTTCACGTCTTCCTCTGTACCAAGATTAATCACTTCAACCTCCTCCTGGTGAGGGGTAATAACCTTTTCCTCTTGTCTTAACAACCTGGCTAGCTCTTCAGGAAGCTCATATTCTTCTTCAACCCCTTCATCAGCTTGATTGATCGGATTGTCAAAGTCATACGATGTCATAGCCGTGCTGTTGTTGGTGCTGTCAGGAAGGCACTCTCTGCAAGGGTTAAGTTGTTCATTTTAGTGATCTGATTTTAGTCTTATTTAGAAAAGTGAAATGAAATTGTCATTTTGAAAACACTGCCATTTATTTTTTGTACAAAAAAGAAAGAAATGGAAAAACAGTGAGTGAAAAGAAAAAAAGACGTGTTTGCAAAAAGATGTCTGATATTTCATTAATTGATCTTGTTTGCACAAAAAGTACAGATGGCCCGATTACAAAATGAGTCTTGTCATCTTGGGCAACATGCAAGACTTTGATGCATGCTTATAAAAATACAGGAAATAATAATTACTCTGATCGAGTAACTCTTATAATTTCCTGGGAAGACCAGTTCGAAATACTGCTCCCCGGGATCTTTGGACGAATCCAGCTTTCCAGGTTGCGTTCTTCTTCTAGCTCGTCTTCCAGACAGTTGATAGCATCGGGGGTAAGCATCCCCCCACTGACAAAACCAGGCTCTCCAGCAGCCTTTGCTTGATGTTGAGTTGGTTTGTAACCCAACCCAAACTTGTCCTTCTTCTCCTCCACAGCTAAAACCTTGCCCCAGCCTAGGGCAGTTCCTTCCTCAACAACCTTCCGGGCTTGTTGGTATGATGACATGGAGATCCCAGATACAGCAGATGCTTCATTGACATTCAAGGCTTCAAATCCTTGGCTCATTGTTTCATGGATCTCCCCATCCATTTCAATATACTTATAAGTAGCCAGATGGCTAACAAATATATCCTCCTCCCCACAGATTGTAACAACTTGGCCTTCCCACTCATATTTTAACTTTTGGTGAAGGGTAGACGTTATTGCGCCGGCGGCGTGAATCCAGGGTCTACCCAACAAACAACTGTAGGCGGGCTGAATGTCCATCACATAAAAGATAGTTTTAAAGGTCTGTGGGCCAATTGTCACAGGTAGCTCAATCTCTCCCAGAACCGATCTCTTAGAACCATCAAAGGCTCTTACCACCAGGTTGCTGGGTCTCAATGCCAATCCATCATATTCTAACTTCACCAGAGCCTTCTTTGGTAAGACATTGAGGGATGACCCCGTGTCTACCAGCACATGAGAAAGGACTGCTCCTTTGCATTCCATGGTTATGTGCAAGGCTTTGTTGTGGTTGCGGCCATCCGCTGTCAAGTCAGTATTGGTGAACCCTAGCCCATTGCTAGCAGTAACATTTCCAACCACGGTTTCCAACTGGTTGACAGTAATCTCTTCAGGCACGTAAGCTGCGTGCAAGACTTTGAGTAGAGCATTCCGATGGGCTTCGGAGCACATAAGCAGTGAGAGGATAGAGATTTTGGATGGCGTTTGGTGAAGCTGATCCACAATTTTGTAATCACTCTTTTTGATGATTCGCATAAACTCATCAACTTTTTGATCGAATGGTGTCTTCAAGGCTTCTTTAACAGCTTGATCTTCCTGCACAGGGCTCTTTCCTTTTGCCTTGGCAGCAGCTTCTGCTTCGGCAGTAGGTCTTTGCATTGGTGGAGCAAAGAGACGTCCGCTTCGAGTGAAGCCTCCGCCTCCCCCCACATTATCTACTTGTGGTGCAGGTGTTGATGTTTCAAGAGTGATTCTTTTTCCTTCGCAGTACACGTCGGAGCCATAGTGCCAAGGGATGGCCCTATTGCTTTCATATGGTACTGGCCCAGGCACTGTGACAGTGACCGGACTGATTGCTGCTGCTGAAGGGACTGTAATTGTTTGTGGATCATAAAAGATTGTAACTGGTGCTCTGATGGGAGCAACACCTTCTGAATGGTAGGCAGAGTTGTTCTCAGGATCATAAAATATGGTGATAGTAGAGACATCTTCATGATTGATTGCTGGAGCTGTAGGAGACATTGTTGGAAGTACGGATGTTGTTGTTGTAGGAGATTCAAAATGGAGTGAAGCTGAAGTTGTAGCAGGAAAATTTGTTGTAAACTGATCAGTTGAGATGATGGATGAAGTACTTGTTGATGAAACCGAAGAATTGTCAGGAACAATAGTTGCTGCAGTTGTAGGAGGTTCTGAAACCGTTGCTGATGATATT
Organism: Lathyrus aphaca; assembly: GCA_963966055.1. Classification (NCBI taxonomy): domain Eukaryota; kingdom Viridiplantae; phylum Streptophyta; class Magnoliopsida; order Fabales; family Fabaceae; genus Lathyrus; species Lathyrus aphaca. Next base: position 149,986,830 of record OZ014521.1, read on the forward strand.
GCTGGATTTGTTGGAAATGATGTGGTGATCTGAAGTTGGCCACTCTGAATGAGGCCATCTATGCCATTCCTCAAATTATCGCACCCATTTATCGAGATATTGCAGTAAGCACAACCCAATTCACACCCTGGGAACATCTGACATTCCAAGAGCTGAGCCTTGATTTCTACCAATGGTGTCCTGATCTGTCCCACACTGGTTATTAAATAAGACGGTTTGTCTTCTTCAATAGCGTTAATCCGGGGACCACCATGGTTTGGCATCGGGTTCTTATTGACATTGGGTGGTGGTGCGAAATTCAGAGCCTTGGAGTCTACCAGGTCTTGTACCTTCATATGCAGAGCCCTGCATTTTTCTGTGCTGTGGCCAGGTGCGTTTGAATGGAAGGCACACCTAGCATTGGAGTCATAGTTCCTGGGTAGACTGTTGGGATCCGGAGGTGCCAACGTTCTTAGCTCAACCAGGTTGAGTTTCAGAAGTTGTGGCAGCAAGGTAGCATATGGCATTGGGATTGGATCGATCACTCTGTTAGCTTGAGAAGGCCTCTGCTGAAATGGCCTCTGTTGACTGTTGTTGTTGGTGTTGCTGTTGTTGTAATTCCTTGGAGGATACTGATTTTGCTGATGGTACTGAGGTTGCGGCTGATAGTTTTGCTGAGGAGGTTGATAGACTGGCTGAGGATGAGCTGGAGCAGGGATGGTGACTGCTGCTATTGACCTCTGAACATACTGGGGCCTGCCCCTGTTTGAATGGATGGCATTGGTCTCGCCAGTTCTTCTCGGGCCTGCAAAAGGCTTTCTTGTACTACTGGACGAGCTTGCACCGTTGTCTGAGATCTTTCCCATTTTTAACAAGCTTTCAATTCTCTCCCCGGCTATGACAACATCTGCAAAGCTAGTGGAAGAGAAAGCAGCCAACCTGTCAATATATGTTCCCTGAAGGGTGTTCATGAACATATCTGCCATTTCCCGTTCAGACATAGGTGGTTGAACAGCAGCAGCCAGTTGCCTCCATCTCTGGGCATATTCTCGGAAACTTTCCCTTGACGACTGTGACATTCCCATTAGGAGGGTCCTATTGGGTGCCATGTCTAGATTATACTGATACTGTCTGATGAAGGCCTCTGCCAGGTCCTTCCAGCATCTAATAGTTTCCCTTGTCAAGTGAGAGTACCATTCTCTCGACGCTCCAGTCAAGCTATCTTCAAAATAGAACATCCACAATTTCTCGTCCATGGTATAAGCCTTTAATCTCCCGAGGAAAGATTGTAGATGGGTTCGAGGACAAGAAGTCCCATTATACTTTTCAAAACATGGAGGCTTGAACTTGTGGGGAATCCTAACCCCGTCTACCAAGCCCATATCCATGACGTCGAAGCCCAGAGAGTTTTGAGATTCTAAGGACCTCAACTTCTCAGCTATCTCATCCAATCTTCTATCATAAGCCTCTTCCCCAGCACCCATTACTGTGAACTGGTCTTCTTGAGGGTCTTCCTGTAGTACCCTCCCTGTTGTGGCAGTCCCTTGTATATTGACAGGGATGTTGTCCTCTGGATGGAGATGGGGTCCAAAAACTGGGGGATTGACATGAGGTTGGACCCTCTCGTTGTTACTTGTGCCAGCAGTTCCCACATGGGGCTCTTCTTGATTCCTCCCTTCTACCAAAGCTCTGAGCCTCTCCTGGCTTTGAGCTAAGTTGTTCATTACTTCCATGAACTGTGTTATCTGAGTTCTCATTTCCAACCTTTCGTTGGCCATCTGGTTTCTGACCTCCGTAAGGTCCTGCTGCATCTGATCCATTTGAATGCCCGGAAGGTTATTTCGGGTTGGATAACGGTGCGGACGGTTGAGGGGAAAAACCCGGCGCCTAGCAATAGTTCCTGAACATCACAACAGAGGTTAGCAACAACAAAACAAAAACCTACAAAACAAACAAAGGGTTAGCATGCAATGCAGTTATGCTTATTTGTTCTCAAGGTATCCGGTTTGGCCTTCAGTTTTGACCCTTCCAGACCCTTGAAGATGCTGTTGAATGTTGCTTCCGAAGTAAACTAACATGAATATATTACATAAGGTGAAATAATACAACTTGTTCGTTTTACAACACAAGCCCCTTAAGGGGTCAAAATACATCACAAAAAGTAAAAGTACATGGAATAGAAACAACAAGCAAATGGTCAAACACCAAGGCTAAACTCATCCTCACGAACTTCCTTGAGAAGTGCTTCGGTCACAGGATCAGCCGGACGCTCCGTGAGATTCCGGATAAGGAGGTTCCGGGTTGCAACAGCTGCTGCTAGCTTTTTGTGCTGAGTTTGGTCCTTGGACCTCTTCATCCCTGCTCTGATCTTTAGCTCTGATATCTCCCTCTGGGCTGCTGCCAGGGCTTCTTGTTGTTCTTTTGCACTAGCTTCCAGTTGCTCCATCTTGTCTTGAACTCTCTTGTCTTCCAGGGTACGAGCCTCGGTGATCCTGACCCACCGGGCCTGACTCTCCTTCAAATACAAGTCTGTCCTTGCTCTCTGGAACTGGGCTTCTTTGCAAGCATTCTTCAGAATTTGTTCACCAGCCTTAGACTTTTTGATATAATCCCCAGACTTCTCAATCTTAGTCAGGTGCTCCACTCTCAACTTCTCCAATCTCTCAATCTCCCTCATACCTTCACTCCTTTCCCGGAGGGTCTTCTGCAAAGCCTGGGTTAGCTTCTCATTTCTTTCCTTCAAGCTCTCAAACTCCTCCAAACTGATGGTGGCAGGGGGTGGTGCTGAAGATGACTCAGGCATGTCTTCTATGGTAAAGGGCATCCCAGAGAATTGGGCCCTGGCACGGGACCACTCATAATATTGTGCTGATGCCACATTATTACACTTCCCCAGAATGGTGACTCCCTTGGTTTGAACATTATCCCAGGCCCAGGCAGCCTGCCTAACAACAGCCAAACTAATCTTGTTCTCACAATAGAGAGTCTCAACCAAATCCTGTGCCTTAGGAGTGTGGACCAGTGCATAGCCCAGTTGCCTCCTGAACAGCAGAGGGTTGTAATTGATACTTCCCTTAACTCCTATTAAAGGCACATTGGGAAAATGTCCACAGCTGGTGATGATATCCCTGCCCTTGGTGCTCTGAGTGCACCATCTGATATCTGCTGAAGTTAGAACAGTGAGTCTCTTAGCCCAGTTGCTTTGCTGATGAGGGTTTAAAAATGCATCTGTCCTGGGTAGATGCTTGAGAAGCCAAGTGTGAAACAATGGAGCACAACACCTTACTAACCTTCCCCTCTGCTTCTCATTCCTCTGATGCACTGAATAGTAAAGGTCCCCCAATAAAGTTGGCACTGGGTTCTTCAGGATGAACAGATGGATGGCATTCTTGCTAATGAATCGAGGCTTATCTGCAAACAATACAATTCCATATACACTCAAAGCCAACAAGGCACAGACAGCCTTCCACTCTCCTAAAGAAGCTTTCAGGGTAGCTTGAGAAATTAAGAAGTTCAGATGAAAGCCAGGGATTCCAGCTTTGGAGGTCATATGCTGCTCAATTAGGACAGGTTCCAGATGCAGAGCCTTTGCTACCTCTCCATTAGCAGGAAATACCATCTCAGGGTTGAAAGGAAATTCTCTCCTGATAGGCATACCAACTAATGAGGAGTACTCTTCCAATAAGGGGCCCAACTGAAAGTCTTGAAAAGTAAAACATCTCAGTGGAGGATCATAAAACTGAATGCAGGTGTGGATGAGGCTTCTCTGTGAAGGGTCCAGATCCATAACCATGTCCAGTATATCTCCATAACTCTCCCTGAACAAAGGTATGTGATCTGGAGTGATCAGGGTTTGAATCCTCCTGATGTCTGATAGCTCTGGCTGGAAGAAGTGATAGGTGACATTGCTCTTTTTAGGGGCCATGATGTTGAAGACTGAGTAGGGACAGGTGCTGATGATAATACTGAAGAAGTGGGCCACTGACTGGCTGGTGCAGGTGATAACTGAAGCAGATAGCTGATGAAGACAAGTCAAAACTGAAGATGGGGTCAAAACCAAAACCAAATGAAGATGGATACCCTGAAACACAAATAAGCAAATGTCAATATGATGCAATGAGTATGTATGCAAATGAAATGCAAGGGTCTGTGACTGAGCTGGATCTGATCAAAATGCTCTGATATAGGTCCAAGTGTGCTCAAGAATTCCAGATGAGGTCTATAAATCCAGTAACCAAGGTGGGGGACTCAAATAAAGAGCCACATGTCCAAGGTTTTAGAATCACAAGAACTGTCCAACATGGAGTACTCTTAACAAACAAAGTAACAGGGTATTCTGAGGTCAAGGCACCTGCAAACCTGTAAACAGCCCAACCCCCTCGCAAGTGGTGTTCTAGAACAAGGGTCCTCAGACTTGGATCAGTTATGAGAAGTGTAAACACTTCCAACCCGGAGGTACAGTGTTTACAATAACCATAACAGTTCCTCCTCTAATTCACCTCAGTTTCTGAAGGTCAATACTAAAGGTCATCCAGACTTAGCAGGTTTCCCAGATAGCCCTAGCATTGCAGGAAATCTGCAACACAGAGTTCTCAAGAAGAAACCCATATCTGAACCGTGTTTCATATTCCCGCACCAGACCGAAATGGAATGGGAAAGAATATGATTCACTCTAGCCTAGGTGTCACTCAGGTCCCAGGTATAGGACCTCAACACTCAATGAAATACCCACCCACCAAAGAAAAACCAGATCCAGCCAGCATGACAGTATGATATATGAAAAGCAATAAAGAAAGCAGTAAAGCAAACTGTACATAAAGCAAAATAAATACAAGCACAAATAAGCACATAACACCCCCGTAAACACAAATCAATCAAGCGCTAGGAGGAACCCACAAAAAGAACCAGAAGCCCTGGTTGCCTCTCATAATTCCCCAGCAGAGTCGCCAAGCTGTCGCTCCCGACAAATGAAAATGGATCAGATGAAGGTACAGACGCGAACGGTCGGCGAGAGGGACAATGAGAACACACAGCCGTGAACTCACTGGAGATGAAAAGAGTCACCAGCTAGGCATTTTTATCCCGGAGGAAAGGTAATGCTGCATAAACCTAGAAAGAGATGGATAAGACGGTTGCGAACCAGAGAGACTGAGAAAGGGGGTTGGTTACAACCTGGGAAGGTATTAGCACCCAGATTGTCCGTCGTACTCGACGGGATCCACGCTTAAAAGATTTGTGTTTTAAAGGGGTAGTGTCAGTGCAATCTGTGTGTAAAATAGCTGGAAAAGAATGTACAGGTGTCAGTGTAAGAGAGGTGAAGTGAAATATGAAAGTGTCAGTGCAGGAAAGAGTGTGCTCATGATCATGAGGCTAAGAGAATAAAGCTGAAAGAGGGGGGAATATACAGAGACTTTTGTTCGATAACTGTTAAGTTATGCCTACGTATCCTCTCGTGCAATGAGGAAGTCAGAACACCGTAGTTCGACCCAAAAAGACTGAAAGGTGAATTTACTTGTGAACTGCTTACTAGTCTATGCTCAAGTGTATGACCTGTCTGGCACAGATGCAAACTGTCTTGCATTAGATGGGAGAAGCAAGTTCTCGCTTGTGAGTGAAGATGATGAGAAAAGAATCCCAAAGGAGACGATTATTGTTTGTTTTTGAGTTTTCAGTCTTTTATTGCTTTTGAAAGTTTGTCATAAGTTAATGAGCTTAAGCCTAAACCAATGGATTTAGTAAACTCATCACATCTTCCCTCTGATTAGGGGTAATGAGATTACCTTAAGTGTGAAGTCAGCTTCTCACACTTAATCACCTTTGGTGTAGGATTAAGATCCTTAACCTACTTGTGATTATTTAGATGTTTTTGGTGTTTTTGTTTAGTGTCAAGTAATGAGGTTAAGCCATAATCAAAGATTAAACAGACTCATTACACCATCCTAATAGAAGGATAATAGATGAGAGTGTTTAAGTTGAGGAAAGCTCCTCAACTTAATCCATGATTAGGGATTAAACTCATGACAAAACAAGCCTTTGATTAAGTGGATTTTATTTAATGATATGATGATGAAGTGAATTTTATGGTTTGTAAGACAACTTGAGGGGGACTTGTCCATTAACACTAGGGTTAGTCCTTCTTAACCAGTTAAGGAAGAATTAGAACCCTAATGCAAGGCCCAAGTTACAAGTGTGATGTCTTGATACTTATTAAGTGAATTGATTAAAGGACTTAAACACATTAAGGGTTTAACACTTAGGATTAAAGTTATACACTCCATCCTAAGAGAAGGATGCAGGCATAAGCTTAATCACAAAGCCTTAAAGCCTTTAGGGTTTAGTCCCTGATTATGGGATGAGAGGAGAAGACTCAAAAGAGACACAAAGGTAAAACTAAGAAGGGGGGACTAATCAAAACCCTAATCATTGTCATGCTTGGTTGTTCCTAAGGTTTGTGAGGTTTCCAAGAACAATCTTCAAAGGCCACCAGGAAGCAGATGAACAGGATCAAGAGAAGCAAAGTGACTTGCTTCATTCAAGAAGTCAAGTCACTTGAAGAAAGAGAGTGGGAGAAACAAGAATGAGCAAGCTCAATCTCAAACACATATAGAAATGCAGTAATGGATGCAAGAGAGATGAAAAGAAAAGTTTTGAGAAGTGAAGGCAAATTCACTTCTCAAGTTTACTTACCACCTGAAATGTTAGAAAGAAATGCAAGGCCATGCAAAATGGGATGAAATGGTATGAAGAAAAACAAAACCAGAAGCATGTTGGTGATGATAATGATGCTATGAGGTGCTGCAAACATGAGGCAAGGCATGGAGATGTTCATACAAGATCAAGGATGCAAATGATGCAAGTTAAAGAGCATGAACAAGCATGGAAAGTTATGAAGCATACAAGGCAAATGACATAGCAAATATGTGATGCAATGATCAAACATGCTTCCTATGTGTCTTAAGATGTCAAATGAATCACAAGAATGCTTGAAATGCTAAGACAAGTCATGTTGTGCAAGAGAATGCAAGAGGGATGCAAATGAAGGCCCAAATTAGGGTTTATGAATCAAACAACAAACAAAAACCCAAAACAGAAGCAAACCCTAAGATAAAAAAAATGGAAAATGCCACTCAAAGAAACCCTAACCCTATACTAAACCAAGGTCCAAAGGGGAGGTCTCAACTCTCAACCAATCTCAAGATATGAATTTTCTAAGTTATTAGGGTTTTTAGGACTCTTAAACAAAAGAAATACCAAACAAATTGAAAATGAGGGAACAAATCATGGTCATTTAATCCTAGAAACTACATGCTAAGCACAAAACAATGCAAGAAGAACCAATGTCCAACTCCTCTTAGATAGGCAGAAATGAATTTTTGAACTTATGATCAAAATAATGCACCAAAAATGATTTAATTCAATGGAAAATTCTCAAAATGCATCAAGATCCAAAAAGAAATTTTGTTTGAAGGTTGGACAATGTTTCTAAATGTCTTAGAACATTTCATGAATTTTTTGGTGATTTTTAAATACCTAAAAGTATTTTTAATCAATTAATTTCCATTAATCAATTAAAAATAATCTTTTAAATATTTAAAAATACTTTTTTAATGATAAAAAATAAAATAAAAATATTTTTGTGTCTTAAAAATTAATAAAACTTTTAAGAAAAAGTTTCATAATTTTTAAGACATTTTTGCTATTTTTAATAAATTATGCAAATAAAATGAAAAGAAAATAAAATAAAAATACAAAGTATGCAGTGTGGGTGGCTGTGATTGAAAGTTGAAAGATCCAAAGGCCCTGCGTGCAAGTCAACAAGACTGGGGGTATGCACAATCCAAGGTCCAGATTCAAAGTTTTAAAACGCGCGTGATCTAATGGCTGTGGTTCAAAGCTGATTTAATTAATTATGATTAATTTAATTAAGCAAGATTAGGGTTTAATGACCCATCCAGGCCGTCCAAACACGCGCGGGAGAAGCAAATCAATGGCCAGAATTCAAAGTTCGTTAATTAATGAGGTTTAGCCCTAATCACATTCAGGTTGCCGGAGAAGACTTCCGGTCGTCTTCTCCGGCGAGCCAAAACCCTAGGTTCCTCTACAAGTCACCAAACAACAAATCTCTTCCACCAAAATGACTCTCTCATCCATCTAAACCATAACCCTCACCCTAATTCCATTTATTTTCTCTCATGAGCCTGAATCGAAACAAAAAGTAAAACACGGGCAAATGTTCAAAAGCTTCATACATGCTGGTTTCTACACTATTTCCAAAAGCAAGCATACATTCATGATCAGGGGAACATAGGGCATCATAAAAGAACTAAAAAACTAGTTTCTGGGAAAAATGTTCATGAAGCTCACCTGAGATGAAGCTCCTCTGTTTATGAGCTCTCTGGACTTTTCTTTTGCACAGGCTTGCTTCCTTGAACCTCCTGAGGACAAAATGAGGCTCAAAATGCTTGGAGAGTGGCTGGCTTGAAAGATCCAACTCTGGTGTAGCAGAAATGGGGATCTGTGTACAGGCAGCTTCAGATCAAAGTGAAGGGTGGTTTTGACTCCTTGTGGTATGCTTGACTTGTTGGTGAAGAAAAATGAAGTGTTTGATGGCTGGATGAAGGGATTCGAAGAGTTCTGGTTTGGAAGGGGAGGAATGGTGAAGCTCAGGTCAGGCTGGTTTCAGGCTTGAACTTTGGTGGTTTCTACTTAATGAAGCATGGCAAGATGATTGGTGAAGATGGTTTTTGTGTTTGTATGCTGTGGAGGCAGATTCGAAGGAATATGCCAAATGAAGTGTTTTTGTGAATGTCTTGTTATGAAATGTTTCAGCCTTGCTTGATGTATGGAATGGCTTGCTCTTTGTCCACATAAACCTCTCTCATTGGTCAGATGATTGGACATGTGCTTTATTGATTGGTAAGTCACCTTTTGCAAAAAGTCAAATTTTGTGTAAGGCAAGTATGGCTTGATCTATAGCTAGTACATGGGCTGGTTCTGGTGCAGCAAGATGATGTGAGAGGGCTAGCTTGGTTCAAGGGCCAATGCTGCAAGTTGGTGAGATGTGATCATGAGTTTTGCAACTTGTGGCTTTTTGAAACTTTGTGAAAAATGCCTTGTTACACAAACCCTAAACATGTAACCTTTGGTCCAATTCTGATTTTTGGGACATATGGAATGTTTGCATACTGGTTTGAAATGAACTAGAAGTTGCAATTGGCTTTGGTCCATGATTTTGCAAAATTTCCATTTGAGGCATGCCTTGAAAATCAATGATTTTGGCCAACTTTGCCACACCATAACTTTTGATCCAAGAAGAGTTTGATCATGTTCTTGTACTTTTTGAAAAGGGAAAGATGAGATCTACAACTTTCATGACCAAAGTTTTTCCATTTGAAGCATTTTTGGATCAAGAATCAAGGCTTAAAAATGACCTAAAATGAAGCATTCTTGAAAAGTCAACTATGCCCAAAAAGTCAACATTTGCAAAAACCCTAAATTCTTGACTTTTATGAACTTCAACCTTCTTCCATGATCAAATAAAGATCATATACACTCAAAATGATGAAGATCACCCATTGGTTGGGTCATTGGGGGCCTCAGATGCCCTGATTTTACACTGACTTGTCTGAAAAGTCAACCCTTGATCAGATGACTCCCCCATGGAATTTCTTCATGAAAATTGATATGCATACTCCCTATACCATATAGAGACCAATGGAAACAAGAATGACCAAAAAATTTGGGGTTATGGCCTCTGAAACCAAAACCCTAATTTTAGGTCAACTGTGCAGTCAATCCTGGCTCTGCATCCACTCAAACCCTAGTTCTTGTGATTCTTTTGAATTCTTGGCTTTGTGAGGATGTAATATGATGCTTGAACACATGTAGACCCCTTTGAAGTGATTGATGGCCTTTGGAGTGGCTCAAGATGCCCTGAGATTGCTCAGATCACAAACCCTAGGTGCAGATGACTTTGAATCTATGCAGTGAATCAAAACTGTGATATGAGATGCTATGATTGAGTTTATGCATATGAAATGATCACAAGCCATGGTGTGAATGGGTGAGGGCAAATTTGGGGTGTTTACAAGGGTCAATGTTACTGCGCCTGCGGCGTGAATCCATGGTCGACCTAGCAAACAACTGTATGCTGGCTGTATGTCCATCACGTAGAAAATGGTCTTGAAGACTTGCGGACCGATTATCACTAGCAATTTTAATTCTCCCAGAATAGATCTTTTAGAGCCATCAAAAGCCCGGACAACAAGATTACTTGGCCTGAGAGCTATCCCGTCATACTCAAGCTTGACAAGGGCTTTCTTGGGCAAGACATTGAGCGAGGAGCCAGTGTCTACAAGCACATGAGATAAGACAGCTCCTTTGCATTCCAGAGTTATGTGCAAGGCTTTGTTGTGGAGACGTCCTTCAGATGTCAAATCAGCATCAGTAAAACCTAGCCCATGGCTAGTATTGACATTTGATACTACTGTTTCCAGCTGATTTACAGTGATCTCTTCTGGCACGTAGGCATCATGTAGAACTTTGAGAAGTGCATCCCGATGGGCTTCGGAACACAGCAGCAATGATAGGATTGAGATCTTTGAAGGAGTCTGGTGGAGCTGGTCCACAACTTTATAGTCACTTCTTTTGATGATTCTCTTAAACTCATCCACATCTTGGTTGAAGGATAACTTCTGAGTTTCTTTTGGCACAGATTCTTCCAGTATCACACTCTTCCCCTTGGCTTTGGCAACAACCTCTGCCTCAGTGTTGGTTCTAGGGATTTGTGAAGCGAAGAGACGTCCGCTTCGGTGAAGCCTCCGCCTCCCCCAACATTGTCCACTTGGGGAGTGAGAATTGGAGAATCAAGAAGGACTTACTCTCTATTGCAATATAGATCAGCACCATAATGCCATGGTATAGCACTATCTTTGTCATATGGGATCGGCCCGGGCACTGTAATAGTAACTGGGCTTACTGCTGTAGTTGTTGGGACTACAATGGTCTGTGGATCATAAAAGATTGTTACAGGATCTCTGGTGGATGTAGGTGAAGGTGAATTGAATCTTTGTTGAGACTGTTGGAAGTTGTTGGAACTCGGGACCGTTGTCAGGTCATAATAGATTGTGACAGTAGAAACATCATTATTGGTTGTTGGAGTTGTAGTAGCTGGTGCAAATGAATTGTTGTGTGTTGAAGTAATGGATGGAATGATTGCTGAAGTTGTAGCTGAATCAGTCGGAACAATGGTTGTTGCGGTTGTAGAAGAAACACTTGGACAGATGGTTGTTGCATTTGTAGAAGATTCACTTGTTGTTGATGAAAAAGTTGTTGGTGTTGTAGAAGTTGTGGTTGTATTTTGCAGAATGCCTTCCTTAATCAGGTCATTGATGCCTTTCCTCAAGCTGGCACACCCATTCTCAGAAAGTTTTCATGATTCGCAACAGGCCTCACAACCTGGAAAGACTTGGCACTTTAAAAGCTGGGCTTTAACCTCGGCCAGTGGTGTTTGAATACATGTAATGTCTTCTATTAAACTCGTGGGTGAGCCATCCTCTACAGCATTAATCCTTGGCCCACTGTGACTGTTTGCTCTTTTCTTAACAACTTGAACAAGGGTTCGCAGGTTGCAGTGAGATGAGATATGAACCTTGAGATGTAGTTCAATCTACCTAAGAACCCTCGAACTTCTTTCTCAGTCTTAGGTGCAGGCATTTCTTGAATAGCTTTGAATTTATCGGGATCAACCTCAATTCCTTTTTCACTTACAATAAAACCCAGTAGCTTACCAGAACGTACCCCGAATGTGCATTTATTTGGGTTTAATCTCAGTTGATACCTCCTCAGACGCTTGAACAATTTCAACAGATTCACCAGATGATCTTCCTCTATAAGGGACTTGGCAATCATATCATCCACATAGCACTCGATTTCCTTATGGATCATATCGTGGAATAATGTTACCATATCCCGTTGATACGTTGCACCGGCGTTCTTCAGATCGAACGACATTACCTTGTAACAGAACGTGCCCCAAGGCGTGATGAAAGTTTTCTTCTCCATGTCTTCAGGTGACATCTTAATATGAGTGTATCCAGAAAATCCATCCATAAAAGAAAATACCGAGAACTGAGCCGTGTTATCCACCAATACATCAATGTGAGGTAATGGGAAGTCATCTTTCGGGCTTGCTCTGTTCAAATCCCGGTAATCCATACACATACGCACCTTGCCATCCTTCTTAGGTACATGTACAATGTTAGAAACCCACGACAGGTAACTAGTTACAGCAAGAAAAACGGCGTCCCACTGCTTTTGTACTTCTTCTTTTATTTTCATAGCCATATCTTGGCGAGTACGACATAGCTTCTGTTTAATTGGCGTACAATCTTCTTTCAATGGCAATCTGTGCATGACAATATCCGTATCCAGACCTGGCATATCTTGATAGGACCAGGAAAAGACGTCGACATACTCTCGAAGCATACTGATGAGTTGTTCTTTCACTGGAACTTGCAGACTGGCCCCGATCTTCACCTCTTTCACATCTTCCTCGGTACTAAGATTGATAGTCTCAACCTCCTCCTGATGAGGAGCAATCACTTTTTCCTCTTGTCTCAACAACCTGGCCAACTCTTCAGGAAAATCATAGTCTTCATCAATCCCTTCATCTGTTTGATTAATCGGATTGTCAAAGTCATACGAGGTCATAGCAGTGTCATTGTCGGTGCAATCTGGAGGGCTATCTCTGCAAGGGTTGAGATTTGTTTATTTTAGTGATTGATTTTATCTTATTTAGAACAAAGTGAATGAAGTTTATTAAGAAAAAAAACATTGCCATTTATTATTTTGTGCGAAAATAACAAAAATGAAAGACAGTGAGCGAAAAGAGATTGTTTGCAAAAGATGTCCATTGTTCATTAATATTCCATTTGCACAAAATACATATATGGTTGATAATACTAAATTTCACCGTATTTCTGACTCCGATTTCGCATGCATTCTTAGTTTTTATTGTTATTTTGTTATGTTATTACTTTGTTTTTCTTTATTTTCAGGTTTTCTATGTAATCGGGGCCTAAATCGAGAAAGGGAGCGAAAAAGGAGTTGAAACGGACGAAAACCAAGAAATTCAGCTTTTTACACTTACGGCATCCACCATGGCTGGCGCCATGGGGTCTGCCATGACGTGGCCACGTCTCAAGACCACTCCACAACTGCTAAGAACTCACGATCCCCACTTTCTCCACCAGTTTACACCCATGGCGGGCGCCATAGGCCTGTGGCGGGCGCCACAAGGCAAAATGGCTTCCCTCCACTTTTTAGTGGAGGGGGGCATCCTGGTTTTTTCCCATTTAATATTTGCCTATAAATAGGACTTTAGAATTTCGTTTTTCTTCATCCAAACTTAGAATCTCTTAGGCATATATCAGTTTTAAAGTAGTTATCATTCCACATCAGGGTGTTACTGCAATCGAGTGATCGAGTCTGTATACGTCTGTGTGGTCGAGTTTTGGAGCACTCTGGGAGGAAGTTAATCCTGCCGCCATTTTAATTCCAGTTCGTATTTTATTTTTCCGCATTGCTTTACTTTTATTTATTTTCCGCATTGCTTTACTTTTATTTATTTCCCGCACTCGCTTTACTTTATTTATTTCTCGCACTCGCACTACTTTCGTTTATTTTCCGCACTCGCACTACTTTTATTTACTTTCCGCACTCGCACTAAATACTTTTATGAAAAATAATAAAAATAACTTTTACTTTACCATGTCTAACTAAATTCATAAAGGTTAGAATGTAAGGATCGTAATTGAACCGGTAATCCGTACAACTGTTCGTAGAAACACTTAAGGGCTATTTTAACTTTCAATATAAGTTTAATTGTTTTTAACTATTTCAAAAACAGACAAAAGCGCTTTGTCTAGTTCATTAGGAGTTTTTAGATTAAAAATAAAAGAGATTTTAAAACCATTTTCGGACGCGTTAAGAAGTTTAGAGTCTGGTTCGTGAGAACCTCTTTTTGCTAAGAAATCCAGGTTAAAGTACTTTTCAACTTAGTTAAGATACTATATTTCTTAAAAATAGGTTTACTACTCTAATGTAGTACGCACCTTTTTATCCGTGACAATAGGAGGGGTTGATTAGAGAGTACAACTCGGTTCTGAATACGCGAAAGCGACAGTTCCTATTAAATTAGTTCTTTTCAAAGCAGAAAATATTGCCCATAAGTAGTTCTATTAACACGTACCAGAATATCTATTAATTACGTGAATTACATTCGAGCATGTCTTTATTAATTGTTTAAAATTATTATTTTATTTACCATTGCGCACTCCTTAAAACCATTATATTCAGTTAACTTAGATACACACCATAACAACAGGTACGATAGATTGACACTTGGTCTCTGTAGATTCGACAATCTTTTATATTACTCTGACGTGTTCGTACACTTGCGAAAAACACGCATCAATGGCCCTATTACAAAATGAGTCCTAACACCTTGGGCAAGATGCAAGACTTGATGCATGCTTAAACAGGAAATAATAATTACTCTGCAGCACTAACCCTTATAATTTCCTGGGAAGACCAGTTGAGGACTTGTTGGCCCGGGACTCTTAGACGAATCCAGCTTTCCAGGTTGAAGTCGCTTTCAGCCTCGTCTTACACATTGTTGATTGCATCCGGGGTGAGCATTCCCCCACTTATAAACTTGGGAGCTTCAACAGCCTCCTCCTAGACCTGCCGGGATGGTCTGTAACCCAAACCGAACTTGTCTTCTTTGATCTGAACTTGCAGCAGTTTTCCCCATCCTTGGGGATTCCCGTCTTCAACAACCTTCCGAGCTTGTTTGTAAGAAGAGTTCAAAACAAGAGTTCCCTTCGCCATCATCCCATTAAAAATTTCTCCATACAACATGGGCAGTGGATCAAAGTTTCTTTCAGGCCTTCTTTGCTGATACGGTGGGCGCTGTTGAGGAGCGCGTTGCTGTTGTTGACCAGGCTGTTGTGGATAAGCCGATTGCTGGTATGGTCCAGGTGCATATTGTGCAGCTGCAACTAGAGGATAAGGACGCGGTTGATAAAGCATATGAGGCGGAAATAGAGCTTGGATAGCTGGCTGATAAGACATTGGAGGAACTGGTTGATATGGCACATGAGTGTATTGTGCAACAGCAACATACGGGTACTAATAGTAGGGGATTGAAGTAGGCGCACTCTATTGAAGTTTCCCACTTGCAGTAGAAATGGCATTTGTTTCGCCCTTTTTGTAGCCTTTGAAAGGCTTCTTGACACTAGCTTGGCTCCTAGAACCTCCTTGAATTTTTCCACTTTTCAGACCTTCTTCGATTCTTTCTCCAACAATCACCATGTCTGAGAGACCAGAAGATACACTGCTGATCAGCTTTTCATAGTATTGTCCTTGTAAGGTACCCATGAAGATATCGATCAGTTCACAGTCAACCAATGGCGGATGCACTCTGGCAACTAACTCCCTCCAGCGTTGGGCGTACTCCTTAAAGGATTCGTTCTCCTTTTGAGTCATACTATGAAGTTGAGTGCGATTCAGAGCTAAGTCAGTGTTGTACTTGTATTGATTTTTGAATGCATCAGATAGATCAAGCCAAGTACGAACATTGTTGCGTTCGAGCTGCATGTACCATTCTAGAGATGCTCCAGACAGGCTATCTTGGAAGCAATGGATCATGAATTTATCATCTTTGGCATGAGCGGTCATTTTTCTGCAATACATCCTCAAATGGAGCTTAGGACAGCTTAGGCCTTTGTATTTTTCGAATTCTGGCAGTTTGAACTTAGCAGGGATCACAACATCCGGAACTAAGCACATGTCTGAAGCACTCAAATAAGTTGAGTTGTGTCCTTCCATGATTAAGAGTTTTTCAGCTAACTCACGACACATCTGCATAGCTTCAGAATCTTGAACAACATGAGGGTTGGCGATTGGAACAATAGTATGCATCTCGTACTCAACTTGTTGATCCTCTTCAGCATGAGGAAACTGGACTTGGGATGGAATAGGTTGAGCTTGAGGAATAGCACCAACAGTAACACCAGAGGTTGGTATTGGTTGAGAAGTGAGTTCTTCAACAGCAGGAGTGAAGCCTGGAGGCAAACCATAAACCAAAGGATTTGGAACTGGAATTGAGTGCGTTGAGTGCGAGGCAGATCCTTGCATGAGAACATTGTTCCTTGCGGAAACCGCTTCACGGCGTTCTTCCATTATGGCTAAAGCTTATATGGTCTCATAAATCTGGTCAATCTTGCTCTTGACCGAATCAATCTCTTCCCTCATAGCATCTTGCTCTTCTTGAATCACGTCCATCAGTCTTCTAGTGTTAGCTCGAGTTAGATACGGGCGTCGAGAACGATACGGGCGTCGGGAAACCAACTTGATTTACTGAAGATGAAGGAACATGCAATGAGTTTACGGCTTTGGAATGAAATGCAAGATGAGCAATTAATGCAAATGAAATTAATATGCGCATGGATGCAATGCAAGATCCAGGATCACGAGTATAATCTGCTCTGAGCTGAATCATAGTAACGAGTAAATAACCAGTATCTATGATAAAAGTAACCATAGAGGTAGGCTCTTCTAGGATTGTTCTAGGTTCTTTACCCGTAAAACCACTCACATTATAGTTTCTACGGTTATGGATAAGATACTCAAGGTCATGGACGTTAATCGTACTAACGTCCTGCCATAGGCTAGATGTATTATGAAGATAATAACGAAAAGATCTACCTTGATTGGAGTTCTCATGTTGGCCGTATGAGGAGCGGGCCCTCAGAGACTAACACTACGCAACTGTCAACATTGAAACTGGTTCTAAAAGTGATCCCAGAGTCACAACCCTTTCATGAATCAAGTCATGCAACAGGCTAGCTGCGTTATGACGAGATCTACGAATAGGCCTACTCTCTGGGGGGAGCTTTCATGTTAGGCTTGCAAGGAGCGAGTCCTTGGAGACTAACACTAATAACTTCCAATACTAAACTAGGCGTTCCCTCTTCTTTTTCAAAAACTCAGGTGTCATCCCAGGATCCAACAAGCAAGTATGATAATGATCATAATAAGAAGAGAAAATAAACAAGCATAAATAAAAAACATGAAGAAAACAGATAAGCAATGTAAACATTGATCGCAAAGTAAACTAAGTTAGGCTTGACTCTCTGAAGTCCCCAACAGAGTCGCCATCTGTCATACCTCGGAAAAAATACGGCCTCGCGATAAAAAATACCGCGGAGAAATTTAAAAACAACAGAGTCGCCACCGAACTTATTTTATTCCAATTAAGGAAAAGGAAAATATCGAGAAACCTTTTTGAAAAAAAACGGATAGAACAAGGTCTTTGAAACCAGATTCTAGGTTCGGGAGTTTATTCCGTAAGGGGAAGGTATTAGCACCCCTTATGTCCGTTGTACTCAACGGAACCTCTTAGTTTAATTTGTGATTTAATGTTGACTTATGCTTTCTGTTTTCTTCGAATAATAAAGTAAATGAGGACGATTCTAATCTAAGGTTAATAGGGGAAATGGGTTATTTTGTTCCTAGGGTGCTCGGCAATGAGTAAGATCTGTGTGCCTACGTATTCTCTTGTGCAATGGGAAAGTCAGAGCCTCGTAGTTCGTGGTACTAAGGTTGGTTGGTTCGTTTTAATGAACGATTATTTAAACTGCATTCTAACTGCTAAGCGTTGGCTTGTCTGCTCGTGATGGGAGGCGGAAGCGCTAGCTTGTTTGCAAGATAGAAAGGATTTAAACAATGTTCATTTGAAAAAAGTTTGATTCGATTAGTGTTTTAGGAACGAAAGGGCGAATGAACCACGTCCCGTGGGGCGAGCCTCGGGAGCGTTCATTCAAGAATTCGAGGAATGCTAGACTCCAGAATTCAATTCTTTCGTTATTTGATGTGTAGATTAAGCGTTTTAATGACGGAAGGTCGAATGAACCACGTCCCGTGGGGCGAGCCTCAGGAGCGTTCATTCAAGAATTCGAGGAATGCTAGACTCCAAAATTCAGTTCTTCCGTTATTTAATTATAGAAATATTTTGCATATTCGAGTTTGTAAAGGTTTGATGGCGAGGCGCGATGCACTCGGCTTACATGGTTTAAAACTAAATTAAAACGATAAAATTTGTAGAAAAAATAAAATCGAAGACAACTATTCGGAGGCGTTGGACCTTTTTAATCAGGCGCGTCGAAATATTGTTCGTTGACTTCCTTAGAATCGATTTAAAGCTGAAATCGTTCTATGAGGAGTCAAATCGATTTGTTGGAATGAGATAAATAAATTAAATAAATTGACTAAATTAAATTGCAGAAATAGAATAACAAATATGATGTAATAAATTAAATTGATTAAATTGATAATAAATTAAATTAAATTGATAAATTAAATTGCAGAAATTAAATCGGAATAGAATACGAAATAATAAATTAAACTGATAATATGGTGAATAGTTGGAATAATACAATAAATAAATTAAACTAAATTAAATAATCAAAATAAAAAATAAATGGTAATTAAAAAATAAATCTAACTACCTAGGCCTCATATTAATCAACTTCTACCGATTTAATAAAATCGGGTAGACCACTTGATTTTTTATCATATCATTGGCCCAAAAATAGATATAAGAATAGAAATCTAAAATAATGACAAAAATAAAATGAAGCAAAGTCTATCCACACTAAAATTCATGAATTTTATAAATCAGAATAAATAGAAAATCCTTAAACAAACAAAATAA
The DNA here is from genome assembly GCA_963966055.1 of Lathyrus aphaca. Lineage (NCBI taxonomy): Eukaryota > Viridiplantae > Streptophyta > Magnoliopsida > Fabales > Fabaceae > Lathyrus > Lathyrus aphaca. The sequence goes on from OZ014521.1 coordinate 150,005,587, forward strand.
AAACTTTAAAAAACAAAATCGATGGATTAAAATTAGATTTTAAAAATAAAATAAAATAAAATAAAAAATAAACATGTAACATCAAGTATGTGTCGTTGGGTTTGTGGATGAACCGATCCATGGGTTTAAAATCTAGCAAATAGACAAAACAAAAGAAATTAAAATCAGCAAAAGGAAAAAAAAATAACAACTCAAAAGGCTCCTTCACCGTTACCTCTGTCACGCTCTCTACTTTTTCTTATTTCGCAAAAAAAAAAAAACGTCGATGAATAAAAAAGGCCAGTGTCGTTCTCTCCTAGATCATTTCAGATTTTTGGAAGTTCTGAGTTTGGTGTTTGGATGGTGGAGCGGTTTTGAATCGCGTCTGGTTTTTTTTACGGTTCAGAAAGGCTTGTGTACGATAAGTGGTTTGCTTCTCAGATTCGCGTCGGATTCAATTGGTTCGTGGTGAGGGGTTATGGTTTTGGGTCGGTGACAGAAGGAGGGTGCGAGTGGTTGCGTCAGATGGGTTGGTGTTTGGAATTGCGGTGGTGAGTGTGTGACGGTGAGTGTTTGAGTAGTTTCGTTTCAACAGTTGTTCACGGAAAGGTCTCACACTTCTGGTTTTGTGGTTTTGTTTTTGTGTTTGTAAAATTTGCAGAAGGTGAGATGTGATGAAGTTTTTTTTGGTTCAGATTTCCGGATTTGATAGTTTGTGTTTTGAAGAAGGTTTCGGAGGTGGTGATGTGTGGCGGAGGGTGTTTGTTTCGGTGGTTTACTGATTGAAGAAAATGAAGGTTAAGGCATTTGCGATTCTCGTTTCTCAACTCCTCTCAATTTCTGTTTTTGTTGGTTTTTTCAGTGAAGATTAATGAATAATTTTGAAGCTTGGTGGTGAGGTTTTTTTGTAGCACTTTGAGGATTTGTCCAAACTTTTCGTATGGTATGAATGGAGAGGTGATTAAATAGAGATTGAAGAGGGTAATTTGGGGAGACTTGTGCATAAAGATTAGGAAGAATAATCAAGGAATATGTTGTTGATTTTGTGTTGCAAGCTGTGAAAATTTTAGGAGTGGAAATGGTAGTGGGGTGTTAGTGAGGTATGTTGCTGTGTGAAGAATTTTGTAGCTGGCAACAGGACTTTATTGGAGTGATGAATAAAAACAATAAAAACAATTAATAATAATACTAATAATAGTGATAATAATAATAATAACTAATAATTGGATGATAAGAATAAAAGGATAATAAGCATAGTAATAATTGTAATAATAAGAACAAAAATTAATAATAATGATTGTGAAGTGGATTTATAAAAATGAAATAAAAGTGATAATGGTATAAAATAATAATAATAAAAATGAAAATAATGATAATAATATTATAAAAAATGAAAAAAAAATGGTAATAGTAAAACAGTAATAATAACAATAAGAAAATTATAATAACAAGAATAAGAAAAACATAATAATAATAAAAGCAAGTAATAGTAATAATAGAAATAAGAAAAAAAGATTTATTTTTTAATTTTGTATAAAAGTAAATGGGCTTAAAATGATGGATCTAAAGATGGTTCTAAAATTAAAAGATAAAAAGAAATAATAAAGAAAATGGATGGATATGAATAACAAAACTAGTACATATATTAACAATAATAATAATAATAATAATAATAATCATAATAATAATAGTAAAAAAAATTCAGGTAATAATAATAATAATAGGCTCTTTGTAATTTTTTTTGATAATGATTAAATGATAAAAATAAAATAAATATAATACTTATGATAATATTAAAAATAAAAGACGATTTGATTTTAAAAAGAAATAAATGCATTTTTGGATTTTTGAATAATGGTTAGACAGTAAAATAAAATGGTGCACGTTTTTTTAGGATTTTTGGAATATATTGGTAAACATAAAATAAAGGTAGGACAAATTTGGGGTATGACAATATGTAAAGCCTTATTGTGGTTACGGCCCTCCGTAGTCAGATCAGCATCAGTAAAACCTAGTCCATGACTAGTATTAACATTTGAAACCACTGTCTCTAGTTGATTGACTGTAATCTCCTCAGGCACATAAGTTGCGTGCAGGACTTTGAGTAATGCATTCCTGTGAGCTTCAGAACACATGAACAATGATAGTATGGAGATTTTGGAGGGTGTCTGATGGAGATGATCCACAACCTTGTAGTCACTCTTCTTGATAATTCTCATGAACTCGTCTACATCCTGATCAAAGGATGTCTTCTGAGTCTCTTTGGCAACTGGCTCTTCAGGCACCACACTCTTGCCTTTTGCTTTGGCAGCAACTTCTACTTCAGCATTAACTCTTGGGAACTGTGACGCGAAGAGACGTCCGCTTCGAGTGAAGCCTCCGCCTCCCCCGACATTATCAATCTGTGGTGTAGAAGTTGAATAATCAAGAGTGACTTTCTTTCCGTTGTAATATAAATCTGAGCCATAGTGCCAAGGCACGACACTGCTGCTGTCATATGGAACTGGTCCAGGCACCGTGATGGTTACCGGACTGATTGTTGCGGAAGAAGGAGTTGTAACAGTTTGTGGATCATAGTAGATGGTGACAGGAGGTCTGATTGGAGATGACACAGGTGCAGGAAGTTGTTGATGTTGATGTTGCTGAAAGTTGATGTTGAGAGATTCCGGAACATGGATTGTTGTTGGGTCATAATAAATGGTAATTGTGGAGACGTCATTGTTGATAGTTGTTGTTGTTGTAGAAGATGCTACTGAACTGATGTCTGTTGAAGTTGAAGAAGGGAAGTTTGTTGATGTTGTAGAAGAATTTGTTGGAATGATTGTTGTTGAAGTTGTAGGAGGGAGGTCTGTTGATGTTGTAGAAGACGGAACTGTTGAAGTGATCTGTAGAATGCCTTCCCTGATGAGATTGTTGATACCAATCTTCAGATTTACACAACCATCGGCAGAAATCTGGCAAGCTTCACAATGGGCCTCACAACCCGGGAACACTTGGCACTTCAATAGCTGAGCTTAAACTTCGACCAGTGGTGTTTGAATACTTGCAACATTGTCGATAAAAACAGATGGTTGGTCCTCTTCAATGGTATTAATCCTCGGTCCAATGTGATTCGATATTGGATTCTTTGTGACATTAGGAGGAGGTGCAAAATTCAAAGCTTTTGAATCAACTAAGTCCTGAACTTTCATGTGCAATGCCCTGCATTTCTCTGTTGTATGGCCAGGTGCATTGGAGTGGAAGGCACATCTGGCGTTGACATCATAATTCCTTGGAAGATTCTGAGGATCTGGTGGAGCCAGAGTCCTGAATTCAATCAAGTTGAGCTTCAATAACTGTGGAAGTAAGGCAGCATAGGGCATCAGGATGGGATCGATAACCCTGTTGATTTGCGAAGGCCTTTGCTGGAATGGATGTTGTTGCTGATTGTTGTTGTTGTTGTAAGATCTCTATTGTTGTGGAAACTGTTGTTGCTGTGGGAAGTGTTGTTGCTGAGGATACTATTACTGAGGTGCTGGAGTAGGAATGGTGACGGCGGCTACAGATCTTTGCATGTAGTGGGGTCTCCCTCTGTTCATATGCACTGAGTTGGTCTCACCTGTCCTTCTAGGCCCAGAGAAAGGTTTCCTGGAATTGCTGGAGCTAGAACTATTGTTAGAGATCTTACCCATCTTTAAAAGACTTTCAATTCTCTCACCAGCTATAACTACATCAGCAAAACTGGTGGAAGAGAAAGCAGCAAGTCGGCCAATGTAGGTTCCTTGTAATGTGTTCATAAACATGTCAGCTATCTCCCTTTCAGACATGGGTGGCTGGACGGTATCAGCAAGTTGTCTCCATCTTTGGGCATATTCACGGAAACTTTCTCTTGAAGACTGAGACATACCCATCAACAAAGTCCTATTGGGTGCCATATCCAGGTTGTACTGATATTAGCGTATAAAATCTTCAGCTAAGTCCTTCCAGTTCCTGACTATTGCTCTGGATAGGTGGGAATACCACTCACGGGATTCCCCAGTCAAGCTATCTTCAAAATAAAACATCCACAGCTTCTCATCCGTGGTATAAGCTTTTAATCTTCCCAGAAAAGATTGAAGTTGGGTACGAGGACAGGAGGTACCATTATACTTCTCAAATAAAGGAGGTTTAAACTTGTGGGGAATCTTGACTCCTTCAACTAGACCCATGTCCATCACATCAAATCCCAAATATTTTTGGGACTCCAAGGATCTCAGCTTCTCAGATATTTCGTCCATACGATGATCATAAACTTCATCAGCTCCTACCATTGTAAATTGTTCCTCTTGAGGGTCTTCTTGCAAGACACGACCTCCAGTGTTTCTCTGGGTATTTCCGATAACATTGACTTCAGGATTGATGTGGGGTCCAAACTCTGGTGGATTTTCTTGCGGCTGATCGCGCGTGTTGTTACTTGTACCCCCAGTACCAGCTTGGTTCTCATCTGGAGTTTGCCGCTCGACTAACTCCCTTAATCTTTCCTGGGTCTGTGCTAGCCCAGTCATCACAGCCATAAACTGGTTCATTTGAGTCCTCACTTCAATCCTCACATTAGTCATCTAGGTTCTTACATCCGTCAATTATTGCTGAAGTTGATTCATCTGTAAGCTCGGAAGGTTGTTTCTGGTTGGATATCGGTGGACGCGGTTGACGGGAAAGACTCTCCTACGAGCAATATTTCTTGAAACAACAGCAAAGTGAGAAAACAACAACAAAACACCTATAAAACAAAGAATGAGGTTAGCATGCAATGCAGTATGTCTATTTGTCTTCAGAGGGTATCCGGTTTGGTTCTTTGGTTTTGACCTTCCAGACCTCTGGGGATGAAGATGTTGAAGCAACCGAAATTCAAAAGAAGATCCAGGTAATACATAAACCATAACATTACATGATGCCAAAATACATAGTTTATGATTACAACAAGCTCCCATGGTGGGTCAAAATACAATTAAGTCAAGAAATACAAAAAAATCACCATGGAGAATTAAAGTACAACCAAAATAAAATACAAGTAAAAAGAAATTAAACATCCAGCACAAATTCCTCCTCCTTGACTTCCTTCAGGAGAGCATCAGTCACTGGTCCAACTGGATGCTTTGTGATGGTCCTTATAAGAAGGTTTCTGGTTGCAATTGCACTTGTCATCTTCTGGTACTTGTCTTGTTCTTTTGATCTCTTCAACCCCGCCCGAAGTTTCAACTCGGATATTTCCTTTTATGCTGCTAACAAAGCTTCCTGACTCTTCTTCTCATTGGCTTCCAGTTGCTCTATCTTAGCCCGTGTCTTCTGATCTTCTTGCAAACGAGCTTCAGTGATCCTGATCCACCTAGCCTGACTCTCTTCCAAGTAATGTTCAGCTTTGGCCTTCTGAATCTTGGCTTCTTTGCAAGCATTCTTCAATACCAACTCCCTTACACGGGCTTTTCTAATGAAGTCTTATGTCTTCTCTATCTTGGTTATATGCTCGATCCGGAGCTTCTTTAACCTCTCAATGTCTAGACGACCATCATTCCTTTCCCAAAGGGTCTTTTTCAAGGCTTCAAAAAGCTGTACATTTCTTTCTTTCAACTTCTCAAAATCCTCCAGGCTCACTGTGGCTATAGGCTCAACTGTTGATGGCCCTGGTACATCCTCTAGGGTGAATGACATACGATTGATATGTCCTCTGATGCAAGACCATTCAATGTACTGAGCTGAAGCTATGTTGTTACACTTTCCCAAAATAGCAGTCCCTTTTGTCTGTATATGGTCTCAAGCCCAGGCTACTTGTCGGACGGTGGCATGATTATTCAGAACAACATAGTAAAGTGACTCTGCTAAGTCCTGCTCCTTTGGTGGGTGTACCAATGCATACCCTAACTGTCTCTTGAATAGCAAAGGATTGTAGTTGATGCAACCCTTCACTCCAATAAGGGGTACATTAGGATATTTCCCACAGCTTGTAATTATGTCCCTGCCCTTGGTGTTCTGAGTACACCACCTGATGTCTTCTGATGTGAGGGAAATCATCCTCTTAGCCCAATTCCTTGACTGATGTGGATTCAGGAAAGCTTTTGTCTTCGGCATATGTCTCATCAACCAACTGTAGAAAAGGGGTGCACAACATCTCACCATTCTTCCCCTCTACTTCTCATTCCTCTGATGCACTGAGTAGTAGAAATCCCCTAGCAAGGTAGGAACTATATTCTTTAGCATGAAGATGTGGATAGCATTATTGCTTACAAACTAATTATGCTCGTCTGCAAATAAGATGATGCCGTATATACTGAGAGCCAGGAGAGCACAAACAGTTTCCCACTTCCCTGTTGCAGCATAACTAGTAGCCTGAGTGATTAAGAAGTCTAAATGGAGGTCTGGGATTCCAGCCTTGGTGGTCATATGCTGATCAATGATAGTGGCTTCCAAATGCAATGCCTTGGCTATGTATTCATTTTAGTAGCAGTCATCTCAGGGTTGAAAGGAATTCCTCTTCTGATAGGACACCCAACAACATAGAAAACTCTTCCAACAGAGGGCCTATCTGAAAATCTGGGAAAGTGAAGCAACAGAGAGGAGGGTCATAGAACTGAAGGCAAGTGTGAATCATGCTCCTCTGTGATGCATCCAAGTCCTTGATCATGTCCAAGAAACCACCATAATGTTCTCTGAATAAAGGGACATTATCAGGAGTGATAAGGGCCTGAATCTGCCTGACGCCTGTCAGGGGATACTCAAAGAAATGGTAAGTGATGTTGCTCTTCCTGGTTGAATCCATACTGACAATGGGTGCTGATGAAGATAACTGATGAAGACCACTGAAGAAGATACCTGATGAAGATGGCTGAAGCAGAAGAATGGTCAAAACCAAACCAAAGAAGATGTGGATACCTTGTAAAACAAATATACAAATGTTAAATGATGAAATATGATGCAATATGATGTATGCTTATGACATGCAAGGGTTTGTGATCAGGTGCTGGATTATCAGTTGCATTGATAGGGCCCATAAGTGTTCAAAATTCCGGATGAAGGTCTGAGATCCAGTAACCAGGTGGGGGACTCAAATAAAGAGTCACTTGTTAAAGGTTTCATAGAATCAGTCCAAAATCACTATAACCTTAACAAAGTTCCAGTAACAGGGTATAATGAGGCCAAGGGTTCTTGCAAACCTGTAAACAACCCCACCCACATACAGGTATTGTTCTAGAACAAAGATCCTCAGATTCGGATCTATTATCAGAAGTGTAAACACTTCTAACCCGGAGGTACAGTGTTTACCCTAATCATAAAGGATCCTCCTCTAATTCACTTTAGATGCTGAAGGTCATCTAAAAAGGTCATCCAGACTTAGCAGGCTTCCCAGATAGCCCTAGCACTACAGGAAATCCATAGCACAGAGTTCTTAAGAAGAAACCCATGTTTGAACCGTGTTTCATATTCCCGCACCAGACCGAATGGAATGGGAAAGAATATGAAGCCACTATAATCTTATGTCTGTCACTCAAGCCTTTGTGTTGGAACTTTCTCATTGGAATACCCCTCCCACCAAGGCAAACCAATAAATCCAGTACATATATGATATGATAGTAAAATGAAATGCATAAAACACTAAATGAAAGAGATAAAGTAAATGCAGTAAATAAAGCTGTACAGAAAGCAATAAATAAAGCAAAAACAACAGCACACATAACACCCCAAATAAATACAAACAAACAAGCGCTAGGAGAAACCCACAAGAGAACCAGGAGCCCTGGTTGCAAAGATCCCCAGCAGAGTCGCCAAGCTGTCGCTCCCCGGATTTTCATCCTGGTGCAAACGTGAACTGTCGGCGATGTTGGAGGTTGAGGTTGAATAGAGTCGCCAGTTAGGCATTTTTATCCCGAAGGAAAGGTAATGCTGCATAAACCTGGAAGGATATGGATAAGACAGTTACGAACCAGAGAAACTGAGAAAGGGAGTTGGTTACGACCTGGGAAAGTATTAGCACCCAGATTGTCTATCGTACTCGACGGGATCCATGCTTACTTGATTGTGTTTAGAAGGGGTAGTGTATGTGCTGACTGTGTATGAAAAGCTAGGGAGAATGTATAAAGTTTCAGTGAAAAAGAAAAGGTGAGTGCTCAAAGACTGAGGCTTAGTAAAGAAAACTGAAAGAGGGGGAAGACACAAATACTTTTGTCGATAACTATTAAGATATACCTATGTATCCTCTCGTGCAATGAGGAAGTCAAAACATCGTAGTTCGACTCAAAGTGACTGGATGATTTTGTTGTGAACTGCTTACTTGTCTATGCTCAAGTGTGTGACTCGTCTGGATCGAGTGCTAATTGTCTTGCATTAGACGGGAGAAGCGAGTTCTCGTTTTCAGAGTGAGTGTGATGAGAAAAGAATCTTGGAGGAGACGTTTATTGTTTGTTTTTTTGTTTTCAGTTTTTTATTGTTTTTTGGTGTTTTGCATGGGATAATGAGCTTAAGCCTAAATCAAGGGTTTGTAAACTCATTATATCCTCCCTGATTAGGGATAATGAGCATACTTAAGTATGAGATAAGCATTTCAACTTAATTACCATGATGATGTAGGATTAAGATCATTAACCTACTTGTGATTATTAAGTGTTTTTGGGTTTTTGTTTAATGTTGAGTAATGAGTTTAATCTCTAATCAGGGATTAGTGAACTCATTACACCATCCTAAGAGAAGGTGACAAATGAGAACACTTAAGTTGAGGAAGATACCTCAACTTAATTCATGGTTAGGGATTAAAATCATTATATAACAAACCTTTATTAAATGGATTTTAATTAAAGGGTGAGATTAAGAAGTGGATTTTATGTTTGTAAGACTTATCTTGAGGGGACTTGTCCATTAAACACTAGGGTTAGTCCCTCTTAACCATAAGGAAGAGATAGAAACCCAACATAAGGCCCAAGTTACAAGCTTAAGTCTTGATCATTATTAAGTGTTTCGATTAAGAGGGGTAAACAAATTAAAGGTTTAACACTAAGGATTAAAGTTATACACTTCATCCTAAGATAAGGATGCAGGCATAACCCTAATTCAAAGTCTTAAAGCTTTAAGTGTTTAGCCTCTGATTAAGAGATGAGAAGAGAGACTCAAGGACACTCAAAGGTAAAAGACTATGGGGGACTATATACAATCCTGAAAATTAGCATGCTTGGATATACTATGGTTTTTTAGGCTTAAAAGAATGTCTTTAGGAAGCCACCATGGAGGAAGAAGCAGATGAAAAGAGAAGGAGAAAGAAGAATAGGTTACTTACTTCCTGAAGAAGATAAGTAACCTAAAAGAAAGAAAGTAAGAATGAGAGCACAAGTGAAGCAAGTTCACTTCAAAGACAAGTAAAATATGCATATGAAGAGATGAGAAGAGGTGGGATGTGAAGGCAAATCCACATCTCAATCAACTTACCATAAGCCCCTGAAATGTCAGTATGAGATACATAAGACATAAAGCAAAAGGAAATAAAGCAAAAGAAGGTGCAAAGACCAAAACCATAAGTGAATATACAATGAAAATGTGTTATGATATGATGCAAAGATATACATGATGCATATGAATGATCATACAAAGGATGAAATGCAAAGGAAGCATGTAAGAAGCTTGAAAACACATGGATACATATGAAATGTAATGAATGCAAAGCATACCAAATGAATGAAAAAATGATCAAGCAATGTTCAAACATGTCTTAAGATATCTAAGATGTCATACAAATGCTTGAAATGTCATGGCAAGTTCATATGATGATGAGATGCAAATATGGATGCAAATGAACATGAGAAATTAGGGTTATATGAAAGGATGAGATGAAAATGCCAAAACAGAAGCATACATCATGATAAAAAGTTTAAATTAAACTCAAATAAACCTTAAACACATACAAGATCACTACCCAAAGGTGAAGGTCAGAAGCTAAACCTAGTGAAAGTTATAAATTTCCTAAGTTAACTAGGGTTTTTGGGTGCTTCTAAAGGAAAAATGCCAAACAAATTGAAAATGCAATGCAAAATCATGAGATAAATAACCTAGATACTAGATGCAATATACGAAACAATGCAAAAATAATCAAGTTCAAACTCATCATGGTTGATCAGAAATAATTTTTCAAAGTTAGGGTTAGAAAAATGTGATTTTTAGGAACCCTAATTCAAATATAATTGTGAAAATATGATCAAACCTAAAAATAAATATGTATGGTGAGTTTGTAAATGATTCTAAATGTATGAGAATGCATCATGAATTTTTTGGTGATTTTTAGAAACCAAAATGCGTTTTTAATTAATTAAAATCAATCAATTATTTACATAAAACATTTAAATGATTTAAAAATACTTTTTAATGCAAAAATTAAAATAAAAAATGTTTTTGAGTTAAGAAAAATATTTAAAGTAAAAATGCAGAAATTGAGATTTTTTAAAGTGTTTTTGCTATTTTAAAATAAATATGGAAACAAATGCCAAATAAAATGAAAAAAAATTAAAGTCAACCAATCTGATGGCCCAGGTTCAAATGGGGCTTGACTGCGCGTGCAGATGGTTGTCTAGGATTCACTCTGGCTAATTAATTTGATTTATTTTAATTAATTAGAAATTAAAGCTAATGAACTAATTTGATCCGTCCAAGGCTTAAACTAATCACACATCCAATGGTCCACATTCAAACTGGCACGCTAACCCTAATTAAGCCCTAATTAACTTCAGGTGACCGGAGGAGAGCTCCGGTTATCTTCTCCGGTGGAACTAAAACCCTAAATCTCTCTACAGGCCACCCCACCCCAAATTAATTGCCCAGAAATGATCCACTACTCACACGAAACTCAAATTATTCATCAAACATCAATTATGCTTCACAAACATGGAGAATCGAAGAAAATAAAAAAAAATTGGACAAACTTTCAGAAGCTCATGAAATGGTTATTTCTCAACTATTTTCTATTCTAAAAACATCAGAGTGATCCCCATAACATGTAGTTTCATTCTATAACAATAAATCAAAGGTCTGAAAGATTTTGTTCTTGAGCATACCTGAGCTGATGAACTGCAAATGTGAGCTTTCAGAGCCTCTCATTTGTGCAAAAAGCTTCATTTGATCCTCCTGATGCTAGTGGAATGCTTGAAAGGCTTTGAGAGTGGCTAGTTTGTGTAGTCCAGCTCTGATGTAGCAGAAATGGAGGTTTGTGTGTGTGGCGATTCAGGCCATTTTAATGGTTGGGTTTTGTTCTATGGATGATTTTGAGATGATTGGTGGAAGAATTTTTTAGTTTTAGTGGCTGGTTTGAGAGAATCAAAAATGAGAAGTTTTAGGGAAATTTTGGGCAATCTGAGTGTTGAGAGGTTTCAGGATCCAAGGTTATGTGAAATGAGTTGCTTGATGTCCACATAAACAATGTTGATTGGCTAGAGAGTTGTTGTGGCATAGTGTGATTGGTATGGCCTCATTTGCAAAAAGTCAAAAGTTATGGTACCATAAGCATGGCACAGGTCAGAGCTGGCTTCAAGACTTGTCCTGCCTCAGCTTCATTCAAGGATGGCCCTAGGATTGGATTTGAGGATCTGGATGGCTTGATGCAAGAGTTATCACATGTTTTGCAAATTTTCCTCTTTGAAATTTCTTGGATCACAAGTCATGAAAACCTTAGGTCCAATGCCCAATTATGATCAAGGAAAGTTATGTTATCATGTAATGATGCTTAGAAGTGGATTAGAGGTCATTAGAAGTCTTGAAACTTGATTTTGCAAAAATCCCTCTTTGGCACATACTTAAAAATTACAAGATTTTTCCCAAATTTGAAACATCATATCTTGAGTTCTAGGATGAATCAAGAGGAGTTCTTGTACTTTTTGAAAATGGGAAGATCCAATCTACAACTTTCATGTTTAAGGATTTTTCATTTGAAGCATTTTTTATCAAGAAAGAGGAGGTTGAAAATTTTTCCCAAAATGGAAAGTTTCCATTACATGTCATGTCCAAAAATGGAAAGTTTGCAAATGGCTTGAAATTCTTCAATATTGTGAACTTCTAACCACTTATAAGGTCAAATAAAGATTATATAACCTCAAATTGATGAAAATGATCCTTTGGTTCCATTGGTGGTGGCCTCAGATGCCTTGATTCTGACTTTTCTTGCACAATAAGTTACCAGTTGATCAGATGACTTCCACAGTGAATTTCTTCATCAAATTTGGTACACATGCTCCTTATAACATATTAAGCCATTAGAATCAAGAATGACCAAAAAATTTGACATTAAGGGCCTCAAACCCAAAACCCTAATTTTAGGTCATCTGTGCAGGAAATGTTCAGTCTTCCTGGACCTCTGTGCAATTCTTTGTGACATTTTGACTTCAATGAACCTTGGGGAGCATATTATGATCATGGAACACACATGGACCCTCTTTAAAAGCTTCAAGGCCTTTGAGATGGCTCAGATCACTTATTGGATTGCTCAGATCACAAACCCTAGATGTAGATGAAATGAACTATGCAGTGAGATGTAATGAGATGTTTATGCAATGCAATATGAAAAGATCACAAGCCATGGTGTGAGAAAAAAGTGAGGGAAAATTTGGGGTGTTTACAGCACCCCCAGCGTATATCACTTAAGCCCAATTAAGTTCAATTCCCCACTCTTCACACCCCCCAAGCCCATTCCATTTATTTTCTTTTATTTCTTTTTATCACTTCTATACCATTTCCATTTTCAATTTTATAAAATACCAAAAATCTTAAATAAATTCACACGTGTTCTTCATCATTTTCTCTAATTTTCCACCTTTTTTAATTCTATTTTTCTTTTATAAGTCAGAATTAATTTTGCAATTAATTTCTTCCACATTTTCTTATTTCTTGACCAATCCTTTTGTTCAATTGTTTTCTCTTAAACCAAAATTGATAAAATGTTCATTCTTTTTGCCCTATCCATAGGACTCATCAAACTTCCAAAAAATAATTTTTTTTCAATTTTTAGGTCATGTTTGGTCATCTTTTGAGCCCATCCTTTCACCTTGGTCCCTATGAACCTTAATTCAATTCTAGCATTTATTTGACTAGGAAAAAATATGAATTCTCAAGATATTTTTTAGAGATGAATCATCTTCTGGATGTGATCTTAGATATTAGATTTCATAATTTTTCAAGGTTATTTGATATTTTTCTAAGTGTCTTGCATCATAGGTCATATTTTGGTCCTTTTTTCCTTATCCTTTTGTTCAAGAATTGGTAAGGCATTTATGCCATTCATTTGAGGTCCTTAATTTGAGTCTTCTAGGGTCCATTAGAGGTCTTTGAATGTTTAGAATCCATTTTAGGTCTTTGTATTTTGTTTGTGTTGGTTACTTGAATCATAAGTCACATATGACTTCATAAACCCTAATTTTTTCCTTCCTTCTACCTTAGCCCTTAAATACCAATCTTGTGGTTATTAATTTGTGTTTAAATTACATCTTAAATTTTTACCAAACCCCTGGTTTTTGTATGGGAAGTTCAAACTTCATTGTTCATGTTTGGTTTTATTTTTTAGTCATTTTTCTTACTTTGAAAACCATGTTTCCATGTTCCTTCCTTCACATTTCAATCTTATGTTTGAATCTCCATGACTTGAGTCTCTTCCTTCCCATTTAATTTCATGTCATTAAACACTTCCATTTAGTGTTAGGTTCTAGACTTTACATTCACCATTGACCTTAGGTAAGTTTACCATGATTATATACTTAAGTTTCCCTTATAACTTCTCCTTAGCTTTCATTAGGGTTTAGTGATACTTTAGGGCATAGTTTGAGTTTGGTTTACTTTATAGATCTAGATCCTTTTGGTTTGACTTAGCTCATTCCTTTAGAGGTTAGATAGCATGTAAGATACTTTATAACTTGAATTTAGGCTTAGAAGTTCATTATTGCTTTAATTAGCTAGTATGAGTTCTACTTTGAATTTTACCATGCTATAATTGTCCAAACTGCTTCATCATGCTAACATTTGTTTTGTAGGGGAAGATTGAGGTAAGTATTACTTCATTCTCAACTCTTTATGCATTCTAAATTTGTTTGCCTTAGCACCTTGTGCTTTGACTATAGGCTTCCCTCTCTTTATGCATTCTAAATGTGTTTGCCTTAGTCCCCTTAGTTTTATCCTTTCTCCATTTAAGTCTTCTCTCTCATCTCATAAAAAAAATCCAAAAGATACTTAATAAATGCTTGAAATAGTCTCTTGTGTATAGCCTTATTCCATGGGTCACTCATATTGATTCCAACTTGGAATAGTGTGAGCTTGTCTAGCATGATGCACAAATCTAATCATGAGACTATCTTCACAAAGAAAGCCTAAAAGACATTTCTTCAAAAAGCTACGAAAACATGTAATAAGTTCAACAAGCTAGTGAACTTAGACCCTAATCCTTGGAAACATGTCTTGGATAAATTCTCCTTACTTGGTGTGCTGGCTCTACTATTCCATCTTGGAATGTAGTAGCAAGTACACATTCCATAGAAAAGAGTTTGAATTCACTTCCTTGTGCCAAATTCATAAAAACTCTTAAAAAGAAAACAACAAACAATAAGCGACTTTCCTGCGGGAACTTTCTTCTCACCTCCCTCACTCTAAATGCGAACTTGCGACGACTTGTCTCGCATACAAGACGGTAAACGCACTCGCACAAGTCGAGCTTGCAACACCTGAGCATAGACATACGCAGTTCCAGCGCATATAAAACACAAAATAGTTCCCGCCTTAGTTAGGCGGACTACATCGACTCTGATCCTCATTTTCCCGATGAGGTACGTAGGTAGCAGGGTAGGGCCCATTCGAGAACATTCTTTATTTTCCCTACATTTCCCTCTTTCTTTCCATTTCCCACTCTTATTTCAGTTCCAGTTAGCAGTTCTTTGTTCAGCAACAATTTTTTTCTTACCCATTGAAACAAGCAAGCGTGGATCCCGTCGGGTACGACGGACGATCTGGGGTGCTAATACCTTCCCAGGTCGTAATCGACTCCCGACCCAGATCTTTAGTTCGCAAGGCCTCGTCCTTTCCTTCTTTCTCAGGTTTGTGCAACATTACCTTTCCCATTCCTTCGGGATAAAAATGTCTGGCTGGTGACTCTACCATTTCTGCGCCACTTTCGCGTTTGTACTAGGATGAAAATCCCGGGAGCGGCAGTTGGCGACTCTGCTGGGGATCGAACCCAGAATCTCTGGTTTCCTTCGTAGAGTCAATCCTAGTGCCTGTTTGTTTTTGTTTCTTTGGGTGTTCATATATGTGTTGTTGTGTGTTTATTTACTGTTTTCATTTACAGTTTACTTTAGAGCATTTATTTACTATTTTCAGTATTTATTTTCACATGCATCATATACTGGACTGTGTTGGTTTCATTTTTTCTACGGGATAGGGTTACTATGAGATGAGCTCGTAACCGGGGCTCAAGTGCACCTTAGGACTTAAAGTGGTTCCACTTTGGCTTCATGGCATCTTGCTATGTTGGTTGTAGTGAGTTCCACACCCAGACTTGCAACCTTCTTGGAAATGTATTGATATCGGAATATTTCTAGGGCAATACACAACCTTGATAGTTATGTGCAGTCAGGGGACTGATCATTGAGAACCTTTGTGGAAACATCCCTCTCTAGTGATGACAGGGGCAGACCACATTTGTTGGCAAATCCACTCGCATCTGAGGGCCCACTAGGAACTCTCATAGGATGGCCTGGTTCTCTCATAGGAACCCAGTTAAGGCAAACTATTCGTATGACGATAGTATTGTACCCTTCGGGATGAATGTACTATTGTTTCTCGATTCAGTGCTTGAGTATGAGGATTTATGTGGGATACTTGTTTCCTTGGACTCAGATGAGACCTCCCTTAGTAGTACATAATGCCAAACCGATTCCCTGATTTGGTCATGAGCCATTTCTCGGAAATGGTGAACTTATTATTACTATTCGGCTTTGAGAGTCCGTGATGTTGACCCAAATAGCACACCCGTGAGATCAGGATGAGTTTGCAGGATTGCAGGAACCTTAACCTTCAACACACCCACTGTGCCAGTATGCTTCAGTATTGTGATTTGTTCTCTAACACATTGATTCTGAGATTTGAACCTCTGATCAGAGAGATGTTTGTTTTGATGTGGTGATGTTGTGACCCTGCACAAACACTTTCTTACATGTTTGACACTACATAGACACATCACTAATCACATGCTTTGCCTTGCATAATGTAAACACCCCAAATTTGCCCTCACCCATTCACACCATGGATTGTGATCTTTTCATTTTCATAAATTCAAGCATAGCATCTCATACCATCCTTTTTGATTCACTACATTGATTCAAAGCCATCTGCATCTAGGGTTTGTGATCTGAGCCATCCCTGAGCTATTTGGGCCACTCCAAAGGTCATCAATCACTTCAAAGGGGTCCATGTATGTTCTAGCATCATATTATATCCTCACAAGGTCAAGGAAGTCAAAAATCACAAGAACTGAGAAAGGCATGGAAGTAGAGCCAGGATTAACTGCACAGATGACCTAAAATTAGGGTTTTGGTTTCAGAGGCCATAACTCCAACTTTTTTGGTCATTCTTGTTTCTATTGGTCTCTATATGTTATGAGGATCATGCATATCAATTTTCATGAAGAAATTCAATGGGGAAGGCATCTGATCAAAGGATGACTTCTTGAGCAAGTCAGTGCAAAATCAGGGCATCTGAGGCCCCCAATGACCCAACCAAAGGGTGTTCTCCATCATTTTGAATGTGTATGATCTTTATTTGATCATATAAGGTGTTAGAAGTTCACAAAGTTGAAGAATTTCAAGCCATTTGCAAAGTTGCCTTTTTGGGAAAGTGACTTATAATGTAAACTTGCTATTTTGGGAAAGTTTTTCAACCTCCTCTTTTTGGTTCAAAAATGCTTCAAATGAGAAAAATTTAGTCATGAAAGTTGTAGAATGGATCCTCCCATTTTCAAAAAGTACAAGAACTCATTCTAATTCATTTTGGATCAAAAGTTATGGCTTGTCAAAGTTGGACAAAATCACATAAATTTCACTTTTACACCAAAGGAGGAAAGTTGCAAAACTTCATGCCAATGCCAATTGTGACTTCAAATCAACTTCTAAGCATTATACAAACATAAGTTATGACCTAAAACTCAGAATTTCACAAGAATTTCTCAAGTTTCATGCCATGAACTTCACAAATTTCAAAAGGGGCCAAACTTCCCCAAAATTGCAAAATGGATCAAAGCTTCTCATCCACTTGTGCCAGCTGCCAAAAGTGACTTCCATGGACCTCCTTGAAGCATGCTGATCCAAACCATGCCCTTGTACCATGACTGAACCAGCCCATACCTTCACTTACACAAAAGTTGACTTTATGCAATTTGAGCCATACCAATCAAGCTGAGCCACACCAACTACTCTGACCAATCACAGCTTCACATACATGCCTCAAGGATCATTTCTCACACAATCTTGGAGGCTGAAACCACAACATTGCTAGAGTTTACAAAAATCCCTCTTTATGCATTTTTCTTCGAATCTCAATACACAAGCTGGAAACATCAAAACAAACTTCACAAAACCACTCACCATGATCCTCTGATCATTTCCCAATCCTCATTTGACCCTGAAACCACCCCAAACAGAAACACGATTTTCCACTCCTTCTGAACATAACTTCATCAATCTCACGAACCAGCCACATTAAACTCCAACTAAGCCTCAAAGCTTCCTCAAGAAGATCGTTGGAGCCATTTTGAAGCAAAGACCTGGCCAGAGAGTACCAAAAGTGAAAGCTCCAGTTCAGGTGAGCTCAAGAACTTTTTTTCCAGAACTCCCATTTTTAGTTTCTAAATGATTCCTTATGCTTCACTGATCACCATGATATGATTTATTTTGAAAATGAGTGAAAAATGACCATGTATGCTTGTTCTGAAATTTTGCCCGTGAAACTTGATTTGCTTCGATTCTTGTTGTTGATGTAATATAAATGATTTTTGTGCTTGGAATCTTGTTTATTGTTGTCCATTAATCATTTTTGGAGAGTTTGATGAAGCTTTGATGCGTATTGAGTGAGATAGAAAAATGGTTGGCCGGAGAAGATGACCGGAACACTGTTCCGGTCATCTGAAAGTCATTAGGGCACAGGATTAGGGCTAATGACATAATTAAGGAAGTTTGAATTCTGGCCGTTCGTTTGCGCGCTAAGTCAATTCCCGCGTCCCTGAGTTTGAACCACAGCCCTTGGATTGTTTGACTTTCTCATTTTCTTTTTTTAATTCATTTAATTTCATTTGTTTTATATTTAACTTCCACGAATTTTTAAAAATAGGAAAATACATTGAAAAATTCTGATTTTTTTTGTCAAGCATTTCATTAATTTTCAGAACACAAAAATATTTTTATTTTTATTTTTTGCATTAAAAATTATTTTTAAATCATTTAAATGTTTATTTTTAATTAGTTAATGGAAATTAATTAATTAAAAATGCATTTAGGTATTTAAAAATCACCAAAAAATTCACATTGCATTCTTTAACATTTAGAAACATTATCAAACTCTCAAAACAAATTTCTTTTTGGTTCTTGACCTATTTTGACAATTTTCATTAGAATTAAATTCTTTAAAAGGCAATATTTTTGTTCAAACTTGAAAAAATCCATTCTGCCTAACCATGAAGAGTTTGATAATGGTTCTTCTTGCATTGCATCCCTCATAGCATGTAGTTTCTAGGGTAAAATTGGTTTGAATTTATCTTGCATTTTCAATTTGATGTGCATTTTTCCTTTTGAGGTACCTTGAAACCCTAGTTGACTTACAAAAATCATAACTTCCATTAAGTTTAGATTTAGGTCTCCTCCTTTGGGCAGTGAACTTGTGTAGGGTTAGGGTTCCTTTGATTCCATTTTCAATTTTTTATCATGTCATTTGCTTCTGGTTTTGATTTGTTTTGCGTTGCATATTGTATGTAAACCCTAATTTTTTCTTTCCTTTGCATTTATCTTTCATTTTCTTGCATTCAAGAACTTGTCATGACATTTTGTGCATCCATATGACATTTAAGACATCTTAGGACATATTAGAATCATGTTTGATCATTGCATCTTTCATTTTCCATGTTATGTGTTCACATCATTTCATAAACTTTCATGGTTCAAAACATGCTTCATTTGCATCCTCATCCTTGTATGATCATCCTCATATCTTGACATATGTTTGCATCATCTCTTAGCATCATTGCAATCATGTTTATGCTTCTGACTTTGGTTTGCATCATGACATTTCATCTCATTTGCATTGCATTTCATTTCTTTTGCTAACTTTTCAGGTGGTAAGTTGTTTTGAGAAGTGAATTTGCCTTCACTTCTCACAATCTCTTTTCATCTCTCTTATGCATCATTGCTGCATTTTATCTTTGTATTAGAGTGAGATTGCTCATTCATGCTCTTTCCCAGTTTCTTTCTTCAGGCAACTTGTCTTCTTAAGTGAAGCAAGTTGTCTTGATTCTCTCTGCTTCTTTCTCCTTTCATCTGCTTCTTTTCCTGGTGGCTTTTCTCTTGAAGATCTCTTGCAAGCTTCATAAACCCTAGGAACAACCAAGCATGATAACAATTAGGGTTTGATTAGTCCCCCATTTAGTTTTGCCTTTGTGTCATCTTTGAGTCTTCTCTTCTCATCTCATAATCAAGGACTAAACCCTAAAGGTTTTAAGGCTTTGTGATTAAGCTTATGCCTGCATCCTTCTATTAGGATGGAGTGTATAACTTTAATCCTAAGTGTTAAACCCTTAATGTGTTTAAATACTTTAATCAATCCATCTAATAATCATCAAGACATCAAACTTGTAACTTGGGCCTTGCATTAGGGTTCTAATTCTTCCTTAATTGGTTAAGAAGGACTAACCCTAGTGTTAATGGACAAGTCCCCCTCAAGTTCTCTTACAAACCATAAAATCCATTTCTTCATCTTACCATTAACTAAAATCTACTTTATTAAAGGCTTTGTTTTGTCATGAGGTTAATCCCTAATCATGGATTAAGTTGAGGAGCCTTCCTCAGCTTAAATGTTCTCATCTATTATCCTTCTATTAGGATGGTGTAATGGGTCCATTAAATTCTTGATTATGGCTTAAACTCATTGCTTAACACTAAACAAAAACACCAAAAACATCTAAATAAATGCAAGTAGGTTAATGATCTTAATCTTACACCATGGTGATTAAGTGTGAGGTGCTTACTTCACACTTAAGGTATTCTCATTACCCCTAATCAGAGGGAAGATGTGATGAGTTTACTAACCTCTTGGTTTAGGCTTAAGCTCATTATCTTATGACAAACACCAAAAAGCAGTAAAAGACTGAAAGCACAAAAACAAACAATAATCGTCTCCTCCGGGATTCTTTTCTCACCTCATTCACTCACAAACGAGAACTCGCTTCTTTCGTCTCATGCAAGACAGTTTGCACCTGAGCCAGACAGGTCATACACTTGAGCATAGACAAGTAAGCAGTTCACAAGTCAATTTACCTTTTAGTCTCTTTGAGTCGAACTACGGCGTTCTGACTTCCTCATTGCACGAGAGGATACGTAGGCATAACTTAACAGTTATCGAACAAAAGTCTCTGTATATTCCCCCTCCTCCAGCATTATTCTTTGAGCCTCATAGTCTTGAGCATTTCACTCTTTTCCTACACTGACACTTCACATATTTCACTTCACTTTCTTTTACACTGACACTTGCATTCTTTTCCAGCTTTGATACACAAATTGCACTAACACTACCCCTTTAAAACACAAGTCTTTTAAGCGTGGATCCCGTCGAGTACGACGGACAATCTGGGTGCTAATACCTTCCCAGGTTGTAACCAACCCCCTTTCTCAGTCTCTCTGGTTCGCGACCGTCTTATCTATCTAGGTTTATGCAGCATTACCTTTCCTTCGGGATAAAAATGCCTAGCTGGCGACTCTATTCATTCTCTCCTTTCGCTGACCGTTCGCGTCTGTACCCCTTCTGACCGGGCGTCATTTGGTGGGAGCGACAGCTTGGCGACTCTGCTGGGGAGCCTTATACTATAACCAGGGCTTCTGATTCTTTTTGTGGGTTCCTCCTAGCGCTTGTTTGATTTGTGTTTACTGGGGTGTTATGTGTTATGCGTGTTATTTATTTTGATTTATTTATTGCTTTATGTACAGCTTTATTTATTGCTTTCCTTTACAGCTTTTCATATTTCATACTGTCATTATAATTGTTGGATCTGGTTTTTTTTTTGCCTTGGTGGGTGGGGCTTCATTGAGAGTTTAAGGTCCTATACCTGGGACCTGAGTGACACCTAGGCTAGAGTGGTTCATGTTCTTTCCCATTCCATTTCAGTCTGGTGCGGGAATATGAAACACGGTTCAGATGTGGGTTTCTTCTTGAGAACTCTGTACTACAGATTTCCTGTAGTGCTAGGGCTATCTGGGAAGCCTGCTAAGTCTGGATGACCTTTATTATGACCTTCAGAAACTGAGGTGAATTAGAGGAGGGTATTTTATGGTTATTGTAAACACTGTACCTCCGGGTTAGAAGTGTTTACACTTCTCATAACTGACCCAAGTCTGAGGATCCTTGTTCTAGAACACTACCTGTGAGGGGTTGGGCTGTTTACAGGTTTGCAGGTACCCTTGGCCACATCATACCCTGTTACTTGTTTTGATTAAGAGTACCTCATTTTGGACAGTTCTTGTGACTTAACCCTGGACATGTGACTCTTTATTTGAGTCCCCTACCTTGGTTACTGGATTTCTGAACCTCCATCTGGACTTCTTGAACATACATGGGCCTTATATATCAAGACAGATAATCAGATCCAGGTTGATCACAAACCCTTGCATATCATTTGCATACTCATCATTTGCATCATTTAACATTTGTTTATTTGTTTTTCAGGGTATCCACATTATATCTGGCTTGGTTTTGACCCATTCTTCTGCATAGACCTTTGCTTCAATTGTTGTCTGCTTCAGCTATCTTCATCATCACCAGCATCAGCCTATCAGTGGCTCATCTCCAGTATCAGTCTTGATCCTCATCAGCACTTGTCTTCAGCTCTTCATCAGCACTCATGGCCACTCCCAGGAAGAGCAATATATCATACCATTTCTTTGAGCCTGTGTTGACTGGTATCAGGCAGGTCCATTCACTCATCACCCCTGACCACATCCCATTATTCAGAGAGAATTATGGAGGTATCCTTGATATGGTTATGGACCTAGACCCTTCTCAGAGGAGCATGATTCATACCTGCCTACAGTTTTATGACCCTCCTTTGAGATGCTTCACTTTCCCAGACTTTCAGCTAGGGCCTCTGCTGGAGGAGTTTTCATCATTAATTGGAGTACCTGTCAGGGGTAGAGTCCCCTTCAACCCAGAGATGCCAGCTCCCAGCAATGGAGAAGTAGCAAAAGCACTGTACTTGGAGCCTGCCCTGATTGAGCAAAATATGACAACAAAAGCTGGGATTCCTGGCTTGCACTTGGACTTCTTAATTTCTCAGGCCATCCTAAAGGCCTCTTTGGGAGAATGGAGTGCAGTTTGTGCACTATTAGCCCTCAGCATATATGGGGTTATACTGTTTGCAGATGAGCCCAAATTTATCAGCAAGAATGCCATTCATCTTTTCCTTCTGAGGAACCCAGTACCCACATTGCTGGGAGATTTATATTATTCCATTCATCAGAGGAATGAGAAACAAAGGGGGAAGTTGGTGAGATGCTGTGCTCCTCTGTTTCACACCTGGCTGCTTAAACACCTGCCTAAGACAGATGCCTTCCTGAATCCCCACCAACAAAATAATTGGGCTAAGAGGCTCATTTCTTTGACTTCAGATGATATCAGATGGTGCACCCAGAGCACCAAAGGCAAGGACATTATCACCAGTTGTGGGCAATACCCAAATGTACCTCTGATAGGAGTAAAGGGTTGCATCAACTACAATCCTTTGCTGTTTAAGAGACACCTGGGCTATGCTTTGGTCCACCCTCCTAGAGTGCAAGATTTAGCTGAGACCCTGTATTGTTAAGTTAAACCTAATTTAGCTGTTGTCAGACAAGCATCCTGGGCTTGGGACAACATCCAGACAAAAGGGATGTCTATTCTTGGAAGGTGTAATAATGTTGCTTCAGCTCAATACTATGCTGGTCCCATGCTAGAGCTCAGATTACTGGAATGCCTTTCACCTTGGAAGACACACCTGGACCTTCTACAGTACAGCCAGCAGCCACTGTCATCCTGGAAGAATTTGAGAAGCTAAAGGAAAGGAATGAGAATCTGTCTCAAGCATTGAAGAAAACCCTTTGGGAAAGGAGTGATGGTCGTCTGGACATTGAAAGGTTGGAGAAGCTTAGGGTGGAGAATCTGGCCAAGATTGAGAAAACAGAGGACTACATCAGAAAAGGAAGAACTGGGGAACAAATATTGAAGAATACCTGTAAAGAGGCCAAGCTTCAGAAGGCTAGAACTGAGCTCTATCTGCAAGAAAGTCAGACTAGGTGGGTCAGGATCACTGAAGCCCGTACTCAAGAAGACCAGAGAACTCAATCCAAGATTGAACAGTTAGAGGCCAATGAAAAGAAGCAGCAGGAAGCTTTGCTGGCAGCCCAAAAGGATATTTCAGAGTTGAAGCTTAGGGCTGGGTTGAAGAGATCAAAGGATCAAGACAGGCACAAGAAGCTGACCATTGCCATTGCCACCAGGAACCTCCTCATCAGGACCATTACAGAGCATCCAGCTAGTCCAGTGACAGAGGCACTTCTGAAGGAGGTTAAGGAGGATGAGTTTGGACTAGATGTCTGACTTTTTTGATTGTTGTTGTTTTCATTTGATGTACTTTTGTATTGTATTTTGGCCCTTCAGGGGCATGTGTTGTAAAAAACATACTATGTATTATTCATCATTTTTAATATATTTTAGCTTGTTTCCATTTGGGTTTTCTTTTCTCAACAACATCAAAGCATCTTCCTCGAGGTCTGGAAAGGTCAAAACCAAGAACCAAGCCGGATACCTTGGAAAACAAATAAGCATATTACATTGCATACTAACTTTTATTTTGTTTTGTAGGTTTTGTTATTATTTGTTTCTAACTTTGCTATGACTTCAGGAAATATTGCTCGCAGAAGAGTGTTCCCTGTCAACCGTGCACACCGGTATCCTACTCGCAACAACATTCCGAGTATTCTAATGGAGCAAGTACAGCAAGACCTGACTGAGGTCAGAACTCAGATGGCTAATGAAAGAGTGGAGATGAGGAACCAAATGACCCAATTCATGACTGTAATGACTGGCTTGGCCCAGAGTCAAGAGAGACTAAGGGCATTGGTAGAAAGACAAACTCCCGAGGAACCTCATCCTGGAACTGGAGGGACAGGCAACAATGAGAGGGGTAAGCCTCATGTTAATCCACCCGTATTTGGACCTCATCTAGATCCGGAAGTCAACATCCTGGGAAATGTGCAAGGAAATACTAATGGGGGGAGAATCTTGCAAGAAGATCCCCAAGAAGAGCAGTTTACTGTCATGGGAGCTGGAGACGAAGTCTATGATAGGAGGTTTGATGAAATTGCTGAGAAATTGAGATCTTTAGAGTCTCAAAACTCCTTGGGCTTCAATGTAATGGATATGGGGTTAGTGGATGGAGTGAGAATTCCCCACAAGTTCAAACCCCCGTGCTTTGAGAAATACAATGGAACCTCCTGTCCACGAACTCATCTGCAGTCTTTCCTGGGAAGACTTAAAGCATATACCATGGATGAAAAGCTGTGGATGTTCTACTTTGAAGACAGCTTGACTGGAGCTTCAAGAGAGTGGTATTCACACTTGACCATAGCTACCATCAGATGCTGGAAGGACTTAGCTGAAGCCTTCATCAGACAATACCAATATAACCTAGACATGGCTCCTAACAGGACCCTCCTAATGGGAATGTCTCAATCTTCCAGAGAAAGCTTCAGGGAATATGCCCAAAGGTGGAGACAGTTTGCTGCTGCTGTCCAGCCACCCATGTCGGAAAGAGAAATGACCGACATGTTCATGAATACGTTGCAAGGAACATATATTGATAGGCTGGCTGCCTTTTCTTCCACCAGTTTTGCTGACGTAGTTATAGCCGGTGAAAGAATTGAAAGTCTATTAAAAATGGGCAAAATTTCTGATAATGGTGCAAGTTCGTCCAGTAATCCCAGGAAGCCTTTTGTGGGACCTCGAAGGACCGGTGAGACAAATGCCATTCATGCCAGCAGGGGCAGACCTCGGTATGTTCACAGATTAGTAGCAGCTGTTACTATTCCAGCTCCAATTCCTCAGCAATCAACATATCAACAACAACAACAACCACATTATCAACAGCAAGTTCAGTACCCGCCACAAAGAACCTACAACAACAACAATAGAAATCAACGACAAAGGACCTCCCAGCAAAGACCATCACAGGCAAACAGGGTGATTGACCCTATCCCTATGCCTTATGCTGCCTTATTGCCACAACTCCTGAAGCTTAACTTGGTTGAGTTAAGGACATTGGCACCACCAGATCCCTCCAATCTCCCAAAGAATTATGATGTCAACGCCAGGTGTGCTTTCCACTCCAATGCACCTGGTCACAATACTGAAAAATGCAGGGCATTGCAAATGAAAGTTCAAGATCTGGTGGATTCTAAAGCCCTCAACTTCGCACCTCCTCCGAATGTCAACAAAAATCCTATGCCTAATCATTGTGGGCCGATGATTAATGCCATTGAGGAAGACAAACCATCTACTTTGATCACCAGTGTTGCACAAATTCAAACACCTCTGGTCGAAATTAAAGCTCAGCTTCTAGAGTGCCAGGTGTTCCCCGGGTGTGAACTCGGTTGTGGGTATTGCAACATTGCAGTCAACGGGTGTGATAATTTGAGAAGCGGCATAGATGGTCTTATCAAAGATGGAACCCTTCAGATCTCAACAACGGCGCCTACAAATCCAGCAATTCCTTTAACAACAATTCCTGATTCTTCTACAACGGCAGCAACAATCATTTCTACCGATTCATCAATATCATCAGCAATGGCTTCATACATCACTTCAACAAGTCAGGTTTCAACAATCATTCCTTCTACAACATCAGCATCCATTTCATCAGCAGAATCTTCTACAACGCCAACTGAAATTAATGAAGATGTCTCAGCAGTCACCATCTACTATGATCCATCAAATGTTCCTCCAAACAGCAATTTCCAACAACAAACAGTGGCACCTCCCGCCAGATCACCAGTCACAATTTACTACGATCCGCACACCATTACAGTACCCTCCTCTGCAGTAGTCAGTCCAGTCACCATCACGGTGCCTGGACCAGTTCCTTATGAAAGCAGTAATGCCATACCTTGGCATTATGGCTCTGATCTCTACTGCAACGGGGAGAAAATCACTTTGGACTCTTCAACCTCTTCTCCACAAGTTGATAATGTTGGGGGAGGCGGAGGCTTCACCAGAAGCGGACGCCTTTTTGCCTCACAAACTCAAAGGCCTAATGTTGAAGCAGAAGCTGTTGCCAAAGCAAAAGGAAAGAGTGTGGTATCAGAAGAGCCGGCCGTCAAAGAAACTCAGAAGACATCTTTTGAACAAGATGTAGACGAGTTTATGAGAATCATAAAGAGAAGTGATTACAAGGTGGTGGACCAGCTTCACCAAACCCCCTCCAAGATCTCCATATTATCCCTGTTGATGTGTTCTGAAGCCCACATGAATGCATTATTGAAAGTCCTGCACACAGCATATGTGCCAGAGGAGATTACCGTTAATCAGCTAGAAACTGTGGTGGCAAATGTCAACACCAGTCATGGACTGGGCTTTACCAATGCTGACTTAACAACGGAGGGACGTAACCATAACAAGGCTTTACATATCACCTTGGAATGCAAGGGTGCTGTTCTATCTCATGTGCTGGTGGACACTGGCTCATCGCTCAATGTTCTACCAAAGAAAGCCTTAGTGAAGCTAGAGTATGATGGTTTGGCACTGCGTCCGAGTAATTTGGTGGTGAGAGCATTTGATGGCTCCAAAAGATCAGTGCTTGGGGAGATTGATTTTCCTGTGATGATTGGCCCGCAGACCTTCAAGACTACTTTCTTTGTGATGGACATTCAGCCGGCCTACAGTTGTTTGTTGGGTAGACCCTGGATCCACGCCGCTGGCGCTGTTACGTTTACCCTTCATCAAAAGTTGAAATTCGAATGGGAAGGCCAGATCATCACCATCTGTGGGGAGGAAGACATCTTTGTTAGCCATCTGGCTACGTATAAGTACATTGAAATGGATGGAGAAATCCATGAAACCATGAGCCAGGGGTTTGAGGCCCGGAACATTAATGAAGCATCTGCTGTACTGGGAACCTCCATAACGTCATATCAGCAAGCCCGAAAGGTTGTTGAGGAATGTACTGCCCAGGGCTGGGGCAAGTTGCTGCCCGTGGAAAAGAAAGAAGACAGATTTGGGTTGGGTTACAGACCAACTCAACAAGATCAATCGGAGGCTGCAAAGGAGCCCAATTTTGTCAGCGGGGGAATGCTCACCCCGGATGCTGTGAACAACTTGGAAGACGAGGAGGAAAGTGACCGCAACCTGGAGAGCTGGATACGTCCAAGGATCCCGGGGAGCCAAGTCCTTAACTGGTCTTCCCAGGAAATTATAAGGGTTACTCCTGCAGAGTAATTATTATTTCCTGTATTTTAAAGCATGCATCAAGTCTTGCATCTTGCCCAAGATGTCAAGACTCATTTTCTAATTGGGCCATCTTGTAATTTTGTGCAAATGGATTAATCAATGAATATCGGACATCTTTTGCAAACGAGTCTCTTTTTCGCTCACTGTTTTTCATTTTTCTTTTTGTACAAAAATAAAATGGCAATGTTTTTCAAAATGATAACTTCATTTCACTTTTTTCTAAATAAGATAAAATTAATCACTAAAATAAACCAATCTAAAACCTTGCAAAAAGTGCCTTTCAGACTGCACCGACAACAACACTGCTATGACTTCGCATGACTTTGACAATCCAATCAATCATGCTGATGAAGGGGTTGAAGAAGATTATGAGCTACCTGAAGAGCTAGCCAGGTTGTTAAGGCAAGAGGAGAAGGTTATCACTCCTCATCAGGAGGAGATTGAAACGGTTAATCTTGGTACGGAAGAAGACGTAAAAGAAGTTAAGATCGGGGCCCGCCTACAAGATTCAGTAAAAGAGCAATTTATTGATATGCTTCAGGAATATGTGGATGTTTTCGCTTGGTCTTATCAGGATATGCCAGGGTTGGACACCGATATTGTCATGCACAAGCTGCCTCTGAAAGAAGACTGCCCGCCAGTAAAACAGAAGCTACGCCGAACTCACCCGGATATGGCAATGAGGATAAAAGAAGAGGTGCAAAAGCAGTGGGACGCCGACTTCCTTGCTGTGACTAGTTATCCGCCGTGGGTTGCTAATATTGTACCTGTGCCTAAGAAAGATGGAAAAGTGAGGATGTGTGTGGATTACCGGGATCTGAACAGAGCCAACCCGAAAGATGACTTCCCATTACCTCACATTGATGTATTGGTCGACAATACGGCTCAGTTCTCGGTATTCTCCTTCATGGATGGATTTTCAGGATATAATCAGATCAAGATGTCACCTGAAGACATGGAGAAGACAACCTTCATCACACCCTGGGGCACATTCTGTTATAAGGTGATGTCATTCGGACTGAAGAATGCGGGTGCCACTTATCAACGGGCTATGGTAACATTATTCCATGACATGATCCACAAAGAAATTGAGTGTTATGTGGATGACATGATTGCCAAGTCCCTCACAGAAGAAGACCACCTAGTGAATTTGTTGAAGTTATTCAAGCGTCTGAGGAAGTACCAACTGAAGCTAAACCCCAACAAATGCACATTCGGGGTGCGATCCGGTAAGCTGCTGGGATTTATCGTAAGTGAAAAAGGGATTGAAGTTGACCCTGACAAAGTCAAAGCCATTCAAGAAATGCCTGCACCGAAGTCAGAAAAAGAAGTTCGGGGGTTTCTGGGTAGATTGAACTACATTTCAAGGTTCATATCTCACCTTACAGCAACCTGTGAGCCTTTATTCAAGCTGTTAAGAAAAGAACAAACGGTCAGGTGGAACGAAGATTGCCAGAGGGCTTTTGACAAAATAAAGAAATACTTACAAGAGCCTTCAATCCTTATTCCTCCAGTTGAAGGAAGACCTCTGATAATGTACTTGACAGTATTAGAAGAGTCAATGGGGTGTGTGCTGGGCCAGCATGACGAGTCTGGTCGAAAAAAGTATGCAATATACTACCTAAGCAAAAAGTTTACCGACTGTGAACAACATTATTCACTGCTCGAGAAAACTTGTTGTGCTTTAGCGTGGGCTGCTCGCCGACTAAGGCAGTATATGTTGACCCACACTACTTTATTGATCTCAAAGATGGACCCAGTTAAGTACATTTTTGAGAAGCCAGCACTTACCGGACGGGTTGCAAGATGGCAAATGATCCTCACAGAATATGGCATTCAGTACACATCTCAGAAGGCCATCAAAGGCAGTGTATTGTCTGATTATCTCGCTGAGCAACCCATTGATGATTACCAGCCTATGAGATTTGACTTCCCTGATGAAGACATCCTGTTCATAAAAGCAAAAGATCATGAAGAGCCTGTTCACACTGAAGGGCCTGACCCGAAAGAAGAATGGACTATGATGTTTGATGGGGCTGTTAATATGAATGGTCGTGGTGTTGTTGCAGTACTCATTACACCTAAGGGAGTTCACATTCCTTTCTCGGCAAAGCTCACCTTCAACTGCACTAACAACGAAGCTGAATACGAAGCTTGCATTATGGGTCTTGAGGAAGCCATTGACCTCAGGATCAAGACTTTAACTGTATTCGGAGATTCAGCTCTGGTAATTAATCAAACCAACGGCAAATGGTACACCCACCAAGATCATCTGATACCTTACCGGGACTATACAAGGAGGTTGTTGACTTTCTTCACAACAGTCAAGCTTGAGTATATCCCTCGAGACGAGAATCAGTTTGCAGATGCTCTAGCTACCATTTCATCCATGATCAAAGTTCAAGCTGCCAATTTTGTGCCTCGGAT
The DNA here is from genome assembly GCA_963966055.1 of Lathyrus aphaca. Lineage (NCBI taxonomy): Eukaryota > Viridiplantae > Streptophyta > Magnoliopsida > Fabales > Fabaceae > Lathyrus > Lathyrus aphaca. Next base: position 150,035,737 of record OZ014521.1, read on the forward strand.
TTCAGTATCCAGACTTGACAGACCAGCATATGTATTTGCAGCACATGTTGTCAAAGATGATAAGCCTTGGTTCCATGATATCAAATGCTTCTTGGAGGATCAAACATACCCACTCGGGGCATCTTCCAATGATAAGAAAACATTAAGAAGGCTAGCTGGTAGTTTCTTCCTGAATACTGACGGTTCCCTTTATAAGAGGAACTTTGATATGGTACTCCTCAGATGCGTTGATAGGACAGAAGCAGACTTGTTGATGCACGAGGTGCACGAAGGATCTTTTGGTACCCATGCAGGAGGGCATGCTATGGCTAAAAAGTTGTTAAGATCAGGCTATTACTGGATCACAATGGACGCAGACTGTTGTGCCTATGCCAGAAAGTGCCATAAATGCCAGATTTATGCAAATAAAGTGCACGTGCCTCCAAATCCTCTAAATGTGATGTCTTCACCCTGGCCCTTTGCCATGTGGGGCATTGATATGATTGGCAAGATTGAACCGACTGCTTCAAATGGCCACAGATTTATCCTGGTTGCCATTGACTATTTCACCAAGTGGGTTGAAGCAGCTTCTTATGCAAATGTTACAAGGCAAATAGTGGCCCGATTCCTAAAGAGAGACATCATCTGTCGGTATGGAGTGCCCGAGCAAATCATTACTGATAATGGTTCCAACTTGAACAATAAAATGATGGCAGAGCTGTGTCGGGACTTCAAGATCCAACACCATAATTCTTCTCCTTACAGACCAAAGATGAATGGCGCTGTTGAGGCAGCTAACAAGAACATTAAGAAGATTGTGCAAAAGATGGTGGTTACCTATAAAGATTGGCATGAAATGCTACCATTTGCCTTGCATGGGTACCGTACGTCAATCAGAACATCCACTGGGGCAACACCGTATCAGCTTGTGTATGGTATGGAGGCAGTCCTACCTGTTGAAGTTGAATTACCCTCCCTGCGGGTACTGATGGATGTTAAGTTGAATGAAGCAGAGTGGGTCCGATCCCGATACGAACAACTGAATCTGATTGAAGAGAAGAGATTAGCTGCAATCTGTCATGGGCAGCTGTATCAGAAAAGGATGAAGAAAGCCTTCGATCAGAAAGTCAGGCTCCGAGAGTACCAAGTAGGAGATCTTGTGCTGAAAAGACTCATTCCTCCTCATACAGACCACAGGGGCAAGTGGACTCCGAATTATGATGGTCCATTCATAGTAAAGAAAGTTTTCTCTAGAGGAGCACTGATGCTCAGTACTATGGATGGTGAAGACTTTCTGTCTCCTGTGAATTCAGATGCAGTTAAAAAATACTTCGCATAAAAATGACCCGCTGGACATAAAAACAAAATGTAAGTCTAGGCAAAAATAGGGCATCCCGGCGAGTCAAAAACAGAATAAAAGACTCGGGCAAAAATAAGAGGAAATAAAAAAAAATGAACACCCGCTGAGTTGAAAAGCCGCATCGGACAACTCAGGCAAAAATGGGTATCCCGGTGGATTGAAAGACCCAAAGGGCGATCCACGCAAAATAAGGGAATAAGCGAATAACTGAATTCTGAATTTATCTGTATCACTTGCAACATGGTAGGCTTCGAAAGGTTCGGGCATCGGTCAGAATCAGCCTCTTTTCAAAAGCAAGATGAGAAGAACGATCAAAGTCATACAAGTCATAGCAAAAGGGAAGCTCCTCAAAGCGTCGTCAACATTGCCAGCATCTTGTTTGTTTCTCAATTTATAACAATCTCCTCATTTCAGGGGATCTGTTTCTTTGACTGTATCTTGCCAATTCAGGGCACACGAATTAATAAAATCAGATTTTCAATCATGTTTCGTCTCGTATATTTTTATTTTCGTTTGCAAGAATGTCCGATGTGATTAAGATATTGATTGCATAAATACAGATGTTCCCTTTCTAAAAATACGTGCTTATAGGAAATATACTTACTCCCGGGAGTGTTTAAACTCCTATGATGAAATCCAGTAAGGGATACCTCGGGGTACTTGTGCGCTTCTTTGTCTTTACAGGATTGCAGGTATCCAAAGCGCATCATGGGGCATGAAAGCTTCTCCCCAGCAAGTTGTCAAATCACTATCTACTCAGCTCATCTTCCAAACAGCACCAGAGATGTTATCTCCCCATCAAAGTTGCCAGGCATCGCGCCTCCAACATTTCCTTCAAAAAGCAGCACCTGAAGGCGTTCATATCCCCAGCTGAGTTATCAAGTATCATCCTCAGCAGGATCCCCACAGAAGTCTCTAGGAAGATCTTTAAGTGATCTTTCTTCTTCCCCAGCCGAGTGCTAGACAGGGAACCATCTCCCCACAGAGTTCAACCTCTATCCAGAAGAGCAACGCCTGAAGGTATCACAACAAAGTGACGAAAGCTCACATAAACCCCAACTGGGTACCTCATTACTGATATAGGTCTATCAGTGACCTATTTCCCCATGCAGAGTCATATATGTCAGATCTATCAATGATCTTATCCCCAGCTGGGATATCCACTTCAAGCAGATCAGCCAGAGATCTTCACAGCAATGGGATCCGAATCCCGGATCGGTATCTTTGCGTAATCATAGCATTCGCATCATATTTTCCCCACAGAGCGTAGCATTCCGTCTGATACGGAGCATTACGGAAAAAATCAAACATATTGCATAATCGTAAGCCATGTGTAAAATCAAACACTTGTAAATACTGACAATCCATCAACAATATACGAAATACTTCCCAATTCCCCACTAGAGAGCCAAAGCATTTCCCTTACAGATACAGATACACACTCCTTTTGGCACCCGTCCGTGTCATCATTCCCCAGTAAAATAGCCCGAGCAAACAGACACTTATACTATAGATGCTTCTTGACACTTGTCTGTGTCATTACTCAGCAGAAAGCCAAAGCGTCCCCTTTGCACTCACAACACAGATACATATATACAATTCCTTGACACCCGTCCGTGTCACCTTCCCCAGCACAGTTGCCTAAACACTTTGAAAACCATATACTTGTTTATAATACACTCTCATTTGACACCCTTCTGTGTCATCCTATCCCCACAGAGTACACTCCAGTTCATAATTCATACGCCTCCCTGACGCTCGTCCGTGTCACCCTCCCCAGCAAGTTGAACACTCGTCTATGTCTCACTCGTCACTTTTTACTCGTACAGATACTCATCCGTATCTTGTATATGCCACTTAAATCCCCTCAGATTCGACACTCGTCCGTGTTCCTTGTTAACTAGTTGGTACTCGTTCGTATCATCATCTCTGAACATGCGTCAAGCGTTGTTTCTACTGATACTCGTCCGTATCATAGTCTTAAGGATGCTCGTCTACATCTTTAATCTATACACAGTGTCAAACACTTATACCTTTTTCTTGAATTTAGACACTCATCTGTGTCTACCCTTCTCTAGAAGAGTCCCCAACAAATCTTGTTGGTCTATTTCTTTTCTATCTGACATTCGTCCTATGTCATGGTAAACCCTAAGAGCAGCCGTACCCTGCTAGGTGATCGTCCTTCACCTCTTGATGACCGTCCTTCATCATTTTATCCGATGGCCGTCCCCATCGTTGATCTTGTTAACTGACATTCATCTTATGTCATGGCGAACCCTAAGAGCAGCCATACCCTGCTAGGTGATCGTCCTTCACCTCTTGATGATCGTCCTTCGTCATGCTTGTCCGATGCTCGTCCCCATCGTCGACTATTTTCTATCCGGCATTCGTCCTATGTCGTGATATTTTTCGGCAACCGTACCCTGCCAGGTAATCGTCCTTCACCTTAGATGACCATCCCTCATCTTATCCCCAACAGAGCAGTCGTTCCCTGCTAGGTGATCGTCCTTCACCTTTGATGACCGTACCTCATCATTTATTTCATTTATGCCTTGATCTTGATGGTCGTCCCCATCATTTACCTATAATCCCCAGAAAGTCTTATTTCTGAACTTGATGGAAGTCCCCATCATAATCTCTTATATCCCCAGCTTGTCGGCCGTCCCCGTCATTGCTTTATTTCCCGCATCTTCCTCAGCATGTCGGTCGTCCCCGCCATTGCTTTATCCCCAGCAGTCGTCCTCCGCTCGATGGTCGTCCTCCGCCGTTCGCACTTCATAATCATACTTTGCTTCCTTTTACAATCTATATCCCTTTTCTTCTTCATTCTGTGAGTGCAAATTTTGGACTGTCTTTGGTATTCAACCACAAGTTATCTTGTTTGCCTGATAAGCCGTTGCTTACACCCTACACAGCTAACTCATGTTTGAATAGGGGCAGCTGTAAACACCCCAAATTTGCCCTCACCCATTCACACCATGGCTTGTGATTTTTTCATTTGCATAAATTCAAGCATAGCATCTCATACCATCCTTTTTGATTCACTGCATTGATTCAAAGCCATCTGCATCTAGGGTTTGTGATCTGAGCCATCCCTGAGCTATTTGGGCCACTCCAAAGGTCATCAATCACTTCAAAGGGGTCCATGTATGTTCTAGCATCATATTATATCCTCACAAGGTCAAGGAAGTCAAAAATCACAAGAACTGAGAAAGGCATGGAAGCAGAGTCAGGATTAACTGCACAGATGACCTAAAATTAGGGTTTTGGTTTCAGAGGCCATAACTCCAAATTTTTTGGTCATTCTTGTTTCTACTGGTCTCTATATGTTATGAGGATCATGCATATCAATTTTCATGAAGAAATTCAATGGGGAAGGCATCTGATCAAAGGATGACTTCTTGAGCAAGACAGTGCAAAATCAGGGCATCTGAGGCCCCCAATGACCCAACAAAAGGGTGTTCTCCATCATTTTGAATGTGTATGATCTTTATTTGATCATAGAAGGTGTTAGAAGTTCACAAAGTTGAAGAATTTCAAGCCATTTGCAAAGTTGCCTTTTTGGGAAAGTGACTTATAATGTAAACTTGCTATTTTGGGAAAGTTTTTCAACCTCCTCTTTTTGGTTCAAAAATGCTTCAAATGAGAAAACTTTGGTCATGAAAGTTGTAGAATGGATCCTCCCATTTTCAAAAAGTACAAGAACTCATTCTAATTCATTTTGGATCAAAAGTTATGGCTTGTCAAAGTTGGACAAAATCACATAAATTTCACTTTTACACCAAAGGAGGAAAGTTGCAAAACTTCATGCCAAGGCCAATTGTGACTTCAAATCAACTTCTAAGCATTATACAAACATAAGTCATGACCTAAAACTCAGAATTGCACAAGAATTTCTCAAGTTTCATGCCATGAACTTCACAAATTTCAAAAGGGGCCAAACTTCCCCAAAATTGCAAAATGGATCAAAGCTTCTCATCCACTTGTGCCAGCTGCCAAAAGTGACTTCCATGGACCTCCTTGAAGCATGCTGATCCAAACCATTCCCTTGTACCATGACTGAACCAGCCCATACCTTCACTTACACAAAAGTTGACTTTATGCAATTTGAGCCATACCAATCAAGCTGAGCCACACCAACTACTTTGACCAATCACAGTTTCACATACATGCCTCAAGGATCATTTCTCACACAATCTTGGAGGCTGAAACCACAACATTGCTAGAGTTCACAAAAATCCCTCTTTATGCATTTTTCTTTGAATCTCAATACATAAGCTGGAAACATCAAAACAAACTTCACAAAACCACTCACCATGATCCTCTGATCATTTCCCAATCCTCATTTGACCCTGAAACCACCCCAAACAGAAACACGATTTTCCACTCCTTCTGAACAGAACTTCATAGCCACATTAAACTCCAACTAAGCCTCAAAGCTTCCTCAAGAAGATCATTGGAGCCATTTTGAAGCAAAGACCTGGCCAGAGAGTACCAAAAGTGAAAGCTCCAGTTCAGGTGAGCTCAAGAACTTTTTTTCCAAAACTCCCATTTTTAGTTTCTAAATGATTCCTTATGCTTCACTGATCACCATGATATGATTTATTTTGAAAATGAGTGAAAAATGACCATGTATGCTTGTTCTGAAATTTTGCCCGTGAAACTTGATTTGCTTCGATTCTTGTTATTGATGTAATATAAATGATTTTTGTGCTTGGAATCTTGTTTATTGTTGTCCATTAATCATTTTTGGAGAGTTTGATGAAGCTTTGATGCGTATTGAGTGAGATAGAAAAATGGTTGGCCGGAGAAGATGACCGGAACACTGTTCCGGTCATCTGAAAGTCATTAGGGCACAGGATTAGGGCTAATGTCATAATTAAGGAAGTTTAAATTCTGGCCGTTCGTTTGCGCGCTAAGTCAATTCCCGCGTCCCTGAGTTTGAACCACAGCCCTTAGATTGTTTGACTTTCTCATTTTCTTTTTTTAATTCATTTAATTTCATTTGTTTTATATTTAACTTCCACGAATTTTTAAAAATAGGAAAATACATTGAAAAATTCTGATTTTTTTTGTCAAGCATTTCATTAATTTTCAGAACCCAAAAATATTTTTATTTTTATTTTTTGCATTAAAAATTATTTTTAAATCATTTAAATGTTTATTTCTAATTAGTTAATGGAAATTAATTAATTAAAAATGCATTTAGGTATTTAAAAATCACCAAAAAATTCACATTGCATTCTTTAACATTTAGAAACATTATCAAACTCTCAAAATAAATTTCTTTTTGGTTCTTGACCTATTTTGACAATTTTCATTAGAATTAAATTCTTTAAAAGGCAATATTTTTGTTCAAACTTGAAAAAATCCATTATGCCTAACCATGAAGAGTTTTATAATGGTTCTTCTTGAATTGCATCCCTCATAGCATGTAGTTTCTAGGGTAAAATTGGTTTGAATTTATCTTGCATTTTCAATTTGATGTGCATTTTTCCTTTTGAGGTACCTTGAAACCCTAGTTGACTTAGAAAAATCATAACTTCCATTAAGTTTAGATTTAGGTCTCCTCCTTTGGGCAGTGAACTTGTGTAGGGTTAGGGTTCCTTTGATTCCATTTTCAATTTTTTATCATGTCATTTGCTTCTGGTTTTGATTTTTTTTGCATTGCATATTGTATGTAAACCCTAATTTTTGCTTTCCTTTGCATCCATCTTTCATTTGCTTGCATTCAAGAACTTGTCATGACATTTTGTGCATCCATATGACATTTAAGACATCTTAGGACATATTAGAATCATGTTTGATCATTGCATCTTTCATTTTCCATGTTATGTGTTCACATCATTTCATAAACTTTCATGAACTTTCATGGTTCAAAACATGCTTCATTTGCATCCTCATCCTTGTATGATCATCCTCATATCTTGACATATGTTTGCATCATCTCTTAGCATCATTGAAATCATGTTTATGCTTCTGACTTTGGTTTGCATCATGACATTTTCATTGCATTTCATTTCTTTTGCTAACTTTTCAGGTGGTAAGTTGTTTTGAGAAGTGAATTTGCCTTCACTTCTCACAATCTCTTTTCATCTCTCTTATGCATCATTGCTGCATTTTATCTTTGTATTAGAGTGATCTTGCTCATTCATGCTCTTTCCCACTTTCTTTCTTCAGGCAACTTGTCTTCTTAAGTGAAGCAAGTTGTCTTGATTCTCTCTGCTTCTTTCTCCTTTCATCTGCTTCTTTTCCTGGTGGCTTTTCTCTTGAAGATCTCTTGCAAGCTTCATAAACCCTAGGAACAACCAAGCATGATAAAAATTAGGGTTTGATTAGTCCCCCATTTAGTTTTGCCTTTGTGTCGTCTTTGAGTCTTCTCTTCTCATCTCATAATCAAGGACTAAACCCTAAAGGTTTTAAGGCTTTGTGATTAAGCTTATGCCTGCATCCTTCTATTAGGATGGAGTGTATAACTTTAATCCTAAGTGTTAAACCATTAATGTGTTTAAATCCTTTAATCAATCCATCTAATAATCATCAAGATATCAAACTTGTAACTTGGGTCTTGCATTAGGGTTCTAATTCTTCCTTAATTGGTTAAGAAGGACTAACCCTAGTGTTAATGGACAAGTCCCCCTCAAGTTGTCTTAAAAACTATAAAATCCATTTATTCATCTTACCATTAACTAAAATCCACTTTATTAAAGGCTTTGTTTTGTCATGAGGTTAATCCCTAATTATGGATTAAGTTAAGGAGCCTTCCTCAGCTTAAATGTTCTCATCTATTATCCTTCTATTAGGATGGTGTAATGGGTCCATTAAATTCTTGATTATGGCTTACACTCATTGCTTAACACTAAACAAAAACACCAAAAACATATAAATAAATGCAAGTAGGTTAATGTTCTTAATCTTACACCATGGTGATTAAGTGTGAGGTGCTTACTTCACACTTAAGGTATTCTCATTACCCCTAATCAGAGGGAAGATGTGATGAGTTTACTAACCTCTTGGTTTAGGCTTAAGCTCATTATCTTATGACAAACACCAAAAAGCAGTAAAAGACTGAAAGCACAAAAACAAACAATAATCGTCTCCTCCGGGATTCTTTTCTCACCTCATTCACTCACAAACGAGAACTCGCTTCTTCCGTCTCATGCAAGACGATTTGCACCTGAGCCAGACAGGTCATACACTTGAGCATAGACAAGTAAGCAGTTCACAAGTCAATTTACCTTTCAGTCTCTTTGAGTCGAACTACGGCGTTCTGACTTCCTCATTGCACGAGAGGACACATAGGCATAACTTAACAGTTATCGAACAAAAGTCTCTGTATATTCCCCCTCCTCCAGCATTATTCTTTGAGCCTCATAGTCTTGAGCATTTTGCTCTTTTCCTACACTGACACTTCACATATTTCACTTCACTTTCTTTTACACTGACACTTGCATTCTTTTCCAGCTTTGATACACAAATTGCACTGACACTACCCCTTTAAAACACAAGTCTTTTAAGCGTGGATCCCGTCGAGTACGATGGACAATCTGGGTGCTAATACCTTCCCAGGTTGTAACCAACCCCCTTTCTCAGTCTCTCTGGTTCGCGACCGTCTTATCTATCTAGGTTTATGCAGCATTACCTTTCCTTCGGGATAAAAATGCCTAGCTGGCGACTCTATTCATTCTCTCCTTTCGCCGACCGTTCGCGTCTGTCCCCTTCTGACCGGGCGTCATTTGGTGGGAGCGACACATAAGCATCATGACATCATTAATCATATGTGTTCTTTTTATTCTCAGGGTTCATATTACTTTCAATTCCCGGTCGCATTGCTGCTTCAAGATGGAGACTCTAAGGAAGAAGAATGTTCACTATACTTTCCCGCAACTAGAGACAGAGGGTATTTAGAATTTGATCAGCCTAATGAATGACAAGGTCCTGGATGACTTCAAAAGAGAGTATGGAAAGATATTGGAATATGTGAATAAGCCAACAGTTGTTCAGAGGGATAGCCTGCATTCCTTGTTGCAATTTTATGATCCACAGTTAAGAGTCTTTATTTTCCCAGATAAAATCTTGGCACCTACCTTGGAAGAGGTCTCTAGGATCCTGAATGTTCCCATCAGAGAAGGTATGCTTTATTATGCTTCAGAGAGGGTCCCTCCTTATGAATACATTATTGATGCCTGTCACTTGAGTATGCTCAGATTCAAGATGGGGCTGGAAGCCAGCCAGGGTAAGGGGATTTCTTTGGAGTTTCTCATCACAGAAGCTCATGTTATGGCATTGGGAAACAAATGGGCAGATTTTAGAGCATTACTAGCTATGAAGGTGTATGGGATAAGCTTGTTCCAAAGAGATAAAGGATTGATCAGCACGGAGGCCATCACCATCTTTGTCAAGAAAACCCAGTGCCTGCATTGCTGGGTGACTTCTACTACAGGGTCCATTACAGGAATGAAAAGAGAAAAGGACATGTGAACTGTTGTGCTCCCTTGTTTGTTGACTGGTTTGTAAGGAAACTCCCAAAATCAGGACCTTTCCAAGACTTGAAACAAGCTTGGAAGTGGTCCAAAAGATTGATGGGCTTAACCTTAGACAACATATCTTGGGGATGCAATAGAGACTTGATAGGCAAAGAGATTATTGCTAGTTGTGGCACTTTCCCTAATGTACCCTTGTTGGGAAGAAAATGGGGATAAACTACAATCCTACATTATCAAGAAAACAATTTCGATACCCTCTGAAAATTCCACCATCAACTGAAGAGGTGGCTGAGTCATTATATTTCTCAACAGAGGGAAATGTGGAGTTGTGTGTATAGGTAGCCCAAGCTTAGGATGTTAGGACAAAGAAAGGAAAGAAATATTTTAGGAAGGTGGACCCAAAAACATTTGATCCTTTTGCTATATGGTTGAAAGATCGTGTAGAAATCTTACTTCTCCCATTCTCTATGGAATTCCCTTTGTATCCTAAGGAGGAGTTACCCTTGGATTCAGTACCTCTCAAAGACTATCAGAAATTGGAGGCCTTGGTTAAGCAGCTTAGGATTGAGAATCAATAAGCCAACAATTCATGCCAAAAGTTGAAGAGGCAAAATCAGAACTTGGAAGAAAGAGCTTACCAGGCTGAAGAAATGGTCAGGCTCAAGCAGCAGGACTTCCAGGAGAGAGAACTCTATTTCAAGAAAAGAGGATTAGCTGAAACTCACAAAGTGAGCCAACACCGAAAAGATACGAAAGAGTTGAATGAAGCTAATGAAGCTATAACCTTGTGGCAGGAGAAATGGGAAGATAAATTGAAAAAGCATAAAGAGATGGAAGTGAAATACAAGCTAGAGATCAAAGGTCTTCAGGATTCTTTAGCTGAACAATGAGAGCTCCTTCAAAAGGCCCACCATCAAGAGAAGAGTCATCTTCAAGATGTAGCAAAGAGTCAACAGGCAGTGGAAGATGCTCAGAAAGAGATAGAAGAGCTTAAGCTTCAGGCTAATGTTAAGAATACCAAGACTGAGTCAACTTCAAGCAAAGAAAGTGAGAAGGATTTCCTATAGCAAATTAAGGAGTTACATGCTTCTTTTGATCTTAGGGATCTCCTAATTCAGAAGCTCATACAAGAACCAGACCATCCAGACATATCCCAATTGCTTCAAGGTGTCAAGCGCCTTAGCTGGAGGTTGCAGGATGTAGATCTTCCTAGGCTTTAGTCTTGTATTCACATATTGGGATTACCCACAGGCCTGTTATGGGATTCCTCTCTTACCGATGTACTTTGCCTTTTGATGTATGAACTGGAACCCTACGGGGATTTTGTTATTCCAGATTTCTTTTGATTTACCTTAAATCTCTGGTTGCTATCTTTTGCACGGACACGGGATATTAAATGCTACCGCTTCACATCTGAATGTCACACAAGGTCACCTTTCAAAGGCTATTCTCTTAATACTGGAATGGGAAAGTAAAACAAAACTCATGAGGATAAAAGTAACACATCATTGCATACATATCATTTGCATTTTTCTTTCTTTTGCAGGTTTCTCCAGGTTACTTAACTTATCCATATTTTAGGCAAAGATTACGAGAGCTGCCAGGACCCGTTATCCTAGACAGAGCTTTCCTCACCAGTACGCTACCCGCAACAATCAAAGAAATATCATGGATTCTATGCAGACAGAGATCAACGAATTCCACACACGAATGGGAGAGTTTATGGTTATGAGGCAGGGCATGACCCAAGGGTAACAAGAGTTGTGAAGTGCTATGTAGAGGCTCACTCCTCCCCAGACTAACCCTCCAGTGGTTACTCCAGAAAAATACGCCTAACAACAATGCAGGAGGTGGACCTCCAGTTCATGAGACTGGCACACCTACTTTTATCCTTGTGGATGACTGACAAGAGGATCACTTCCCTCCTATTAATAATGATATGGGATTTGGCATGGAAGGAAATTTTCAAGGCTTTTTGTTGCTGGCTGAAAAGGTTAATGCCCTTGAATGTAGAGACACTTTTGGGATAGATGTATCTGATATGGGCTTGGTTCTTGGAGTGTTCATTCCTCCTAAGTTCGGGACACCAAGCTTTGATAAGTACAATGGCAATTCCTGCCCCAAGACACGTCTGTAAGCTTTTTACCGAAAGATATCTGCTTATACTAGAGACGAGAAACTCTGGATGTACTATTTCCAGGACAGCCTCTCTGGGGGCTCACTGGAATAGTATATGAAGCTGGAGAAGAAATCTGTTCGAAACTGGAAAGAGCTAGGGGAGGCTTTCCTTAAACAATATCAGTACAACATTGATATGACGCCTAGCCGTACTCAACTCCAGAGTTTGTCGCAAAAGAATTCAGAAAGCTTTAAAGATTATGCTCAAAGATGGCGTGAGGTTGCCGCCAGGGTACAACCACCTTTGGTGGAGAGAGAAATGATGGATCTCTTCATGGATACCCTCCCATGGCATTTCATGGAGAGGCTAGCAGGGTTTTCATCAAGTGGCTTTTCAGACATTATCTTAACAAGTGAGAGAATAGAAAGCTGGATAAAGCAAGGCAAAATCCAGAACAGTGAAGCGTCAGCCTCCAATGTGAAAAAACCATTTATGAAACGCCCAGAGGGAGAAACGGGGGTTGTGTACACTCAGGACAGAAGACAGAATCAGAACATGTACCATCAACCAGCTCCAATTACCATTGCTGCTCCAGCAAACATACCGCCAGTTCAACAACAACAACGTCAGCCAAATTACCAGCAACAGAGGGCCCCCAGGCCATACTATCCTTCCAGACACAAAGACATGCATCTTGAAGTACCACCCATGTCATATTCCCAGCTCCTTCAGAATCTTCTACAATTGTAAATGATCCAGCTAAGAACCTTACAACCTCCAAGACCGGGGAAAATCCCTGAAGGGTATGATACCAATGCTCACTGTGAGTTCCATTCCGGGGCTCCGGGTCACAGCACGAAGAACTGTAAAGCACTGAAGCATGTCGTTCAGGATTTAATTGATTCCAAAGCCATTAATTTCGCTCCTACTCCGAACGTCATCCAGAATCCTATGCCTCCTCATGGGAGGACTGTGGGAGCCATTAATAGCGGTGAAGGTTTAAACTTGATATCTGATGTCAATGACTTGAAAACTCCACTAATGACTGTAAAGGCTCGCCTGGTCAAGAAAGATTTATTCCCGGGTTGTGAAGAGGATTTCCCAGATTGTTCTAGTTCCCTTGATGGTTGCGATCAGCTGAGATCGGGGATACAAAGGATAATTAACGAAGGCAGCATACAGTTTGATAAAGTTGTGAAAAGCGAACACATATCAATTATTACCATCTATTACAACCCAGCACAAGTTCCTGCTAGAGCAAGAGTAGCACCCATAACCATTACCACTGTTGGTCATGTCCCGTACCAGAATGACAGAGCCATTCCTTGGAACTATGGGGGCGATGTGTACTATAATGGTCATACGCAGGACTTGACTGCATCCACTTCTACTCCATGCCAAATTGAAAATGTTGGAGTTGGAGGATTCACCAGAAGCGGCAGGTTATTCGCTCCAGAAACCCTGAGAGGTAATACGGTGCCACCAAGGGATACGGCCGAAGCTTAGGCAAAATCCAGGGGCAAACAACCCATGACCAATGATGCACCTACACCTTCAGCAGAACCTGACATCACATTTGATAAGGAAGCGGATGAATTCTTAATAATTATTAAGAAAAGTGACTACAAGATCGTAGATCACTTAGAGCAGACTCCCTCAAAGATCTCGATCTTATCCTTGTTAATGTGCTCAGATTCCCATAGGAAGGCCCTATTAAAAATCCTAAATAATGCTTATGTACCACATGACATATCGGTGAATCAGTTGGAAACCGTGGTGTTGAGTGTAAACTCTAGCCATGGCTTGGGCTTCACAGATATGTATTTAGCATCAGAAGGACGCAGTCACAACCGCACCTTGCATATCTCCATGGAGTGCAAAGGTGTTGTGTTATCCCACGTGTTGGTTGACACAGGATCCTCATTGAATGTATTGCCAAAGAAATCCCTCATGAAGTTGGATTATGATGGAATCGTGCTGAGACCAAGCGACTTAATTGTGCGAGCATTCGATGACTCAAGGAGGTCAGTGTTCAGAGAAGTGGAGTTGCCTATCAAGGTGGGACCACAAGTCTTCAATTCTACTTTCTATGTAATGGATATTCAGCCTGCTTATAGTTGTTTGTTGGGGAGACCATGGATTCATTCAGCGGGGGCAGTATCCTCCACTCTTCATCAGAAACTAAAATTTGTGTGGGAAGGGAAAATTGTGACAGTATCAGGAGAGGAGGACATCTTTATCAGAAACCTAGCCTCATTCAAATATGTGGAAATGGATGAAGAGATCGTCGAAACTCCTTGCCAAGCTTTTAAACCCGTCAGGTCTGAGATTGCATCAGCTGCTTCATCAGAAGACTCAGAGAAAGGAGCTTTTATAGATTCTTACAAGCAGGCATTTGAAGTGATAGAATCAGGTGCGAAAGAAGGTTGGGGCAGGACAATTGAAATCCCAGAAAAGAAAGACATGTTCGGAGTAGGCTATCAGCCAGGTCTGTCAACGCCTGGACAAAATGCTAGTGGCCGGAAGGGCCCAATCACATTCACCAGTATTGGTTGGATTAATCATGGCAATGTCTGTGCTGCGCAAGATGATACAACTGACAGTGACTGCGATATGGATGAGTGGGTCAAACCTTATGCTCCAGGAACGCAACTGAACAACTGGTCTTTGGAAAAGCTCATCTCTGTCACTTTCCTTGAAGAGTAATAGTTTTTGTGTTTTTCTTTTCCTGTATTCAAGTCCTATGTCTTACCCATAATGTGATTTCATAATCATCAATAAAACGGACGTTTTTGCATTCATGACATGTTGTTCCCTATCTTTCATTTTTGTTTTTATTTTCAAAATAAAATGGAAATGTTTTCACATCTCAAATAGCTTCTAAATCTAGCATGAATCATCATTCATGAAGATGCTCATCCTCGGGTCTCATCAACGACGACCTTGTTATGGCTCAGTATGACTTCGACAATCTAATTTACCTAGTCAACGAGGAAGGTGAAGAAGATTGTGAATTACCCGAAGAGCTGGCCAAGTTGCTTAAACAGGAGGAAAAGATGATTCAGCCACATGAAGAGGCTATTGAAGTGATAAATCTAGGTACCGATGAAGACAAGAGAAAGGTGAAGATCGGGGTTGCGTTAGAAGAATCTATCAAGAGTGGCCTAATTTCCATGCTTCGAGAATATGTTGATGTCTTCGTCTGGTCCTATCAAGACATGCCCGGATTGGACACTGATATTGTGGTGTACAAACTACCTCTCAGGGAAGAGTGCCCACCTGTAAAGAAAAAGTTGAGGCGTACACGCCCTGACAGGGCCATTAAAATTAAATAGGAGGTGCAAAAACAGTTTGACGCTAGATTATTGGCCGTAACCAGTTATCCCCCATGGGTTTCAAATATTGTACCAGTCCCTAAAAAGGATGGTAAGATTAGAATGTGTGTGGACTATAGGGATTTGAATCGGGCCAATCCTAAAGATGATTTCCCTCCGCCTCACATTGACGTGCTAGTTGATAACACCACTCAGTTTTCCGTATTCTCTTTCATGGATGGTTTCTCGGGCTATAATCAGATTAAAATGGTGTCATAGGGCATGGAAAAGACTACATTCATTACGCCTTGGGGCACCTTTTGTTATAAAGTTATGTCGTTTGGTTTGAAAAATGCTGGTGCAACTTACCAACGTCCAATGGTGACATTATTTCATGACATGAGTCATCACGAGATTGAGGTTTATGTTGATGATATGATAGCAAAGTCACAAAAAGAAGAAGAGCATCTAGTCAACTTAGCCAAGTAGTTTTATAGGCTCTGGAAATTCAGACTAAGGTTGAATCCGAACAAATGCACCTTTGGGGTACGTTCCGGTAAGCTGCTGGGCTTCATTGTTAGTGAACGGGGAATCGAAGTCGACCCTGCAAAGGTAAAAGCCATCCAGGAGATGCCTGAACCAAGAAGTGAAAAAGAAGTATGTGGTTTCTTAGGGAGGTTGAACTACATTGCACGGTTCATCTTGTAACGCCTTAATTTTTTATGTTTATTTTTATGAAATAAATATAAATATTGTAATGGTCTGTTTGGGTTAATTGAAGAAAAATGTTTTATGAGAATAATAATAATATAATAATATGTATTATTATAATATTGTTATTATTTAATAAAATAAAAGAAAATAATAAGTTGGAGGATTGAGGGACAAAAGTGTCCATTGGGTTTTATGAAAAGGGGAAAGGCACGATAGAATTCTCACATCGTGTATTTTGACGAAGGAACAGGGGGAACTCTGAAGAAAAGGGAGGAGAAGAAGATCAATGATCGTGAAACCCAAGGGTGAAGATTTGAAAAGCTTCAATTTTGAGGTAAGGGGGGAGAAAGGGTTTATGATTAGTGATATAACATAGAAGGGTAATTGGGAGTTCCTTCCTCCCTTAGGTATTTTTAAGAGTTTCTGATATGAATGGTTGAATTGATGCAATATTATGAAATTGTTCATGAATATGATCATAGATTATGTTTTAATAATATATTTAATGTTGTATGTATGATATTGGGAGATTTGGCATATGAAGGTTAGAGAGGTTAGAGTGAGTGAGGAAGAGGATAAAATCTCATAATTTCCCCAATTTGATCTAAGAGAGTTTAAGTATAAAACTAATTAATGTTATAGGCATAAATAGATAGAAAATATGTAAATTGGTCTGTTTTGGATGTTAAATTCGAGCTAGAATGACTTGAGTTCGTACAGGTGTAAAAGAGAGAAGAAATTGGAAGAAATTGAGAAAATTGGATTTTTGAGTTCAGGAGGCCTGACACGGGCCATGTCACAGGACATGGGCGGCCGTGTCAGCCCCCTGTAGGATGTGATTTTGTGATTTTTGGGGGCGTGTCCCCAGGCCACCTGACACGGGTCGTGTCGGGGGACACGGGAGGCCATGTCAGGCCACTGTAACTTTGAAAAACTGTTTGTTTTAAGGCAGATTTGACTAGTTCTTTCGATTTAGGATTACCCTAGTGGAATAGGACCTTGAAGGTGATTTTAATAGTGATTATAGGATCTGATGACCACCTTTAGGGCAAGAGTTTGGGTGCCTAAATGAATTGTATGTTTCCTTGTGAATTATTTTAATTATGAATAATATGCATTGTATACTTGTATGAACTGAAATGATGCAGTAATATTTGTTGAAAGGGATCATGAGGATCCTGGTGTATGAATTGTTCATGCACGTTGTGATATTGTATGTGTTATTGAGTCTGCATACGCATACATTTGGTGGAATAATCATGTCTCGGATGGAGCGTAAGTGATTATTCGGATTCCTTGAGAATCGTTGGTGCAGGGATGATCGTGTCTCAGTAGGAGAATAAGCGATGCATCCGGGTTCGAATTAATGAACCGTTGTTGTGAGTCGGTACCACATTTGCATTGTGCATTTGAGTCACATTGCATTATGATAATCGATTGTTTGAGAATGATGTGTTTGGGTGTAAATTTACTCCTTCATGTATGTTGTTTGCACCGTTATATTATGAATCTGTTTCTCACCCCGGTGTTTGTTTTGTTGCATTTGTACTTCTTCGGAAGTACAAATAACTCAGGTACTTGAGAAGTGTTGTGGTGTTGAAGTCCGTTTCCTAGGAGCTCTGATATGTAACGAGAACAGGGACTTTTTATGAAACCATTTTTATTTTTAAACTCTTAGACTCTGTCATATTTATGTATTTAATTATGAAACTATTTTATGTTTAAAGTTAAGTTGTTGTAAGCACTTGAAGGAAATAAGTCAATTGTTGGTTTGTTTTGAAAAGTGAATACCCTCTTGGTGGTTTAAACTCTGATTAACTTAGAAAAATGTTTAATTTTTAAAATGGGAAAAAGTGGGTGTTACAATTGGTATCAGAGCAGGTCTGTCCAACCGGCCAGATTGAGTCAGTCCTTAGAACAGGAGTAGTTAAGAGTCCTAACCTGTATGTGTTTGTTGTATCAGTATGGCAGGAAGGAATGATGTTGCTCTTGCTGCGGCTATGCAAGCCATGGCGCAAACTGTTGAGAACGTCGTGCAAGTCGTTCTGGGGGGAGGTGATGCTCAGTCTCGTGCATTGGATCAATTCAGGAATAACAAGCCACCTAAGTATGAAGGTGGAATTCTGGATCCCGAGGTTGCGCAGAGGTGGTTGAAAGCAGTGGAGAAGATCTTAAGAACCATGGGATGCTCTGATGATCAGAAGGTGAGGTTTGGTACTTATATGTTGGAAGGTAAAACTGAGGTCTGGTGGGACAACAGCCGCCAGAGATTAGAAGTTGCGGGTACTGCAATCACTTGGGTTGTTTTTCGCCGAGAATTCCTGGAAAAGTATTTCTCGGTAGATGTCCGTAGTGCTAAAGAAGTCGAGTTCTTGGAACTCAAACAAGGTAACATGACTGTGACAGAGTATGCGTCCAACTTTGAGGAGTTGGTGCAATATTGTGCGCACTACAACACTGAAGAGGCTGTGACTTCCAAATGCTTGAAATATGAGAATGGATTACGTCCTAAGATTAAGCTGGGCATTGCTTTCCAGAAGATCAGGAATTACCCAAAGCTGGTGCGTAGAAGCAGGATATATGATAATGATAACAGGGTCCGAATTGCACACTATAAAGCTGTGAATGAAAAGAAAGGAAAGCCGAGATTCGATGGTACTCCGTATAGTGCTCCGGCTGATAAGGAAAGCAGAAGGCTAGTGCTGAGAGGAAGCCAAGTGGGGGAGGAGGTACTCCGGGTAATCTCAAATGCTTCAGATGCCATGGTACGGGTCATCGTGCCAATGATTATCCTAATGAAGAGAAGAAGTGCTTCAAGTGTGGGAAGCCAGGTCACTTGATGGCCAATTGAAGAGTAAATGTGCCCACTTGATATAAATGTGGAGAGCAGGGTCACATTAGCACCAATTGCCAGAAGCCAAAGAAGCAGCAGAAGTTCGGTGGAAAGGTGTTTGCATTGGTGGGAGCTCAGCCTACTAGCGAAGAACGATTGGTCAAAGGTACTTTTTTATCAATAAAATTCCATTATTTGTGATTATTGATACGGGTGAAACACACTCGTTTATTTCTTTGGAATGTGTGAAGAAGCTAGGAATGGGAACTTCTCAATTAAGTCGAGGGATGGTTGGAAGCCAACCGAGTCTATATCGACTGTTTTAGGAAGAGGTTGCTACTTTTGACTCCGGAAGAAGGGACCTTATCAAGTTCGATCTCTACGAAAGAACTGAGGACCTTATTGGAAGATGAGGCGAAGATGTTTGCGGTATTTGCCTCATTGTCTGTTGAAGAGGCGGTTTCTATTGAAGAGTTACCTGTAGTGAACAAATTCTTAGAAGTATTTCCTAGTGATATCACAGAGTTGCTTCTGACACACGAAGTGGAGTTTACTATTGACTTGGTTCCTAGTACAAGGCCAATTTCTATGGCGCCGTACAGGATGTCTGTAGCTGAGTTAACTGAGTTGAAATCTCATATTGGAGACTTGCTTGATAAGAAGTTCATTTGACCTAGTGTATTGCCGTGGGGTTGTAAACACCCCAAATTTTCCCTCTCTTTTTCTCACACATTGGCGTGTGATCCTTCATATTGCATTGCATAAGCATACCATCTCACACTACATAGTTATTTCATGGCATAGATAAATAGCTAGGGTTTGTGATCAGGTGAATCTTAGAAGTGGTTTGAGCTATCTCAGAGGCTATGAAGCATTCCAAGAGGGTCCATGAGTGTTCTATGATCATATTATACCTCCAAGTTTCCTTTGAAGTCACAAAGTCTCAGAAGATTGCACAGTTACCCAGGCAGGCTTAGGGTTTCCTGACAAATGACCAGAAATTAGGGTTTTGGGTTTGAGGCCCTTATACCCAAAAAATTTGGCTATTATTGATTTTATTGGTCTATATATGTTATAAGGAGCATGTGTATCAAATTTGAAGCAAAAATTCCTTGTGGAAGTCATCTGATCAAAGGGTAACTTGTTGTGCAAGGAACGTCAGAATCAGGGAATCTGAGGCCACCAACAAAGGTTCCAAAGGGTCATCTTCATCAATTTTAGGTCCTATAATCTTTATTTGATCTTAGGAATGCTTGGAAGTTCACAAGATTGAAGAATTTTGAGCCATATGCAAACTTGCCATTTTTGGACATGACTTGTAATGAAAACTTTCCATTTTGGGAAAGATCTTAAACCTCCTCTTTCTTGATCAAAAAGGCTTCAAATAAATTTTATTCAAACATGAAGGTTGTAGATTTGATCTTCCCATTTTCAAAAAGTACAAGAACTCCTCTTGATTCATCCTAGAACTTAAGACATGGCAAGTCAAAGTTGGGAAAAATCTTGTAATTTTCAAGTTCATGTCAAAGAGGGAAATTTGCAAAATGGTATTTCAGGCCTTTATGTGACCTCTAATCCACTCAAATACATCATGCCATGATCAAACAACTTCTAAAGATCAGAATTAAGCCTTGCACCAAAGGATTCCATGACTTGTTTCTCAAGAAATCACAAAGTTGTGAAATTGCAAAACCTTTGAAAACTCATGAATCAAGCCATACAGCTCACCACTTTCGATCCAATGGTGCTCCTTGAACTCAGCTGAGGCAGCCCAAGACCTCATATCACCTTTGCCATGGACTATACCTCAAGTACACAAAATTTGACTTTTTGGCCAATGGTACCATACCAATCCCACAGTGCATATCCACTCCTCTGACTGATCTCATTAGTTTATGGATTGCCTAAGGATCATAAAACACAACACTTGAAGCCTTGAAACAGGCCAAGCATCAGATTGCACAAAATCCCTCAAAAACTTACCTTCTTCGATTCTCTCAAACCAGCCATCAAACCTCCAAAATTCTTTCACCAATCAATCACATATCATCCATAGAACAAGAATCAACCATCAAAATGGCCTGAAACACCACATATCAAAAACACGATTTCTGCTTCATCAGAACTGGACCTCAAAAACCAGCCACTTTCAAAGCATTATAAGCACTCCACTAGCTTCAGGAGGTCCAGAGAAGTCATTTTGCACAAGAGTGAGGTCCTGAAAGCTCCATTTAGAAGAACTTCAGTTCAGGTATTCATCAAGAACAAATTTTCCAGAACCTCTTTTTCTTGTTATAAAATGATTCTATATGCTTTGCTGATCATTCTGATGTGTTTAGAATTGAAAATGGTGTAGAAATGAGCATGTATGGTTGTTCTGAAAAGTTTGCCCGTAAAAATATTTTGCTTCGATTCTCCTGATTCATGAAGTTTAAATGTTGTTTGTTGATTAATTCATGTTCTATAATGTTTGGGGATCATTTATGGGCAGGTTTGATGCATTTTAATGGCCTGTAGAAGAAGTTAGATTTTGGGATGGTTGGAGAAGATGATCGGAGCTTATCTCTGGTCACCTGAAAGTAATTAGGGTTTTGGTTGCCATATTGAATATCAGCCCTTGGATCATGTTTAGTTTAAGCAACGAACGGCCTAGATAATTCATTAAACCCTAATCTTGATTAATTAAAATAAACCTTAATTAATTTTCCAGATTAAACCTCAGCCTTTAGATCACGCGCAAATCATAAGTTTAAATCCAGGCCCTTAGATCTTCATACCCTTGGTCAAGCTGACCTCTCATCCTGGCCCTCCATCCAGTCCCTACGCAATCCTGACCCTCCATCCTGATTACTTTGCATTTTTATTTTCTTTATTTCATTTTATTTTCTTTCATTTATTTAAAATAGTAAAACATTTTCTAAAAATCTGATTTTTGCATTCTTACTTTAAATAAATTTAAAAGCCCAAAAACATTTTTATTTTTAATTTTTGCGTTAAAAATCTATTTTTAAATCATTTAATTGTATTATTTAATTATTTAATTCATTTTAATTAATTAAAAATACTTTTAGGTATTTAAAAATAACCAAAAAAATCATGAAGCATTATTACACATTTAGAACAATTTACAAACTCATTTTACAAATTTCTTTTAGGGTTTGATCATGTTTTGACAATTAACCATGAATTAGGGTTCCCAAATTTCTTATTTTTCTAACCCTAACTTCAAAAATTCATTTCTGATCAACCAAGATGAGTTTGTGTATGGTTCTTTTTGCATTCTTTCATACTTTGCATGTAGTATCTAGGGTATTTAACTCATAATTTTGCATTGCATTTTCTATTTGTTTGGCATTTTTCATGAAGAGGTACCCAAAACCCTAGCCTAACTTAGAAAAACCATAACTTGACTTTGGTTTAGATTATGACTTCCATATTTGGGGAGTGATCTCATGTGTGTTTAAGGTTCA
Source organism: Lathyrus aphaca (assembly GCA_963966055.1). Classification (NCBI taxonomy): domain Eukaryota; kingdom Viridiplantae; phylum Streptophyta; class Magnoliopsida; order Fabales; family Fabaceae; genus Lathyrus; species Lathyrus aphaca. Next base: position 150,058,012 of record OZ014521.1, read on the forward strand.
TTTTGTTGCAATTTCAATTTTTTATCATGTGTTTTGCTTCTGTTTTGATCATATGCATCTCATACTTTCTTAAAACCCTAATTTGCCATGTTCATTTGCATTCATCTTTGCATACCTTCATCATAAGAACTTGTCATGACACCTCATGCATTTTGATCAGTGATCTTTAATTGTAATTTTCAAGCCGTTTTCGTTGTCCTTTGCGTATAATTTCGTTTGTTTGAAGTATTCTGTTCACGTTTTCGTCGTAGTTTTCTTAATGTAGCATGCAAGTTTAGTTTTAGTATTTTTATCTATTTTTATCTTTGGTATGTGTTATGTGGTTGTTTTATGATGTGTTTTCAGGTCAACATCTAATCGGTTGTTAGAAGCTTTCGAAAAGATGATCCGAGTGTGAAAAATAACAGAAAAATAGGATATCAGAAGCACAACACGGCCCGTGTTGTGAAGGCCTTTTGAAGAGGGAGTCTATGAAAGAAAAGGAGGAAACCAGTGTTGTGACACGAGTGCCCGTGTTGTACAACACGGCCCGTGTCATGGCATCTAAAGAAAAGGACTTTTGAGAAGACTCAGAGACACAACATGGGTGCCCGTGTTGCACAACACGGCCCGTGTTGTGAAAACCAGAAAAAACCTGATCTTTTTATGTTGCTGCGATATTTTCAGAGGGCATTCTGGAAATTTCACGGTGTTTTTGGAAGACTGATATATATTAGATGATTAAGACTGAAAGGGGGTTACTTTTTTGATTTGGGGATTTTGGGATTGAACGATAACAGGAGAAGAAGGATTGATCAAGAGCGGAAGCGATTGACGATCCAACCGATTCTACGTTAATTGTAATGTCTCTATATTATTGCTCAGTTTTTATTTTTGTAATGAACATGAGTGGCTAAACCCCCCAATGCCAGGGGGTGTCCCTGATTTGCCTTATGTAATGACAATTTGAATTCTTGATTTTTGAGATTATGCGTTTAAACCTGTTTCTTTATTTTATGCAACGTTTTTAATGCTTTATCGTTTTTGGAAAATTGGGTAATTGATCGTAGTTAGGATTTGGTCTGACCAACCATCCTAACTTTGTTGCATAATTTTTATCACGGTAAATATTACCGAGGAATTGGAATATCCTGTGAAAACCATTTTTATGTCAGAATTATTGCTTGATATTCTTCCTTGCCCATTGAGGAATTAAGGTCAAGGAAGAATACCAAAGGTTTTTCTCTAAAGGAATTTTGGAAAAACATTATTGAACATAGGCAAGAAACTTTTTGAAGCATGTCTCTGTAAAATTGAGATCTTATTAAGTCATTGCAATGCAAATTATACACCGTCCCTGGCATTTTTCTCATATAAGTGCAATCTCTGTTTTCGTTTACGTTTTAGTAATTTAAATTTTATTTCATCTAAAAACAAACTATCAACCAAAACTTTTGTCCAATTGAAATCAATTCATTAAAACTTATTTCGGTACGCATTCCTTGAGATCGATATTTGGGATAACTCCCTTCTATTACTACATCGGTAAAAATAGTACACTTGCTATTTTTCCGATCAAGTTTTTGGCGCCGTTGTCGGGGACTGCCAAGGAACTAAGTTGTCTTGTATTATATCAATTGGAATTTTGTTGCTCTGCGACTAAAATTTTATTGTTTTCTCTGTATATCATTTTAGTGTTATTGAAATTTTGTTTTCTAACTTGTGTCTAACTGTTTATGTGAGGTCAGGCCTCAGCTAAATTTTCTTTTGACACAGAACCAGAAAGAGTTTTGCACGAGAGACGCCGCAAGGCAAGAGTTGATAGACTGGCTAAAACTGGTTCAAGTGTCCCGAATCAGGAAACTGAGGACTATATATCTGTGCACTCTGAGCATAGTGACTCTGACTCAGACAGAGAAACTGACCCAGGATTTGATAACATGGCAGGGAATCAACCTGTTGCAGAGATACTTTTAGGGGAAAATGCTCAACCTAACAGGATGACTATTGTTAATCAACCGGTGAATGTAGCACACTTTCAGTTGCATCCATCTACTATCCGCCAGTTAGAGAGCAAGCCTTTCTCCGGAAGAATCAATTAGGATGCAAATAAGCATCTTCAGAGATTCCTTACCACCACTACTTCTTTGAAGATCGAAGGTCATTCAGAGGAGGCAAAACGACTTGTGATGTTTCCATTCACACTTACCGATGATGCAGAAGAGTGGTTCTACTCTCTTCCAGCGAAGAGTATCACAACATGGCAAGAGATGGAAACAGCGTTCCTTAATGAATATTTTCCTGCTTCAGTGTTCATCCGGAAGAGATATGATATAGTCAATTTTAAACAAAAAGAGGGTGAATCACTTGGAGATGCTTATAAAAGATTCAAAAGGTGTTTGACCGCGTGTCCTACTCATAATATGGACGCGACCGAGCAGATGCAAAACTTTGTGAATGGGTTGCGACTCAAGACAAAACAGCTTTTTGATACCGCTGTAGGTGGCTCAACAAACTTCTCAACAGCCATTGGTATTAAAATAATCATAGAAGCCATTGCTGCCAATGAACACCTTGAATTATATGATCGCACAGTTAGTCAACCAGATGGGAAAATTGATTTAAAGCTGACAGAGCAGGTTGTGAAAATGGAAGATCAAATTGCTGCAGAAGTTGAAAGAAGATTAAAGAAGATGAATCTTGGAACACAAACAGTAGCTCAGGTGGAACCTATTCAAGCTGTGATTTGAGAGATATGTTGTGGACCACACATTGCCATGCACTGTTTGGCAACTCAAGAACAGGTTGAACAGATTAATATGTTGAGGCAGAATAATCCGTATGCCAACACGTATAATCCGGGGTGGAAAAACCACCCCAATTTCTCTTGGAAAGATCAACAAGGGAACATCCAAAAATCGGTTCAAGGCCAACAACAATATCAGCCCCAACAGCAACAATATCAGCCCCCAGTTCCAAGAAAAGTTGATTGGGAAATCGCCATTGAAAATATGGCAGCTCACAATTGTCAATTCCAAGAAGAAACAAGGAGTAACTTCAAGAATACTAGAGCCTCTATCAAGAACCTTGAAGTGCAAATGAGCCAAATTGCCCAACACCTCGTCATTCCACAAACTCCAGGGACTCTTCCAAGTGCTACTGTAACAAATCCAAGAGATAATCACAAAGTCAATGCAGTCACAACACGAAGAGGTAAAGTTATTGAGGAGGTGAAAGAAAATTCTGAAAGTGAAAATCAAAAGATTGAAGTGGAACTGGAAATCAAAGAGAATGAAGTTGTTGATAAAGAAAAAGAAGTTACCCCAGCACCGGACATCAAAGAAAATGCGGTTGAACCAAAACCGGTGATCAAACTTCCGTATCCAACAAGAAACAAGAAGAAAGGGCAGCAAGAAAAGAATTTTGAGAAATTCCTTGAGTTGTTCAAGAAGCTGGAGCTGAATATTCCATTACTTGAAGCACTTGAGCAAATGCCCACTTATGCCAAATTCATGAAAGATATCATTGCTAAAAAGAAGACCATGGGAGCTGAACCTATTATTCTAACCGAAACTTGTAGTGCTATTTTGCAGGGACTAAAGATTCCGGTGAAGAAAAAAGATAGAGGAGCTGTCACCATTCCATGCACCATCGATGACCGGTCATTCAAGAGAGCTCTCATTGACTTGGGAGCGAGCATCAGTATAATGCCTTTATCCATCTACAAAAAGTTGGGTATTGGTGTTGTTCAAGATACTCGGATGACTCTCCAGTTTGCGAACCATTCTGTAAAGCGGTCATATGGAGTTGTCCATGATGTCCTGGTTAGAGTGGACAAATTTGTGTTTCCGGTTGACTTTGTGATCCTTGAAATGCCTGAAGATGAAGAAATTCCTTTGATTTTGGGAAGACCTTTCTTAGAAACCGGGAGAGTCATGATAGATATGGAAGGGGGAACACTCACTTTGAAAGTGTACGATGAAGAGTTGAAAGTTGATATTAGGAACACTTTGAAGTATAAAGATGATGTGGGCACTAGTAGTAACATACAAGTGTTAGAACAAGTGGAAGCTAGTGAGCATTTAGAAAGTGTATCCCAATTGCCTCTAGAAAGGGTACTGAGTATGTCCATTTTTGAAGATGATAAGGAAGTTGAAAGTAGTGATATGGAAGTGGTAGCTATGCTTGAAACTCAACCTATCCTGAAAAGAGTTAGAATGCACCGGTGGGAAAAGTTAAGACAACCTATAATGGTTGATGAAGGCAAAGACAAGCCAAAGATATCAGAATTGAAGCAACTACCCGAGAATCTCAAATATGTCTTTCTCGACACGGAAAAAAAATGTCCCGCTATTATTAGCGCTAATTTGAAAAGTGTGCAAGAGGACAAGTTAATTGAAGTTCTTAAGAAATTTAAGGGAGAAATTGGGTGGAAGATTGAAGACCTTAAAGGTATAAGTCCTACGGTGTGTATGCACAAAATACTTATGGAAGAAGATTACAAACCGGTCGTGCAGCCCCAAAGGAGATTGAACCCGGTGATGAAGGAGGTAATGCGAAAAGAAGTTGTTAAGCTATTGGATGCGGGATTGATCTATCCTATATCCGATAGTGCTTGGGTGAGTCCGGTACATGTGGTACCCAAAAAGGGAGGAACAACTGTTATAACTAATGAAAAAAATGAGTTGATTCCTAATAGAACTGTTACTGGATGGAGAGTTTGCATTGATTATAGAAGATTGAACTTGGCTACGAGAAAATACCATTCTCCGTTGCCATTCATTGATCAAATGTTGGAAAGACTAGCGGGACATTATTACTATTGTTTTTTAGATGGTTACTCTGGATACAATCAAATTGTTGTTGCACCGGAAGACCGAGAGAAGACGGCGTTTACATGTCCCTATGGCATTTTTGCATATAGAAGGATGCCATTTGGGCTATGTAATGCCCCCGCTACATTCCAAAGATGCATGACATCCATTTTTGCTGACATGTTAGAAAAGCACATGGAAGTGTTCATGGATGATTTCTCCGTGTTCGGATCCTCATTTGATCACTGTTTATCTAACCTTTCACTTATTTTGTAGCGATGTCAAGAAAGTAATTTAATCTTGAACTGGGAAAAATGTCATTTCATGGTGCGAGAAGGTATTGTTCTTGGTCACAAGATCTCACAAAAAGGGATCGAAGTTGATCAAGCAAAAGTGGAAGTGATCTCGAAGCTGCCACCACCGATTAATGAGAAAGGTATAAGAAGCTTCTTGGGACATGCGGGTTTTTACCGCAGGTTCATAAGAGACTTCTCGAAGATAGCTAAACCTTTAACTACTTTGTTGGTTAAAGATAAGGCTTTTGTTTTCGATAAAGAGTGCACTGATGCTTTTGAAACACTTAAGAAAGAATTAGTGTCGGCACCAATTGTTATCAGTCCCGATTGGTCCCTACCCTTTGAAATTATGTGTGATGCTAGTGATATTGCGGTAGGGGCTGTTCTTGGACAGCGAAGAGGAAAATTGCTTCGTGTGATTTATTATGCTAGTCATGTTTTGAACCCCGCACAGATAAATTATGCAATTACCGAGAAGGAGTTGCTAGCTGTTGTGTATGCCTTCGATAAATTCAGGAAATATCTGTTGGGTTCAAAAGTGATTGTTTAAACTGACCATGCTGCTTTGAAATATATTTTTGCTAAGCAGGATTCAAAGCCCAGGCTCTTGAGGTGGATTTTACTTCTCCAGGAGTTCGATGTCGAGATCCGCGACAAGAAAGGGTGTGAAAACACTGTTGCAGATCATCTTTCTCGGATGTCACCAATTGAGGAGACTGAAGAGCAGTGCCCAATAAAGGATGAGTTTGCTGACGAACACATCCTACATGTTATTGGGGTGCCTTGGTTTGTAGATTATGCAAACTACCTTGTTGGCGGTATTATACCCGACGATTTTGATTCTAACAAAAGGAAAAAGTTTGTTCATGACTGCAGGTTTTACTTATGGGACGATCCGTTTCTCTACAAAAGAGGGGTGGATGGCCTAGTCAGAAGGTGTGTACCCGACAAAGAGCAAAAAGATGTGCTGAAAGCATGTCACGACTCTGAGTACGGTGGACACTTCAGTGGTGATAGGACAGCAGCTAAAGTCCTTCAATCCGGACTATACTGGCCATCTTTATTTAAGGATGCTCAAGAGTTAGTGAAAGAGTGTGACAGATGTCAGAGGACTGGGAATATATCAAAAAGAAACCAGATGCCTCAGAACTCTATGCTAGAGGTTGAGTTATTCGATGTATGGGGGATAGACTTCATGGGGCCGTTTCCACCGTCATTCGGAAAAAACTATATTTTGGTTGCGGTGGACTATGTTTCTAAATGGGTAGAGGCTGTTGCATTGCCCACCAACGATGCAAAGGTTGTGGTGAGATTCCTGAAAGAGAATATTTTTGCAAGGTTTGGTGTTCCGAGAGCATTGATAAGCGACGAAGGAACACATTTCCTGAATCACCTCATGGAGAAGCTTCTGCAAAAGTACAATGTTAAACACCGGATAGCTACTCCATACTACCCCCAAACAAGCGGCCAAGTTGAGGTGTCAAATAGACAACTAAAACAAATTCTGGAAAAAACAGTGAATTCGTCTAGAAAGGATTGGTCGATTAAGTTGGATGATGCTTTATGGGCGTATCGAACGGCTTTCAAAACGCCTATCGGTATTTCACCATATCAACCGGTATACGGAAAGGCATGTCACCTACCATTGGAACTTGAGCACAAGGCTTTTTGGGCATCTAAGTATCTTAATATGGATTTGTCAAAAGCTGGAAGTTCGAGGATTCTTCAACTTCATGAGTTAGAAGAATTCAGGAATCGGGCGTATGAGAATGCTAAGGTTTACAAAGAGCAAACAAAAAAATGGCATGACAAGAGGATTCAAAGAAAAGAGTTTTGGGAAGGACAACTGATCCTTCTGTACAATTCAAGGTTGAATCTATTTCTAGGAAAATTACGGTCTAAATGGTCGGGACCTTTTGTAGTTCACAAGGTTTTTCCTCACGGAGCGGTCAAAATTAAAAATCAGACCAATGGAGATATTTTCAAGGTGAAGGGGCAGAGATTAAAGCCCTACTTCAAAGGCCAAACTACTGGTGATGTGAATGTCATTCGTCTTACTCAGTAGGATGACAGACCGTCGAGCCATGCGACGTTAAACGCAGTGCTAAGTGGGAGGCAACCCACTATTTTATCATTCTTACTTTTGTTTGTTTCAGTTTTTGTAGGTTGTGCGTTTTTATACATCACTGGTTCTGCTAAGGAAAGAGGGAGGTTGGATAGTCGGGCAAGAAAAATCAAGAAAGCCAGGAAAAGTGGAAAATCAGAGCCCTAACACGGGTGCCCGTGTCCCATGACACGGCCCGTGTTGCAATGTCTGAGCAGTCTTTGTTTTGAAGTTTTTTTGAGAAATGCAGGGGTGCAACACGGGTGCCCGTGTTGTGCAACACGGCGCGTGTTGTAATGTCTGAGCAGTCCTTAATTTGATACAATTTGTTTTGCAATACAGGGGCCTGACACGGGTGCTCGTGTAGTGCAACACGACCCGTGTCAGGCGTGCGGGCAGTTATATTTTTGAAATTTTTCATCTTCCCACTTTTTAATGCCATGGGGCCCACGTTTTTATTCTCTTAATTTATCATTATTGGCTTCATTACCACTCATTTCTCCTAATCATTCATCTTTTATAAACTTCATCCTCTAAAAACCCTAACCTCCATTTTTTTCTTCTTCACAAAAGCTTCCATTTCTCCAACACCCACTCACAAAAACACCATACTCCTTTCACAAAAAGTGTTCTCCTTGCCTCCATTGTCACTTCTACGGTGACGGATTTCACTAATCCCTCTGTCAAATTGTGTGTCTATTTTTGCAGGTAATAACAATGCCTCCTTGCAGAGATACCGGAAAGAATGTGGCCGAGTCTTCTCGCCCCCGTAAGCGAGCACACCGAATGCCTAATGCCCACGGCATTTTATTTGAGAATCCGGAGCACCAAGTCAAATACTCAAAGTTGGTAAGGCGTAAGTTGATACCGGCTAGGTATATGTGTATTGATACTCTTGAAAATCTAGGGCTTAAATTTGAGGTACATAGAATGTTTCACAATATTGGAATGCTCAATTTTATGCTTTATGAAGTGCCAACTTTCGAGCGCATAACATTGGAATTTTTGATTTCTTTGCAATTTCAGCTTAAGCACAGGTGGACCGGGTCAGATACAGAGTACTACGGTACTTTGAGGTTTCGCCTTTTTGACACTGATCATGTGTTGTCGGTTGCTGATTTGAGAAAGATGTTAGATCTTCCAATCTACGGGCCTGGTGCACCGCCGAGTACATTTGTTGCAGGAGAATTCTGGAGGGATATCACCGGCAATACCGACTATGTCGCATCAGCGGCGAAGGCTTCAGGGATTCATAACCCGTGCTTTAGGTATGCTCAGAAGGGGTTGGCTTATACCCTTTTCTGCCGAGGCGATAGCACAGGAGTAGCTACGCAGAGAGAGCTATACTTTCTATATGGTATGGCTAATAATGAACTGATTAACGTTGCGGCCTTCGCAGCAGACCACCTCAAGCGGGTAGCTAATACTGCTTCTGGTGAGATCTCTGTAGGAGGGATGATAACGCAGATAGATGAAAAACTTGGTTATGGTGAGAGGTTGCTTGAAGTACCTTCAGTGGTAGGTAAGAGCAAAATTGATTTAGACACCCTAACCAACCAAGTTATGATTAAGAGCTTTCATAATTACTACTCTGTGCTTACCTGTAACCGGCATTTGATATCTTTTCCTGCTCCTAATTTGATTACCATTGACAATAAAGCTAATTGGTTGTATGAGGACCCTATGCAGGGCGGCAACGATCAGTTTGATGAATATTTTTCAGGTGAGGAGGATGAGGGGTACCAAGCTGAGGAGGTCCCCGTTCAAACTGTCGGCGGCTCATCAAATCAGGAAACTGGTCAGTGGAGCTTGACCAAGGAAGAATGGGATGAAATGATAAGAGAGCAGACCCGGCAAGGGGACCTCATCAATGAGTTGCATGAGTGGATGCAGCAGATGAGGCTGCATGGATTTCCCCCGGCTCAGTGATGGTTGTGAGTTCCCTCCGACGTTGGTTCTTCAACAGTGTGGACACTGTTGAGTTCAAGTGTGGGGGGTTTAGTTTTCATGTTTTCCTTTTGTTTTGTTTATATCTGTGTTTATTTATGGTAGTGTCGGCTTGAAAATTATAGTTATAAGTTATTTGAAAAAACACCCCTGAGTTGACCTGTTGTGTCGTTGTGAGTGAATAATGAGAAAGTATATAGGATTGAGTGAAAAGAAACCCGATGAGCAAAAATGGAAAAAATTTGATGTTTAGGTACAACACGAACACACTGAGTCTCCTGAATTAGGAACGCGTCCGACGTGTAGATTCGTGCCATGGTACTTTGATCTGAGAAGTAAACCCGAAGTAGTTTCTACTGACATATCTGGCTTTATCTATAATAATTGTGTGTGCAGAGTTGATCAAAAAGAGAAAAAGGCTTGAAGGCACCGGAAAAAAAATATGAATAAAAACATTAGAACGATCGATCCTTCTAAGTTGGGTAGCCTTCACCCGGTTATTCAACCTAACGGCGGTTGAACATAAATGTTTCCCTTAAGGGACAAAGAAATATCGGTGCTAACAATAAAAAAAAGGATCAATTTTATACACACGGTGAAAATCATAAGAAGCCTTAAAAAGGATTATCCGAATGAAAAGGGTGGAAAATCGAAACATAAGACCTAAGCCCGAAGCATAGTCGAAGAGGTTACCGAAAAGGAGATTCAGGTCCGGGGTTTTCCGCGGTTTAGTGTTTGTGTGATACCTTTACAGAGAGAGAAGTACCAAAAGAACTTGTTGGGTGACTTGAAACGAAAATCCACGTATAAGTATCGTAATTCATCTCGCTAGTGTTTGAATGTGTAAATGCAGGATCTTTGCTTGAGGTCAAGAAAAAGTTCAAGTTCGGGGGAGTTTGATCAGTGATCTTTAGTTGTAATTTTCAAGCCGTTTTCGTTGTCCTTTGCGTATAATTTCGTTTGTTTGAAGTATTTCGTTCACGTTTTCGTCGTAGTTTTCTTAATGTAGCATGCAAGTTTAGTTTTAGTCTTTTTATCTATTTTTATCTTTGGTATGTGTTATGTGGTTGTTTTGTGATGTGTTTTCAGGTCAACATCTATAAACTTCATCCTCTAAAAACCCTAACCTCCATTTTTTTCTTCTTCACAAAAGCTTCCATTTCTCCAACACCCACTCACAAAAACACCATACTCCTTTCACAAAAAGTGTTCTCCTTGCCTCCATTGTCACTTCTACGGTGACGGATTTCACTAATCCCTCTGTCAAATTGTGTGTCTATTTTTGCAGGTAATAACAATGCCTCCTTGCAGAGATACCGGAAAGAATGTGGCCGAGTCTTCTCGCCCCCGTAAGCGAGCACACCGAATGCCTAATGCCCACGGCATTTTATTTGAGAATCCGGAGCACCAAGTCAAATACTCAAAGTTGGTAAGGCGTAAGTTGATACCGGCTAGGTATATGTGTATTGATACTCTTGAAAATCTAGGGCTTAAATTTGAGGTACATAGAATGTTTCACAATATTGGAATGCTCAATTTTATGCTTTATGAAGTGCCAACTTTCGAGCGCATAACATTGGAATTTTTGATTTCTTTGCAATTTCAGCTTAAGCACAGGTGGACCGGGTCAGATACAGAGTACTACGGTACTTTGAGGTTTCGCCTTTTTGACACTGATCATGTGTTGTCGGTTGCTGATTTGAGAAAGATGTTAGATCTTCCAATCTACGGGCCTGGTGCACCGCCGAGTACATTTGTTGCAGGAGAATTCTGGAGGGATATCACCGGCAATACCGACTATGTCGCATCAGCGGCGAAGGCTTCAGGGATTCATAACCCGTGCTTTAGGTATGCTCAGAAGGGGTTGGCTTATACCCTTTTCTGCCGAGGCGATAGCACAGGAGTAGCTACGCAGAGAGAGCTATACTTTCTATATGGTATGGCTAATAATGAACTGATTAACGTTGCGGCCTTCGCAGCAGACCACCTCAAGCGGGTAGCTAATACTGCTTCTGGTGAGATCTCTGTAGGAGGGATGATAACGCAGATAGATGAAAAACTTGGTTATGGTGAGAGGTTGCTTGAAGTACCTTCAGTGGTAGGTAAGAGCAAAATTGATTTAGACACCCTAACCAACCAAGTTATGATTAAGAGCTTTCATAATTACTACTCTGTGCTTACCTGTAACCGGCATTTGATATCTTTTCCTGCTCCTAATTTGATTACCATTGACAATAAAGCTAATTGGTTGTATGAGGACCCTATGCAGGGCGGCAACGATCAGTTTGATGAATATTTTTCAGGTGAGGAGGATGAGGGGTACCAAGCTGAGGAGGTCCCCGTTCAAACTGTCGGCGGCTCATCAAATCAGGAAACTGGTCAGTGGAGCTTGACCAAGGAAGAATGGGATGAAATGATAAGAGAGCAGACCCGGCAAGGGGACCTCATCAATGAGTTGCATGAGTGGATGCAGCAGATGAGGCTGCATGGATTTCCCCCGGCTCAGTGATGGTTGTGAGTTCCCTCCGACGTTGGTTCTTCAACAGTGTGGACACTGTTGAGTTCAAGTGTGGGGGGTTTAGTTTTCATGTTTTCCTTTTGTTTTGTTTATATCTGTGTTTATTTCTGGTAGTGTCGGCTTGAAAATTATAGTTATAAGTTATTTGAAAAAACACCCCTGAGTTGACCTGTTGTGTCGTTGTGAGTGAATAATGAGAAAGTATATAGGATTGAGTGAAAAGAAACCCGATGAGCAAAAATGGAAAAAATTTGATGTTTAGGTACAACACGAACACACTGAGTCTCCTGAATTAGGAACGCGTCCGACGTGTAGATTCGTGCCATGGTACTTTGATCTGAGAAGTAAACCCGAAGTAGTTTCTACTGACATATCTGGCTTTATCTATAATAATTGTGTGTGCAGAGTTGATCAAAAAGAGAAAAAGGCTTGAAGGCACCGGAAAAAAAATATGAATAAAAACATTAGAACGATCGATCCTTCTAAGTTGGGTAGCCTTCACCCGGTTATTCAACCTAACGGCGGTTGAACATAAATGTTTCCCTTAAGGGACAAAGAAATATCGGTGCTAACAATAAAAAAAAGGATCAATTTTATACACACGGTGAAAATCATAAGAAGCCTTAAAAAGGATTATCCGAATGAAAAGGGTGGAAAATCGAAACATAAGACCTAAGCCCGAAGCATAGTCGAAGAGGTTACCGAAAAGGAGATTCAGGTCCGGGGTTTTCCGCGGTTTAGTGTTTGTGTGATACCTTTACAGAGAGAGAAGTACCAAAAGAACTTGTTGGGTGACTTGAAACGAAAATCCACGTATAAGTATCGTAATTCATCTCGCTAGTGTTTGAATGTGTAAATGCAGGATCTTTGCTTGAGGTCAAGAAAAAGTTCAAGTTCGGGGGAGTTTGATCAGTGATCTTTAGTTGTAATTTTCAAGCCGTTTTCGTTGTCCTTTGCGTATAATTTCGTTTGTTTGAAGTATTTCGTTCACGTTTTCGTCGTAGTTTTCTTAATGTAGCATGCAAGTTTAGTTTTAGTCTTTTTATCTATTTTTATCTTTGGTATGTGTTATGTGGTTGTTTTGTGATGTGTTTTCAGGTCAACATCTATAAACTTCATCCTCTAAAAACCCTAACCTCCATTTTTTTCTTCTTCACAAAAGCTTCCATTTCTCCAACACCCACTCACAAAAACACCATACTCCTTTCACAAAAAGTGTTCTCCTTGCCTCCATTGTCACTTCTACGGTGACGGATTTCACTAATCCCTCTGTCAAATTGTGTGTCTATTTTTGCAGGTAATAACAATGCCTCCTTGCAGAGATACCGGAAAGAATGTGGCCGAGTCTTCTCGCCCCCGTAAGCGAGCACACCGAATGCCTAATGCCCACGGCATTTTATTTGAGAATCCGGAGCACCAAGTCAAATACTCAAAGTTGGTAAGGCGTAAGTTGATACCGGCTAGGTATATGTGTATTGATACTCTTGAAAATCTAGGGCTTAAATTTGAGGTACATAGAATGTTTCACAATATTGGAATGCTCAATTTTATGCTTTATGAAGTGCCAACTTTCGAGCGCATAACATTGGAATTTTTGATTTCTTTGCAATTTCAGCTTAAGCACAGGTGGACCGGGTCAGATACAGAGTACTACGGTACTTTGAGGTTTCGCCTTTTTGACACTGATCATGTGTTGTCGGTTGCTGATTTGAGAAAGATGTTAGATCTTCCAATCTACGGGCCTGGTGCACCGCCGAGTACATTTGTTGCAGGAGAATTCTGGAGGGATATCACCGGCAATACCGACTATGTCGCATCAGCGGCGAAGGCTTCAGGGATTCATAACCCGTGCTTTAGGTATGCTCAGAAGGGGTTGGCTTATACCCTTTTCTGCCGAGGCGATAGCACAGGAGTAGCTACGCAGAGAGAGCTATACTTTCTATATGGTATGGCTAATAATGAACTGATTAACGTTGCGGCCTTCGCAGCAGACCACCTCAAGCGGGTAGCTAATACTGCTTCTGGTGAGATCTCTGTAGGAGGGATGATAACGCAGATAGCTGAAAAACTTGGTTATGGTGAGAGGTTGCTTGAAGTACCTTCAGTGGTAGGTAAGAGCAAAATTGATTTAGACACCCTAACCAACCAAGTTATGATTAAGAGCTTTCATAATTACTACTCTGTGCTTACCTGTAACCGGCATTTGATATCTTTTCCTGCTCCTAATTTGATTACCATTGACAATAAAGCTAATTGGTTGTATGAGGACCCTATGCAGGGCGGCAACGATCAGTTTGATGAATATTTTTCAGGTGAGGAGGATGAGGGGTACCAAGCTGAGGAGGTCCCCGTTCAAACTGTCGGCGGCTCATCAAATCAGGAAACTGGTCAGTGGAGCTTGACCAAGGAAGAATGGGATGAAATGATAAGAGAGCAGACCCGGCAAGGGGACCTCATCAATGAGTTGCATGAGTGGATGCAGCAGATGAGGCTGCATGGATTTCCCCCGGCTCAGTGATGGTTGTGAGTTCCCTCCGACATTGGTTCTTCAACAGTGTGGACACTGTTGAGTTCAAGTGTGGGGGGTTTAGTTTTCATGTTTTCCTTTTGTTTTGTTTATATCTGTGTTTATTTATGGTAGTGTCGGCTTGAAAATTATAGTTATAAGTTATTTGAAAAAACACCCCTGAGTTGACCTGTTGTGTCGTTGTGAGTGAATAATGAGAAAGTATATAGGATTGAGTGAAAAGAAACCCGATGAGCAAAAATGGAAAAAATTTGATGTTTAGGTACAACACGAACACACTGAGTCTCCTGAATTAGGAACGCGTCCGACGTGTAGATTCGTGCCATGGTACTTTGATCTGAGAAGTAAACCCGAAGTAGTTTCTACTGACATATCTGGCTTTATCTATAATAATTGTGTGTGCAGAGTTGATCAAAAAGAGAAAAAGGCTTGAAGGCACCGGAAAAAAAATATGAATAAAAACATTAGAACGATCGATCCTTCTAAGTTGGGTAGCCTTCACCCGGTTATTCAACCTAACGGCGGTTGAACATAAATGTTTCCCTTAAGGGACAAAGAAATATCGGTGCTAACAATAAAAAAAAGGATCAATTTTATACACACGGTGAAAATCATAAGAAGCCTTAAAAAGGATTATCCGAATGAAAAGGGTGGAAAATCGAAACATAAGACCTAAGCCCGAAGCATAGTCGAAGAGGTTACCGAAAAGGAGATTCAGGTCCGGGGTTTTCCGCGGTTTAGTGTTTGTGTGATACCTTTACAGAGAGAGAAGTACCAAAAGAACTTGTTGGGTGACTTGAAACGAAAATCCACGTATAAGTATCGTAATTCATCTCGCTAGTGTTTGAATGTGTAAATGCAGGATCTTTGCTTGAGGTCAAGAAAAAGTTCAAGTTCGGGGGAGTTTGATCAGTGATCTTTAGTTGTAATTTTCAAGCCGTTTTCGTTGTCCTTTGCGTATAATTTCGTTTGTTTGAAGTATTTCGTTCACGTTTTCGTCGTAGTTTTCTTAATGTAGCATGCAAGTTTAGTTTTAGTCTTTTTATCTATTTTTATCTTTGGTATGTGTTATGTGGTTGTTTTGTGATGTGTTTTCAGGTCAACATCTATAAACTTCATCCTCTAAAAACCCTAACCTCCATTTTTTTTTTCTTCACAAAAGCTTCCATTTCTCCAACACCCACTCACAAAAACACCATACTCCTTTCACAAAAAGTGTTCTCCTTGCCTCCATTGTCACTTCTACGGTGACGGATTTCACTAATCCCTCTGTCAAATTGTGTGTCTATTTTTGCAGGTAATAACAATGCCTCCTTGCAGAGATACCGGAAAGAATGTGGCCGAGTCTTCTCGCCCCCGTAAGCGAGCACACCGAATGCCTAATGCCCACGGCATTTTATTTGAGAATCCGGAGCACCAAGTCAAATACTCAAAGTTGGTAAGGCGTAAGTTGATACCGGCTAGGTATATGTGTATTGATACTCTTGAAAATCTAGGGCTTAAATTTGAGGTACATAGAATGTTTCACAATATTGGAATGCTCAATTTTATGCTTTATGAAGTGCCAACTTTCGAGCGCATAACATTGGAATTTTTGATTTCTTTGCAATTTCAGCTTAAGCACAGGTGGACCGGGTCAGATACAGAGTACTACGGTACTTTGAGGTTTCGCCTTTTTGACACTGATCATGTGTTGTCGGTTGCTGATTTGAGAAAGATGTTAGATCTTCCAATCTACGGGCCTGGTGCACCGCCGAGTACATTTGTTGCAGGAGAATTCTGGAGGGATATCACCGGCAATACCGACTATGTCGCATCAGCGGCGAAGGCTTCAGGGATTCATAACCCGTGCTTTAGGTATGCTCAGAAGGGGTTGGCTTATACCCTTTTCTGCCGAGGCGATAGCACAGGAGTAGCTACGCAGAGAGAGCTATACTTTCTATATGGTATGGCTAATAATGAACTGATTAACGTTGCGGCCTTCGCAGCAGACCACCTCAAGCGGGTAGCTAATACTGCTTCTGGTGAGATCTTTGTAGGAGGGATGATAACGCAGATAGCTGAAAAACTTGGTTATGGTGAGAGGTTGCTTGAAGTACCTTCAGTGGTAGGTAAGAGCAAAATTGATTTAGACACCCTAACCAACCAAGTTATGATTAAGAGCTTTCATAATTACTACTCTGTGCTTACCTGTAACCGGCATTTGATATCTTTTCCTGCTCCTGATTTGATTACCATTGACAATAAAGCTAATTGGTTGTATGAGGACCCTATGCAGGGCGGCAACGATCAGTTTGATGAATATTTTTCAGGTGAGGAGGATGAGGGGTACCAAGCTGAGGAGGTCCCCGTTCAAACTGTCGGCGGCTCATCAAATCAGGAAACTGGTCAGTGGAGCTTGACCAAGGAAGAATGGGATGAAATGATAAGAGAGCATACCCGGCAAGGGGACCTCATCAATGAGTTGCATGAGTGGATGTAGCAGATGAGGCTGCATGGATTTCCCCCGGCTCAGTGATGGTTGTGAGTTCCCTCCGACATTGGTTCTTCAACAGTGTGGACACTGTTGAGTTCAAGTGTGGGGGGTTTAGTTTTCATGTTTTCCTTTTGTTTTGTTTATATCTGTGTTTATTTCTGGTAGTGTCGGCTTGAAAATTATAGTTATAAGTTATTTGAAAAAACACCCCTGAGTTGACCTGTTGTGTCGTTGTGAGTGAATAATGAGAAAGTATATAGGATTGAGTGAAAAGAAACCCGATGAGCAAAAATGGAAAAAATTTGATGTTTAGGTACAACACGAACACACTGAGTCTCCTGAATTAGGAACGCGTCCGACGTGTAGATTCGTGCCATGGTACTTTAATCTGAGAAGTAAACCCGAAGTAGTTTCTACTGATATATCTGGCTTTATCTATAATAATTGTGTGTGCAGAGTTGATCAAAAAGAGAAAAAGGCTTGAAGGCACCGGAAAAAAAATATGAATAAAAACATTAGAATGATCGATCCTTCTAAGTTGGGTAGCCCTCACCCGGTTATTCAACCTAACGGCGGTTGAACATAAATGTTTCCCTTAAGGGACAAAGAAATATCGGTGCCAACAATAAAAAAAAGGATCAATTTTATACACACGGTGAAAATCATAAGAAGCCTTAAAAAGGATTATCCGAATGAAAAGGGTGGAAAATCGAAACATAAGACCTAAGCCCGAAGCATAGTCGAAGAGGTTACCGAAAAGGAGATTCAGGTCCGGGGTTTTCCGCGGTTTAGTGTTTGTGTGATACCTTTACAGAGAGAGAAGTACCAAAAGAACTTGTTGGGTGACTTGAAACGAAAATCCACGTATAAGTATCGTAATTCATCTCGCTAGTGTTTGAATGTGTAAATGCAGGATCTTTGCTTGAGGTCAAGAAAAAGTTCAAGTTCGGGGGAGTTTGATCAGTGATCTTTAGTTGTAATTTTCAAGCCGTTTTCGTTGTCCTTTGCGTATAATTTCGTTTGTTTGAAGTATTTCGTTCACGTTTTCGTCGTAGTTTTCTTAATGTAGCATGCAAGTTTAGTTTTAGTCTTTTTATCTATTTTTATCTTTGGTATGTGTTATGTGGTTGTTTTGTGATGTGTTTTCAGGTCAACATCTAATCGGTTGTTCGAAGCTTTCGAAAAGATGATCCGAGTGTGAAAAATAACAGCAAAATAGGATATCAGAAGCACAACACGGGTGCCAGTGTTGTACAACACGGCCCGTGTTGTGAAGGTCTTTTGAAGAGGGAGTCTATGAAAGAAAAGGAGGAAACCAGTGTTGTGACACGGGTGCCCGTGTAGTACAACACGTCCCGTGTCATGGCATCTGAAGAAAAGGACTTTTGAGAAGACTCAGAGACACAACACGGTCCGTGTTGTGAAAACCAAAAAAAACCTGATCTTTTTATGTTGTTGTGATATTTTCAGAGGGAATTCTGGACATTTCACGGTGTTTTTGGAAGACTGATATATATTAGATGATTAAGACTGAAAGGGGGTTACTTTATTGATATGGGGATTTTGGGATTGAACGATAACAGGAGAAGAAGGATTGATCAAGAGCGGAAGCGATTGACGATCCAACCGATTCTACGTTAATTGTAATGTCTCTATATTATTGCTCAGTTTTTATTTTTGTAATGAACATGAGTGGCTAAACCCCCCAATGCCAGGGGGTGTCCCTGATTTGCCTTATGTAATGACAATTTGAATTCTTGATTTTTGAGATTATGCGTTTAAACCTGTTTCTTTATTTTATGCAACGTTCTTAATGCTTTATCGTTTTTGGAAAATTGGGTAATTGATCGTAGTTAGGATTTGGTCTGACCAACCATCCTAACTTTGTTGCATAATTTTTATCACGGTAAATATTACCGAGGAATTGGAATATCTTGTGAAAACCATTTTTATGTCAGAATTATTGCTTGATATTCTTCCTTGCCCATTGAGGAATTAAGGTCAAGGAAGAATACCAAAGGTTTTTCTCTAAAGAAATTTTGGAAAAACATTATTGAACATAGGAAAGAAACTTTTTGAAGCATGTCTCTGTAAAATTGAGATATTATTAAGTCATTGCAATGCAAATTATACACTGTCCCTGGCATTTTTCTCATATAAGTGCAATCTCTGTTTTCGTTTACGTTTTAGTAATTTTAATTTTATTTCATCTAAAAACAAACTATCAACCAAAACTTTTGTCCAATTGAAATCAATTCATTAAAACTTATTTCGATACGCAGTCCTTGAGATCGATATTTGGGATAACTCCCTTCTATTACTACATCGGTAAAAATAGTATACTTGCTATTTTTCCGATCACATTTGTATGTCATCTTAGATACCTTAGGACATGTATGAAGTTTGGTTGATCATTTTTTCATTCATTTGGTATGTTTTGCATCCATTACATCTTATGTGTATTCATGTGATTTCAAGCTTCTAACATGTTTTCCTTTGCATCCATCACTTGTATGATCATACATATGCATTGTATATGACTTTGCATCTCTCCATGACACATTTGCATCATGTATTCACTTCTAGTTGGCATCATTGCATCTTCATCTTTGTTTCATTTCATCTTGTTTCATCTTATGCATCCATACTAACCTTTTCAGGGGCTTCTGGTAAGTTGATCAGGATGTGGATTTGCCTCCACATCCAACTTCTTCTTATCTCTCCATTTGCATATTTACTTGTCTTTGAAGTGATTTTGACTCACTTATGCTCTCTCTTGCTCCTTTTATTTCTCTTAGGTTACTTAACTTCTTCAGGAAATAAGTAACCTATTCTCCTTTCTCTTCTCTTTTCATCTGCTTCTTCTTCCTTGGTGGCCATCTGAAGACTTTCTGAAGATCTTTTCTTAAGCCCACAACCCATACGAATATCCAAGCATGATAACTTTAGGGTTGTACATAGTCCCCCTTAGTTTTTTTATCTTTGAGTCTCCTTGAGTCTCTGCTTCTCATCTCATAATTAAGGCTAAACAGTTAAAGTTTTGGGGCTCTATATTAGGGTTATACCTGTATCCTTATCTTAGGATGGAGTGTATAACTTTAATACTCAGTGTTAAACCTTTAAGTTGTTTATACCTCCTAATCAAAACACCTAATAATCATTAAGACTTAAGCTTGTAACTTGGGCCTTATATTAGGGTTACATCTCTGCCTGTTGGTTTAGAGGGACTAACCCTAGTGTTTAATGGACAAGCCCCCCCCCCCCCCCAGGTTTAGTCATACAAACATAAAATTCATTTCTTAATCTCACCTTTAATTAAAATCCACTTTAATAAAGGCTTGTTATATAATAATTTTAATCCCTAACCATGGATTAATTTGAGGTATCTTCCTCATCTTAAGTGTTCTCATATGTTATCCTTCTCTTAGGATGGTGTAATGAGTTCACTAATCCCTGATTAGAGATTAAACTCATTACTTAACACAAAACAAAAATCCAAAAACACTTAATAATCACAAGTAGGTTAATGATCTAAATTCAGTATCATTAGGGTAATTAAGTTGAGATTCCCATCTCATACTTAAGTAGACTCATTATCCCTAATCAGGGATGATATAATGAGTTTACAAACCCTTGATTAAGGCTTAAGCTCATTATCCTATGCAAACCACCAAAAACAATAAAAAACTGAAAACACAAGAACAAACAATAAACGTCTCCTCCGGGATTCTTTTCTCATCACATTCCCTCTAAAAACAAGAACTCGCTTTTTCCCTCTAATGCAAGACAGTTAGCACTCGAGCCAGACAAGGCATGCACTTGAGCATAGACAAGTAAGAAGTTCACACCAAAATCAACCAGTCTCTTTGAGTCGAACTACGGTGTTCTGACTTCCTCATTCCACGAGAGGATACGTAGGCATAACTTAATAGTTATCGAACAAAAGTCTCTTTATGTCCCCCCTCTCCTCCTCCCTGTTTCTCTTTCTTTAGCCTCAGTTTTGAGCACTCACTTTATTCTTTGCACTGACACTTTGTACATCCTTTTATCCCTAGTTTTTTATGCACAGTTTAGCACATACACTATCCCCCTTTAAACACAATCAAGTAAGCATGGATCCCGTCGAGTACGACGGACGGTCTGGGTGCTAATACCTTCCCAGGTCGTAACCAACCCCTTTTCTCAGTTTCTTTGGTTCGATACCGTCTTATCCATATCTTTCCAGGTTTATGCAGCATTACCTTTCCTTCAGGATAAAAATGCCTAGCTGGCGACTCTATTCAACCTCAACCACCAACATCACCGACGGTTCGTGTTTGCACCGGGATGAAAATCCAAGGAGCGACAGGGGTGCACCAGTGTTATTGGTTAAGAAGAAGGATGGTAGTTGAAGGGGCATAAAACACAAGGAAGGGGGTTGGAATTGGGTTTTCTTAACAAATTAAAACTAACTTCTATGACAAGTTGATTTATCCTGGTTCGTTTGAACTCAAACTACATCCACTCCACCCGCCAAGGTAATTTTGCCTCTATCACTGAGGTCTTAATCCACTAATCAATGTTTGAATACACACACTGACCTACAGTCAATGTCCTCTTGATTCTTCTGACTGAAACTAGTCACTCAAGGGATTTAACTTATCTTTTACAATAATAATAAAATAATAACTATCTTGCTTCTAATAAAGCTATAATCACAATGTGATTTGTTACAAGAATTAATAGCACAAATGAATAAGTTAGGTCTCGTAGAAGCTGTACTTCAAGTCTTAAATTTGATTCCTTTATATACTACTTGAATGAAATAGCCGTTGGGAACATCTTGAGCTAATTTTGGATATTAGTTAATACCATAAAATCCTTCCATAACAAGAGATACTTGTCTTTACCATTAATTGATATATTGTTTAATTAATCCCTTTAATATGAGAATCATCATCTTCTAGACATAAATCAGAGAGAATTAAATCTTGATACGCAGCCAATAAATCATGTCTTTAATGATGGATCCTTCAATAAATGTATCTTCTATATAGGGCGCAATGCTTCTTCTAATAAAGCACGTCTTCCTTTCAATAACTTCCTCTTCTATAACTTCTACACATATAACAAAGAAATTTATTTTCAGTATGTATTAGAACTTCTATTCTTGCATATTAATAATTGTTATCATCAAAACTCTTAGAGGTTTAGAACCATAATTGTTCTAACAATCTCCCCCTTTTTGATGATGACAAAACATTTATTTAGATTTTAAGAATAGAGTTTAATAGGATTAGGAGAACTCCCTTTGATTAATTTAATTCAGAGATTTCCATTAGAGGTTCCTTCAGAAGTTTTATCCTTCAGAAGTTTTATCAGCTTTAGCTCCCCCTGAGTTAGTTACTTGACCTGTTTCTATTTTAGAATCATAACTCAAACAATTTTATTAGAATATATATATATATATATATATATATATATATATATATGGTAGAGGTTAATCTTGATAACTGCTATAGATCAAAATCTTCTACGTTTCTCCCCCATTTTGTCATAATCAAAAAGTAAAGATGTAGAAGGAAAAACAAAAAATGAAGAAGCAAAACGAAACAAGTTTTCATTAATCAGGGGCTAAGCCAAAGAGAAACAGACAGAAGTAAATAAACAGATAAGATAATTAGAAGATAAAACAGAAAATCAGGGTATGGGATTCATCTTAGTAACTAATGCTTCTAGAAGAGACTTGATTTCAGAAGAAGATTCCACTTGCTTGCCAATCATAGTCTTCAGTTCAGCATTAGTTTCATCATGTTTGTCCAATCTTTGCTTGACCATTTCATTTTCCTTTTTCAATTCTTCTAGAGTCTTCAGCACAAGAGATGTTGTTAGAGGTTCTTCAGTTGTAGCAGCTTGATTTCCAGAATTTTCTTCAGTTGCTGGTGGTGGAGCAAAGTCAACTCCCTGAGCTTCATCAGAAGGAACTAAAACCATCTGAAGTTCAGAGTATTATTCCAGAGGTTCTGATTCAGTCCAGGGTTTGTTATCCAGAAGGAATGGCTTGTTCTTTTCAATGTTGGAGACGACTGCTTTGAGGTACTCACAGAAGTTCTGATGAGCAATATCATAGCAGATATCCTTCAGCCTTTTGGTCTCAACATTGAACCATTTTCTGAATGTAGCCCAAAGAAAATCAAAAGCTGCTGGATCAGGAAGCTCTGAGCAAGCAACTTTCAGATCCTCTAACTTGATTTTCATTTCTACTTCAAAGGCAAGCAGTGGTGCATCAATGTCTGTTTTGGTTGGTTTTGGTTTTGGGGCTGGAATGGCAGTTTTGTTGGAAACAGAAGATAGTTTATGGAAAGATTCTATGTTAATGGATGTTCTAAGAGGATTTTATGGCTCAGATTCTCCTGGAGGTGTGTCTGGTATGGTTATGAATGTTGGTGATTTTGGTGGGGTTGATTCATAAGAGGACATAGAGCTTTCTCTAATGGGTGAAAGGTTAAAAGCTAGGCCATCAGCATTCAGAGGATGGAAACTGCTAGGCTGGTTTGTTTCAAAAGTTTGAAAAGCTGGAATTTGTTGGGATTCAGGAGGTTGGAATGCGTCAATATCAGAAAGAACGTTTTGGAGAGCAGTGTGTGTTTCAGCGGATGGGGAACGGTCTATATTAGAGAGTGGTGTTGGATCAATGGGTATATCAAAGTCAGATATAGTTTGTGGTTGATGAGTTTCATGTTCAGGTGGATATAGTGAAGTTAAGATAGAGGAGACAACAGAAGTTGTGGGTATCACAGAGGGAATTGGGTCATAAACAGTTATGGGTTCAGAAGATGGGATGGGTTCAGAAGGAATTGGGTCAGAAGGGGTTGCTTCAGACATGACCACTTTTACTGCTTCTACCACAGAAATGAAATCAGGAGTAGAGGAGGAAGTGTTACCTGTCTTTTTGATAGTTTTAGAAGCCTTCTGAGAAGTTCCATCCCCAGCTTTCCTTTTCTTGCTCCTTGTTGATGCAACATCTGGAGCTGGTTGATTGAGTTCTTCTGGTTTGAACATGGGATCCACACCATCTTGTTTGCAAGAATCTAAATATCTGACCACAACCTCTGGAGGTGTGTCAACAAAAAATAATGGGAAGTTCTGTAGAGGAATCTTCCTTGTTGTGATAACCTCCCTGGAGTACAAGATTGGGTCCTTCTTGATAGAGGTGATGAATTTCATCTTCTTGAGATTCTTAGTGTTGAGGGGCTTTCTAACATCAGGTTCTAGAAGTTCTACCTGCTTAGCTTCAATCAGATAATCCACCAATTTGTTTTCATTGAGGATATCAGAAATTAAGCGTCCTAGAGGTATCCAGTCCCTCTTGGTCTTTTCTCCTTCTCTTGTTTCTTTGACACTGTTTTTCAGATGCTTGAATAATGAGTGGGCTAGGTTTACCTTCTTCTTCTTGGCAATGAAATAAAGCAAGAACTACTGATCCATGTTGATGTAGTCAGGAGAGTTGGTTGTTTTTCTATGACAAATGCTGCCAAGGATGATCTTAGCCCATATTCTGAGATGATCCTTCAGAACCTTAATTTTGTTAGAGGGTTGCCCATTTGTGAAAATTTATTTTGCTATCAGTTTTGTGTCTGATAGTTTATCCATTTCACTGCACTTTATCCCATTTCCATCAGATTCAATGAGTCTTGCAATGTGGTCTTCTGAGATGATTATTCTCTTCCCCAGAACATAAGAAGTAACGTGAGAATTTGAAGCGCTTGCAAAAACCCAGAATTCTTTAACCAGCTTGGGGAAGACTGGTCTCATAAGACGATCAAAGTATTTTTCCCAGCCTTGAGCTTTGACGGCGGGAAGCAAATCGAAACTATTCTCTTTCAAACTATCAAAGTCCACGAACAGTTCACACAAGACTTCAAGCTTTTCAGTGGGTGTGAGAAGAGTTTTCACAGGAGAAACATATAGCACATCTGTTGATGAATCCTTTGGTGGTTGAGAGGTGGAAGACATAGTTACTAAGATGAGGGTTTAGGGTTTCAAAAAAATTTCAGAGAAGACGAAAAGATGAAGGTGAAAATATTTGACAGTAAAATAACAATGAAGGTAAAAGAGAAAAGTGAGTGTAAAAAAGTGTTTATATAGGGAAAAATTTCATTTAAGACCACGAGTAATTAGTGGAAAATATTAATTTAAAAAACATAATGATGGAAAGTAATAAATGCAGTTGACAAAAGGGAAGGCGTAAAGATCTTGGAACAATTACCAAAAAGGTTTTTGCCTCTATTGTGTCAAGTCAGCCTTTTTAGTTTCCCAGAATTTGAACAGGTGTCCTTCTGTAGAGGACAGTTGTTCAATTGCATATTCTGCCACTTTCCAGAGTTTGGACACATATTCTGATTCTGATAGGATTCCTTAGAGCTTTGTTGACACATGTTGATGTAAAAATCTGCATGTTATTCTTTTGAACAGAAGTTCTCATAATTAAACAGTTAGAATAAAAGAAATTATAACTTCTGAAAGAATAAAACAGAGGTTTTAGTTCAGAACTTCTGAGAGATAAAAACATACATTTAAGCATTTTCATTCAGGACATAATTTTATACTAAGGTTGGTTAGAATGAAATTAAATCTATCTTCAGGAAGGGATTTGTAAAAATGTCAGCCCATTGGTGATTTGTGTCTATGAATTTTAACATTAAGATTCCCTTCTGAGTATAGTCCCTAATGAAATGATGTTTAACTTCTATGTGTTTAGCTCTAGAGTGTAAAATTGGATTTTTAGAGAGACAGATAGCAGAAGTATTATCACAGAGGATGGGAATGTTCCTCTCATAAATATTGAAGTCCTCAAGCTGATTTTTCATCCAGAGCATCTGAGTACTGCATCCAGCTGCAGCAATGTATTCAGCTTCTGCAGTTGATAATGCTATGGTTGACTGCCTTTTGCTAGACCAAGAAATTAGATTATCTCCCAAAAATTGACAACTTCCAGAAGTACTTTTTCTTTTTGTTCTGTCTCCAGCAAAATCAACATCACAGTATCCTACAAGTTTGTAATCTTTGGATCTTCTGTAGCATAGACCAAGATTAGTAGTACCTTTCAGATACCTAAAAAATCTCTTAACTGTTGTTAAGTGAGTTTCTCTAGGATCTGATTGGAATCTAGCACATAAACAAACACTGTATAGGATATCTGGTCTAGAAGCAGTTAGATAGAGGAGAGAGTCAATCATACCTCTGTAGATTTTCTGATCTACTTTCTTACTTACCTCTTCTTTCTCCAGAATACATGTAGGATGCATAGGAGTTTTAGAGATGGTACTTTATGATAAATCAAATTTCTTCAGAAGTTCTTTGACATATTTGCTTTGATGAATATATGTTCCTTCTGATGTTTGATTGATTTGGATTCCCAGAAAGAACTTTAATTCTCCCATCATGCTCATTTCAAATTTTGCCTGCATAGACTTAGCAAACTCCTTTCCCATAGTACTTTTAGTAGAACCAAATATTATATCGTCTACATAAATTTGGCATATCAGAATGTCATTTTTAATGTTTTTGCTGAAGAGTGGTGTATCCACTTTCCCTCTGATGAAATCATTTTCCAGAAGAAAATTGCTTAGTCTTTCATACCAAGCTCTGGGAGCTTGCTTCAGACCATATAAAGATTTTTTGAGTTTGAAGACATGTTCTGGAAATTTTGTATTTTCAAAACCAGGGGGTTAGTGCACATACACTTCATCATCAATATAACCATTTAAAAATGCACTCTTGACATCCATTTGATATAGAATGATATTATGGTTTACAGCAAATGAAATTAGAAGTCTAATAGATTCTAACCTGGCGACTGGGGCATAGGTTTCTGTGTAGTCAATTCCTTTCTGTTGACCATAACCTTGTGCAACCAGTTGTGCTTTATTTCTGACAACTTCTCCTTGCTCATTTAGCTTGTTTCTGAATACCCACTTGGTGCCAATGATGTTGAATCCTCTGGGCCTAGGAACTAGATCCCATACATCATTTCTGGTGAATTGATTAAGTTCATCTTGCATATCTAGAATCTGATCATTTTCTAAGAGAGCTTCTTCTACAGAAGTTGGTTCAATCAGGGAGACTAGTCCCATTAGAGATTCTTCAGAGTTTCTGAATGATGATCTTGTTCTGATTGGTTCATCCTTCTTTCCCAAGATTTTATCTTCTGGGTGATTCAGCTTGCTTTGGATAGTTTCTTCTGAGTGGGTTCTTCAGAGTTTGTTGGAGTGATTGTCTTGTTTTGTTCTGTAGGTGATTGTTCTTCAGATGTTCTGTTTGTAGAGATTTCAACTTCTATATCTGCAAGAGATTCATTCTGCTTTGGTTTTTCAGAACCAAGTTTATCATCAAATCTGACATAAATAGACTTTATGACTATACGTGTTTCTGTGTTGTATACTCTGTATCCCTTTGAACGTTCAGAGTATCCTAACATATAACACTTATGTGCCTTTGAGTCAAACTTATTCAGAGGATCATTAGTATTCAGAATAAAACACTTGCACCCAAAAGGATGAAAATATGAAATGTTGGGCTTTTTGTTCTTCCACAATTCATAAGGAGTCTTTTCAGGAATAGGTCTTATAGAGATTCTATTATGAATATAGCATGTTGTATTTACTGCTTCTGCCCAAAAAAGTTTAGCCATGTTAGTCTCATTGATCATGGTTCTGGCCATCTCTTGCAATGTTCTATTCTTACGTTCTACAACCCCATTTTGTTGTAGAGTTCTAGGACAAGAAAAGTCATGAGAGATGCCATTTTCATTAAAGAATGATTCTAATTTTTTGTTTTCAAATTCTCCACCATGGTCACTTCTGACTTTAACAATTCTAAATTCTTTTTCATTTTGAACTTGTTTGCAGAAGTTAGAGAATACAGCAATTGACTCATCCTTGTGTCTAAGGAACTTTACCCATGTCCATCTGCTGAAGTCATCTACGATCACCAAACCATACTTCTTGCCACTGACTGAAGCAGTTTTCACTGGTCCAAACAAGTCAATGTGCAGAAGTTCTAGTGGTCTAGAGGAAGATACAACATTTTTAGCTTTAAAGGCAGGTTTTGAAAATTTGCCTTTCTGACATGCTTCACACAGAGCTTCTGAGTTGAACTTCAAGTTTGGAAGTCCTCTGACCAGATTGAGTTTGTTAAGTTGAGATAATCTTCTCATATTAACATTTCCCAATCTTTTGTGCCAGACCCATTGCTCAGTTTCCACAGACATTAGACATTTTACATTCTGATTTTTTAATTCAGAAAGTTTTATTTTATATATGTTGTTCTTTCTCTTTCCACTGAAGAGGATTGTTCCATCTTTCTGACTAACAGCTTTACAGAACTTTTGATTGAAGATTATGTCATAGCCATTATCACTTAATTGACTTATGGATAATATATTATGCATTAATCCTTCTACCAATAGAACATTAGAGATAGAGGGAAGATTTCCACTACCAATAGTTCCAGAGCCAATTATTTTTCCTTTTTGGTTGCCTCCAAAACCTACGTGGCCTCCAGCTTTTAATTCAAGACTTTGGAACATATGCTTTCTTCCCGTCATGTGTCGTGAGCATCCAGAGTCCAGGTACTAAGATTGGTGTTTCAGTTTTGTTGTTAAAGACATCTGCAACATACACAATTTTATCTTTGGGTACCCATATTTTTCTGGGTCCTTGTTTGTTAGTTTTCACAATCTTCTAATTTATTTTAGGTTTCAAATCAGAACTTGTGGAACAAGATGACTCACTAGTATATATTAGGTCATGATTATGACCATATATAAAATGAGAACTTAGAGGAGTATTAACTTTTATGACAACGTCATCAATCTTTTTAAACTTCAGAGTTTCCTTTTCTTTAGTTTTCACATAGCCTATGCCTCTTCTATCATTTCTGCTAACTCCATAGATCATAGATGCAATTTTGCTTCTATCTATGCTTTTAGTTAGAAATTTTTGAAAACTATAGTCATATTGCTTTATGATACTATCAGAATTGAGTAGATCTTCTAATTCAAATTCCTTCTGAGCTTTAAGTTTTTCAAGAGAGTTTTTGCATTCAAAAATATTTTCTTTCAACTCAGAGTTTTCTGTTTTTAGTTGTCTAACTTCTTCTAATTCAGATACCATACTTTGTTTCATGTCTTTGTATTTGAATTGAAGCTTCTGATATTTTTCAAGAATTTTTGAGAGGTTAGCTTCTAATTGAGATCTAGAAAGTTTAGAGAATACCTCTTCTGTGTCTGAGTCTGATTCTTATTCTGATGAGTGACCAACTTCTGGTATTTTTGCCATTAGTGCAATGTTAGCATGTTCATCTTCTGAATCCGACTCTGCTTCAGATGATTCAGAATCATCCCATGTTGCCATGAGACTCTTTTTCTTTTCTCTGTTGAATTTATTTATGGGCTTCTCTTTCTGGAGTTTTGGACATTCACTCTTGTAATGTCCTGGTTCTTTGCACTCGTAGCACACTACTTCTTTGCTTCTGGGTTTCCTGTGACCAGATGTTGCTTCAGAGTGATTGCTTGTTCTTCTGGTATTTCTGAACTTCTTCTGATGATGCTTCCAGAGTTGTTGGACTCTTCTGGATAGAAGAGATAGTTCATCTTCTTCTGATGAGCATCCAGAACTTTCTTCTTCTTCTGCCTGTAAAGCTTTAGAATCAAATTTGTTAGATTTAAGAGCTACAGACTTACCTTTCTTCTGGGGTTCATCTTCTTCTAGTTCTATCTCATGACTTCTCAAGGAGCTGATCAGTTCTTCTAAAGATATTTCGTTCAGATTTTTTGATAGCTTTAGAGCAGTGACAATGGGCCTCCAAGCCTTTGGCAAGCTTCTGATGATCTACTTTACATGATCTGCTGTTGAGTAGCCTTTGTCCAGAACTTTCAGTCCAGCTACCAGAATTTGGAACCTTGAGAACATTTTTTCAATTGTCTCATCTTCTTCCATTTTGAATGCTTCATACTTCTGGATGAGGGCCAGAGCTTTTGTCTCCTTAACTTGAGTGTTGCCTTCATGTGTCATCCTCAGGGAATCAAACATGTGTTTGGCTGAGTCTCTGTTTGTAATTTTCTCATATTTTGTATATGAGATAGCACTCAGAAGTATGGTTCTAGCTTTGTGATGATTTCTGAACTCCTTCTTTTGTTGAGCTGTCATATTTTTTCTTTCAATCTTCTGACCATCTGCTCCAACAGGATGAGTGTATCCATCTGTCACCATGTCCCAAAGATCTCCATCCAGCGCTAGAAAGAAACTTTCCAGAACATCCTTCCAGTAGTCAAAGTTGTCACCATTGAACACTGGAGGTTTTGCATTGATCTTGTCATTTTGGTAGTCATTGTTGTTGTTGCCAGCGTCTACCATGTGTTTTAACTTCTGCATCTTTTACTGACACGGTTAAGTGTATTTCTCAGAACCTAACGCTCTGATGCCAATTGAAGGGGCGTAAAACACAAGGAAGGGGGGTTGGAATTGGGTTTTCTTAACAACTTAAAACTAACTTCTATGACAAGTTGATTTATCCTGGTTCGTTTGAACTCAAACTACATCCAGTCCACCCGCCAAGGTGATTTTTCCTCTATCACTGAGGTCTTAATCCACTAATCAATGTTTGAATACACACACTGACCTACAGTCAATGTCCTCTTGAGTCTTCTGACTGAAAATAGTCACTCAAGGGATTTAACTTATCTTTTACAATAATAATAAAATAATAACTATCTTGCTTCTAATAAAGCTATAATCACAATGTGATTTGTTACAAGAATGTATAGCACAAATGAATAAGTTAGGTCTCGTAGAAGCTGTACTTCAAATCTTAAATTTGATTCCTTTATATATTGCTTGAATGAAATAGTCGTTGGGAACATCTTGAGCTAATTTTGGATATTAGTTAATACCATAAAATCCTTCCATAACAAGAGATACTTGTCTTTACCATTAATTGATATATTGTTTAATTAATCCCTTTGTTATGAGAATCATCATCTTCTAGACATAAATCAGAGAGAATTAAATCTTGATACGCAGCCAATAAATCATGTCTTTAATGATGGATCCTTCAATAAATGTATCTTCTATATAGGGTGCAATGCTTCTTCTAATAAAGCATGTCTTCCTTTCAATAACTTCCTCTTCTATAACTTCTACACATATAACAAAGAAAGTTATTTTCAGTATGTATTAGAACTTCTATTCTTGCATATTAATAATTGTTATCATCAAAACTCTTAGAGGTTTAGAACCATAAATGTTCTAACAATAGTATGCGCTTGTGCATTTATTACGACAACTGAATAAAGTGACTATTAAAAACAAATATCCACTTCCGAGAATTGATGACTTGATGGATCAACTTGTGGGAGCTTCTATTTTTAGTAAAATTGACTTGAGGTCGGGATATCACCAGATTAGAGTGAAAGAAGAAGACCTTCAGAAGACGGCATTTAGAACTCGGAATGTTAATTACAAATATGCAGTGATGTCTTTCAGAGTGTCTAACGCGTTGGGCGTATTTATGGAGTATATGAACCGTATATTTCACTCTTACTTGGATCAATTTATTGTAGTATTCATTGATGACATATTAATCTATTCGAAGTCCGAAGAAGATCATGCGGAACACTTGAGGAATGCATTGCAAGTATTGAAAGATAATAAATTGTTCGCTAAGTTCTCAAAATGCGAATTCTGGCTGAAGACATTGAGCTTTTTGGGACATGTGATATCTGGTGAAGGTATAGCAGTGGACCCTTCGAAGGTTAGTGTTGTGCTTGAGTGGGAACCTCCGAAGACGGTAACGGAAATTAGAAGTTTTCTTGGTCTAGCTGGTTATTACCGAAGGTTCATAGAAGGATTTTCAAGTTTGGCATTGCCTTTGACTCAATTGACCTGAAAGAGTCAAACTTTTGTTTGGGATGCAGCTTGTGAAAAGAGCTTTGATGAGTTGGAAAAGAAATTGACTTCGGCACCGGTATTAGTCTTACCAAATCCGAGTGAAGCCTTCGTTGTTTATTGTGATGCATCTAAGATGGGTTTAGGTGGTGTATTGATGCAAGTCAGCAAAGTAGTAGCTTATGCTTCAAGGCAATTGAGAACACATGAAAGGAATTATCCTACTCATGATCTAGAATTAACGGCGGTGGTTTTTGTGTTGAAAATATGGAGGCATTACCTCTATGGTTTGCGATTTGAAGTTTTTAGTGACCATAAGAGCTTAAAATACTTATTTGATCAGAAGGAGCTTAATATGAGACAGAGAAGGTGATTAGAATTTTTGAAGGATTATGATTTTAACTTGAGTTACCATCCGGGAAAAGCTAATGTAGTAGCGGATGCATTAAGCTGGAAGAAAATTCATATGTCGGCTATGATGATGAAGGAGATGGGTTTAATTGAGCAATTTAGAGACTTGAGTATGGTGTGTGAGATGACACTTGAAAGTGTTAAGTTGGGTATGTTGCGAATAAATAATGAATTTCTTGATGTAATTAAAGAAAGCCAACGACAAGATATGAAATTAGTAGATTTGATGTCTACTGAAGGAAATGACCAAGGAGGTGATTTTGTTGTGGATAACAATGGTATTTTGAGGTTCCGAGGAAGAATTTGTATACTGGATAATATTGAATTAAAGAAATTGCACGGTGTGCCATCAAGTATAGTATCGGATAGAGATCTGCGGTTTACTTCTGAGTTCTGGAAAAGTTTGCATGAGGCGTTGGGTTCTAAGTTGAAATTGAGTTCGGCTTACCACCCACAAACGGACGGACAATCCGATAGGACTATTCAGTCATTGGAAGATTTGTTGAGAACTTGTGTGCTAGAAAAAGGTGGTGCTTGGGATACACATTTGGAACTAATTGAATTTACTTATAATAACAGTTACCATTCAAGTAATGGAATGGCTCCATTTGAGGCTTTATATGGTAGAAGGTGTAGAACACCGTTGTGTTAGTATGAGACAGGTGAAAATGTCATGCTTGGACCTGAGATTATTCAGCAGACTACTGAAACTATTCAGATGATTAAAGAGAAAATGAAAGCGTCTCAGAGTCGGTAGAAAAGTTACCATGATAATAGGAGGAAAGACTTAGAGTTCAATGAAGGTGACCATGTATTTTTTAGAGTCAACCCAATGACCGGGGTTGGACGTGCGTTGAAGTCTAAGAAGTTGGATCCTAAGTTTATTGGACCGTATCAGATTATGTAGAGAGTAGGCAAGGTTGCTTACCGAGTGGCATTACCACCAGAACTCTCGAATTTGCTTGATGTGTTCCATGTGTCGCAACTTAGGAAGTATGTACCTGATCCTTCACATGTCATTCAGAGAGATGAAGTGCAGATTCGTGATAACCTTACGGTAGATACCTTACCGTTAAGAATTGAGGATCGCAAGATGAAGCAATTGAGAGGCAAGGAGATATATCTCGTGAGAGTAGCTTGGGGAGGAGTTGCTGGTGGAAGTGTTACTTGGGAATTGGAGAGCAAGATGAGGGAATCATATTCAGAGTTATTTCATTCAGGTACATTTTCGAGGACGAAATTAATTAAGTGGGGGAGAGTTGTAACGCCTTAATTTTTTATGTTTATTTTAATGAAATAAATATAAATATTGTAATGGTCTATTTGGGTTAATTGAAGAAAAATGTTTTATGAGAATAATAATAATATAATAATGTGTATTATTATAATATTGTTATTATTTAATAAAAAAATGAAAATAATAATTTGGAGGATTGAGGGACAAAAGTGTCCATTGGGTTTTATGAAAAGGGGAAAGGCACGATAGAATTCTCACATCGTGTATTTTGACGAAGGAACAGGGGGAACTCTGAAGAAAAGGCAGGAGAAGAAGATCAACGATCGTGAAACCCAAGGGTGACGATTTGAAAAGCTTCAATTTTGAGGTAAGGGGGAGAAAGGGTTTATGATTGGTGATATAACATAGAAGGGTAATTGGGAGTTCCTTCCTCCCTTAGGTATTTTTAAGAGTTTCTTATATGAATGGTTGAATTGATGCAATATTATGAAATTGTTCATGAATATGATCATAGATTGAGTATTAATAATATATTTGATGTTGTGTGTATGATATTGGGAGATTTGGCATATGAAGGTTAGAGAGGTTAGAGTGAGTGAGGAAGAGGATAAAACCTCATAATTTCCCCAATTTGATCTAAGAGAGTTTAAGTATAAAACTAATTAATGTTATAGGCATAAATAGATAGAAAATATGTAAATTGGTCTGTTTTGGATGTTAAATTCGAGCTAGAATGACTTGAGTTCGTGCAGGTGTAAAATAGAGAAGAAATTGGAAGAATTGAGAAAATTGCATTTTTGAGTTCAGGAGGCCTGACATGGGCCGTGTCACAGGACACGGGTGGCTGTGTCAGCCCCCTGTAGGATGTGATTTTGTGATTTTTTGGGGCGTGTCCCCAGGCCACCTGACACGGGTCGTGTCGGGGGACATAGGAGGCCGTGTCAGACCACTGTAACTTTGAAAAATCGTTCGTTTTAAGGCGGATTTGACTAGTTCTTTCGATTTAGGATTACCCTAGTGGAATAGGACCTTGAAGGTGATTTTAATAGTGATTATAGGACCTGATGACAACCTTTAGGGAAAGAGTTTGGGTACCTAAATGAATTTTATGTTTCCTTGTGAATTATTTTAATTATGAATAATATGCATTGTATACTTGTATGAACTGAAATGATGTAGTAATATTTGTTGAAAGGGATCATGAGGATCGTGGTGTATGAATTGTTCATGCATGTTGTGATATTATATGTGTTATTGAGTCTGCATACGCATATATTTGGTGGAATAATCATGTCTCGGATGGAGCGTAAGTGATTATTCGAATTCCTTGAGAATCGTTGTTTCAGGGATGATTGTGTCTCAGTAGGAGCGTAAGCGATGCATCCGGGTTCGAATTAATGAACTGTTGTTATGAGTTGGTACCGCATTTACATTGTGCATTTGAGTCACATTACATTATGATAATCTATTGTTTGAGAATGATGTGTTTGGATGTAAATTTACTCCTTCATGTATGTTGTTTGCACCGTTATATTATGAATCTGTTTCTCACCCCGGTGTTTGTTTTGTTGCGTCTGTACTTCTTCAGAAGTACAGATAACTCAGGTACTTGAAAAATGTTATGGTGTTGAAGTCTGTGTCCTAGGAGCTCTGATATGTAACGGGAATATGGACTTTTTATGAAACCATTATTTATTTTTAAACTCTTAGACTCTGTCATAATTATGTATTTAATTATGAAACTATTTTATGTTTAAAGTTAAGTTGTTGTAAGCACTTGAAGGAAATAAGTCAATTGTTGGTTTGTTTTGAAAAGTGAATACCCACTTGGTGGTTTAAAATTTGATTAACTTTGAAAATTGTTTAATCTTTAAAATGGGAAAAAGTGGGTGTTACACATCTCGCACCTAATAGCCACATGTGAGCCTATTTTCAAGCTTCTGAGGAAGAATCAAGCTATCAAATAGAATGAAGACTGCCAACAGGCCTTCGACCGAATCAAGGAGTACTTGCTAGAACCTCTGATTCTCATGCCTCTAGTGCTAGGGAGACCATTAATCATGTACCTCGCCGTACTCGAAGGGTCAATGGGATGTGTGTTGGGTCAGCAGGACGAGTCTGGTCGAAAAGAG
The DNA here is from genome assembly GCA_963966055.1 of Lathyrus aphaca. Taxonomy (NCBI): domain Eukaryota; kingdom Viridiplantae; phylum Streptophyta; class Magnoliopsida; order Fabales; family Fabaceae; genus Lathyrus; species Lathyrus aphaca. The sequence continues at coordinate 150,093,380 of OZ014521.1, forward strand.
CATGTCATTTATTACCTTAGCAAAAAGTTTACTGATTGTGAGACACGCTACTCACTACTCGAGAAAACTTGTTGCACTTTGGCATGGGCTGCTCGCCGACTAACACAGTACTTGCTGACACACACCATTCTCCTAATTTCCAAGATGGACCCTGTAAAGTATATCTTCGAGATGCCGACTCTAACAGGAAGGGTAGCCCAATGGCAGATGATTTTGACAGAATATGATATCCAATACACGTCACAAAAAGCCATTAAAGGGAGTGTATTGTCAGAGTACCTGGCCCAGCAGCCAATTGACAATTATCAGCCTATGAGATTCGAGTTTCCGGATGAGGACATCATGTTCCTCAAGTTGAAAGACTGTGAAGAACCACTTCCAAAGGAGGGACCAGACCCCGAATCCAAATGGAAGTTGATGTTTGACGGAGTTGTGAACGTAAACGGAAGCGAAGTAGGTACTGTCATCATCTCACCAGAAGGGGTCCATATGCCTTTCGCTGCTCGGCTGACATTCGAATGTACCAAAAACGAAGCAGAGTATGAAGCTTATATCATGGGGGTCGAGGAGGCAATCAACTTACGAATCAAGAACCTAAAGATTTTCGGAGATTCTGCCCTGGTGGTGAACCAAGTCAATGGAAAGTGGTTAGTTCATCAACCTCACCTGGTTCCTTACAGGGATTATACCAGGAGGTTGCTAACTTTATTCACCAAGGTCAAGCTGAGTTATATTCCACGAGATGAAAATCAGTTTGTTGATGCTCTAGCAAATTTATCATCCATGATCAAAGTGTGTCAAGAGAACTATGTGCCTCAAATCATGGTCCCTCGTCTCGAAAGGCCTGCATATGTCCTCGCAATTGACAGTGGTGAGGATAATAAACCTAGGTATCATGATATCAAACAATTCCTGAAGTCTCAAGAGTACCCGACTGGGGCATCCAATAAGGACAAGAAGACTCTCAAAATGCTAGAAGGTGGGTTCTTATTGAATCAAGGTGATGTGTTATACAAGCGAAACTTCGACTTGGTTCTGCTCAGATGCATGGATAGATACGAAGCAGACCTGTTGATGCAAGAGGTTCATGAAGGTTCCTTATGTACCCATGCTGGAGGGCATGTTATAGCAAAGAAACTTCTCAGATCGGGGTATTATTGGATCACCATGGAGTCTGATTGCTGTAAATATTCCTGCAAGTGCCACAAGTTCCAAATCTATGCTGATAAGTTCCATGTACCTCCAAATCCATTGAGCGTCATGTCTTCACCTTGGTCGTTCGCCATGTGGGGCATTGATATGATTGGCAAGATTGAGCCAACAACTTCCAACGGTCACCGCTTCATCCTGGTTGCTATAAATTACTTTACAAAGTGGGTCAAAGCGACGTCTTATGCCAATGTTACCAAACAAGTGGTAGCCCGATTCATCAAAAGAGACATCATTTGCCGGTATGGAATTTCCGAAAGGATCATTACTGATAATGGTTCTAACCTCAATAACAAGATGATGGCTGACTTGTGTCGGGATTTCAAAATAGAGCAACACAACTCTTCGTCGTATTGCCCGAAGATGAACGGCGTCATCGAGGCGACCAACAAGAATATCAAGAAAATCGTTCAAAAGATGGTTGTGACATATAAGGATTGGCATGTGATGATACCATTTGCATTACATGGTGTAGTACCCTAATTTTTGCCCTAAGATTTCTTCGCATTTCATCTGCATCTTGCATACAAACAAGATCACGCACTAGTTCGTTTATCCTTCTCAGTTACCGGTCTATGTCTCACGGGGGATCACCGTGCTCTTATTTACCTTTATCTGTTTATATTTGTTAACTTCTAACCAAAATACAAAAATATGTTGCAGTTTCTTCTTCTTCTTCTCTCTCTGTGTTACAGGTTTTCAAAGACAAGGCATTGATTTTAATTCAGGCGTGGTTGTTCAGTTATGATTCGATTCAAATGGACGTTTGACTTAATCTTGGTCAAACTATCAAAATATTATTTCAACTTCAAGTTATGTGTGCGAGTGGTTTATTCCTCGGAAAGTGAGTATTCAAATTTTCAAGCTATGTTGTGTACGAAATTCCTCAGATTCTCAAGTTGTGGTTCTTAAGAAGTTTTAGGCCAGATTGTTTTGGTACAGTGCATCAGTGGTTCATTTATGGATTAATTTTCCTCAGCATGAATTCAAATAATAAAGGCAATTTTTCAGACGATGGTCGTAGCTTGAGTTGCAAATTATTCAGTGGTTTCGTGATGGCTGTGTTTATTTAATCAAGTGGCTTGTGAAAAAATCAGGATTTAGTTTTTGGGCTGAATAATCAATTTCATATCCATTATCCATTTTCGATTAAACCATTATCCATTATTTTTCTAATCCATTTCAATAGCCATTCTATAACCCATTTTTCGATTCTATCCATTCACAAAATATTACTAAATCTTTTTTATATTTTTTTTTATCCCAAAATTCATTTTTATTCAATTTATATCCAGGTTTTCTTTTAATTGTTTTCATTATTCATTTTGTTTTCATTTAAACCCAATCATTTTTAGGCCCATATATTAGCCCATTAACCCATTACAATTCCTAGGCTCATTTTTCTCTCAAGAGACAAAACTATAAAAAATAATAATAGAATAATAAAGAAAATAACAAGTCAGCGCTGCATTATGAGGAATGAAGTGTAGTCATCAGTTTTTTTTACATCTTTTCAGCCAAAAAACATCTTTTAGTTCAAGCCATTTCTCACACGTGAATATCACATTCCCAATATCAGCCACTTGATGAAGCTATTTCCTTGAAGCCATTCCCAACTTTCTAGACACGTCGGCTTCATGTACCAATTGCGCTGACACTCCCAAAAGGCCAAGCCGTCCAAAATGTCACAAGAAGATACTAGCTGCTACTAAACACCGCAATGTTGTCACATGGCACTCACGTGAGATACACTGAATTAAAACGCAACACAAAAAGGCTGAAAACTCATTGTGTATGCCTTCAAAATGCAGCAAACTACAACATGGAACGCAGCGATTAACAAACTCCAAGCTGCACACAGCCACGCCAACGTTTTCATCTTCAGCTACTCACAACATGCGGAACTCAGCCATATCAAAATGCAAGCATCAGCACACAGACTATGCATGGACCTGAAATGCAGGCAAAATACACAGCAAGCAAAACGCATCACTCACCAAATAAAACGCATGCCTTTATAATAGAAAATGCAAGAAAAAAATCAGTCACGCGTTGCTCATGAAAATGAAACGCACAGAAGAATTGAACAAAATGCAGGAAATTTCAAAACTCAGACAAATGAACACACGTGGAGAGCACCATCAAAACGCAGACGCACAATTTCATCTCACCTTCTATAAATTCAGCATCTCCCTCTCATTTCCCCCAAGCTTGAATAGCCCCTCAAATTTCTAGAGAATCAAAAACCATCAATCAAGCTTCAAAACTAATTTCAGATTCTTCAACCATAAAATCGTTTCTCGCAAAGAAAAATCCGCGAAATCTCTTTAATATTCTTCAACTCACCTTCAACAACCATCAAATTCCATAACAACAAACCTTCATACTTCATCTTCCTTGATTGAAACTTCATAAACCCTTCATCAATCCTAATCAACAACAACACAAAATATGCACAAATCGGATCGGAAAAAGAGGAAATCGTGAAAGAGAAGAAGAATAAGAAAATCGAGCAATTATGTTATGAGAGAGAGAGAGAGAGAGTACCGGCGCGATTTCTTTTGAAGGTGAGGAAATGTATCGCCGTGAATAGTGCGGTTGTGCCCGGTTTCCATGTGAAGAAGAAGAGGCTTCATTGTTTTCCTGCGTTTTCTTTTTATTATATTTGTTCTTTTCTTTTATTTATTTTTTATAAAAAACTGAGTTTGTGATTGGGCTTTTATGGCTCTTAATCCATTGATTTTGTTACTATTACCACTATATTGTGCGCATATCCCCCATGGTTACTTTATGTTACCTTTTCTAATTTTTGTTTTCCTTTTTAGAAAATTTTCTTTAAAAAAATTTATTATAAAAATTATTTGTTCATTTTTTTTTAGTTGTTGATCTTTTGTTTTTTTTATTTGTTGGTTGTTGAGTGTATTTTAACTAGATCCACTTTCTTCATCTTTTTTTTATTTTTGGTAGATAAGATCTCTAATTCGTAGATTATTGATTTTCGAAGATGCTTAATCTTCATTATTTCAAATCTAAGGATGAATGATCATTTGGATCATTCTCCATACTTTGGGATCGTGATAGGTTGCTTTCAATAATTCAATGTGAAATCTCGATTAAGATTAGACCGTTACCTGTCTTTTTCTTTTCGTGCAACATGTTTTCGGAGAATGATCCATCATATCATTTCTCTAACATGTATTAGCACAAATATTTTCCACCTTAATTGGTGGTGGCCGGCCTCATTTGTAGGGTAATTACTTCGTAAATTACTCGGTGATTGCTTAACATAGACCTAAATTTGTCCCAAATTCGGAATAAAATCTAATTGGGTACTTGCACTTTCGTGGACCGGATCTCTTGTTGATCGCGTAATCCCAAAGTGGTTAATCATATTGCATTAAGAATCGAGACTTATGAATGTTTGATGCACAGGTGCTTTGGGTCTCTTAATCGCCTTTCAAATTTCATTGAATTTGATTCAGTTTGCCTTGATTAGTCGCTATAGTGTAAGATGCTAAGCGGATCCTTTACCTTTCAATTTTGTTTTAACTTTTGGTTGTGGTTGATTAAGTTCACCATACCATTATTATTATGTAAATATTATTATATTACTACTATACTAATATTTTAGATTTTTGCACTTTAATTATTTTTTTTTTTATTTCTTGCACTTTAATTGCTTTTATTTTTTATATGCTTTATTCATCCATTGTCATGTTTATTGTCCTTATTTTGTTTGTGTGATTTTCCATTTGTCCATTTGTACATAAAACATTAATAAAGGATTAAATTTCTAAAAAACGTGTGACTTTAATTTGTGGACTATTGGTTACTATTCTTGGCTTTGGAATGAAGATTTGGACTTAGATTTTAGGATACCTTTTTCCTTTGCCTTGACCTTCATGAAGATTGGAACTTGCCTTTATTTGGCCATTTGCTAGCTTATAAGGATGGAACTCTTATGCACATAATTGGAAGTATCATCAAGTTTGGTTAGATCTTTATTCCTTTATCTCCTCTTTTTTTAGGATAGTCCCTTCATCTCCTCCCCTTCTTTAATTTTCAAAATCTTCCCCTTTTTTCAAAGGATTCCTTCTTTTTCAAATCATCACCTCTTTAATAAACGAAACCTTGAATTTTGTCAAGTGGATTTTACTTTTTTTTCTTTTCTTTTAAAATTAATGAATCTAATCATGTTGACCTTAATTCAAAAAATAAAAAGAATCAAACTCATTCAAGGTTTTTTGTGCCTTTGTGCATTTTTGTTTATTTTCTTTTTTAAAAAAAGTGCTGATTATGAGTCATTATTCTTTAGCGAGTGCAAGTCTCTCAATCTCCATGGTTGAGTTTGATGTAATTGAGTCTCTTGTCATTCGTGGGGGTTTAGTGGCATACTCGTTGATTTTATCCGAGTTGGCGCCCTCCCCATAATGATGTATGAGTCCATGCCTTCATTCTCATGGTAGTTTGTTTGGCCATCCGCTTGAAGATGACAAATTTTCTTCACTTAATAAAATCAATCATAACCAACCCTTTTCACTATTTGTACCACGAATTACGGGGTTTTTATCTTGCATTATACTTTGTGGATACATAGGCATGAGGTGGTAAACCTCTCCAAACACAAAAATATAAAAAATAATTCTTTTCTCATCCCTCCACTCACATTTTACAAACCATTTTCAAACCAAAAGCAGTAAATTTTTCAAAGGGCTCCCGTGGAGTACCACAGACATTTTGGGTGCGTAAAACCTTCCCATTGTGTAACCTATCCCCTTACATGTTTCTCTGTTGTGTTTCTTTAGCTTTTCTTGCTTTTAGATTCATTAGGATTTATTCTCTCTTTTTTCCTTTTCCTCTTGGAATAAAATAAAAGCGTGGTGGCGACTCTGTTTACTTTGAGTTAAACTAATTGATAGTTTATACTCATGTTTTTGCCGCTACACATGGGTACCGAACGTCTGTGTATACCTCGACAGGGGCAACCCCGTTCTCACTAGTGTATGGTATGGAGGCAGTCCTACCGGTCGAAGTTGAGATCCCCTCGTTGAGGATAATGATGGATGTCAAGCTAGATGAAGTTGAATGGCTCTGATCCATGTACAATCAACTGAGCCTCATTGAAGAGAAACGCCTAACAGTCGTATGCCATGGACAGTTGTACCAACAACGAATGTAACATGCTTTCGACAAGAAAGTGCGACCTCAACAGTACATACCAGGTGACCTGGTGCTGAAAAGGATTCTTCCTTCTAACAACGATCACAGGGGCAAGTGGACACCCAATTATGAAGGTCCATTCGTGGTTAAAAAGGTCTTCTCGGGAGGAGCCTTAATGCTAACAACCATGGATGGCTAAGACTTCCATTCCCCTGTCAACACAGACATAGTAAGAAAATACTTCATGTAAAAAGACCCGCTGGATAAAAATAGAATAAAGATCTAGGAAATAATGGGCATCCCGGCGAGCCAAAAACAGAATAAAAGGTTCGGGAAAAAATTAGGGAAATATTAAAAAATGTACTCCCGTTGAGCTGAAAAGCTGCATTGGACAGCTCAGGCAAAAAAGGGTATCCCGGTGGATTGAAAACCCGAAAGTGAGATCCACGCAAAAGAGGGACTAACAAGAACGACCGCGGTCTGCAAAATTTGTGATCCATTTGCAACTAAGGGAATTCCAAGGGTTGAAGATCAATTCAATCACCTTTCCTCAAGGGCGAAGCAAGCGGAGAGTCATGAAGATATACAAGTCATAGCCTAGTCAAAACTTGAGGAGACTCGTTCTTCACATTGCCAATAGGATAGTTTGTTTTCCTTTTGAGTGATTTCCTCTTTCCAGGGATTACTTCTTGATGTAATGCCTATTCAGGGCCATTCACCAAATCAATAAAATTCAATTTCAGTCAAACATGTGACCATTTGTTTTTGTTTTTCATCTAACATTGATTGATTGCAAAAAACGTCCAGCAAATTGTTTTTTGAAGTTGTATTATGAACACTTGGATGCTTTCTAACTCATGCAGGAGGACATAAACATTTAATGCAACTCTAAAAAGCGTTAAGTGATCGGGATGGTGACTTATGCCATAAGCCGGAGGCATACATGCCAAACTAACTCTCCATGTTGCAGGCACTATCAATTGTGTTTATGCAGGTGCTGTAAACACCCCAAATTTTCCCTCACCCATTCACACCATGGCTTGTGATCTTTTCATATGCATAAGTTCAATCATAGCATCTCATACCACATTTTTGATTTACTGCATTGGTTCAAAGTCATCTGCATCTAGGGTTTGTGATCTGAGCAATCCAAGAGCCATTTGAGCCATTCCAAAGGTCTTCAATCACTTCAAAGGGGTACATGTGTGTTCAAGCATCATATTGTATCTTCACAAAGTCAATAATGTCAAAAAATCACAAGAACTGAGATTGGCATGGAAGTAGAGCCAGGTTTGACTGCACAAATGACCTAGAATTAGGGTTTTGGTTTCAAGGGCCATAACTCCAAATTTTTTGGTCATTCTTGTTTCTATTGGTCTCTATATAGTATAGGGATCATGCATATCAATTTTCATGAAGAAATTCCATGGGGAAGTCATCTAATCAAGAGTTGACTTCTTGAGCAAGTCAGTGCAAAATCAGGGCATCTGAGGCCCCCAATGACCCAACCAAAGGATGTTCTTCATCATTTTGAATGTGTTTGATCTTTATTTGATCATAGGAGATGTTATAAGTTCACAAAATTGAAGAATTTCAAGCCATTTGCAAAGTTGACTTTTTGGGAAATTGACTTATAATGGAAACTTACCATTTTGGGAAACTTTTTCAACCCTTGCTTTTTGATTCAAAAATGCCTCAAATGAGAAAACTTTGGTCATGAAAGTTGTAGAATGGGTCATTCCCTTTTCAAAAAGTACAAGAAATTGTCCTAATTCATTTTGGATCAAAAGTTATGGCTTGTCAAAGTTGGGAAAAATCACATAAATTCAAGTTTTGTACCAAAGAGGCATTTTGCAAAATGGTATGATCAAGCATTCTAAAGACTTCAAATGTGCACAAACTCTTCACAATATGATCATGTGACTTCTAAGAGTCAGAATTGGCCCAAGAATATTGCATTTTGGTGCCTTGAACTTCATGAATTTCCAAAGGGGGGAAACATGTACCGACTTGCAAAAACTCATGAAGCCATGCCTCTACTTGTTACAGCTCATAGAATCTGATCCATATGAACTCCATGATCTCTGCTGAACTCAACCATGCCCCTATCACAACCTCACACTTGCCCATACCTCAAGTACACCTAGACTTGACTTTTTGCAAAAAAAAAGCATACCAATCCCACAGTGACACAACAACTCTCTGCCCAATCCAGACCTTACAAACACACTCCCAGGATTCATTGGCATCACACACACAAAGCTGAAGCTCTCTCCAAGCCATAGTTCCAAGTTTTCATCCCTTATGCACTTTCATTCGAAACTCACTCCACAGAACTCAAACACAAAAACAAACTTCACAGAACATCTCAGCATGTCTCACTGATCATCCCTGACCTTTCACCCTGCCCTGAAACTCCCTGAAATCAAAACACGATTTCCTCCCCTCTCTAAACAGAACTCTGCCAATCTCCCAAACCATCCACTCTCAAAGCATTCTAAGCTCCATTCCATCATCAGGAGGATCAAGGGAGAAGGTTTGTGCAAAGCTTGAGGCCAGGAAGCTCAGAATCAGTGAAGCTCCATCTCTTAACATGAAGAACTTTTTTTACAGAAACTGATTTTTAAGTTCTTGTATGATGCTATGTATTCCCCTGATCATGAATATGTGTTTAGTTTTTAAAATGGTGAAGCAACCAGCGTGTATGGTACCTCTGAATATTTGCCCGTGTTTCATACTTTGCTTCGTTTCAGGCTTGTGAGTGAAAATAAATGAGTTTTGGGAGAGGGGTTAGGTTTAGATTGAGGAGAAGATCATTTTGGTGGAAGAAATTGCATGTTTAGTGACCTGTAGCGAAATCTAGGGTTTGGGTTCGCCGGAGAAGACGACCGGAAGTCTTCTCCGGCCACCTGAAAGTCATTAAACCCTAATTATGTCATTAATTGTAGTTTGAATGTGGAGCGTAGATCAGGCTGACTTTGTTTGACCCGCGCGTGTTTGGATGGCCAGGATCTCTTCATTTAGCCCTAATCCTCAATTAACTTAATTAATTCAGTTTAATTAATTTTAAAACCAGAATTAGCCAGGTTTGAACTTGGGCCATTGGATGTGGCGCCAAGTCAACCTTTCCCAGCCCAGAATCAATCTGGTTCGTTCATTGTGCATACTTCTCATTATTTTAATTTTTATTTTCATTTTATTTGATTTGTTTTGTACATTTAATTTAAAATAGCAAAAAATGTTTAAAAATTATGAAAATTTTTGTCAAGGTTTTCATTATTTTTCAGAACACAAAAATATTTTTATTTTTATTTTTTGCATTAAAAATTATTTTTAAATCATTTAAAAGTTTATTTTTAATTAATTAATGAAAATTAATTAATGAAAAATACTTTTAGGTATTTAAAAATCACAAAAAAATTCATGTAACATTTAAAAACATTTAGAAACATTGTCCAACTCTCAAACCAAATTTCTTTTTTGTTCTTGATGCCTTTTGATAATTTTCTTTGGGATTAATTTCATTTCAAGGCAATATTTTGTGACAAACTTCAAAAATTCATTTCTGCCTAACCTTTGAGAGTTGGATCATGATTCTTTTTGCATTGCATCTTGCATAGAATGTAGTTTATAGGATAAAATTGGCATGAATTGATCTTGCATTTTCAATTTGTTTTGCATTTTTCTTGACAAGGTACCTTAAAACCCTAGCAATCTTAGGAAATTCATAACTCTCACTAGGTTAAGAGTTGGAACCCCTCCTTTGGGCAGTGAGTTTGTGTAGGTCTAGGGTATCTTTGATTGCCTTTTCAAATTTTTATCATGTTGATTGCTTCTAGTTTTGGGTTTTTGCCTTGCATGATGCATGAAACCCTAATTTGTGCCTTCTTTTGCATCCATTTCTCATTTGCTTGCATTCATTGACTTTCCATGACATTTTGTGCATTCATTTGATTCATGATACATCTTAGGACATATTAGAATCATGTTTGATCATTGCATATTTCATTTGCCATGTTATATGTCATTTGCATTTCATAACTTTTCATGTATGTTCATGGTTCTAGGCATGTTTCTTTTGCATCCATTACCTTGTATGATCATTCTCATGCCTTGCCTCATGTTTGCATCATCTCTTAGCATCATTAACATCATACTCATGCTTCTGACTTTGTCTTGCATCATGCCATTTCATCTCATTTGCATTGCATTCCATTTCTTTCACTAACCTTTCAGGTGGTAAGTTACTTTGAGAAGTGAATTTGCCTTCACTTCTCATGTTCTCTTTTCATCTCTTTCATACCTCCCTTGCTGCATTTTGTATGTGTTTGGGTTTGAGATTGCTCATTCTTGTTCATCTTACTTTCTTTCTTCAAGCAACTTGTCTTCTTAAGTGAAGCAAGTTGTTTTGTTTCATTCTGCTTCTTTCTCCTATTCATCTTGCTCCTCCTTGGTGGCCTTTGAAGATCTTTCCCTTAAACCTCACAAACCCTAGGACTTCCAAGCATGATAACTTTTTAGGATTGTTTAGTCCCCCATTTGGTTTTTACCTTTGTGTCATCTCTTGAGTCTTCTCTTCTCATCTCATAATCAGGGACTAAACCCTAAAGGCTTTAAGGCTTTGTGATTAAGCTTATGCCTGCATCCTTCTATTAGGATGGAGTGTATAACTTTAATCCTGAGTGTTAAACCCTTAATGTGTTTAAACCCTTTAATCAACTCACCTAATAATTATCAAGACATCAAGCTTGTAACTTGGGCCTTGCATTAGGGTTCTAATTCTTCCTTAATTGGTTAAAAAGGACTAACCCTAATGTTAATGGACAAGTCCCCCTCAAGTTGTCTTACAAACCTTAAAACTCACTTCTTCATCTTATCATTAACTAAAATCCATCTAATAAAGGCTTTGTTTTGTCATGAGGTTAATCCCTAATCATGGATTAAGTTGAGGAGCATTCCTCAGCTTAAACATTCTCATCTATTATCCTTCTATTAGGATGGTGTAATGAGTCTGTTTAATCCCTGATTATGGCTTAATCTCATTACTTAACACTAAACAAAAACAACAAAAACATCTAAATAATCACAAGTAGGTTAATGATCTTAATCCTACATCATGGTGATTAAGTGTGAGATGCTGACTTCACACTTAAGGTATTCTCATTACCCCTAATCAGAGGGAGGATGTGATGAGTTTACTAACCCATTGGTTTAGGCTTAAGCTCATTAACTTATGACAAACTTCCGAAAGCAATAAAAGTCTGAAAACACAAAAACAAACAATAATCGTCTCCTCCGGGATTCTTTTCTCATCTCATTCACTCACAAACAAGAACTTGCTTCTTCCGTCTAATGCAAGACAGTCTGCACCTGAGCCAGACAGGTCGTACACTTGAGCATAGACAAGTAAGCAGTTCATCAGTCAATTTACCTTTCAGTCTCTTTGGGTCGAACTACGGTGTTTTGACTTCCTCATTGCACGAGAGGATACGTAGGCATAACTTAACAGTTATCGAACAAAAGTCTCTGTATATTCCCCTCTTCCAGCATTGTTCTTTTACCCTCATGGTCTTGAGCATTTCATTCTTGTTCTCACACTGACACTTCTCTTATACACCTCACATTTCCTTTACACTGACACTTGCATTCTTTCCAGCTTTGATACACAGATTGCACTGACACTACCCCCTTAAACACAAATCTTTTAAGCGTGGATCCCGTCGAGTACGGCGGACAATCTGGGTGCTAATACCTTCCCAGAATGTAACCAACCCCCTTTCTCAGTCTCTCTGGTTCGCAACCGTCTTATCCATATCTTTTTAAGGTCTATATACCTGGGACCTGAGCGACACCTAGGCTAGAGTGGTTCATGTTCTTTCCCATTCCATTTTGGTCTGGTGCGGGAATATGAAACACGGTTCAGATGTGGGTTTCTTCTTGAGAACTCTGTGCTACAGATTTCCTGTAGTGCTAGGGCTATCTGGGAAGCCTGCTAAGTCTGGATGACCTTTACTATGACCTTCAGAAGCTGAGGTGAATTAGAGGAGGATCTTTTATGGTTATTGTAAACACTGTACCTCCGGGTTAGAAGTGTTTACACTTCTCATAACTGATCCAAGTCTGAGGATCCTTGTTTTAGAACATCACCTGTGAGGGGGTTGGGCTGTTTACAGGTTTGCAGGTACCTTTGGCCACATCATACCTTGTTCCTATTTGGTTTAAGAGCACCTCATTTTGGGACAGTTCTTGTGATTTGAACCCTGGACATGTGACTCTTTATTTGAGTCCCCCACCTTGGTTACTGGACTTCTGAACCTCCATCTGGACTTCCTAAACACACATGGACTTATATCAAGGCAGTAATCAGATCCACTTGATCACAAACCCTTGCATATCATTTGCATACTCATCATTTGCATCATTTAACATTTGTTTATTTGTTTTTCAGGGTATCCACATATTATTTGGCTTGGTTTTGACCCCTTCATCTATATAGACCTCTGTTTCATCAGCTATCTGTTTCAGCTATCTTCATCAGTTGCCTGCTTCAGTTACTTTTATCACCAGCTTCAGCCTATCAGTGGCTCATCTTCAGTATTAGTCTTCATCATCAGTACTTGTTTTCAGCTCTTCATCAGCAGTCATGGCACCCAAGAAGAGCAACATCTCATATCATTTCTTTGAACCTGTGCTGACTGGCATCAGGCAGGTCCAGGCACTTATCACTCCAGACCACATCCCATTATTCAGAGAGCATTATGGAGGCATACTTGACATGGTTATGGACTTGGACCCTTCTCAGAGGAGTTTGATTCACACTTGCCTACAGTTTTATGACCCTCCTTTGAGATGCTTCACTTTCCAGAACTTTCAGTTGGGACCTCTGCTAGAGGAATTTTCATCACTGATTGGAGTGCCTATTAAGGGTGGGATTCCCTTCAACCCTGAGATGACTTCTCCCAACAATGAAGAAGTGGAAAAAGCACTACACATAGAGCCTATATTGATTGAGCAAAACATGACTACAAAGGCTGGGATCCCTGGTTTGCACTTAGACTTTTTGACTTCTCAGGCTATCCTAAAGGCCTCTTTGGGGGAATGGAAGGCAGTTTGTGCACTGTTAGCCCTCAGTATATATGGGGTTATACTTTTTGCAGATGAGCCCAAGTTTATCAGCAAAAATGCCATTCATCTCTTTCTTTTGAGAAACCCAGTGCCCACATTACTGGGAGATTTCTATTATTCTGTTCACCAAAGGAATGAGAAGCAAAGAGGGAGGTTGGTGAGATGTTGTGCTCCTCTATTTCATACCTGGCTGCTCAAACACTTACCCAAGACTGATGCCTTCCTGAATCCTCACCAACAGAAGAATTGGGCTAAGAGACTTATTGCTTTGACCTCAGATGACATCAGGTGGTGCACCCAGAGCACCAAAGGCAGGGACATAATTACTAGCTGTGGGCAGTTCCCCAATGTACCTCTAATAGGAGTGAAGGGTTGCATCAACTACAACCCTTTGCTGTTTAAAAGACAATTGGGCTATGCTTTGGTTCACCCTCCTAGAGTGCAAGACTTGGCTGAAACCCTTTCTTGTGAGATAAAACCTAATCTAGCTGTTGTCAGACAAGCATCCTGGGCTTGGGACAACATCCAGACCAAAGGGATGGCCATTCTTGGGAGGTGCAATAATGTGGTTTCAGCTCAGTATTATGAATGGTCTCATGCTAAGGCTCAGATTTCTAGGATGCCTTTCACCATTGAGGATGCACCTGGACCATCCACAGTACCACCTCCAGCCACTGTCAGCCTGGAAGAATTTGAGAAGCTGAAGGAAAGGAATGAGAATCTGTCTCAAGCTCTGAAGAAGACCCTCTGGGAGAGGAGTGATGGTCGTATAGACATTGAGAGGTTGGAGAAGCTCAAAGTGGAGCATCTAGCCAGGATTGAGAAATCAGAGGACTACATCAAGAAATCAAGAGCTGGAGAGCAGATTTTGAAGAATGCCTGTAAAGAGGCCCAGTTCCAGAAGGCTAGGACTGATCTCTATCTAGAGGAAAGTCAAGCTAGGTGGGTCAGGATTACTGAAGCTCGCACTCAAGAAGATAAGAGGAATCAAGCTAGGATTGAGCAGTTGGAGGCCAATGAAAAGAAGCAACAGGAGGCTTTGCTAGCAGCCCAGAAGGAAATCTCAGAATTGAAGCTCAGGGCTGGTGTGAAGAGGTCAAAGGAACAAGACAGGCACAAGAAGCTGACCACTGCTATTGCCACCCGAAACCTTCTTATCAGAAACATCACAGAGCATCCGGCTGGTCCTGTAACTGAAGCACTTTTGAAGGAAGTCAAGGAGGATGAGTTTGGCTTAGATGTTTGACTTCTTTGCTTGTTGTTATTTGCATTTCATGTACTTTTCTTTTTGTGTTGTATTTTGACCCCTCAGGGGCATGTGTTGTAAAAACAAACTATGTATGATTCACCATTTGTAATGTATTTGTCAGTTTGTTTCACTAAGTTTTCTTTCTCTCAAGCAACACCAAAGCATCTTCCTCGGGGTCTGGAAAGGTCAAAACCAAGTGCCAAGACCGGATACCTTGGAGACAAATAAGCATACTGCATTGCATACTAACTTTTGTTTTGTTTTGTAGGTTTTTGTTTTGTTTGTTACTAACTCTGTTGTGATTTAGGAATTATTGCTCGACGTCGGGTGTTTCCTCTCAACCGTCCGCACAGGTATCCTACTCGCAACAACCTTCCTGGTATCCAAATGGATCAGGTACAGCAAGATCTGACAGAGGTCAGAACCCAGATGGCTAATGAAAGGCTGGAGATGAGAAACCAAATGACCCAGTTCATGGAAGTAATGAATGGCTTGGCTCAAAGTCAAGAAAGGCTGAGGGCATTGGTAGAGAGACAAACTCCATAAGAACCTCCTCTGGGTACTGGAGGAACAAGTAACAATGAAAGGGGTCAGCCTCATGTTAACCCACCAGTATATGGGCCTCATCTACATCCGGAAGCCAATATCCCGGGTAATGTGCAAGGAAATACTACTGCAGGCAGGATCTTGCAAGAAGATCCTCAAGAGGAGCAATTTACTGTAATGGGAGCTGGGGATGAAGTTTATGATAGGAGGTTGTCGCTCCCGATAAATGAGACTAACTCAAATAAGGGTACAGACGCGAACGGTCGGCGAAAGGAGAGATGTGAGAACACACAGGAGTGAACTCACAGGAAATGAATAGAGTCGCCAGCTAGGCATTTTTATCCCGGAGGAAAGGTAATGCTGCATAAACCTAGGAAGATATGGATAAGACGGTCGCGAACCAGAGAGACTGAGAAAGGGGGTTGGTTACAACCTGGGAAGGTATTAGCACCCAGATTGTCCGTCGTACTCGACGGGATCCACGCTTAAAAGATTTGTGTTTTAAAGGGGTAGTGTCAGTGCAATTTGTGTATAAAAAGAGCTGGAAAAAGATGTACAGGTGTCAGTGTAAGAGAAGTGTAAAGTGAAGTATGTGAAGTGTCAGTGTAAGAAATAAATGGAATGCTCAAGAATATGAGGCTAAAAGAATGATACTAGAAAGAGGGGGAATACACAGAAACTTTTGTTCGATAACTGTTAAGTTATGCCTACGTATCCTCTTGTGCAATGAGGAAGTCAGAACACCGTAGTTCGACCCAAGGAGACTGAAAGATGAATTGACTTGTGAACTGCTTACTTGCCTATGCTCAAGTGTATGACCTGTCTGGCTCAGGTGCTAATTGTCTTGCATTAGACGGAAGAAGCAAGTTCTCGTTTATGAATGAATGAGATGAGAAAAGAATCCCGGAGGAGACGATTATTGTTTGTTTTTGAGTTTTCAGTCTTTTATTGCTTTTGAAAGTTTATCATAAGTTAATGAGCTTAAGCCTAAACCAATGGGTTAGTAAACTCATCACATCCTCCCTCCGATTAGGGGTAATGAGAATACCTTAAGTGTGAAGTCAGCTTCTCACACTTAATCACCATGGTGTAGGATTAAGATTATTAACCTACTTGTGATTATTTAGATGTTTTTGTTGTTTTTGTTTGGTGTTAAGTAATGAGATTAAGCCATAATCAGGGATTAAACAGACTCATTACACCATCCTAATAGAAGGATAATAGATGAGAATGTTTAAGCTGAGGAAGGCTCCTCAACTTAATCCATGATTAGGGATTAACCTCATGACAAAACAAAGCCTTTATTAGATGGATTTTAGTTAATGGTATGATTAAGAAATGAGTTTTAGGGTTTGTAAGACAACTTGAGGGGGACTTGTCCATTAACACTAGGGTTAGTCCTTCTTAACCAATTAAGGAAGAATTAGAACCTTAATGCAAGGCCCAAGTTACAAGCTTGATGTCTTGATGATTATTAGGTGAGTTGATTAAAGGATTTAAACACATTAAGGGTTTAACACTTAGGATCAAAGTTATACACTCCATCCTAATAGAAGGATGTAGGCATAAGCTTAATCACAAAGCCTTAAAGCCTTTAGGGTTTAGTCCCTGATTATGAGATGAGAAGAGAAGACTCAATGAGACACAAAGGTAAAATCTAAATGGGGGACTAATCAAAACCCTAATTATTGTCATGCTTGGTTGTTCCTAAGGTTTGTGAAGTTTACAAGAGAAGTCTTCAGAGGAACCACCAGGAAGCAGATGAAAGGAGCAAAGAGAAGCAAAGTAACTTGCTTCATTCAAGAAGTCAAGTCACTTGAAGAAAGAAAGTAAGGAGAAGAAGAATGAGCAAGCTCAATCTCAAACACAAAACAAAATGCAGCAATGATGCATAAGAGAGATGAAAAGAAGTTGTGAGAAGTGAAGGCAAATTCACTTCTCAATGTGACTTACCACCTGAAAAGTTAATGAAAGGAATGCAATACAATGCAAGATGAGATGAAATGACATGATGCAAATCAAAACCAGAGGCATACACATGATGTTAATGATGCTATGATATGATGCAAACATGAATTAAGGCATGAGGATGATCATATGAACATATGGATGCAAGAGAAGCATGCTTAGAACCATGATCATACATGAAAAGTTATGAAGTACAAATGACATACAACATGGCAAATGCAAGATGCAATGATCAAACATGATTCTAATATGTCTCAAGATGTCTAATGAATCAAATGGATGCATAAAATGCTATGGCAAGTCATGGTATGCAAGCAAATGCAAGATGAATGCAAAAGGAAGCCCAAATTAGGGTTTATGATCAATGCATCAAACAAAAACCAAAACCAGAAGCAAACATCAAGATAAAAAATTGAAAATGCACTCCAAGGAACCCTAACCCTATACAAACTCACTGCCCAAAGGAGGGGTTCTAACTCTTAACCTAATGAAGGTTATGAATTTCTTAAGAATGCTAGGGTTTTAAGGTACCTTGCCAAGGAAAATGTCAAACAAATTGAAAACACAAGATCAAATCATGCCAATTTAATCCTATGAACTACATGATATGCAAGACACAATGCAAAAAGAATCAAAGTCCAACCCTCAATGGTTAGGCAGAAATGAATTTTGGAAGATTGAATCAAAATATTGCCTTGAAATGATTTTAATTCCATGGAAAATTGTCAAAAGACATCAAGATCAAAAAAGAAATTTGGTTTGAGGGTTGGACAATGTTTCTAAATGTTTTTAAAGGTTTCATGAATTTTTTGGTGATTTTTAAATACCTAAAAGTATTTTTAATTAATTAATTCTCATTAATTAATTAAAAATAAACTTTTAAATGATTTAAAAATATTTTTTAATGCAAAAAATAAAAATAAAAATTTTTTTCGTTTCTGAAATTTAATAAAAGTTTGTACAAAAATTTTCAGAATTTTTAAAATTGTTTTGCTATTTTAAATAAAATGCACAAATTAAATGAAATAAAAAGAAAATAAAATTGGATTTAATGAGAAGTCAACATAATCTAAGGCCAGTATTCAAACTCAGGGTGGAGGGAAAGACTGCGCGCGCTTATGGACGGCTGGGATTGCTTCTGGGAAATTCAAACTTAAACCTAATTAATTAAACTAATTAATCTGAATTAGGGTTAAGTGGCAGATCTGGTGCGTTCATTCACGCGGGAGTCAAAGCCAGTCAACTCATCCTACGCCCAGAATTCAAACTCTCATTAATTACAGGGATTAGCCCTAATTACTTTCAGGTGGCCGGAGAAGATTTCCGGTCGTCTTCTCCGGCAAGACCCTCACCTGAAAGTTGCCAAAATCTTCAAAACTTCATGAAAACGAAAACTAACTACCCAGAAATCATCCCCATGTCAAACTGAATCAAAACCCCCATTCAAACATCATTTTTCATTCATCAATCAGTCAAATCGAAGCAAAACGTTTCTAGGGCAAAAAATTTCAGAACATTCATACATCCTGGTTTCTCAACCATTTTCAAAAGTAAACACATATTCATGATCAGGGGAGTGCATAGAAGCTTTTAAGAACTTAAAATGAAGCTTCTGGAAGAAAAGTTTGAGATGGCTACCTGAACTGAAGCTTTGGTTTCTGGTGCTTTCTGGCTGGTTTCTTGCTTCTAATCACCTCCAATGAATCCCCTGAGAAGCTTTCAGTGCTTGTTTGGAGTTTATAATGCTTGGTTTGAGAGATGGCAGAAGTTCTGTTCAATGGCAGGTGGTGATCGTGTTTTTGATTCAGTGGCTTTCAGGCTGTTTTGAGGGTTGGTTTGTGTTCAATGAAGCATGGTGAGATTGTTTGTGAAGTTGGTTTGTGTGTTTGAGGCTTGTGCTGAGAGTTTCGAAGGCTCTTGCAAATGGAGTGGAAAATGAGAATGCTCTGTTAGAGAGTGCTTCAGGCTTGTATTTTGTATGCTTTTGCTTGCTTTTGATTTGCATAAACAATTGTGATAGGTCAGATGAGGTGATGTGTGCTTTTGTGATAGGTATGGCTCAAGTTGCCAAAATGTCAAAGTTATGTAAGAGAAGCATGGGCTACTTTCTAGCCAAGGACAAAAGGTGTGTCCTGCGCAGCATGATGTGGGGAGAACCCTAGGATTGATCAGCAAGTCAGCAAGCAAGTGGATGGTGACTTATGATGAGTTTTGCAAGTTGGTTCACTTTTGCTTCTTATGAAAAATCTTGCTCCATAGGCCATAAAAATGTGTGATCCCTTGGCCCATTCTGAACATTAGATGTTGCATGATCATGTTGTGAAGTTTAGAAGTCCATTTGATAGCCTTAGAACATTTGATCAAGTCATTTTGCAAAATGCCTCTTTGGTAGAAAACTTCAAATTTTGTGATTTTAGCCAACTTTGACAAGCCATAACTTTTGATCCAAAATGAATTAGGTCATGTTCTTGTACTTTTTGAAAAGGGAATGATCCATTCTACAACTTTCATGACCAAAGTTTTTTCATTTGAAGCATTTTTGAATCAAAAAGCAAGGGTTGAAAAAGTTTCCCAAAATGGCAATTTCATTAAAAGTCAACTTTCCCAAAAAGTCAACTTTGCAAAAGACTTGAAATTCTTCAATTTTGTGAACTTCCAAAATCTTCCATGATAAAATAAAGATCATATACAATCAAAGTGATGAAGAACACCCTTTGGTTGGGTCATTGGGGGGCCTCAGATGCCCTGATTTTGCACTGACTTGCTTGAAAAGTCAACTCTTGATCAGATGACTTCCCCATGGAATTTCTTCATGAAAATTGATATGCATACTCCCTATACCATATAGAGATCAATATAAACAAGAATGACCAAAAAAATTGGAGTTATGGCCTCTGAAACCAAAACCCTAATTCTAGGTCAACTATGCAGTCAAACTTGGCTCTGCTTCCATACCATTCTCAGTTCTTGTGATTTTTTGACATTCTTGACTTTGAGAGGATATAATATGATGCTTGAACATACATGGACCCCTTTGAAGTGATTTATGGCCTTTGGAGTGGCTCAAGAAGCTCTTGGATTACTCAGATCACAAACCCTAGATGCAGATGACTTTGAACCAAAGCAATGAATCAAAAATATGGTGTGAGATGCTATGATTGTGTTTATGCATATGAAATGATCACAAGCCATAGTGTGAATGGGTGAGGGCAAATTTGGGGTGTTTACAGAGGTTTGATGAAATTGCTGAGAAGTTGAGATCTCTGGAGTCTCAAAATTCCCTGGGTTTTGATGTCATGGATATGGGGTTAGTAGATGGAGTAAGAATTCCTCACAAGTTCAAACCCCCGTGCTTCGAGAAGTACAATGGAACTTCCTGTCCACGAACTCACTTGCAGTCTTTTCTGGGGAGACTTAAAGCATACACCATGGATGAGAAACTGTGGATGTTCTATTTTGAAGATAGTTTGACTGGGGCTTCAAGGGAGTGGTACTCTCACTTGACCAGAGCTACTATCAGATGCTGGAAGGACCTAGCTGAAGCTTTCATCAGACAGTACCAATACAATCTAGACATGGCTCCTAACAGAACCCTTCTGATGGGAATGTCTCAATCCTCCAGAGAAAGCTTCAGGGAATATGCCCAGAGGTGGAGACAGCTTGTTGCTGCTGTCCAGCCACCCATGTCGGAAAGAGAAATGGCAGACATGTTTATGAATACCCTGCAAGGAACATATATTGATAGGCTAGCTGCTTTTTCTTCCACCAGCTTCGTAGACGTAGTTATAGTCGGGGAAAGGATTGAAAGCCTTTTGAAAATGGGCAAAATTTCTGATAATGGTGCAAGTTCGTCAAGTAATCCCAGAAAGCCTTTTGTGGGACCTAGAAGAACCGGTGAGACAAATGCCATTCATGCCACCAGGGGAAGGCCTTAGTACCTTCACAGATCAGTGGCCGTTGTCACTATTCCAGCTCTGATTCCTCAGCAACCAGCATATCAACCACCACAGCAACCACACTATCAACAGCAAGTTCAGTATCCGCCACAAAGAACCTACAACAACAACAACAACAACAACAATCAGCAACAAAGACCTTTTCAGCAAAGGCCGTCACAGGCAAATAGGGTGATTGACCCTATCCCTATGCCTTATGTTGCCTTATTGCCACAACTCCTGAAACTCAACTTGGTTGAGCTAAGGACATTAGCACCTCCAGATCCTTCCAATCTTCCAAGAAATTATGATGTCAACGCCAGATGTGCTTTTCACTCCAATGCACCTGGCCACAATACCGAAAAATGCAGGGCTTTACAAATGAAAGTACAAGATCTGGTGGATTCTAAAGCCCTCAACTTTGCACCCCCTCCAAGTGTCACCAAGAATCCCATGCCCAATCATGGAGGACCAAGAATTAATACCATTGAGGAAGACAAGCCATCTTTCTTAATCACCAGTGTTGGACAGATTCGGACACCTCTGGTCGAAATTAAAGCTCAGCTCCTAGAGTGTCAGATGTTCCCCGGGTGTGAGCTCGGTTGTGGGTACTGCAACATTTCGGTCAACGGGTGTGATAACTTGAGAAGCGGCATAGATAGTCTTATCAAAAGTGGTACACTCCAGATCACAACAACGGTACCTACAAATCCAGCAATCCCCTTGACAACAATTCCTGACTCTTCTACAACTGCAACAACAATCATTCCGACCAATTCATCAATATCATCAACAATGGCTTCATCCATCACTTCAACAAACCAGATGTCAACAACCATTTCTTCTACAACATCAGCACCCATTTATTCGGCAGAATCTTCTACAACGCCAGTAGAAATTGATGAAGATATCTCAGCAGTCACCATTTACTATGATCCATCAGATGTTCCTCCAAACAACAACTTTCGACAATAATCAGTGGCATCTCCTGCCAGGTCACCAGTCACTATTTACTACGATCCGCACACCATTTCAGTACCTTCCTCTGCTGCAGTAAGTCCAGTTACCATCACGGTGCCTGGACCAGTTCCCTATGAAAGCAGTAATGCCATACCTTGGCATTATGGCTCTGATCTTTACTTCAACGGGGAGAAAATCACTTTTGATTCTTCAACCTCTTCTCCACAAATTGATAATGTTGGGGGAGGCGGAGGCTTCACGAGAAGCGGACGCCTTTTTTCCTCACAATTGCAAAGACCTAATGCCGAAGCGGAAGCTGCTGCCAAAGCAAAAGGAAAGAGTGTGGTGCCTGAAGAGCCAGTTCTCAAAGAAACTCAGAAGACATCTTTTGAGCAAGATGTAGACGAGTTTATGAGGATTATAAAGAGAAGTGATTACAAAGTGGTGGATCAGCTTCACCAAACTCCCTCAAAGATCTCCATATTATCCCTGTTGATGTGTTCCGAAGCTCACAGGAATGCATTATTAAAAGTCTTGCACACAGCATACGCGCCAGAGGAGATCACTGTTAATCAGCTAGAAACTGTGGTGGCAAATGTCAACACCAGTCATGGACTGGGCTTTACCAATGCTGACTTAACATCTGAGGGACGTAACCACAACAAGGCTTTACATATCACCTTGGAATGCAAGGGTGCTGTTCTATCTCATGTACTGGTGGACACTGGGTCTTCGCTCAACGTCCTACCAAAGAAAGCCTTAGTGAAGATGGAGTATGATGGTTTGGCATTGCGTCCAAGTGATTTGGTGGTGAGAGCATTTGATGGCTCTAAAAGATCAGTGCTTGGGGAGATTGATCTGCCTGTGATGATTGGCCCGCAGACTTTTAAAACTACCTTCTATGTGATGGACATTCAGCCGGCCTACAGTTGTTTGTTGGGTAGACCTTGGATCCATGCCGCTGGCGCTGTTACGTCTACCCTTCACCAGAAGCTGAAATTCGAGTGGGAAGGCCAGATCATCACCATCTGTGGTGAAGAAGACATCTTTGTTAGCCATCTGGCTACGTATAAGTATATTGAGATGGATGGAGAGATCCATGAAACTATGAGCCAAGGGTTTGAAGCCCTGAACATTAATGAAGCGTCTGCTGTACTGGGAACCTCTATGACGTCTTACCAGCAAGCCAGGAAGGTTGTTGAAGAGGGTACTGCCCAAGGCTGGGGCAAGTTGCTGCCCGTGGAGAAGAAGGAGGACAGATTTGGGTTGGGTTACAAACCAGCTCAACAAGATCAATCAGAGGCTGCCAAGAAGCCCAATTTTGTCAGCGGGGGGATGCTCACCCCGGACGCAGTGAACAACTTGGAAGATGAGTCGGAAGATGAACGCAACCTGGAGAGCTGGATACGTCCAAGGATCCCGGGGAGCCATATCTCAAACTGGTCTTCCCAGGAAATTATAAGGGTTACTCCTGCGGAGTAATTATTATTTCCTGTATATTTTAAGCATGCATCAAGTCTTGCATCTTGCCCAAGATGTCAAGACTCATTTTGTAATCGGGCCATCTTGTAATTTTGTGCAAACAAATCAATCAATGAATATCGGACATCTTTTGCAAATGAGTCTTCTTCTTTTTTCACTCACTGTTTTTCATTTTTTCTTTTTGTACAAAAATAAAATGGCAATGTTTTCCAAAATGATAACTTCATTTCACTTTTTCTAAACAAGATTAAAATCAATCACTAAAATGAACAATCTAAACCCTTGCAGAGAGTGCCTTTCAGACTGCACTGACAACAACACTGCTATGACTTCGTATGACTTTGACAATCCGATCAATCAAGCCGATGAAGGGGTTGAAGAAGATTATGAGCTACCTGAAGAGCTAGCCAGGTTGTTAAGGCAAGAGGAGAAGGTTATCACTCCTCATCAGGAGGAGGTCGAAACGGTTAATCTTGGTACGGAAGAAGATGTGAAAGAGGTTAAGATCGGGGCCTGCTTATAAGACTCAGTGAAAGAACAACTGATTGATATGCTTCGTGAGTATGTGGATGTGTTTGCTTGGTTTTATCAGGATATGCCGGGGTTGGACACCGACATTGTCATGCACAAGCTGCCTTTGAAAGAAGACTGCCCGCCGGTAAAACAGAAGTTGCGCCGTACTCGCCCGGATATGGCAATGAAGATAAAGGAAGAGGTGCAAAAGCAGTGGGACGCCGGTTTCCTTGCTGTAACTAGCTATCCGCCGTGGGTGGCTAATATTGTACCTGTGCCTAAGAAAGACGGCAAGGTGAGAATGTGTGTAGACTACCGGGATCTGAACAGAGCCAGCCCGAAAGATGATTTCCCATTACCTCACATTGACGTATTGGTGGATAATATGGCTCAGTTCTCGGTATTCTCCTTCATGGACGAATTTTCAGGATATAATCAGATCAAGATGGCACCTGAAGACATGGAGAAGACAACTTTCATCACACCCTGGGGCACGTTCTGTTATAAGGTGATGTCATTCGGACTAAAGAATGTTGGTGCAACGTATCAACGGGCTATGGTAACATTATTCCACGACATGATCCATAAAGAAATTGAATGTTATGTGGATGACATGATTGCCAAGTCCCTCACAGAAGAAGACCACCTGGTTAATCTGTTGAAGTTATTCAAGCGTCTGAGGAAATACAAACTGAAGTTAAACCCCAACAAATGCACGTTCGGGGTGCGATCTGGTAAATTGTTGGGATTTATTGTGAGCGAAAAAGGGATTGAAGTTGACCCTGATAAAGTTAAAGCCATTCAAGAAATGCCTGCACCAAAGACAGAAAAAGAAGTTCGAGGGTTTCTAGGTAGATTGAACTACATTTCAAGGTTCATATCTCACCTTACAGCAACCTGTGAACCCTTGTTCAAATTGTTAAGAAAAGAACAAACGGTCAGGTGGAACGAAGATTGCCAAAGGGCTTTTGACAAAATCAAAGAATACTTACAAGAGCCTCCAGTCCTTATGCCTCCAGTTGGAGGAAGACCTCTGATAATGTACTTGACAGTATTAGAAGAGTCAATGGGGTGTGTGCTGGGCCAACATGACGAGTCTGGTCGAAAAGAGTATGCAATATACTACCTAAGCAAAAAGTTTACCGACTGTGAACAACGTTATTCACTACTCGAGAAAACTTGTTGTGCTTTAGCGTGGGCTGCTCGCCGACTAAGGCAGTATATGTTGACCCACACTACTTTATTGATATCAAAGATGGACCCAGTTAAGTACATTTTTTAGAAGCCAACACTTACCGGACGGGTTGCAAGATGGCAAATGATCCTCACAGAATATGACATCCAGTACACATCTCAGAAAGCCATCAAGGGCAGTGTACTGTCTGATTATCTTGCTGAGCAACCTATTGATGATTACCGGCCTATGAGATTTGACTTCCCTGATGAAGACATCATGTTCATAAAAGCAAAAGATCATGAAGAGCCTATTCACACTAAAGGGCCTGACCCAGAAAAAGAATGGACTATGATGTTCGACGGGGCTGTTAATATGAATGGTCGTGGTGTTGGTGCAGTACTCATTACACCTAAAGGAGTTCACATGCCTTTCTCGGCAAAGCTCACCTTCAACTGCACTAACAACGAAGCTGAATACGAAGCTTGTATTATGGGTCTTGAGGAAGCCATTGACCTCAGGATCAAAACTTTGACCGTGTTCGGGGATTCAGCTTTGGTAATCAATCAAACCAACGGCAAATGGTACACCCACCAGGACCATCTGATACCTTACAGGGACTATACAAGAAGGTTATTGAGTTTCTTTACAAAGGTCAAGCTTGAGTATATCCCTCGGGACGAAAATCAATTTGCAGATGCCCTGGCAACCATTTCATCCATGATCAAAGTTCAAGCTGCCAACTTTGTACCTCGGATTTCAGTATCCAGACTTGACAGACCAGCATATGTGTTTGCAGAAGAAATTGCTAAAGATGATAAGCCTTGGTTCCATGACATTAAGTGCTTCTTGGAAGATCAGACATACCCACCTGGGGCATCTTCCAATGATAAGAAGACATTAAGAAGGCTTGCTGGTTGTTTCTTTCTAAATGCTGACGGCTCCCTGTACAAGAGAAACTTTGACATGGTACTCCTCAGATGCATTGATAGAACAAAAGCAGACTTGTTGATGCACGAGGTGCATGAAGGATCCTTTGGTACCCATGCAGGAGGGCATGCCATGGCCAAGAAGTTGTTAAGATCAGGCTATTACTGGATCACAATGGATGCCGACTGTTGTGCCTATGCCAGGAAGTGCCATAAATGCCAGATCTACGCGGATAAGGTGCATGTGCCTCCCAATCCTCTGAATGTGATGTCTTCACCCTGGCCCTTTGCCATGTGGGGCATTGATATGATTGGCAAGATTGAACCGACTGCTTCAAACGGCCACAGATTCATCCTGGTTGCCATTGACTATTTCACCAAGTGGGTTGAAGCGGCTTCATATGCAAACGTTACAAGGCAAGTGGTAGCTCGATTTCTAAAGAGAACATCATCTGTCGGTATGGAGTTCCCGAGCGAATCATTACTGATAATGGTTCCAACTTAAACAACAAAATGATGGCAGAGCTATGCCGGGACTTCAAGATCCAACACCACAATTCTTCTCCTTACAGGCTAAAGATGATTGGCGCTGTTGAGGCAGCTAACAAAAATATCAAGAAGATTGTGCAGAAAATGGTGGTTACCTATAAAGATTGGCACGAAATGCAACCATTTGCCTTGCATGGGTACCGTACATCAATCAGAACATCTACTGGGGCAACACCGTATCAGCTTGTGTATGGTATGGAAGCAGTCCTACCTGTTGAAGTTGAGTTACCCTCCCTACGAATACTGATGGATGTTAAGCTAAACGAAGCAGAATGGGTCTGATCCCGATACGAACAACTGAGTCTGATTGAAGAGAAAAGATTGGCTGCAATCTGTCATGGGCAATTGTATCAGAAAAGAATGAAGAAAGCCTTCGATCAGAAAGTTAGGCTCCGAGAGTACCAAGTAGGAGATCTTGTGCTGAAAAGACTCCTCCCTCCTCATACAGACCACAGGGGCAAGTGGACTCCGAACTATGAAGGACCATTCGTAGTAAAGAAAGTTTTCTCTGGTGGAGCATTGATGCTCAGCACTATGGATGGCGAAGACTTCCCATCCCCTGTGAATTCAGATGCAGTTAAAAAATACTTCGCATAAAATGACCCGCTGGACATAAAAACAGAATGTAAGTCCAGGCAAAAATAGGGCATCCCGGCGAGTCAAAAACAGAATAAAAGACTCGGGCAAAAATAAGGGAAAATAAACAAAAAAATGTACACCCGCTGAGTTGAAAAGCCACATTGGACAACTCAGGCAAAAATGGGTATCCCGGTGGATTGAAAACCCGAAAGGGCGATTCACGCAAAATAAGGGAATAAGCGAACAACTGCATTCTGAATTCGTCTGTATCACTTACAACTTGGTAAGCTTCGAAAGGATCAAGCTTCTTTCAGAATCAGCCTTCTTCAGAAAGCAAGACGAGAAGAACGTCAAATGTCATACGAGTCATAGCAAAGGGAGCTCCTTGAAGGGTCATCAACATTGCCAACATCTTTTGTTTCTCAATTTGTAGCAATCTCCTCATTTTAGGGGATTTGTTTATTTGACTGTATCTTGCCAATTCAGGGCACTCGAATTAATAAAATTAGATTTTCAGTCATGTTTTGTCTCGTACATTTCATTTTATTTGCAAAAAAATGTCCGATGTCTTTACGGTATTGATTGGATAAATACAGATGCTTCCTTTCTAAAAATACGTGCTTACATGAAATATACTTACTCCCAGGAGTGCCTAAACTCCTATGATGGAATCCGGTAAGGGATACCTCGGGATTACTTGTGCGTTTCTTTGTCTTTTCAGGATTGCAGGTATTCAAAGCACAACATGGGGCATGAAGCTTCATCCCAACAATCTGGCAAATCACCATCTACTCAATCTTAGCACCAAAGGTGCTCTTTCCCCAGCTGTGTTGCCATTTGTTACTTCCTCCTCAGCCAAGTACAAAAGCCAGGGAACCATCTCCCCGCGGAGCTTCAGCCTCTATCCGGAAGAGCAATGCCTGAGGATCTCACAACAGAGTGGAGAAAGCTTCTACAAACCCCAACTGGGTCCCTCATTACCAAAGATAGGTCTATCAGTGACCTATATCCCCGAGCAGAGTCCCATGTGTCAGATCGGTCATTGATCTCATCCCAAGCTGAGATGTTCACTTCAAGCGGATCAACCAGAGATCTTCGTAGCAACGGGACCCGGATCCTGGATTAGTACCTTTGCGTAATCATAGCATTAGCATCATATTCTCCCCACAGAGCGTAGCATTCCGTCTAATACGGAGCATTACGGCAAAGATCAAACATATTGCATAATCATGAGCCATGGTCTGAATCAACACTTGTAAATTTCGACAATTCATCAAAGATATACAGAAAACTCTCCCGATTCCCCGGCAGGAAGCCAAGGCATTTGCCTTACACTCATAAATACAAATGCATTCCTTTTGGCACCCGTCCGTGTCATGGTTCCCCAGTAAAGTCGCCCGAGCATTCTTTACAAGCAGACACTTATATATTACAGATACTTCTTGACACCCGTCCGTGTCATATCCCCCAGCAGGAAGCCAAAGCGTCCTCTTTGCACTCACAGATACATATGTCTACAGATTCCCTGACACCCGTCCGTGTCACCTTCCCCAGCATGGAAACCTAAAACGTTCTGTAAACCATACACTTGTTTATATTACACTTTCCTCTTTTGACACTCGTCCGCATCACTCTCCCCAGCAAGATAAACACTCATCTGTACACCACTCGTACTTGTTACTCCCGTTTTACTCATACAGATACTCGTCCGTATCTTTTACACACCACTTATACCACCTCAGATTCGACACTCGTCCATGTTCTTTGTTAACCAGTTGATACTCGTCCGTATCATCATCTTAGAACATGCGTCAAGCGTTTGTTTCTACCTGATACTCGTCTGTATCACAGTATTAAGGATGATCGCCCGCATCTTTAATCCATACACGTGTCAAACACTTATGTCTTCTTGAATTTAGACACTCGTCTGTGTCTACCATTCCCCAGAAGAGTCCCCACAGAATCAACACTCGTCCGTGTTCTTTGTTAACCAGTTGATACTCGTCCGTATCATCATCTCTGAACATGTGTCAGCATTTGCTTCTACCTGATACTCGTTCGTACACCAAACACTAAAATCTCTCACTTCTTGGATATAGATACTCTTCCGTGTTTACTTGTCCCAGCAAATCCCTGTGAACTATTTCCTTCCTATCTGACATTCTTCCTATGTCATGATGCCTTTTCGGCAGCCGTACCCTGCCAGGTGACCGTCCTTCACCTTTGGATGACCGTCCCTCATCCTTTCCCCAGCGGAGTCTCCATTATTGGAACCCTTTTTCTATCCAGCATTCGTCCTATGTCGTGATTTTAGCAGCCGCACCCTGCTAGGTGATCGTCCTTCACCTTTTGATGATCGTCCTTCATCATTTTATCCGATGGCCGTCCCCATCGTTGATCTTGTTATCTGACATTCGTCCTATGTCATGATAAACCCTGAGAGCAGCCGTACCCTGTTAGGTGATCGTCCTTCACCTCCTGATGATCGTCCTTCATCATGCTTACCCGATGGCCGTCCCCATCGTCAACCTTTTATCCGGCATTCGTCCTATGTCGTGATATTTTTGGCAACCGTACCTTGCCAGGTGATCGTCCTTCACCTTAGATGACCGTCCCTCATCTTATCCCCAACAGAGCAGCCGTCCCCTGCTAGGTGATCGTCCTTCACCTTTGATGACCGTACCTCATCATTTATTTTTAGCTCTAATCCCCATAGAATCCTTGTTGCTTTACTTGATGGCCGTCCCCATCACAATCTCTTATATCCCTAGCATGCCGGTCGTCCCTGACATTGCTTCATCCCCAGCAGTCGTCCCCTGCTCGACGGTCGTCCTCCGTCGCCCGCACTTTATAATATACTTTATCTTTCTTTTACAATCTATATCCCTTTTCTTCTTCATTCTGTGAGTGCAAATTTTGGACTGTCTTTTGGTATTCAACCACAAGTTACCTTGTTTGCCTGTTAAGCCGATGCTTACATCCTGCACAGTTAACTCATGTTTGAATAGGGGCAGCTGTAAACACCCCAAATTTTCCCTCACCCATTCACACCATGGCTTGTGATCTTTTCATATGCATAAGTTCAATCATAGCATCTCATACCACATTTTTTATTTACTGCATTGGTTCAAAGTCATCTGCATCTAGGGTTTGTGATCTGAGCAATCCAAGAGCCATTTGAGCCATTCCAAAGGTCTTCAATCACTTCAAAGGGGTACATGTGTGTTCAAGCATCATATTGTATCTTCACAAAGTCAAGAATGTCAAAAAAATCACAAGAACTGAGATTGGCATGGAAGCAGAGCCAGGTTTGACTACACAAATGACCTAGAATTAGGGTTTTGGTTTCAAGGGCCATAACTCCAAATTTTTTGGTCATTCTTGTTTCTATTGGTCTCTATATAGTATAGGGATCATGCATATCAATTTTCATGAAGAAATTCCATGGGGAAGTCATCTAATCAAGAGTTGACTTCTTGAGCAAGTCAGTGCAAAATCAGGGCATCTGAGGCCCCCAATGACCCAACCAAAGGATGTTCTTCATCATTTTGAATGTGTTTGATCTTTATTTGATCATAGGAGATGTTAGAAGTTCACAAAATTGAAGAATTTCAAGCCATTTGCAAAGTTGACTTTTTGGGAAATTGACTTATAATGGAAACTTGTCATTTTGGGAAACTTTTTCAACCATTGCTTTTTGATTCAAAAATGCCTCAAATGAGAAAACTTTGGTTATGAAAGTTGTAGAATGGGTCATTCCCTTTTCAAAAAGTACAAGAACTTTTCCTAATTCATTTTGGATCAAAAGTTATGGCTTGTCAAAGTTGGGAAAAATCACATAAATTCAAGTTTTGTACCAAAGAGACATTTTGCAAAATGGTATGATCAAGCATTCTAAAGACTTCAAATGTGCACAAACTCTTCACAATATGATCATGTGACTTCTAAGAGTCAGAATTGGCTAAAGAATATTGCATTTTGGTGCCTTGAACTTCATGAATTTCCAAAGGGGGGAAACATGTACCGACTTGCAAAAACTCATGAAGCCATGCCTCTACTTGTTACAGCTCATAGAATCTGATCCATATGAACTCCATGATCTCTGCTGAACTCAACCATTCCCCTATCACAACCTCACACTTGCCCATACCTCAAGTACACCTAGACTTGACTTTTTGCAACAAAAAAACCATACCAATCCCACAGTGACACAACAACTCTCTGCCCAATCCAGACCTTACAAACACACTCCCAGGATTCATTGGCATCACACACACAAAGCTGAAGCTCTTTCCAAGCCATAGTTCCAAGTTTTCATCCCTTATGCACTTTCATTCGAAACTCACTCCACAGAACTCAAACACAAAAACAAACTTCACAGAACATCTCAGCATGTCTCACTGATCATCCCTGACCTTTCACCCTGCCCTGAAACTCCCTGAAATCAAAACACGATTTCCTCCCCTCTCTAAACAGAACTTTGCCAATCTCCCAAACCATCCACTCTCAAAGCATTCTAAGCTCCATTCCATCATCAGGAGGATCAAGGGAGAAGGTTTGTGCAAAGCTTGAGGCCAGGAAGCTCAGAATCAGTGAAGCTCCATCTCTTAACATGAAGAACGTTTTTTCCAGAAACTGATTTTTAAGTTCTTGTATGATGCTATGTATTCCCCTGATCATGAATATGTGTTTAGTTTTTAAAATGGTGAAGAAACCAGCGTGTATGGTACCTCTGAATATTTGCCCGTGTTTCATACTTTGCTTCGATTCAGGCTTGTGAGTGAAAATAAATGAGTTTTGGGAGAGGGGTTAGGTTTAGATTGAGGAGAAGATCATTTTGGTGGAAGAAATTGCATGTTTAGTGACCTGTAGCGAAATCTAGGGTTTGGGTTCGCCGGAGAAGACGACCGGAAGTCTTCTCCGGCCACCTGAAAGTCATTAAACCCTAATTATGTCATTAATTGTAGTTTGAATGTGGAGCGTAGATCAGGCTGACTTTGTTTGACCCGCGCGTGTTTGGATGGCCAGGATCTCTTCATTTAGCCCTAATCCTCAATTAACTTAATTAATTCAGTTTAATTAATTTTAAAACCAGAATTAGCCAGGTTTGAACTTGGGCCATTGGATGTGGCGCCAAGTCAACCTTTCCCAGCCCAGAATCAATCTGGTTCGTTCATTGTGCATACTTCTCATTATTTTAATTTTTATTTTCATTTTATTTGATTTGTTTTGTACATTTAATTTAAAATAGCAAAAAATGTTTAAAAATTATGAAAATTTTTGTCAAGGTTTTCATTATTTTTCAGAACACAAAAATATTTTTATTTTTATTTTTTTCATTAAAAATTATTTTTAAATCATTTAAAAGTTTATTTTTAATTAATTAATGAAAATTAATTAATGAAAAATACTTTTAGGTATTTAAAAATCACAAAAAAATTCATGTAACATTTAAAAACATTTAGAAACATTGTCCAACTCTCAAACCAAATTTATTTTTTGTTCTTGATGCCTTTTGATAATTTTCTTTGGGATTAATTTCATTTCAAGGCAATATTTTGTGACAAACTTCAAAAATTCATTTCTGCCTAACCTTTGAGAGTTGGATCATGATTCTTTTTTCATTGCATCTTGCATAGCATGTAGTTTATAGGATAAAATTGGCTTGAATTGATCTTGCATTTTCAATTTGTTTTGCATTTTTCTTGACAAGTTACCTTAAGACCCTAGCAATCTTAGGAAATTCATAACTCTCACTAGGTTAAGAGTAGGAACCCCTCCTTTGGGCAGTGAGTTTGTGTAGGTCTAGGGTATCTTTGATTTCCTTTTCAAATTTTTATCATGTTGATTGCTTCTGGTTTTGGGTTTTTGCCTTGCATGATGCATGAAACCCTAATTTGTACCTTCTTTTGCATCCATTTCTCATTTGCTTGCATTCATTGACTTGCCATGACATTTTGTGCATTCATTTGATTCATGATACATCTTAGGACATATTAGAATCATGTTTGATCATTGCATCTTTCATTTGCCATGTTATATGTCATTTGCATTTCATAACTTTTCATGTATGTTCATGGTTCTAGGCATGTTTCTTTTGCATCCATTACCTTCTATGATCATTCTCATGCCTTGCCTCATGTTTTCATCATCTCTTAGCATCATTAACATCATACTCATGCTTCTGACTTTGTCTTGCATCATGCCATTTCATCTCATTTGCATTGCATTCCATTTCTTTCACTAACCTTTCAGGTGGTAAGTTACTTTGAGAAGTGAATTTGCCTTCACTTCTCATGTTATCTTTTCATCTCTTGCATACCTCCCTTGCTGAATTTTGTATGTGTTTGGGTTTGAGCTTGCTCATTCTTGTTCATCTTACTTTCTTTCTTCAAGCAACTTGTCTTCTTAAGTGAAGCAAGTTGTTTTGTTTCATTCTGCTTCTTTCTCCTATTCATCTTGCTCCTCCTTGGTGGCCTTTGAAGATCTTTCCCTTAAACCTCACAAACCCTAGGACTTCCAAGCATGATAACTTTTTAGGATTGTTTAGTCCCCCATTTGGTTTTTACCTTTGTGTCATCTCTTGAGTCTTCTCTTCTCATCTCATAATCAGGGACTAAACCCTAAAGGCTTTAAGGCTTTGTGATTAAGCTTATGCCTGCATCCTTCTATTAGGATGGAGTGTATAACTTTAATCCTAAGTGTTAAACCCTTAATGTTTTTAAACCCTTTAATCAACTCACCTAATAATCATCAAGACATCAAGCTTGTAACTTGGGCCTTGCATTAGGGTTCTAATTCTTCCTTAATTGGTTAAGAAGGACTAACCCTAATGTTAATGGACAAGTCCCCCTCAAGTTGTCTTACAAACCTTAAAACTCACTTCTTCATCTTATCATTAACTAAAATCCATCTAATAAAGGCTTTGTTTTGTCATGAGGTTAATCCCTAATCATGGATTAAGTTGAGGAGCATTCCTCAGCTTAAACATTCTCATCTATTATCCTTCTATTAGGATGGTGTAATGAGTCTGTTTAATCCCTGATTATGGCTTAATCTCATTACTTAACACTAAACAAAAACAACAAAAACATCTAAATAATCACAAGTAGGTTAATGATCTTAATCCTACATCATGGTGATTAAGTGTGAGATGCTGACTTCACACTTAAGGTATTCTCATTACCCCTAATCAGAGGGAGGATGTGATGAGTTTACTAACCCATTGGTTTAGGCTTAAGCTCATTAACTTATGACAAACTTCCGAAAGCAATAAAAGTCTGAAAACACAAAAACAAACAATAATCGTCTCCTCCGGGATTCTTTTCTCATCTCATTCACTCATAAACGAGAACTTGCTTCTTCCGTCTAATGCAAGACAGTCTGCACCTGAGCCAGACAGGTCGTACACTTGAGCATAGACAAGTAAGCAGTTCATCAGTCAATTTACCTTTCAGTCTCTTTGGGTCGAACTACGGTGTTCTGACTTCCTCATTGCACGAGAGGATACGTAGGCATAACTTAACAGTTATCGAACAAAAGTCTCTGTATATTCCCCCTCTTCCAGCATTGTTCTTTTAGCCTCATGGTCTTGAGCATTTCATTCTTGTTATCACACTGACACTTCTCTTATACACCTCACATTTCCTTTACACTGACACTTGCATTCTTTCCAGCTTTGATACACAGATTGCACTGACACTACCCCCTTAAACACAAATCTTTTAAGCGTGGATCCCGTCGAGTACGGCGGACAATCTGGGTGCTAATACCTTCCCAGATTGTAACCAACCCCCTTTCTCAGTCTCTCTGGTTCGCAACCGTCTTATCCATATCTTTTCTAGGTCTATGCAGCATTACCTTTCCTCTGGGATAAAAATGCCTAGCTGGCGACTCTTGTCTTTTCTGAGTTCACCCTTGTGTGTTCTCTTCCTCTTTCGCCGACCGTTCGCGCCTGTACCCCTCTTGGCCCTGTGTGTCATTTGGTGGGAGCGATCTCCATGTTGCAGGCACTATCAATTGTGTTTATGCAGGTGCGGCTACAGATGTTGCTAGCAAAACTAGAGTAGACTTCCAAGACGAATCTCAAAAAATGCTTGAACAGAATTCTCCAACAAGAGTCTTCTTATTCTCTTCTATTATCCCCAGTAGAGTAGAAGTTGAAACCTCCCCCTAGCAGTGGTGAAAGAAGATTGATAGTCTCCCCAAGCAGATATTTTCTTTCAACATAGGGGCAATACCCAGCAGTACAAGGAGTTTCTTTCCTCCCTAGCAGGTTTCTACATCAGTAGAGCATCAACGCATCTGATTCCCCGGCCAAGTCAGAAGGTTACCACTTCCCCAAAGAAGTTCAACGGGTAGCGTACCTCGCAATCAAGATTATCCCTAGCAGGGTCTTGGCTCTCTAATCTCAAAGTCCAATTTATTTTTGGCAACGGCGGCAGTTCAGAGCCGATGTATCATTAACAAGATCCCCCACAGAGTTGTTTTCTCCTTACAAGGATTAATCAGATCAATGCAGTGATCGTTTCTCCCCAGTCAAGCCTCCTGGGATACCTGTTATCTCCTTATCAGGATATCTCTTTGCATTCACATGTGCATAGTCATCATTTGCATTTGCATCCTCAAATGTGTAGCATTTCCATCCTCATGGAGCATTACGCCATAAATTCAAACATGTGCATGCCAGCATGGGCTAGTTTTGGGGTATATTACATAAAGACCCGGAACATAATTTTCAACCTGAGGTACTCCCCACGGAGGATACCAATGTTATTTTCCAAGTATCTTTGTTTATCCAAGTCAATGTTCGTCATTTCCAAGCCCTGTTTAAGTACAACATGCCCCTTTTTCTTTCCAAGCCCTGTTTAAGTACAACATGCCCCTTTTTCTTTCTAATCCCTGTTTAAGTACAACAGGCCCCCTTTTTTCTTTCCAAGCCTTATTTAAGTACAACAGGTCCCCTTTTTCTTTCCAAGCCCTGTTTAAGTACAACATGCCCCTTTTTCTTTCCAAGCCATGTTTAAGTACAACAAGCCCCTTTTTCTTTCCAATCCCTATTTAAGTACAACAGGCCCCTTTTTCTTTCCAATCCCTGTTTAAGTACAACAGGCCCCCTTTTTTCTTTCCAAGCCCTGTTTAAGTACAACAGGACCCATTTTCTTTCCAGGCCTTGTTTAAGTACAACAGGCCCCTCTTTTCTTTCCAAACCCTATTTAAGTACAACAGGCCCATTTTCTTTCCAAGTCCTATTTAAGTACAACAAGACTCTTTTTTTTTCCAAGCCTTGTTTAAGTACAACAGGTCCCTTTTTCTTTCCAAGCCTTGTTTAAGTACAACAGGCCCCTTTTTCTTTCCAAGCACTGTTTAAGTACAACAGGCCCTTCTCTTTTCGCGTCTCAGGTAATCATTTAAATACAATGATCTCATTCTCTCTGGAAAAAAAAAACAAAACAACAACAACAACAACAACAAAATAAGAATAAAGTGGCATCCTCATTGTCTCATGGAGTACAAATTTTCAGGATTTATTCGAGTATTCAATCACTCCATACCTTGAATCTCTAAAAGTTGTTATTATTATTCATTCAGGTCTGCAGATGATTGAATAGGGGCAACTGTAATACTTCAAAATTTGCCCTCTCATTTTTCATGGCATTTAGCATCATATTTTCATATTCAAATCCATGTCATAACAAAAAAAACATTGCATCATATTCATCATAGTTGAGGTATAGGCTTGTGATCAGTGATTGAAGCAATTAAAGGTCATACAAAGACAACCAAAGGGTTACAAAGCTCCTCAACATGGGGAAAAGGGTTCACAATATCCCACAATTCTTCATTTGAAGCCACAAGTCACAAAAAGAAGTGAATTGATCAAAGGATGTAAGTAGTGCAACTATCCTGAGGAAAAGGGCCAAATTAGGGTTTCTGATTAACTGGGCTTCCCAGGGAAATTTTGGCCCAAACTTGAGTTCATCATTTTCCATATGATATTGGGTACCTAGGGTTCAAATTTCATCCATGGAATCATTTTGGAAGAGGTTCAATTGTTCAGTTGATTGAGAATCAGAGGATTGGGGAAAAGTCAACCAGACTGAGCAGAAGGCCAACTCCTGACTTTTGAGATCAAAATCATGGAATTAGGGTCACAATAATCCTATGGACCAAATTGGATCAAGAAATGATGGAGAAATCATGAGAAAAAAATTGCTAGTGTATGTATCGATACATTATTTTTTTGGATCGACACAAGTATTTGTCATTCACAAAAAAAGGAATTTGCTTTTGTATGGATCGATCCATACAAATTTTGTATTGATACACGTTTCTTCTGTGCTATGTATATATCCATACGAGTGTTGCATCGATACATGCTTCATTGTGTTTCTGGAAATAGGCTATGTATCGATTCATTCGTGATATGCGTCGATGCATGATTGAATTAACTTGCTGGAAATAACCAAAGCTTCAGTATGCATCGATGCATACATCTGTGTATCGACTCATACATGTTATATAACTAACATGTATCGACTCATGCGAGTTTTGCATCGATACATAAGTTTGTTTTTCTGCTAAACAGTTGTTGTTTGATACATAAAAGGGGCAATGACAGTTCAGTTCTTGGGACTGAATTTATGAGTGAATTGTGCACACAATCAAACTCAATCAGTTTCATAATTTACTTCAACTCAAGCATAAACCATTATAGGATGCATCATAATGCATCCTCACCATAATGATCATGAACTCGTGTGCATTGGATTCATTGGTCTCAAGTTGCATTTGGCTCTTGAATTTGTTGCATCAGAAGGCTACCTTTGAGTGTATACAGGATCACCTTAATGGTCATGTTTCTCATAATCAATCCAGCAAACTCAAGCTGCAATCATTGGATCAAGTCATGTGCATTGCATTTCAATAATCTTCAACATAAGCTCCATGGACACTGCAACATTGGATTGAGTTCAACTGGAGAAGATTCTAGAAATCTAGCTGGCCTAACTACCATAACAGACTCCACTCATTTAACTCACCTCACTCAGTTAACCAGGGCTAGTTAACCTTGGTTCTAACTGCTAACCAGAGGTCCGATGCTTTATAAAAGCGTGAGGTACATTTGAGTTCAGGGTTCAGCTACACATTTCACTCAAGTCACACCAAAATACTTCCAATTTTGCTCTACATTTTCTCTGTAAGATCAGTGTATATTGGAATATCAAGCCTCATCAATCACCTGCTTCCATCATCTTCTTCATTGAGCTTCATCAGCATCAACTCAACTTGCATTGCCATGGCTGCATTCAGCTGAAATTCTTCAAGTTACACCAAATTCAATCTCTGCAAATTGGCAAGGATTTCATTCATTACAAGTCACAACATTGCAATTCCTCTCAAGTCATCATCAACATCATGATTTGCAGCTTCTCCATGGATTAATGGATTGAAAGATCAAGATTACACCTCTGCAAATTTTCTGCATCTTCATCAATTCCTTAAGATTCTTCATCAATAAAGTGTTTATTTCACTCTACAAAGGATCAAGATCAAGCATAGAAGACCTTGGAACCTCCCTTCTGGATTTCTACAACTCTAAGCATCACTGCATTTCAGGTTTTATCATCAATTCAGTTTGCACGAATTCAAGAATTTTTGGTTGATTTGTGTTGATATGAGCTCAATAGGAGCAATGCTTATGTTGGCTAGTTGATATGCACCTTAGGTGCTTAGATTCAATTTTTAGGTTGATTTTTGTGTGCTTCAATTTTCATTATTCATGAACCTTAGGAGAAAATCAAGCCTGGATTATTAATGTACTTGGGGAGACGAATCTATCCATGGTCTTAGTTGTCTTTTTAGTGAAGTTTTTGGCCAAGCCCTAACCACAAGTCACCGGAGAAGGTGACCGGAAATCCCATCCGGTGACCGGAACAGTTCCCTAGGATTTATTATATCTTTAAGTCCCAACCTTTGGATCGTTTCAATCTAACGCATCAGGTTTTGCCAGCACATTAAAAATCACATGCCTGGCACATGCGTTTTTTGTGAACAAAATTCTTCAGTTTCTTTTTGCACCCCCAGCGTATATCACTTAAGCCTAATTCAGTTCAATTCCTCACTCTTCACACCCCCCAGGCCCAGTCCATTTATTTTCTTTTATTTCTTTTTATCACTTCTATACCATTTCCATTTTCAATTTTATAAAATACCAAAAATCATCCAAAAATCATAAATAAATTCACACGTGTTCTTCATCATTTTCTCTAATTTTCCACCTTTTTAATTCTATTTTTCTATTATTTTTAAGTCAGAATTAAGTTTTCAATTAATTTCTTCCACATTTTCTTATTTCTTGACCAGTCATTTTGTTCAATTTTTTTCTCTTAAACCATAATTGATAAAATGTTCATTCTTTTTTCCCTATCTAGAGGACTCATCAAACTTCCCAAAAATATTTTTTGTTCAATTTTTAGGTCATGTTTGGTCATCTTTTGAGCCCATCCTTTCACCTTGGTCCTTATGAACCTTAATTCAATTCTAGCATTTATTTGACTAGGAAAAAATATGAATTTTCAAGAGATTTTTTAGAGATAAATCATCTTATGGATTGTGATCTTATATATTGGATTTAATAATTTTTCAAGGTTATTTTATATTTTTCTTAGTGTCTTGCATCATAGGTCATATTTTGGTCCTTTTTTCCTTATCCTTTTGTTCAAGAATTGGTAAGGCATTTATTCCATTCATTTGAGGTCCTTAATTTGAGTCTTCTAGGGTTCATTAGAGGTCTTTTAATGTTTAGATTCCATTTTAGGTCTTTGTATTTTGATTTATGTTGGTTACTTGAATCATAAGTCACATATGCCTTCCTAAACCCTAATTCTTTCCTTCCTTCTACCTTAGCCCTTAAATACCAATCTTGTGGTCATTATTTTGTGTTTAAATCACATCTTAACTTTTCATAAAACCCCTGGTTTTTGTATGGGAAGTTCAAACTTCATTGGTCATGTTTGGTTTTATTTTTAAGTCATTTTTCTTACTTTGAAAACCATGTTTCCATGTTCCTTCCTTCACATTTCAATCTTATGTTTGAATCTCCATCCACCTTATGTAAGTTTACCATGATTATATACTTAAGTTTCCCTTATAACTTCTCCTTAGCTTTCATTAGGGTTTAGTGATATTTTAGGGCATAGTTTGAGTTTGGTTTACTTCATAGCTCTAGATCCTTTTGATTTGACTTAGCTCCTTCCTTTAGAGGTTAGCTAGCATGTAAGATACTTTAGAACTTGGCTTTAGGCTTAGAAGTCCATTATTGCTTTAATTAGCTAGTATGAGTTCTCCTTTGAATTTTACCATGCTATAATTGTCCAAATTGCATCATCATGCTAACATTTGTTTTGTAGGGGGAAGATTAAGGTAAGTATTACTTCATTCTCATCTCTTTATGCATTCTAAATGTGTTTGCCTTAACACCTTGTGCTTTGACTATAGGCTTCCCTCTCTTTAGAATAACGTATCTTCCTTAGGAAGTAAGTTGGGTTCTAATTCTCTTTTCTTATTAGGTTTATAATACCTCACTAACCATAGGATATATTTTGAATGAATGACTTAGGGTTCTGTCTTAGTCCCCTTAGTTTTGTCCTTTCTCCATTTAAGTCTTCTCTCTCATCTCATAAACAAAAATCCAAAAGATACTTAATAAATGCTTGAAATAGTCTCTTGTGTATAGCCTTATTCCATGGGGCACTCATGTTCATTCCATCTTGGAATAGTGTGAGCTTGTCTAGCATGATGCACAAATCTGATCATGAGACTATCTTCACAAAGAAATCCTAAAAGACATTTCTTCAAAAAGCTACAAAAACATGTAATAAGTTCAACAAGATAGTGAACTTAGACCCTAATCCTTGGAAACAAGTCTTGGATAAATTCTCCTTACTTGGTATGTTGGTTCTACTATTCCATCTTGGAATGTAGTAGCAAGTACACATTCCACGAAAAAGAGTTTGAATTCACTTCCTTTTGCCAAATTCATAAAAACTCTTAAAAAGCAAACAACAAACAATAAGCGACTTTCCTGCGGGAACTCTCTTCTCACCTCTCTCACTCTAAATACGAACTTGCGATGACTCGTCTCGCATGCAAGATGGTAAATGAACTCACACAAGTCGAGCTTACAACACCTGAGCATAGACATACGCAGTTCCAGCGCATAAAAAACACAAATTAGTTCCCGCCTTAGTTAGGCGAACTACGTTGACTCTGTTCCTCATTTTCCCGATGAGGTACGTAGGCAGCGGGGTAGGTGTCGCTCCCGATAGATGGGACCAGGCCCAGATAAAGGTACAGACGCGAACGGTCGGCGAGAGGGACAATGAGAACACACAGCCGTGGACTC
Source organism: Lathyrus aphaca (assembly GCA_963966055.1). NCBI lineage: Eukaryota > Viridiplantae > Streptophyta > Magnoliopsida > Fabales > Fabaceae > Lathyrus > Lathyrus aphaca. The sequence continues at coordinate 150,135,165 of OZ014521.1, forward strand.
ACTGGAGATGAATAGAGTCGCCAGCTAGGCATTTTTATCCCGGAGGAAAGGTAATGCTGCATAAACCTAGCAAAAGATGGATAAGACGGTTGCGAACCAGAGAGACTGAGAAAGGGGGTTGGTTACAACCTGGGAAGGTATTAGCACCCAGATTGTCCGCCGTACTCGACGGGATCCACGCTTAAAAGATTTGTGCTTTAGAGGGGTAGTGTCAGTGCAATTTGTGTATAAAGGAGCTGGAAAAGGATATACAGGTGTCAGTGTAAAAGAAAAGTGAAGTGTGATATATACAGTGTCAGTGTAGGAATGAGAATGAATTGCTCATGATAATGAGGCTAAGAGAATGATGCTGGAAAGAGGGGGAATATACAGAGACTTTTGTTCGATAACTGTTAAGTTATGCCTACGTATCCTCTCGTGCAATGAGGAAGTCAGAACACCGTAGTTCGACCCAAAGAGACTGAAAGATGAATTGACTTGTGGACTGCTTATTTGTCTATGCTCAAGTGTATGACCTGTCTGGCTCAGATGCAAACTGTCTTGCATTAGACGGAAGAAGCAAGTTCTCGGTTATGAGTGAAGGTGATGAGAAAAGAATCCCGAAGGAGACGATTATTGTTTGTTTTTTTGAGTTTTCAGTCTTTTATTGCTTTTGAAAGTTTGTCATAAGTTAATGAGCTCAAGTCTAAACCAATGGATTTAGTAAACTCATCACATCTTCCCTCTGATTAGGGGTAATGAGAGTACCTTAAGTGTGAAGTCAGATTCTCACACTTAATCACCTTTGATGTAGGATTAATATCATTAACCTACTTGTGATTAGTTAGATGTTTTTGTTGTTTTTGTTTAGTGTTAAGTAATGAGGTTAAGCCATAATCAGGGATTTAACAGACTCATTACACCATCCTAATAGAAGGATAATAGATGAGAATGTTTAAGCTGAGGAAAACTCCTCAACTTAATCCATGATTAGGGATTAAACTCATGACAAAACAAGCCTTTGATTAATTGGATTTTATTTAATGGTATGATGATGAAGTGGATTTTATGATTTGTAAGACAACTTGAGGGGGACTTGTCCATTAACACTAGGGTTAGTCCTTCTTAACCAATTAAGGAAGAATTAGAACCCTAATGCAAGGCCCAAGTTACAAGTGTGATGTCTTGATGATTATTAGATGGATTGATTAAAGGAGTTAAACACATTAAGGGTTTAACACTTAGGATTAAAGTTATACACTCCATCCTAAGAGAAGGATGCAGGCATAAGCTTAATCACAAAGCCTTAAAGCCTTTAGGGTTTAGTCCCTGATTATGAGATAAGAAGAGAAGACTCAAAGAGACACAAAGGTAAAAGCTAAGAGGGGAAACTAATCAAAACCCTAATCATTGTCATGCTTGGTTGTTCCTAAGGTTTGTGAGGTTTAAGAAAGAAAATCTTCAATGGAACCACCAGGAAGCAGATGAGAGGATCAGGAGAAGCAAAGCAACTTGCTTCATTCAAGAAGTCAAGTCACTTGAAGAAAGAAAGTAAGAAGAAGAGGAATGAGCAAGCTCAATCCCAAACACATGCAAAAATGCAGCAAGGATGCATGAAAAGAGATGAAGAGAAGTTATGAGAAGTGAAGGCAAATTCACTTCTCAAAGTTGCTTACCACCTGAAAGGTTAGGAAAGAAATGCAATGCAATGCAAAATGGGATGAGATGACATGATGAGAAACAAAACCAGAAGCATATACATGATGCTAATGATGTTATGAGATGCTACAAACCAGAAACAACCCATGTGGATGATCATACAAACTTATGAATGCAAATGAAGCAAGTTAAGAAGCATGAACATACCTGAAAAGTTATGAAGTGCACATGACATACAACATGGCAAATACATGATGCAATGATCAAACATGCTTTAAATATGTCTTATGATGTCAAATGAATCAAATGGATGCTTGAAATGTCATGGCAAGTCATGTTATACCAGAGAAAGCAAGATGGATGCATATGGGAACCCAAATTAGGGTTTATGAACAATACATCAAACAAAAATCAAAATCAGAAGCAAACCCTAAGATAAAAAATTGAAAATGCCACTCAAAGGACCCCTAATCCTATACTAACCCAATGCCCAAAGGAGAGGTCTCAACTCCTAACCTAACTCAAGATATGAATTTTCTAAGTTTCTTAGGGTTTTAGGGTTCCTAAACAAGAAAATTACCAAACAAATTGAAAATGAAAGATCAAATCATGGCCATTTAATCTCACAAACTACATGCTAAGCAAAATGCAATGCAAAAAGAATCAATGTCCAAATCCTCATAGATAGGCAGAAATGATTTTTGGAACTTTGGATCAAATTAATGCATAAAAATGATTTTAAATCAATGAAAAATTCTCAAAATTCATCAAGATCAAAAAATAAATTTGGTTTGAAGGTTGGACAATGTTTCTAAATGTCTTAGAACATTTCATGAATTTTTTGGTGATTTTTAAATACCTAAAAGTATTTTTAATAAATTAATTTTCATTAATCAATTAAAAATAAACTTTTAAATATTTAAAAATACTTTTTTAATGCTAAAAATGAAAATAAAAATATTTTTGTGTTTTAAAAATTAATGAAACTCTTGACAAAAAGTTTCATAATTTTTAAACAATTTTTACTATTTTAAATAAATTATGGAAGTTAAATGACATAAAATGAAATAAAAATAAAAATAGACTGAAGTATCCAGGATGGAAGGCCAGGATTCACTCTGGATTTGAAAATGTTGACTGCGCGCGTTTTTAAAGGGCCAGGATCGCATCTGATTAAATTAATTTAATTATGATTAATTAAAACTAACTAAAGGGATTAGGGCAAATGAACAAATCTGGGCCATTCGCACGCGCGGCAAGTCAACCAGTCAAAGCAATCTAACGCTCCAGATTCAAATGAGCTTAATGACAGGGATTAGGGCATAATTACATTCAGGTGACCGGAGGGGAGCTCCGGTCATCTTCTCCGGCAACAACAAAACCCTAGTTCATGATTCAGGCATCTAAACATCAAATTAAACACAGCCAAATGATCCTCTAACAACCTAGGTCACGAATCCACCTTCAAACATCATTTAAACATCAAGAATCAAGCAAATCGAAAGAAACAAAATCCACGGGTGAAATTTCAGAGTAACAATACAAACTCATTTCTCATCTATTTTCGATTCTAAAAGCATCCCCATGACCAGCAAGACATAAGCAACCAATTTATAACTCAAAATGCAAGCTCTGAGAAAAAGAATCCATGGTCATACCTGAGCTGGAGACTCCTGTTTCTGGGCTTTCAGAGCTACTCTTTGGTGCAAGCTTGCTCCACTGACTCCCCTGGTGCTAATGGAAGGCTTGGAATGAGCTTAAACAAGCTAGTTTGAGAAGTCCAGTTCTGGTGTATCAGAAAATGGAGTTTGTGTATGAGTGGTTTCAAACTCTGTTAATGGCTGATTCTGGTTCTTCTTTATGTGTTTGATTTGTTAGTGAAGAAAGTTTTGATGTTTTGTGGTTGTGGAAGGTGATTCGAAGAAGGGAAGCTTTGTGACAGTTTTTTGGTATGCTGAGTTCTGGCCAGCTTCAATGCTCAATGCTTTGCTATAACATCTCCAACTTGTGTGGATAGCCTGTGGGGCAGGTCAATAGGGTGGCTGTTTACTGTGCCAAGAGTATGGGAGCTTTTTGCCAAAAAGTCAAATATGTGTCCTTGAGAGTATGGGCCATGGCAGCAGCTGTGTGAGGTCATGTCTGGCTTCAGCTTGGGTTAGGGACAGCCCTTGGATGGCTTGAGAGTGACTGCAACATATGGATCATGAATTGAGAGTGATCTTGCAACTTGACAACTTGTGTTTCCTCATGTTTTTATGCTAAGTACATGAAGCATTCCTTGCTGAATTTTGTAGCATAGCACTTCTTTTAGTCATGGCAATGTTTAGAAGTCAGCTAGTGGTCACATAACTTCCTAGAAGATGGTTTTGCCAAGAACCCCCTTTTGCACTCTTATGAAAAATGCTTTATGGAACTTTGAAAATCAAGGCAAGCAATGCAAAAAAATCCTTGGGCCAAATCTGTTTTTGGGGTCATATATGATCATGTGATGAAGCTTTGAAGTCAATTTGAAGTCACTAGAATGCTTGGTACATGAAATTGCAAGTTTTCCTTTTGGTGCATAACTTGAAAATTAGTGATTTTTGCCAATTTTGATTAACCATAACTTTTGATCCAAAATGAATTAGGTCATGTTCTTGTACTTTTTTAAAAGGGAAAGATCTAATCTACAACTTTCATGACCAAAGTTTTTTCATTTGAAGCATTTTTGGATCAAAAAGCAAGGCTTGAAAAGTGGCATAAAATGACATATTCTTTAAAAGTCAACCATGCCCTAAAAAGTCAACTTTGCAAAAACTTGTAATTTTTGAATTTTGTGAACTTCAACCTTCTTCTATGATCAAATAAAGATCAAATACACTCAAAATGATGAAGATCACCCCTTGGTTGGGTCATTGGGGGCCTCAGATGCCCTGATTTTGCACTGACTTGTCTGAAAAGTCAACCCTTGATCAGATGACTTCCCCATGGAATTTCTTCATGAAAATTGATATGCATACTACCTATACCATATAGAGACCAATAGAAACAAGAATGACCAAAAAATTTGGATTTATGGCCTCTGAAACCAAAACCCTAATTTTAGGTCATCTGTGCAGTCAAACTTGGCTCTGCTTCCATACCAATCCCAGTTCTTGTGATTCTTTGGGCATTCTTGGATTTGAGAGGATGTGATATGACACTTGAACACACATGGACCCCTTTGAAGTGATTGATGGCCCTTGGAGTGGCTCAAGAAGCTCTGGGATTGCTCAGATCACAAACCCTAGATGCAGATGACTTAGAACCAATGAGATATGAGGTGATATGATTGTGTTTATGCAGGTGAAATGATCACAAGCCATGGTGTGAATGGGTGAGGGCAAATTTGGGGTGTTTACAGTAGGGCCCGTTCGAGCACATTCTTTATTTTCCCTACATTTCCCTCTTTCTTTCCATTTCCTACTCTTATTCCAGTTCCAGTTAGCAATTCTTTGTTCAGCAACAATTTATTTCTTACCCATTGAAACAAGCAAGTAAGCGTGGATCCCGTCGGGTACGACGGACGATCTGGGGTGCTAATACCTTCCTCGGTCGTAACCGACTCCCGAACCCAGATCTTTGGTTCGCAAGGCCTAGTCCATTCCTTCTTTCACAGGTTTGTGCAGTATTACCTTTCCTGTTCCTCGGGATAAAAATGTATGGCTAGCGACTCTACCTTTTCCGCGCCAATTTCGTGTTTGTACTAGGATGAAAATCCCGGGAGCGACACATACCTACATATGAGATTATGCTCGATGAATCGAGCCACAACATTCTTGGTAACAGAAGCAAACGAAGCTGCCTCTACCCACTTCGTGAAGTAATCAATAACAACAAGGATGAAACGATGTCCATTGGAAGTGGTAGGTTTAATCTCACCAATCATATCAATGCCCCACACGGCATAAGGCCAAGGAGCAGTTAAAACATTCAATGGAACTGGAGGTATATGTACTTTGTCAATATAGATCTGGCACTTATGACAAGTCTTGGAGTGTTGATAGCAATCAACTTCCATGGTAGACCAATAGTAACTTGCTCTCAAAATCTTCTTAGCCATTGTATGCCCACTAGAGTGAGTACCAAAGATCCCATCATGCATGTCTTCCATAATCTCTATTGCTTCCTTCTTATCCACACAACGAAGCAAAGTCGAATCGTGATTGCGCTTGTACAAAATTCCATTACTCAGGAAAAACATGGCAAAAAATCTCCTCAGAAACTTCTTGTCATTGATAGATGCCCCTTCAACATATTCATGAGCTTCGAGATATCTTTTCACTTCATGGAACCAAGGTTTCTCTTCCACACATTCAGTATCAACTTCATAATAGTACAATGGTTCATCTAACCGATCAATAGTAATTTTGGGCGCTTCATCATCCCAACTAATTTCAAACATAGATGACATAGTGGCTAAAGCATCTGCCAATTGATTCTCTTCTCGTGGGATATGTCCAAAAGTAATCACTTCAAAGTATGGGATTAAAGACAACACATGCTCTCTGTAAGGAATGAGATTTGGATATTTCGTGTCCCATTCACCTTTAACCTTACTAACTACCAAGGCTGAATCTCCATACACACTCAAAAATTGGATCTTCATCTTAATGGCAGCCTTGACACCCATAATACATGCTTCATATTCATCCATATTGTTGGTACAATCAAAACAAAGTCTAACAGTAAATGGTGTATAACAACCCTCTGGAGAGATAATCAGAACACCAACACCATTACCAAGTGAATTAGAAGCTCTGTCAAAAACCATAGTCCATCGGGATCCCTGTTCAGGTCCTTCATATTGTCTAGGTTCTTTAGCAATAAGCATAATATCTTCACCTGGAAATTCAAAGTTCATAGACTGATAGTCATCCACTGCTTGATGAGCCAAATGATCAGCTACCACACTTCCTTTGATAGCCTTCTGATTAGTATATTGTATGTCATATTCTATTAAAATCATTTGCCATCTTGCTATCCATCCGGAGAGAGCAGGTTTCTCAAATATGTATTTGATAGGATCTATTTTTGAAATCAATAAAATGGTATGAGTCAACATATACTGTCTTAGTCGGCGAGCAGCCCAAGCCAAAGCGCAACAAGTTTTCTCGAGCAGTGAGTATCTTGTTTCATAGTCGGTAAACTTTTTACTAAGGTAGTATATTACTTGCTCTTTTCGATCAGACTCGTCATGTTTCCCCAACATACACCCCATTGAGTTGTCTAATACTGTCAGGTACATAATTAAGGGTCTTCCTTCAACTGGTGGCATCAATATTGGAGGTTCCTGTCGGTACTTCTTGATCTCATCAAAAGCTACATGGCATTCATCGTTCCATTTCATGACTTGATCTTTCTTCAACAACTTGAAGATTGGCTCACAAGTAGCGGTCATTTGGAAAATAAATCTTGCAATATAATTCAGTCGTCCCAAGAAACCTCTGACTTTTTTCTCAGTACGGGGAGCAGGCATCTCTTGTATAGCTTTTACCTTTGCAGGGTCAACTTCAATACCTTTACCACTGACAACGAAACCCAAAAGTTTTCCAAATCTAACTCCAAAGGTACATTTGTTTGGAGTCAATCTCAACTTGTACTTCTTCAATATCTCAAACAACTTGTGCAGATGATCAAGATGTTCTTCTTCAGTCTGAGATCTAGCTATCATATCATCAACATATACTTCTATTTCATGGTGGATCATATCATGGAGCAAAGCTACCATAGCACGCTGATATGTTGCCCCAGTCTTCTTCAAACCAAATGGAATTACCTTATAACAGAAGGTGCCCCACTGTGTAACAAACGTAGTCTTCTCCATATCTTCGGGTGCCATCTTAATCTGATTGTAACCGGAGAAACCATCCATAAAAGAGAATACCTTATGTTGAGCAATGTTGTCTACCAAAACATCAATATGTGGAAGTGGAAAATCATCTTTGGGGCTGGCTTTGTTCAAATCCCTATAATCTACACATATGTGTACTTTACCATCTTTCTTAGGCACCGGTACCACATTTGCAACCCACTGAAGATAATAAGTAACAACTAGGAACCCTGCATTAAACTGTTTTATCACTTATGCTTTAATCTTTTCTTACATTTCAGGACACATACGACGAACTTTCTGCTTTATTGGACGATAACCTTCCTTCATCGGCAGACGGTGAACCACAATATCAGTATCAAGTCTTGGCATATCCTCATAAGACCAAGCAAAGATCCACATAGTCATGTAACATATGAATCAATTTGTTCTTAACATTGTCCTTTAATTCAGCTCCAATATTGACCTCGTTCTTGTCTTTCTCAGTTCCCAGATTCACAACTTCAATTGGTTCTTCATGTGACTGTATAACTTGCTCTTCTTGTTGTAACAACCTAGCAAGCTCTACAGGCACTTCACAATCTTCTTCCTTTCCATCCTCGGCTTGATAGATCGGATTCTCAAAGTTATAATTGGCAATAACAGAATTGATATCAACAGAATCCATAGTAGATGGGGATCTGCATTTTAGTGACGTGAGTGTATGTAAGAACACATAGCTTTTGATAAAAGGAAAAATAAAAGAAAGATAAAGACCGCAATATTTACGAAAGAAAAAACGTCTATTGATTTTACTGAATGAAGATATGCAAATGAAATAACATCCCTAACAAGCATACCATTATGCACCGGGTAAGGCACAAGGCTTAAAAGTTTAATTGTTCTAAATTACAAACTTAAAAATAAGAAACACAGTAATTGTATTTACTCCTGACTAAAGGAGATAGGAATAACATCTTCAGCTTTCCAATTATTGAGCCCACTTCCAATGGTAGGAAAGATCCAGCTATCCAAGTTGTAGTCCTCATCAGAATCCTCCACAACATTGACTTAATCCTTCTGAACTCCCTTGTTGGTGATACGAATAGCATGAGCACGACGGACAACCTTCTGAGATTCTGCAGTAAAACCCAAACCAAACTTGTCAGACTTGTAAGGAATGTCAGGAAGCTGACCCCAAATAGTACAACCACCTTCTTCAACTACAGCTTTTGCATCCTTCAGAGAAGCCGTTGCAGGAGGTACTCTAGTAACAACAGGAACTGGTTTAGCAGCAGGGATAAATTCAACAGTAGGAACAACTTGAGGAACTACTTCAAATGTTTGGCAAGGAGTCTCAACAAATTCACCCTCCATCTCAACATACTTGAAATTGTTTACATGACTGACCATATATTCTTCCTCACCATAAACAGTGACAATCTTGTTCTTCACTGGATATTTCAACTTCTGGTACAAAGTGGAAGTTACAGCACCTGCCCCATGTATCCAAGGAAGCCCAAGCAGACAGGAATAAGAAGGACGAATATCCATCACATAAAATATAGAATCAAAGACTTATGAACCAACTTTGATTGGGAGGTCGATTTTTCCGTGTACCATTCTCCTTGATCAATTAAAGGCTTTCACCACCACATTACTGGGTCTTAACACAATATCTTCAAAGTTGAGTTTGTCCAGAACATCCTTCGATAACACATTCAAGGAGGAACCATTATCCACCAAAACATGAGACAGATTTGTGCCCCTACACTCAATGGAGACGTGCAGAGCTCTATTGTGGTTTCTCTTGGCAGGAGTTAAATCAGCATCAGAAAAGCCCAAGCTATTATCAGTATTCAGTTTGGCAACACAATTCTCAAACTGGTCTACAGATATTTCGTGTGGTACATGAGCAGCCTTCAGGAACTTCACTAAATCCTTGGCATGGGCTTCAGAACATAGAAACAAAGATAACATGGAGATCTTAGAGGGAGTATGCCCTAATTGTTCAACAACATTATAATCACTCTTGCGAATGATATTCAATACCTCATCCATCTGCTTAGAGAGGTCTTTAGTAACTGGAGTTTCAACCTGAACAGGCTCAATTAATGGTCCTTTTCCCCGAGCTTCAGTACTTTGCCCAGGGTTGGAGATATGAATTGGAGCAGCAGCAGTCTTTGAGGTGTCCTCTGTAGAGAAAATTCTTCCACTCCGAGTAACCATACGAGTCCCAACAATATTGTCAATATCAGGATTAGTATCTGCAACAGGTGTATCAGTCAGAGGCTCTTGCTTAATACCATGGATATAAACATCAGAACCATAATTCCAAGGGATAGCCTTGTCAGAAGAATATGGAATTGGACCAGGAGTAGTAATAATCAAGGGAGCCATTTTTGGCTCAACAGTAATCTTCACAGGACCTTTAGAGGTGATCCTCATAGGACCCTTATAGGTGATCTTCACAGGAGTACCAGTAATCACTGACACATCTTCAAACTTCAGATCTTGGGACAGACCTTCACATAAGCTCTCTACAGAAGGAGTCTTCTCAAACAATATAGTATGGTTGTCCATCAAACGTTGAATACCTTCTTTCAGCTTCCAACAATCATTAGGTTGAGAGGCACAATAAAAACAGTCTTCATTGCAACCCGGAAATAAACCAGCTTGTTGCAGCTTCTTCTTAATAATGGATAGAGGAGTAGTCAAATCAGTCACCGTAGAAACATAAGAAACATCAACAATAGCATTAACAGTCTTCTCATGCTTGGGCATAGGAGCAGTAATCACATTAGGAGTCTCGGGTGGATCAAACTCAATTTCTCCAGCATCAATCATATCCTGGATCTTATTCTTCAACGCCCAACAGTTATTAGTATCATGACATGGACAGTTGGAGTGGTATGCACACCTTGTATTGGGATTGAAACGAGAAGAGGTAGTATTGAGATTTTGAGGAGGATCCCTCAGAGTAATCAATTTTCCCTTCAACATATGTTGCAGAGCCTGAGCCCACGACATATTGATCTTTGTAAATTTCCTCCTAGGCTTAGGCTGACTATTCTGCTGTTGCTCTTGTGGTGTAGGTGCAGGATTAGAGATGAGGACTGCTCCCACCGATTGATTATTCCTGTTACGACCCTGTTGGCCATACACAACATCAGACTCTTTCTTCCCATTAGAAGGCTTATTGGTAGTACTTGAAGAGGTAACTACTTGTATCTTACCACTTCATATTCCACTCTCGACATGTTCTCCAGTCATTATCAGCTCAGTGAAACCAAATGATGAACTCCCAATGAGATGACTATAGAAAGGACCAGCCAATGTACTCATAAACATATCGACCAATTCTTTGTTAGTCAAATGAGGTTGAACTCTGCTTGCAAGATCTCTCCATTTCTGGGCATACTCCTTGAAACTTTCTTTAGAACCCATAGACATGCTTTGGAGTTGCATGCGAGTTGGTGCTAAATCAGAGTTATATTGATATTTCCTATAGAAGGCCTCAGCAAGATCATTCCAAGTACGAATATTGATACTCTCCAGTTGATAGTACCATTCCAATTGAGCCCCTGATAAACTCTCTTGAAAGAAATGAATCCACAACTTCATGTCAGCAGTATGTGGCTGGATTCTCCGGAGATAAGACCTCAGATGCAGCTTAGGACATGACACACCATCATACACCACAAAAGTAGGAACCTTGAAACCAACATGAATGACTACTCCATAAATCAAACTTAGATCTTCAAAGTCTAGCCCAGGAGTCTTCTGTAATTCCATTGCATTCACACGGTCCTCCAACAACTTATACTTCTCATCACCAGTTGAATCATGATAATAATTCTCCTCATAATCATAATTCACAACAGTACCATGTTGACTTCCTTCCTCTTCTATAGAAATTTTTTCTCCAGGGTTTTCAACCTCCTCATCTGTCTTGATTGGAGCTCTAAATCTTCTCCCCAAACTGATGAACCTAACTGGTTTCTTGGTCTTCTTCTTCTTCTTGGTCAGGAGTGCTTTCAGCTCTTCTTGTCCTTTGGACAAGTTCAGGATCATCTCTTGAAATTGGGCATTCTGGACCTAAAGATCTTTGACAGATTGTTCGAGAGCCATTTCTGCTGAAATAAACAGCGAGAAGATGAGAAACCTGTTGTGAAAACCTGTTATGTAATGATATGGTATGTAGATGCATATGCAATGTTTTCAAGGACCGCATGATTTAAATTTGTTAAAACAAAAAAAAAACTCTTATTAGTAGACTTGAAATAATATTTTCCATTGGGCTTACAAATTAAAATAAACAAAATTTATAAAGAAAATAAAACATCTGAGAATTAAGTCTCCCATGGACGCTTCCTCTTTGTGTTGAGGTAGGTGTTGAGATTCCGCTCTTCATGAAGTTGCTTTGTCAGCTCCAACACTCTTTCTTGGCTAATCCTGAATTGGGCTTCAAAGGTATCTCTTTGCTCCTTCAGTTGGATCCAGGACTTCTGCAGCTCTTCACAATCAGTGGGCATATTTTGATGAAGGATGGTATAAGGAACATCTCCTTTAGCAACAGGCTCCATAGTAACCGGTAGAACAGCAGGATATGGCATCATAAGAGTCTGAGCACGAGACCGCACCCATCTGAGGTAAGGTTCCATAGGAATGGAGTACTTTGGTTCCAGAGTCTTACTATCAACCTTGTTTACTTTATTCCAAGCTCGAATGAACCTTTGACGGTAACCTTGAAGATTGTTTTCTGAATCAAACACAATACCTTGAATAAGCATGTCATGAGGACCATTACTCCGAGCATAACCAAACTGATGTAGTGTTAAAGAAGGGTTGTAAGTAATGCCCCCTCTTATACCAAGGAGTGGCACATTAGGGAACTCACCACAACGGTCAATGATAGTGACATTTTCCATAGATCGGGAACACCAGTGAATATCTGAATGAGAGAGTGACATCATCCTTTTAGACATTCTCAAACCCTGTTCATTCTTCATCACAGATTGAGGAAGGTGAGAAATAAACCACCTAGATAGTAGAGGTATGCAACACATCAAAGTTCCTCGCGCCTTCGTAGTACGAGTGTGAAGAGAGTGTAAGATATCTCCAAGCAAGATAGGCACTGGATTGTGAGTCAGAAATATGTTGATGGCGTGTACATCTATGAACTGGTCTGGATTAGGGAATAGTACCAAACCATAAATCAGCAAGGCTAGGATCTCCTCAAAAGTATCATAACTCATAGCATCCAAGAACACTTGAGCTTTCTCTACTAATACTCTGGCAAGTATACCCTTAACTCCACTTCTTGTTTCTAGGACAATGTCTGATTTCTTCAAATGTAGGGCTGCAACAATGATTTCAGGTTTAGGCTCCTTCTTTAAGCCTGTGAAGGGTTTCTGATCAAGGATAGGTACCCCAAGTAACTTGGAGAATTCTTCCATTGTGGGCACCAGCTGATAATCGGGAAATGTGAAACAATGATGTTTAGGATAAAAGAACTGGAATAGGACACTCCTCATATCTTCATCAAACCCTGAGGTAACCAAATTAAGTAGATAATCATGCTTCTTGATGAACTGGAAGCTTTCAGGAAGTTTTTAGACCAAATCCTTAAGCTTGGGAGGTATCCCTACAAAGTTGATCTGGATAGTGTTCCTACGAGTGGAAGCCATAACTTGCAACAAAGAACAAAGATAAATGTTTTGGTCCTTGAAATGGTTAGTGAAGATGCTATGCTTATAATGTCATGATGTTATGATGTTATGTTCAATCACAAACATGTGGCACACACAAGCAAGTCACACAATAGTCCTAGGTTTAGAGGCTTGCATGAGGTTTAAAGGAAAGTACCCTCCCCCCTGAAGTTTATTTGGTTCATCCTGTCCTACAAAAGTAACTAGGTTCTAAGGGATCTCAATATCATTGATCCTTCTCAAGGGTTTTTGTTCAGTAAGCAACTTACTTGCCAACAAAAAACCCCCAAGATTAGGATCTCAATGAGCGTAACATCGAGTATCAACCAACTTTAAACTTCTCCAAAGTCGGTTATCTCACTACTTTCTAAAGGACAAGATGGGTCAATTAAGGTTATAAATGGTAGTTAATGTTAATGACAATGTATGGCATCCCCATATTATCCTCAACTTACTTAAGGAACATAAGCACCAACCAAGAAGTCACACTAACTATGGCCACCAGATCAACCATATCGGTATACGTCGTACATTTTCCTTGGTCTATTGTCATTTACCTAGGGTACACTAGATCCGGGTTAGGATATTTCACACATAAGCCCAACAAATAAATATAAAGCAAGAAAGTCAAACAGTAAGTGATCCTAATTCCTAAGGTAACCCCTTTTTTACTAAGTACTCCCCAGCAGAGTCGCCAGTTCTGTAACACGGTGGGATAACTGACTTTTTATTTATGTTGCGGATAGCAAGAGTCGCCACCGACTTTTATTTTATCCATATGGAAAGGGTATAAAAGAATAGGAAAGACCTATTTTTAAAAGACTTGAGTTCGAGGGTAGGTTATATAAAGGGAAGGTGTAAGCACCCTTTATATACATGGTTATCCATGGGCTCTTAGTTACTTAGCTCACTTATTTGTTTGAAAAAAAGAAAAGTGTAGTGTGTGTTTAGAATTTTGTCTAAGTACTTTGTAATGATCCTCATATGGATGTATACAAAGCCTTTGAGTTTGAAAAATGTTTTGAAAAGTGAGGTGTGAAAAGGATTTTTGAAATATGAGCAAGTATCTTAGAGTTCCTACCCTAGACTAGTCTTTCATGTTCTTTCATTTTCTTTCAAGGGTTAGACTGTCCCTACTATTAAGGAGTAGGTAGTCATTACATTGGATTTATTTGAGGGACGGACGTAGGGTCATCATATGGTCAATGAAGGCAACTTAAGGGGGTGTCTTTAGCAATTTGAAAAGACTATCATCTTTACCAAAGGGACAAGATTATTAAATCGTATGCAACCTCGTAGGGACTTGATCTTTTAATCTGGAAGGGACAGTAATGGTTTGTTTATTAAGGGACTTTGCTTTTAAAGATACCCCCACTTTCGAGGGACCTGGCCATATACTTTAAGGCAACTGAGAGGGGTAACCCTAGGAGGTGCAAATGGCGATCGTAGAACGATCGACTTATGTGTGTGAGTGATTATATTCAACTATTTATCTTTTTTTTATTTAAGTCCGTATTAATTTCAATTATGATTCGCACTCACTATTATTATTAACCACGCAAATAAAATAAAATAAATAAAATACGAGAAAATAAATCATACGCTATTACACGGCTTCGGGGCAGTTACATAATAATCGAGCAGAAAAATAAATTGCATAATAATAATAACCTATACAATTTTTCTAAGCAATTAAATAAAATAAAAATAATAAAAATAAAATTATAGAAATTAGGGTTAGAAAAGGATAAATTAGGGTTTAACTAACATTAGGGTTTAATAAAAAATTAGGGTTAGAATTAGTTGTTTTTTTAAGAAAGTTAAAGTTTAAGAAAATTATGATGATTTAGAAATTTAAATACTAACTAATTTACAAATTAATTAATTTATATTAAAAAAACTATTAATATTTTTAATTAAAAGAAAAAATTAAATATTTACATAAAGAAAAAAAATTAGTGAGATTATTATTATTATTTTAAGAAAATGTTTATAAGAAATTATTCTAATGGTTAATTATTAATTAGTTTTAATTAATTGTTTTGTTTTTTAAAAGAAAATCAATTAAAATAATATTGATAAAGAAAAATAAGGAAAAGGAAAACAAATGCCCAAAATAAAGGGACCTGGGAATCGAACCCGGGCCCTGTACCTTCAAGGGAGAGACCTCCAACCAGCTGAGCCATGTGCGCGTTGCTAATGTCTACCTGAACAAAACCAATAAATAATAAACCTGGAAAAATGATTGAATAAACAAAAAAAAATGGTCAACAGCCGGATTCGATCCTTGGTCTCTTAGGTTCAAAACGCGCATACCATCCATCAGACCAACTGCATTGTTAGTGATTCAAATTTTGGGATGCACCAAGATCTTCATCTTCTTCCTCCAGACTTACGATTTTTCCTGCGAAATTCATCACGACATTTGCTGCGAATTTTTCCTGTGTTTTATCAAATGCCTCAAAACACGTAAAATTAGCACACAATAATGGTGCCAATCGATTACCTACTGCTTATATAATTCAACCATGTCATTCAAATGTCTTTAAATGCCCTAAATCGTAAAACCCTAAACTTGAGTTTAAAACCCTAGCTATGGCGGATCTTGCTTCTTGCACCTAACATTCAATTAAACCA
The DNA here is from genome assembly GCA_963966055.1 of Lathyrus aphaca. Taxonomy (NCBI): domain Eukaryota; kingdom Viridiplantae; phylum Streptophyta; class Magnoliopsida; order Fabales; family Fabaceae; genus Lathyrus; species Lathyrus aphaca. The sequence goes on from OZ014521.1 coordinate 150,150,981, forward strand.
TCCAGAATGCATCTTTGCATTGTAATAAACACAAAACAAACATCAAATTCAATTTATAATGGTTATATTTATGGATTCGAAAAAATGCATAAAAGAGAAAAACAAGATTCGGTTAGTGCTTATGAGAGTGATTCAGATGCTCTTGAAGGTTGGGACATGTTCAATGATCATCATAGAATGAATTTCCACTTTTATTTTTCCTTGAAAGTGTCTAAATCTCCAAAACCGAATGCCACTTTTCGTGAAGTTTTTTTGAAGTTGGAACAATGTATTGACCTGCAAAAATTTGTGCCTTGTGTTTGTGTCTTGTTACACTTATATAGTAAATGGAATTTAGGTCAAAAGATGGGCCTTGAGTTCATGGATTTTGGTTACTTGAGATTGAAGAAACCAATCACTCATAAATGTCCAAAAATCACATATATTCTTGTCAATTTGGTCTAGCACGAATTTGTAAGGTATCCAATCAACTTAAATGCCATATATTTGATCCCAAAGCAAAGATTAAATTCAAATATTTGATTTTTATATTTTATTTTCATTAAAATTGAATTTTAACAAATAAAATCCAAAATAATATAAATAAATTATAAAAATCAGAATGAATGGCCATTGGGTCGTTCATGACTTCATCTTCAAGTTTGGGTAGCAATTTTATGGGCCCATTTGGAAAAATTTGAAGTTATGGCCTTTTTTGCTTCATACACCCCTTAAAAATCAACCAACTTTGACAAAGCTTAACTTCCTAAATTTTAATGATATGAAGGTGTTCTAGGACTTTTTAGAAATATTAAAGTGTTCTCTAACCAACCTTTTTGGTCCCATGTCCATATCTTTTACCATTTTCAAGTTATGAGCTTTGGAAAAAAGTTGACTTTTTGTTGACTTTCAAAAGGACCTATAATGTTTTAGCTCATACCTTCCAAATGAAGCATTTTTAGGAATGGCTTGTGAGACACAAATTTGTAGATAATTGAATTTCCTTCAAAATAAGCTTTGGATGGGAAATTTTTGATGAAGTATGTAAAAGTTATGGCTGGTCAAAGTTCAGTTGGCTTTTCCTATGAAAACCCTAATTTAGAAACTTCTTGATTCTTGGTGATCTGAGATTTCCTTGATGAATCATGATCAAACCTTGATCAAATGATGAATTTCACCTCATAATCTTGATGTTGACCAAAAATCTTGAAGTTTGACTTTGAGTTGACCATAGTTGACCTCAGTTGACTTTTTGACCAAGTTAACTGATTTTCAGGTATCTGAGCATCTGGCTGGCCAAACTTATTGGGAAAGATTTGAAACTTGACATGAGGATTCTTTAAGGTATATGGGATGTTATGAAGTCCACTTGAGACCTTGAAAATCCACTTTGCTTGGAGAAACTCAAAACCCTAATTCTGGAATCCATTGTTCAGGAGGATGCATTGTCTGATGAAACCTTCAATCCTTTTGACCAATTGAGAATCTTGTGACTATTGAGAGACCTCTTGAAGTGTATGGTCTTGAATGTGGGAGGAAAAATTTTGGGGTACAACATTATGACATTAAATAGTTAAATAGTTAAACAATATAATAAAAATATACTAAATAATATAAAAAATAAAATTAGTTTTAATAAATTAATTTCATATACTATTGCATTTAAAAATTATTTAAATATACTGTAATAATATAATAATAAATATTAAATAAAATTAATTAATAATTAAATACTAAATAATATAAAATAATTAGATTAAACTAAAGAGTAACAAGGAATAAAAGTTTTGTTTTTCCACTTCATTTTTTAAATGAAAAAAAAAACTACAATAGATGATACTACCTCTTAGGGATGGACATGCTCACTTTACCGATATTTTTTGCGAAATAATCAAAGGTTTTATATCTATATCATTTAATATATTCACCCCACTCCATCCTATTTTCTTATGAACATTTTTTAGCATGTATATTTATATAATATTTTACAACTTTTATGTGATTTTAAGCGCCGGCTCTCACCAATAACTATCTCAACCCACCTCAATTTTTTACAAATTTTTGTATGATGAACATTAACGGAACAAACATGTTTGTTTGTCACTCTTCTCCCTCTATCTCTATCTGTAAATAAAGAATATTTTAAAATAAATATAATATTTTAATTAATTTTTAATATAATATTAATTACTTAGTTTCAATTGTATTCGATAATAAATATTACATGCCTCATTCTCATTTCAACATTTTTCACTTTAAAATTATGGTAATGATATTATGTTCTTACATGAAATATACATAAAGAAAATGAGGGAGAAAAAGGGCAAAGTATCATGAAAAGGAAATATCGACGGTAGTACTTAGACATTAAAGTATTTTGCTTTTACTTTGGAGTAGGACAAGACAATAATTAAGAGTAAGCTAAGCATTGTAGTAGTATGTACTATATACTAATAATAATACTAATTAACAATCATGGAACTTTCAAGATGAGTTATAACATAAGTTAAGCAAAGGACCAACAACTCCATTCATAACATAAATACAAATCAACTTAAGAGATAATCTCTCCATCCTTAATTATAAATAAAAACGGATTATAAAATCAAAACACACAATATAGATAAATCTTTAAAATAAAAAATGAAAAAAAAATTAGCACACAGCAACTTAAAAATAAATAACTAAAATATCCTAAAACCTTTTATAAAGGTATCATCTGTGCACTATAAAGATTAATAGTGGGAAAAACTATAAAAAAAAGTTAACACTTTAGAGTGTTTAAGGTTTGATTTTGAAACCAAAACCTTTAGGTAATTGAAAAGAATATATTTATATTATTAGTTGATTTAATGATGATTGATGTTGGAATTGATATAAAAGATTATAATTTGATTTATAACAATGACGATTAAAAGAAGATTGAAACTATTTGATGTCCGAATTTACTTTGATAATTTGTCATCTCATTTAAATACTTAGACTCTATTATCATCGTTTTTGAACTTATAACTATAGTTTATAGCTTATAAACTTAGCTTATAAACTCATATGATTATAAAAGACCTATTTGATAATGTTATTTTCATTACGAACTTATATTTTATTTTACTAGTTTATAGTTTATTTTCTATACGCTATTTTAAATAGAGTTTTAGTTTATAGCTTATCATTTTTTCTTTCATTTTTGTCTTATTATTTTAACTAAAATCCACTACTACCCTTTATAATATATTTTAATTTAAATAAAATAATTATATATTAAATATTTTTTATATCATTTAATTTATCAATTAACTGGATCGCTTATAAATTCATATGATAATAAAAGACCTATTTGATAAGGTACTTTTTATCATGAGTTTATATCTTATTTTACTAGTTTATAATTTATTTTTCAGACGCTAATTTAAATAGCATTTTAACTTGTAGTTTATCATTTTTTCTTCCACTTTTGTCTTTATTATTTTATCTAAAATCCACTACTACCCTTTATATTTTAATTTAAATAAAATAATTATATTATTAAATATCATTTACGTCAAGTTAATTTCTCAATTAACTGAATTGTTAATTTAATCAAATACTTTAATTAATTTATCAACTATAACATCAATCCTCAACTATAAACTATAAGTTATTAGTCATCAACCATCAGTCATAAATTATAAGGTTTAGTTTGATAAAATTAGTTGATAGCTGATAAGCTAACTGATAGTTTATAGTTGATGATTTATAGCTGATAGCTTATAGCTGATGACTTATAGCTTATAGCTGATGACTTATATCTAATAAATTAATTTGAGTGTTTGATAAATTAACTAAATGCAAAATGACATAAAAAGACATTATTAATTAAAAAAATAGTGGTCATATTTATCAAATTAATTTGAATTCAACAAAAATAAACGTATTAACAATGAAATACAAATTTTAAATATAACTGTAAAATTAAATATAACACGAAAATATATTAAACACTTACATATAAATTTTGTAATGAAATTTAAATATCTAAAATAATAATATTTTTATTTGATCTTATATTTCAATAAAATGCATATTTTTATCTCTTTCATTTCTCTCAAAATTCATGATGTACCTACTAATAAACAAATATATTAAATCATTCATTATCATATTTATAAAAATATACATTAATAATAAAAACTCAAGTAATAAATAATTAAAATAATAATTTAAAAGTAATAAAAACAATTCATTTTAATGAATCAAAATATTCCATTAATAACAAAACATAAGATAAATTGCATCACGAATTTATTCCGTAAAAATAATGGTTAATCTTTTTTATTCCTTCAACTAAAATGTAATTATTTTAATTTAAATTATATTAATATAAATGATAAAGATGAGTTTTTGATAAAATAATGAGGGTATAAATGAAAGAAAAAATCATAAGCTAAAAACTAAAAACTATAAACTAAAAACTACTTCAAATAGCTTTTGTAAAGAAAGTTAAAAATTAGTTAAAAAACTAAAAGCATAAAAATAATTACCAAAGTAAACTTTTTAATTGATATAAACAAAAAAGTTAAAAACTTTTTTTTATATCTTACCAAATAGATCCTAAATTATTAATTAATTTATCCGTCAACCATTATTATTACCCAAAAAAAACTCTTATTCTTAGATAAAATATCTTAAAATTTAATTCAACTACAATGTTGATATAATTATCTATCCCAATTTCCCATTTTCACACATCTATATATAAATTTCAGTATTATTTATTACTTCATCTCAAAAAAAATGGAGCATCAAACACAATCTAGATCTAGTAACCACACATGCATAAAATATGGTTGAAAACAATCAAAGACCCACACACAACCAAAGTCACCAACCAAGGGTAAATTAGTCACTCCAAAATTAATTTCACATTTTTTTTAATTAAAAAATGTCTTTATTACATTTTCCACCATTTCAACTCAATCTCTCACACACAAAAATTGTCATCAAAATCAAAACCAAACTCAACATAACCTTAAACCCTTCCATGTTCCTCTCTCTTTATGGCATTCTTCACCACTCTTCACTCTCTTCTCTTCCTCTCTCTCCTCCTTCTCCTCTCTCCCCATCTTTCTCTCTCCTCCTCCTCCTCCTCCATTCATGACCTTCTCCGCTCAAGAGGTTTACCAGCTGGTCTCTTACCCGAAGAAGTAAAATCCTACACTTTCTCAGAAAACGGTCACTTAGAAGTTTTCCTTGAATCACCTTGTTTAACAAAGTACGAAAATAGAGTCTACTTTGAACAAATAATCACTGCGAATCTCACATATGGAAGCCTCATTGGTGTTGAAGGTTTGCAACAAGAAGAGCTTTTTGTTTGGTTACCCGTTAAAGATATCATTGTTGATGATCCTTCTTCTGGTTTGATTCTCTTTGACATTGGTCTTGCTTATAAACAACTCTCTTTCTCTCTCTTTGAAGTTCCTCCTCATTGTAAACCTCAAGGTAAATTCACTTTAATTTCAATTATTTCATTAACAAGATTTATTTTTTTATATATAGATCTGTTGCCAGTTACTACCACCCAATTAGTGTATGTGATTTTCTAGTATGAAAAAAACATTGTTCTTAACCGAACACTTGAGCTCGAGTGGTAAACGAGTTCGAACAATATTTTAACCAAATTTATGATCTCTTGTGCCGAACTCTAATAGGGTCCGTTTCAGCTAAGAAAATACAATGTTTCTTTCCGTTACTCAAACTGAGGAGTTAACAGTTTCAGAGTAGTTAATTACTGTACTTAATTTAGTTTATTCTGTTATTTTTTTATTTGTTTTTTCTTTATTTATTTTGCAAATGATAGAAGAAAAAATAATTGAGAGGAACTTTCCGATGAAAAAATATTAAGAAATTAACAAGAAAAATAAGTTATGGTACATAATATATGTTAGATTCCTGAGGGGTTCTGCTTCTGTTGTATCATTATTTTAGTATAATTTTTTTGACAAATAGGTATGAAAGTCCAAAAGGGTGGGGCTAATTACTGAAATTATATGTGTTTTTTGTGTATATGTTTTTGTTGTTTATTAGTTGTTGTTTTGTTATTATTTTAAAGTTTGCGGATATTTCAATGTCTAAAAAGTGACCAAGAGTTTTTGTTTTGTCTATACAATTTTGATGCTTGAGGGAAGCTAATTGGGTGAGTTGTGCAGGTGTATTGAAGAATGGTGTGAGAAAGGAGAAAGGTTTTGAGGCAGTGAGGTAGTAGAAAAAGATGTAAACTCTGTTTTCATGCTTCAATTGTTGTCTTTTTCAATGTCTTGTTTATATACTTTTGGCTTTTCAAGTTTGAAGCTATAGTCACTATCTGTAGGGTTTCTTTTTTTTTTAGTGTAGAGGTTAAGCATGTAAAAATGTGGGGAGATAAATCAAAAACTATGTTTCAATTTTACATCTTTTTAGTATTTTCAGATATAAATAATGAAAATCAAATAAGTTAATAAGGAGTTGAATTCAGAAAAAAGAGACTAAAGTTTCATCTTTTTGTGACGAAATAAGTCATCTGTTATAAAAGAATGTTTTAGTACCAAAATAAGTGAAGCCAAAGATGAAAGAAACCATATGCATGTTAGTGAAAGAAAATGAAAGAAATAACATAGACAGGTGATTGCTTAGCTGGAAACAGAGAGAGTATGAGTTGTTTGTTGAATAACAACGGCACAAAATGATGATTTGTAAAGTGATTAAATTTGGAGTTTAGCTTTTATTTGTTGTAAAAGGTAAATATATATTTTTGGTATAATATAATAATAATATAGAAATTGACAATTGGAAAGAAAAGGTTTGTGTTGGGTCCGTGTGGCTTTACGGCCTCACGCGGGAATTGTGGGGTCATCTTTAAGTATAATAACTTTGATGTGGCCCACTGACACTGTTCTCGTCACTTTTTTGACTCTTGTTAGTATCGTTTTTCACAACAGCACCTTCTCAAATGTTTATTTTTACACTATACTCGCTCGCTCTCTTCAATCATTATTATAAAAAAATCTTAAATTTTAATTACTATTATAAACAAAAATTATGGACTTTTAAATTAATTAATATTTTTATTATTAATTAATTATTAATTTAATTCAACCTTATTTAATGTTATTGGTAGTTGATTCACCAGTAGTTTAATTTTAATTATATATGAAACTCAAAATATTAATTATATTATTTTTATTTTAATTAATGTAAAAATAATTATCTTTGTTATAATTTATGATACGAGGAAGTAATTTTTCAGATGATTAACCAACGATATAAGAAGGGATGGTAAAATAGACTGGATCTTCCGTCTATCTTTAGACTCGAAAAAAAATAAAATTGACAAGCTCGCAAAGTTAAATTAAATTTAAAATTTTAGTCTGTTCCGTCAAGGTGATAGATTGACGTGCGGCGAATTTATTTGCCCATTTTTTTAGTTTTTTTAATATAATAAAATATATTTTCTACATTCCAATTATAAAGCATCAAATTAACCGTTAGAATGTCCAAAATAACAAATAAAAATCTAAAATCATAAAAAAAAAATCATCTAAAATAGAATCATTTATCATAGTTCCAAAATTATAATTCAAGTTTTAACTCTCACCCAATCAAAATAAATATTTTAAGTACTTGATCACTAGATTGGCGGACTGACGAGTCAATCCATCTCGTTTTTACGGGTTTAAGACGGGACGAGATAGGGGCGCTTAACGGTCGGGCAAGCATCCCAGATGCTCGGACAGGCACACATGGCTGACGGATAGGGGCGTTTAACGGTCGGGCAAGCATCCCATACGTCGGGCACGCACTCAGAGCAGGCAAGGAACATGTATGTCAGTCCACTTGCCACGTCACTCAACTGTCCCCCCATTATCTCCTGAAAGATAGGGCAGTTGAACCAAGGACCAGACCACTCAACTAGGTCTTCACGCTCCTCACGCGTTCCTTGGCAGTTCTTCCTTGGGCCTAGCTGATCCAGCCCAAGGAAGGACCTTGGCCCAGCGTTGGGGGCTCTCTATAAATACCCTTTTTCACTAAAGGGTCAAGTATTCTGATTCACTCTACTAATTCACCTATTTTTCTGTACCTCTATTAACTTTGGCATCGGAGTGTCTTGCAGGTACACCCCCTCTTTCTCTCTATCCACTTGTTGTTGCACCCAATTGCTGGAAGACCCTCCTGATCAGGTAAGATCAATGGCGCCGTCTGTGGGAAACTAGCTTCCCCTTCTTCCATAACAGAAGATCAAAGCTCAAATACTCCATCCTTTAAGCATGTCAGGAGAACAACTCAACGACCGCAACCGTCCTCTTGTCGACTACACGATGGAGGATAATTCGAACTACCATGAATCTGACGTCCGGGATGGGCGCCCTTCCACCCCGTCCCTTGAACCCGAGGACAATAGGAACCAACCTGAGATTCAGGACCAGGTGATCAGCACATTTCAACCCATCCCCGTGCCCGTCTAGGGGGACGCCACCACGATTGCTATGGTGAACTCCCTTAATCAGGCCAGCTCCATGCTCTACTAGCAGCACGAAAGAATCATGGCCCTAGAGGCTGGTCGGCAGGAGAGCTGACCTCACCAGGAACGAAGGATATAACAACATCCAGAAGCGGCGAAGAAGCGGGGACGACGCTCCCCAGAACCCAACAAGAGCAGGTCACGAGCGCGCCGCGATTCCGTCCGATCAGGGACATCGCCAAGGCGCGACCGGAGCCCTGGTAATAATGAACTCTCCCCACCAAGGAGTGACGAGGAAGACCCGCATTGCCCCCTCTCAGGGGCGATTATGGAGGCCCCACTCCCCAAGGGCATGGAGAAACCCCCAAATTTGGCCATTTACGACGGGACCACCGACCCCGACGATCACGTCGACAACGTCAACGCGATGCTCGACTACCGCAACGACATCACCGGGCACCTCAAGCGCAAGCTGTTCTCGGCAACCCTCAGAAAAAGAGCCATGGCCTGGTAAAAAAGCTTAGCCCCGGAATCCATCACATCCTGGAGAGTCATGAGATCCATGTTCACGAGGCATTTTACAGCCTCCCGACGCCATCCCAAGACCGAGGCAACCCTCGAAGCCATAGTGCAAAGGAAAAATGAAACGCTGCGCTCAAATATCGAGCGATTCAACCAAGAGGCTGTCGAGGTGGACACCACAGAACATATGAAGAAATATCTCCTCGAGAGGGGGCTCTTGCCTGGAAGCGAACTTAGCAGAGCAGTCAGGATAGAGCCTCCCCGCACCCTGAATGACCTCCAACATAAAGCCCAGGCTTACATCAGATATGAGGAAAAACAGGTCGCCCACAACGTTCGCAACAGTCGCAACGCCGGAGAAACCGACCACCCCAAGCGCGAAGATCCGTTCATTTCCCATCGCAACGGGTACAGGCGAAGAGAGGAGAAGCCCCGCGAGCCTCGTGAAGGAAGAGGGCCCGCAGGCAGATACAACAAGTACACATTGCTGACAGCTCCCCGCGGGCGCATCCTCGCCGAATGCATCAACTCCGATTTCAAGCAGGGCAGGGTGAGGTTCCCCAAACCTTCTGCACCCAAACCCCACACTGACAAATCCGAGTACTGCAGGTTCCACATAAGCCATGGGCACGTGACTGAAGATTGTGTCCACTTGAAGTACGCAATAGAAATTTTGATCCAGGAGGGTCATCTCAAACAATACACCAGGAAGAACGAAGTCTTCAAACACGAAGAGCAAGAAAAGAAGAGACCCCGCGAGGACACTCCCCCCGACGACTCTTCTTATCAAGTGGCTCTATGCATATCACGACCAGAGGACTTCATTTTCCCCGATTTGCCGCCAGAAGGACGGATCACCGCTCTCAGCCCCTGGGAAGACTTCCCAACCGCCCTCGTCATATCGGGGGGAGGGATGAACGGCGAAAGTGCTTCCCTTTCAGTAAAACGCAAGTTCGACGAACTCCTGCTAACTGCGCCCGAGCAAAAGGCAACATTGACAAAGTATCGAGGCAAGTCCAATCCAATATCCTTTTTCCTAGAGGAGTTTCCACGCGGTTCCCCCAACTCGAGCATTCCGCTGCTAATCAGAGCCAAGATGGCTCACTTCGATGTCCGACGCATCCTGGTCGACCAAGGCAGTTCAGTGGATATCATGTACGTCCACCTTTTCAAAACCCTAAAGTTGGACAAAACCAACCTATCTCCCTACGTCGGATCCGACATCCAAGGGTTCAACGGGGCCAGAACAAAGTTGTGGGGTTACGTCGAGCTCCTCGTCACCTTCGGAGAGCAAGAGACGACCAGAGAAATCAAGATCCAGTTCCTGGTCATAGAATGCCCCTCTCTTTACAACTGTATCCTCGGTCGTCCGACCCTAGCTGAGCTGACAGCGGTCCCATCCACCGTTCACCTGAAGATGAAATATTACACCAAACTGGGTCGCGTGGTCACAATCCACGGCGACATCGAGGCCGCCCGAAGGTGTTACGATGTCGCAGTGAAGGGACATGCCACAATCAACATAAAGAATAACAAGAAGCCCAGGGTCGAAGAACCTCCCCCAGGGAATCAACGCCATCAACCTCGATTGCCGCATCGGCGAGGACGAAGCTGAAGAACAGAGACCCGCCGAGGGACAGGCTCCCACTCACCCGTTCTACCCAGTCCCAGACGGAGAGTTCGAACTCGTCCAACTGGGCGATGACCCCGACAGGACGGTGAAAATAGGCATTGGGCTGCCCGAGGAAACAAGGAAGCAACTCACAACATGCCTCAGGGAGAACTCTGACCTCTTTGCATGGAACGCCGCAGAGATGCCTGGCCTAGACCCTGAGGTCGCATGCCACCAATTAGATTTAGACCGGGCGATTAAGCCCGTAGCACAACATAGGCGCAAGCAGTCCCCCGAGAAAGCGGAGGCTGCCGAGCGAGCTGTAAAAGACCTCCTAGAGGCAAATTTAATTTCTGAAGCCCAGTACACAACATGACTCTCTAATGTAGTCCTTGTTAAGAAAAATAATGGAAAATGGCGCATGTGTGTTGATTATACTGATCTTAATAGGGCTTGCCCCAAAGATGCTTTTCCTCTCCCTAACATAGATAAACTCGTCGAAAATTCTGCAGGTTTCAAACTCTTGTCCTTCATGGACGCATACAGCGGATACAGTCAAATCCCTATGTCGGACATGGACAAGAGACACACGGCATTCATGACCCCGACCGGCAATTACTATTACAACGTAATGCCCTTCGTCCTAAAGAATGTCGGGGCCACGTACCAACGCATGATGAACAAAGTCTTCCAAGGAGAAATTGGGGATATGCTCGAGGTATACATGGACGACATGATCGTCAAATCACACGAGGAGACTGACCACGCACGACACCTCTGCAAGGTTTTTGAGCAGGCGAGACAATGCAAAATGAGGTTTAACCCTGAGAAATGCACGTTCGGCGTCCGAGCAGGAAAATTCCTAGGCTTCTACCTCACTGAGCGGGGAATCGAGGCTAATCCCGACAAATGTCGAGCGTTCTCATAGTTCCCGACCCCGAAGTCTAAAAAATTCATTTAATCCCTCAACGGGGTGCTCGCCTCGCTCTCCCGTTTCATCGCCAAATCCGCTCAACACGCGTTACCGTTCTTTAAACTCCTCCGAAAAGAGGCCACCTTCGAGTGGACCGACGAATGCGAACGGGCACTGCTCCATCTGAATAAGGCACTTTCCGAACCCCCGGTCCTGTTACGACCATTGGAAAGGGAGACCCTATACCTATATCTGTCCGTAGCAACCGAGGCCGTCAGCGCCGCTCTTATCAGAGAAACCGACGAGGGACAAAAACCCATCTACTTCACGAGCAAAGCACTCCAAGGCCCCGAACTCAGATACCAACAAATTGAAAAGGTCGTATTAGCCCTCATAAACGCCGCGAGAAGATTACATCACTACTTCCTCGCTCACACGGTCAAGGTAAGAACCGATCAACCAATAAAACAACTCCTTGGTCGACCAGACATGGCTGGCAGAATGTTGAAATGGTCGCTGGAACTTTCTGAATTCGACATACAATACGAGAACAGGAAAGCTTTGAAGGCCCAGGCCCTGGCCGACTTCGTCGCATAAATGACGCACAACCCGAAGCCAGCGGACGACGCCCACAAATGGACGATCTTCATCGACGGTGCCTCTAGCTCGACAGGAAGCGGTGCCGGAATCATCCTCGAAAATGAGGACGGAATCTTGATCGAGGTCTCAATGGCATTAGCCTTCCCAACCTCTAATAACAAAGCCGAATATGAAGCTTTCATCGTTGGTCTAAGATTGGTCGAAGACCTAGGAGCAAAGGAAGTAAAGATATCAACAGACTCCCAACTCGTGGCATCACAAGTACGGGGAGAGTACCAAACCAAGAACGACAACCTCATCGAATTTTTAGCATTGGTCAAAGAAAGACTCGGAAAATTCGAGAAGTGGAAGGTCCAACACGTGCCCCGCGAACATAACACGCGAGCGGACATCTTGTCAAAACTCGCTAGTACGAGGAAGAAAGGCGGAAACAAATCAGTAATCCAGGAAATCCTTCCTCGACCTAGCACCGAAAGGCCACCACCTCCGCTCGAGGTAAACGTAATCGGAGACACTCATTGTTGGATGACACCCATCTATAACTATCTCACAAAGGGTGAACTCCCCGCAGACCCCAAATAGGCGGCCACTACCAAGTGGAGGGCATGCTCATACGTCCTTCTCGAAGGGAAACTCTACCGTAGAGGACTTTCCATCCCGTTACTCAAATGCGTCGAGGAGGAGAAAGTCCCCGACATACTGGGGGAAATGCACCGAGGAATCAACGACCAACATCCCGACGGACGGTCACTGGCGCGCAAGGCTCTTCGAGCGGGTTACTATTGGCCGACTATGCAAAACGACTCCAAAGAGCACGTCAAAAAATGTGACAAATTCCAACGACATGCCGACATGCACCTCGCACCCCCAAACGAGCTAAAAACGCTCTCTTCCCCTTGGCCTTTTGCATTGTGGGGCATGGACATCCTCGGCCCATTCGTAACTGGTTCTTACCAAAACAAATACCTCATTATAGGGGTAGACTATTTCACCAAGTGGATCGAAGCAGAAGCGCTGGCCAAAATAACGGCGCAGAACATTCTTCGATTTTTCAAACGAAATATCCTCGCTCGATTCGGCATACCCCCGGTCCTCATCACGGACAACAGAACGCAATTCACGGACGAAGGATTTCAGGACTTCGTGGCCAGCCTAGGCACTAAACAACACTTCACATCCGTCGAAAACCCTTAAACCAACAGACAAGCAGAGAAAGCCAACAGGGTAATCCTGCACAGACTCGGCGAGGCAAAGAGGGCATGGGTCGAGGAACTACAAAGCGTCATGTAGGCATACCACACGACGCCACACTCCACGACCGGGAAGACCCCGTTCAGACTAACATATGGCACCAAAGCAGTCATCCCGGTAGAAATACGATAGCCGACGAGACGCATAGAGGAGCCCCTCGACAAAGAGATGAACGACGAGCCACTTCGAGCCGAGCTGGATCTCGTCGACGAAATCCGCTCCGAAGCAGCCCTTAGGGAAATATCCCTCAAACAAAAAATAGCCTTACGCCACGACGCGAAGGTCATAAAAAGAGAGTTCCAGATAGGCAGCCTGGTCCTCAGAAGAAACCAAAAAACCCAAGAGAGGGTAAACTGGCCGCCAACTGGGAAGGCCCCTACTACGTCCGCGACAAGACGAGCAACGGGGCCTATTATCTGGAAACCCTACAAGGTGAAGAACTCGCTCGACCATGGAACGCAGAAAAACTTAGATAATATTATAGCTAAATATAACCCGGGGAGACATGGGAGGTACGACCACGCTCTTCACCACCAAAACAACAGGGAGGATCTACGCTCCCCAGGGGCGAACACAATCCTCCCCGGCGTTGGGCACCTCAAACGACCCCCAATGTCGCAGTACCATGAATGACAGGGCACCCAGATCACGATGGGAAAGCCCAAACCCTGAGGTCAGAGTTCTCTGATCATAAACTCTACCTCGATTTCAGGCGAGCACAACGCTCACCACCTCGTCGGTTCCCTAAACCAACGAGACCAACATTGTCGAGCACAAACAGTTCAAAAATATAACAAAACCAGCGAGACCGATGTTGGGCACAAACAATAAAAATAAACAAATAGAGCGAATTAAACAACATTCATTAAACACGACCGCAGCCGACCAAGGAAAATACAAAACGAGCCCGAAGGCCAATATTCATACAGGCACAAAAGGCCATTATACATAGGCACACAGGCCCGACAAAATAACAACAAAACAAATTCTAAGACTCCGCCCGGAGTCTACTCTTCATCTTCCAGCTCCTCCTCAGCTTCGAAGGGGCACACAATCTCCCCGTCGGCCACACAGTAATTGTGGGTCGACCCCTCCGTCACCAACCCGGGATTCAACACCTTCAACTGCTCGGTGGCGTTGTCGAATCCTTCCTTGAACATCCCCACCAGGTCTTTGTTGAGAGCACGAATGTGTCCGACCAACTCGCCCCGGGTACGGAGGGCAAGCTCCTCCTCAGTTTCATCCTCCCGGGGCGGATTGTACCCTCGAGCAGAGCCATCCGGGCACGGAGCTGCACATTTTCCTCGGCCACCTTTTTGTGCCCAACAACTTGATCTTCCAGACTCTCTTTCTCCGCCTTCAGTGTATCCCGTTCAAGCTTCATTTCCTCCAGCTCCTTCTTCAGCCCCTCCTGTAATTGATGCTCCTCCTTGTAGTCAGATAGATCCTTAAACAACCTATCCTTCTTAATACGGGCATTCAGAAGAGCATCCTTCAAAGAAGCCGTGGAAATAACAGTATCGGACAGGACCATTGCAGTCTCCATCACCCGGATAACAGCGGCCAGATCCCTTCGCCGGACATCCGCATCCTGGCTAAAGATGGCCTTTGCCTCGGGCGCCGCCACCACGACAGCACCTTCGACCTTAAAATATTCCTGCTCCAGATAATAGGGAGGTAACAGATAACTCCCAGGGGCACCCGAATTACTTCCCCCCACTGCTGCAGACCGGGCAAGAGTCCTGTCCAGACGCTTCCGTTTGAGCAGAGGAGAGGTGGAAGGAGGGGGCTGTCCTGTATCTGGATCGGGGAGGTTTGTTGAGAGGGCGGAGGAGAAGTGGACATCGGGCTAGCAGTATTAGAGGTACCTGTCCCGAGGTCAGCGGCCACCTCCTGAACTCGGGGTGCCACTTTCTTCTTCTTCTTAGAGACCCTGTCCGGGGCCCCGACCTGGTTTGCCAGCTTCAGAACACATTCACGAAGGGAGGGCATAGCTCCTGCAAAACAAAAACAACAAAAACACAAGTTAGTTGGAAAGACGCGACCGAGAAAAATAAGCAAGTAAAAGAAAACCTACGCAATAGCTCCATGGCCTCCTCATCTGTATCACACTCGAGTAGAGCCCTCGTATTTATAAGACGGGGTTCGCAGATCGGCATTCTAGCCTCATCGACATAGGGATAACCTTTTTGATCAACCCAAACCGCCAGGTTGAAACTATGTACATACTCTACCAGTCTCTTATAAGCCAGCCTATCCTCGACCCCCAGGCTCGAGAACTTCACCCGGCAGTGACTAGTCGAGAGATTGAAGTGGTCGGGTTGCCACCTCAAGGGTATCCTCGACATAAGCTTCTCCTCCCCAGCAACATTCCGCTTGTAATAGTAAAGGGAGTGTAAGGCGGAACGGGTGATCGGCTTCACCGTATACCACCGCCCTTTAAAATGTCGGGCAAAATCCACGTAGGTCTTGAATAGCCTCACTGACTGCTTTAGGGACACTTAGCTATGACGTCCTCGGACACCAGACCTTTGCAGATGGAAGATGTGGAAAAAGAGGGGCAAAGTGCACCCAACGCCTAGGAACGGCAGATTAACTCGAACGCCCGAATAAAAGCAATGGCGTTTGGATGCAGTTGTGACGGCGCCAGTCGGAGCCACCTGAAAACCCCCATCTGAAAAGAGTTAAAGGGCAACCTGACCCTCGCTTCTCGGAAGTCAAATTCATACATGGCGAACTGCTTCCCCGGGAAGCGGTGACATATCCGGTCCGCCTCTTGAGGAGCAAGACATTGTCAATTCCCAGGCTCCTCGGGACTGAGGTCTTCCACCACGGTGTATGCATGGGTCGTCTCGTCACAGAAATATAATTCTTCTTTCAAAGGCTCGTCCGCAACCCACGATAGGTCATTACGCCCGGACGAGGAAACGTGCTCATTATCCTCCCCGGCATTCCCCTCCTCGACGTTTCGATGCGCGACCTCCCCTTCATCAATTGGTCGCGGTTCGGCATCCCCTTCCCCGACCTGCAGATGCTCGGTCGTACCTGAAACGCAGACAGAAAAAGTGAATTCGACATTGCATCAAATCCACCCTTCCACTGCAAGTCAAGTGAAAGGGCGAAAAGCTAAAACGCAATGCCCCAAAGCCTGACTATTAGCCTAGGCCGACGAAGGGGCAACCCTCGCAAGCATACGGGCACGTAAAGTTCTGACCTATAAATTCATACTGACGTAAACTCTACGCTCGGGGCATGCTAGCTTTGCCCAAACATATTCACACGCGTATGAATTTTACGCCCGAGGCATGCTAATCTTGCCCGGTATATTCATGCGCATATGAATTTTACGCTCGAAGCATGTTAAAATTGCCCAGGATATTCATGCGCATATGAATTTTTCGCCCGTGACATGCTAAACATGCCTAGCTTATTCAAGCGCGTATGAAGTTTTTGCCTGGGACATTCTAATCCTACCGGAAATTTTCAAACCTGAAACCTAAAAGACTATCCCAGACCAGATCTATCTACTCTACGCAAATATATCATGCAAATTTCCAGCTACTAAATGAAAAAGCATGCAAAACAGGGAATTTGAAGTGGTACCTGACATATTTGAAGCGAAGAGTAAACGGTGGCGCGCGGGCAGAGACGGCGGAACAGACGGCGGAAACGGGCGGAGAAAGACTTTTTTCCAGAGCTTTCGTTCAAACGTCAGAGCGAAAAAGTCCAAATGAAGTGGACCATCCCCTTTATATAGCCATAAGCGCGTGGACGGACGCGCCGAATAATCATTACCTAGTGCCTATGTCGCCGTTTGCACAGGAAACGAAGCGACGCACCATTAATGCTGAGACACGTCAATCCACAAGAATCTTGAACGACGTCGGGCGACTGTAAACCTGCCCGACTATAGGAAACATCCTCGACTTTGTTAACGCCACATGCCCGACAATAAATATAGCACTCACATCGGTTTGACTAACATCATGCTCGACACAGTTACCCGCCTGACGCCTTCTCCAACGCGCATACACCCGGCTATATCATAATTCGTCGCTCCGACTCGGAGACTCGACTTGGGGGGCTCCTGTTCCGGACTGGGCCTCAAGGCTGTATTGGGCTACGACCCAATAGGTCGAGCAGAGGCCCATATGCTCGGGCAGGCACGCCTGGCTGACGGATAAGGGCGCTTAACGGTCGGACAAGCATCCCATACGTCGGGCACACACTCAGAGCAGGCAAGGAACATGTATGTCAGTCCACTTGCCACGTCACCCAATTGTCCCCCCATTATCTCCTGAAAGATAGGGCAGTTGAACCAAGGACCAGACCACTCAACTAGGTCTTCACGCTCCTCACGCGTTCCTTGGCAGTTCTTCCTTGGGCCTAGCTGATCCAGCCCAAGGAAGGACCTTGGCCCAACGCTGGGGGCTCTCTATAAATACCCTTTTTCACTAAAGGGTCAGGTATTCTGATTCACTCTACTAATTCACCTATTTTCCTGTATCTCTATTAACTTTGGCATCGAAGTGCCTTGCAGGTACACCCCCTTTCTCTCTATCCACTTGCTGTTGCACCCAATTGCTGGAAGACCCTCCTGATCAGGTAAGATCAATAATTCAAGTTTTAACTCTCGCCCAATCAAAATAAATATTTTAAGTACTTGATCACTAGATTGACGGACTGACGGGTCAATCCATCTCGTTTTTTACGAGTTTAAGACGGGACGAGATAAACGGATAGACAAACACAAAATTTTAATCAAACCCGTTATTTTTTTACGAGTGCGCAAATCGACTCGATGGGTTACGGTTTATTTGTAATATAATGTAAAATTGGACAGTAAAATTTAATATAAAAAATATATTTAAATTTAAAGATACAAATTTCATCTTTAAATATAATTAATTTTAAAAATATAATCAATTTTAATTTAGAAGAAGTAAACTCTTCAAAATCATTCTAAAATCCATTCTATTCCTATAGAAATGTTTGTCATTTCTAAAAATTAAATTAAACATATACTAAATTCTTTAAAATTCAATAATTTGGTTATATATATATATATATATATATATATATATATATATATATATATATATATATATATATATATATATATATATATATATATATATATATATATATATATATATATATATATATATAACGGTCTTTTATGTAAGTCAATACAGTGTTAGTCAACATAAAATTCAGTTACCAAAATACTGAATTGACTGATCAGGCTCAAAATTCAATTGTTTTTTTTTAATATTATATTATTTGTCTTTGAATGTTATACTACCTCTCTTTTGTTATAAGAGACATTTGAATCAGCACAACTTTATGTGTTATTTTTGTTTGTTCTATATATTAATTTAATTAATTAAGCTTTTGACAACTCAACTATTATTTATAAACTAGTAAGAAATCTGGCTGTATTTACATTATATATTTTTCATTCTTAATTGTCAATTATGAAATTTATTTTACATTTCATAAATATTCACATAATTTTAAATATCTATTAATATTTATATCAATTTTAAATATTGATATGTATTTATAATAAATTTGTAGTCCCTATATATATAAAACTAAAAAATCATGGTGGTTTAGGTGTTAAGGAAGTGGAGAATTTTAATAAGTCATTGGTTTCTAAATGGTTTTGGAGATTTATGTCGGAAGATCAATCGCTGTGGTGCGGTATTTTAATGGCTAGATACGGTGACATCCGACATGGAATCTTTTTTCATCATGAATCTTTTAGTAAACGAAATCTATCATTGTGGTGGCGTGACTTAATGTTAGTGTGTGATGTGGACTCGGAGAGCGGTTTTTCAAACATGTTGTCCTGCAAATTAGGTTCGGGCTTCATCATTCCTTTCTGGATATCGCGATGGTTGGGTACTGCTCCACTGTGTATTGGTTTTCCTGCTCTTTATGTTGTTGTTGTCAACAAAACAGGGAAGGTGCATGATTACGGTTACTGGTTCAACTCGGTTTGACAGC
This sequence comes from Lathyrus aphaca, assembly GCA_963966055.1. NCBI lineage: Eukaryota > Viridiplantae > Streptophyta > Magnoliopsida > Fabales > Fabaceae > Lathyrus > Lathyrus aphaca. The sequence continues at coordinate 150,170,343 of OZ014521.1, forward strand.
AGAACATTCCAATTCAGTCAGAGTTGTGTGATGCAGAGGTACGAAGGGAATTGGAAATGTTGTCTTTAATCTTACTAGATATTCAAATGGCTTTGAATAGTCCGGATAGGTTCATGTGGCTGATTGGTGAATCGTCAGTGTTTACTGTAAAATCCTGTTTTGAATCTCTTTGCACGGTTGGTCACGTTTTGGGGGCTGAATTGCAAACTGCTTTGGTCGTCTACAATCCCTCTGAAGGTTAAGATTTTCGCTTGGTGTTTTTTATTGGACAGGTTACCAACACGTTCTAACTTGGTCAGGAGAGGGGTCGTTGTAACACCATTCTAACCCCACAAAGAAATCATCCTATTTGACTGAAATTGTCAAAGTACTCAAAGAATGTGTCATATTTTCTTCATAAAACATAAATTAAGAAATATTTTATTAAGTTAACATTTATTCAAAAACCAAAACTTCACAGCGGAATCAATTATTCAAAATATTTCTTCTTATTTTATTAAAATATAAAGACACTTTTGGTCAAAGTCAACAATCATCATTCTTCTCAATGCAACAATAACAACTCATAAACTCATCCCAACAAAGCGACGAATAATCATATAAGCGTTTTATTTCCTCGATGTTACATCTACCAGAGCAAGACACCAGACACTCTAGAAATAAGCTAAACAGCTTCCCGCTAAGACTTCATGCACTGCGAACTCATCTCGAATATGTGCATGTTACCCACGTATAGGCAACATTCAAACAAGCAGGGTGAGTAATCACATGTCAATATACGAGATATAAAAAATATATATCATATGTATAACCATTAAATCACCCACAACATAACGATCATATGCTTCACACTCGAACAACAACAAAATCATACTAACCATAAAACATCATACTCTAATAGTTAATCATATAATACACCTATCACAAAACACCATGCAATTCCATAAACAATGTAAATGCAACCTCATATGGACTAATGCATGTGGTACTGAAAAACATCATTGATGACTTAGTCATCATTATTTTCCAAAGATCCCCACCAATAGGATTGGTTCCCGTTTGGAACCAGAGCTCATCACATATTGCACTTAATCTGCACCATGGGATTAAGGCTATCACTGGATATTATTGTCCTATAATTCTTCACTGGATCATCATCCTACAAAGCGTCACTGGACTACTTGTCTTAAACAATGCTATGAATACATGATGCGTAACAACAAATAGATACGACCACGGCTAGTCAAACGCATCATCATTCATCAAGATACCATCATTTATCTCATAAAAACATCTTAATCGTCATAATCATCATAAACATTTTTATTATCGTATTCTCTTCACATACCTCATATAAACACAAGTCATAGACAACACAACATCATTTATCAAATCATAATATGTTCTTCACAGACTTCACATATACACATCATATACAACACATCATCATATATCAAATCATCATATACTCTTCACATAACGTCATACATATACATCATGGTTAACACGTCATCATTCATCATACTAAACTCTAAACGATTCACTTAAAAACATCGTCATAACAATTTATACAACAAAACACACGCAATTTACTCGGCATGTAATCTCGTCACCTAAATCACGACACGATCACTAAATAATCACATCTTATACTTTTTATTAATTTAGTCAATTTCGATTGTTGCGATGTATCTCCAATGCTTCAAACGACTTGTAAAACCGACTCACAATTTGAAAGTTATACTCACCTGTATCACACTCTATCAAACATAGACTACAGTCAACACATCATTATTTTATTCATGACGGACTCCAAATAGTTTGTTCTCAACAATCACATAATAAACAATATAATTTCTAGGTAAAACACACAACCATGGTCACCTTGTAGCACAATTCCTCTGTTAACTCCTATTATAGTTACTAGTTAATTCACATATTAATTCTCCTATTTTTTTGTTTTTAGTTTTCTTAATGCAACTTATCATGGTAACTACAGGTAAATTAGTAATACTGGAAAAATATATTAACTAAATATATTTATTAGGAAATATAGCGCACACTAAAAAAAATCATGTGGCTCTAGCCACAATGGGGCGTGGCTCCCGCCACCCCCTTGCACACAATGCTAGTGGCGCTTACCACATAGAGATGTGGCCGCCGCCACCCCACACAAAAGAACACAGTGGCGCAAGCCACTTCCATCCTTTTTAAAAATGTGGTGCCAGCCACTTCTAAGTGGTGGCACCCGCCACCCAGTCAACAATTATCGGGGTGGCACTCGCCACCCCAGAACAATGGGTTTCCTCGCCTTGGTGTAATACGTTTAATCCAATATTTTTCATTAATTCCATACGACTTTATCAAACCCCTATGATTAGGAAGTTCAACTCCTCATCTGTTTAAACAGAACCCTTTATCAAATCAAACTCATATAAACTATCATTACATGTCGATTAAATTCATACAATAACATTAATTACACATCAAAGGTCAGGAAAACACCAACTCTTTATAAAACACTAAAATCATCATAGGTTTCCATAAACCCTCAAAATCCCAAACCCATCACATATAATCTAATCCCTATATCAAATATAATGAAAAGTAATACTCCCCATACCTTAGGTGTCAAACTCTGAATTCCCTTTCCTCAAGGTCTTCAAGAAATCTCCGAGTTTGCGCCCTTTCTGCCTTCGTTCTCCAAAGTAGTTTCACAAAATACGATCGTTTTCCAAATTTCTCCCAAAAGTCTGATTTATATTTTCCTCCTTTACCCTCTTGGACCTCATTACAATATTCCGATTTTAACCTCACTAATTCGTCCAAAATACCACTTTACCCTTAACCGTTCTCTTTTTATTTTAAAAATTAATAATAATAATAATAATAATAATTTGAATGATATCATTCTATTATCATTATTAAAATAAATCTGGATAATCACTTAAATATCATATTACACCTCACTCATCATAAACACAACTTACACCATAATATTCCGTCAAGTTCATCGATAAATCTCGAATATTTATTATAAACCGATTAAATGAATATTCTAATATTTTGGGGTGTTACAACTCTCCCCCACTTAGAATATTTTCATCCTCGAAAATTCCTCTGATCCAACTACTCCAACTACTTATTCCATCCGACTAATCAACTCTCGACTCAGAAAGGCAACTCCACATATAATATAAACCATAACTCATAACATCAACAACAACAATAATACGAATACTACACAAGTAATACACTTGACAACTGGCATCACAACACAAGATAATACCCAACTCAAGAATTCAATGATTGAAGAACTAGAACACAACAACATAGGAACACACAACTCCAACACAACATTAATACTACCAATGCCAACATCGTTGTTACTCACATACGAGAAATTATACTATGCCACGCGTTCGTTGCGCACTCTGATTACCTGTAAGGTAGTAACTCCACCAAGTTCAACTTCCAACTCTCAATTATCATCAACACAACTACGACTTTACCATCTTTTAATAGCACGTCGCTCAAAAATCATCTTAAGCACACGACATCATTACAACAACATAAGGTACATGGATCCAAAAAATTTCCACAAGATAACTCAGATTCTTCGCTTCTAACTAATTCAACATACCGAATCCTCGATTCCTACTCATACCGACATAACCCTTCATAAATTCTTATCTGAAACAACACAACCAAACAACTCTTCTTGTTCCAACCAAAACTCGCACTTTAATAAACCAACTTACAATCTCACTCCTTCTAATACTTGCAACTCAACTTTATCCGAAATTCTTGTCAAATCACGGTCTTACATTCCCATCTACTTTCCTTTCGAATCGTCTCAAGAAAACTTCAAGTCTCGAGCTACTTAATTCATCACCAAAACAACACTCCAATTATCTAGAGTTCAAAGTATATCAGAAATATGCCTTCATCACTTTTGGTGTCCATTTTTATTTTTTGTTATATATCTGCTAGAATATAACAATTACTACCAAACACATGAAAGTATTTGACATTAGGTTTTCTTCCCTTCCAGATCTCATAGAGAGTAGTAGGAGTTCCCTTTCTCAAAGTGACTATATTATGAACATAGCAAGCAGTATTCATAGCTTCATCCCAAAAATGCATAGGAAGTCTCTTTGCATGAATCATGGCTCTAGCTGATTCTTGAATAGTTATGCTCTTCCTTTCCGCAACTCCATTTTTCTGAGGAGTAATGGGAGAATAAAATTCATTACTGCTTTAGATGAGCAAAATTCAGAAAACTTTTGATTCTCAAATTCCTTCCTATGGTCACTTATAATTATGATAACACAACTCTCATTTTCCCTCTGAATCCTTTGACACAGGTCCCTGAACACATCAAAAACATCATATTTCTCTTTGATAAAATTTATCCAAGTGAATCTTGAGTAGTCATCCACCACCACATAAGCATACCTCTTCCCACAAAGGATTTCCACCTGCATGGGACCCATCAAGTCCATGTGTAACATCTCCAAGATTTTAGATGTAGTAAGATGTTGAATCTCCGGATGTAACTTCTTGGTTTGCTTTCCCACTTGACATTCACCACACATTTTTCCTTCATCAATCTGAAGCTTTGGAATTCCTCTTACATCATCCATAATTATAACCCTTTTCAACCCTCTTAGATGAAGATGACCCAGTTTTTTATGCCACAATTTAACTTCATCTTCTTTGGATATGGAACACACAGATGAGTAATTGGAATTTTGATTAACCTAGAGATAACAGTTATCTCTAGACCTGACTCCCTTCACAATCACTATATTTTACTCATTTGTGACAAGACATTTAGATTTGGTGAAGTTGACATTAAATCCTTGATCACACAATTGACTGATGCTAATAAGATTAGCAATTAATCCTTTCACAAATAAAACACCATCAAGATTTGGAACTCCTGAACACTCAAGTTTTCAAACACCTTTGATTTCTCCTTTAGCTCCATCACCAAAATTTACATAGCTGGTAGAGTGAGGTTTGATGTCAACCAACAAATTTTTTATTCCAGTCATATGCCTAGAACAACCACTATCAAAATACCAATCCTCTTTAGATGACACTCTAAGAGAAGTATGATCTATCAAGGCAGCATTCTTAGAAAGCCATTGTTGTTTCTTGATGATCATGTTTTGGTTAGGTATGGGCTAAGGAAACAGAAAGGTTTTGTGTGACCAAATCTGCCATAGTAATGACACTTCCATCTTTGATATCTCTTCCTTTGATGATTTGATCTTACTTTAGCATGATGTTGAAACATTGGTTTTGACATCCGATTTGCAACATCATTCTTTCAGGTTGGCTGCTACTTGAGGAGCTATTTTTAGTACCATCAAACTCTATCCCAGACAGGTCTCCTGCACTTTTTCCAATTTGAAGAATCTCATCCAGTGTTTCAGATTCACTGTTCAGCATTCTGATGGATTTGGTCATTTGATCAAGCTTGTAATTCAGCATGATGACTTCATTTTTTAGGTTGGATATTGTTGTTAGATGCTCTTCCTTTTCAGCCTCCAGTTTTAGTATGATCTTCTTCTGCTTTTCTCCTTCTTAAATCACTTGTGCACATCTGATACATAACTTTCTATAAGATGATGCCATTTTTTCAAAGGTTATCTCATCCTCACTAGAGTCATCATCATAAATACATGTCCCTGTTAAAACAGTGATATGTTTAGTTGATTCCTCTTTAAAATCACTATCAGAATCTCCATCATACCATGAAATAGATAGACCTTTCTTTTGTTTCTTTAGATAAGTAGGATATTCAGCTCTAATGTGGCCAAAACCCTCACAACCATGATATTGAACTCTTTTTCTTTTATTTGGCTTCTCTTCAGGCTTTGTCCTTCTGCTAGACTCATTGGATCTACTAATGTCAGATGCGGTGTTCCTGACATTTAGTCTTGAATTCATATTCATCATTTTCATAACTTTGTTGAGTTGTCTTCCAATCATGACAAGAGCTTCTGTCAGGCTTTCTTCAGTTTCCACTTCTGCTTCTTCTTCAGTATTAGAAACAAGGGCTTTTATTCTTCTTTTAGAGATATCATTGTTTCCCATTTCAAAATTTTGAAGAGATAAAATGAGATCTTCAACCTTCATATTGCATATGTCATGTGCCTCCTCTATAGCAGTAACCTTCATAGCAAATCTTTTGGGAAAAGATTTGAGAATTTTCCTCGAAAGCTTTTCATCAGACATTTTTTCTCCTAAAGCTCCTGAGGTGTTAGCAATATCAAGAATATTCATGTGAAAATCATGAATAATCTCATCTTCTTTCATTCTCATATTTTCAAATTTAGTAGTGAACATTTGTAGTCTTGACATTTTGACCTTGGAAGTTCCTTCATGAGTGGTTTTAAGAATATCTCAAACCTCCTTGGCCAATTCACAATGGTGCACCAACCTGAATATGTTTTTATCAATTCCATTGAATAAAGAATTTAAGGCTTTAGATTTATTTAGAACCAACTCATCCTCCTATTTTCTCTAATCTTCCTCGGGCTTCAAAGTCTTTGATCCATCTTTTTCAATAATGACAGGATGTTCCCATCCTTTGTCTACAGCTTTCCATGCCTTCTTGTCCAAAGATTTTAAGAAGGAAACAATACGAGGTTTCCAATAATCATAGTTAGATCCATCCAGAATGGGTGGTCTATTCCCAAATCCTCCATCCTTGTTCATTGTACCAGAAAATACTGCCCCTAGATCTCACCCAGAAAAACAGGCAGGGAGCCTGCTCTGATGCCAATTGAAATTCTGGCAACAAATATGAGATGTCGAATAAGATGTTATGACACTAATATCTAACAGATTAAAAAGAACAGGGTAAATAAAAAAACACCATCAATTGTTAACCCAGTTCGGTGCAAACACACATACTCTGGTGGCTACCAAGCCAGGAAGGAAATCCACTATCAGTAGTATCAATTCAGCGCTAAACCTCTCAGTTTACCCTCTTCACTTAATCACTACCCAATGCAATTTCAATCTAAGAACTCTTAGATAAGAGACACCTCTCACTCCCCCTCAATCACAGTAGTGATAACAAACTAACAATCAAGAAAAAAAACACACTTCAAAGACGATCCTTGACCTTGCTTAAAAGCTTTAGTCAATTACAAAACATTCTTGCTTAAAAGCTTTGAGTGAATAACATACAACTAAATAAAACCTAGTCCAATACAACCATCAACATGATAATTGTTTGGCTCACAAGAAAACTAACACACATGTAAAACCCTAATACTCTTCAATCCTTATTTTCTATAACTTCGAATAGGGTTTATCAGCCTTTTTGTAGAATTTGAAACATGGGCATGGGCCTGCTAAGTTGCACATCAATTTTAACCTAAATACATTAATTCCTAAAATAAAGGAATAAAAATTGCAATCATATAAAATGCTCTGTGAATATCACTCCTTGCTGAATCACAACCTTCTAATTAAAGCGCTTGATAAATCTCAACAAAACACACATACTAATAACAGAATACGCACACATAATTAAAGGATTCAATTAGGTCTTCAGTACCAGTCAGAGATGTCATGACATCAGTCTTAACATCCTGATAAAACAACAACACACTTAGACTTTCACACCTGCAAATTGCTTAAATAACATGTCATAACATCAAACATGACATTAGAATACATAACATGTTTTACCATAAAATACTGCCAATCTACAACATCTACAATGATTATGGTCTAAAATGGTGCCAACCCAAGCCTTCGACGGCCCACTTACACGTCTCTATTACCTAACTATGTGCTACAACCCGAATTTCCCAGGGGCTAGAAAGTCCCAAAGTTCACCAAATTCACTGGTGAGATCGAAAAGTCCAAAGTCGAGCATGTGGCATGTTACCAGACTGAGGTTGTGGATATAACAAATAATGAGGATTTAAAAATAAAGTATTTCCCTAGTTTCCCCACTAAGAATGCATTTACCTGGTTTACAACGCTTCCTCCTCAATCCATTCACACATGGACCCAACTCGAAATATTGTTCCACGAACAATTTTATATGGGACAATCCAAGATCAGCCTAAAGGAATTGGCTAGCGTGAAACGAAAGACAAGTGAGTTTGTCGAACAATATCTAAACAAGTTCAGACTTCTGAAAGCTAGATGCTTTACTCAAGTCCTTGAACATGAGTCAGTCAAAATGGCCGCAGGCGGATTCGATTATTCAATTAGAAAGAAGTTAGACACTCGATACCTTAGGGATATGGCTCAATTAGCAGATAGGGTTTGACAGGTCGAAAGCCTAAAAGCTGAAAAGTCTAATGTTGGTTGATTCCACAAGAAAGTTGCATATTTAGTAACAAACGAGTTCTCATTCGACGATAGAGAATTCCTCGAAGAGAGTGAGGTTCATGTGGCGGAACTAAATCTAGGACCTCCCTACAGGTGCAAAGTATTAAAACCATCAAGCGGAAAAGAGCCTGTCGAAATAGGGAAATCCGACAAATATGTTACTAAGACATATACTTTTGATATATTTAAATGTGATGAAATTTTTTATTTTCTAGTAAAAGATGCTCAAATTGTTGTTCCACCTGGTTTAAATGATCCTCCTTTAGATCAAAAGAAAAAGAGGGGATTTTGTAAATTTCATAATTACCTTGGTTATAAGACTTCTCAATGTGTTCTTTTTAGGGATTTGGTGCAAAAAGCTCTGAAGGATGGCAGGCTTCAATTTGGTGAAAGGCCAAAGATGCAGGTCGACACCGACCCGCTGAAAGTCGAAGAAGCATTTTATTCGAAGCTGAATGAATGCCTGATGGTAGAAGTTACTGAAGATTTCCCCAACACGCCTCATGTCGAGAACATGGAGTGCATGATGGTCGACACTACTGAAGGTGAAGACAAAGACACTGTGGAAAAACTGGAAGCAGTTTACCCAAGGGCTAATGAAAGCTTGGATGAATTCCAAAAGAAATGCCAAGTGGGTGGATCAAGGGCAATATTATGCCCAAGGTGCAATGATATGTTCAACGAGAAGGCAACTGGAAGATATGAAGCTGACAAAAAAAGGACTTTAGCCGCTGAGGGGTCCTGTATCCCAAAGTTTGTGTTCGACCAGGGTGGCAACCTTCTTCGAAATGAAGAATTCCAAAGACATGCCAGTTCGTCCAGGCCTAAAACTTTTGTTCCACCATTTGACATCCCACGAGAGAAGTGGGTCGAACCAGTCAATGAAAAGGGAATCAAAAGACCGAAATGGAGGGTATTGGACTTAGAGAAAATGTCTAGGAAGAAAAATGAGCCAGGAGGTTACATGGTTTCTCTCAAGTACAAAGGGGAGAACCCAATTACTAGGACCCAATAGAGGCACTACCAGAGAAATAAGAAGGCTGAGAAAGGGGTCTCAACATCTAGACCAAGGCAAGGTGAGGCCCTTGGGTCAAAGGAGCATCACTCAAAAGCAAGGTTGGTCGAAAAGGGGAAGATAATGGTGAACCAGACGCTGACTATTGGAACCTCTGAGAGAAAAGAGGTGATTTACAAATAAAAGGCATAATGTATGCCTGCTGTCGGAAAGGGGAAGGAGCCTGAATACACTCCCCAATCTGACGAGGAAGAGCCTAGTATTCGCCTCAGTCTGACGAGGAATATACCCCGTCACCAGAAGATGACTTCGACGAAGACATGATGATGCCAATGATGATACCTATGGAGAAGACTTCGTCATCAATTGTGGCATCGTATATGTGTTTCCAACCGAATATGATATTGTCTCTGAAGTGTCTGAAGCGGAGGAAGACTTTGTGGTGAATGAAATTTTTGAAGATAAGCCCGTATGCTACTACGTCATGAACGACGGGGTGGTCGAAGAGAAGAGAGCAGTATTTGAGAAACCTAGCACTGACATGATGTATCATCTCAAGCCTTTTTCATAAAGGCAAAAGTCGACAAAACAACGGTCATCAAAGTATTTGTCGATGGTAGGGTAGCTGTTAACCTAATGCCTTACATTCTTTTCAAGAAAATTGGAAATACCAATGAAGACCTTTCAACAACACAACATGATTTTATCCAATTATGAAGGCAAGACCAGCAACATCTTGGGAGTAATCCACGTCGACCTGGCTGTGGGAACTACCAAGAGGTCGACATTATTAATGGTAATCAACTCTAAGGCCAATTTCAACTCATTACTAAGATGATAATGGATTCACGTTATAGGGAAAGTGCCTTTAACCCTACACCAAAGACTTAGTATCTGGAGAAAAGATGGTATCGTCGAGAACATCGAAGTCGACCGAAGCTATTACAAGGTCGATGACACCAATGGATCGAAGTGGTCATTCGATCAACACTTAGAAAAAGTTGCCCCTTGTGATGATGGATCAGGTTCTTACACTTCCGTCGAAACTGGCTGCATGTTGAACTTGGATCCAGATCATGTTTTTGTCTGGGACGATGCTGATATACCAGAAAAGCCAAGTGAAGTGCCACCTTCTGGGTGGTCTGAGGTCGACAAAAATGACCTCTGAGTCAGAAAATATGACTCATATTTACTTGGATGAAAACAAAAAAGAAATGGCTATGGAGAATAGGAAACGTCAAATCCCAACTGAAAAAGTCAGAAGTTGTGGCCAAGTGAGCAAAACTACAGCGTTATCATTTATTATAAAAATTTAACATACTGAAAAGGCTCAGATCTAGCCCAAGTGGCATGGAAGAAGCAGTTTTGTTGACGTTGACGGTTAAGAAAAACAATAAAGTGTTGTTGAAAAAACAAGAGGCATTCGACAATCTCAGGGAATACCCGACGAAGCCTTTTTCTGTTAGGATAACTAATATATAATGGTGTGGTGTGGTGTCAAATATGACCATATACATATGTATATTAGCACTAAAGGTTAATGATAGTATCGAAAGACCTGAGGTTTATCTTCGAAAACTTTGGTATATATAAGAAACTAGGTATATTGTGACCTTAGAGTTATGCCTATGATTGTATTGTTATATATTGAGAATTAAAGCAATATATGAAGTTTGTTGACTTTTAAAAAAGTCTGGGCTCATTTTATGTCATTTAGCACATTTGCCTAAATGAATTTAGCCCTACACACGAACTTGTAAACACATCAAAAAATGCAGCGAAAACGTAATTCGAAAGCATAGAGACAAAGTTCCATTAAGTCAAATGGCCAAAGCCCAATATCCCATACATCGAAAATCAAAATGGCCAAAGGCCAGTATCCCATACATCAGAAAATTATTTATAAAAGAAAGTGATGCTAAAAAAGTCCCTAAAGGAAATGGAACCTAAGCCGAAAATCTAGATTTGAAAATTTCAAAGAGTGTCTTCTCGTGAAGGAGTTTGCTAGAAAAGGTGGATCTTTTCACGCACATAAACTCGATCTTGTCTTTGAGGGAAATGGCTTTTTCGACATGAGAAATTCCTTGAGCCACCTCTTTATTGACATCTTCCTGAGAGGTCATGGGTTCAGTAGAAACTAGTGAGGCTTTTTGTTCCTCGACTTCAACAATATTACGATGCAATTCGGCTATCTGAGCCTGATAGTCTGAATCTGCTGGTCGAAGTTCTACAGTTTGTTAGATCGTTCCTCTTTCTAACATTCAAACTCATTAAGTTAGCTTCACAATGAGAACTAGAGCCCCACTAAAGGTCCATCTCATTAATATTTGTTTTGATTTGAAGATCAACATTATGATAGCTCGACAAGTCCTTGACTAGCTGGATAAAGAATGCTTCGAATTTGACAAGATATTGTGCCGTTCCAGTAGGCAATTGGTACAAAGATAGTTCTTCGATCATCTTGAAGACGTCTCTGGAAAATTCTAAGGCGGTGGCAAGGGCATCCAAAAATCCTTCTTGAAACAAGTACTCTTTGAGCTCATGCAGCTTAACATCAAAAGAGGCATCAGCTTCAGGATCACGTAAAGGTAACAGACCAACTTGAGAATAGTCCCTGGTAGGAGGGCGAAATTGCTGTAGCCTTTTCAACACCTCAGCATGATTCATTTTCTTTTTGGCAAGGATATCCTTTGGGGTGGATTTTCAGTGGCTTGAGGAGTGCCCATGTCGATATTAGACTCGTCTAAAGTTTGAACAGACAATGGTGTTTGGATTGTTTGAGCGAGAGTAGTATTGGGAAGGCTAATTCTCTACAATGCTAGTTGTTTGAGGTGTTGTTATAGTTGTGGGAGTTTGTGGAGAAGTGTCTTTGATGACCACATTTGGTTGATTTTCAATAGTTGCAGTTTCAAGGAAAAGTTGTGTTTGTTGTTGATCTTCAACAATTTCGATGTGAGATGTTGTTGTTGTTAGAAACTCTGGAGAAGTGGGTTAGAACTTATCGACCTTTTGAGGACTATGTGGGCATAGAGCGAAAAACTATGATCTTTGGAGCCATAAACCTAAAATCCCATTGCCCCCTTTTAAAACATTGTGGGACTAGAGCGTTCAAAGCGAGGAATGAAGGTATTAACCTCCTCATGTTGATTTGACATTTCGGGTAGAGCCCCATGGAATGCGTAAAGTTTGTTTCCAATGGAATATGGGATTAGCATTTGGCGTTTCCAAGAGGAAACCTGCCCAACATCTCCAGTAGGAGGTTGAGGAAGAAACTGTGGGACTTCCCCCTCTGAGATAAAGAAAGCCAGTGGACAATCGCTAGTGGAAAGAGTTCCAGCAATGTGGTGTTTATCTTTGACAGACATGGTGTTATTGGAGGTAAGGGCACTGAAGAAGAAGATAAATAGTTTAGGAAGATGAACGGTTTCGTAAATTCAGAAATGCTCTTAAGTGCATAAATGTGTTTGGCAAGGAGAAAGAAAGTCTGCCTCAGTAAAGAAGGGGTTATTTATAGCTAAAATGCATGCAAATGATTTGATTTTAGGGATGCGTACAAAGCCAGAAAATGGGAGTTGTTGGGATTCCCTGTGACCTAGGCCATCATTACCCACATTGGAAGCTGTGGCGCCAAAAGTGGAATCATGACGGATGTGACAGGTTGTCTCAGTCTGACAAAATGTGAACAGTGGATTGGTGCAAATCAATGGTTGAAGAAGGCGTCGGAATCATGCAGGAAATTTCAAAAGGACAAGCTTCTCGGTCGACTATCTCTCTGTCGAAATTGGCCTTTTAAGGGGGAAATTTGTTGGCCAGAGATTTCTACCTATCTAGTAAAATATGTTCAGGAACAAGCCCATGAGTACACCAAGAAGGAATGGTTTCAACCCAGCCAAAGAGAAGGAAGAGTTAACCACAGGTCGACGATCATCTTTAGAAATACATAACCATGTCGGAGCACTTCGACGTGTCCCACATACCCCAGGTCGAAGACATTTTGACAAGATTTTCCAGGAAGACATGGAAGAGAAACTGCTCCAAGTAGTGGGACAAAGTAGTGGGTGGTTACCATAAGAATGGGTTGAAAGGTGTTAAAGCCTGATTTGTTGGAAAAATGTCTAACCGTTATTTTATTTGTCTATATAATTAGATTTTGTTTTCATTCATAAAGGTAGAATTTCTTCACATTGTAAAGGGACACACTCAAAGTACCGAGCATTGGAGAAACGAGTTAACCCCCTAGTCAAATGTATGATAGTGTCGAAAATACCTTTGTATTTTAAGTCATTTTAATTCCAAGTTAATTTAAAATACTTGCTTTTTATCTGTATCTTTTTTACCTTTCTTTTACTCGCTTTATTGTCCTTTCATTCAAGCATTCCGCATGTGTTTGTTATAAACACAAAAAAATACCAAAAAGATACACAATAAACCACCATTACCATTCTACATTACAAGAGTTTGCAGCATAACTAATTGGATAGAGCAGTCTTGGGACTTGTTTCGTCGGTCCCGCAAGTAAACCTTGCACGTAGGAGGCTAATAGATTGTTCACGTGAAATCCGTGTGCAAACAAATTGGCACGACCAGTGGGACCCCTTGGGTTAGTTATATGCACTTGCGTGGTGGCTGAATGCTAACGCCACGTCCAAACGAAGAATCGTCTTCGACAGGAAGTCCAGTTTTTATGAATACAACTGAACCCATTACGACAGCAGTACCGACTGCTACTAGTGGATCGACCACTGCTACTATTCGACCTGAACCGATCAGGCCGAATATGGATGGAACTTCGGGGCCACCGGGACCCAATTTCACCATGTCGTTTTCTAGAACCTTTGGCATGCCTCCCGAATGACATCAAAAATCCAGGCACATAAGGCCTATATAAATTACTCCCCACTATATGGGGTCATTATTGGACCCTGCATTCCTACGTGAGACAAAATAAGCCCACTTTGGGAAATCGACTACACAGGCGTCGTACTTGCCATTAATGGTACAAGTTCATATACAAATGATGCACCTGTAGTTCTCCCTATCAAAGATGAAAGGGTGATTATCCATTATTGTTTGGTGGATTTTGATTATTTTGTGGATTTTGATTCACCATCCTTCTTACGTATCTTCTCTTAGGTCTTTCATTGTTGTTTGGGGCTATTTTAAGCAGAATTTTTTTTTCAAAAGAAAAAGTTTTAACAATAGCATTGTCCCACTAGGCATGCTAATTTGTTTACCTTGAAAATTGGTAAGCAACCTCTTATCTCCAAAAATGGTTAACTTAATAGGATCAACAAGTAAATCTTAGGACATGTGCTATTTGTTAAATTATATTTGCAAAATGATGAACACTACAATGTTCATTAATTGAGAATGTTTGTTGAAAGTTAAAAATAAACGTAGAATGCTTGCAAATAATATGCAATACAGAACTTTAATATAAATTGCAATGGAAAAGTAATTGATAAATTGAAAATTAACTTTGATTGAAATGAAAATGGTGACTCACATATACATTTTCAATGAAACTCTTTTCTCACATACACTTAGATACTTTGAGTGATTTATGAGTATTTGTATAATGAAATTAACACACAGAAATCTACATCCTAAGACTCCTATATATACTAAGTTGAAATAACTATTATCAACAATTTTTCCTTCATAAATTGACACGTCTTCGCTTGCATGCTTCCAATTCGCCACAATTTTACCCGCGTCCTTTTGAAAAAACAGATAAAGATAAAAGACAGTTATTCATCCTTATTCAAATTCAAACTCTTCTTTGAAACCTCAGTATTGTTTCCTTCGAAATTACAAATTAAAATTAGAAATAATTCTAAGTCCGGAACTAGCATTTCCTTCTCCTACAAAAGGACTTCTTCGACTAAGACCTCAAACATGTCTTCTGTTAAAGTCACATCATTTCTCAAAAAACATTTATGCTCATCACAAACCAATCCTTGGCGTCGATATCTCAGTCAACAAGGATAAAAGTAAGTGTTATTGCCAAACCAATTGACGACGACTCATTAACTTTAAGAGGTGGTGTCAATTGGATTAGAGACACCAGATGGTATTTCCAATTCAAGTGGTGACAACGTGTAATTTCATAAAGGTGGTTCCATTTAGTTTGGAGACAGTGTACAATCATAAAATTTTTAGCATAAATAATTCATATTTATATTTAATTAATAACAATATTACATAAATTAATGACGGCGACCAGGTTGGTCATTGTAACACCCTATTTTTAATATTTGTTCGTTGGGTATTTTTGGTGCACTGTTGGCCTTGTTTAAGGCGTGTGTCTTGTTGTTTTGGTGTAGTATCCTAGTGGGACGGATATATTTTGGTGTGATTAGTAATAGTGGGTGTGAGAATAATAGTAAGACCAATTAATAACTATTTTTATTATTATTATTATTATTATGAAAATAATATTAGTAATATTAGGATTATTAGTATTATTTGGTTGTAATTAAAAATAAGGGTAATTTAGTAAAACTATTATGATGAGGGTTTTAGGAAAATATTTGATTAATCAGAAAATTAAGAATAGAATTAGTCATAATTTTGTGAAAGAACCAAGGAGAGCTAGGAAGAGGAAGAACAGTTAGGGCATCTCCATAATCAGAAATTCGCAGGAAAAATTTATCGAAATTCGAGGTAAAGGGGAGAAAGGGATTCTCATTAGGTGATATAACATGATGGGGATAGTGAGGGGTCCTTCCCTCGTAGGAATTTTTGTTGCTTACGAGGAATCTGTGATTGTACAAATGTTGTTGCAAATTTGTGATTGCGATTATCTGATCTTATTGATTTTGTTGTGGAATATTGTTGTTGTTGTTCTGTTGCATGCATAATTTGTACAAAGTTTTGTTGTTGCAGAAGAATAAATACGAATCTAGATCTAGAATGTTGATAAAACTGGATTTAGTAACTTAGATGAAAGAATAGGGTGACTAAGAGAGTAAAATCTGTGTAGGCACCAACTTTTGGACGTGTATGAAGTGTATGAACAAAAATCGTAGGAATCAGATGCAGAGTGTATGAGAAAATATGAAAAGTAGACAGCCTCTGTCATTACGCGTAATAAGATGCCCTTACGTGTATGGATGGCGTGAAAAATAGGGTATTATGCGTAATAGTGTGTCAATACGCGTATGAATATGGATTTTGCAAGGCCCTCGGCCCATTCTATTAAGCATTGCATCAGAAACCAAGTCAATACGCGTAATATGCAGCATATAGGAGTGCAATACGCATAATGAGAAACTTAGGGTGATATAATACGCGCATGGTGGGCGTAGGAGTGCGCATAAGTTGGCCCATACGTGTAGGGCCTAGGGAAATACGTGTATGACCAGACATGTAGGGCAAATTTTTGCATTTTCGCGATTTTTGTCCTGATTTTGCATCTGTTGTCGATTTTCTTGATCTGATGCATTGATGTAGACATTAGGACATATTTAATTGAGTATTGGTGTGGAGATTTTAATTAATGATGAAACTTATTTGGATTTAACTAGACGATTAATCGGTTAAGCCGCTTAAGGATAATATTGGTGATTGTGTGGAATTATTGTTGCTTATATGATCAGATGGACCGTGTAGATGTATAATATGGTGGTTATACATGTTGTATGCATATTCATGGTCATACATACATTGAAATATTATTTTTGGGATGAATCGTTGTCAGATGGGCATATGCGATTCATCTGTACTCCTTTGTGAAGAATGGTGGGATAATCATTGTCGGATAGGCGTATGTGATTTATCCATGTTCTATTGAATGAACAAAACTGGTACCACATGCATTGTGTCATTGTTAAGTCACATTGCATAATTATTGTTATTTCGTTGTTGCATAATTATTGGTATGATGTTGTTGTATATGTTGAATGGTGTGAGGAACTACCCTTAATATGTTTTATGCACCGTTAATATTTGAATTTGTTTCTCACCCCTTTGTTGTTGTGTATGTGCTTCTTTGGAAGTACAAATAATCTAGGTACCTGAGTGTGCGTGGAAGTCGTGTTGCTTGATCGAGTCATAAGACTGCTCTGATATGTAACACGGGATGGGGACTTTTTGATGTTTTGTTTATTTTTGTTACGTATCTTATCATGTTGTTAGAAATTTTACAAACCAACATTATTGAGGATTATTGTTGATATTGTGTTGCCTTCAGTTGAACAAATTATATTTTCTGTTGTTTTAATTAATAAGTTTGTTGACTATTCTGTTGATATGGCATTCCACTTGTTTTGAACTCTGATTTTACGTATGGAAGTATTATTTTATAAATTGGAAAAAGTGGGGTGTTACAATTGGTATCAGAGCAGGTCGGTCCAACTGACCATATGTTGTAGTTGAGTTAGCCCTTAGAATAGGAGTTGTTATTTTGTTCTAACCTGAGGTGTTTGTTGTATCAGTATGGCAGGAAGGAATGTTGTAGCTCTTGTTGCTGCTATGCAAGCCATGACACAAGCTGTTGGGAATGCTGAGTTTCGAGACTTGGATCAGTTTAGAATTAAGAAGCCGCCTACGTACGAAGGAGGTATTCTTGATCCAGAGGCTGCACAAAAATGGTTGAAGGCTGTTGAGAAAATCTTCAGAACCATGGGGTGCAATGATGATCAGAAGGTGAGGTTTGGTACTTGTAACACTCCAAAGTCGATTTTGATTTAATTGATGTGCTTGCGGTGAATTTTGATGATTTATGATGTTATTTGATGTTTTGTGGAGGTTTGAGGGTGACTTAATATTTTATTAATATTAGGATATTAAGTATAGTGAGTTTATTTAATTATTGGAGATTAAATATATTAAACAAGAAGAATTATAGGACAAGGGTATTGAGGTCTTTTGGTAGAGGATTAGTGAGGTTAATATGGGAAAAGACTAATGAGGTCCTAAGGGAAAGAGTGACAAAAGAGTAAAGTTGGGTTTTGTATGATCATTTGGAACGATCGCACTTTTGGAGAAAAAGAAAGAGAAACTCTGAAAAAAGAAGGAAATGAGGCTAGGGCTTGACGAATCTCCGGAAAATTTGAGAGAATATTGTAGAAAGTTCCATTCAAATGTATGAGGAGTATTGCATTTCAATGTGTATGATATAGAGTTAGATGTTATTGGGGATTTTGGGGGGTTTTTAAGGAGAAACCTAGGATTAAAGATGTAGAATGATGAATTTTGATTATTTGTTTTGTGATGTTTGATGTGATTGATGTATATGTGTTAGATAGGAGTTTTAAGGACTCAAACAAGGGTTATTAGGGGTTAAAAATGTCGTTTAAGGGTGTAAAATCGCCATGGGAGAAGTGCTGTTAGCGCAGTGTTTTTGGCCAAAATCGCAAAACTCGCTTAGCAAGCGCCCCTCGGGCAGCATTATTTCGAAAACTTCGAAAATTCATATCATGAGATTCGGGTGTCCGATTTGCATGCCGTTCGAATCTGTGTGAAGATAAGACAATTCACTTTCATTTAAAAATAGTATCATGTTGCTAGAAATAATTTAAATGATATGAATTGATGTTGGAAGGTGATTAATTGTATACCGAACTAAATATGTGTTGTTATAAATAATGAATCTTGTTCTAAATGGAAGATTGGTGATGTCATATGACTAGTTATGGTAAATACGATGTTTAGGAGTTATTTAGAGTGACGTAGAGGTGTATGTGATGTGATAAGATTGTTTGTAGTGGTGTCTGATGAGCAGGCAATGATGAATTCATGTTGTTGATTGGATGATAGTTATGTGTTAATGCCTTTGTGATGTTGATTATGTGTTGAAGATTATATGAGGCTTATGTTGATCTATAGTATAATGATAGGGTGTCGTTGTGTTATGATGTTAATTATATGATGAAACTTATATGATGATTATGTGTTGATTTCCTATGTGAATGATGTTACTAAGCGATGTTATGATGAAATAAATAAATGAGGTGTATGTTTTAATGTTTATACATGTTATGTGACAAACATGATGATTTGGTATTGGAATGAAGTTGTGATGCTATAATACGATGTATAGGATTGTTGTGTGATGATAATGATGTACTGATAATGATATGATGACAATGATGCATTGATGCCTATATGATGAATTATGTGTATTTTATCGAGAATATGATGATTATGATGATGTGAGGTATGTGGATTGTGATGATGATTTTTTGGATTGCTACTATTAAAATCTGGTTTTTGAGTGGGTTATGTCGCAGAGGAGCGATTCTGAAATCGCAGAAAAATTTGAGAAATCACGAAGCTCGCTTAAAGAGCAAATGCAACTTTTGAACCTCTGGATACAAAGAGTTGGTCGCTTAGCAAGGGTGGTAGCTCACTTAGCGAGACCTGACATGTTTCGAAAAAAAAAAATTTATTTTTGAAAAATGTTTTAATCGATATGGGTTGTATCGTAGGATGTTATGATGATTTAGTGATGATGTATGATGTGTTTAGAGGCTATATGAGTAGGATTTGATGATGAAATGATGTATGATGATTTGAATTGTCTTATGGGTTTGTGAAGTATGAGTACATGATGTAGAGGAAGATGTTGAATGAGCGATTAATGTGATGATTAATGATGAATGCGGATGCAATGCTTATGATGTTTTGATGATATGTGTATATTGCATCTTGCATTCATGGCATGATTTATGAGGGGACTTCGGTCCATTGGTAGCTTCAATCCCATTGTGAGGATTGAAGTGATATGATGTTATGATCTGCTCCCTTGTGGAGGGTTGATGGCCTAGTGTCCATCCATGAGTATGTTTTGGTACCACATGCATTCCTATTATGTTGCATCTCATTCTTGGTGGCATAGCATAATTTCATTTGTGTGGATTAGATGATTTGATGAGTTATGTGATATGTTTTGTGAGAACTTTGGATGTGTTGCTATATGATGAATATTCCTCATAATATCTTTATCTATATTGTTTATATTTATTTGTGATTATTCACCCTGTCTGCCTTTGGTGATGGTCTATTATGACATCCCGCAGATATTCAGGAGTAGCTTCTCGGTGTGTGAAGTTTAGCTTGGAGATGTTTGGATTTTCTGTAGAGTTATACGGTGTCTTGCTTTGCTAGATGTAATATCGAGTGAGGGAACGCTTATGTGAATAATATGTGTTTGTTAGAATGATTTTTATGAGTTATTGGATGCTGAAGTTTTAGTTGATGATGATTTGTTGATAATGACCAAAGGTCTTGATATTTTGATGAAATTAATGAAGACATTTTGAAGTATGATTTATGCTGCAAAGTTTAATTTGATTATTGATTTATTAAAGAATTGAATATTTTAAATGTTTTGAAAACCCGTGTTATGGAACAGGTGGTTTAATTGATGTTTTATGAAGGAAGTGTGACACCTTTCCGAGATGTACTTTGAATTATTTAAATATTATTGTGTTTTATCTCGTGGGGTTAGAAGGGTGTTAAATTAATGGTATCAGAGCAGGTCGGTCTGCCCCGCCAAGTTGTCTAATGATATTTTTTCCTTTAGTATGTGACATGTGTGTGCAACACTGTCGATACTTGCTTGTTTCTAACCGTTGGTGTTTAGATGTTGGTTCAAAATAAACGGGGGAGAAGCTATCGCTTCTCTAAGATGCTTTGGTTGTGAATGGTTGACTCAGTGCGTATTGAATTGCAAGAGTGCAAATGTTGCTAGGACAGTGTTGTTCCCAATTCCGGAGGGAATACGGAGATAAAGCTTTAGTCAACTAAGGAATTATGCATGAGTTAACTGAGAGCACAAGATGCAATGAATGATATTGGAGTTGGTAGGCATGTTTTATCCTCCATCGTAATAGTCGGCTATCTATTAACAAATTGAGGAACTGATCACCCTTAATCTCTTGTTGATAGTAGACGAAATGGTGTTGGATGAAATACACATGTATTGCCAGCTTAGATAACGTGTGTGGTGGAATTGATTGGAGCTAACTCAAGTGCTTATAGATGGTTTTGATGAGTCGATGAAGATTATTATATTTGAAGGTGAAGAGTTGTTTATTCCGTTAAGCAAGTGGATGAGCTTATGAAAGATGGTGCAAAAGTGTTTATGACGTGAGTTCTTTTGAGGGCATAAGGAAATGTAATGGTTGGTGATTTATCTGAGGTGTATGACTTTTGGATGTGTTCCCATGTGATATCAAGAATTTTCTGCAGAATTCACAGAGCTCGCTTAGCGAGGGTAAAGGCTCGTTTAGTGCGGAATTCTAGACTAAAAAGTGTATTTTGGATTGATGAAGTTGAGCAAGACTATACATGTATATGTTTCATAATGATATAAATGTTGTTGTAACTTGTGTTATGTGTTAAAGTGTAATATGATGGTTATTTAATGATGTAAGTAATGAACTACCTTATGGTTGATTTATATGAGTATTTTGATGCATGATGTTGATTATGAGTCCTATTGAGGTGATTTGCTGATGATGTTGTTGTGACGTAAGTGGGGTGACTATCAATGATAATGAGATAACCTATTTGGTGATCAAGTGTGAATTTAAGGATATTTTGTCGACGGTTATCAGGACAAGGTACGGTTACCATGAGAACACTGTGAGGTTGTTTGGTGTATCCTATGCATCTGGCATGTTCGTGGAGTATATTATCCTACCCACGACTTTTTGGGTCTAGATTTGAAGTGTCCAGTGATCATAAGGGTTTGAGATATTTGTTTTATCAGAAAGAGATGAATATGAGGCAGAAGGGTGGTTAGAGATGTTAAAGGACTTTGATTTTGACTTAGTTACCATCTGGGTAAGGTGAATGTGGTTGCAGATGATCTGAGTAGGAAGACATTACATATGACGATAATGACGTTAAAAGATATGGAAATGGTTGAGAAGTTCAGAGACATGAATTTTCATGCGAGACTACCTCTGACAGTGTGAAGCAGGGAATGTTGAGATTGACTACTGATATTGTGGAAGAGGTCCAAGTAAGATAGCAATTTGATTCAAAGTTGGTTGATCAACTGACCTTGATTAACCAAGGTATCAAAAGTGAATTCTTAATTGATGGGAATGGTATTTTGAAGTTCCGAAATCGAGTGTGTTTTCCCGGTGTTCCAGAATTTAAGGAGAGTATTTTAGAAGAAGGACATCGAAGTAGGTTGAGTATTCATCTTGGTGCTACAAAGATGTACCATGTATTGTAGAAGTTATTTTAATGGCCGTTTATAAAGAAAGATATTACTGTGTTTGTATATTGTATAACTCATCAGAAGCTAAAGATGGAATATCAGAAGTCTTTCGGTCTGAAGAAATTGTTGAATATTCCGGAATGGAAATAAGATGGTTCTTGTATGGATTTTGGTGTCGAGATTGCCGAAGGTACTGAAAGGGGAATGATTCGATTTGGGAGATTGTGGATGAATTAACTAAATCTATTCATTTCCTACTGATGAAGATTATTTATTTTATACGGAAGTTAGCTAGGATGTACACTGAGGAAATTATGAAGTTACATGAGATAGGGATCCAAGATTTTCATTGAGGTTTTTGAAAAGTTTGTAGGTTGCTTAGGCACTAAGTTGAAATTGAGTTCTGCTTATCACCCAAAGATGGATGGTCAGACAAATAAAGGTATCTAATCTTGGAGGATTTGTTGATGGTTGATGTAGTGGACTTGGGGATGCGAAGATCAGATGAAAGAATTATATCCGATGTTGTTTGCTTCAGGTACATTTTCAAGGACGAAAATTCTTAAGTGGGGGAGAGTTGTAACACCCCAAAGTCGATTTTGATTTAATTGATGAGCTTGCGGTGAATTTTGATGATTTATGATGTTATTTGATGTTTTGTGGAGGTTTGAGGGTGTCTTAATATTTTATTAATATTAGGATATTAAGTATAGTGGTGTTTATTTAATTATTGGAGATTAAATAAATTAAATAAGAAGAATTAGAGGACAAGGGTATTGAGGTCTTTTGGTAGAGGATTAGTGAGGGTAAGATGGGAAAAGACTAATGAGGTTCTAGGGGCAAGAGTAACAAAAGAGTAAAGTTAGGTTTTGTATGATCATTTGGAACGATCGCACTTTTGGAGAGAAAGGAAGAGAAACTCTGAAGAAAGAAGGAAAGGAGGCTAGGGCTTGACGAATCTTCGGAGAATTTGAGAAAATATTGTAGAAAGCTTCATTCAAAGGTATGGGGAGTATTGTATTTCAATGTGTATGATATAGAGTTAGATGTTATTGGGGATTTTGGGGTTTTTAAGTGAAAGCCTATGATTAAAGATGTAGAATGATGAATTTTGATGATTTGTTTTGTGATGTTCGATGTGATTGATATATATATATATATATATATATATGTGTGTGTGTGTGTGTGTGTGTGTGTGTGTGTGTGTGTGTGTGTGTGTGTGTGTGTGTGTGTGTGTGTGATAGGAGTTTTAAGGACTCAAACGGGGGTTATTGGGGGTTAAAAAGGTAGATTTAAGGGTGTAAAATCTCCATGGGAGAAGTGTTGTTAGCGCAAGGTTTTTGGCCAAAATCGCAGAGCTCGCTTAGCGAGCACCCCTCGGGCAACATTATTTTGAAAACTTCGAAAATTCATATCTTGAGCTTCGGGTGTCTGATTTGCATGTCGTCTGAAGCTGTGTGGATCTAAGACAATTTAATTTCATTTAAAAATAGTCTCATGTTGTTAGAAATAATTTAAATGATATGAATTGATGTTGGAAGGTGATTAATTGTATACCGAACTAAATATGTGTTGTTATAAATGATGAATCTTGTTCTAAATGGAAGAATGGTGATGTTATATGACTAGTGATGGTAAAGACGATGTTTAGGAGTTAGTTAGAGTGACGTAGAGGTGTAGGTGATATGATAAGATAATTTGCAGTGGTGTCTGATGAGTAAGCAATGATGAATTTGTGTTGTTGATTGGATGATAGTTATGTGCTAATGCCTTTGTTGATTATGTGTTGAAGATTATATGAGGCTTATGTTGATCTAGAGTATAATGATAGAGTGTCGTTGTGTTATGATGTTAATTATATGATGAAACTTATATGATGATTATATGTTGATTTCCTATGTGAATGATGTTACTAAGCGATGTTATGATGAAATAAATAGATGAGGTGTATGTTTTAATGTTTATACATGCTATGTGACAAACATGATGATTTGATATTGGAATGAAGTTGTGATGCTATAATACGATGTTTATGATTCTTATGTGATGATATTGATGTACTGATAATGATATGATGGCAATGATGTATTGATGCCTATATGATGAATTATGTGTATTTTGTCAAGAATATGATGATTATGATGATGTGAGGTATGTGGATTGTGATGATGATTTTCTGGATTGCTACTGTTAAAATCTGGTTTTTGAGTGGGTTCTGTCGTAGGGGAGCGATTATGAAATTGCAGAAAAATTTGAGAAATCGCGAAGCTCGCTTAGCGAGCAGATGAAACTTTTGAACCTCTGAATACAGAGAGTTGGTCGCTTAGCAAGGGTGGTAGCTCACTTAACGAGACCTGACATGTTTTGAAAAATAATTATTATTTCTGAAAAATGTTTTAATCGATGTGGGTTGTATCGTAGGATGTTATGATGATTTAGTGATGATGTATGATGTGTTTAGAGGGTATATGAGTATGATTTGATGATGAAATGATGTATGATGATTTGAATTGTCTTATGGGTTTGTGAAGTATCAGTACATGATGTAGATGAAGATGTTGAATGAACGAGTAATGTGATGATTAATGATGAATGCGGATGCAATGCTTATGATGTTTTGATGATGTGTGTATATTGCATCTTGCGTTCATGGCATGATTTATGATGGGCTAAAGACGTACTCTAATATGTGTCTAACGGTATCTTAACTGCAAGTGCACAGCCTATCGAAGTAATATTTAAGATTATCGATCCCACAGGGACTTTATGATTACTTAGTGCTAGAGGATTTACTAGTTTAGCTAAGGTGAATGGTTGTCACGTTTTTTGGTTGTTTTTAAAGATTAAAAGTGGGAATTAAAATTAAGTTTAATAAAATAATACTAAGGCGGTCGGTATGTAATTATGTTAACTTAGGCGGGTCAATCTAACCTAGGCTTATAAAAATGGTTCACTTAATCTATTCTGTAGAGGTTATCAGTTTAAATATCTTTAACTCACACTCTCGTGGTCTTATCTCAGATCTTACCCCTAAAGCCCTATGCCTGCTCTCGCTAGCCCATAAGTGTTTAGAAATAATTTTTGGAAACTTAATAATTCTAATTCATTTTAAAGCGCTCTCGCTGTGTTTAAATTAAATGCCTAACTTTAGCTATCTGGTTGAAATCTCACACTCTCGTGGTCTCGACCTAACCTATTACACTTTCCTTACTCTCGTAAAAAAAAGATTGATTTTATAATAAAAGGTCACAGCCAGAATTTTAAGTTCTTAATTATTTAAAGCCTAGAATTGATTTTACCGATTTAGTTAATTTTAATTACATACCGCCTTAAGGTGTTTAGCTACTCATGATTGTTGAACCAGATAGAGGCAGAAACAGAGAAATACGAAATAAAATATGCATAACAGAAAAATAAATGCTTAACATTAATATAAATGCAATTTAAATAAAAACCTGAATAACAATTAAAATGTTAGACTCCTTCTTCCACAATCTGGCAAGCTCGGAGTACGGACCGGAATCGGAAATAAAAATTACTAAAAGAATTTCTGAAGGCTTTGAAAGAAAATTAAATTATAACAATTTCCTAATGTTGGAAATTGTTATATGATTTGGTTGGGATATAAAACTAAAGCAAGAACAAATAAATGCTGAAAAGAATAAAATAAACTAGGGTGCAGAGGAAAATACGGCAGAGCATCCGCAAGAAAAATTAAAATAAAAAACTCTGTGTTTTGTTCTTTGAAACTAAACTATTTATAGGAATCATAATTGGGCTTGGCAGTTGGAATAATTGCATGGGCTTCGTAAATGCTGAGAAAATCCAGGGAGAAGTTGCATTGCTTGGTCTGCGGGAGAGTAGGAACTTTGAATTCACGTAACACACACGTACATGACCAAGTCTCAGCAAGTTACCCTAAATTCCCCTTGTCACGTTCGTGAGAAGGGTGTCTGTAACACGGTGGGAGAACTGACTTTAGTTAAATGTTGCGGATAGCAAGAGTCGCCACCGACTTTTATTTTATCCAAAAGGAAAGGCATAAAAGAACAGGAAAAACCTTTTAAAAGATTTTTGGGTCCGGGGGGTAGGTTATGTAAAGGGAAGGTGTTAGCACCCTTTACATCCATGGTTATCCATAGGCTCTTAGTTACTTAGCTCACTTTAAAATGTTTTTGAAATGTGAAGTGTGTGAATAAAAATTTTCTTAAGTATTTTATAATGATCCATGTACAGATGTATATAAAACCTTTGTTTTGAAAATTGTTTGAAAAGTATGAAGTGTTTGAGACGTTTTGAAGAGTGAGCAAGTATCTAAGAGGAACCTACCCTAAGTTTAAGTCTTTTCTGTTCTTGAATCCTTTAAATGGTAAGACTATCCCTATTATTAAGGAATAGGTAGTCATTACCTTGGATGTGAGGGACAAGTAAAGGGACATCTGTTATTTAGGTAACTGTGGGGTGTATAAGCAATTCGAAGGGACTTATCATCTTTATTCGAAAGGGACAAGATCATTACGAAGGCAACATTCGAAGGGACTTGATCTTTTTATCTGTTTAGGGATTAGATGATGTGAAATGAGGGACTTTGCTTTATACACCCTACTTGACCTTTTGTTTAGGCAACATGAGAGGCAACCTTAGGAAGTGAGATGGCGATCAAAGATCGACTTACATGTGTGAGTGTACAATTTTAAATATTTATCTTTTAAGTTAATGATCTAAATCAATTTTAAATACAAATATGTTTCACTCCCTATTTTACTAACCATAGAATTTTAAAAATAAATATTAAACATTACTACTAAAATATTACATAAAGGAGACAATTACATAATAATAATTATTAACAAATTAAATAAATAAGCAAAATAGATAATAATAAATAATTGGGTTAGTAATAATAATAATAATAATAAATCACAATATATAAATGGGGTTAGTAATAATAAAATAAATATCATATGAAAATAAATAGCATTAATAATAGAATAACCAAAAATATTAGCATAATGATTAAAAGTTCAATTTTTATTATAAACAATTATTTTTTAAGATTAAGGAGAAAATATAAACAATTCATATTATATAATAATTATTATAAAGTTTTAAATTATATACAAGTTATAAAAATTAGGTTAATTATAAACATGTTATGAAAATAAATTATAATTACAAAATTAAATTAGCAAATTTTAATTATTTTTAAGCATATACTAAAAATTGTTTACATACAAAAATTAAATTATAAACAAATTATAAAATATATACATATAATTAAAGTTTATTAAAAGTTACAATTAACAAATAAATTAATATTTTACAATTAGGGTTTATAAAAATAATTAGGTTTTATAAAATATTTTAGGGTTTTAGAAAATTAGGGTTTATATATTTTTTAGAATAATAAATAAAGATTAATAACTATATAAAATTATACAATATTAATAATTTACAAAAATAAATAATTTTTCTAATAAGATTTAAATTAAAAAAAATGAGTTCTAAAAATATAATAATAATATAAACATTCTATTTATTTTTTATTATTTAAGTTTATTTAATTATAATATAAGTTAAATAAGAAAAACAGAAAAAAGAATGAAAAAACTAAAACTTACCTGGGCTGGGATTTGAACCCAGTCCCTAAGCTTTCAACTTTCAAGACCAACACCTCAACCACTGGACCATGCGCGCGCAGGTGAGAAAGAATGCATTCCATGGGATTTTGTTATTAACCTGGAAAAACATGACAAAACAAAAAAAGAAATAACACAAAAGGCCTGGGGGGGATTCGAACCCAGGACCTCCTCACAATACGCATGCACACTTACCATCCAGCCGGGAGGGCGCAACTGATAGTATATCCATCACAATAAATAATATATTAAGTTTGTTAATTAAATGGAAAAATAAGAAAAAGTTGTTGAACCCAAGATTCGAACCAAGGACCTACAAGCATATCATGCGCATACTTCACCACTGGGCCAACGCTGCATCTGTGAAATAAAGCAACAAACAATTCTAAAAATATTAAACACAATTTTGAATTCTCCAGATGGCGCCAAGAGCTTCGTCTTCAACCTTCTTCCTGCGAAAACACCTGCAAAATTACTTACGAAGTTTCCTGCGAATTTTTCAAAACCCTAAACCTGTGTTTTTCGAAACATCACACAAACCATCATGATAACCAAAATTAATGGCCCAGATCAGTTGTACAAAGCTCATACATCACAGCCATGGTTTTAGAATTGATTTTAAGGTCTCAAATGTGTGGTTCCCGTTTTGAACCTCTAAACCCTAACAATGGCAATCTTCAATACAGTCCATAATAATTCAATTAACCTATGCAAAAAGCTTCTAAACATCACAACAAACACAAATATATGATTAGTTTTCAATATTAATACATGAATCAATCAAATCGAAAAATTTCAAAATATGGAAAAGATGCATTCGGTTTGTGCGATTTAGGTCATGAAGATGCAATGTTATGATCCAAAATCACTCTATGAACATCCAGGAACAAGTTGCAACCTTCAAATTGTCTTGAAAGGGCTTGAATGATGGAATCCGAATTTGAATTTTGGTGACTTTTTTGAATATGCAAACTTACTCTTTGAGGCAGGGAATTCGTGGCCTATGCATTGGGATAGCTTGTATACTTATAGTAGAATGAAATTAGGTCAAGAGACTTGATCATTGTATGGACTTTTTGATTTTTGGAGATTGAAAATGATTAGATCTTAAATTTCATATATTTGTGAATGAGACCTTTCTATTTCAAGCCAATCTTCATCAATTGTGAATCAATTCAATCCAAATCATATTCATGACCTTCTAGAACAAAAATATATTTTAAATTTTCACATTTGATATTTTATTTAAATTTAAAATGATTTTTAATATAAAAAATCATAATAAATAAATTAAATAAAATAAAATTATGAAAATATCAAATAAATTTCGTGCATGATGTCATGAAACACTTTGGGTCACAAAAAGTTCAGCCCATTTAGAAAAATTTGGTTTTAAGACCCTATTTTCTTCATAAACCACCCAAAAATTTCCCAACTTTGCAAGGGCACGCATCCTTCAATTTTAATGCTATGAGGGTGATCTTGGATATTTTGGAAATCTTGAAGAGTCCTCTAACCAACCCCATTGGTTTCATGTCCATATCATTTACCATTCTCAAGTTATGCCCTTTTGAAGTTGTTGACTTTTTGTTGACTTTCAAAAGGACCTATAATGTCTTAGCTCATACCTTCCAAATGAAGCATTTTTGGGCTTGGCTTGTGAGACACAAAGTTGTAGAGAATTCAATTTCCTTCAAAATGAGCTTTGGATGGGAAAAATGTGATGAAGCATGTGAAAGTTATGGCTGGTCAATGTTCAGTTGATTTTTCCTAAGGAAACCCTAATTTAGAAACCTCTGATTCTTGATGATCTGAAATATCCTTGATGAATCATGATCAACCCTTGATCAAATGATGAATTTTACTTCATATACTTTATGTTGACAAAAAATCATGAAGTTTGACTTTGATTTGACCACAGTTGACCTCAATTTGACTTTTTAACTGCTTTGACTGACTTTGACTTATCTGATCATTTGACTGAGCAAACCTTTAAGAAAAATTCTGAAATTTGTCATGGGGATTCTTAAGCACATATAAGATGTTATGAAGCTCACTTGAAGTCTTGGAAGTCCATTTAGCCTGATTAAAGTCAAAACCCTAGTTTAGGATGCATTGCTTAGGAAGATGCATTGTTTGAGGGAATTGTCAAATCTTCTGACCCATGATGAACTTTGTGAACCTTGTGAACCTCATAAGATGTCTTGTGAATCTTGTGAACCTCATGAAAGGTCTTGTGAACCTTGTAAAGTGTCTTGTGAACCTTGTGAACCTCATAAAGTGTCTTGTGAACCTCATGAACCTCATGAAAGGTCTTGTGAATCTTGTGAACCTTGTGAACCTCTTAGCACACAAAGTTTTGTTTTGTGAGGGCAAATTTTGGGGTGCAACAGCTGCCCCTGTTCAATTTTCTAAAACCTGAGGGGTTAGATTGGTATATTTGCCAGTCGTGACCTGGAAGGTTGAAGGGGATTGAGCACAAAAGCCCAAAAATTTGCACTCACCGGTGCGTAGAGTGATATTGATGACTAGTTGTATATGCTTGAGTGGGCTTAAAGATGCCACTTGGAGAAAAGTTCTTCAAATACACTTCTTGGAGGATAAAGCAGTCCAAAATATGAAGATATAATGATAGCTTTCAGGAGGATAAACAACGTCCTGAGGTAATGATTGCTTTCAGGAGGATAAACAACGTCCTGAGGTATGAAGTAACCTTTGGGAAGATACACAACGGCCCAAGGTCAATATAGCTTTCAGGAGGATAAACAACGTCCTGAGGAAATGGTAGCTTTCAGGAGGATAAACAACGTCCTGAGGTAATGATACCTTTTGGGAAGATAAACAACGACCCAAAGAATGATATGCTTTCAGGAGGATAAAAAACGTCCTGAGGTAATGGTGATAGCTTTCAGGAAGATAAACAACGTCCTGAGGTATAAGAAGCTTTTGGGAGGATAAACAACGGCCCAATAGTCATGATATGCTTTCAGGAGGATAAACAACGTCCTGAGGAAATGGAGTATAACTTTTGGGAGGATAAACAACGGCCCAATAGTCATGATATGCTTTCAGGAGGATAAACAACATCCTGAGGAAATGGAGTATAACTTTTGGGAGGATAAACAACGGCCCAATAGTCACGAATTGTTGATGAAGTTTGTCTGCTGGAGAATTAATCTGAAAAACAAGATTATAACATGATAATATTAGTTTATGCATTATGTATGCATGTATAATATGATGCACTTAAGTAATGTATTATGTATTTATGTATATGTATGATATGATGTAAATGATGTATGTATGCATCGTGCAGCCTGAAGCGTCTGAATATCTTCGTATAACAACTGCTGGCCAGGGAAAATAAATCTCGATTCGTTACTGAAAAATATGAGGACCTTGCTCCCATATCGTTTGATAATATAATATTCATAACCTCCCGTCTTCGTTTGATAGTAGGGTATACATAACCTCCCGTCTTCGTTTGATAGTAGGGTATACATAACCTCCAGTCTTCGTTTGATAGTAGGGTATACATAACCTCCCGTCTTCGTTCGTCGTACTCTATTGGAAAAATAAATTCCCGACTATCCGTATGAGGATAAAAGAGATGGATATAAATTCCAGGGGAGATGTGACTTGAAGTATTTATGAAGATGGATTTGCCCTACTGGGGGTTTTGTAGCTGTCTTGTGGGGATGAACCGGCGAAGCTTCGTTGAAATCCTTCCCTCGTTCGTCCTTAGTAAATACTATTACTGCATTTTCATGCATTTCTGGTAAACATCAATCATATTAAGCATTTTATGCATTTCTGGTAAACATCAATCATATTCAAAAGCATACATACATTCAAATACAATCAATGGACGTTTCGCTTATATAAATAGGGTAAAAGTAAATCAGGATTCAAAGATGGAATTTTATTTATATTAAAAAGTGACCTATACATAGGTAGGTTTGTACAAGGAGACAGAAATCCTAGTAAGAGGAATTTGTCATAAAGTTTTACAAAACAAAGAAAATCAGCTATGTGAGAAATAATCCTATTGATTTTCAATTCTACTATTGCCATCATCTTCAAGTATCTCATCTTCTGCTGTCGAGACGGAAACGATTGGATTGAGCTTTATCTGTTCGAGTTTGATTAAGTAGCACAACTGGTTGTAGTTACATGGGTGATCCAAACGAGACATAGTCATACGCTTTAATCCCTAACTTTTGCCTGGATTGCCCTTTCAGGTTTTCAATCCACCGGGATACCCTTTTTTGCCCAAGCCGCCTTTTCAGGTTTTCGACTTGCCAGGTGTACATTCTTTTATATATATATATCCCTAATTTTTGCCCGAACCCTTTTGGTTCGCCGGGATGCCCTTATTTTTGCCTAGGCCAGTCAACCTAGCGGGTCTCTTTTTATGCGTAGTATTTTTTAACTATGTCTGCGTTTACAGGCTGCGGGAAGTCTTCACCATCCATAGTAGTAAGTATCATGGCACCTCCTGAGAATACTGTCTTGACTACAAATGGTCCTTCATATGTAGGAGTCCACTTGCCCCTAGGATCACCCTGTGGTAATATGATACGCTTGATTACCAAGTCACCAACCTGATATACCTTTGGCTTAACCTTCTTGTTAAAAGCTTTGATCATTCGTTTCTGGTACATCTGGCCATGACAAACTGCTGCTAGCCTCTTCTCGTCAATCAAATTTATCTGGTCAAGTCGGGTCTGAATCCACTCATCTTCATCCAGACCTGCATCCTTCATAATTCTTAAGGAGGGAATCTGAACTTCAATGGGCAGAACTGCTTCCATACCATGGACTAAGGAGAATGGGGTTGCCCCTGTTGAAGTGCGTATTGTAGTACGATAACCATGAAGAGCAAACGGTAACATCTCATGCCAATCCTTATAAGTAATAGTCATCTTCTGTACAATCTTCTTGATATTCTTGTTAGCAGCTTCAACTGCCCCATTCATCTTTGGACGGTACGAAGAAGAGTTGTGATGCTTAATCTTGAACTGCGTGCAGAGATCAGTAATCATGGTGTTGTTCAAATTAGAGCCATTGTCAGTAATAATCCTTTCAGGGATGCCATACCTACATATGAGATTATTCTTAATAAACCGAGCCACAACATTCTTGGTAACAGATGCAAATGAAGCTGCCTCCACCCATTTCGTGAAGTAATCAATAGCAACCAGGATGAAACGATGCCCATTAGAAGCAGTAGGCTTGATCTCACCAATCATATCAATGCCCCACATGGCAAAAGGCCAAGGAGCAGTCAACACATTCAATGGAGATGGAGGTATATGTACTTTGTCAGCATAGATTTGACACTTGTGACATGTTCCGGAATGTTGGTAGCAATCAGCTTCCATGGTAGACCAATAGTAACCTGCTCTCAATATCTTCTTTGCCATGGTATGACCTCTAGAATGAGTGCCAAAGATCCCGTCATGCATATCTTCCATAATCTCTGTTGCTTCCTTCTTATCCACACAACGAAGCAAAGTTGAATCATGATTGCGCTTGTACAAAATCCCATTACTCAGAAAGAACTTGGCAGAAAACCTTCTCAGAAACTTCCTATCTTTGACAGATGCCCTTTCAGGGAACTCCTGAGCTTCAAGATATCTTTTCACCTCATAGAACCAAGTCTTTTCTTCTGTTTCTTCAGTGCCAATCTCATTGCAGTATGCAGGCTTCTCAAATCTATCAATAGTAATCTTGGGAGCTTTATCATCCCAGCTGATCTCAAACATGGATGCCATGGTGGCTAAAGCATCTGCCAACTGATTCTCTCTTCGTGGAATATGTCCAAAGGTAATCTCTTTAAAATGTGGGATCAAAGACAACACATACTCTCTGTAAGGAATGAGATTATCATGCTTGGTATCCCAATCTCCTTTAATCTGACTTACTACCAGGGCTGAATCTCCATACACGTCAAGGAACTGGATCTTTATATCAATGGCAGCTTTAATACCCAAGATACATGCCTCATACTCAGCCATGTTATTGGTACAATAGAAACAAAGTCTGGCAGTAATCGGGGTATGACAACCTTCAGGGGAACTGATCACAACACCAACACCATTACCAAGTGCATTGGAAGCACCATCAAAAACCATAGTCCATCGGGATCCTTGTTCAGGTCCGTCATATTGTCCAGGTTCTTTGGTAATAATCATAATGTCTTCATCGGGGAATTCAAAACTCATTGACTAATAATCATCCACTGCTTGATGAGCCAAATGATCAGCCACAACACTTCCCTTAATGGCCTTCTGAGTAGTATGATGTATGTCATATTCTGTCAAGATCATTTTCCATCTTGCAATTCTTCCGGAGAGAGCAGGTTTCTCGAATATGTACTTGATTGGATCCATCTTCGAGATCAATAAGGTAGTATGAGTCAACATATACTGTCTTAGTCGGCGAGCAGCCCATGCCAAAGCGCAGCAAGTTTTCTCGAGCGGTGAGTATCTTGTTTCACAGTCGGTAAACTTTTTGCTAAGGTAGTATATTGCCTGCTCTTTTCGACCAGACTCGTCATGTTGCCCTAACACACACCCCATTGAGTTGTCTAACACTGTTAAGTACATAATCAAGGGTCTTCCATCAACTGGTGGCATCAAAATTGGAGGTTCTAGAAGATATCTCTTGATTTCATCAAATGTTGTCTGACACTCATCATTCCATTCCATCACCTGATCTTTCTTCAACAACTTGAAAATTGGCTCACAGGTCGCTGTTAATTGGGAAATAAATCTTGCAATGTAATTCAATCGTCCCAAGAAACCTCTAACTTCCTTCTCTGTACGGGGAGCTGGCATCTCTCGTATAGCTTTCACTTTTGCAGGATCCACTTCAATACCTTTTCCACTGACAATGAAACCCAGGAGCTTACCAGATCTAACTCCAAAAGTACACTTGTTTGGGTTCAATCTCAACTTGTATTTCTTCAATCTCTCAAACAACTTATGCAGATGATCAAGATGTTGTTCTTCATTCTGGGACCTGGCTATCATATCATCCATATATACCTTTATCTCATGATGTATCATATCATGAAACAAAGCCACCATAACACGCTGATATGTTGCCCCTGCATTCTTCAAACCAAATGGCATCACCTTATAACAAAAAGTGCCCCACTGTGTAACAAATGTTGTCTTCTCCATATCTTCAGGTGCCATCTTGATTTGATTGTAACCAGAGAATCCATCCATGAAAGAGAATACCTTATGCTGAGCAGTGTTGTCTACCAGAACATCAATATGAGGAAGTGGAAAGTCATCTTTGGGGCTAGCCTTGTTTAAATCCCTGTAGTCTACACACATACGTACTTTACCATCTTTCTTAGGTACCGACACCACATTTGCAACCCACTGAGGATAAGAAGTCACCGCTAAGAACCCTGCATCAAACTGTTTCATTACCTCTGCCTTAATCTTCTCTGACATTTCCGGACGCATGCGACGAACCTTCTGCTTCTTTGGACGACAGTCTTCTTTTACTGGTAAACGGTGAACCACAATGTCTGTATCCAACCCTGGCATATCTTCATAAGACCAAGCAAAGATCTCCACATAGTCACGTAACATTTGAATCAATCTGCTCTTGACACTATCCTCTAATTCAGCCCCTATCTTGACCTCTTTCCTGTTTTCTTCAGTTCCCAAATTCACAACTTCGACTGGCTCTTCATGTGGTTGTATAGCTTTCTCTTCTTGTTGTAACAACTTAGCAAGCTCTACAGGTACTTCACAATCGTCCTCATTTCCGTCTTCAGCTTGATAGATCGGATTTTCGAAATTATAATTGGCAATAGTAAAACTGTTATCCACAGGATCCAGAGTGGATGAGGATCTGCATTTTAGTGATGTGGGTGTGTGTAAGAACACATAGCTGATAAAAAAAATAAAAGAAAAGAAAGACAAGGAACACAATATTTACTAAAACGAAACGTCCACTGATTTTTATTGAATGAAGTATGCAAATGAAATGACATCCCGTAACAAACACACCATTGTGCCCCGGGTAAGGCACAAGGCTTGAAAGTTTAATTGTTCAAAAATTACAAATTTTAAAAGCAACAACACAGTAATAGTATTTACTCCTGACTAAAGGAGATAGGAATAACATCTTCAGCTTTCCAGTTATTGAGCCCAGCACCCACAGTAGGAAAAATCCAAGCATCCAAGTTGTAGTCTTCATCATAGTCACCCACATCATTGATTTGATTCTTCATAATCCCCTGATTGGTGATACGAACAGCACGAGCACGACGAACAACCTTCTGGGACTCTGCAGTGAAACCCAAACCAAACTTGTCAGACTTGTAAGGAATGTCAGGAAGCTGACCCCAAATAGTACAACCACCTTCATCCACCACAGCTCTAGCATCTTTGAGGGAGGCCATTGTAGGAGGTACTCTGGTGACCACAAGAATTTTCTTGACAACAGGAGGAGCTTCATAATCATTAACAATCCAAGGAACCACTTCAAATGTTTGACACGGAGTTTCAACATATTCACCTTCTACTTCAAGATACTTAAAGGTGTTCGCATGGCTAATCATATACCCTTCCTCTCCATAAACAGTAACAACCTTCCCCTCTACTGGATACCTCAGCTTTTGATGTAATGTAGAGGTTACAGCACTTGCCCCATGGATCCAAGGACGCCCAAGTAAACAAGAATACGATGGACGAATATCCATGACATAAAAGGTAGTATTGAAGACCTGAGAACCAACTTTGATTGGGAGATCAATTACTCCATGCACCACTCTTCTTGAGCCATCAAAAGCCTTCACCACTATATTACTGGGCTTCAACACAGCATCTTCAGGACTGAGCTTATTCAGGACTTCTTTGGGCAACACATTCAGAGAGGAACCATTGTCTATCAATACATGTGACAGGGTAGTGCCTCTGCATTCAATTGAGATGTGTAGAGCCCTGTTATGATCCCTCTTGGCAGGAGTCAAATCAGCATCGGAGAAACCTAACCCATTATCATAGGTCAGGTGTGCAACACAATTTTCAAACTGGTCAACAGAAATTTCATTTGGTACATGAGCAGTCTTCAAAAATTTAATCAAGGCCTTGGCATGTGCCTCAGAACACAATAGTAAAGACAACATAGAAATCTTGGAGGGAGTATGCCCCAATTGATCAACAATGTCATAATCACTCTTGCGAATGATCTTCAATACTTCTTCCATCTGCTTAGAAAGATCATCAGCAGCTGGTACATCAGTTGGTATAGGTTCAATAACAGGACCTTTGCCCCGAGCATCAGTGGTGGAGGTAGCAGCTGGAGTAACTGCATTCTTGGAGGTAATTGGAGGAGAGAAAACTCTTCCGCTTCGTGTGATCTTACTAGATCCAGCAATATTATCAACATCAACAGGCATATCAGCTAAGGGTTCCTGCTTAACACCATGGATATAAACATCAGACCCATAATGCCAAGGCACAGCTTTATCAGAAGTATACGGAATAGGACCAGGAGTGGTAATGACCATAGGAGCCACTCTAGCTTCAGCAACAATCTTCACAGGGCCTTCAGCAGTAATCTTAATTGGACCCTTATGAGTGATTTTGACTGGGCCCTTGGAAGTAATCCTCACCGGCACTTTATCAACCATATCCACCTCTTCAATCTTCGCACGCTTAGTTATATGATCAACCATGCTTTCCACAGAAGGTGGAGTTCTCTCAAATACTATAGTGTAATTATCCATGAGGCGTTGAATTCCGTCTCTCAACCTCCAACAGCTATCCGGCTTATAGGTACAATATAAACAATCTTCACGACAACCCGGAAAGAACCCAGCTTGCACCAACTTCTTCTTAATAACAGACAATGGTGTAGTCAAATCTGCAACTGAGGAAATATGTGAATCTTCATCAATGGCATTGACAGTCTTCTCATGATTTGGCATGGGAGCAGTAATCACCTTTGGCGTACTCGGAGGGTCAAACTCAATCTCTCCAGCCTCAATCATATCTTGAATTTTGTTCTTCAATACCCAGCAAATATTGGTATCGTGTCCCTGACAGTTCGAATGATATGCACATCGTGCATTAGGATTGTACCTGGGAGAGGTAACATTAGGATTCTGAGGAGCATCTTTCAGAGTGATAAGTTCAGCCTTCAACAAGTGTTGCAATGCTTGGGCCATTGACATGTTGATCTTAGTGAACTGCCTTCTAGCCCTCTATTGATTTCCCTGGGGTGGCTCTGTCGTTGCAGGAGTTGAATTGGAAATATGAACTGCACTCACAGACTGATGCCTCCTACTACGATCAGGTTGACCATAAACAGCATTTGACTCTTTCTTCCCACTGGGAGGCTTCTTTGCAGCACCCGATGAAGAAGCACCCACTTGAATCTTGCCACTCCTTATACCACTTTCTACGCGCTCTCCTGTCATTATCAACTCAGTGAAGCCAGATGATGAGCTTCCAATGAGATGACTGTAAAAGGGACCATTCAACGTACACATGAACATATCAACTAACTCCCTGTCAGTTAGAGGTGGTTGCACTCTTCCAGCCAAGTCTCTCCACTTCTGAGCATACTCTTTGAAACTCTCTTTAGCACCCATAGACATGCTCTGCAGTTGCATGCGAGTAGGGGCTAAATCAGCATTGTATTGATATTGCTTATAGAAGGCTTCAGCAAGATCATTCTAATCATGGATGTTGACACTCTCCAGCTGATAGTACCATTCCAGTTGAGCTCCAGATAAGCTCTCTTGGAAGAAAT
Organism: Lathyrus aphaca; assembly: GCA_963966055.1. Classification (NCBI taxonomy): domain Eukaryota; kingdom Viridiplantae; phylum Streptophyta; class Magnoliopsida; order Fabales; family Fabaceae; genus Lathyrus; species Lathyrus aphaca. Next base: position 150,209,335 of record OZ014521.1, read on the forward strand.
GGATCCACAACTTCTTGTCAGCAGTATGAGGTTGGATTCTCCTGACATAAGATCTCAGATGCAGCTTGGGATAAGAGACACCATCATAAACAACAAAAGTAGGAACCTTGAAACCAATGGGTATAACCACCCCTGATATCAAACTCAGATCTTCAAAATCCAGCCCAGAAGACTTTTGCAACTCCATAGCATCCATTCTATCCACCAGCATCTTGAACTTATCTTCATTAGGCTCATGATAGTAGTTAGCCTCAGAATCAGAGTCCCCCATTGTGTTGTGGAGACTGCCTCCCTCTTTCTCAGACTCTTCAGACTCATAATCTTCAACCTGTTCTTTGGTCTTGACAGGACCTCTGAATCTTCTTCCCATGTTGATCAGGCCACCTGACCTTCTAGTCTTCTTAGTCTTCTTGGCCAACAGTGTTTTCAATTCATCCTGCCCCTTGGACAAGTTCAGGATCAGCTCTTGGAACTGTGCATTTTGTGCCTGGAGATCCTTAATTGTTTGTTCAAGAGCCATTGCTGAAATAAACAGCGAGAAGATAAGAAACCTGTGCACAATAAACCTGTGATGCAATGATATGATATGTGAATGTATATGCAATGTTTTCAAGGACCGCAGGATTTAAATTTGTTTAAACAAACAAGAAGGTAAACTTTTATTAGTAATAAATTTGTTTTGCCTTTTGGGCTTACAGAAAATGAAATGCAATAAATACAAGAGATGGGGTTTTAAGTCTCCCATGGACGTTTCCTCTTTGTGTTGAGGTATGAGTTGAGATTCCGCTCTTCGTGAAGTTGCTTTGTTAGTTCCAGGATCCTTTCTTGGCTTGCTTTGTAATGAGCCTCGAAAGTATCCCTTTGCTCCTTCAACTGGATCCAGGATCTCTGTAAATCTTCCATGTCAGTAGGCATGTCTGGGTGAAGGATGGTATAAGAAGTATCCCCTTCAGCAACAGGTTCCATGGTAACTGGCAGGATAGCAGGATATGGCATCATGAGAGTCTGAGCACGAGACCGCACCCATCTGAGGTAAGCTTCCATAGGAATAGTGTACTTAGGCTCCAGAGTCTTGCTGTCAACCTTGTTCACTTTCCCCCATGCTCGTATGAACCTTTGACGGTAACCTTGCAGATCGTTGTCGTAATCAAACACAATACCCTGAATCAACATGTCATGTGGACCATCACTCCGAGCGTAACCAAACTGTCGTAAAGCTAGTGAAGGGTTGTAGGTAATGCCTCCTCTTATGCCTAGAAGTGGCACATTAGGAAATTCCCCACAACGGTCAATGATAGTGACATTCTCCATAGATCTGGAGCACCAATGAATATCTGAATGCGAGAGTGACATGATCCTTTTGGACCACCTGAACCATTGCTCATTCTTCATTACTGAGCGAGGAAGGTGAGAAATAAACCACCTAGAAAGCAAAGGTATACAGCACATCAAAGTTCCTCGTGCCTTTGTAGTACGAGTATGGAGAGAGTGCAGGATGTCCCCAAGTAATGTAGGCACTGGATTGTGACTCAGGAATATATTGATGGCATGAACGTCTATGAACTGATCAGGATTGGAGAACAACACTAAGCCATAAATCAACAAGGCTAAGATCTCCTCAAAAGCATCATAGCTCATAGCTTTCAAGAACACTTGAGCCTTCTCTATCAACACCTTAGCAAGAATACCCTTAACTCCGCTTCTCGTTTCTAGAACAATGTCAGACTTCTTCAGATGTAGAGCTGCAGCAATGACCTCAGGTTTAGGCTCTTTTTCCAAGCCTGTGAATGGTTTCTGATCCAGTACAGGTATACCCAGAAGCTTAGAGAACTCTTCCATTGTGGGAACCAGCTGGTAGTCGGGGAATGTAAAGCAATGGTGTTTAGGATCAAAGAACTGAAATAGAACACTCATCATGTCTTCATTGAACCCTGAAGTGACTAGATCCAATAGGTGACCATGTCTTTTGATGAACCGGGAGTTATCAGACACTTGAGAAACCAACTCCTTGAGCTTGGCAGGTATCCCTACAAAGTTGATCCTGATAGTGTTTCTATGAGCAGAAGCCATGACCTGCAACAAAGAACAAAGATAAATCCTTTGGTCCTTGAAATGGTTAGTGAAAATGCTATGCTTATGATGCATGATGATGTCATGATGTTATGCTCAATCACAAACATGTGGGCACACACAAACAAGTCACACAATAGCCCTAGGTTTAAAGGCTTGCATGAGGTTTAAAGGTAAGTACCCTCCCCTGAAGTTAGTTGGTTCATCCTGTCCTATAAAGTAACCAGGTTCTAAGGGATCTCAATATCATTGATCCTTCACAAGGGTGGTTGTTCAGTAGGCAACTTACTTGCCAACCAAAACCCTCCAAGTTTAGAATCTCAATGAGCGTAGTATCGAGTATCAACCAACTTCAGTCTGCACCAAAGTCGGTTATCTCACTACTTTTCTAAAGGCCAAGATGGGATAACTAGGGTTCTAAAAGTCAGTTAGTGTATTGACAACATATGGCAGCCTCATATTATCCTCAACTTGACTTAAGGAACATAAGCACCAACCAAGAAGTCACACTAACTATGGCCACCAGATCAACCATATCGGTATACGCCGTACAGTTTCCTTGGTCTATTGCCATTTACCTAAGGTACACTAGATCCGGGTTAGGATCTTTCACACATAAGAGCCCAGCAAGTAAGTATAAAGCAAACAAGGCAAACAATTTTAAAGTGATCTAATTCCTAAGGGTACCCCTCTTTAATATTAATTCCCCAGCAGAGTCGCCAGTTCTGTAACACGGTGGGAGAACTGACTTTAGTTAAATGTTGCGGATAGCAAGAGTCGCCACCGACTTTTATTTTATCCAAAAGGAAAGGCATAAAAGAACAGGAAAAACCTTTTAAAAGATTTTTGGGTCCGGGGGGTAGGTTATGTAAAGGGAAGGTGTTAGCACCCTTTACATCCATGGTTATCCACGGGCTCTTAGTTACTTAGCTCACTTTAAAATGTTTTTGAAATGTGAAGTGTGTGAATAAAAATTTTCTTAAGTATTTTATAATGATCCATGTACGGATGTATATAAAACCTTTGTTTTGAAAATTGTTTGAAAAGTATGAAGTGTTTGAGACGTTTTGAAGAGTGAGCAAGTATCTAAGAGGAACCTACCCTAAGTTTAAGTCTTTTCTGTTCTTGAATCCTTTAAATGGTAAGACTATCCCTATTATTAAGGAATAGGTAGTCATTACCTTGGATGTGAGGGACAAGTAAAGGGACATCTGTTATTTAGGCAACTGTGGGGTGTATAAGCAATTCGAAGGGACTTATCATCTTTATTCGAAAGGGACAAGATCATTACGAAGGAAACATTCGAAGGGACTTGATCTTTTTATCTGTTTAGGGACTAGATGATGTGAAATGAGGGACTTTGCTTTATACACCCTACTTGACCTTTTGTTTAGGCAACATGAGAGGCAACCTTAGGAAGTGAGATGACGATCAAAGATCGACTTACATGTGTGAGTGTACAATTTTAAATATTTATCTTTTAAGTTAATGATCTAAATCAATTTTAAATACAAATATGTTTCACTCCCTATTTTACTAACCATAGCATTTTAAAAATAAATATTAAACATTACTACTAAAATATTACATAAAGGAGACAATTACATAATAATAATTATTAACAAATTAAATAAATAAGCAAAATAAATAATAATAAATAATTGGGTTAGTAATAATAATAATAATAAATCACAATATATAAATGGGGTTACTAATAATAAAATAAATATCATATGAAAATAAATAGCATTAATAATAGAATAACCAAAAATATTAGCATAATGATTAAAAGTTCAATTTTTATTATAAACAATTATTTTTTAAGATTAAGGAGAAAATATAAACAATTCATATTATATAATAATTATTATAAAGTTTTAAATTATATACAAGTTATAAAAATTAGGTTAATTATAAACATGTTATGAAAATAAATTATAATTACAAAATTAAATTAGCAAATTTTAATTATTTTTAAGCATATACTAAAAATTGTTTACATACAAAAATTAAATTATAAACAAATTATAAAATATATACATATAATTAAAGTTTATTAAAAGTTACAATTAACAAATAAATTAATATTTTACAATTAGAGTTTATAAAAATAATTAGCTTTTATAAAATATTTTAGGGTTTTAGAAAATTAGGGTTTATATATTTTTTAGAATAATAAATAAAGATTAATAACTATATAAAATTATACAATATTAATAATTTACAAAAATAAATAATTTTTCTAATAAGATTTAAATTTAAAAAAATGAGTTCTAAAAATATAATAATAATATAAACATTCTATTTATTTTTTATTATTTAAGTTTATTTAATTATAATATAAGTTAAATAAGAAAAACAGAAAAAAGAATGAAAAAACTAAAACTTACCTGGGCTGGGATTTGAACCCAGTCTCTAAGCTTTCAACTTTCAAGACCAACACCTCAACCACTGGACCATGCGCGCGCAGGTGAGAAAGAATGCATTCCATGGGATTTTGTTATTAACCTAGAAAAACATGACAAAACAAAAAAAGAAATAACACAAAAGGCCTGGGGGGATTCGAACCCAGGACCTCCTCACAATACGCATGCACACTTACCATCCAGCCGGGAGGGCGCAACTGATAGTATATCCATCACAATAAATAATATATTAAGTTTGTTAATTAAATGGAAAAATAAGAAAAAGTTGTTGAACCCAAGATTCGAACCAAGGACCTACAAGCATATCATGCGCATACTTCACCACTGGGCCAACGTTGCATCTGTGAATTAAAGCAACAAACAATTCTAAAAATATTAAACACAATTTTGAATTCTCCAGATGGCGCCAAGAGCTTCGTCTTCAACCTTCTTCCTGCGAAAACACCTGCAAAATTACTTACGAAGTTTCCTGCGAATTTTTCAAAACCCTAAACCTGTGTTTATCGAAACATCACACAAACCATCATGATAACCAAAATTAATGGCCCAGATCAGTTGTACAAAGCTCATACATCACAGCCATGGTTTTAGAATTGATTTTAAGGTCTCAAATGTGTGGTTCCCGTTTTGAACCTCTAAACCCTAACAATGGCAATCTTCAATACAATCCATAATAATTCAATTAACCTATGCAAAAAGCTTCTAAACATCACAACAAACACAAATATATGATTAGTTTTCAATATTAATACATGAATCAATCAAATCGAAAAATTTCAAAATATGGAAAAGATGCATTCGGTTTGTGCGATTTAGGTCATGAAGATGCAATGTTATGATCCAAAATCACTCTATGAACATCCAGGAACAAGTTGCAACCTTCAAATTGTCTTGAAAGGGCTTGAATGATGGAATCCGAATTTGAATTTTGGTGACTTTTTTGAATATGCAAACTTACTCTTTGAGGCAGGGAATTCGTGGCCTATGCATTGGGATAGCTTGTATACTTATAATAGAATGAAATTAGGTCAAGAGACTTGATCATTGTATGAACTTTTTGATTTTTGGAGATTGAAAAAGATTAGATCTTAAATTTCATATATTTGTGAATGAGACCTTTCTATTTCAAGCCAATCTTCATCAATTGTGAATCAATTCAATCCAAATCATATTCATGACCTTCTAGAAAAAAAATATATTTTAAATTTTCACATTTGATATTTTATTTAAATTTAAAATGATTTTTAATATAAAAAATCATAATAAATAAATTAAATTAAATTAAATTATGAAAATATCAAATAAATTTCGTGCATGATGTCATGAAACACTTTGGGTCACAAAAAGTTCAGCCCATTTAGAAAAATTTGGTTTTAAGACCCTATTTTCTTCATAAACCACCCAAAAATTTCCCAACTTTGCAAGGGCACACATCCTTCAATTTTAATGCTATGAGGGTGATCTTGGACATTTTGGAAAGCTTGAAGAGTCCTCTAACCAACCCCATTGGTTTCATGTCCATATCATTTACCATTCTCAAGTTATGCCCTTTTGAAGTTGTTGACTTTTTGTTGACTTTCAAAAGGACCTATAATGTCTTAGCTCATACCTTCCAAATGAAGCATTTTTGGGCTTGGCTTGTGAGACACAAAGTTGTAGAGAATTCAATTTCCTTCAAAATGAGCTTTGGATGGGAAAAATGCGATGAAGCATGTGAAAGTTATGGCTGGTCAAAGTTCAGTTGACTTTTCCTAAGGAAACCCTAATTTAGAAACCTCTGATTCTTGATGATCTGAAATATCCTTGATGAATCATGATCAACCCTTGATCAAATGATGAATTTTACTTCATATACTTGATGTTGACAAAAAATCATGAAGTTTGACTTTGATTTGACCACAGTTGACCTCAGTTTGACTTTTTAATTGCTTTGACTGACTTTGACTTATCTGATCATTTGACTGAGCAAACCTTTAAGAAAAATACTGAAATTTGTCATGGGGATTCTTAAGCACATATAAGATGTTATGAATCTCACTTGAAGTCTTGGAAGTCCATTTAGCCTGATTAAAGTCAAAACCCTAGCTTATGATGCATTGCTTAGGAGGATGCATTGTTTGAGGGAATTGTCAAATCTTCTGACCCATGATGAACTTTGTGAACCTTGTGAACCTCATAAGATGTCTTGTGAATCTTGTGAACCTCATGAAAGGTCTTGTGAACCTTGTAAAGTGTCTTGTGAACCTTGTGAACCTCATAAAGTGTCTTGTGAACCTCATGAACCTCATGAAAGGTCTTGTGAATCTTGTGAACCTTGTGAACCTCTTAGCACACAAAGTTTTGTTTTGTGAGGGCAAATTTTGGGGTGCAACAGTGTCACGCTCGTCTCCCTTGTATTACGCGCGTCACGGTCGTGAGGGACTGGTGACGACCGTGACTGCTCCTTTCAGCGTATCACGGTCGTGACTCCTAGGTGACGGTCGTGACTGTTACAAAAAGTGCAGATTATGCAGAATTCCTCTTTTCTTCTTCTTTTCATGGTTGTTTTTGCTCATTTCACTTGTGGCTCATGATTTAGCTCTGTAATTGATATACCTGCAAAATGACAAAGAAAATTCGAGGAATCGGGTGTTAAAACGGCAAACGTGCGATAAAACGGCATTGAAACATAGCAATAAAACGATACTTTTTCTCGTTATCAAACTTCCCCAAACTTAAACCTTTGCTTGTCCTCAAGCAAATAGTCGGTTGAAAATTGTCGGGCAGGTTTTCATCGACGCACACACATAACAAACCATACGAGGAATCGTTTTGTCAGATTAATCGGTACTAGAATAAAACACTAACGATACACTAATGACACAAGCAACAAGCTAAGTCGTCTACTTCCCTTTAAACGAAACATTCGGTAATTGCGTTACGATTCCACCTAGAGTCTTTCGATCTTATTTCACCCGGTTTCATTCTGGCGCAATCACATTAAGCCCTTTGCCTTAGCACGTACGTAGTGGAGTAACCGGTTAGTGACTTTGATCCTTTATAAGCACGGGGTCTGGTACACGAATGTGGTAACCCTACATACATTATCCGATTTGGAGGTTGTGGGGGATCGAGCCGTAGCACGCCCTACCAAGTTAAGAACCAGGTACCTCTGAACCAACCCGCAATGGACTCCTTTTCATACTTCTCGTTTCTTTTATGCGACCGTGTACTTTGGTGCATTTTCTTTTCATTGGCATCGAGATATGAAGGATCATTATAGATTAGGCATCAAACACTTATATTCATCGGCTCCCCACGTGGTTTGTGTTCAGACGGTGTTGACTGCTAGTATAAACTACTAGGGGTTACTTTTGAACTGAAACTTAAGGTGTAGTCGTAACAATTATCGGAACGGAATGCTTAAGTGGGAAGTCTAAGGTGTCAAGACTGTATCGATCTTGTTGAATCGTTATCAGCTTCCTATCTATGATTTCGTAGGTAAATCAGGTAATGCGAAGATAAAATTAAAATTTTTTCGGTATGGCTAAATAAACGGGGAGAATTCGAAACTAAAGAAATAGCACAAATATTACTCTGTTTCATTAAAATACGAAAAGGAAATACAACGGAATGGAAAGTGCGGAAAGGGAAATGCGGAAAAATGAAAGGTACCTCTCCCACACTATATCAAACATTATCCTCAATGTTGTGATATAATAGCGGTTAAAGTACAATACAAACAACGGAAATGGGAAAACATAAACAAAAACTAAAACTAAGGCTGCTGATGACCACGGCCTCGGCTTCTGGTGCGGGAGCGTCTGGTCGGAGTCGCTTCAAGGTCAGAACCGGTGCCGGTGAGAGCAGTGATATCAATGCGCAAAGACTCTAGCTCGTTAAAGATCTCTCAGAGCTTCTCATCAGTCGTCCTCTGGTTAGCGGCAACAGCTGAAAGTAGTGCATTATGTTGCTCTTTTTGCCTTCGCTCCAATGCGACATTCATCTGATTTTGCTGATGAATCGCACGGAGGACATCTTCAAGTGTGAATTCCTGTGCAGGTGGTTGTCGGGTGGAGGACTCTGGAATGTCCTGGACAGACTCAGCTGCATCCATGGTGTCTTGCATCTCGTCCACTGGTGGATCGGCCTGCTCATCAATAATGGGGGCGTGGCCGGCAGCATCCGGTAAAGCAAATAGCCAGTTGGCTCGGTTGGACGGATCGATGCGGTCACGGCACGGCAAGATGATGTGGTGATAAACAGTGCCTTGGATAACAGGGATAAACCTGCCATCCTCTCTCTGAGCAATCAAGTGGGCGGACCTGCAATAATTCTTTGTTAGGAACTCTGCGACTCTGCGAGGCAAATTGATAATCAAGTCACCAAGCTCCAGCTGAATGGCGAGGGTGGTGACAATCCCGCCTATGTAGAAGGGGGTTGCGCCTCTTTGCGCTATGGACTGGATATGGGACAACAAGAATGGGGCAGCATTGATGCGCTCGTCATTTAAGGCGCATTGCAAGAACAAGAGCTCCTTGGAGTTCAGCTTGTGATTGCTCTCTCTTGCAAAAATGGTATTGCAGATGATGCGATGAAAGTATCTGATCGCCGGGTTATGGATATGCGTAGCATTCAGGCTCTGAAAGGCAGTGGCATGGGTGTTGGTGATGTTGTGCCATAAGGTGAAAGCGGTTTCACTGAAGTTGTCCGGCACGCGGAGATGAGCATCATCGCCGTGATCGAAACCTAGCAGCTCGACGATCCTTCTTTGTGTAACTTCGAACTCGCGGCCGAGCATTCTGAACTTAGCAATGCCGGTGAGTTGACTTTGTGAACCGGTAGGAGTGATATAATGAAACAAACTCAAAAATTCCATTGTCAGGAGCTCGAATGTAGGCTGGGGTTGACTGCATAGGTGCCACAAACCAACCTTCCGAAGCAGGAGCTTCACACCGTTGAGCAGTCCCAACTCCCTCAAACAGTCAGTGTCGACATATCGAGTGGGTTGAACGCCACGGTTCTGAAACCTGATGAACCTTTGTCTCTGATTTTCTCCATGCTCACCATCTCTAAACTGAATTTCTTCCATTGCATGCAAGTACGGGGATGGGAGATGAGAGGTTTTTGAGTTTTGTGAAAAAGTGGATAAATTGGTTCAGATTATAGTGAAAGATTGAATGTGAGAGGTTTGGAATAAATGGAGAGGTTAATGGAATTAATTTGGGGTAATGGGAGGTTACGGGATATGGAAGAGATAATGGGGGGTTTCTAAATGTTGTGGAAGTTGAAAAAGAGGAGGTTTCGAAGAAGAACAGTTATGTTTCTCAGAATTCCTATAACAGGGGTCGTCACGGTCGTGAGGGTTTGATGACGGTCGTGACGCGCTAATTAGCTGGTCACGATCGTGAGAGGGTTATGACGACCGTGAGGGATTAAAACTTAGAATATTTTCTTCCAGAATGCATTATCTCACACGTTCAATACAATTTTTCTTTTTGATGATCACTTCTCATTTTATTTCCAACACAAACAATATATAATATTTTTTAGATCAACATAAATTAGTAAATTTCATCACACGAGAAATTATATAAAACATTAATCAATTTAAATATAACAGTAAATGAATTGAAAGCATAGAAATTGATTAAATTGGAAAAAATTTGTAAAACTAGAAGTGCTTTGCATTTGATATAATTGAAGGGAAATTACATTAATAAAAATAAGGTACGAAAATGTTTGCGAAATGTTAAACTAACTAGAAATGAAAACAGGAAGTAAAATAAGTTAGATCACTACAGCATTTTCAAAAGTGCTTCTTCAAATATTCAATTGCAGAGTTCAGGTGGTAGAATTGCTCACATGTTATGTCAGTTAAACCTATAACGTCAAATCGCATGCTTTTAATCTCATCCTTAACAGTATTAATATCGGCTTGGTAAACTTCAAGAGTATTCATGATTTTATTTAAGTTGTCAGCATATTCTACTTGATTTATTTCAGGGGTTTCAATCACTTCATCAGTGTGGTCAATGTCATGGTAACCAGGAGGTGTCTCAGGGTCACTTTCTACATCGGTCATTATATCATCCCTTATCTTGTAGGATTGAGGTGTTTCAGGAGTGGATGGATAGTCAGGAGGGGTAAGCTCATAAAGCCAATTATCTTTATTATGAACACTGACTCTAGCATGATTTGGTAGTGTGAAAAGGGTTACTACTTCATTCCTGATTAGGTACTCGAAAGGTGGTTGTCCTAAATTTCTTATGATATGGCGGTTAAAGCAAAAGTTCAGATTCATAGGACGGATGGTACCTAAACGGTTACACCTGTGTAATTGGTATCTAAGTCCTAAGGCATCAGCAATCATGGTGACAAGACCTCCTACTAATATGGGTAAATCAGGTTCTTCTTGGATTCGGGTGAAGGTTTGCATCATGAAAGGCACACCATTGACTGGCTGTCCATTAGTCAGACATGACATAATGAATATCTCATCTTTAGATACTCCAGTAAGGTTCTCTTCTTTTCCAAAGAAGGTGTGGGCAAGGATCTTATAGAAATAGCGGATAGCAGGGTTATGTATCTCATCATTGTTCATGTTATTTGGTTCAGGATGGTAATTTCCGGTTAAAGTTCCCCAAAAGAAGTCCAGCTCAATGTCCATCAATTCTACCTATGTGGTAGTAAAAGCAAAGGGTCCACTAGGGAATCCTAATAAGTCAGCTAGTTCTCTATGGTTAAAGTCATATTCTATTCCGAATAGGCGGAAACTGATAAATCCTTTCCTGAATCCAAAACCGCGCTCGGGTAAGTAAATTAAGGAGCTGAGGAACTCAAGGGTGAGCTCGCGGTAAGTCACAAACTTTTGTTTAATCAGTGCATTCTCCCATCCAAGTCGGTTAAATAAGTATAGGATGCTATCATGTATACCTAAGGTTTCCATAGTCAGATTATCCGGGTACATAGTCAAATCCATAGGTCTCTGTGATAACTCTTCAAATTTCATTCTTTGGTTCCTACCTCTAAATTTGGTTTCCATAATGTTTCTCGGTTGGTTAGCCATAGTTAGTGTAAATACGGAGGAAACAAATCAGGGGGAGAAGGAAAGTGGAAAAGACTTTTAGAAAATCTGTAAAAGTGATTTAAAAATTAAAATAAGGAAAATAAGAAAATAAATGCATAATAAAAGCAATAATAGTAATAATGAAATAAAACTATAATAAAATGACAAAACAAATAAACGAATAATAAAATGATAAATGACAAAATAATAAAATGATCAAAATGGTTAAATTATTAAATGGGTTGCCTCCCACTAAGCGCTGTTTTTATCGTCAAAAGCCTGACGTAATGCTTAGGTGTAGATTAATCAGGGAAATTAGTGGACAACTCTAAAAGCCTTAGACTATTTGCATAATCTTTATTTTCAACTTTATGGTAATGTTTTAAACGTTGTCCGTTTACTGTGAACGGTTCACTATTCCTACCCTTAATCTCTATCGCTCCGCTCGGGAACACTCTAGTTATTTCAAAGGGTCCTGACCATCTAGATTTTAGTTTTCCAGGAAAGAGCCTAAGTCTTGAATTAAAGAGGAGTACAACGTCTCCCACACTAAATTCTTTCCTAGATAGGCGTTTATCGTGCCATCGCTTAGTTCTTTCTTTATATATCTTAGCATTCTCATAAGCATCTAACCTTAATTCTTCTAATTCGTTAATATCGAGGATTCGTTTTTCTCCTGCAGCATTATAGTTTATATTGAGAGTTTTGATCGCCCAATATGCTTTGTGTTCTAGTTCTACCGGGAGATGACAAGACTTTCCATACACTAATTTGAAAGGTGTAGTTCCTATGGGTGTCTTGTAGGCTGTCCTATGAGCCCATAAAGCTTCATTAAGTTTAGATGACCAATCTTTCCGAGATATGGAGACAGTCTTTTCTAAGATTTGTTTAATTTCTCTGTTCGAGACTTCGACCTGTCCACTTGTTTGTGGATGGTATGGTGTTGCCACACAGTGTCTGACTCCATACTTAGATAGTAATTTGTCAAAGATTTTTGAAATGAAGTGCGAGCCACCGTCACTTATGACGAGTCTAGGCACACCAAATCTGGGAAAGATTATATTTTTGAAAAGCTTAATTACTACTCGTGTGTCATTTGTAGGAGAAGCTATAGCCTCAATCCATTTTGAAACGTAATCCACAGCTACGAGTATGTAATTATTACCGAAAGATGATGGGAATGGTCCCATGAAATCTATTCCCCAGACGTCAAAGACTTCTACTTCTAATATTCCTTTTTGAGGCATCTCATCTCTTCTTGAAATATTACTGGTGCGTTGACACCGATCACAATTTATAACAGCGATGTGGACATCTTTCCATAAATTAGGCCAAAATAGGCCGGCTTGTAAGATTTTTGCACAAGTCTTGGAAGTGCTTGCATGTCCACCATAAGGAGATGAATGGAAATGAGCAATGACATCTTCTATTTCTTCTTCGGGAATACATCGACGAAAGATTCCATCGGGTCCTCTTTTGAACAATAATGGTTTATCCCAATAGTAATGTTTGAGATTGTGAAAGAATTTCTTTTTCTGCTGATAGGTTAAATCAGGTGGAAGAGCTCCTGCAGCTAGGTAGTTGACAATGTCAGCGTACCATGGCAGTCCTACAGTTGTTTGGATTGTTTCCACGGGTTCTGGTTCATCTATGTCTAACTGAACTGGGTCGCTTCCTATTTGTGCTATCAGCTGTTCATATGGAAAATCATCGTTAATCGGAACTTGTTCGGGTTTAATACCTTCTATTCTAGATAAATGGTCCGCTACGACGTTTTCAGTACCTTTCTTATCTTTTATTTCAAGATCAAACTCTTGTAAGAGTAAAATCCATCTCAAGAGTCTTGGTTTAGCATCTTTCTTAGTTAATAGATATCTGATAGCAGCGTGGTCTGTGTAAACGATTATTTTCGCTCCTACTAGGTAAGAACGGAATTTGTCAAGTGCAAAGACAACTGCTAACAATTCTTTTTCAGTAGTGGCGTAGTTCATCTGAGCAGAATCTAAGGTTCTACTGGCATAGTAAATCGCATGAAGTTTCTTGTCCTTCCTCTGGCCTAGAACTGCGCCTACAACATAATCACTCGCATCGCACATGATTTCGAAAGGTAATCTCCAGTCAGGGGGTTGCATGATTGGTGCGGTGATGAGAGCTGTTTTTAGAGTTTCGAATGCTTTAAGACAATCTTCATTGAATATGAACTCAGCGTCTTTCATTAATAAACCGGTAAGAGGTTTAGTGATCTTCGAGAAATCTTTGATGAATCGTCGGTAGAAACCGGCGTGTCCTAAAAAGCTTCGTATTTCTCGAACGGTTTTAGGGGGTTGAAGATCTTTTATGACTTCTATCTTAGCTTTATCAACTTCAATTCCCTTGTCAGATATAACGTGTCCTAGTACGATTCCTTCTCTGACCATAAAATGACATTTCTCCCAGTTAAGCACGAGGTTTACTTTTACACATCTTTCTAACACCATTTCTAAATTTGATAGGCATCCTTCAAAACTTTGCCCGCATACAGAGAAGTCGTCCATGAACACTTCCATGATGTTGTCTATAAAATCTGCGAAGATTGACATCATACATCTTTAAAAGGTTGCAGGAGCGTTGCATAATCCAAAGGGCATTCGTCTATAAGCGAACATTCCATAAGGGCATGTGAATGTAGTCTTCTCTTGATCATCTGGGTGGATAGGGATTTGGAAAAATCCTGAGTAACCATCAAGATAACAGAAATATGAATGCTTGGCTAATCGTTCTAACATTTGATCTATAAAAGGTAGTGGGAAATGATCTTTCCGAGTGGCTTTGTTTAGTTTACGATAATCGATGCACACTCTATGTCCTGTCACTACTCTTTGTGATATCGATTCGCCTTTAGCGTTTTTCACGACAGTGATACCTCCTTTCTTTGGTACTACATGTACTGGACTAACCCATTTACTATCAGAGATTGGATATATTATTCCAGCATCTAGTAGTTTCTTAACTTCTTCCTTTACTACAGTGCTAAGGATTGGGTTAATTCTTCTTTGAGATTCTCTGGAGGTTTTGCAATCTTCTTCTAGCAGAATACGATGCATACAGATTGAAGGGCATATTCCTTTGAGATCAGATATGTTATATCCTAATGCAGTTGGATATTTCTTTAAGACATCTAAAAGTTTCTTTGTTTCAATTGTTCCTAAACTGGAATTGATTATAACTGGTCTTGTACATTCAATGTCCAAGAATTCGTATCTTAGGTTCTTAGGTAAAGTTTTTAACCCTAATGTAGGTTTATTCTTACTTGGCATGGGATCCGGTGTAAGTGCTAAACTTTCGCTTAGACTATCATCCTGATATGGTTCACGCCAATTATCATCTTCGAAAATCGGAGGGACTTGAATTTTCATAATTTCAGAATAGGTAGTTTCTTTCATTTCCATTTTTCTTACACATTCGTCAATTACGTCCAATAGATAGCATGTATCCTTTATAGCTGGTGATTGTAAGAACTGTGTTAAAATAAATTCAACTTTCTCCTCACCTACTTCAAAGGTTAGCTTTCCTTTCTTTACGTCTATAATAGCTCCGGCGGTAGCTAAGAATGGTCTTCCTAGTATGATAGGTGTAGTGGAGTCTTCAGAGATGTCCATGATTATGAAATCAATAGGAATATAGAATTGTCCTATACGTACTAGGACGTTTTCTAGTATGCCTACAGGATATTTAACAGAGTGATCGGCTAGTTGAACAGACATTTTAGTTGGTCTTAGGTCTCCCATGTCTAGCCTTTTGCAAATCGTTAAGGGCATAACACTGATACTGGCTCCTAAATCGCATAGAGCTTTGTCAATGACGAATTTTCCTATTACACAGGGTATAGAGAAACTTCCTGGATCTTTTAGCTTAGGAGGCATATTATTCTGAATTATCGCGCTACACTCAGCAGTAAGTGTAACGGTTCCGTTATCCTCTATCTTTTTCTTATTGGATAAGATTTCTTTTAAAAACTTAGCATACGAGGGCATTTGAGTGATAGCTTCTGCAAATGGAATAGTAATATTCAACTGTTTCAGAAGTTCAACAAATTTTTTAAACTGGCCCATCGTCTTGGAATTGGTTAATCTCTGAGGGTACGGAATTGGTGGTTTATAGGGTGGTGGAGGCACATAAGGCTTTTCTTTCTCCACTGCCTCTTGATTATCATCTTCCTTTTCTTTTGGTTCATTCACCATTTCAGTCGGTTTATCCGGTTTTTGGTACATGGCTGGATTGTCAAGTCTTGGATCGGTAGGTCCGTCAAGTTCCTTGCCACTTCTTAATATCACAGCATTCGCCTGTCCTTTCGGATTAGGTTGAGGTTGTCCAGGAAATACCCTAGCTGGTGCAGCGGTAGGTGCTTGTTGTTGAGCTACTTGTGAAATCTGAGTTTCAAGCATTTTGTTATGTGTAGCTAATGCATCTACTTTGCTCACTAATTGCTTAATCTGCTCACTAGTGTGTATGTTTTGGTTTAAGAAGTCCTTGTTTGTTTGAGATTGGTTAGCTATGAAGTTCTCCATCATCAATTCAAGGTTCGATTTTCTAGGGATGTTAGGAGCAGTCTTTTGATATCCTGGTGGTGTAGCTGGTGCTTGACCTGGTGCGTATAAAGCATTGTTGTTCTTATAGGAGAAGTTCGGATGATTCTTCCAACCTGGGTTGTATGTGTTTGAGTACGGGTTTCCTTGAGCATAATTCACTTGATCTGTGGGAATTCCTGTTAATAGTTGACAATCAGGGACATCATGTCCTGGAACTCCACATAACTCACAGTTAGGTGTTACTGCAGCCACGGTGGCTGTTGGTGTTATGGCCAAGTTGTCGATCTTTTGGTTTAGTTGGTCAAACTTTGCATTGACTTGGTCCATACTACTCACTTCGTACATACTTCCTTTTGTTGGTTTCTCAGTTGCGACTCTCTCGCTTCCCCATTGGTAATGGTTTTGAGCCATACTTTCGATAAGTGCAGAAGCATCGTTATATTCTTTGTCCATTAGTGCACCGCCTGCGGCAGCGTCAATTGTCATTCTTGTATTGTACAAGAGTCCATTGTAGAAGGTATGGATGACCATCCATTCTACTAATCCGTGATGTGGACAAAGTCTCAGCATATCCTTATAGCGTTCCCAAGCTTCGAAAAGTGATTCGTTTTCCTTTTGCTTAAATCCGTTGATCTGAGCTCTTAGCATAACTGTCTTGCTAGGTGGGAAATATCTGGTCAAGAAAACTCTTTTTAGTTCCTCCCACGTAGTTACTGAATTCGAGGGTAAAGATTGAAGCCAGGCTCTTGCTCTGTCTCGAAGTGAAAAAGGAAAAAGACGTAGTCTGATAGCTTCTTGGGTAACTCCATTGGCTTTTACGGTATCTGCGTACTGCACAAATATCGAAAGATGAAGGTTCGGATCCTCGGTAGGATTTCCGGCGAATTGATTTTGTTGCACGGCTGATATCAGCGAGGGTTTCAGTTCGAAATCGTTTCGGTTGATAGCCGGTGCGGCAATGCTGGAATGCGGTTCAGCTTGCGAAGGACTAGCGTAATATTTGAGTGGATGATTCGGTTCTTCAGCCATCTCTGCGTCCTTTGATGTTACGACTGGTTTAGGTGGATCTAATTGAAGATCTGGAATGTTGTAATTTTGTTCGTAATCGAATATTCGTCTTCTTACGTGTAAGAAGCGTTCCGATTCTGGGATTAGAGGTTACAAGTCTTCGCCTTGAGAGCGAGTACTTGGCATACACTCGGGAAATTAGATTAAGAATAGAAAATAGTTGTTACCTTAGTCTAGACAATGCTACTCTAAAGTGTACTAGTAACTAAATTAAGGTCCTCGGCAACAGCGCCAAAAACTTGATGGGCTAAAGACGTACTCTAATATGTGTCTAGCGGTACCTTAACTGCAAGTGCACAGCCTATCGAAGTAATATTTAAGATTATCGATCCCACAGGGACTTTATGATTACTTAGTGCTAGAGGATTTACTAGTTTAGCTAAGGTGAATGGTTGTCACGTTTTTTGGTTGTTTTTAAAGATTAAAAGCGGGAATTAAAATTAAGTTTAATAAAATAATACTAAGGCGGTCGGTATGTAATTATGTTAACTTAGGTGGGTCAATCTAACCTAGGCTTATAAAAATGGTTCACTTAATCTATTCTATAGAGGTTATCAGTTTAAATATCTTTAACTCACACTCTCGTGGTCTTATCTCAGATCTTACCCCTAAAGCCCTATGCCTGCTCTCGCTAGCCCATAAGTGTTTAGAAATAATTTTTGGAAACTTAATAATTCTAATTCATTTTAAAGCGTTCTCGCTGTGTTTAAATTAAATGCCTAACTTTAGCTATCTGGTTGAAATCTCACACTCTCGTGGTCTCGACCTAACCTATTACACTTTCCTTACTCTCGTAACAAAAAGATTGATTTTATAATAAAAAGTCACAGCCAGAATTTTAAGTTCTTAATTATTTTAAGCATAGAATTGATTTTACCGATTTAGTTGATTTTAATTACATACCGCCCTAAGGTGTTTAGCTACTCATGATTGTTGAACCAGATAAAGGCAGAAACAGAGAAATACGAAATAAAATATGCATAACAGAAAAATAAATGCTTAACATTAATATAAATGCAATTTAAATAAAAACCTGAATAATAATTAAAATGTTAGACTCCTTCTTCCACAATCTGGCAAGCTCGGAGTACGGACCGGAATCGGAAATAAAAATTACTAAAAGAATTTCTGAAGGCTTTGAAAGAAAATTAAATTATAACAATTTCCTAATGTTGGAAATTGTTATATGATTTGGTTGGGATATAAAACTAAAGCAAGAACAAATAAATGCTGAAAAGAATAAAATAAACTAGGGTGCAGAGGAAAATACGGCAGAGCTTCCGCAAGAAAAATTAAAATAAAAAACTCTGTGTTTTGTTCTTTGAAACTAAACTATTTATAGGAATCATAATTGGGCTTGGCAGTTGGAATAATTGCATGGGCTTCGTAAATGCTGAGAAAATCCAGGGAGAAGTTGCATTGCTTGGTCTGCGGGAGAGTAAGAACTTTGACTTCACGTAACACACACGTACATGACCAAGTCTCAGCAAGTTACCCTAAATTCCCCTTGTCACGTTCGTGACAAGGGTGTCACGCTCGTCTCCCTTGTATTACGCGCGTCACGGTCGTGAGGGACTGGTGACGACCGTGACTGCTCCTTTCAGCGTGTCACGGTCGTGACTCCTAGGTGACGGTCGTGACTGTTACAAAAAGTGCAGATTATGCAGAATTCCTCTTTTCTTCTTCTTTTCATGGTTGTTTTTGCTCATTTCACTTGTGGCTCATGATTTAGCTATGTAATTGATATACCTGCAAAATGACAAAGAAAACTCGAGGAATCGGGTGTTAAAACGGCAAATGTGCGATAAAACGGCATTGAAACATAGCAATAAAACGATACTTTTTCTCGTTATCAATTTATGAGGGGACTTTGGTTCATTGGTAGCTTCAATCCCATTGTGCGGATTGAAGTGATATGATGTTTATGATGTGCTCCCTTGTGGAGGGTTGATGGCCCAATGTCCATCCATGAGTATGTTTTGGTACCACATGCATTCCTATGATGTTGCATCTCATTCTTGGTGGCATAACATAACTGCATTTGTGTGGATTAGATGATTTGATGAGTTATGTGATGTGTTGGGTGAGAACTTAGGATGGGTTGCTATATGATGAATGTTCCTCGTAATATCTTTATCTGTATTGTTTATATTGATTTGTGATTACTCACCCTGCCTGCCTTTGGTGATGGTCTATTATGCCATCCCGCAGATATTCAGGAGTAGTTTCTCGGTGTGTGAAGTTTAGCTTGGACCTGTTTGGCTTTTCTGTAGAGTTATATGGTGTCTTGATCTGGTAGATATAACATCGAGTGAGGGGACACTTATGCGAATAATATGTGTTTGTTAGAATGATTTTTATGAGTTATTGGATGCTGAATTTTTAGTTGATAATGATTTGTTGACAATGACCAAAGGTCTTGATATTTTGATGAAATTAATGAAGACATTTTGAACTATGATTTCTGCTAAAAAGTTTAATTTGATTATTTATTTATTAAAGAAGTTAATATTTTAAATGTTTTGAAAACCCGTGTTACGTAGCAGGTGGTTTAATTGATGTTATATGAAGGAAGTGTGACACCTTTCCGAGATGTACTCTGAATTATTTAAGTATTATTGTGTTTTATTATGTGGGGTTAGAAGGGTGTTACATTAATGGTATTAGAGAAGGTCGGTTCGTCCGTCCAAGTTGTCTAATGATATTTGTTCCTATAGTATGTGACATGTGTGTGCAACACTGTCGATACTTGCTTATTTCCAACTGTTGGTCTGCAGGTTCAAAATAAGTGGGGGAGAAGCTATCGCTTCTCTAAGATGCTTTGGTTGTGGAATCTATCACTTTGGTTCAAAACAAGTGGGGGAGAAGCTATCGCTTTTCTAAATAAAGGTTTGTGGTTACTTCTTATAGTGCTCCAACTGACAAAGGTAAACAGAAGGCTGCTGCTGACAAGAAGCCAAGTGGGGGAGGTGTAAATCTCAATCCTGTGAAGTGTTTCAAATGTGGGAGCATGGGTCATCGTGCTAATAATTTCCAGAATAAAGTGAAAAAATGCTTCAAGTGTGGACTAACAGGTCATGTGGTGGCAGATTGCAGAGCTACTATGCCCACTTGTTTCGATTGTGGTGAACAGGGTCATATTAGTATGACTTTCCAGAAACCGAAGAAGTACCAAGGAGCTAGTGGCAATGTGTTTGCTTTAGTGGGAGCCCAATCACTAATGAGGAACGTTCCGTCAAAGGTACTTGTTTTATTAATAGTAATATCTTGATTGCTATTATTGATACGGGTGCAACCCACTTATTTATTTATGTTGATTGTGTGAAGAGGTTAGGAATTGTACCGTCTACTCTAGATAAGAGGATGACAATTGAGAGTCCATCGGTTGGTTATATGGTTACATCTTTAGTGTGCTTGAAGTGTCTGTTGACTATTTTTGATAGGGATTTCAACGTGGATTTGATTTGTTTACCGCTTGGTAATTTGGATGTTATTTCCGGGATGAACTGGTTGAAATTCAACCGGGTCTATATTTACTGTTATAGGAAGAAGTTATTATTTCTTACTCCTGAAGAGGAAGCGTTGGCTAATTCCTTATCTACTAAAGAGTTGAGAACTTTGTTGGAAGATGAGGTTAAGATGTTTGCATTGTTCGCATCTTTATCCGCTGAAAGCAAAGTATCAATTAGCGAGTTGCCGGTTGTGAATGAATTTTCAGAAGTATTTCTTGATGATATTACAGAATTACCTCTGAAGAGAGAAGTTGAATTTACTATTGATTTGATTCTTGGTACAAGGCCTATTTCTATGGCACCATACAGGATGTCTGCATCAGAGTTGGCTGAATTGAAATCTCAGATTGGAGAGTTGCTTGATAAGAAGTTTATTAGGCCAAGTATGTCGCTATGGGGAGCTCTAATGTTGTTGGTAAATAAGAAAGATGGTAGTATGCGTCTGTGCATTGATTATCGTCGGTTGAATAAAGTGACCATTAAGAATAAGTATCCGCTTCCAAGGATTGATGACTTAATGAATCAACTAGTTTGTGCTTATATCTTTAGTAAGATTGATTTGAGGTCAGGTTACCATCGGATTAGAGTGAAAGAAGGTGATATTCAGAAAACTGCATTTAGAACTCGTTATGAACATTATGAATATGTTGTGATGCCTTTCGGAGTGTCGAATGCACCAAGTGTATTTATGGAGTATATGAATCATATATTTCATTCTTATTTGGATCATTTTATTATGGTATTTATAGATGATATTCTTATTTATTCTAAGACTGAAGATGATCATAAAGAGCATTTGAGGATTGCATTACAGGTGTTGAAAGATAACAAGTTGTTTTCAAAATTATCAAAGTGTGAGTTTTGGCTTAATAATGTAAGTTTCTTGGGTCATGTGATTTTTGGTGATGGTATAGCGGTGGATCCTTCTAAACTAAGTGTTATGTTGCAATGGGGACCTCCGTTGATAATTACGAATATTAGAAGTTTTCTGGGCTTAACAGGTTATTATAGAAGATTTATCCAAGGGTTTTCTAATTTGGCATTACCATTGACTCAATTGACTAGAAAGAGTCAAGCATTTATTTGGGATACAACTTGTAGGGAAAGTATTGAGGAATTGAAAAAGAAATTGACTACAACACCAATATTGGTTTTGCCAAGTCCTGGTGAACCTTTTGATGTATATTGTGATGCTTCCAAGATGGGACTAGGTGGAGTTTTGATGCAAGATGGTAAAGTAGTGGCTTATGCTTCCAGACAATTGAGGGTGCATGAGAGGAATTATCCTACTCATGATCTCGAATTAGCTGCAGTGGTCTTTGTGTTGAAGATTTGGAGGCACAATTTGTATGGGTCAAGATTTGAAGTATTTAGTGACCACAAGAGTTTGAAGTATTTGTTTGACCAAAAAGAGCTGAATACGAGACAGAGAAGATGGTTGGAATTTCTAAAAGATTATAATTTTAATTTGAGCTATCATCCCGGTAAATCTAATGTAGTAGCAGATGCATTGAGCCGTAAGACAATTCATATGCCGACATTGATGGTGAAAGAATTGGAGTTAAATGAGCAGTTTAGAGATTTAAGTATGGTTTGCGAGACGACACCTGAGAGTGTTAGGCTTGGAATGCTAAAGGTGAATAATGACTTTTTGGTTGTGATTAAAGAGAATCAGAGACTTGATATGAAGTTGGTAGACTTGATGCCTACAGGAGGAAATGATCCTGAAAGTGGTTTCCAGGTGGATAATTCTGGTGTATTGAGATTCTGGGGCATAATTTGTGTGCCAGACAATGCGGAGTTGAAAAAGGCAATTTTAGAAGAATGTCATTGGAGTAGCTTGAGTATTCATCCTGGAGCTACAAAGATGTATCGAGACTTGAAGTTTTTATTTTGGTAGTTTGGTATGAAAAGGGAAATAACACAATTTGTGTATGCTTGTTTGGTCTGTCAGAAATCAAAAGTGGAACATCAGAAGCCTTCGGGAATGATGCAACCGTTGGAAATTCTAGAATGGAAGTGGGACAGTATTGCTATGAACTTTGTTACTAGTTTGTTGAATACGGCGCGAGGATTTGATGTTATTTGGGTGGTTGTGGATAGACTTATGAAATCCACACATTTTATTCCTAACAATATGAGTTTTCTATTGACGAAGTTGGCAGAGATTTATATTAGGATAATTGTGAAGTTGCACGGCGTCCCTTCGAGTATAGTTTCAGATAGAAATATGAGGTTCACTTCTGTATTTTGGAAGAGTTTGCAAGAGGCTTTGGGTTCAAAGTTGAAATTTAGTTCGGCTTATCATTCGCAGACGGACGGTCAGTCGGAAAGAACTAATCAGACATTAGAAGATTTGTTGAGGAATTGTGTATTGGAACAAGGTGGTGCATCGAATACTCATTTTCCATTGAATGAGTTCACATAAAACAATAGTTACCATTCTAGTATTGGAATGGCACCTTTTGAAAATGTGTATGGTATGAGGTGTAGGACGCCATTGTGTTGGTATGAGACTGGTGAAAATGTGGTTCTTGGACCTGAAATTGTGCAACAGACTACTAGGGCAATTCAGATGGTCTGTGAGAAGATGAAAGCTTCTCAGAGTAGACATAAGAGCTATCATGATAAGTGAAGAAAACAATTAGAATTTGCTGAAGGTGATCATGTGTTTTCGAGGGTTAATCCAATGACATGTGTTGGACGTGCTTTGAAATCAAAGAAGTTGGATCCTAAGTTCATTGGACCGTACCAGATTTTGCAGAAAGTTGGTACTGTTGCTTATAGGGTGGCGTTACCACCAGATATTTCGAACTTTCATGATGTGTTTCATTGTCGAAAATTTGGAAGCATATGTCTGACCCATCTCATGTTATTCCGTGTGATGAGGTGCAAGTTAGAGATAACCTTACTGTAGAAGCGATGCATATAAGGATTGAAGATTGTAAAATGAAGCAACTCAGAGGTAAAGAGATTCCTCTAGTGAGGGTAGCTTGGGGAGGAGTTGTTGGTGGAAGTGTAACCTGGGAGATGGAAAGTAGGATGCGAGAGTCGTATCCGGAACTTTTCGCATCAGGTACATTTTCGAGGACGAAAATATTTTGAATGGGGGAGAGTTGTAACACCCCATTTTTAATATTTGTTCTTTGGGTATTTTTGGTGCATTGTTGGCCTTGTTTAAGGCGTATGTCTTGTTGTTTTGGTGTAGTGTCCTAGTGGGGCGGGTAGATTTTGGTGCGATTAGTAATAATGGGTGTAAGAATAATAGTGTTATGGACTGGACCAACGACTAGGCATGACCCAATCCTCTCTGGCCCATGAAATGACCCAATGACCCAAGGTCCAGGGGACCCATTGTATTAGTGGTCGTTCCACCCTCCTCGTTCCCGGTCTCTGCTCGGAGGATCTTGTGCCCGACACATCGTCCTCACGACCAGGATGCTCGTTCGACAAATAGTTTCTGGCAGTTACCTATTTTTGGGGGATCCGCGATCCAGGCCTAAAAATTGGAACCATTAGCCACGCGCTGGGAGCTCTCTATATAAACCCTCTCATTTGAGGGGGCCAGGTATCAAATATTCATCCATGAACACTCTTACTTGTACTTTCTATCTCTTGTGCCCGTTCTGACTTTGGCATCGAAGTACCTTGCAAGTACACCTCCCATGTTCTCCTAAGCATTCGAGCATACCTTGGAATCCACGTCAACAACCATCAGAGATTCTGATCTCAGGTACGATCAGTGGCGTCGTCTGTGGGAAAGTTGTTACCCTGTATTCTCACCTTCCGTTCGTGAAAACAAAAACATCACCTTTCAATCTCTTTCTCAATGGCTCACCAAGAAGTTTCTGTTAGTGCTTGCCTCACCACCGACATTCCAATTAAGCAACGTATGATGGAACCATGGACCTCCCCGTCACCCGAACCTTTCCAACAACCTGAATTCACTCTTGCAGATCTCCCACTGATTCCTATCCCTGAAGGGGCGAATCAAACACTAGCAGCTTTGGTCGAAGCGACCAATAACATCAACCTCCCCCTACTCCGCCAAGGCAAAAGGTTGGAGGTTCTTAAAGAAGCAAGGCGTGTGAGATCCCCCACTCCTGCAAGAAGACATCTCCGTTCCCGTTCAAGGTCGCCCAGGCAGAGGAAAAAACATCAACCCGAGGCCTCTAGATCCATCAAGAAGAGGACTCATTCGTCTCCTTGACGAAATAAGTCCCCGCAAACAAAGAAGACTCGACGAACCCTCCAACCGGGAGTGCGACCTTTACCAGAAGGAACGAGAAATCACTCAAAGTCTCCTCCACGCAGGCATAGGGACAATCGTTCCCGCTCCGTCTCCCTGCTCTCCAGCGACTAAGACGAGCCCCGTGGCCCCCTTTCTGAGGAGATCATGTCCACAAGACTCCCAAAAGGGCTTGAGAAGCCTCCACCACTGGGAACGTATGATGGAACCATGGACCTCGACGAGCACATCAAAAATATTGACGCCTTGTTGGACTATAGAGGCGTCTAATAAGTTATCAAGTGTCACCTCTTCCCCACAACCTTGAGAAAGGGGGAAATGGATTAGTACAAAAGTCTCCCCCACGAATCTATCACCTCGTGGAGGCAGTTAGGGAGAACATTCTCTCGACACTTCATTGCCTCACAACACCATCCCAAAACCGAGGCATCTTTGGAAGCAATCATTTAGGGGAAGGAGGAGCCCCTACGAGCATATATCGAAAGATTTAACAAAGAAGTCGTCCAGGTGTCCACCTCGGACGACATGAAAACATATCTTTTGGAACGAGGACTCCACCCTTAGAGTGATTTTAGGAGAGCCATGAGGATCGAAACACTGGCCATACTTGACACGTTCCTCCTCAAAGCACAAGCGTATATACAATACGAGGAAAAGTAAGCGGCAAGCAATGCCCGTGACACTCGGCATAATGAAGACACCAAACCTTCCAAGCATGACGATTCCTCGACATCTCGTCGGGGAGGTGACAAAAGAAAGGAAGAGCCACGAAAACTTACAAGATTAGGAAAACTTCTGGTCTGCTCGGGAAGTCTCCTCGGAAGTTGCGGTGGTTGACGGTGGTTGATGGAGGCTAACCAGCACTTCTTCGATACAAATAGCAAAAGCAGAAACAAAAAGTGTGAGAATGAAGCCCATCGCTTTATTTATAGCCTTCTCCAGCACGTCCTCGAGCACGTGATGCTTGCAAACCTAGAAACGACGCACTCATTGCCTAGGGAAGGACGTAGGGTAGCCATCATTACGCATTAAATTCGCATGCTTCCCTATACGTAGGCGTGACTCAATATTTATACCAAACGTTTGGGATCCTCGTTCAAGCGACCACGTTTTACGACCAATCTCATGGACGGCCAGCGACGACAGACCAGGAACAACGAAGTATCACTACTTCAGAATTACCCCGCGTATGGTCGAGCACCCTTAAGTCATCGCTTCTGCGACCAAAAGCAACAACTTAGGGGGCTCCTGTTCTGGACTGGACCAACGACTAGGCATGACCCAATCCTTTCTGGCCCATGAAACGGCCCAATGACCCAAGGTCCAGGTGACCCATTGTATTAGTGGTCATTACACCCTCCTCGTTCCTGGTCTCTTCTCGGAGGATCTTGTGCCCGATGCATCGTCCTCACGACCAGGATGCTCGTTCGACGGTTAGTTTCTAGCAGTTACCTATTTCTGTGGGATCTGCGATCCAGGCCTAAAAATAGGAACCATTAGCCACACGTTGGGGGCTCTCTATATAAACCCTCTCATTTGAGGGGGCTAGGTATCAAATATTCATCCCTGAACATTCTTACTCATACTTGCTATCTCTTGTGCCCATTCTGACTTTGGCATTGGAGTACCTTGCAGGTACACCCCCCATTCTCCTCAGCATTCAAGCAGACCTTGGAATCCACGTCAGCAGCCATCAGAGATTCTGATCTCAGGTACGATCAAATAGTAAGACTAATTAATAACTATTTTTATTATTAGTATTATTATTATGAAAATAATATTAGTATTATTAGGATTATTAGTATTATTTGGCTGTAATTAAAAATAAGTACAATTTAGTAAAACTATTATGATGAGGGTTTTAGGAAAATATTAGATTAATTAGAAAATTAAGAATAGAATTAGTCATAATTTTGTGAAAGAACCAAGGAAAGCTAAGAAAAGGAAGAACAATCAGGGCATCTCCATAATCAGAAATTCGCAGGAAAAATTCATCGAAATTCGAGGTAAGAGGGAGAAAGGGATTCTCATTAGGTGATACAATATGATGGGGGTAATGAGGGGTCTTTCCCTCGTAGGAATTTTTGTTGTTTATGAGGAATATGTGATTGTACGAATGTTGTTGCGAATATGTGATTGTGATTATCTGATCTTGTTGATTCTGTTTTGGAATGTTGTTGTTGTTGTTCTGCTGTATGCACAATTTGTACAAATTTTTGTTGTTGTAGAAGAACAGATACAAATCTAGATCTAGAATGTTGATAAAACTGGATTTAGTAACTTAGATGAAAGAATAGGGTGACTAAGAGAGTAAAATCTGTGTAGAAACCAACTTTTGGACTGGTATGAAGTGTAAGAACAAGAAACGTAGGAATCAGATGTATAGTGTATGAGAAAACATGACAAGTATAGGAGTGCAATCACAGATTCCTCATAAACAACAAAAATTCCTACAGTCTCTGTCATTACGCGTAATAACACACCCTTACGCGTATGGATAGCGTGAAAAACAAGGTATTGCGCGTAATAATGTGTCAATACGCATATGAATATGGATTTTGTAGGACCCTCTGCCCATTCTAGTAAGCTACACGTGAGAAACCAAGTCAATACGCGTAATGTGCAGCGTATAAGAGTGCAATACGCATAATAAGCAACATAGGGTGATGTAACACGCGTATGGTGGACATAGGAGTGCGTAGAAGCTGACCCTTACGCGTAGGTCCTAGGGCAATACGCGTATGACCAGGCCTGTAGGGCAAATTTTTCATTTTCGCGATTTTTGTCTTGATTTTGCATCCGTTGTCGATTTTCTTGATCTGAGGCATTGATGTAGACGTTAGGACATATTTAATCGAGTATTGGTGTGGAGATTTTAATTAATGATGAAACTTATATGGATTTAAATAGACGATTAATCGGTTAAGTCGTGTGAGGATACTATTGGTGATTCTGTGGAATTATTGTTGCTTATGTGACCGGATGGATCGTGTAGATGTATAATATGGTGGTTATACATGTTGTATGCATATTCATGGTCATGCATACATTGAAATATTATTATTAAGATGAATCGTTGCCGGATGGGCGTATGAGATTCATCCGTATTCCATTATGGAGAATGGTGGGATAATCATTGTCGAATGGGCGTATGTGATTTATCTGTGTTCAATTGAATGAACAAAACTGATACCACATGCATTGTGTCGTTGTTGAGTCACATTGCATAATTATTGTTGTTTCGTTGTTGCATAATTATTGGTGTGATGTTGTTGTATATGTTGGATGGTGTGAAGAACTACCCTTAATATGTTTTATGCACCGTTAATATTTGAATTTGTTTCTCACCCCTTTGTTGTTGTGTCCGTGCTTCTTTGGAAGTACAGATAATCCAGGTACTTGAGTGTGCGTGGAAGTCGTGTTGCTTGATCGAGTCATTGGACTGCTCTGATACGTAACACGGGATAAGGACCTTTTGATATTTTGTTTATTTTTGTTATATATCTTATCATGTTGTTGGAAATTTTACAAATCAAAATTATTAAGGATTATTGTTGATATTGGCATGTTGCCTTAAGTTGAACAAATTATATTTTTCGCTGGTTTAATCAATAAGTTTGTTGACTATTCTGTTTATGTGACATTCCACTTGTTTCAAACTCTGATTTTACGTATGAAAGTATTATTTTATACATTGGGAAAAGTGGGGTGTTACAGTTATATCGGCCATCGTTTCACATCTCTTAGTTACCCTTACTTGTTGTCGTCACTATTGATTCACTCCAGGTGTTTGAGGATTTGAGGTCTCGGGAACATCCCCATATCATTGTATCATAACTAAAACCCTCAAACATCACACCATAATCAACACACACAAACATTACAACAACCATATGGTTTCAAACACCACACCCATTCAACTTTTCACCAACGTATCGTTCACACCAATGTCCCCTTCAATTGTCCAGGCCGCACACCAATGATCTCTTCAACACATCCCAATACTTTGACATGGGTCGCGAACTCAGTTTCGGCAGTGCGTCGCTCTATACACAAGACTACTTGGAAATACAAGAACTTCTTAGGGATTTTGCTGGGGTGTTCTTGAGATCTCAAATCTTCAAACACCTGTAGTGAATCAACAACGAGGACAACGAGTAAGAATAATCAAGAGACATGGAACCGGTGGCCGTTATAACCAACTCAATTATCGCCATTAGTTTATGTAATATTGTTATTAGTTATATATTAATGTTAATTATTTATACTAAAAAAATTTATGACTATATACTGTCTCCAAAATAATTGGTGCCACCTTTAGAAAATTACAAACTATCGCCATTTGATTTGGCAACACCATATTATATCTCAAATCTAATTGGTGTCACCTATTAAAATTAAAGAGTTATCACTAATTGATTTGATAATAACACTTACTCTTCTTCCCATAATGGGATATTTCATATTTTTAAAATATTTTGAAAATGAATTATTTTGAGATTCATGGATTTGAGTTTAAAATTATTTGTTTCACTAATTACTTCATTTATTTCATATTTCTACTTAAGATGCTCAAAATTAGGGGTGTTCACGGTGCAGTTTGGGCGGTTTTGACGTTAAAAATCACCCGAACCGCAAGAGAAAAAAACACGCGGTTTGGTTGGCTTTTAAAAAAAAATTCGAACCAAACCAAATCAAACTAATGCGGTTAGGGTTAGTTTGTTTTTTTACAATATTTTTATTTAGTCATGTATACATATATAAAGGACAACATAACTTTGTGTTTAGTCATTCACACATTATAAAATAACAACAAAAATTATCATATTTAGACAAAAGCTTCTATTTCAATATACAAAAATCAATTTAAACAAAAGTGGAAAAAAATAGTAGTATAAAATAATATAAAAATATTATAATAAAATAGAAAAAATAGGAGGAGATAAAAAAAGATGAAAAGAAAAAGAAAAAGAAAAAGAGATATGAGATTAGAGAAGAAATGTGTGATAAAAATGTAATAAGAAGAGAAACTAGTAACGTAAAAATGAGAACATGAAAAATAAAGAACATGTGAGATGAAAGATTAGCGTAGAAGATATGAGACATACATGACAAAGAAGATGAGAAGAATGCGAAATACTATTAAGAGATGTTTGTGAAAGTTGAAACTGAAAAACTAAGTATGAGTAAGAGAAAATATATTAAAATTGTAAGGTTAAGACACAATGGATTTGAGTTTTGGGTTAGATATGAAATAAATGAAGTTTGAGTTATAACATATTACAGTTTGATTTGGTTTAATTCGGTTTGTATTAAACTGAACCATGCGATTTTGTTGAAAGATACCCGAGCAAATCCAAACTAAATATGATTTTTTGCATTTTCAGTTTGATTTGACTTGATTTACAATTTTTTATTGGGTTAGTTTGGTTTTGACCATCTTACTCAAAATATACTTATTAGTAGAACGCTTACCGACTTACATAGTTTACTCAAATGAAATCGGGATCGACACGTTTCATGAGGATACACTTGTGACTCGTTCATTATCCAAAACATATATATAAATAGGCCAATAAGCGATATATATTTAATCTGTTTTTCACTTTGTTTCGCGTGCAGTAGGGCCAGCGAGATTGATTGGGTAATGGGCGGAGGAGGATCCATGAGGACGGTATCCAAACTCGCCGGCCTCGGCGTCGCTAGGTCAGGCTTCAGAGGAACACCGGCTACGTACCCGGTCGAGCAGCCGGTTCGTAGCGCATCGCATACCTCATCGCCAACCAGACTTTCAACGCAGGGAGCGAAAGGCGCTGAGGTGAAGCCTCTGCATACGGCGGTGTCAGGGGATTTGTCTGACTGGGAATTCGCCGATGAAGGCGATCTGTTCATGACCGGTGGAGAGCCCACACCAAGAGTGGTATTCGGAGATGTTCCTACCTTTAAGGAAGCACAGGAAGCTACCGCAGAATTGAAGGAGGCTATTGATCAGTAATTTTTTATCTTCATATATTTGCTTTCAATTTCATGTATTTCTGTTTTTCAATTTCAATTTTGAAAATTGAAATCTTCGTATTACTTTTCTCAGATTCTCAGTACTCAGTTAGGGTTTTTTGTTGTTGAAACTGATTTAAGCTACCTTCTACTATTTTTATCAAAAAAATTAAAAATTGTTAATAACAAATTAACTTCTATAATCAGATGTTTAATTTCCTGTGATTTATGCTAGGTTTTGTCTAACACCTGTGAATCAGATTTTCCAAACATTATGGGAGATTAACTTTCTGTTGGGAATCCTATATTTGATGAGATATATGCTTATAAGTTTTTTACTGGCTTTTAAGAGTTGAGTTTGTCTTACTTAACTCTAGAAATTGTTACCAGTGTTCTCTGTAGCATTGATATCAGTTGGTGTCCGAAGCCGTCTCCGACACTCGACACGTGATGACGTGTAAAATTTTTTGTTAAATTATTATTGGTGTCAAGTGTCACTGATTCTGGTGTCCGAGTTTCATATATGATGTTGCTTTTGCGCAGTATGTTCAATTCGATTCGAGTATTTAGTTTTGTTTCTGATAAAGTTGTTGCCTAATAAGTTACATTTTATTATGTATATGTTATTATTATTGAACCCTACTGTATTTTTTTGGTTGATTATCTTGGATATGCTGTTACTTGTCTCTATTATAATAGTATTGTATTATTTTCTTCAGAATTTACCTTTCATCTGGTAATTCTCAATGTGAGGGTTCATCTCCTGGTAGTCAACTCTCTGTCGTGTCTCCTGCTCCTAAGGAAACAGGGACAAAATCTTGTCTTGTTGAGGCTATTTCAAGTCCTTCAGTGCCTAAGCATGCCATTCATGCTTTTCAATTGCTCAGCACAAGTCCTGAGGCCCAGGTAATATACCCTTATTTTCATGCCTAGATAAGAAATGGTGAATGTCATACCATTGGAAATTTAGCAATCTTGTTAGTTATGAACTTATGTGTAATAATATATCTAAATATGTTTATTTAGTCATGGCTTGGAATCATTTGTTCAATTGATATTATTCACTTATCTTTGGCCTTAACCAGACTGTGGTGCAATCTATTGCTTGTGACCCTAATATATGGAATGCTGTCATGCAAAACCCTGCTGTCACTAGTTTCTTCCAATCACAGCTAGCAGGTAATCATTACCTAACTGGTCTCTTATTTTCCATGCTTTTTTCTTTTGTCAACTAGCCAGTGGCTGGAATCCTTTAAAGATGAATAAGTGGGATGTCTCGGGTTTGCACCTCTGCACTATGATGTTTTTACACAGCTACCAACTGAGCTGTCTTAATGGAACTTTCATGCCCTTCTTTATATTTACCTTTTTGGATTTCTATTGTGCTTTTGTGCTGACTTCTCATGCAAATTGTGTTTCAATGGTCTTGATTTTGCAGCGATAGATTCATCGAATGATGGTGCTTTTGCTGATTCTGAAACTGTAGAAACTCCTAAAAAAGAGGAGGCAAATGCTTTTGATTTTATGACTATTCTGCAGAATTTGAAGCTTACAGTTACTGAAATGGTTGGCAGAATGTCCAATTTCTTTCAGAACATATTCCCAACAGCTGAGAAAGACAAATCTTCAGCTGATGGTGGTGGAGCCAATTTCATGGATTATAAAAATTTGATGGGAGGAAGTTTCATGGGATTGGCAGTTATGGTGATAATGGTTGTACTGATGAAGAGAGTCTAAACAATCACTAGACAATTACTATCTATCGAATTTTCTTGTCGTTTTAAATGCTTGTATATGTGAAATACGTTTGAAGCAGCAATTTATGAAATTTGGAGCTAGTACTCCTTTGTGTATTTCTCTTAACCTTTGATATCAGCTAGCTATAATAGTGTCTTTTTTTTTTTTTAATTATTATTTTTATCTATGCAAATTTGAAAAATAGGGGACATATAAAAAACTAAGGCTAATATATGAAATAGTGAGGAATTAAACAACTCGGATTTTTTTGAGTATGCATCATTGCATCAGAAGGGTTTTCACATTTCTGTGAATAGTCGTGGGGAAAGAAATTAGTTAATAAGAATATGATTTGAAATTAGTTAATAAGAATATGATTTGTTTTGGATCATAGAATATAAGTATTCGCTGTAAAATCTATGGAAATAATGGCTGTAAAATCTATGGATTCTATAGTTAAGAAATTAAGTCAATATTTGAATAAATTTAAGAATTAGACCACTCAGAATTTAAGATAAGTTAAATAAGAAAATGGCAAAATAGCACTAGTGGTCTTTAAGTTATTTTATGTTACATTTTTTGAAATTTCTATTAAAAATGTATATGTGGCAAAAATGAAGTTT
Organism: Lathyrus aphaca; assembly: GCA_963966055.1. NCBI lineage: Eukaryota > Viridiplantae > Streptophyta > Magnoliopsida > Fabales > Fabaceae > Lathyrus > Lathyrus aphaca. The sequence goes on from OZ014521.1 coordinate 150,242,630, forward strand.
AGGCAGTATTTATGTAGTATTTTATTTTATTTTTTATTAATTTAATAATTTTATGTGAATTTTAATTTTTTTAATTTTTTTTAAAATTATTATTATTTTTTTAAATATTTTTTCTTAATTTTTTTTATTTTTTATTTTTAATTTTTTTAATACATAGTATTTATTTCTCTTTTATTTAATATTTACTAATATATTTAATATTTAATATTTATTTATTTTTTCGATAAGTAATATTTCAGTTTTATTGATAATTTAATTTACTAATTTATTAATTTATTAGTATAATAATATAATTTTAAAAGTAAAAGTATTAAAAAATGTTAATTATAAACTTGAAAATTCAAACAAAAATCCACTAATTTACTAATATATGAATGGAATGAAGTGAATTATAAGTTTAATGCATGTGGTGAATTTTCAAAATAAAATGCATTAGTATTAAAAAAAACGTTAATTACAAGTTTAATACATGAGGTGAATTTTCAAAATAAATATATTAATTGGTTATAAAAAACATTAATTAAAAAATTTAAAGTAAAGTTAATTATAATTTATTAAATATATAGTTTATATAGTTTAAATAGATTAAATATATAGTTTTTAGTATAATGTAGTTTTTAGTTAATATAGTTTAAATAATTAAAACAGTGGATGGACTAAATATATAGCTTTAGTTAATATAGTTTAATAAACGATATTTTTTAATGGACATTTGTAGCATTATTAATGGACTACGGTATCTATAAAAATATTTATTAGAAAACAAAAATATAATACTACAATTTAATAATTTAGTTTGCTATTCTATAAATAATGCTACAGTATTAATTTAGTTTAATCTATTAATTTAATTTAATTAATTTTTATTAATACACTACATTTTTAACACTCTACATTATTAACTAGTATATTTAACTAAATATTTTTTTATTTACGAACTATTTTATTAATAGTTTTATTAATTATTCACATACAATATTTATTAATTAAATGGAATAAATACTAATTTTATGATATATATATTTCTAAACTTAAAAAAAAATTAACCAAAATCTATTTAAAAATTGTGAGAGTTGCTCAACATATATTATCGAGAGAGAACAAAAATTTAAATTATAAAAAATTTTAAAAAAAAATTTTAAAAAAAAATTTAAATTTAAAATTAAAAAAAACATAAAAAAAAAATTAAAATCCATGTGAAATTATTAAATAAATATAAAATAAAATAAAATATCACATAAATGCCACCTAAGTTTCATTTTTGCCATATGCATTTTTTTAATGTAAATTCCAGAAAATGATCACGGTGCAAGCTTTTTAAAACGTTAAAGACCCAATTGTTACAAAAAAATCTTAAAGGACCTAAGTGATAACATAAAATAACTTAAAAGACTAAAAATGTTATTTTGCCTAAGAAAATGGGGTGAGGATTAGTTAATTTTTTAAAATGGGATGAGGATTATTGTGGGAATTTTTTTTTAATATAACACACTTTATAAATTTATTTTCCAAAATAACATATATTTGAAAAAAATTACCAAACTAACATAGTTTGGTAACATGTTCGCCAAATGAAATGAAGAACATATGGATTTTAGGAGCAATTCGCCAAATGGATTGGCTAGCCCTAAAAAATTTGGCCTAATTCGCCATACCATTTGGCGAATGAGTGTACTTGCCCTAACCAATTCGCCAAATGGTTTGAAGCATGTGCATGTGATTTTGTTTTAATTTTTGGATTTAAGTTTTTTTATATTTTTGTGTTATTCATATATATATATATATATATATATATATATATATATATATATATATATATGTATATATATATAAATATGTATATATATATATATATATATATATATATATATATATATATATATATATATATATATATATATAATATATATATATATATATATATATATATATATATTATATATATATATATATATATATATATATATATATATATATATATATATATATATATATATATATATATATATATATATATAAATATGTATATATATATGTATATTTATGTATATATATATAAGTAAAAAAAATTGCAAACCCTAGGTATATATATATATATATATATATATATATATATATATATATATATATATATATATATATATATATATATATATATATATATATATATATATATATATATATATATATATATATATATATATATATATATATATATATATATATATATATATATATATATATATATATATATATATATATATATATATATATATATATATATATATATATATATATATATATATATATATATATATACACGTATACATATATATATATATATGTATATATATATACTTATACATATATATATATATATACCTAGGGTTTGCAAATTTTTTTACTATATATATGCCTCACTCATAAACATAAGATTCATCTCACTCCATCCTTACAAACCCTCTCTCATTCAGTCCTTTCAGTCTCCCTCTCTCACAATATGGCTTCTCCCCGTCCATCTAACTATGCATCGGCACCGTCTTCCTCATCATCAGAAGAACCGCTTCCAAAATTTGATATCTTGAAGAAAAATGCTTTAGTGTTTTTCTCGGCAACAAAGCCTCCTCTGAAGATGCTGTTATGGAACCCCCAAACTTTGGAACACTTGCACAGAGAATTAACCCGCTGGTTAGAAGGAGAGATCGGCCAAAAAGAAAAGATAATTAAAATTGAGAAGAGGGTTGTGGAGTTTGGTGTGACGAAATGGAGAAAAATTGTCAATGATGCAGGTGTTTTGTCGATGATGCTAGGTGGAGGTGAAGTTGTCCTGATGGTTCTGATAGGCTAGATCTGTTGAATCTTGCAGTTGTTTTATTTATGTATGGTCATTTTCTGAATCATGTATTTCCTGGTTTTATTTATGTATGTTCGTGTTTGTGGTTGTGGTTTTATTTATGTATTTTTCCGTTTTATTTATGTACGGTCATTTTCTGAATCATGTATTTCCTTGTGGTTGTATGATGTTACTTATATGAATCAAACGAACCAGGATTCCATATAAAATAAATACGGTTACAATGACCTAATTTACGATGTTGAGCTTGGTCCAACGTTGGGACATTTTTTTCGATTGTGACCGGGCTGACGACATGAACTACACAGTCTCACCATCTTGTTCGCCGTATCCATTTCGGTGTGAATACGCGTGCTGTTAGGACGGCCTTTTTTCTTTCTTCGCATGTTCTCGTTGTGCCAGACTATTTCCCCGTTGTAGGAGGGCCA